>OX421467.1:5494939-6896117 GCA_949126895.1 Eilema caniola
CAGCCGAAATATTTCACACTAATAGAGCCATTAAAAACGTCACTGAAACACATGATGTTTGACAGTGTTGACACAACGTATCGATAGATGAAATTTTATACCAGACCTTGGACTAGCGATTACTGACGTCACAAATTGACCTACTTTGTGCGAGTGACGTGAGTTTATTGTCATTGGATTTTGTGAACTTGATGCTATATCTGCAGATGATCGCTCACGCTGAGCAATGTTGATTTGAACGCCACCAGCCTGGTGAAAAGAGCATAACGAGATTATTTTTTTTACTCTTAAGTGAAATAGTTGCAATTGATCCCAATTGTACTTTCTTAATCGTATACTATTAGCAGTTTGAACATTGAATAATTATTTTAGTAAGAGTTAACTTATCTCAACTTTCCTCTTGAATATCTCCCATTCTCATGCGGGATACGAAATATGTACGCTCTTGAGTAAATATGTAATGACTCGTGAACATTTCAAGTCAGTACACCGACTAGAAGTTTTGCGACCACGGACTGATGCTGTATTTTTCATTAATTCTATAATTAGATGTATGTATTTACATCAAGGAAAGAAGGATATAAGGTCAATACACTTGCGTTAAATGAAAACAGGAAGATTTGGTACCAGACACTATCTAGTCAATTTCCTGCTTAGAATTTAAATAAAATACCACTTTAATGCACTTGTTAGCATACCTACTGAACAACGAGTGAGCCACCTGTATGAGTTTAAGTTTGGACGGTGTTCAAGTATCTGTTACTTTTAGCACTTTACTATCGAAATGCTTTCAACAAGTTCCTTGAAAAGAGGTCGCACTTATACTGTTTTTACTGTCTACCGTTTGGTTTATGAAGGGTAGCTCTATTAATAACGACTATAATGAAAGCTTTCAGTAAATTGATTCAATGCTTTCCTTCTCTGTTGGAATAAAATATTTGAAATTAAAATCAGTCCGCGTTTATGACTGGGCATGTGAGGCGGATGTGTCCAATCTGCTCATTTATAAACAGTATCAATGCAAAAATTAAATAGTTTTAAAAGACTAACTTCCTTTTACTATTTTTATTACTTTCATTCATTCCAATAGTTCTTGCTTTTTACCATGGATCAACTTAGGTCAATAGCGAGAGATTTTTCTTAGAAGCTAGTAAAGCACGCTAGCACTACTCTTGCCACACATTACTGTTACGGGGCATAACTCTACCATAAATTATTGTAGAAGCGTTCTTATCAGAACAACATTACTATACCGGAATAACTTATTTCTATAATGTGTTTGGTATCTTAACTAGTATAGGAATCTATTATTAGTGAGAAGAATAAAGAATTTTATTGTAATATCCGTTTCAAGCGGTCATTATCACTATTATTGCAATAATAACCTGCCAAACGTTGAATCACAGAGCCATGTACGTTGAACCTTACCGATATATATATACCGAAATATTTTTAACAATTTACTTACTTACATCAATTGTTTAATCAGCCGTTTTAGTATATGAATTGTGGGTAAACTTGGATTTTTCTTTTATCTGGCAAAATTTAGCCTCGTTGTTTAGAGTTTAACATCTGCGAGAGTTAAGTGTCGTACCAACAAAGATTGTTGGTCATTAAATTTTTTTTAGTGCGCCACGTTTCTCTATTTGGTTTCTTTAAATCGTGATGTTTGAGATTTTAAAACCTTAACGAGATTACAATACTATTTCTTTTAATTTGATTTTATCATTGACCTATACATGTCATTTGATTTACTATTACTAATGTGCCAGTGACCACAGTTTCTTGGAAAATTGAATTTTTTATTGATTTTAGTGAAAGTACCCTAGGCCTATATCTCTACCTTTTCTAGTTCAATTTTCTCTCTTTACTATTTGTGACTCACACATTTATTATCCCCATTGACTCTGTAGGCACTCTTTGTTTATAAACCAAAATACTTGCTATCAGCTGACCCGTAATTTTTCTACCTTTGTAAAATAAACATATTTCAAAATTATTACGCTCGAAAGACTCATATTGTTGATCGACCGTATGAATCTGTTTGATTGAAACACAGCTGTTAACTATTTGTTTTAAATTAATAATGGTACCTATATAGTTGATGAAAGTATTGTTACCACTGTAATTGAGACTTGTATAATAATGTGAGGCCTTCTTATGCATAATATTAGTGGTCGAGTAGCATTTTATTGTTACTCGTTCGTTGCTTTAACTGTAACAGTTGATGTACCTTACTGAAAGAAATTGTATGCCAGTGTGTAGAGAGTCTCGATGATTATTACGAGTATAAACACTAAACAGGCTAGAGCAAAGAACCTTGCTGTACGCCATAATCAGAAGGTATTGTCGAAGTCACTACAATAGCATTCGGATTCTTGACTAGGACCCTCTGCCCTCCACTAACGTAAGAACACTAAGAACTACCCTACGGATTTGAGGTAGTGTCATATTTTGCAGTATAATTTTCAGCTCACACTATTAAAGGCTTTTGCAAAATCCATGAAGATTCATTTATTCCCATACATGGTTTCCTGTTACCCAATTTCTGATCTTACATGGATTTTTCGGGCCCAAACCTATAGAGGTTGAATGTTCGATATCAGCTGATGATATTACTAAATTCTTTCGAAAGCTTTCTTCAAAGAAGAGTTCGGGATCGAACTTGTCTCCTTCCTGAAACACAGACAATTACACAACTCGGCTATCAATGCATAGCTATATTGTATATGTTATTTGTTTAGACTTTAGAATGCTGTTTATAGTGTTCACGTTCATGATCTTTATCAATGATAATGCTGTTGATAAGCATTGTAAATTTTGATAAAACTATTATTTTTTACAGGTTAGAGACAGTGTTATTAAGTGATAGTATTATTTATTGTTTGCAAACACTATCATTACTTACTGATATCTTAACTATCTTTCGCGTTGATAAAATCTTGGTACATATTTATTATTTAAGGTAAAATTTGTTACATAACAGTATAATGTGCGCCTATTATCTTTCGGTAATCTCTATCAAGTAACGCCGCTATGAATAATATTCCAACTCGTTCAAGGGCTCTCATTGGTCGTGGAAACTTATTTGTTCACTAAGACGAGTTCATTAACACCTATATTGACATTCAAATATTGTAAGCGTTGGAAAGACTCAATAAATTCTGTGCAAATTATAGGTAAAAAAAAAAATCTCTGAAAATTTCAATAAAATATCTGCTGAACATTAAGCCATACCATGCGATCAATCTTTATATCAAAAATATCTAAACTATATTGGGTTCAATAATATGTGAGCGGGTTAAGCTTCTTACTCCTCTCTTCGTGCGTAGAAAGTAATTAACTGATGCTTGAACAAATAAGATCTAGTAACAATGTTACAGAAGTTACGATTAGTTTCCTCGCGTTTTCGTTTTGGTTTCGTTTTGGATTTATCTGTTTACAGCCGGTCACGAAACAATTATAACTACTGTGACGATTCTCGATTGATATTGGAGTAATAAAATAAATTCAGTTCGAGACAGTTTCTCAATTACAGTGGTAACAATACTTTCATCAACTATATAGGTACCATTATTAATTTAAAACAAATAGTTAACAGCTGTGTTTCAATCAAACAGATTCATACGGTCGATCAACAATATGAGTCTTTCGAGCGTAATAATTTTGAAATATGTTTATTTTACAAAGGTAGAAAAATTACGGGTCAGCTGATAGCAAGTATTTTGGTTTATAAACAAAGAGTGCCTACAGAGTCAATGGGGATAATAAATGTGTGAGTCACAAATAGTAAAGAGAGAAAATTGAACTAGAAAAGGTAGAGATATAGGCCTAGGGTACTTTCACTAAAATCAATAAAAAATTCAATTTTCCAAGAAACTGTGGTCACTGGCACATTAGTAATAGTAAATCAAATGACATGTATAGGTCAATGATAAAATCAAATTAAAAGAAATAGTATTGTAATCTCGTTAAGGTTTTAAAATCTCAAACATCACGATTTAAAGAAACCAAATAGAGAAACGTGGCGCACTAAAAAAAATTTAATGACCAACAATCTTTGTTGGTACGACACTTAACTCTCGCAGATGTTAAACTCTAAACAACGAGGCTAAATTTTGCCAGATAAAAGAAAAATCCAAGTTTACCCACAATTCATATACTAAAACGGCTGATTAAACAATTGATGTAAGTAAGTAAATTGTTAAAAATATTTCGGTATATATATATCGGTAAGGTTCAACGTACATGGCTCTGTGATTCAACGTTTGGCAGGTTATTATTGCAATAATAGTGATAATGACCGCTTGAAACGGATATTACAATAAAATTCTTTATTCTTCTCACTAATAATAGATTCCTATACTAGTTAAGATACCAAACACATTATAGAAATAAGTTATTCCGGTATAGTAATGTTGTTCTGATAAGAACGCTTCTACAATAATTTATGGTAGAGTTATGCCCCGTAACAGTAATGTGTGGCAAGAGTAGTGCTAGCGTGCTTTACTAGCTTCTAAGAAAAATCTCTCGCTATTGACCTAAGTTGATCCATGGTAAAAAGCAAGAACTATTGGAATGAATGAAAGTAATAAAAATAGTAAAAGGAAGTTAGTCTTTTAAAACTATTTAATTTTTGCATTGATACTGTTTATAAATGAGCAGATTGGACACATCCGCCTCACATGCCCAGTCATAAACGCGGACTGATTTTAATTTCAAATATTTTATTCCAACAGAGAAGGAAAGCATTGAATCAATTTACTGAAAGCTTTCATTATAGTCGTTATTAATAGAGCTACCCTTCATAAACCAAACGGTAGACAGTAAAAACAGTATAAGTGCGACCTCTTTTCAAGGAACTTGTTGAAAGCATTTCGATAGTAAAGTGCTAAAAGTAACAGATACTTGAACACCGTCCAAACTTAAACTCATACAGGTGGCTCACTCGTTGTTCAGTAGGTATGCTAACAAGTGCATTAAAGTGGTATTTTATTTAAATTCTAAGCAGGAAATTGACTAGATAGTGTCTGGTACCAAATCTTCCTGTTTTCATTTAACGCAAGTGTATTGACCTTATATCCTTCTTTCCTTGATGTAAATACATACATCTAATTATAGAATTAATGAAAAATACAGCATCAGTCCGTGGTCGCAAAACTTCTAGTCGGTGTACTGACTTGAAATGTTCACGAGTCATTACATATTTACTCAAGAGCGTACATATTTCGTATCCCGCATGAGAATGGGAGATATTCAAGAGGAAAGTTGAGATAAGTTAACTCTTACTAAAATAATTATTCAATGTTCAAACTGCTAATAGTATACGATTAAGAAAGTACAATTGGGATCAATTGCAACTATTTCACTTAAGAGTAAAAAAAATAATCTCGTTATGCTCTTTTCACCAGGCTGGTGGCGTTCAAATCAACATTGCTCAGCGTGAGCGATCATCTGCAGATATAGCATCAAGTTCACAAAATCCAATGACAATAAACTCACGTCACTCGCACAAAGTAGGTCAATTTGTGACGTCAGTAATCGCTAGTCCAAGGTCTGGTATAAAATTTCATCTATCGATACGTTGTGTCAACACTGTCAAACATCATGTGTTTCAGTGACGTTTTTAATGGCTCTATTAGTGTGAAATATTTCGGCTGTTCACTATTACTATCAGACATCAAACATTCGTGCGTTTTCTATAGCTACTGGTCAACGTGCTATTTCGGATTAAGTGACTTATCAACAGTACTTTTAACAGTCAGTAGAATGTGGACGTCATCTATGAACCATTTTCTAGGAAGTCATCTGTAAGGTCTTTTTTTATTGGATTCCTACTAACGTCATTTCATAGTTCTACCTTTATTTTCTGTTGATAGTTGTATAATATTATATACTATAACTATGTTTCTTTACGAATGATTTAATTTAGGTATATAAAATAGGCCCTTAATTTAGTATCTGTTCGCAGATGCAGATATCTACAGTGATAGGTAACGTGAAGTGCTACAGCTTTGCACCTGTTCTCCGGTTCAATTATGCACCATGCTAGGTATTAGTGATTTGTTATGTTATCAAATATTATACTTGGCCTTGGGAATATACCAGACCCTTTAGACAAGTGGATCTCCACTTTGAGCTGTTCGAATTCGAATAATGCTTTTGCAAGAGCAGTGATTGCTTACGATTTGGTAAGGATTGCAACGGATTAGAAAGAGCCTGTCGTATGGACGACAAGTCTAGATTCGAAATTGTCCATGGTCTAGGGCAAAAATCGAGAAAATATCGAATTGAATTTCGATTATGAAATTAGTTTTCTAAATAATTTCATATCTCGAGATATTCTTTGAATGATAATTTAAATACACGATTAAAACCTAGTGAATAATCGGGTGTCGTTTTTTGTTTTCAGATTAATGAAGTTTGTGTTGTGGTTTATGAATAGTGTAAACTTGAAGATTTATAATTTATTAGTGTCAAAATCCTCCTGCCTCCCATATTTATTGTGATTCAGTGCAATGGAATCCCTCACAATCAGAGTTATTTCAATAGTATAATATTAATTTATAATTTTAGTTTAATAGTTAATATGGTAATCATGATCGTTAATGTGATTTCCACAAGGACATTGAATTGTTTAACTAATAATGTAATAAGTTAAGAAAATCACGTCCCGCTTGTTCATGACCGCCATAGTTAAGATAATGTTATTTTATAAATTTAAATTAAGTCAAAAGATAGCATGGAATTAGAGGCTATCGGAATCGACTCGTCTTATCTCGCTCTGTTTGTGTTCATTAAAAGACCTAATTGTCGACACTGATCCAATAGTTAACACTTTCGAAAAAAACCTTTATTGTAAAGAAAAGTAACTATCTAGTTTACTTGACTACTTACTTAAAAGACATCTAATGGCATATATAATACATGTTCAAAATTTCGCAACACTGTTATGAGTAAATATTGAATTTTCGCCAGTTGTATCTTCAGATTTTTGTTAAGGGTAGGAATTTTTAATAGGTATGATATTATATTTATTAATAATGATTATCACTATTTTTAGTACAGATGTTAAAAATTATGTAACTTGTTGACCTACGTAGACAATGAGCAGTTTTCTAGTAGGTATTTATAGCACTCCTAAAGACGCTCTAGATGGCGCGGCCGGCACTTTTGGTAAGACTTTCAGTAGGTACTTTACTTTAAGTACTTCTTCAGCTGACGACTAGCCTTGTCCACATCTATTCTTAAAGCCCTAATCCATTGATTTCGTTGTGTAATATGTAGATAAATCTTGGTACATTTCAGTATTAGTATAGTAACTATATTAGTACCTACCTACGTCACAGTTACGCAGGAAGAGAAGGATAGGATGAAGCACACCCAAACATTCATGCACGTAAAAATCGAAACAGTGTCTCTACCGTGAGTTTACACGGTCAATTCACGCTAGCGTCGCCGTAAATCATTTGTATGAAATTTTATACAGCGCCCCTGGCGGTCACGGAAAGAATTAAACTTTGTACCATGAGTACTATAGATTTCGCTAGTTATAAAACGCGTAGAAATCTATTCGATTGTTCGTAGCGTTTTTCAGCTTTTGCCTACAAAACGGCACCATGAGTCACTAGTTTGACAGACGCTTGCGAGGCTTTCTATTGCGATTGTTTATCCGTAACTCACTAGCATTTTGAAGTGTGGAAACGTTTGTTGATATTAATAATTGTGTTTATTTTTCGGTGTTGAATTGGATAATAATGTCTGGAAGAGCTAATTTATCATGGAATATGCTAGTGGTTGCTGAATATGAAGACCAAAGACGTGAACAATGTCAATTTCAATATAATATGCAAGTTCATTTTGGATACTAATTAGAAATAGAATAGAAAATTTGCTAAACTATACAGACTCTCTAAAGAAGCTTTTGAAGATTTGTGCTCATTGTTAAGTGTAACGGGTTTAAAGTCAACACAAAGAGTTACATTACAAACAAAGGTGAGTTGGTGTGGTTGATCACTGAAAATAAAAGGCATTGATGATGATCGCACTTCTCAGTACCTCCCCATTCCCCAATATTCAAATAGATTGTGGTTATCTACTTGCAGGTTTTGTGTTCTTTGTTATTTTTTGCCAATGGTGACTATCAGCGAATTGTTGGAGAAGCCAATCATTTATCCCAAGAGGTACTCCTACGATGCGCGCCGCCGTGGCAATCATGTTAGGTTAGGTGCGAATATAGTGTAGCACACTAGCTCATGCACATACGTGAGCTTTGTCACATCACAGCTGCATTTCAAGGATGGACAAAAGACTGACTGAGTGACATCATTGAGCTGAGTCATTACAATGTTATGCACATCCAATAGTTTAGTCTAGTAAATTTTGTTTTCATATTAACTGTTTTAAATAAGTACAATAGTGTATAGATAAGACAATTGTTTTATAGCAGTTGTTGCAGACTGTTATTTTTATGAAAGTTCCTATTATTTACAAGAATAAGGAGTACAATATTGTTTTTCTGTATGAAGGCTACTAGAATAACCAGCATTATTTTTGTGACAAAGTAAGTCATCGTTTGAAGATGAGCTTCGTTAAGGAAATGGAGAATTAACAGAAACTGTAATAATTATAGTGTGATAATATATTTTTACAAAAAAGACACTTGACATTTTCATCACAGAACATTCAAGGCTAGCGTGCAATTTCACAATGACAGTTTAGTTTTTTTGCAGAAATTTGTTTACGTTAAAAGTAAGGAGGAGCGCTTTCTCTAGCGCTTGACTCAACGCAATTTGTTATCAAAGTATGCTCAGATTTAAACTGGGATACATCGTAATGCGGTTTAAAGGTGAATCAATGAATGTTATGGTAGCTAGGTTAGGTAAGTATCGAATTTAAGTATTTAATATCTTTATTACTTACATTATTATTTATCAAAGGAGTACACCGCTCCAGCGCTCCTTAGGATGAGCCGCCACTGCAAGGAACTATGCAGTAGATGTGATTTGAACCTTACAAACAATCTTACATCTACATCTTTCTTTACATTCTTTACATCGTCTAGATCTTTCTTTATATTACTTCGATTGTATTTCATCATCTTATGAAGGTAATCCAGTAATCCTTATTAGCGATTTTAAAGGCTCTGTATGTACATCATTGTATTTGTAATACACAAGCTTGCTTACTGTAAGGTTGAAGTCACAAATACCGACAAGGTCGGACTGTGCGTACGTGCTCTCTATAACGCACCCACAGCGTTGTTTATTGCTCTTGCCCGATTTTAAGGGAGGCACCCTTATTTAGAGTACACTTCCGGGAGCCCTTTGTTATATCACAGCCTTTGTTTTTAGGATTTTTGCCGTTATATCTAGTTTACATATCAACTACCGAATTTTGGTTAACGACATCTTACACTTGACCCGATTTAGGTTCTCTTTATCCGTTAAGATATCGGTTATAATATATTCAAGGCTGGCTATAATAAACGATAACATGTTTATCTTGAGAATTATTTTCGAGAAAATTAAAATATTCAGTAAGTACTTAAAATAAAATGCTTTTTTTAGCTTCGATTACTGGTTTTATCGCAAAGGATCATGGCATCAGGGCCAAAGTTTGTGTTCTACGTATTCAGAGTTTTAGTATTTTATTGAATTTACTGTACAAATTGGAATCAGTAATCATAACAGCAGACTAGATAACAGTTACTACTAAAGTATAGTTTATAATGACAAACATGTCAACTTGGATGCCCCAAAAAATGTATCTCACACAAAACCTTTAACGTCAAAAGATATTGGAAAGTATTTTGATCGTTCCATAAAAAAAATCACAAAAAATCTGGTAGCTTCATAAATATGCAGAGTTTATTTACTTTGCGTTCGTTCCAAACTACCCCACATTTGCTCACCTGATCTAAGGGTGTAGAACGGAGGTCATTGACACCAGTCCCACGAAGGGCATTGACCCACGTCTCCGTCATCTGTTACACACAGACACACATTAACGTTACGTAGGTCTCGCATTTGACCCAGTTCGCACACATTGACATGTTGTTGTCAAGTCATTACCAGCTTTTAACTGCGATATTTGTTATTTATTACATAAAATTTTCCACTACGAGTATTCTAATCAATTTAATAATTACGCATTGTTAGTATTTTTGCAAATTAGAGCTATTACTATTGTAATACAGATCAAGGCAGAAGCACAGTCGCTGTAATTGATAACCTACAAATGTTCAGCAATAAAATGATTTGATATGACTTCGGAATAACGTAATAAAAATAGGAAGTTATTGATAATAAGATTAATAAGGAAAAGATGAGAAATACAAATTGTCCAGTGTTTTTGACATACACGAGCGTTTTGCATTGAATTTAGCGCATTTATTATCACCAGTTCATCGCAAAAGCGAAAGAGTGTCGCACACGATACTAAAAATATTTATTTTAAAAATACCTAACATTGATCGTAGATTAAGTAACCTGTTGATTGTGTTTACATAAAACATTTATATAACAGATACAGATATTATGCGCAGTTAGGTAAAATGCGAGTAAACTATACTATTTTTACACTACATTATAAATTACATAATTATGGTTACTGACAGCTGACAGTTTCTAATACGGTCGCAATAAAAACAAAAAAGTGCAAATGAAACGGTAGCCCATTAAAGTGGAGCAAGCGACATGAAACCAATGTGAAGTGTGTTGGAACTGGGGACCGTTGGAAACGAGTAGCATTTAATACAATGTGAAATGATATTTGAGGGGGTCCGGGGATCGCATCTGTTTGCCTACTGAATATAAATCGATACATTCAAACATCCCCTTGAGGACTGACCATTTGTAAATTTTCGGGATCCCTTTTTAGAGATCGTTGAACTTTATGACGTATATTGAATCATTGTTGAAGTTAGAATATTTTGAAAAATGTTTTTCTTTTATTGAAAAACGACTCTTCAGCTAGAGTGTTATTCCTATATATTGGGGCCTCAAATGTGCGTAAACGTACAGTCAGCCTCATAAGTTGATTAACACTAACATATTTACAAATCTTTTTAAAGTTGTAAAATATGTATTAATTTTTCACGTTTTATGTAGTTTTGTAGTCCCCATAGCACTAAGTAAATATTTTTAATGTTTAATTTCATTAAATTATGAGAGGTTTAGCAGCCACAGTGATCAATAAATTAGAATTTGTTAAGCGACTTTTGGAGTTGACTGTACATCAACACAAAGTTCTGTTTATAATTAGCCCACATGGCGATTGAACTGACAACAGTCTCCGCGTGGCCGCGTGGTAATAGCTGAGTCACCACCTATAGTTCTGAAGATCTTTCCAAAGGGTCTTCGGTAGCCATTTTCAATTTTTTATCTGAGAAGTAAGCCGATGTGCAAACAGGAATTATTGAAAAGAAAAATGGAGTAGGTCAGAACAAATCCACCACTGCTGGTCAACGACTGGGCGAAGTAAACTGTCCACCTGTCCCAAACAAAGCAAAGTGGCAAAATCTGCTGCCTACTCCCTACATATTTACTTATCCACTATCTCCTGCTAACCTGCGAGATGAAGCACATTGAGTGAAAATCGTTATCGGTCAAAGAAAAATTACCTACGCTGAATGAGATTTTTGTTTAAATATAGACATCCTCTGCGACTATATATATGTGTGTTTGTTGCTATTTGTGTATGTCCTTGTGTGTGTGTGTGTGTGTGTGTCCTAATATGTTTATTGCTTCTGTCCTTCTGCTGAAACAAGTTTATAGATTAGAAGGACATTTGGAATGATGTAACTGTATATTTTATAGCTTTATATCTTGGATAAACAACGCATAAGCTGCTAAAAAGTAAACAGCGCGCAGCATATGAAACGGCGCCGGCGACGGGGAATAGTTTTAGAAATATTGCAGTTTTCTGCTATCGGTACCATATTTATTAGTAGGTTACATGACTATCTGAAAATAAAGAATGTCTGTTTGCTTTATAAAAACACTCCCATCTCGAACAGATAAGTTTGTTTTAGGTAGGTTTATGATATTATCTGAAGCCTGCGATTCCATCCTCGCGGTATAAAGCCCCCGACTCAAGGAAATAAAGATATACCTGGGAGAAAAAGTGCTATTCCAGGCTATAAACTATTATTATGCAAAATTTTAAAGGCTTATTTGGTAACAAATATCCAAACATTCGCTTTAATTATACCTAGTAGTATAGTAAGATTTATTCTGAAAATATATTTTCTTCATCCGAGTGCTAATAGCGGTTGCATTTAAGCTTGCACTTTGAAGCCATAAGCCGAAGCCGAGTAGACACTGCTACTCCTCCTTTCCTTTCTTTTACGGAAGCGACTTTCGTCTGATGTCGAGAGGAATGCCTTGGTCAGAGCCACATCTTGCAAGTTAGGTTGACTGAGACAATAAAGAAATTGGTGAGGCTCTTTACGCTCTTATTCTGAAAGGTCTTAAAGCCTCGATAGAAATTAGCGTCAAACGTGGTTCTAAAATGCTCCAAATAGCTATTTCACACTAAGACGCCATTATCAAATAATGACTGTTTTTATTAAAAAATAGAGCAATATCTAGGGACTGCAAAAATAACATTTTATCGAGCAGAATAATTTTTTTCGAATAACTTGAAAAAATGTATAATAGATACCCCTCTTTTTACCTCTCTCTCTCTCTCTCTCTCGCGGATTTTATATTAGCAGTGCGAAGAGTATGGACGTCATACCCCGGCCTTAAATCAAAGCAACTGTATCAAACCGATGCAGTTATTGGCAATCAGTTTTCTAAATATCAATATCGGCAGATAACAGTACATAGTATTAATCATTGGTTTAAAAGCAGTAACAATATACCAGCCAATTATGATTCATTTATACATGACATGAGCGTGGAACCAATTTTATTTTTTAATGCGATAACAGTATTATCTAATCGTATGATTTCCAATAAAAAATCGGGATAGGTTTCTATGTATCGTAACTCTTATGTGTTTAATGATGTCATCGGCTTAAAAAAGTGTTTTACGATTTGTGTACTCTATGTGTAAAATGTCGCAATGATTTGGCACTTTCAGTAATAGTTGTATTTTAGTAAAAGTTTAATTTGTAAATACTTCCTTTTGCTTATCGTTTAAAGTTAAATTTTCTTTGACAGATATTGTACCTTACGTCTGTCTATATTTTTATTCTACAGATCAAATACGATGTTATTCTAATGCAAATGGATTTACTCTAAGCGTTTAATATTAATGCTATTAAGATCTCATATTATCAAGTTTTATATATTTTAGGAAAATTTTATAACATTCAAATTGTGCCTTGGTATGTTGAGTAATTTAGGTAAATCCTGTTTTATATTATTAGCAGGCTAGCTAGCTGCTGCCAACTAGCTATTGACCGTGGCTCCACCTGAGCATAATACTCATCCTGTGATCCAAGAACCTACCGATAGGTATACAAAGACTTATCATATCTATTGCATCCAGATTGGTTTCGAAGTTTTTGTATATTAGACTAACAAACGTAACAAACGTAGTAAGGAAAGCAATAGCTATCCCCGAAAATAAGAAGGTCGCCCGCAGGCCACGTCGTGGACCGTTGCCAAGCACTTGGAACGGGCTCAAATAGACGACCAGACAATCCAAGATAGACAGTCTTGGCGACTTAGAACGAGAAGGGCCGACCCCAAATGAAATGGGAAAAGGCACGGCAGAAGAAGAAGAAGAAGAAGACGACTCACAAACAATCATTCATCAATCCATACTCCCATCCGTCCTCACAAACTTTCACATTTACAATACAAGTCCAACTTGGTGCGTTTAATTGGACAAAAAACCGATTGTAGCAGTTTTAGAAACCTCATTAAAGTTCACCTTTGAATTAAACGCACGCAATTATTCCATACATTGTAATATCGTTACAATGTTTTTTCATTCGTATCAGGTACCAATTCAGTTCTGTTGCTTTAATCACACACCTACATACTCAGGCAGCAAGCCTGTCTTTCCTCGGGTTAATCGCGATTCTAGCCGAATGTTTTTGCCTTTATAAAAGCGTAATGGCAATATTTGTAAAAAAAAAAAACAAAAAATACGAGGGAATCGTGAACGTGGGGAATTCCGACTAACCCCTTTCCCCATGGTACGACAGCTCGCCACGGCGCATTCTCATAGTCATAGATTACTACGATAACTTCTGTGGTGTGATAGAGCGTTCGACTGCTATGTTGGAGGTTGCGGGCTCATTCCCGTTTGACGAAAGTATTTTTTATCCTTAATTATATCTTTTTTCATACTCCGCCCGCCTGAAATTAGGATATTGTTTCCGCTACCCATGGGACGGGGACCTACCTACGCAACCTATTCCCGGGCTAAAAATGCCATAGCCATAAGTTATTCCAGAGTATAATCTATCCTTGTACCAAATTTCAGCCAGATCCATCACATCTTCACAAACTTTCACATTTATTATAATAAGTAGAATAATTAGGGTTTAAAAAAGGCCATATATGTAAATATGTTTTCAGAAATAGTAGTATTTTACGAGTTTTTAAGCCATGCTTACGTTAAGCTCAGATAACGCTGTGTATGTTATAGAATTTTATTATATTTGGCACAGGTATAACATGTAACAGTTGCATTATTAGTCTAAGGTTATGGTACTTATAATAAATAGGCAAATAAGATAACATCATCACACATCATCAATAGGCGCGATAGGCCCAATACAACCGATATTCTGTCACGAACTATTAAATTGAAACCACAAAACTCTTTGATTTTTAACTCCTCAATGTCATTTATAACAGTTACTTATTACAGATAACTCTTATTTATCCAACAAATCGTATTTAGTTCAAGAAGTCGTATTTATGTACATCTGCTGCATGCTTGCACCGTTGCACGCAAGGGTAGTACATTCACAATCGGCAGCTGTGTGGGTAGATTCATAAGCAATCGTGAACTGTTTTACGATGAGCAATCGGACACAATCTCAATAGCGGAAGCTAAACCTGCCTTGAAAAGGGTCAAGGGACCGGCTACTTTATGCCCACAGAACGGCTTGACTATATGACTATAAAATGACTATAAACATTGTAGTTCTATAAGTCTAAACAATTACCTATGCTGCATGTTTTTCAACAAAATTATAAACTTCACGTAAAAGGTGTTCCTTCCGAGAGTGGTGGAGTCCGATAGTGAATTTTTGTTAGATAGACGTATTTTATACAAAAAATAACCGGTTTTGTTTTTGTGAGGAGGTAGAAAAAACGAAAACAACACGTGATTCTGGTAATAAAAACTTTTAAATGCGCAACGATACGGTGGGAGCACAGCTGGATGCGAGTGAATAATACAAGAAATAGCTTTACTTACTTCGCACTTACAAGTTGCCTATACATTGTACATTTGCGTTATTTTATACATAAGTAATCAGTCTTACTTATCTGTTGAAACGTTTGCTACTTCATAAACTAAGCAGATTAAGATGACAAAGACATACAAATCTCTTCGAATCTTTTGACTGATATGTTTTTACTAGTTCTACAATCTAATTTTATGCCATGCACTGATAGATTATGTTTGTAAATTTGATCTAAACCATCACATGTACTCACCAAGTTTTATATATTAACTGCATGTTGCCCGCGACTCCATTCGCTTGATTTTGAACCCATTTTCGCAACCGTTTTTAATTTGACTATAATCTAGCCAGTGTCTTGCCGTTACAGCGTTATTGAATAACAAACATTCAAACATCTTCACAAACTCTTACCTCGTCACTATCACTACATAGTATAAAACAAAGTCGCTTGCTCTGTCCCTCTATCCCTTTGTAGGCTTAAATCTTTAAAACTACGCAACGGATTTTGATGCCGTTTTTTTTAATAGATAAAGTTATTCAAGAGGAAGGTTAAATGTATAATACATGTTTAATATAGTAGAGGGTGCAGCGGGAACGGGATCTGACGCCACGCGGGCGGAAAAATATTGGCGGTACGAAGTTCGCCGGTTCAGCTAGTTTATAATATTAGTAGGATTGAGGACTGAGTAGGAAGTAGGATTGCTATAGGTATTTTTAGGAATTCAACCAATGAACTATTGAAGGATTTCATGAAAGTGCACGGGGCACATTTGAAACAGTAATGCCCGTTTGCACTAAACTCTACTTAGGTTAATCCTTGTAAAGTGACTCCTAAGTCTAAGATAATCTTAACTTTATTTTCAATTGCACCAACATATTTACGAAAAGGCATTCCTAACTTAAGATAAGCCTAGTGAAGCGAATGAAAGTGTAAATGAACGAATGAATTAGCCAATTTTCTATGATAATTGAGCGATTGTCTATGATTTCTTTAACGATCTCGTCGGAGTTTTGGCGCGAACGCGGGAAAGCGCACATCGCAGTATTATTTTATTTTTCGAAATTGGTGTGAATTCGAGTTTTTATGTGTAAAAATGGTGGATTATTAGACATAACGTCTTGGACAATTCACACAAGTGTAGGAAAGTGGGATATTACAGTGAATTGTGACATTTCGTGTTCGTTCCAAATCTCCTGGGGAACCTTCAGTAAAGTCCCCAACTTTACTGAAGCAGAAATCATCACTCATCGTCATCGTCATGAAAAAATATTGTATTGAAGATATTTAAGGTTTAGGCAAGGTTAAGGTTTAGGTTTAGGCTTTGTGCCAAGCCCCAATAAATAATAATAAAAAAACAATCTCGTCTCGTCAGGCAAGTCGCGTAAGTCACGTTGTATTCAAATTTATTTAAATTTAGATTAATTATTTATTTAGTTTAATATCATGTGCCAAACAGTACATAACAATACCGGACATTGATTGACAACTGTCAAAAAAATAGGGTTAGGAGATTCTTAAAACGTTATGACTTACTTAATCGGTGTCATAAGAATTAAGATTGACTTAGCGTGTTTAGGAGTATCTTAGGGTTGGTGCAATGCATTTTCTTGTTAAGAGTGTCTTATATACCTTAGGCATCAGGTTAAGATACTCTTAAGTTCAGTGCAAACGGGCATAAATCTGTCAAAAAATCCCATAGAGGCTGGTATTAGGATCAGGGCTGGTGTTTGGTATACACATGTACCTAATAAGACTACATTTTTCAATTTATGTGTATCGGTGAACTGCGGTTCAAGTTCTGACAACCTTTATCTATTAAAAATTTATTGTAATCACTTTCAACTGTCGTAATGATTTTAACCTGCCGTTAACCTTTTGGTTTATCTAGTCACATTTCACAAAATAAAAAACATTGGTACAGCGCAATAAACTTTATCTTCTGCTATCAAAATTTTCGACGTCGTACTTTTATTTTGTTTACTTTTTAAATAATACTGCGTCACCTGGATCTCGTGTTACTATACGTACAGGGACTGATTTAGAAATCGCACGTGTAAAAGATTAAGAGTTCGCACTGCAATTTGTAAATGTTATCTCAAACACACTACTAACAGAGCTTTTTATATAGGACCGGCAGCACGAGTGTGACACCTCTTGTGATGCACACGTCTATAGGCCACGGTCCACGATAACCACTTTCCATCAGGTGTGGTGTGGTCAGGCCGTGTGCTTGATTGCCACCAATATGGTATAAAAACGTTTCATTTAAACGTGAAAACGCTACGCTAATTTAGTGGTCAATAAAATGTGGTCTGAAATGTGTCAAGTCTGAAAATTGATTCGCAGATTTTTTGCACATATTAGTAGTATATTAGTAAACTTAGTAGTCAACAGTCAACCTACACATTTGGTAAAATACCTTACCGACAAGTATGCACTTCATCTGTTTCAAAACAGTAATTTACCCTTTATTGACTTTCGGGAGATAGAATAAGAGTGCAACAAACGTCTTTATTCCGATGATTATAGGAGACAGGGAATCCCATTCTAGTTCTCTGATACTCAATAGTGACCGACCTGTGACCACGAAATGGAAAAATAAAATAAATCTCACTTACCTGTCTTGCACTTGTCTAGTTCGTCAACTTATGCCAAAACGTCAAGATTACCAGAATCCGAGACTTAATTCCAACTTTGTCTTATTTGATGAAAGTAACTTAGCTACAGGCCCAACACCCCCCCCCCCCCCCTCCATTTTCAGTCTGCGTCCGCACCTGCTTAGCTACTACTGTATCTACTATATAATAAGGCGGTAGGTATATAAAAATTTTCACAGAGCTTTTTTTGTGTTACACCCATGTTCCCAAGTGGCGCCTCTTTATTTTTCAAACTATAAAAAAACCCGAGACAAAGGATAGACAAAAAATATTGTTATGTAAGATAATATGCTAATAAAACAATATAGATACCTGTACCTGCTATCAAGCGCTAGACATGCGATATTGATTGTCTCCATGTTAGATAACAAGGAATTGCAAAATAATGTCATAAATTAAAGCTCAGTGGTTATGCCCCACTGTTTCATCTATAGTTTATTATTTCGAGAATAAAAGAAGCCATCTAGTCAGTTTATTGTTAATGTCCTTTTAAGATTTCATTTTAGTATGAAGGACAGTCACATTACATGAACTAACTTCCACTTTCAAATTATGTGTGTGTACAGAAAAAATTAAGTATTCATTCAAATTTAATTACCTAAAGAGAAAAAATTTAATCGGTCTAGGCGGGGTTTGAACCCGCGATCTAAGCCTTACAAGGGCAATGCTTTGACCACTAAGCTACCAGACCTTTTGGTAGCGTAGATTTAGATTGGAAAATACATATTGAGAACACTTATGTACTTTTTCCACAGTATTTATTATCTATTGAATATGATCGGTTTCGCCTTACGGCATCTTCATCATCAAATAAAAATATTACTTTAATCTCCCTCCTTGTTTTCATTTCGTTCAATCTGATTATATTTCAAGTCCGTAGGTAGGTAGGTAGGTACTTGGCGTTGGGTATTAACGTGAAAGTTCTTAAACAGTACCTACTATAAAAGTCCAAAAAAAAGGACTTGCATACATACTTAAATAATGCAATATCGAATTATTTAATATCTAATTCTTCTGATTAGAACATAATTAAAGCAGGATATTACAATCCATTTATCAAAGATTAATTACAGCGCAATTAATTTGTTTCATGTCTATACAATTTCGCGGAAGTCACCTGAACATTTTTGTTCATACAAATATGGAGCGACTTTAGTAACAAACTCTCTGACCCGTGGTGCTATGTCCGGCCATACCATGCTAACCCAAAATATGCTGACTCAGTGTCGTAGAAAATTATATACGTGTCAATAGTCTCACGGGAGCTCAAGACCATGCGAAGAAGAGGAGAAAAAGCCAAAAAGCGGACCCTGGGCTCTGAGGCGAAAGGCCCCGAATGCAATCAGTACATAAAAGGCTGTTTTGGTGATGCGGCAAAGTAATGCAATCGGCACATAACGTGGTCGCATCAGTGGAGGCGACTCTTCGGCTTTTTATCTGTGATGTCACGGACATGAAGCTGAACCATTAAACTTACTAACACTAAAAATGAATATACATTAGTTCTCATATAGGTACGGAAACATTTAGCACTATGCACTTTTATCAAATAATTATTCACATAACTTGAAACAAAATTTAATGCGCCCTCGACTAGTCGCTCCAAAACTGGGATTTTTAGTTATTGATGACTTGATGAGAGAACATGACATGAGATTATAATCTGAAATGTTATTCACAAAGTAATTTATCCTCGTTTTAACCTTAATAACATGAGATAAAGCGGTCAACTCGATATGAGCAACAGCGCAACATGGAAAATCGTGTCATGGATGGTTATAACTTAGGAGTGACGTCGAATATTACAAAGTTTCATGTCTCTATTACTCTTTTAAGGCGCAATCATACTTCCATTCAGCAATCCACGTCATTTTCTATTGAATTGATTAAACCATGTTAATATCATTCCTTTAATTGGTTTTCGTCGATTACTTTGCGATTATACTTTTTTACAATTTTCTTAAAAAACAAGCCATTGTTTTTTTCTTGCCTGAAAATCAGAGAACTTGGAATAATAGTTGTCTCGTATTACCGATCTTGTTTGAAAATCTAATGTTTTGTTGATTATGAGGTTGAACAGCGCAGCGCCTTAACCCTAGTGAACGTGCTTACAGTCTAAACTGTAAATGTTTGTACACACGATTCGGAAGTCAGCAGTTGAAGAAACATCCTTGAATGGTCGTTAACAAACAGTGAATTTGAAACCACGTCCCCAGAAAATCTATAGTTACTTCCTCTTTCGTGTTAGTTGTAACATAAATTATGATGGACGATCTTTTGGGGTTGTTCAGACTGAAATAAATGTTATAATTATTATTTAAAAGAAACCTACACAAAAAGATACTATGAAATAGAAGTAGTGTTGTGAATGTTCAACACAGTGATTTAAACAGAGATTTTTCTTTAACTAGTAGAGAAAAATAGTACATATCAAACATTCGTCTATTTTATATTAAGTCACAGTAAATGCAACTTTGGTTTATGGTAATTTTCATTTAACAAAGTCTGCTAATTTGATTCTCTGGGTCTGTGCAAGATTTTCTGCTGAAGAACGAACCCAGGTATAGTGGCCCTGTTCGCTAAATATTTATTCATCAAAGTAGCGCTAAGTGCTTGAAAGTTGGCTTTCATATTAAGATATTCTTGATTTTAAATATTGCATCGTATTTGTATTCGCGGATATATTTTTAACAATCTGGCACATCTCTGATACCTTCGGTCTGCAATATAAGAGAAAGTCAAATCCCTTCATATTTCGCAAATACGTCATCTTACAATCAGTAACCCGTTATAAAAGTATTGAATTAAAAACAAATCTGTAGACTGCATTGAGCATACTATCGCTACAGTATAGGTATGTACTTGTGGTACGTTATTCCTATCGGTGAAGGCCGCTACTATTTTGCCACATAACTAGCAAACTACTATTCTCAATATTTACATAATAAACAAGTAGTGTTCATTTATTGTTCGCTGCTGTTTATAGTACCTACCCGATCTTGAACATTAATTTACTCAAATAGGTGTTGTTTATTTAGAGCGCTGTTTTAAAATTGACCTCGAATATTCTGTGTACGGATCATCATCACAATCCCAACGTTAATTCCGGTTGCCTCCAAAGTTTGCATTTTTGGGAGCAGAAGTCCGTTCTTATACACTGTTTCCTCCAGTCCACCACAACATCGAGAGTATGCCAGCGCCTAATCCGAAAATCCGCTGAAGGTGGGCAGGCCCACTTTTAGGCTGTACAGAGTATCTAAATTCTAACTAAAGTCATTATTTCCATCGCCGTCCAACGCAATACAGGTAGCAGCACACCGATAAAACATAATTTGGGAGTTGATGCGCCATCGACACTATAATATAGAAGTAGATATTAAAGTCTTTTCACTGACTTCATACAAAGACTGGATTAACTCGTAAACGATTTGGAACCTTTAGGGCAGATATTGTCTGCTTTGTGTATGCTACCGCTAAGTAGTACAATGGTTTGTGTTCGACATGATGCCTGCGGCCACTTTCTACCATCGCACCGACCCGCCATAGGTTCACCCTCGCACTTAAGCTGAATAGTCGCATAGATACTTACACTAGATACTTACACTGCGGTTCGAAAGGCACTTTCTTTTCTGTCGCAGACACCTAAATTTGTTGTTTGACTGCCCTGCCATTTTACCGGAGCAGGTTCAAGACTAGGTAGATATCTTATTGTTAAAAAAGCGCAGATTTTAATAGTTATAGTCTATATACTTTTAGTCTATATGTAATTATACAATAAAAATAGCTCAATTAAGGGAGTGAACCTAGAAAAAAATCCTAGTAGCTATTTTCTTTCGGAATTCTTTAAAGAATGTAATTGGCAGTCTATATTTACATGGTATTCGGTTCGTTGCGGACTCCACCATCTTGAATTTAGGGGATTTTTTTTGTTAGCTAAATAAGTCATTTATTTATAATTTTACACGAAACATTATCTGGTCAATACAAAGTTGTTTAGAATTAAATTTCCTACAGTATTGGTCTGTTATTTGTTTCTAGAAACTATATTATTTGATTTATACCTCAAAAGGTACCTAATGGTGAAACTTTGTTTGATTTTATTTTTTTGACAAAGAAAAAATTCCTAGTATCAATTAATTTTCTATCATAATTCTTTGGGGAGGTCACTGGCAGTCTACATTTAGTTTTGCGTGATATTACAGTAACCTCCTTCAACGATTTCCATAAGAAAATTGCTACTAGGAATTATTTATATGTCAAATCCTATCTTAATGGAGTAAATAGACTAAGATTACTTATTCCTATCAGATAAAGAATCTGTTTATTCAATCGTAGCAACAACATTTTACTCATCTTTGTATTCTGGTCAGATTGAACGACTTTACCGGAGATTTTCCATTAGTTCGACATTGTGCCTATAACTGTACTAACAATCTCATAAACTGTAAAAATATATGTAAACTAAATGTGTCATTTCCAAAACAAATATTGAAGACTTCACACCTGTTCTAAAACATGGCAAAATACATACAACTTAATCAGCATGTAGAACGATAAATTATCGAAATGTAAACAATAATTGCGGTCAAACCCACACAGTTTTCAGGAAGGACAACCATTGTCTCTCGAGCTCTTTTATTGAATACCTAAATTTCATAAACCTACCTAATATTATTGTTATGAATCACAATGATAACCCGGGCCTAAGGTTATGTAATCATGTAATCGTGTTTTCAAAACACTAATCACTATCTGTATACGTAAGTCGTTCCAGGTTATCGCCGTCTTACGTAGATGGAAGATAGTGTTTTGATTATTTCATTGTATAAAGAAATGTTATTGTTTGTATGATCAAACGGACATGGATTTTGAGAAATGCAAAAGCAGTCCTGTCTTTAACGAGCAGAAAAACGTTTTTGGTGTTAGGCCGAGACACGTAGCAATATACTACCGCCACACTACAGAGGATTGTGGGGGATTGCGCCCTCTGTGGATTGTGGAATATCTATTGCTTCATAAGCGTTGCAAACCTTTTTACCATCTGGCCACGATTCTCTACTGTGCCTACTTTTGCTACTAAAAGAATACCAGTCCATGCTCTCGCCATTGTAACCTCAGCTGAAACATTAGCCGGAAGCAGTAACACATTCCCAAAAGAAAAGAAAATGAGGTGTTGCCAATAGCATTGCCTGAATTGTGCAGCACTACTAGGTTTTCCATCCCTATACCGTTTTTTCTCAGAACCCCCTCCATAAGGTACGGCTGCCCCCATGGATTCTGATCCAGTGTCTTCAGCAGTTCGCTCAGTGTCCCGCTCAGTTTTCCGCTTGTTTGGCCCGCTTTATCTCCACTCCATCCCAACACCCTAACTCGCATAACACTGATAAAATCGCTATAAACGAGCCTAAGAAGGTTTTAACTTCGAACGGTAAGTTCGACTGGACTGCACTAAGTATTTGTTGCTATGTAGTAAAAAAATGCAAATACCTAAACAACATAGTTCAATAACTCTACAACTTATTAAGTATAATTCCTCTGTCTATAAGATTCTAATATGTTTGATTACTAATGATTACAATTCGTTCATTCGATCTCTTCTAAATACTAGCAATTACCCTTGACCGACAACGAGACGTGCTCAGCTGAAAGAACACCGATTATTATCTGATGTTTTATTGCGTTGTACAAAAACTTGTTTACATCACATTTTTGTTAGATAACTGGAATTTTTTCGATGCTCGCGATTCATTTCCTTTTATAATACGAGTAAACAATATCTATTCCATAGTCAGTAAGGGATGCTAAAGCAAGGCTTATTTTGAATTTATTAAACATTAAATTCTGCCGCCATGGAACTTTCCAGCCGGCTATGGAATCAATTTGTATGTGTTATTTAGATAATATATGTGTCCGTTCACACACACATGGATATCATCGTTCGAGGTTTTTAAGTAAGTTATGTGTGTTGGCGATGACATCATGTTTGTGAGGCTCATATGAAGCCGGCTAATACTAATCTGGCCAAACTTGTTACGAGGCGGGCAGGCTATTAATATACTTATGTAAATTATATGTGCCGTCTCTGGTATGGGTTGCGTTTGAATTTTGGAACATCGGACTAATTGTGACGAGTTTTGGAGCTACACAGGAAGGAATTTATTCTGGTTAAAAATTATCCTGATTATATCCATTCGTAAGAGTTCTCTACATCTTCCTCTTCAAATTGAAGAGGATTTCTCATTTCAATCCATTTTATCTTCACTTGCTCTCTCTATATAATATGACTCCCACTTTCTCTGCAACTCCTTATGTACTTTTTATTTACTTTTCCGAACGAAGAGGTTCCTAAAAAGTCTATCTAATTTCGTCATCAATTATCTTCCCTCTCCAATTAAGGTCCTTTACGATTACATTTCATCTCTGGTTTCTAATAACTCCTAATTTGTTTTGATTTCTATCAAGCTTGTTTTGTATATCGTGAATAACGTAATATTTTACTAGGGTATGATTTTAAATGTTTATAAAGAAAGGTCGGCAACGGATTACTTTCCAAAACAGATAATTGAAAAGTTAAACCTCTTGTTCCATTTTTTGTGACGTTTTTTCTATTCCATCTGATCCGATCATCTAATCATCTGATTCAATCTCCTTTCCAATATACACTAAAATCAGTATTCGTCTATCTAATGAGTATATCTAGCAGCCTAGCCTACAGAAGATTGTGACAGATTATATTCTCTTGTGATATTCCTACAGTTACTTAAGTTCCATGAGGAGGCATTACAGGGTAGCCCTAGCGAGCGCTAGAAACGTCCATTTGTCGTGAGAACATGATTACCAGCAGGCGAAACGTAGTTTTGTTTGCTAACATACTGATATAGAAAAGCGATGTATTTTATTTTTCTATACTTAGTCCTTACAAAAAATAAACAAATTTTATTTCAATGATGTCAGATATTTATGTGATAATGATAACTGCCTATCATGCAAGCAGATAAAATACCATTTGCAGAATACAGATAGATGGATATATTGTACAATACGACGTGAGTAATATTATTTTGTATAATGTATGATTTCAATCCGAAAAACATGTTCCTTATTCGAAAGAATTTTTTTCAGGTGTCAGTTATATGGATGCGTGGCCATCATTTGGGACAGCGTACATTGAACCCAAAGATCATATTTTTTTCGCCTCCGTGTACACATAGAATTGGAAATTTTGGGCAATTTAAATTTCTGATCATTCTGGCCTTGACCATAGTCCTCATGTATACGAACTATTTTTTGATGCAGGTGTGTATATTAGCGATCACGTTTATCAGTCAAATTCTGAAAACAACGCCAATCTTTCTGAATAATGATGTAATTGATTTAATGAATAGTCACACATTGTATTTTATGTTTTATGAAGGAAATGATTCATAATACTAGGATCACATAACTGGCGTTGATCCAGTTATTAATAAATTATTATTCATATCAATTTGTAGTGAGGAGTATAATAGCTGGCCACATCTTCATCTTCGTAGTCATGTAGTCTAGTCGTTCTGATTAGCGAATTTCGATTTGTATATTGTTCCTTTGTTCCATTTCTCGCTTCTTTCATTTCATTTCTCGGTTCTTTCTCGTTTTTCGCCCATTTAATACTGCAGTGTAACGATCTCTTTCCACTGCGATGATACAAATCAAGGTGTATTTGGTTGGATGGGTCCTATTAACTGCCAGCTGATACACCTCCGATCACCACAAAGGTAAAAATTATGGTTTAATAACAGAATTCTGGTTAAATGTAATTTACGTACAATAAATGAAAGGAAATGATTCATAATACTAGGATCACATAACTGGCGTTGATCCAGTTATTAATAAATTATTATTCATATCAATTTGTAGTGAGGAGTATAATAGCTGGCCACATCTTCATCTTCGTAGTCATGTAGTCTAGTCGTTCTGTTTAGCGAATTTCGATTTGTATATTGTTCCTTTGTTCCATTTCTCGCTTCTTTCATTTCATTTCTCGGTTCTTTCTCGTTTTTCGCCCATTTAATACTGCAGTGTAACGATCTCTTTCCACTGCGATGATACAAATCAAGGTGTATTTGGTTGGATGGGTCCTATTAACTGCCAGCTGATACACCTCCGATCACCACAAAGGTAAAAATTATGGTTTAATAACAGAATTCTGGTTAAATGTAATTTACGTACAATAAATGAAAGGTACCTAGGTATATGATCACACCTTGACTCCACAATCGCGTTTAATAAGACAAAAGCCTTTAACACGAATGTCAAGAAGATTGATATGTGTCGCGTAAGTACTTTGCTGACATCGTTAATTATAATAATTTATTGTATACGTCAATAATATTAGATAAATAAAAAGTACCGGTTATATTGACAATTACATAAAAAGTTACTCGGAAAGCAGGCATAGATGGTAAGCGTAAAGGTGATTTTCCACCAGAGGGGCGAGACGAGACGAGACGAGGAGAGAATTGAAATTTGTATGGTAAATTTTCAATCCTCTCCCAGCGTATCTTTGGTGGAAACAGTGTGGATTGACGAGAATATGCGAGGCGTGAATTGAAATATTTGTTTGTGCAAAAATGAACCGAATTGGTTCCGATATAGAGTATAAATCACCTTCAAGGTGATTTTCCACCAGAGTGGCTAGGCGGGGCGAGGCGAGGAGAGAATTGAAATTTGTATAACAAATTTTCAATCCTCTCCCAGTGCATATTTGGTGGAAACAGTGTGGATTGACGAGAATATTGACGCGTAATTTTTGTTCGGAATTTTCGCCATTGACGCTAGAAT
This sequence comes from Eilema caniola, assembly GCA_949126895.1. Lineage (NCBI taxonomy): Eukaryota > Metazoa > Arthropoda > Insecta > Lepidoptera > Erebidae > Eilema > Eilema caniola. Next base: position 5,521,797 of record OX421467.1, read on the forward strand.
AAAGTTATATCGAGCATTGTGTGTGAGCTGTCTAAAATACATTTATATATGAAGCATACGGGCGGCGGGGCGCGGCGGTCACGCGCGAGCTCGCGATGGCAATTTTTAGTGGAAAAGGGTCAGTGCGATTTCAATTCTCTTCTCGCCTCGACTCGTCTCGCCCCTCTGGTGGAAAAGCACCTTAAGACGGTTATCGTGATTACATCATCTGTTTGGGGGACAAAAGTAGCCCTTCCGCCCGCTGACCGTATGTCTTATACTTAAGTAACCTACCTACTTGCCAGTTGTTGGCAGTGAATGCGGCTTCATTTCGTCCCTTGTATTGTATGACGAACATCGAGACTGCCTTTGTGAGATATTTACGAGATTGACAACACGTTCTACGGACGTCTACAATGACTGTTAACTCACTAATTCCACTATCAGGTCGGCATCAATGTTTATTTGCATACCATTAGTGGTGTATATGTGGCAGCCAACTAGTTTAATCAGCCGTTCAATTAACTACCTAGCCTGGTAACTAAACTCTTTTCACCCAGTTGATTAAACAGTAGCTTAGATCGATGACGTTTAATTACTTTCCTAGCCTAAATCAGCTAAGAAAATAACTTATTTTGCATGGTTATAAAAAATAATAATCACGAGGCACAAGTGTCTCAATAAACCTATCACAAATTTTATGTGAATACACCTCTATTTACCTCCTCGGGGATTTACAGGGGTGAGTTTATGTATGTAATTTTTCATCTTATTTCGGGGTGGTGCCCCATCTTACGAATGGCCTAAGCATTAGCCAGCCAGACTATCAAATGATGTAATAAACATTACGGTTGACGAAACAGCATTAAAATTTTACCTGGGCGGCGCCACAGGCCACATGCGTCAGTTAATACATACACACATATATTTACGTCTGTAAATCCAATTTAGTCCACATCAACATAAATATAATGCAAGTAATTTAAATTAACAATGATGCTTAAATGGGGTTCACCACAACAAAACACAGAGTTTATCACCCATGCACCAGTGTCACAGAATTCTGCGGTTAGCGGTAATGCAATCACGCGACCTAATTAACGTTAATTATTTATAAATTGATTGGTTTGCACCTCTTTAAATTGTAATTTATTTCTTGATAAAGTAAATATTGTAAAATTGTTACTTGTTTTTGCAACAGGTTACAATTTTTCAGCAAACGTTGCTACGGGAAAGCATCCAACAGTTCTAGGATAAAAAAAATCTTTCTGCTGCTAATTGATTGAATTGCCGTAAAAAATTAACAATAATAATTAATTTTATTTCATCGTCTCGATGGTGCTTCTACTCTCAGATTCTGTTTTCCTAGTGTACTGCTGCCTGTATTTCGTCCTGTATGCGCTCACGTTAACAGGTGGGTCATGGAGTGTGGAGCAACTCCAAACTCCACACCGCTGGTCCGCGTCATCCGAGACACCTCCATCTAGACTGATTCTTCTTGCTTCGGCTGACCTGTGTTCGAAGTCTGCTTATGGTCTTCCTGTTGCAGCAAAGCTCTTATTCAGGGGTAGGCTCTTTGACAGCGGGACAAAAGGGATAGCTTGCAGTTTTCAAATAAATTATTATCGTCCAATTCCTACGAAGAACGCCTCCTCGAACTCAACTTGACAACACTGGAGCAAAGGCGGAAAAGAGGAGACCTCATAGAAACGTACAAAATACTCAGCGATCACTACAAAGTCAGAAACATAAAAGATTTGCACATGATGAACCAGAACACACGTCTTAGAGGCCATTCCTTGAAGTTAACCAAACCTCCGTGTGCTAGCAACCCCAGAACACACTTCTTGCCATATCGAGTGATGAACTTGTGGAACTCTCTCCCGGAAACTGTAATAAGTGCTGCAATAGTGTACCGTTTGAAAAATAGACTTGACAAACATTTAATTAATTAAGAACACAAGTGCAATGATATACACGTATCAGCTCGTAGAGCTGCTAGTGTATCAAATAATAATAATAATAATAATTCGCGTCCGGTCCTTCATAGCCGCCAAAATTGTCCAAGAACTCCAAGACATGATTAGACCATAGGTATAACTAGGATATGCCTTGAGAATATAACCCACAACATCTGACGGAGCCGTTGAATTTTCTACCCCTAATTATAAGTACATATATAATTTAGTCTCAAGGTAAACTTTCAGATTTTTTGTGATTTAAAAAAAACTATTTTTGGCATATTCTATTGCGATTTATTTGGTGTTACTTGAACACGCGTGATTAGAGTACCCTAAACAATAAATTAACACTTAATAAATTGCAATAGATTCTTTTAAATACGGTTTTCTTTCCATTTCCATTCACGTAGACTTCCGACAATATCTTAGGATGATCAAATTAGAATAATTATATGCACAGATATAATCTGCTAACATATAAAAAGTAGCATGTTCATTGACGTCAATCGTCTTTACTGCCAATTCATACGTGCTACATAGATTATAATACTGTAATGTTTGCTGTTATTATAACGTAAACACTTGTTTACTTAGTAAGGCATTTGACTTATACTAAGTATTGAGTAATATTATTTTACATTTACTTTAATTTTATTTTAACTTAACATACTTAACAAGCTCTTTGTTGTGCAACAATACGTCATGAGACATAAATTATTTTACTGTGTACAAATAAATAGATACTTAACAACAAAACAGTTTACACACAAAACAGTAAATTTTTATGGTTCTATACCGGAAAAGGACAAAAGGAACCCATCTTTGTCCGCCGGGGTGCGAGGGATATGTCGCAAGACAACCTACCTCCGGCCTAGCACTACGACCCACAGACGGCGTGCGGTTTAGTCGGTTCGAGTCCGACATAACCTCCCCTTCCGGCTTTGGAGGGGGGGGGGGGGGGATCAGAGGGGATTTCTTGGACGTTCTCAAAAAAAATCGTTCTTTGACCGTCTCTCTGTTAAAAAGACCTAAGGCCTATTTACAAGAAAATAATTCAGTAGCTAGATCAACTTACAAATAGTAATTAATGAAAAATAATTGGAAATAAGTAGCTTTTCCTCAATCTTGTGTTTGGTATCATGTTTTCCAGTATTTTTTCTAATCTATGCTAATAGTACGAAGAGGAAAGATTTGTAAGTTTGTTTGTAATGAATAGGCTCAGAAACTACTGGGCCTATTTTAAAAATTCTTTCAGAAAGCTAGCTACATTCTTCGCGAGTGACATTTGCTATATTGGATTTTCTGAAAGTTTAAGGTTCCGTACAAAAGCCACCCGTGCGAAGCCGGGGCTGGTCGCTAGTATTAAATATAGTGGAGTTTCGACCTTCCCACCTTCGACGTAACGGTCGAATTTCGCCAATTGGGTGACCATTAGATTATCCAATTGTCCAAATGGCGCTCTTATCGCTCAAGGCGATCACTTACAGACAATCATGGGATAAGATTGCTATACTGATCACTTGATTCTTACCCACACAACAATTTGAATGAAGTATGCAATACAGTAGGTACCTACTTTTGATTTCTTGCTATTTGGACGAAAAAGACAATCCTGAGACTCTTGTGTTTAAGGATTTTAATGACACGGGTCTCCAAAGTTCTTATAAATACATCTTATTTTATGTGACCATATCATATCAACGTTATATTTTTATAACCAATATTGAATTCAATATTACATAATACGAGTATAATACGTAAATAAAGCATGATAAATGTTTGAAATATAACACCACCAGGAATCCTCCACCATTTGAAAAACATCATTTATTTTCCTCTCAAAGCTGCTTCGTTTGAAAATCAATTATACATTTACAATGATAACAAGCGTTTTGGTATTCAGAGTTGCGAATGACAAGTAGTAAATCTAAGGTATTCAGATGTACACACTCTTGTAGTGAGGTGATCGACTCTGCCTCGCCGCTCGGAGCCCCGCATGTTTAAACATTACCAGAGAACCGCGCAAAAAGTTTACATCAGCAATGCAAATAGTGTTTTTCTGTAACCTTGGTTTGAGTGACCGGATAATACAATGGTTGCTGCATGATAAAAATTATCCAGCTTTCACATACCGTATTTAGCTGATGCCCATGGCTTCGCCTTTTTTTTTAACCTTCCGAAGAATTTTTGGATCGGAAAAGAAATTAGCCAAATCGAACGAGCCGTTCTCGAATCATGCGGTTTGCAACATCCATTTTTATCAAATAGATATGTAAGTATAAACTGATGTCTGATATAGATATATAGCGGTAGCTAATAAAAAACTTAATTGGTAGTTAAATCGACTAGAAATTCAGAAATTTCCAGAAAGATTGTTCTACATTTTTTGCACAGAATTTCATATGATTGCAGCGTTGAATTCTTTTCCTTCTGTATGTGGGGTACAACCCCTCTAAACACGTGGCAATTCGTTGGTCAGAGTTTGATGGAATGAGTGACGAATGTATGGAATTAGGAGCATTTGACATTTGTTTACGAATGTCATATACATCAAATCCCATACTGTCGTCATTCCATTCCACCAAACGCCGTTCAACGAATTGCTACTTGTCTAGAGGGGCAGGTAATAATCATGTGGGGAAAAATAGATAATTGAGCTAAAGGACTTAAATAACATTAATCTGGATTACTCTGCATATCATCGTTACGTAGTCTGCTCTAATAATTTCGAGAATTTGATAATTTTGTAATAGAGATGAACTAAACTTTTTTCACTACAATATAGTTTTATAGTTTTAGTTTAAGTTTAACTAGGTTTACTCGTTATTAGCAACATAGCAGTCAATAGAAACATAAACAAAATATGTACTGCAACAATGTACTCATATCACATAACGTATATAGACAGTGACGCTCTTAATAATTTCCATTGATTTGTCACATGATACCACACTCATCGACGCGGTAAGTAGAAATCAATACCCGATCCGATAATCATATCATTACTTTAAAGAGAAATAAAGTAAGTTATAATGTTTTCGAAGAGTAGCTCGGGATGCTCCTAATCCACTATAGGTCAATGGAGTGAACCTTGGCCTAACCTCTCTTATTGGGAAGAGGAACTTAACAGGGGCGATACACAGAGGTAAAGAGTTAAATATTCTCTCCATCAGTGTCTCCTTCAAACTTTGTTAATCGATAACATATTATACAATTAGGTCCTTAAGTTTTCCGTCTAGTTTTCAAAGGATATTGTGTGCCCTCGTTGCGACGAACTATCGAAACGGTGTAGTCCACTTAGAGCACCCAGCCGAATAGCACCTGAGCGAATAGCACCCAGCCATGTCCATGAACAGCACCTATTAAAATTTTTGGCAGGTGCTATACGTGGATACTAATTTATTTGTACAATGTTGTCCACGAAGAGCACCTATGACGCAGCGAGCTAGTGCAGGGATGTAGAGGGGGCATGCTGACTCCTGACACGTGTTGTAGTGACCCCGATTTAGATTATAACTGATATGACACCCCTTCTTAATCAAACCAAATCATGGAAAAGACGATTGTTAAAAGTGAAAGTTTTGGCTAAAGCAAGGCTGCTAGGGCCTAGCAGAAGTAACAGAAGAACAGATAATAGTGCTTGCGTACCCAGGGTGGCTTTTTTTTTACGTTCGGGAAATCCAAACGGATACCTCCTCCGGAACCGGAGGGGGAGGTTATGTCGAACTCGAACCGACTAAACCGCACGCCGTCTGTGGGTCATTGTGTTGATTGTCAGGCGACATATCCCTCGCACTCCGGCTGACCCAGGGCCATCCCTCTCGGTCTGGCCCTCCTCGGTAGGGTGGCCCACGCGGTCCCCGACTCGCCCCCGGTTTGGGAGGGATGATGTGCGCGCCGTCATAGCCTACTTCTACAAGGGTGAGGGGTGACTCCACCCGTCACCCTCATGCCCGCGCTCATGGGGGGCGCAGGTCGGTCTGCGCTCTCCGACGCCCGAGCCGCTTACGAACGCGGGCAGCGATGTCCGTGAGTCTGTCTCGTTCATCGCGCCGCGCCCGCTCTGCTGTCTCCTTCACGAGCATGGCATCCACGCAGCGGACCATCGCCGCGAGCAGCGTGGAGAGCGTGAGCACTCTCACCCCCAGAGCCGCCACAAGCTCCCGCCTCGGCGTCTCAAACGCCGGACACTCGGTGAGTGTGTGCAGCCCCGAGTCCACGTTGGCGTCACAGTGATGGCACTCGGGCATTGGCTCTATGCCCATCAGATGTAGATACCGCCCGAAACTACCGTGTCCGGTAATGATCTGCATCTGACGGTACGAGGGGCTACCGTGTAGCCCATCTAGGTACTCCCCCATGATGGGTCTTACCGCCGCAATCACGGTGTGCCCTGGTACCCAGGGTGGCAGTGTTTCACGTCAGATTCCCAGGCGTGCATTTTTATTGATCTAAGGCTGGTCGGTCTCTGGGATATTCTTTCTAGGGCATACTAGATACCTCGGTCACATGCCGATGTAAGGAAACACCTCCAATCCGATCCGATCGGTTCGAGTCCAACATGGCATGACCACCTAATCGTTAGCCCTGGTAAGGAGAAGCGTGAGGGGGTGCCAATTAAATATACAGTGCTTAAAATTGTTCTTGTAATTCTTTGAATTTAGTGGTAAATAACTATGTGATAAGCCAAAAATGAAAATAAAAAAACATTATTCCTATTCATAGTATTTATATTTATTGTCTTCTCTTATAATTACATGACCTAGAATAATAATAATTCATAATTATATCTACTATGAACATTAGCAACTGTAGACGCAGCCGCAGTCGGTAGGCATTTTTAGTCCGATTCAGAGGCACACTGTGCTTCCTGTGTGCTAGTAAGTTGAAGTATTGTGAATTGTTTTCTGCGACCCCTTGTTGTATGCCACGTCGAGAGAATGTGAGGTTTTCTAGGTGTTAGCTAATTTGTGGTGAAAAGATTCCAATTATGAAGGCACCTCTTATGTGACTTTTCATATTTGTTTCGTCATCGATAGACATTTAAAAGCTTTTAAGTAACAATCGATGGTTGCACTTGGATGGATATCGTTATTTGCTGTGATATGGTTTTTAGCCTCAGCATACAGCTATCATCACCCTGGCATAATGTCGTGCAGTCACTGAGCTATATACACGTTGTGGAATATGACTTGTCAGCAACTAGAGTTTATTGTCTGCAACTGCCGTCTGATCCAACGAAGCGATCCGGTCTCAGAAACTGTTCCACTTTACTTGCAATGAAGCTAATTGAGATATATAAAAAAAACGCGCAGAATATAACTGAGACCTCTTATAATAACTTCAACTTCTTTAAACTGGCCTCTGCAGCAAATCGCCATAATTTTGCCAATGTCAAGTGTACCAGAGCTACGTTAGCCACGCCAGTAAATTTGTTACCGTGTGTCCGCCCCTCACGAGATTCAGGTGGACGATCAGGACGTGTGGTTGGATTTCAGGGGGCCCTCTGATAATATTTTTTACTATAAAGCCGTCATAAAATAATGACAGAATAACATTGATGACATTATAATATAAAGCAAAGAGAATTCAACCACGTTTTATATTTGCTCTACAAAACTCAATAAAAACTACTTCAGAAAGGAGTATTCTATCAATGGTCACGTTGCCGTTTTGAACAAGCGTTGATATATTACATCGTATAGTAGAACACAGGTCCTAGCAATTCTATGAAGTAATAGATGTAGCCTGGGGCTTTTTTGTCCTCAATTTGACCTCATGACTTTCTTTAACCCATATAATAAATAAATAAATATTCCACAACATTTCACACAACGCTATCTAGACCCATGGTAAGCATAGCCTAACTAGCTTGTGTTATGGAATCTAGAATGCGGATAAACATACTTAGATACATTTTTTTTTGTAAATACATACATATTATACATAGAAACACCCAGACCAATGCAAATATAAATATTCATGCATACAAATACTTGCACTGAGCGGGAATCGAACCCGCGCCACCTGCGCAGCAGCCGCGTTCACTACCGCTACGCCATTTTTTAATCTACAGCGTTTTTTGATATTTATGATTACTGTCTGCTCGCATGTATAACGCGATAGTATATACCTAGCCTATCATACTCAAAAATAATCCGGCTTTCTACTGGTGAAAATACATTCAAAGTCGGTTCAGTAGATCCAGATATTACCCACTGCCATCTCCCTCACTGCCACTCCTCTCATAATTCACCAAGTCACGTTTGTGAGTTGGTGAATTATGATTCAGTGTTTGAGTGATTATGTGAACTATACAACTATTAATTACTATCAACAGTTAATTTTTGTAATAATTAATAGAATGTGTATTGCTTATTAATACTGCTTTCCGCGAGCTAAATGTTGGTTAAGTGACAAATGATATTAACGTAGTACTACGCTACGCTGAAATCGAACACATACAACGCGGTAACGGTCTGCTGCCGGTACGCTAGTCGCGAAGATCTTGGTAGGGCCTCAAATACATACACCAAATAATAATAATATAATTGAAGACGTAGGTAAATGGAAGAAGGAGGTAACTAACAATTTCTGAATATTGAGAGAATTGGCTTTAAGTTTGAACGTTTCACTTGTAAATATAAGAAATAAGAAAAAGAAGAAGAATAAAAGGAATGCGTTCATTTGACCCATTTGAATCTTTCTTCCTTGACACTTTTGCTTTTTGTTACAATTATGTCCTTCATGTTTTATGTTTCTTGTTTTATAGTGTTATATAGTTTATATACTAACCATACATACAAAACATACCTATAATCATCAAAATCTTAAATCATAATAATGTTAGTTCCCCTCATGCACTCACGTCTTTAATAATTTACAAGTAATATCTGTATCGAAGACTTACATATGTCTATCTATAGATATAAATAAAATTGGAGTGTCTGTTTGTAATATTGAAATAGAGACACTATAAACAAATGAGCATCCGATATTTGTTCGTTTTCTTCCGGTAGAGTTTGTTTAAACTCATTTTGCCCGGAGGATAAATTCCATCCCCATTTAGTTAAGGCATCGGACGACCTCCGCCACCCATGGGCGCGGGTCTGAGGCTGACAGGTGGAGCCGCCTGTCACCCTAGCAAAAGCTAACCACGACATCGCGTGCATCCCGAGGAGGGCCAGACAGAGAGGGATGGCCCTGGGTCAGCCGAGGTGAAAGGAATATGTCGAAGACAACCTCACCTTCGACCTAGCACAACAACCCATAGACGGTGTGGGGTTTAGTCGGTTCTAGTCCGACATAAACTCTCCCTCCAGATCCGTTATCCGCTAACCATGGGGATTTCCCGCACGCACAAAAAAACTAAACATCATTATGACACAAGGTTTGAGTAGGTATACTGCTTATACAGGCTCATATCCCTGTTTAAAGGTTGTTTAAGGAAGATTATAACAACGGAATATTTTATTGATATGCACGGAACTAAATGGCGTGTTTCTCGTGCACTGAGGGTTCCGTACCTAACCCTGACAGTGTGGTATACGTCGTTACAAGGCGTGCCGTTATATGATGCATGGTTATGCAGCCAAAACAGCCATGCCCGGTGAGTTCCTACATCCTGGCGAGGCTAGTATGGCACCTCTGTAGCCATTCTTCATAACGTGAAAGTGGCGAACTTACCATACAACCGCTTATCCCATAGAACAAACAATAAGTAAAAGTGTGACACGATTTAAAATCGCTTGCCACCGCATGCCTCCGCATTGTGTTGATGGAGGAAAGGAATCTATGCAACACAAAGAAATTAAAATCAATTGCAATATCATACTGTTTTATTGTTATTCTTATTATACCTACAACATTAATATCATGAAAAGATCATATTATGCAATCGAAAAATTGTGCAGCTGGTAATTAATATACCCACCAATCCGAAGTACATTATTAAATTCTTGTTGTAGGTCATTGATCTAGAGGTATTTATATTACAGTAACGTTTTCAGCCGAAATTGATAAAGTGTTCAATAGCCAAGCAATGACTTTCTGCATATGAGTCCGGTATTCACAGAGAAGACTATTCACAGAAAATAACATACAGCAGCATAAATTTACTCTCATACTAGTATATAGCTACGTACGAAAATATATACGAAATATGTACGAAAATATATTTTTGACGTGTCTCTTTAGCAGCACAAACAAGATGACATTGACATTACAAGTGCGCTCTATGGGTCAACCATTATTTTTTATGGAGAATTTAATCAAATAACTAATTATTTAAATCATCACACTCGATTTTGTCGTCGAAGACATCGAATTTTATTTTTGCAAAAACTAATGGCGTACTTCAAACATTCGTGATTTCCCTACAATTGTGCTCCTGAACATCGGTCGTGAATGTCGTGCACCAGTCCTACGGTTTGCATGACCATGATGTTTGAAAAGCCCGAATCTCTTAAAAACAGGACTGGCTGTATATAAGGAAGTACTGGACTCCACACTTATGTATGGAAGTGAATGTTGGATGATATAATATGGCATAAGCTTTCGATTTGGACCATAAAATTTCATACTCTGAAATTGGAATGCCCAGAATAATATTTAATAATAAATAATCACAATGGTCCTCACACATCCATATACTCCATACTAGTAATACTAATAGGCTATGTTTGGTCGTGATAAAAGCGGGTAAAAGCTAGTAATATTACAAATGTGAATGTAACTCTATCTGTGTGATAAGCTGAGCAACTGTGTCTGTAAGTTCATGCTTAAACCACTGGACCGATTTTGATGAAATTTGGTATAGGGGTATATTAGACCTTGAGAATGAACATTGGCTGTTTGGTCGTGATAACCGACATCCACACGGGGGTAGCCGAGAACAACAGCTAGTTGAGAATAAATCAGAATCAGAATTTCTTAGATCGGTCCGACAGAATGAAATGAATAGCGTTCCAAATTCCGGTACGTGTATGTAATGGTGACTCTCTTGCCTTCAGCTTACCATTGGGCGAGGTGAATTCAAATTGAAGTGTCCTATATAAAAAATATTCTTTTGATAGAGCAGCACATTCGAAATTCTAACTCAGAATGTTCTGTATTGTTTAGAATCCCCAATATTGTAGAGGTGCTTAGGTGGCAAGCCATATACCTACGACACAGATGATCACCGAGCACGGGAGCTTCGGGCGGTATCTGTGTCAGAAGAGGAAAGAGCCAACGCCCGAGTGCCATCACTGCGACGGGAGCGAGGAGGAGGTCAGAGCTGCACACACTCACTGAGTGTCCGGCGTGGGAGGCGCCGAGTTGGAGGCTAATGGGAGTGGGAGCGAGAGCTCTCATGCTCGTCACCTTGCTCACGGCAATGGTCCGCTGCTAGGGCGGCCGGCACCTCCTTCTGCGAGCGAGTTATGCTCGTGAAGGAGGCGGGGGGTTGGGAGCCGGACCGGGAACGAAGAAGACTCACGGCCCTAGCTGCTCGCCAACTGAGGCAACTCGAGCGTCGAAGGTCAATGAATGACCTCCGTCCCCCATGAGCGCGGGCCTGGCGGTGACAGGAGGAGCCGCCTGTCAGCCCAGCAGAAGTAGGCCGCGGCAGCGGCGCCCTTCGCCCCTCCTCCCCAATACCGGAGACGAATTGGGGACCTCGTGGTCCCCCCACCCGAAGAGGGCCAGATCGAGAGAGATGGTCCTGAGTCAGCCGGGGTGCGAGGGATATGCTCTATAGTTACCTCACTTTCGGCCTTGAACTGCGACCCACAGTCGGCCTGCGGTTTAGTCGGTTTAAGTCCGACATAACCTCCCCCTCCGGCTCCGGCGGGGGTGGCATTCGTAGGGATTTCCCGCACGTTAAAAAAAAGCCAAATACTTACGGTTCAGCTTATGGGAAACGGTTACCGTAGTTTATGAACTAGGGGCGTCATACTCACGCTGCCATCCCTGTAATAACCTTTTACTACTTGAAGTCGCCCATATTGTTGTCACTCGCTCGCGATCAGTGCCCAGCTGAGCGTGTCCGTGTCCATAGTGTCCGTTTTTACACCGAGTCAAATCAAACTGATCCAGTTGATTTTCAAGTGCCCCTTCAGAGAGATGACAACAGTACTCCAAGTGGGCCGCCAGACTCGTCTCGAGGTCAGTCGTCCGCTCCATCCACTGGGTATTCTACCAGTGTATGACGCGGTGTATCCATGGTACGATCCTGATAAAGGTGGCACTCGGCTTTGGCTCGCGTACTATATGATGCAGGAACCATGCACCCAAAGCAGCCATGTCCGGTAAGGGTTTTGTCAATGACTTTTTTTTTCCCTTAACTATACAGTGTTATTTCTTGGAAGTTACTGGAAAGGTATAAACCTTAACGTTAGGTTTGCTAACAGCTATAGCGACTAATAATATCAGTTATATTCTAAATCGGGGTCACTACAACACGTGTCAGGAGTCAGCATGCCCCCTTTACATCCCAGCACTAGCTCGCTGCGTCATAGGTGCTCTTCGTGGACAAGATTGTAAAAATAAATTAGTATCCACGAATAGCACCTGCCAAAAATTTTGATAGGTGCTGTTCATGGACATGGCTAGGTGCTATTCGCTCAGGTGCTATTCGGCTGGGTGCTCTAAGTGGACTACACCATCGAAACAATATCCGCTCGTCTGTTTATCAACACAAGAGTTTATTGGTACCTAATACTAGGGCACGCCGTGATTGCGGCGGTAAGACCCATCATGGGGGCTAGAGAGGCCACACGGTAGCCTCTCGTACCGTCAGACGCAGATCATCACCGGACACGGTAGCTTCGGGCGGTATCTGCATCTGATGGGCATAGAGCCAACGCCCGAGTGCCATCACTGCGACGCGAGCGTGGACTCGGGGCTGCACACGCAGTTGAGACGCCGAGGCGGGAGCTTGTGGCGGCCCTGGGGGTGAGAGTGCTCACGCTCTCCACCCTGCTCGCGGCGATGGTCCGCTGCGCGGATGGTTGGGCGGCCAGCGCCTCCTTCTGCGAGCAGGTCATGCTCGCGAAGGAGACAGCAGAGCGGGCGCGGTGCGATGAGCGAGAAAGACTCGCTGACATCGCTGCACGCGCTCGAAGGCGGCTCGGGCGTCGGAGGGCGCAGACCGTTCTCCGCCCCCATGAGCGCGGGCCTGAGGGTGACGGGTGGAGCTGCCCGTCACCCTAGCAGAAGCAGGCCACGGCGGCGGCGCGCATCGTATCACGATGCGCGCCTCCCCACACCGGGCTTGTGTCGGGGACCGCGTGGTCCCCCCTCCCGAGGAGGGCCAGACCGAGAGAGATGGCCCTGGGTCAGCCGGGGTGCGAGGGATATGTCGCATGACAACCTCACCTTCGACCTAGCACTACGACCCAGAGACGGCGTGCGGTTTAGTCGGTTCGAGTCCGACATAACCACCCCCTCCGGCTCCGGAGGGGTGCGTATACGTGGGGATTTCCCGCAAGTAAAAAAAAAAATTAAAGACTGGCTGTACTTTTTGCTTTTTGTGGCCGTCTTAAAAGTGACATTACGAATACTAGTATTTTCGATTACTTACTGTTTCTAAAAAGAAGAAAGAGTGATAACCATTAAAAAAATCGCATCTAACCATACATAAAGTTAATTAAGCATAGGACTGGAGTATAGGACAGGATAAGAAAGAGGCCTAAGCTTAGAACAGGAATTAAGATGATTAGATTTAAATGGTGAGGTTATGTTATGATAGTTATACCGTCGTCAGATTCTTATTTGAATTCATTACTGGATTTAGTCTCTATTCTTAAATGTTGTATAACAACTTTATTACGAGCGAATAGCAACATATGAAGCGAACTATTTCATACATCTTGTCTATTGTTGCGTTTATAATTGACACACTACACGTAAAAAACACAATGCGTAGACTATCATGTCACTCACGTCGTGCTTATTTACCTAGGCAGTTTTTGTTTCATCCGCATCCAATATTTATCTACCTACCTATGTGGTTCGTGCCATATAGTTTAATTAGTATTTAAATATCGTATCTGTTCCTTTTGGTCAAATTCATTTATTATCAATCAATCAATCAATTAGCCAATTGCAACTGCTTAGGCCTATTTTTTGAGGCCTCTCCCAATGTTTGCCATTTCTTGCGATCCTCCGTCCTTCATATCTGTCCCAGCCACCTATTTCAGGTCATCTGTCGGGTCCATTGCATTTATTAATTACTGTTACATTAATGTTCCTCAGAATTAAAAAAAAATTAGTTTCGGGCTTATGAAATCTACCAGAACTGCATTATTAAAATTTGATTTTATTATAATAAGTATCTTGAGTTAAATCTATGTTTTGCAATAGTCCACATTTATTACTCTCCTAATGTTTTATTTATTTTGACCTAGTATAATAAAGGTGGTATTAAAATTTGTAATGCGGGATTGATGCAACCTGTGCCTACAATATTGTACTTTCTTTGTTATGGGTTTCACTGATTCTTGTACAATTCTATTATTTTTAATCTGTCTGTATGTTCTGTAAGTAGGTATTTACATTATATCCGTAGGTATTCGTACACTTCCAGATTTTTTAGACACATAACACCATGAGTATTCTCAGCAAATATTTATACGATCCTCTATTTGTTCAAATATTTTAGAGTTCATCTGCTAACTATGTCTTCCGATTAGGTATAAAATATATTTATCATATTCTGGTAAGATTACTATTGTGTGCAATTTTGACAAAATATTATTTTCGAGAATTTTCCATACGAAGGTCACAAAGATACACATACAAAACATTATATTTTTTGCTACAACCTGATCGTGAGCATGTACGTTCTTTTTTGTAATAATAAACGCAGAAAAAGTGAAATCTTACTCGTCAAAGTCTTTTGTGTCAAAATCAGGTGCAGGTCTAAGGGTACCATGGCGTACGTGATCCGACTCAGCTTTGTACAAAACCAAAATTGAAGAAAGGAAAAAAATAATGCTCCACGGGAATACCCTGATGCAACCCTACCTACGCATGGGTTGGACCCCGTTTTATAAAACGATTTTAAAGTTTACAAAATTGAACTCTATTTGGAGCTACTAGAGCTAAGTTTCATTGTTGACCGTTGTTTGTACAATCCAATAAATTTCAAATGAATACATTTACAGCTAGTTATAAACGCACTGTAGGGAAGAGTGCTTGGGATTCGTTCCTGTCGATAATTGCGTCGTATTGTAAAGACGAAAATTTTAGAAATAATTTGAATAGGTAGGTACCTACTCTTCAATAGTTATTTTCAGCCAAGTATTTTTAATTTTCTTTCAATTGTTTCAGAGTGTCTTCGAGATGGACGGTGATGGTAATATTAATGCCATCATTTGGAAGGTATTAAAAACAGGTCAGCATTATATCAATAATAGTGATTATCGTCAATTAGTTAAAACTTGCATAAATTATATTATTACTACGTAGAAGATGAATATGTAATTTATATTTAGATACCAAAATATATAAACTAGTTCTCCTACATCTTAATTTAATCTTCTTCAACCATTGCTTAATACTATAATCTAACTATAATCTGTTTTATAACCGTTTCTGTTTACCATACGAGTGTGGTTTCGAAGAAATCACGTTGACGTTTATGAGTGTCCTTTTTTTGTGATTCTCAGATAACTAGGGGCTTGCCATGACGTGTTACTACTTCAGTGGTTCGAGCAAGAAAGAGGGATGGAGAATGGAGATCCCTTTTTCTCGTAAGAACAGCTGATTTTATAATGTCGTATACCCTCAGCTGTTTAAAAAAATCCTATTCAAACAATAACCTGCGTCTGCCTCTGCCTCTTCTGGCGATTTTCGTCTATTAGCTTAATAACTATTTACAACTTGGCGTCCCGTTCTGTTATTTGCATTACTATACATAGTCATGAATTTGAATAAATTTTAAAGCAATAAAAATTCTAACTTTTCCTTTGGATTTAGATCGGATAAGAGAGCATCCAAGTTAAGTCCCTTGGATGTTAACTTTTTGGAGATCTAAATCTATAGTCACGAATTAGCTAAGTAAATACTTACACTTTTAAAAAATTGTTGTCCCATTTTTAAGTACGTTGCTTTTTACATAAGGATATTACATTACAAAACGAATACAAGTACTATTAGGTATTTGATTCATAATAATAGATATTAATTGCAATAACTAAGATGAAAATTCGTAAAAAAACTTTTTTGTTGCCTGAAACACATAAAATAAAAGTCTTGAAAACTCCGGTATACCAGTGACTAAGTTTGAACAGGTGAAAAAAGATGTGACTGAAACCTATATTAATTTATCTAGCTATGAGTATATATATTACCTATAGTATATGACCTATAGTCAAAAAAGGATTACATTACCTGGGCAAACCTGGATATGGTACGACAAAAGAAAGTATCTCTGTGTACCAGCAGTGACCTAGGCTGAATGTACCAGTGACCAAGGCTGAACGTATAAAAAATGGAAAGTGACAGGAACATTTGCAGCCTTGGTTACTGGTACACAGAGAAACTTTCCTTTGTTCGTATCATATCCAGGTAATGTAATCCTATTTGACTTTGGTTACCTAGATAATTTCTCGAACTATAGCATAATATTTCTACGGACAAGATAAATATGTAATCATAAATTTACATACAAAAACTAGTTCTCCTATATCCTAATTAGCTTCTA
Source organism: Eilema caniola (assembly GCA_949126895.1). Classification (NCBI taxonomy): domain Eukaryota; kingdom Metazoa; phylum Arthropoda; class Insecta; order Lepidoptera; family Erebidae; genus Eilema; species Eilema caniola. Next base: position 5,538,426 of record OX421467.1, read on the forward strand.
GTGTAAAAACATTGTTTTTTACAACCGCTTCTGTTTTTTCACGAGCGTAGTTTCGAGAAATATCTCGAATGTATTTGTGTGATCTTTTTTTGTGATTCTTAGAATACAGGGGGCTTGTCATGACGTGGTTAAACGTGATTGGTTCGAACAAGAAAAAGGGATGGTCCTATCTGATACAAACAAAGAAAATTCTTTCTGTGTACCAGATACGAAGGTTGATCTATTAAAGTAATAAGTATAATTTAACATAAAAATTTTATTAACTTATAGAATTAAAAGCAAAACAAAATAAATTAATTACAAATATAACTCAATAGATAAAAATGTGTGTAGGATTTTTGTTGTCAGTGAGTTCCGTGGGCTGTCTCTGAAAACCATCATCAGATCTTTGCGGAATCTAAATGGGAGTATTTGGGAATAAGCCTCATTCGAACAAAAAGAGAATTTTGCAAATCTGTCTACACATGCCGGAGCCAAGAGCAATACGCGAACAAACATTAAAAAAAATGGGAATTGGAATTGAAAACCTCTTCCTGTTTAGAAGTCCGTTAAAAAGAGAAGGTGACTATAAGCTAGATAAACACACAGGATTTAATTAGGTACCTGGATACGATACAGTCAAATTATAACAAGCTGAACAAATTAAAAAAGAAGATGACTGGGACCTAAATCATCTAAGTATTTCAACTGGATTCAATTTATCAAGTATTAGCTTAAAATCGGTTACATTATTATTATGCGCTACTATGAAATATTATTATTTAGTCTCTCTTACTACGCAAAATATACCTACGTATTATAAATTCACACACTTACATTATACAAATTATATTTTGTAATGATACCTTCAACTATTGCAAAAAAATCCGTTTGCTACCATTTCTCTTTCTACACGAGCATACCTAGTTTAAAATAAAAAAAATATGACGATGACATACTTTGGGTATCCCTTTTTTGTGATCCTCAGAAAGCAGGAGGTTTGCCATGACGTGTTACGACATGATTGGTGTAAAATAGATAAAGAGATGGAGCTAAAGGGTGTATAGGTCTATCCCTTTTTCTCGAAGACTGACGTAATAAAAATTAACTATGACGTGTAATTTTAGATGAAGGAGATAGTTCAAAAATTGAGATAGTCGTGATTCCCCAAAAAAAAAATCTGTTTCATAATAGCGTTTAATCATGCAGAAATAAAATACAACAATTTTGGAGCGAATAGTGACTGGCCCCAAATAAACCTTTCTAACGGTAACGTACGCTCTTCACATGCAATAAAGCGTAATTATTGCCTCTTAATGATTCACTTTAGCATTTATTTTATTAGGTATTTGCAGTTTTGAAATAGCTTAATACTTTAACCTTTATTAGTTTATGATCTCTTTTAATTATCTCACACGTTAGGAAAACTAAAATATATACTAATAATACTACTAAATTCATTGCAATGATTATGACAATGTATAATAAAGAAACAAGACAATGTAAAAGTACAAAAGATTAACATAAGTTTTCGTTACCTGGATCTGATACAGACATTGGATTATCTCTTTGTACCTTGAACCAATGACGAAGCTTGGACCTATCGATAGGGATATTTCATCTAATGGTAACATATATTTATGAAAGAAAATAAAATCTATTAATGAAAATTACTGTTGTACTAAAACGAAGTCATAAACTTCTGACTTCGAACGTCGTATAATCGTAATGGTTGTGCGAATTTATAAATTTTGTATAGCGAAAGTTCTTTCTCTGTTTTCTGTTTTCGCTACTATCTTTTGAAATCAGCACAACCCTTGCAGAAAATTATTACATGGTTTTAGTACAACATAATTTTTAAAGTTTGTTTTTAAAAAGTAATTTCTATTGATAATTTTAATTATCTAATTAACTCAAACACAACTAGTCTTATCTTGTTTAGTTCAGAAATTCCCATGGCCATCTACCCTCTTTACAAACTCGATGCGGTTCTTATGGCCACCATCCTACTCCATCATTAGATCGTGGTAACCACCTAAAAATAAACTACTCGACAATACTAAATTAACGAGCCGAAACTCGATAGAGTTGCGTTGTTTCATCACAGAGTTACTATGACGACCTTCCAGCTCCATCATTAGACACTGGTTACCATTGAAGGACAAACTACTTGTCAAGACGATTGAAATGAGCTCAAACTCGATGAGGTTATGTCCTTGCATTGCGAATTCCCTTTGATCACCTTCCAGTTTCCTCATAATAATATGATCAGCGATTTACACATGTATGCAAATTTCAGCTCAATCAGTTACCGGGAAGTGGGTCAAATTTGATTTGCAAACTTTGATGACAAACATCGGGGCAGGTGAAAATATGCACCGGTGACCGAGGCTGAACATAAGTTATTTTTGAAGGGAAGAGGAATGAGGCCTACATTCAGTTTGTATACCTCTAGCCTCAACTCTCATCACTCAGACCCTTAAACTATTTTTTTAAACATTGCACAATAGAATACGTTCTCCAACTCCAACCGATTTTCTGTTACTCCACAAACGTGGTTTCGGAGAAATTACGCTAACGTATTTGTTTGCCCCGTTTTTTGTGAAACTCAGACAACAGTTGTTAAAAAAAATCTATTCAAACGGTAACCTGCGCCCTTCACACGTAATAATACGCAATTGTTGTCTATTAAATTTTTTTGTTGATTGAGTTAAATTTTGTGAGTCATGCCACAATATTTATTAGGTTTCATCTACGTAAGCTAAGAAATTATAATACCTAATAGTACCTAATATTGTGATCATACGGCTCAATCATCTTTGTCGTTCATCAGTCATCTTAATGTCATTTTATTACCTCGGTGCATTTTATACATACTGCTGATTAACTTTCAGCCAACGCTTTATACTGTTCCCATGTTGTATACATAATATTTTAGTCTTTGCTTTCAGCCATATGAGATTCTTTGTTTACTACACCCTAGCAGCAGATAATCGGTAATTCAGCATTCTCTAGAAAAATTGAATTTTAATATCTTGCTTGATTGTAATGCCTCCAAATTGGATAGGTGTTAATTCTACATAATATTTCGCTAATTGACTTGCGGTATTATCTGTTCGTGTTTTGTTATTGTTATTGTCAGTCACGTAGGCCAGCGAGCGAGAAGCATGCGCGACTAAGACAGTGAATGTTGGAAGAGTAGCGGCCGATGTTGGAGTAGGACAGAGAGGTGGCGTGACAACAAACATGGCGGTGCCGGTTGCCGGTTGGACCGGTTAGTCCGTACCACGTGCGTTTTGCGTCGTGCACCCGTTCCCGTATCTTGTTTGTCAACAAATGCCCTGTGAAGGTCATTCATGGGAGGGTTAGGAAGACAAAGGATTCTCTATAGCGTAACTTCATTTTATTCTAATAAGACCAATAAGAACATGATAACAATAAAACCAATTGCCTGGCTTACGAAAGCAAATTTCATTTTAATAACAGTTTCTGTAATAGAAAAAATATGATAGTTCCTACATTTAAAACTAATGCTTAATCAACTCGCCCGTAGTTACTTATTTGCATTGATTGCAGTAGGTATCTCTGTAGGTGTTTACAAAATGCATGCGATTTCTGGAACCCATATAGGTACCTAACTAACTAGTTACGTATGCCTAGTTTTAATCTAGATTGTGCTGTGCAAAAATTTGAATATGTATTTACCTATAAATAATTGATCCGTAAAGCATCTAAAAGGTACGAGGTACCTTATCCATTAGAAGTAAGCAAGACCTAGATACCTACTATAATAAACTTACACTTGCTACCATAAAAATATATACCTACCTAATAATTAGATTTGTAGCTCCATCTAAGAAGAAAACAACACCCATACCAAGTTCTTGCTTTTCTTTTTAGTAAGTAAATATAGCGATGATGTAAGTAATTCACCATCATACAATTAGATAGGTACCTAGCTACTAAGTAGGTATAGATAATATTATGAAAACCATGAAAAGCTGATTGACTAGATTGTGTAAACAATGTAAGGACAACAATGTACAGCTGAAAATCAAAGCATGTGATTCACATTTAATGCAACATCTGGTATTTATGTATTTGGATGTGCAAAATATTGAACATAAAATAGATAGTGCTTATTATCTATCTACGTTTATGTCTAGTTACGACTACGTGGAAAAAAAACAAGCGACAAAAAATATAAACACGTCAGCAGTGCAAGTGAGTACGCATGCGCGCGATCGAAAGAGGCCACAACAACGACGTATAGCTTTGCTGGCAACAGAGGTTCAGAGGGGGAGGGCGCGAGTGGCGCGGGCCGCGGTGTTATGCGCGCCGGATTGAGCCGGCTCTTTGGCCTAACTCCTCAGTTGGATTTAAGAACATCAGACGGGCGGGCGTGTGTAGGATGGATCGCTAATGACACCAGCAGTTTTTTTTCATTCCGCCTTCTAGCAGTGTTTGTTTATACCTTCCGGCACACTTTCAGTAAATCCTTCTCGACGGTGGTGCTTATAATTTTTTATTTTAGCGTTTAATTACTATTTAACTTTAACGCTGTTCCGATTTCACGTCGAGAAGGCGGCCGTCACAAGTTTGAAAGCGGCTTTTCAAGAGTAGTACACCTACTCGTTATAATTTTTCAATATTGCTGAATCAACACATCAGGCCATCAGAATGGTGAAGAAGGTTTCAGAAGAGAGTGTAGATAGCGGTAAGTAAAGTTTATTTGTAATTTATTCCATACAATGTTCTATTCGCGCAGGTGTCATTGTAGATATGCAAGATCTTCATACATAATGTCCAACCGGCTTTTTACGACAACTGCGTAGTTAAATCTGTAAAATTTTAGTCTCAGGCATTGGCCAGATCATCAGAAAATTGCCTACTACTAAACATTTTTGTAAACGCTAGGTAGTGTAGAGAGCTTTCAAGATAAAATTGCTACCTTTTAGATTTGTTAGAAAGTAGCCAGTACAGTTAGTAATCCATTTCAGAAGTTAAGTTAATTTATGCAGCAATTATTATTATGTGTACTTTTAAACTGTGTGGTAATTGCAAATCATTTTATAATATGTTATATCTTCGTTTTGCATCATTTTATGATTTATAATAATTCATCAGATTTATAATGATAATTTCGTTTACATTTATTAACTTTCTTTCGTGCATCATAACTTTATAATTCTGCTAGCTCCACGACGGTTTTTGCAACAGTTATTGAATTCAATTGTTACTATTTTGGGTATATTTATTGTATTAACTGTCGCATGATTAGCGCCCCTTTACTAACAAATCATTGTTTATAAATACCCTTCTTAGAAGCATTAATGAAATGTAGTTCTTGTAATAAATTCATTGAAGTCTGTACTGCGACCCTGACCACACTCAATGTATTGCAATTTATACTTAGAATTTTACGAGCGCACTGTGACGTTGATGTTACTGCACTTTAGTTTGTTATTTTCAATGTACTCATTCTTCTCGATGTCGAATGTGTGACTCAATCTGTTGTTGTGATGATCACCACATGCAATGATATTAAACAACACGAGGATTAGAAACTAAGCCTTTATAAACTTCAATAAGATATTGGTTTGAAATGTCAAAGTTCATATTACATGAAGCGAGCATTGACCGGTCCCCCGGCACTCGTTTCACAATCCACGATTTCGCAACATGAATTTAATAACTCCATCCGCTAATTATTTATTATACTGACATTACTGATCAGTTCATATTATTGTAATACATATTATAATCGCTGTAAAAATGGTGTGGGCTATTTCTTGATTCGTTTGATCTTTTGATCGTTTGAAATTTGTATTTCATTTGACGGTACATACAAAATGTAATCTGGCTTTACTAGTAAAAATTTCATGACATCGTGTCTAACCCTGTGAAACGAAATGTTATTTATGCGTTTGTTATAGGATTTTGCGTGTCAGGATATCACCACTTACACCCAATGTAGCGATTATAGTCAGCAATTATCCATTATCTAAAAGATTGACGTTTTTGTAAGCAATATATGAAAACTATACCATATCCATCAAATTTGTTCCTTTCCTGGATGTTGGATGTTTATTACCTAAATTACTTAATACATTTAAATTCAGTTCAATTAGTAAATTGTTCGACCTGCCCGAAAGCCATAAGCGGTTTCACACAAAACACCTGTTTTTTTTTTCAAATACTTTAGTATTTCTTAAATAAAGAGTTTTATGATTTAGGTAGTGTTATTTTTATTTCCTTCGCTACCATTTGAAAACATTTTGGTCTTGTTTGCTTCGTTCTTGTGTATAAGATAGATACTAAAAGTTTTGCAAAAATATGAAATATTGTTTACGTGTGGACAATGAGATTACATTTTTCCATGTGTAGGTATTGTGTACATTGTACGGCACATATTTGATTTTCTTCGCATTTACACAGTTCGCCTTTATTGGTTGTTATGGACTCACTGTTTAAAAATCAAATTGTTAAGAATGCGTATATAATTTGATGCAGTTAGATTACTCTCCACGGTTTCAATTCAACATGGCCGCTGGAGCGCGTCGCCCCACGGCGTTCATGGCCAAGGTCACCTACTAAAACAAAACTGCGCACCAATCTTGCTGAATTCATATAACTTCTAGAAATATTTGCAACACGTGTGTACCTAATATTTTGCTAACGTGAATGGAATTAGGTAAGGCTCGTGAGTGTTTTGATCTTTCCTACCCCGATGATAGAAAGTTGTATGTAGGTATGTAGTACTAGAATTTTCTGAAGGAATTCTCTTACCATTATGAAGCATAATAAAATTGTCTGACCTTATCATCTAATGACTTCATTGTTAAATATGTTACATAAACTCTTTCTATATAAGAAAATGTTTACCATTTGACAATCATCGACTGCAAATTTTATTGTTAATCGACAGTGATTGGAATCAGTCAATCGTGTCCAAAACAGAGTAACCTTGACCGTGACGGACTTCATGCGATTTCCGCTGTAATACTGAGTTTTTCTCTCTCTTTCTCGTATATTCCCTTTCTGGCCCTCTGCAAATCTGCAAATCGATTTCTGCAAAGTTGCATACATATCCCTTGGCAGCTTTTCCGATGAAATTCACTCGCTTGAGATACGTCTATAACAGTTTAGTCTTATATGAAGAAGAAAGCTTGAAATAGCTACTGAAACATCAAACAAATACAGCTGTTCGCAAGTTATCTATTTCTATGTGGCGTAGATGCTGGTAGAATCTAGTGGCTCAATTGAACATATTATATCACGGGAAACATTCGTGATGTTATGACATTCATACCATTAACAATGTACCTATCGTAGTTTCGAATGTTTGGCCTGCTAACAGTTAATGAAAATAATATCGCGTAAAGCGATAAATTTTACTTCGACAATGATTTTTTCAAGCATCTAATACGTGCATGGATGGATATCATTAGATCCCCTATCTAGACTTAATCAATGACCAGTGAAAGTGGTTTATTACGTACTGCAATATTTATATAAATTCAAATGCCCTACTTGACGTTTCACCTAGATATAATCTCGTTTAGTTCGATGCCAGACCGAGTTGGCAGTTTATTGAACACCTCTTACTCATCATGTAACTGTCGACTTTGATCTCAGTTTATAAAAATGCAAATTCATTTTTGAAAATTGCAGTTACGATCCTTAATAAGGGTAGGGTAGATTTAAATTCCAGTTCCTTCTTTAAAGGGCTTTTTGCTCTTTAATTTGAAAAATCTACCAATTCAGTTGAAAATGTTTGCATTTTCATTTTACATAAGCGGTGAATTGATATTCGATTGTGATTCGAGAGTGCAGATTTTGAATAGCTTAAGGGTATAAAACAAAGAATAAAAGGCTTACAATCGGCAACTAGAGAGCGCATTCGTGTCCGAGCGTTTATGCCCACCCACCAGTTTAGAAAGTAGAAACTTAGTGCAGGGCATAAAATATTGTGATGACAAAATTTAGTTCCAGAGCATGTACAATAAAAGTTGTATGGAAAATGATTTGTTAGCGAAGCTAATTATTATGCTAACTGTATACACATAATGTAAACCATTTGCATAATTTTACTGCGGGGTCAATTCGCAACATATGCCATCTGTAAATGAGTCAGATCAAAATGTTTCTATACACATTGTAGAAATCAAAATTTAGTATATTCTTAATGGAATTCGTCGGAACAATACATAGATAATTTTGGTCTTTTGTTAGTTATTTGGGTCATCCATTGTTTCAACTTGTGATCAATGAATTAGGGGTGTAATTTTGGAAATTGTTTTAGATTTATAGCATTTAATGTAGACTGTATTGCAATATAAATGTATTAGTGGTACTGGTGTGCCAGCTGAGGAAGGTTTACGTAACCACCCACGGTGTAAGGTGTGCTGCGCCACGTGGAAGCGTGAGGCCTGGCTCGTCAAGCGACGCACATGCTATACACCTAAACAGGTGTACAATAACTTTGTACCGATCGGATATTTAATCTGTTATATTAATTAAACTCCACGACTGTAATAACATTTTTTTTTATTTCGGTCCCAATCTAAAGCCTTCCTGCTATTTATACTGTTTAGCTACATTTTTGGTACACTCGTACACCTATGACTATGACAAGTAAAATTTTTGGTCCGACGAATAGGGACACGGGACTTTTCAGGCTACATATTTTCTATCGAATGGGGAACAGCCTTCATCACTTTATCGCCCTATACCGGCAGAGGTGTGATAGCCGATTTATGTTTTACTTCATCGTGAAACCATGCGGTCATTTAATATTTGCAATACATTGTATTCTTCGGGTTTGTTTTGTGACTTTAAATAGTTAAAATATTACTAGTTATGAGTCAGTCACTCTCGGTTTCAGTGACCGAAGGGTCCTTGCCGCGTGGTGCACTGTTTGATTACACACAAGTAATATTTACAAACAGACCCACAACTTAGTTGTTATAAATACTAATTGCATGAGCATTTAGAACAATTTAGCATATAAACAGGAAGTTAGTATGTTGAAACGGGTGATTGTATGCGGAGGCGTGCCTCGACAACGATTGTTATAGTCATACGAGCCGACGGCTATTGCGCATTCGGCTTGTTGTCATGCGTTCTAAGCTGAGGTCATCACGCGCAATTAATTTCTGAGTTCTACATTTAATATATTTATTAAATATATGAAAAATGAACCGACTAAACACGTAGAGCAGAAGCATTATTTAACTGTTTACGAAACATTCAGTTCAGCATTCAAATTAGACTTGCAGTTGCAAGACTTTTGTTGCAAGCCAACGAGGAAGCTAAATCAAGCAAATAATACTAAACTGATCACGTATTTTACACCGATTCTCATTGCTGAGTCGTCTAGCGAGTTCCTGGTCGCCAGTTCTTTATCTTGATGATGTGGTGTATCTAAATGTATCGCTGTTGCTCTCAACATTAGTTAAAGTAAATGATTCAGCCAATGAATATTGTCAATTGAAATTACTACTATTGCCGTTAATTCTTCAATCAAAGCTTACCTAATTGCTTGTGTTTGGAATTGAGTTACCTATGCAGTATTATAAAAACAACTTTTGAAGGGTGAGGAGCGACTTATTACGAAACGTTAGGATACATTTAGGTATTATGTGATCATACCTAAATGTATCCTAAATTTTCAAAACATGTTTCTAACCAGATAAGACTAGGTCGATACTTTGTAGTAGAACCAAAAAGCAAGTTGGCTACTTTTTACATCGAGAAACCGAGCGATCGCGTAACGTGGGCGCGTACGCACAGCGCTGGGTGCGGCCATGTAGGTCGTTGAACCGGCTTTGTTTGCCAGCTCAGCTTGCACACTCACGTCTCACACGAGAATAATATTATCGATGACAACTGTCACAACCGTCCTAAAGTAGACTGCATAATTTTTTTCGGTGAATATTAGATACAACTGATTGATTAGGTGACAGACCTATCTTATGTAAGCAACCACATTATACACATATTAGTACGGTTTGAAAGCTAAACATTTTGAAAATTGCAAACAATAGCTTGCAGCTGGCATCGAAGCCAAAGTAAGTTGTCCCTGCATAACATTAACTCATTGTAGCTACGAACAAGGGATGTTACTATAATATGCCATTGTACTCGTAAACGTTGCTCGTCTTGTGGTCAATTTCACGGGTGCAAAAAATTGTGTCATATTACAATGATTTGCAAATCTTATTGCTTAACTTCTGCACGCAACTTTGACCGATGCAATATCAACATCTCTTTGTCTTCATTTACACTATTTTCCTTGATTTTTTATTATACCACTTGGGCGATATTAAATAGCATAATATTGATTGATGTTCTTGAATAAATTTTTCTTTGGTTATTGTTACAGGCGTGGGTCGCTGCAGCAGCCAGTCGGGTAGTGAGAGAGAATCAGACGAGATTTCGCGCGGCAATGAGGCGTCGGCACCAGTTCCAATACCCGACAGTGAAGACCTGCAGCGACGCAAGGAAGAGGCGCGAAGGAAGCGCCGTAGGAAGAAGCGCTCAGGGAGCTCCGTAGTTACGTCATGTTTCCAAGGTGAGAACAGACAAATATTGGAAACTGTTTGCCTAAATACTTCTTTATCTCTGAAATTAAGTTGGTAAACGTTGGAAGTTTGCACAAGCGGTAACTTTTTAATACATATGGAAACAATGATACCAGATTAGGTATCATTTTAAGTATGGTATTTTGGTATTTTTGGAGTTTGTGAAATATGGCTGCCTCTTTAAGAAGTTTATTATTTTTGTTCCCAGACCTTTACAAGCTAACAGGTGAGGTTTTAGGCGAGGGCGCGTACGCTTCGGTACAAACATGCGTGAACATCTACACGGGCCAGGAGTTCGCTGTGAAGATCATCGACAAAGTGCCGGGGCACGCCCGCGCCAGGGTGTTCCGCGAGGTGGAGACTTTCCACTACTGCCAGGGACACCCGAACATAATCCAGCTCATTGAATTTTTTGAGGACACCGACAAGTTTTATCTTGTCTTCGAGAAGGTAAGTTTTTAACGATCTTACTTCGATTTTGTCACATTATTTTGCTTCATTGATTTTTTGTTAGAGTAGGAGCCCACAAAAGTCTAATTAGTCCATCCGCAAAACTTTCACCAATTGCTTGTGGAGTCAGGTGGCAGTCGCTTTACGGAAAATCTCGAAGTTTAGCCTCATTGCAGTTAGAATGGAATGCCAACTGAGTTACGAAAACGCTCGGAGAATGATGATCTTGCTTACTTGAGTGTTATGTCATTTTATTGTTGTCGCAAATGATTAACAGGCCACATTACCACTTTGTTCAAAATATGAGTACCTATATTCATCTTGTATCTAATTGTATTAAAGATCAAAGTAAAATAACGATTGTTATTTAATTGTTATTTAATTTTAATTTTCAAAACAGATTCATAAATTACAGGCAATACAAATAAATTTTCTTTTAATCACACAAAATGCTTATATTGATTGGCTTACACACAAATAATTTATGAAATATCGTTTATTTTGATTCACGTTCATTTGCGATAAAAATAAATAAAGCTTGTCTTATATATCTTTTTAGCATCAGTTGGGTTTTTGATTTTTAATAATTTATTTTTTTAATGTCATCTGTATGACTGGTACAAAAATTTGTGCGGTTGTCGTTTAGCGATCCTTTGCAATACCATTATGTTTTATTATATACATATTTAGCCCGCTAGTAGTAGCTATACATAATGTATTATTATTAGGTACTCAACATTTCATAATTAGGAATAGGCACCTACGTTCGTTAGTTAGGTTATATCCAATTTTATCATCATTATTATCTTTACTAAAATTCATAGTCTAATTTAATATTGATTTCTTTGTATTTTGGGTTTTCTGAATATTTATACACGTGTTGTTACATTGTTTATGTCGAAATGAGTCTACCATCTTCCGTTCTGCTTAACGTTTAATATTAATGATTTTTACATATTGTGAACCGGTTTATGTACATATCTGCAAAATATTAAGCATTTCACGATGAATCATCAAACATATGTGTAAATTACATTAACAATGAAAATGAAACATACATGCCGAATAATTATTTTTTCCAAATGCGGAATTTACAGACAATAAATAGAAAAAGACAACACATTTATATATTTATAGTTCATAATTTTATTGCAGAAATCATGTTTATCACAGTGTAAAGTTATTTGTAGGACAATAACTAAGGAAAGCCTGTTATGTGCTGTTCATGTACACATATAATAATTTCCGTAACTTGAATGCATATTGAAAGACTTCTAATTTCTGTAGTAATGTTTAAAAGGAGTTTAATATGCTGAATAGGTACTTGATACTGAATATTAATATAAGAAACTTGTGCTACCTGCTGAACTTTTAAGTGTTTATTTATGTAGCATTAACAAGTTCTATTGTTTCAAAACTTCCGTATCACTTTTTCGCAATAGAGTCATCATAAATACGTTTCAAAAGAGTTACTTCACGTCTTGTTTATTAACATTTTTTATATAAGTGTCTTAGTTACATGTGGCATGGTCGCTCTTGTTAATTTTGTTGGATGAGTTTTCTATGGTTAGACATGTTTAGACAAAAAACCATGAATGATATTAATAAAACTTGACTATTAATAGCTAAGTTACATTAACTTTACAATGGATACTCTCTCTCCTTTCCCAGTAAATATTGTTTGCAAACAGTATCAAAATAAACAGCGACGATTAATTTTCTAATTAATGGTTGGTTGACCTGCGAATAACAGCATATATTGCGAAACATGCTGTATCTGATTTAGCGCTATTTACATTCGTTATCTTTGTGTCTGTTCCTGTATAGTTACCAACAAATATACTTATTGAATGATAAACTCCTGAACCACACAATTTTCATAATTTATTTCTTTAATATCTAAAATGAAGTCATTGTTCTCTATTTTACTGAGGATGTCAGACATACATACGACAGGCACTGACAACAGCCCACCATTTAACTGTATCCTTAGATACTTACATACTTCATATACGAACCCGCCTAATGTAATGTTCGTTTCTTTTGTAGATCAACGGCGGTCAGCTCCTGTCTCGCATACAGGAGCACCACTACTTCTCAGAGCCGCAAGCGGCTGAGATCGTTCGCGAGATAGCGAACGCCTTACATTTCCTTCATGGTAAAGGTGTCGCGCACCGAGATCTCAAGCCGGAAAATATATTATGCGTGCATCGTGACAGACTTTGCCCAGTGAAAATTTGTGATTTCGATCTGGGAAGTGGAATAAGTTTTACGTCGAGCCTCGCGAGCCCGCTGGCCACGCCGCAGCTAATGACGCCAGTGAGTTTCTCTCTTACCTACCTTTCCCTCTCTTACCTATTAAAAAATGTTATTTTGGTGTATATACCGTATTATAGTCATATGCATGTAGTAAAATATGGTTATTTCAATATTACAAACAGACACTCCAATTTTATTTATATGTATAGATGTATAGATTAAATGTTTGTACAGCACATTTCATAGTTATAGCAGTGGGCAAAATTTTCATACGGGCACAGAATTGTTCCCTGTGGTACGCCTACCTAATTTCGAATTTGGTATTTACATTTAACTAGAGTAATTAAATAGTTACTTAACAGATTAACGTTACGGATAATCTTCAGCATTAAGGGCATTAGGTTATGTAATGAAGAGCTATAGCCACGTATCTATCGAAACCGGTCCGTACGGGTTCCCCGACCTTGAGCCAAATTGTTTGTATTTAAAGCGGTGTTATATAAATGTATTGAATCAACTTATTATATAATGGCCTTACTGAAACCCCCTTTCTTTAAATAAACTTCTAAGCGTCTATCTTTGGTCACATTTACTAACTTATCATTTCTACGGCTTCTAGTTGTTTCAATATTTACGTTTATCAGGCGATTTTGATTAATTATTTTATTGTTCTTTTTAATGAAATATATTTCTACTGATAGTAAAAGTTTTTATGCAATTAAGTATTCTATTGTTCTCAATCAGATTATAAATTAATAATGAAATAGGCTGATAAAATCATTGATATAAAGAATATTTTCTTACTTTCTCGGCAGCTACACAGTGGGTATCGATAAGATATTAGAACATGGACACTTATAAATTAAATCGATAATTTTATATATCTCTTGCTTAAGTTGTTTTCAAGTTAATATTTTATTGTTCTAAGGTGGCTAGATACTGGGCAATTTGTCTTTAAATCAATAAATTTTAGAAGATAATATTGAATGTCACTAGATAAAAGAACAATGAAAAATTCAGTTTATTAGGTAGAACCATAAAATAAAACCTTCATAAGATTAAGTACCTATTAATAATGGCCATGGACGAAATCTAGTTCAATTCAACATTTAAATATCTACTACTAGTGATCGTTCCAATTCACTCGATTTTTTTTTGTAATTTACCCTCATAGGGTTAAAGTTCCAAAAAAATTTGCTAACAACACCAAAAATGAAAGTTAATAATCCCAGCTCTTCGTTGATGAATCAGTTAGCACAAGTATAAGTCTAGTAACATAAACATATCTTCATAATGAACATGTCACGAGTCGCTGTGTTTTAATTAAAAACAAACAGAGAGTATTGTTACAATTTACATGTCAATGATCTCGGCTCGCGAAACTGCGCAGCTAAGTTAGTTCACAACAAGTGGCCCTCACATCTGGATCTCATGTTTTGGGAGCTATGTTGCCTTATCAAGCTCCGTGGTGGCAACATCATACGATATTTGTGTATTTTTATTATAAGCTATACTTTTGTATTTTTGTATGCGAAATATATTTTAGGTTTTTGAATTTTGCTGATTTGGTTTAAATCTTTTTTTTTTTCGTGTGGCCAACCTGTGTTACAGTTGTTCAGGGCCCCCAAATAGGCCTCTGTCTTGACTTAAGGACTGTTAACAGCCTGGAGCGACTTTAAACGTGCCCTCCGAAGCACGGTAGCGCTCAGATGTAACACCACTAAATGGTCACCCATTCCAATGGTAACCTTCGCCTAGGTACCCACTGATCGTTTACTGAACAGTGATCGCACCTGGCCACGAGCACTTTTGGATGAAATGTGGCATAAGACGTAGGTACGTCTTTTTCACATTGGCCGATTTGATTTTCGATTATTATTATAGTTTCTCTAAATTATCTTGATATAGCTGCGAACATAGGTACTTTTAACTATATTAAATCTTAAAACTCATGAAGTAGACCTTGGTTCTTGTTATTCGTTTACGTTCCATCGTATCTAAATCTAGTAATCTCTTAATAATAATAATCAAATCGTGGCCTTTACCTTAGCCGAACTGGCCATTTTGTATTAAGAATACTTTGTTAACGTTATCATTCTCTGCACCTAGATTATTTTCGTTCAAATTTATTTCACGAATCTGGCTAATCTATTCGAGATTCGTCAAAATATTTAAATTTAAGAAACTGGGTTAGTCCAGCTTAAGCAATACATTGTATTGGCCAATAAGCGCATATTGAGAATTTGAGATTGATTTACCTATAAAGAAGAAATAATAAAACTGCAGCAAATTTTGTGCCAAACTAACTTCAAGGTCGCTGTCTTGTTAATAAGACGGTTATGGATGATGGTGTATGATTTGTATAATAAAGACCTTAATAATAAACATAATTTCCTTTGTCCATAGGTGGGAAGCGCCGAATTCATGGCACCCGAAGTGGTGTCGCTATTCGCGGGCTCGGCAGCAACGCATTACGACAAGCGTTGTGACCTGTGGTCGCTGGGCGTGATCGCCTACATTCTGTTGTGCGGGTACCCACCCTTCAGAGCTGACTGCGGCTCGGATTGCGGTTGGGAACGCGGGGAGAACTGTCGCGCTTGCCAGGAGTTGCTCTTCAACTCTATACAGGTAAGGATCACTGAGTGATGTTACTATAATTTTGTTTCTATTATCTATATATTAAGTGTAGTAGTATTAATTTTGGCGCTTTTCAAGGCGTTTCTGCCCGTTTTATCGCAAATTTAACGTTCATTTCATTTCATCACACCATCTGGATTTCGTTGTTGTTTCCCATCTCCAAAAATCGCAAGTTCTTTAAATATGGCGTATTATATTCTATCGAAATTACTACCGGTGTTAGATGACATAAATGTCAGCACTCATAATTTGAAGTTCGAACCTAAAAGCTTCCAAGATCATAATTTGGCAATCGTTTGCAGACATTGCCATAAAATATCTTCCGGTTATTAAGATTATGCAACTGCGGGCAACAGCACAAAATTAAAAGGCTATGAATATCCACAATTATTGTAAAACTGTGTGTGTATCGTGGTTCAGGAGGGCCGCTACTCGTTCCCCGAGGAGGAGTGGGCCGGCATCTCCAGCGAGGCCAAGGAGCTCATCCGCCAGCTGCTGGTACGCGAAGCGGCGCACCGCCTAAGCGCCGAGCGCGTACTGGCGCACCCCTGGCTGCGCTGCGCCGACCCGCGCGCGCGCCACCCCATGCTGCAGACGTCGCTCAACATCAAGCGGTGAGTGCCACAGTACAGCTGCTGGTGCGCCTGAGTGCTGGCGCACCCCTGGCTGCGCTGCGCCGACCCGCGCGCGCGCCACCCCATGCTGCAGACGTCGCTCAACATCAAGCGGTGAGTGCCACAGTACAGCTGCTGGTGCGCCTGAGTGCTGGCGCACCCCTGGCTGCGCTGCGCCGACCCGCGCGCGCGCCACCCCATGCTGCAGACGTCGCTCAACATCAAGCGGTGAGTGCCACAGTACAGCTGCTGGTGCGCCTGAGTGCTGGCGCACCCCTGGCTGCGCTGCGCCGACCCGCGCGCGCGCCACCCCATGCTGCAGACGTCGCTCAACATCAAGCGGTGAGTGCCACAGTACAGCTGCTGGTGCGCCTGAGTGCTGGCGCACCCCTGGCTGCGCTGCGCCGACCCGCGCGCGCGCCACCCCATGCTGCAGACGTCGCTCAACATCAAGCGGTGAGTGCCACAGTACAGCTGCTGGTGCGCCTGAGTGCTGGCGCACCCCTGGCTGCGCTGCGCCGACCCGCGCGCGCGCCACCCCATGCTGCAGACGTCGCTCAACATCAAGCGGTGAGTGCCACAGTACAGCTGCTGGTGCGCCTGAGTGCTGGCGCACCCCTGGCTGCGCTGCGCCGACCCGCGCGCGCGCCACCCCATGCTGCAGACGTCGCTCAACATCAAGCGGTGAGTGCCACAGTACAGCTGCTGGTGCGCCTGAGTGCTGGCGCACCCCTGGCTGCGCTGCGCCGACCCGCGCGCGCGCCACCCCATGCTGCAGACGTCGCTCAACATCAAGCGGTGAGTGCCACAGTACAGCTGCTGGTGCGCCTGAGTGCTGGCGCACCCCTGGCTGCGCTGCGCCGACCCGCGCGCGCGCCACCCCATGCTGCAGACGTCGCTCAACATCAAGCGGTGAGTGCCACAGTACAGCTGCTGGTGCGCCTGAGTGCTGGCGCACCCCTGGCTGCGCTGCGCCGACCCGCGCGCGCGCCACCCCATGCTGCAGACGTCGCTCAACATCAAGCGGTGAGTGCCACAGTACAGCTGCTGGTGCGCCTGAGTGCTGGCGCACCCCTGGCTGCGCTGCGCCGACCCGCGCGCGCGCCACCCCATGCTGCAGACGTCGCTCAACATCAAGCGGTGAGTGCCACAGTACAGCTGCTGGTGCGCCTGAGTGCTGGCGCACCCCTGGCTGCGCTGCGCCGACCCGCGCGCGCGCCACCCCATGCTGCAGACGTCGCTCAACATCAAGCGGTGAGTGCCACAGTACAGCTGCTGGTGCGCCTGAGTGCTGGCGCACCCCTGGCTGCGCTGCGCCGACCCGCGCGCGCGCCACCCCATGCTGCAGACGTCGCTCAACATCAAGCGGTGAGTGCCACAGTACAGCTGCTGGTGCGCCTGAGTGCTGGCGCACCCCTGGCTGCGCTGCGCCGACCCGCGCGCGCGCCACCCCATGCTGCAGACGTCGCTCAACATCAAGCGGTGAGTGCCACAGTACAGCTGCTGGTGCGCCTGAGTGCTGGCGCACCCCTGGCTGCGCTGCGCCGACCCGCGCGCGCGCCACCCCATGCTGCAGACGTCGCTCAACATCAAGCGGTGAGTGCCACAGTACAGCTGCTGGTGCACTTGAGTGCTGGCGCACCCCTGGCTGCGCTGCGCCGTGCCTAGCCAAAATGGAAGGAGTATCTATGTTCTTCTTCTTCTGGTTCGGTTTTTGGAGATTGCCCCCTGATCAAGAAGTTCTGTCTTGAAAGGGATTAACTTATAACCCTGGACTCGAAGAGGATAGCTTATACCAGATCCTCGTCTAAACCATAACGTGTGGTAACAGTACAATAACGTAGTGTCGTCCTGCCCACAGCAACATGTCTGCGCGCAACCTGTCGAACTTCGCGGAGTCGGCCATGGCCGTGAACCGCGTGATCCAGCAGCACTTCTCCATGAACTACTCGTACATGGAGCGCGCGCCCGCGCTGCGCGGCAGCAAGTCGTGCGCCGTGGCGGCCGCGTGCGACTGCCTGCCCGACGCGCTGGCCGACGAGCTGGGCGACGTGCTGGGCCTGTCGCCGCCGGCCGAGTCGTCGCTGCTGCGGCGGCGCGGCCTGCTGCCGCCCGCGCCCGACGAGTTGGTCCACTAGTCGACAAACCCCGGAACAGTGAAGCCCGCCCCAGTGAAGCCCGCGCGCTTTTATTTGAGCCTTTTAAAGATATATTTTTATGAGTAACAAACGACTGAGTAGATTTATCGATATGTAGTTGAGTGTAGTTGGCGGGGGCGCGAGCGTCCCCGCGGACCGGCGACGGTCGATAAAAATCGTATTATACCGAGATAGTTCCGCCGATCTGCGTACTTTGCGTCTGTGTCGATTGGTTATATTATATTATTTGGGTTTATGAAATCCACTTTTCTAAATTGAGCTTATGTATTTTGTGTCGCCTTTAAGTTCGTGGCCAATCAGTTGCAATTTAATTAGAAATTATGTAATTTTCGATGGCGTTTTGAATGCTAGTCTGTTTATGTGATTGTTTTTTTTTTGCATTTTTACCAACGATGGAAAACCACATCTCATTAATTAAGATTGAAAATCAACCTAATATTTATGTAAGAGAGTTAAGGGCAATATGTGACATTATTCCGAGAGGTGCAAGTGTGTTGTAGTAGCTCGTTATTGATCATTACAAATTTAATAATTCAAAGAATACCTATATACTTAGTGCGAACCGTCGCTTCGATGTCCGAGAGTGGAGTTGAGTGAGGCGACACTTGTGAGCTGAATTGCTGTAATAATGTATGGGATTTGACGTTTATGACATGTGTTGACCGTCATAAACGTCACATCCCATACATTCGTCACTCTGTTCTACGATACGCCGGCCAACGAATTGCCACTTGTGTAGGCCTGAACGGAATGTCATATATGACTCGCGGAGTTGGTACATATGTTAAGTGTTGCATGGAGTTCCATGGAACTGCCATAACTTTGTGATCAGTTTGAATTTGAATACTTTTATATTGCTGAAAGAATGAAGTGTTGAAATAATGTTAAGTATAGACCTGCTAGACTGTAACCCTGCGTAGAACGTTGATTGGAAAAAGATTCGCGTAGCACCGATCGTTTGGCCGTTATCATTTATATTACATAAATTTTATTATATTTTATTTTCAAATGTAAATTATATTTATATGAATGTTTTGTGATCCGAGGGCTTTATCCAATCAATTCTAAACTTACTTACGCAATACTTTGTTAAAATTTTTGTTTTCGACTAAGTCATTGATATGAATTTATCATTGAAATACAGATGTTTGAATTTTTATATTGTCTTATTATTACTGCCACCAACCAATCATGCAAATATACCTACTGGGTATGACTGTATGAGACATACCTAATAAGTATCAAAGGATGATTGAGACCTGACCGGTTTCGCCATACGGCATTACAAAGGTTGAAAAACTTCCACAGTATTTCAACCTTGGAAAATGCCGTTGGGCGAATCCGGTCAGGTTCAAAAATAAATACTATGGAAAAAGTACAAGTGTTCTCAATATGTTCAACCAATAACAACAAATTCCACTAAATGTCATCAATCTGATAGTCATAATTGTATCTTGGACCTAAAATGTGCTTTATACGCGCAGTACCTATATGTTTCTTAGGTGACTTGTGGATAGTATGTACGAGGTGCTATGGCTGTGGACGAGCTCAAATTCACTAAGCATAGATCAATCTACATGGGCTTCGCCTCGTTGGGCTCGATTTAGATATTTGCATAACAAGCAGCATTACACTACTAGTAATGTTGATATTATTCTCTCAATGCACATTTAAGTGTGTGTTTATTCAAAAAGAGTATAATTGCTATGTTTTGTATACTATAACTTATAAGACACAGTTCTTTTGGATAAAAATGAAATCATATTAGTCATGCATGTGTGAACGATCTACGACAAGGATCAAGGATGTACTGGATTTGCTACGCAAATAATAATACAAAGTGTGAACGAGACACAACATACAAAAACTGTAAGGAATGAAAAGGACAAAAACTCTATTTTTTGTCCTTGTCAGAGTTTCTGTTTCTTTCAGTGTTGCCGGTTTAGCGACTTTGTCGCTAGATCTAGCGGATTTTGATTGAGTTTAGAGACTATTTATTACCATCTAGCGACTTATTTTTTTTTTAGCGACTTATAGCGACTTTTTGTACTAAAAGCTGAGACTAACTTAAATTAGAAGAAATTAATCTTTTTTTTGTAATTACAAAAATATTTTAGTGAAAATCAAAATGTAGTTAATAGCAACACCACTAATTTAGACGGTTTCTTGGTAAATCCCCTACTAGAGTCATGTTCAATCTAGAGGTCTTAGATATCGGTTTATTTGCCATTAATTCATAACCATTGTATAAAGAAAGATATGAGAACTATTAGCAAAACTTTAAACGTTGAAACAAATAATCCAATCCATTGCTGAGCTCGCTATTGAACTTGGTTTAAAGGAAGACAGCATTGAAAACATCTTAAAACAATGGCACAGCATTAATTTTGTTAAATGGGATATAAGTACACATACAGATACTGTAGGATTTTGGGCCCAGGTATTAAAATATAAGGACGCTGCAGGTTTTAATACCTACAAAGATTTAGCCGATTTAGCTATGACAGTCTTGTCGTTACCACATTCCAACGCAGAAGTGGAACGATTGTTCAGTCAAATGAATATAGTGCAAAACAAATTGAGAAACAGACTAACTTCAACCACTTTGAATTCCATTCTTATTAAAAGGAATCAACTTAAAATTTTAAAGCAAAATTGTTAGCTATGTTCTACCAGATGATGTCCTGGCGAAGATTACAACAACCTTTAAAAAACCAACTGCTTCAGTACCACCTTCCACGTCGGCTTCTTTAGTGGAACCATCAACTTCTGCTGATTCAAGACGGTTGGAAGTTGACGAAGTCGAAGATGACACAATAGATGACGAAATTTTTGATTGCTTGAACCTTTAATTTTCATATTTCTTTTCTTTTTTCTGATGTATATATAATAAATGCGTGATTATACAAATTTGCATTAATTTATAACACATTTCTTACCACTGAATAAATTGAAATACTTAGCGACTTCTAGCGGATTTTTTAAATCCAGTTTTTTCCATATCTAGGGACTTTTTCGTTGACATCTGGTGACTTTATTTTATTTGAAACGGCAACACTGGTTTCTTTTGTTGAGCACAAGTGGATTTTGTGCCCAACGAACTGTTGTGTTCATTAATTGTTGTGACTATTCTTTGCAATTGACAGTAATTTAAGTGGTAAAACTAAGAAGCCGATAAGTGTTATTTAAATTTCACCTATTCATCATGGTGATATGTTATATATTAGGCTGTAAAAGCCGTAGTGAGCGGCAATTACAAGACATAACCTTTCACACGTAAGTACGATTTTTAGATGAAATATCACTTGCTTTGTAAAGATATTAACAGATTAAGAGCCGTAGCATATTAACAAGTTCTTAAAAGTAGAAATAATGGCTCAAAATATAGATTTATTATCACCATAATAAGTGTATTAACCAACCAAATAAAGTGGTAAGTTAAAATTATCGAACTCAAAACAAAAGCCAGGCTTGTCCGCCATTTTATCTTCTTTTTAATTTGTCCCGGTTATAGAATTTTTAGGGATACCAGTTCAGGTACTAGTAAATTACCCTTAATGAGGGATATTTTAAAATTATTAAAACTTCACATTAATGCAAACTGTTGTTTCAGATTTCCAAAGGACTCTGCAATCCGTCAATTATGGATTCGTGCCACAGGGCGACTAAACTGGCAACCGACTAAATATAGTCGGATATGCTCGAGACATTTTGAACAAAGTTGTTTTAGGAAAACTGCCGGGAACAAGACCTACCTAAAAGCGTTCTCGATCCCTACACTTCATGTTGTCGAACAGGTTATTTACTATTTTATTGTATTAATGGTACCTACTTTTATTTTTTTTAAACTACATACTTTTTAATGGGAAGAGCAGATCACACACCTGATGGTAAGCCACACATCTGCACATAACAGATGCAGTGCTCCCAGTGTAGGCAACCGTTCTACTACCACCTATTGATTAATATGTTTTTGTGTACCTAATATTAGATTTCAGAGTCCGCTGAAATGTGATGACATGACCTCCTTTTGTAGTAACTTGTCCTGAAGAAATGTATACGTTACAGCTAAAGTGAAAAATTAGCTATTATTCATTCATTCTTATTATATGGACTAGTCATTAAATAACGACTAAAATGTACATACAATGTGATAAATTTATCACGCGAGCTGGACATTATTCATGATAGCAATATTTTTTCTTATATTTGGCTCATGAAATATTTATTACAATGCTAATTGTAAAGAATTATTATGAAAATGATGATTATTACTAAAACGTAAATAGAATTGTATTATTGTATTAATAAAAAAATAAAACAAAAGATAGAGGTAGACCTAAATAAAAGTTCATACATATTTATATTATCATCTATTCGTTGTATTTCTTACCTATATTCATCAAGCTTCACTATATATTATATAATTAGATAGCGAATTTGATTAATTTTCTGCCAATTATCACTAAGTCTAAATGATGATGACCTTGATAGTATTCCTAATATCTGGATTAATCACTTTGGCTGTAACATTTACATTCATAAATATACAGGTTGTCCCTTAAATAATGGAAAACCCTGTAACTATCGATAGACTACATCATTGTCTCCCTAATCTCAAATTTTGGCCTAAGTAAACATATCACGGTTTTGAAGTTTTTTTTTAAACGATTATATAAACTGCAATTGGTTTTATTATGCCATCTGTACAAATGTACTGTATGTGACTGTATGTATATTTTTACTAAAGTCAAAATTGGGGAGAGAATAATGTAGCCTATCGATAGTTACAGGGTTAGCCATTGTTTACGGGACCACATGTATGTAAGTAATTATCACAATCATATGGATGTTGAGCTTCTTGTATTTGAGTATCTGTATGATGTCCATCCACTTTTCACCCCATTCCAGTTAATAATTAGTATTTATTTATTTTAATTTCACATCCAGGTACCAATGGAAGACATGCCCACATCTGACCAAGTACCAATGGAAATCGCGTCGACCTCATACCAAGTACCAATGGAAATGCCGTCTATAGCCAACCAAGTATCAACGGCAATTGCGTCGACATCTAAACAAGTACCAATGGAAATCGGGTCCATATCCACGCAGGTGATCCATACTAATATTATAATTGCGAAAGTAACTCTGTCTGTCTGTCCACGCATAAACCACTGAACCGATCTTGATGAAATTTGGCACTGGATTAGAGCTTGGGAACCGACTATCTGACTGACTCCGTGGCATAGCGGTAGTGAATGCGGCCGCTGCGCATGAGGCACGGGTTCGATCCCCGTTAAGTGGAAATATTTGTATTCATAAATATGGGTATTCGCATTGGTCTGGTCGTGCCTCAGGAGCACGTTAAGCCGTCGGTCCCGGTTGCCATACAAACATCTATGGCAGTCGTTACGGGTAGTTGGAGCCCTCAATAGTCCAACAACTGGACTAGCTGCAATGCTTCGATATTGCCTTTGGGTTGTGGAGGTCATATGGCAGTCGCTTCACAGAAAATCTCGAAGTTTAGCCAAATCCGCAGTTGGACTGGTATAAAGCGGACCCCAGACTCCAAGCACCTCGTCGAGCATCTCTCTAGAGTGGGGCCCGACCTGGCGAACACCCAGTTTGGGTTGCGCCGGTGGCGTTCCACTGTGGATGCCATCATGCGTGTGAGGACTCTGGCGGAGGACGCGGTCGCTCGGGGCGAGGTGATGTTGGCGGTGTCCTTGGACATCTCCAACGCCTTCAACACCTTGCCCTGGAGTTGCATTAGGGAGGCACTCGTGTACCACGATGTGCATCTCTACCTCCGCCGCATAGTTGGGGCTTACCTGACGGAGAGAGCCGTCGTCTACCCGAGTTCGACCGGAGTCGGCAGGGCACGCCGTGATTGCGGCAGTAACGTGGGGGAGTGGCTAGAGAGGCCACTCGGGAGCCTCTCGCACCGTCAGACGCAGATTATCACCGGGCACGGTAGCTTCGGGCGGTATCTGTATCTGATGGGTATAGAGCCAACGCCCGAGTGCCATCACTGCGACGCGAGCGTGGACTCGGGGCTGCACACGCTCACCGAGTGTCCGGCGTTTAAGACGCGAGGCGGGAGCTTGTGGCGGCCCTGGGGGTGAGAGTGCTCACGCTCTCCACCCTGCTCGCGGCGACGGTCCGCTGCGCGGATGCGTGGGCGGCCAGCGCCTCCTTCTGCGAGCAGGTCATGCTCGTGAAGGAGACAGCAAAGCGGGCGCGGCGCGATGAGCGGGAAAGACTCGCTGACATCGCTGCACGCGCTCGAAGGCGGCTCGGGTGTCGGAGGGCGCAGACAGACCTCCGCCCCCCATGAGCGCGGGCCTGAGGGTGAAGGGTGGAGCCACCCGTCACCCTAGCAGAAGCAGACCACGGCGGCGGCGCGCATCGTAGGCCGATGCGCGCCTCCCCACACCGAGGTTGAGTCGGGGACCGCGTGGTCCCCACCTTCCGAGGAGGGCCAGACCGAAAGGGATGGCCCTGGGTCAACCGGGGTGCGAGGGATATGTCGCATGACAACCTCACCTTCGGCCTAGCACTACGACCCAGAGACGGCGTGCGGTTTAGTCGGTTCGAGTCCGACATAACCTACCCCTCCGGCTCCGGAGGGGTGGGTATCCGAGAGGATTTGCCGCACGTAAAAAAAAAAAAAAAATTGTTTCAGTGAATCGAGAAAATGTATATTTATGATAGTAGCAATCAAAAATCACCTTTTTAAATTAATTTTAGGTTGAACATTCAACATTGATTAAAAAGTCTACGGAGGTTGAGATAACACCACGGAAACAGAGACTATTCAAGCAATTAAATCGGCAAACGCTTTTAGCCCAGACACGAAAAAAGAAGTTGGCGATATTACGTTCGAAAAATCAGCGTCTTAAGAAGAAAAACGCTGAACTGTCCGCTATCATAGAAAAATTGCAGGAAAAACGGCTAATTAATCAAGAGTCAGCAGATTTATTATCATCCATGAATCAAGGCGATACGAACTTTTTAAAATTTCAAAGAAGCAAATACTCACCTGAAGTGCGCAAATTTGCGTTAAATTTGCATTTCATTAGTCCCCGCGCTTATAATTTTGTCAGAAATACTTTTAATACTTGCCTTCCGCACTCCCGTACACTTACACGCTGGTATCAAACTATAGAAGGCGAACCCGGTTTTTCATCCGAGGCGCTTGCATCTCTCAAACTTTTGTGTTCGAATTCGTCACAGAAGTGGATATGCAGCCTATGTTTTGATGAAATGGCTATTCGCCAGAAGGTTGAATGGAATGGAAAAAATTACGTTGGTTTTGTTAACTGTGGTGACCAGCTAGAAACCGATGTTCTTCCTATAGCTAAAGAAGCTTTAGTTTTTATGCTGACTTGTATAAATGGCAGCTGGAAGCTTCCTGTGGGCTATTTTCTTGTAAATGGGACGACTGCCGATCAAAAGGCTAACTTACTCAAAACCTGTATCGATTTGGTCAGCGAGTGTGGTCTTGTTGTTTCTTCAGTAACATTTGATGGATGCCCAGCCAACTTCTCCATGGCTAAGTTATTGGGATGTCAGGTAGATGGTGATGTCTTAAATCCCGTATTTTTTCATAATAATCAAAAAATTGTTATATTTCCCGACCCATGTCACATGTTGAAGTTGGTGAGGAACACTTTGGGGGATAAATTGTTTTTAAAAAATCCAGAAGGGTCTACCGTATCATGGAATTATGTAAAACTCTTGGTCGAACTTCAGGAAAATGAAGGATTGCATTTAGCTAACAAAGTCAGAAGTGCACATGTTAACTTCAGAAAACAAATTATGAAGGTGAAACTGGCCGCGCAGTCGTTCAGTGAATCTGTAGCAGATGCACTTCAGTTCTGTAATGAGGTACTCAAACTAGAACAATTTAGTAATTGTGAACCAACTGTCGACTTTATTAGAAGATTTAATTCATTGTTCGACATAATGAACTCGCGCAATTTAAATGCATTTGGCTATAAAAAACCCTTGAATCCAGGAAATATTGAAAGCGTGAAGCTTTTTTTGGAAAATATGTTTAACTATATAAATGAATTAAAAATGGATACGTCAAATATAGTACAAACAAATAGGAAAACAGGATTTCTGGGTTTCCAGCTATGTATAAAAAGTATCTTATTTTTGTACGAAGAATACATAACCACCAAAAAACTAAACTTTTTGTCAACTTATAAACTCAGCCAAGATCATCTGGAAATATTTTTTGGCGCTATCCGTGCAAAGGGAGGTTTTAACAATAACCCCACCGCAAGTCAGTTCCAAGCAGCTTATAAACGTATGCTTGTTCACGGTCAATTAAAACATTTAACTACAGGTAATTGCATTCCTTTGATGGAATTAAATATTTTGACTTGTACGAGGCCCGAAATCGCAATTAACAACACAACGGATCATAATAGATTGACTGAAGATCTCGAGGATCTTCAGCCATCTCTAGAGTCTGATCTTGTTGTACCTAACGATCATGACTATTTAGCTGATCCAACAAGACTGACGGAATTTTCGAAAAGCGTTATAACGTACATAGCAGGTTTTGTCATAAAAGCACTGGAGGGACAAATTAAATGCGAACAATGCTTAACTTCACTACACTCCAGCGAAAAAATTAAAGATAGTCTTCAATACACGAAAGATAAGGGCGGTTTGCGGTATCCATCAAAATCAGTTCAAAAAATTTGCGAAATAGCCGAGGAAGTGTTCAAAAAAAATAAAATTCCTAATAAAAAACATCCACTGCATTACCTTATACAGGAATGTTTGAAAAAATGTATTGGACTTAAATTGTTTCCCGATGACCATGATTATTCGGATCGACCAATTGGTGAAAACCATTATTCTCTTTTAATTAAAGCCATATGCAAAAAATATTTGAATGTACGTATGCATTATGCCACAAAATCTTTTTGTAATAAAGTTGACAATATAAGAAATATGTACAACAAATTAATTTTGTTTAAAGGTCAATAAAAAAATTTGAGAAACTTGTGTCATTTTTTATTTATTCAAACACGCCGAATAAATTCTGTTCAGCTCCTTGGGGACCAGGAGTCCCCAACTTTTTCACTTTAAGCCCACATTTTATAAAATATTTAGGTTAAGGTCAGATATAATACCAATGTCATCAATCCAAAGGAGCGTCGCGTCAATGTCTGTTAAATTAATACATGCACCAGGTAGTGATAGGTTGCTACTCTATATCTGTAGGTGGGACTTCGAAACACATTTTCGAAGTCTGCGCCTCAGATTAGTGCGCACGGTTGACGCTCTGGCTTATGGGGAAGTGGCTAGAGGGGCCACAGGGCGGCCTCTCGTACCGGCTGACACAGATGATCACCGAGCATGGTAGCTTCGGGCGGTGTCTATGTCAGAAGGGAGCGGGATCGGGAGCGAAGAAGACTCGCGGCCCTAGCTACTCGCCAACTGAGGCAACTCTAGCGTCGAAGGTCGATAAATGACCTCCGTCCCCCATGAGTTCGCGATCCCCCCCTCTGTACCGGAAACGAGTTGGGGACCCAGTAGTCCCCCCCCCCACCCGAAAAGAGCCAGGATATGCTCTATAGCTACCTCATCTTTTCGGCCTTGCACTGTGACCCACAGACGGCGTGCGGTTTAGTCGGTTCGAGTCCGACATAACCTCCCCCTCCGACTCCGGAGGGAGAAGTATCCGTGGGAATTTCCCGCACGATAAAAAGAACTAAAACCCCGTCCTTCTTTCAGGATAAGTAAGCTGATAATCGAATAAAGGCGAAAAAATTGAATCGGTCTAGGCGAGGTTTGAACCCGCGATCTTTGCCATACAAGGGCAATGCTTTGACCACTAAGATCCCAGACCCCAGACCAGACCTCGCCCTAACCAATTTAAATTTCTCCTTCTATAACTCTTTGAGGCGACAGTGGAGCACCTACCGACGTTCTTACCCCAACAGCACACACCTAGACCGATTCAATTTTTTCTCCTTTATTTAATTTAAATATTTAGCATGAAAGATGCTTAAAAATATTCTTTATATATCTAAATTGTTTTGTATTTGAGTTTTTAAAGGATGTAATGGTAATGTAATGTAATGTTGTGAAATGCTCTACCAGTAGCTATTAGGTGTGCTCAGTCCTTGCCTGTATTCAAAAGATTAACTGATGTGAATTTCCTAGTAAAAGCTTTGTACCTTTTTTTTGTGTAAATAGTATATTATGTTTTATTTGTTTATGTAGTATGTATATTTGATTTATTTATGTATACCTATACTTAGGTAGCTATTGTGTTTATCTGTTCTATTTAATTTTTCATATCTTTTTAACATATAATTATATAATATCGATGTACCGTCAAATGCCCTGGCATTGCCTACATTTTTCGATTTTTGAACTTTGACGTAAGATAAAATTGAATATTCGTATGATGTCCATATGTTTAAACGAGTTATTGTAGAAAATACCCAAGAATTTAGGGTAACGTTTATTTATTTAACTCAATATTCGTATAGAAGTAAAGTTTTTGGGACAATTTAGAAACTAGGCAAAGTCATGGTATCATGTCTCCGACTTTGCCTAATGCATTAAATCCAAAAGAAATAATTAAGTTTTTATGTTGGCACAATGTAATTTGTATTTTAGGATCAAGAGAATAAAGTTCAATTTGAATCACATATTTTTGAAGTATTTTAGGTAGGTAAAATTGGTTAGGCAATGTTTGGATACCATTTCGTAGAATCTCCATAGACTGACAAAAAAATTTTAGGGTTGTCTCATTGGTGACAGGATAAATAAACAAAACATTAACATTTTTTTTTTTATAAAGTAGGTATTAATACTATAAAGGGAAAAAGCAATTGGTAGTTTTATGTTTTGTAGCTGCTAATTGGTTTTGCCTTAAAAAACAGAATCTTCAAAATGACGTAATATTAGATACACAATAGCTTCTCATTAAACATTATAATATATATATCTAACTTCCGTTTTAGCCATAGATATACTTCTATAAAAACTATACAAAGAAAACCGTGCAGCAACTACAACGTGCAACAACTGTTTTTGTTTTGCACGAGACCTACGGCGATATTTAGCATGCTCTCATCATAGTCTTTGTATCTTCTTTTTGATTTGTTCAGTCCGTCCTTCAAATAAAAACAAATAAAATTATTAATGTATCTACATAGTATCTAATCTTTTACCATTAAAAACATTAAACAAAAAATTCATCGAGTTGATACCTAAGTTTTATCTAAAAAGGAAGCAAATCTT
The DNA here is from genome assembly GCA_949126895.1 of Eilema caniola. Classification (NCBI taxonomy): domain Eukaryota; kingdom Metazoa; phylum Arthropoda; class Insecta; order Lepidoptera; family Erebidae; genus Eilema; species Eilema caniola. The sequence continues at coordinate 5,568,393 of OX421467.1, forward strand.
TTCCCTTGATTTTGTGTGAAAAACTATACAACTTTAACTTTAGTTCAAATATATAAAAACAAAAAGTTATCGTATACCTAACACATACACAAGACTATAACTCCCTTTTTTAAAGTCGGTAAATAACAAAGTGTCAACCCTAGCACAGGCAAAGTTCGCAACACTTTTTCAAAACAGTAGCCTGACTTTGCCTATTGCAATATATTTCATTACTATACTGCTTTTTTCATCAGTAACAATGATAAACGATCAAGATTTCAACGATTTAAAGAATAGGACAAGTTGAAGTAAAAATCATACATAATTTAATGACTTACCCGAAAAGTTTTAATTCATCTAGCAGAGAACGCTCCGACACTTTTAAGTTTGAAGCAAACCGTCAAAAACTATGCGTATTACCAACATAACGTCACCAATTTAGTGTTGCCAGATAATGTTTCTAAAATCTAATAAACGTTTCGATTCCCAAACTTATAAAATAAATGAGATAAACTCACTTCTTCGTTTTAGGCAAACACAGGACGCAAGGCAAAATCAGGGCGTTTGACGGTACACCAAACTGCCCGGAAATATATTCTCCTATTTTTCTCTCCATCCTATGGTTGCTTGTAAGAGATTGCCGTAAGCGATAAGGCCGCCAATTGTACGTGCCTATCAAATTGTTCTATGTTTTTATGATATTATGTCCTTGGTGTATAATAAAAACAATATATAATTTTATATTACTATAACACCAGAAAACATTAATTCATATACTTAACGGATTTAAAAAAGTCGTGGGGTAAAATTTGTTAGGGACTAACAACACTGGTATCATAAGTACTAAGTGAGTACTATGTGTTTGTCCCTTTCGGGTGTACGCGCTTGCCTAATCCAGTACATCCTTGATCCTAGATCTACGATCTACCACTATATATAACTTTAATATATTCGTAACGCGACTATTTTCTTGTATAGCAACCAATCGTCATGAGAAGTAAGTGATTTTCCAGGCAGTGGTGGCGATGGCGTGCGCGTGCTTTGCTGCTCGCATTATTGGGAATCCTGAAGTCACGAGCACCTTCGAGCTTCTGTGGATGCGTAGTGATATTGCTTCCTTGGCAGTATTTTACCGTCTCTACCATGGTGAATGTTCTGACGAGCTCTTCCAATTAGTACCACCCTCAACTTTCCTACACAGGACAACACACGCAGAGCTTAGATGTCATCCGCATACGGTGCAGAATATTCCTTCAAGAACCAAGCGGTTCGGTGACTCTTTTCTTTGTCGCATCATTAAGACCTGGAAGTCCTTGCCAGCTCACGTGTTTTCTTCTTTCTGCAGTCCCGAGCATGTGACGAGGCCGTCACGCTGAGTGCTACCATTTTTAACATGGTACGTGTACCTATGTAATGGTGACCCTCTTGCCTAAGACTTTGCCTTCAGGTTACCATCAGTCCTATATACTAAAAAAAATATTTAGGAGAATGCAGGTTTTGTCCTACACTCCCGCACTGTCCTAGTATGCCTGAACATCGTCCAACCTGGTCCAACCCACAGAACAGAAAATCTGTCCAACCAGAAGACAGGTCCGCACTGCTTCTTGCCAGCCAGCACTTGAGTGATTTATCAATGAGTGTGTAGTATTGGGCTAGCTTTGGTTATGAATATATTAGCCATTTCGAGTCAGAAAGAAATAAAATACGCCGAAGCTATTATAATGTAACAAGTCTTCAAATTTTTGTAATTTCTTTCATAGACAAAACATAATCGACTAAAAATTTTTACTCTACATTGAACAACACTAGTTGACGTGATATGTCAAAAAATCAATCCAGAGGGCGCTTCAAATCGCTCGGCCACGTAAGTCAGGGTCGTATTTTTCTGCATTAGATATTTTAATTACATTATTTTACATGCTGTGATAATATGTGAGAATGGTATAGCAATACACAAGTGCTTGTGAAATTATTTTTGTGTCTACTTCGTCCTGACAGCGGTGAGTAGCCGCGAACTTTTGTGTCCTGCCATCGCCTATCCGTCATCGTAGCAGTGAATTAGCATGTTTTAATCAAATTCTTGTCAATATCAGCATTTTTATCAAAATATAAACATTGCACAGATTACAAGGAACTGTCCCTCAATACATTTATCACTCTTCTTATTATGATTTTTATTAGAACGCAGTTATATATTTCCAGATTGACAAGCCATGTCCAATTTACCACCAAATCCATATAACAACTTCCCTGGGCCACCACAGATGAATACTAATGTAGGGCCGCAAGCGTTCAATCACAACCAGCCAGTCGGTCAAGTGCCTTTGAGCCAATTGCCACCGGGATATGGAGGAATAAAACAAGATCCAAATTCAAATAGCCCTCTTCATGCGCCCACCTCAGTGCCTCAAAACAGTGCTATACACAATGTGAATAACTATAGTCAGAGTGCAAGCAGTTCTCCCGCATTCAATCAACCAGGAATGATGTCACCTGTGCGTGGACTTACATCATCACCAATGAGGCCACCTATGCAAGCAGCTCCCAGTTCACTATCAAATCCTTTACTACCCCAGGCTCCACACTCGACTTCAAGTCCTAGAACTGTGCCTCATGCTAATCCTTCTCCAACACCCTATCCTCCTAGCTATCAGCCACAGCAGCGCCAAATAAATGATAATGCTCCACCTCTTATTTCTTCTAGTCAAAGTCAACCTCTCATGAACGGTCCAGTTATGTCACAGCTAGGGCCACATCCTATCCACCAACCAGGTTCTTCAAGTGCTTATAGTTCTCCACCAGGAGGCAAGCCACCTGTGAGTTCTAGTTATGTTCAAGGCATGTCAAATTCACCTTATGGACCTCAATCAGGTCCTATGACCAAACCCCCTGGACCTCCTGTATCAAGTCAACCCCATATTCCTTTCTCTACTCCCCCTATCACTGGCCCTCCTAGACATAGTCCTGCAATGCATGGGTCAACAGTTAGTGGTCCACCCGTTGGGCCGGCTGGATTCAGTGGTCCTCAATCTGGGCAACTTGTAGGTCCCCCAAGGCAAACTGCAATGAATGGACCTCAAGTGGGTTTGCCTCAGGCAATGCCACCAACATCTGAAGCTTTGATAGGCCCTCCTAGAACTGGTACAAGTGGATTACCTTCAGGCCCTCTGGGACCAACAACTGGAGCCCCTATGGCTACACCTTTAAGTGGTACTCCAGTGCACGCTTACCAAGGACAATACAAAAACGGGCCCTCAGGTCAGCCTCTGAACCCACCTGGTCCTTCTGGACATATGGGCCCTCCAAATACATTTAGTGGTCCCCAAAATCAAGTTCTTGGCCCTCAAATGCCTTCAATGGGACCACAGAGTTTACATCAAATGGGGCCTCCTCCTGGAGCAATTCTTCCTTCAAATGTGGGTGCTAAGAGTAACATGCAGAATAGATATCCACAAATGGCTCAAGGGAACTATGTGAACCATCAGCAACCACCTATGGCCCAACCGCCAAATATGATGAAGCAATACCCTCAACAACAACAGTATAGCACTCAAGGCTTGACTCAACAAATGGGAAACTTAAGTGTAACAAAGCAAGGTTTCGACCAGCTATGGGGTCATCACATGGTGGATCTACTGCAGTGCAAAAATATACTTCCGGAGTACCCTGAAGATCCTCCTGAGATTAAACTTGGTCATCAATTTGCTGAGTCAGCTAACTGCAGTCCTGAGTAAGTACTTTTAATTTGCTTGTTTCTAATGCTGTGGAGACTTAATTAAGTGTACTAATTGCTGTTGTAACTCATCTTGAAAATCAAATGACCGTTATATGTGAAGATATTTTACAAGGACATATTCAATCTTGAATGAAAACAGTCATTGACCCTGTAATGTTATCTTATAAGCAGCTACATTTTTAGATAGTCTTTACTGTGAATAACTATTAATAGCAATTTAATTAACTCACAGTTAAAAATCTGGAAAATTGCAAAGTCTATACAAGTATATGCATTAAAGTAATTCTGTCACAAGATACATTATTTGCTATTAGTTGCAGACTTTTAACATAACTAATTAACAGCAGTAGATTAAACAGTTACCTTACTAATAAGAAAAAGTAAACAAAACATTGAAACACAACTATTTGAAATTCTGGATAATGGTAGAAATGAAACAAATTGATACAAGATAGTACTGGATGGTAGTGGTATGTGTATGAGAATTTTAGTTATATTATAATAATTCACCACTTTCTATTAAACTTATTTGCATTTCTGCTTTCCTTTTGAGGTAATAAACTTTGTGAACAGTGAAGTACTTGAATTAAAAAGCACAAAATCTTATTTATAACAAGTATATGTGGGAACTAAAGATCTCACATTAATGTAAAGGGGCAAATGTGGCACTGTTGCATAAAAATGGTCTCCAAAAACCTGATGGGTACCTGACGTTCATTAAATTAGTAGACATTATTAAAAACAGCTTTAGTAGCATGTGTACCACCAAGAAAAGGACCCAACCCAGCAAGAAATGAATGGCACAATGACATTTTAATGAACTTAATAAAAATAATGGCAATGTCAATCCAGATCCTTTTATAATCTTTAAATATTTTCTGAGAACTATTCAATCATACAGCAGGAAGTTTTTCAACCCATTTGTGTTTACAATTTACATATTTTGTGCTGTCTGTCTGTATTATGAGGGTAAGAACCTTTAGTGTATATTGCTTGATTATGAAGTATTTATTCATTAACAATTTGAAGCATTTATATAATAAATAATATAATATAGATTGCTTTATCTAGTTGAATTCACATATCTTTATATCAATATAGCTGTTGCCCGCGGTTCTGCCCGCGTGGAATTCGGATTGCGCCTATAAATTGAGATGTTAGCTATCCTATCTTTTAAGTTGGACCATATTATAAATGGTTACAAAATATTATCATAATCCATTCAGTAGTTTCGGTGTTTATAGCGAACATATATAGTGACACGAAATTTTTATATATATAAGAAAGATAATATATTATGTAATATATTGCCCTGTATAACCATGTTCAACAATCCATTTACCACCTTAATTTGATTTCTTATGATTCCCTACCTATACTTGCTAACCCATATCAAATGAATAGTATGTAAGTTGGCATGATACTGAGCTGATACTCAACCATATAGTTTAGGTATCTGCTAGTTACTGGTAATATTATGCCAGCCAACTGACACTTACAATATCAACTGTGTGTTTATGTGGTCAGACAGTGATACAAAAGCACTTCATACTCATTATCTTAGTTTTGTTACCGGTTACATCCGAAGCTTACATTTCAGATCCCAAACCTTGCTTAAACCTACTGTTCCTCTTGGTTTAACTTTTACAGCATTTGTGGGAACTCTCATCCCTTAGAGCAGAGCCTGAACCATAATCTCATATGGCCATCTGGGCATCGCTGTTTTGCAAGTGAGGTTAACTTGGGTCTTCAACTGGAGCTGTGGGGCCCCAAAAACCTGCATAGACTTATGTATCTGAGAGTTGTAAAATTATGCCGGTACTTAACACAGAAAGATTGAAACGAGGTTAATGAGACTTTCTTGAATTTAATTGATAAACAGTCTTTACTATCGTACATAGCTTCACAGCTATGTGCATGCATACCATTTAAAGAGAATATAAATAATACTGGAATTTATTTATCCATGCTTCATGAAAGACATTTTATATCTATACCTGATGAAAAAGATACAGTCTGTTTAAACACACATAATAGATACAGTTATTTATTTGTCACACTCATATTGATATAAGAATTATGCCTACCAGATCACAATGGAAACTTATGTTATATTTGTGTAGACGAGTACAGTACATTTGACGCATTTTTCATTTATTATAGCATTATTTTTGTTTTTGAGGAATATGGGCCCATAACCTGTCAACTTATGTAGCGTAGCAGCGTAGCGTCTGAGCGATCGTTTACTAAGTCAGAATTCGCGGGTCGGATTCCCGCTCAGTGTAAATATTTGGTGTAGGTAAATTTTATTAGCCTCTGTGTTGTTATGTTTAGTATGTCGTGTGTATTTATCAGGCATCTATTTTGACTTTATGAATATGTTATAAGATTCTGAAGCATGTCATGGAAGCCTTCACATACCAGACTTTATGTGGTATTTTTCTCAAATAGTTGCGTTAGTATAGCGTTGACCAAAATGCCGTGTCATAGAATAAATAATAGTACTACGCTATGTTATAACACTAGGAGCGGCTATCAAGCAGGCGTTTAAATTATAATGCTTGCACCTAACGACACACACACACACTAAAGCAGCATTTACTTACATTCATGAATCTTGTCAAGAAGCATTTTTCTTGGATTTTTTTTGTGTGCGCAGCAAATGCTGCTTCGGTGTGTGGCCTTCGTAAATGTGAGTAAGAGATTAGAGAAAGGAAGCGCTAGTTATAAGGAAGGACAGGACGTCATTTTTGAAGTAGCTCTCACGTAATAGAGCGCGTAACGGTAAGACTCGCTTATTACCTTATCCGTATTAGGTTATTCACCAGCTACACCTGATGATATAAGATACAGTGAGGAAAAATAGTAAGATACAGTAAAATAAAGTGACAGGATCCACCACGCTCTCCTCAAGAGGAGAGATGGAAAAATGGTTATGGGTTATGTTAACCATTTTTCCATCTCTCCTCTTGAGGAGAGCGTGGTGGATCCGGTGTTCATGGTGCTCCTTCAAACCGTCCTATTTCCTCACTGAATTTTACTATTTGTTCCACCTTCAGATCACATTTATGTCAGGTATTTCATATCCAGTGCGTTCGATTGGCTTCGCGCTAAATTCAATTAATGTAATTATAATTTGAACTTGCAGAAACAGTGGCTCGTTCATCATGATAGTTTGCTCATCATGATATGTATTAATTCTTATCATTCTTATTGCCCAATTATTCCATAGTATTGACACACAAATAAGATAGCTATCTTAACCCATAGATAAAGAAATCACTAGCTGATATTACATGTGATGTGGAGCAACATGCCGTTGTTAGCGGTAGGATTGATGTTTGTGTTGGTGATGGAGTTGAAGTTGTGATTTAATTTTTCCAATATCGTGATGTCGCTGCCAATATAGGTACGAGTTGCGTTGAAATTGGCATAATCGCAATAAGGACTGTCTGTTGGCCTATCTCAATTAAGAAATCAATATGAGATATGATAAAATTGGCTTGACTTAAATAAGATTGGAGAAATGGATGCCGTTTTAACGTTTTACTCAATGGCAAAATCCGACCTTACGACCTTAACTCGAAAGCCTTATATTAAACTAGCCATCCCACCCGGCGTCGCCCGTGGTAAACTTTGATAAACCGTGTCACCCCTTTGAGCCCGTATATTTTTTTAGTTTTGAAATCACGAATGGGAATTTGTCGGATTTGTTGACATTTATGGTTACTGCTCCGCTCCCTTGAGTCGTAGCGTAATGATATATAGCCTATAACCTTCGTCAATAAACGGACTATTTGACACAAGAAGATTTCTTCAATTCGAACCAGTAGTTCCTGAGATTAGCGCGTTCAAACAAACAAACAAACTCTTCAGCTTTATAATATTAGTATAGATAAGGGACAGGACACGAATACTAAACCTTCTTTTGGTTGTTAAAAATATCCTTAACCTTATTGCAAATGTATCGATGTGTTGTTCTCGCGTAACAATACCTTTTTTGTACAAATTTTCTTTAATGCTCATAAAAATATTCATATGAGTGCGAACATAATTCCTTCGTGTGTTCTATAGACTGTTATGCTTAGTTATTCCACTATATTTACAGAGATTAAAACATATATCATCTTGAATGTCTCTAAACTTTAACTCTGCACCAGCATGGATAGTTCTATTGGAGGTGGATTGACGAATAAATCTTGAGAACTTGAAATGTCATGTTTTATTATTGTAATTTTTATATTTGCACAAACTTGTTTATCAAGATTTATTTTTATCAACAATACGTTTATGTCGTATTTTTTTAATAAAATAAAATCAACATTCGGTAGTGAAGCTAGAAAAATTACATTAAATAACATGTCATAGTATCCGCGTGGTGACAGAGAAGGAATACAAGTATCACCACCCCATCTCATCCGAAGGGTGTCGTAAGAGGCGATTAACGGAAAAATACGCAGACGATATCACTGCGAGAGAAGGAAGACTTGAAATAAAACCAACCCTTCTGGCCAGCGTGGCAACACTAGGCCAAAGCCTCCCAACATTGGGAGAGGCCTATCTATGTCCAGCAGTGGACTGTGATAAGCAAACTGGCCCTCGATTCTGCTAAAGCCAAATCAACTGTCATACCACAGACACTGCAATAAATGGCATTAAATTTTAGACTTCATCGATACAGGCTTAAAGTCCATAATTAAATGAAGAGTGTCACATTTCACTTTTCATTCACTCTACAAAAAGCCATTTAATATTAGAACTTAAGTCTATAAGTTTAAAGATTAAAATTAAATGGTTAATTTTTGCAGTGTCTGTGGTATGACAATGGTTTTACTTTAGTAGAATCGAGGCCCTGGGCCCTGATTCTGCTATAATTTTTCGTGGCAAAACCACTGCGGTGCTACAGACACTGTAACCAGTGCCATTTAACTTTAGATTTTACAGTTATACACAAGTCTAAAATTAAATGACAATTTTGTAGAGTGAATGAAAAATGTTATAAACTCTTTCTCTTTTAATTTTGGACCTTAAATCTCAGCTATAAAGTCTAAAATTTTATGACATTTTTGACATTCTTTATGCAATGTCAGCGGTATCAGAGTGGTTATGGTATGTCATTATATTAGCAGAATCGGAGGCCTGATTAATTGATTGAAACTGTCATAGATATCGTTACATTATGAACTCTTATTGAATATTTATTGCTCTATTACTATATAATCTTTATTATTTTACAGAATCTTCAGATGCACCATTAACAGAATACCGGAGACGAATAGTCTGCTCCAAAAATCAAGACTTCCGCTCGGCATATTAATACACCCATTTAAAGATCTTAATGTGAGTAAAACCACTTTAATCATCATTAAAACTTGTTGCATGTTTTTTATCGTCATGGAGTTGTTTTTGTAGGTAACAGACCTTTATTCTTGTATAGTTTTTCTTCAAATATTCCACATTATACATTCGGTGTGTGAGAATAACAACCGCTGCAAAATTATATCTTTATTTGATCACTATCTCACACGATTTAATCACTATCTCATGATCTTCATACTATGCAACACGCAAGTCCAAAAGTAGGCTATTTATTCGAGATTTGAAGTGCCACCGGTTTTCGAAAACACAAACACAGTCAAATAAATTTAAAAGAGAGGGTGCTCCAACATCTTTCAGTCCTTAGCGAACACACTTAGTACATAAGTACAATAATAGTTTAGTGCGTATGAGCTCAATATTTGGTGACGTTATATCTCATATTTGGAACCTTAATTAGCCAATAATTATCTCTGATAATTAGTTCTTGATTCTCCAAGCGGCGTCCAAATAATGTAAGGGGTCTGTTTATTGGCTCTATTTCGGTATTAGTATGTATCTGAAGTAGGAAATGTTCATAGCTTACGGTAACGGTAACAATTACACACTTTTACGATATCAGTCATGATTCGCTTCGACTACAAAAAGAAAGGAATTTAGCGAGAAAAATTAATCGCTATCCAATGCATGAATTTCTGACACAATGAATTTGTTTAGATTGTCTAATGGTAAATAACGTCGATTTCCTATTTTGTATCACTTTTGCGACAGACAAGCACCCGGGCCACCTGTTCGAAAGTGCTTACCGTGGTCTTTGGACGCGTGGAACATTAGGGGCGTCACACTTATGCCACCGACCCTGTAGGAACTATTAACGCCCTTTTTGAAGAACCCCATATTGTACTCGCCTGAAAAAAAACCACACCAGGGAGTTCTTTCCCCAGCTTAAGCGTGCGCGGGATCGAGTTCCTTTCATACAGTTCTTACGCGTATTTTAAAACTTATTGAGAATCTCATGTTTGTTTTGTCGTTGACATGGAATAAAATCCTCGATTACAAAGGTCGTCTTTACCTTAACCGGTTTAAAATAATATTATTGAATACTCGTGTATCAGAAAAAAGAAGTATGAACGGAATGATAACTAAATAGGTTCTATTGTATTAATAGCTTTAGCAAAACTGCGGTTGAGTTATTTTAAATGTTTAGCATTCTCTCTTTCTTTGAATAACCTTGATGTAAGGTGTATTTAGTGCTGTTTTGTGACCAAGGTTAGTAACATACACAGGAAAATACTTGCGATAATGTGTAGTATGTGGGTATGTACTATGAGTGTCGTGACTATAGATATTGACAATATTAGGAACGCAATAAAGTAAATGAATCATAATTATAATCGTCGCGACCCAAATCATCACCAGAAATCATTATGTCAGTGTTAGTCTAAGTTACATCCAAAGCTTACACTTGTCCGTTTTTTGCTCTCCTAATTTTTACCTTGAATCTCCATTCTTCTTTACAATAAAATCTTATTTATTCTCTTAATATTCTAAAGAAAATTTAGAATGAAGTTTTAAAGCATTTAGTATGCTAACTATTCAAATCGATTGTTAATCAGCCCACTGTAGTCCACTGCTGGACATAGGGCTCTCCCAATGCACACCATTTCGTCCAATCCTCCGCTTCCGCATCCAGTCTGTCCCAGCCACCTTTTTCAGGACGTCAGTCCATCTGGCTAGAGGGCGTCATACCTTCCGCCTGTCTTCTCGCGGTCTCCACTCTAGAACTCAAAGCAATTAAGATAGGAAAAAAGACGAATGTATTGGAAAAAATTGGATAGCGTCAGGCATGGCTCGGTGGCTCAGTAGTCAGAGCATTTTCCCTGTAAGGCAAAGATCATGCGTTTCTTTGCTTTTTCCTATCTTAATCTATAACAAAACTATTTTGTTTTTTTTTTTTACGTTCGTGTCTGTCTCTCCGGTTTGTTATGATCAATTGTATGTCACTAGTATTAGAAAACATTCATTGTAGTCTAACAATTGCGCAGATGCATGGATCTTTTTAAAATTAGTCTCAGTTTTTTATGTAAGAACAAAAATATTTCTTTATAATTGGAATACTAGTTAATGACTTGCACATGCGTTTTACAATGTACTACCACAGAATAGATAATAGTACTAGCGTACAGAATGGAAGCTCACCCCATCCCACCGATTTCATTTCCTCTCCCCGCACGTCAAAATCATGGGCGCTTTCATGGGCGCCTAAAACAAAGGTTGTCGCTAGTAAAATGTGTAGTAACGGCACTTCGGGAAGAAGAGTGAAAAGTTCGGCTAGCTTCGGTTTTTAAGGCGTCCTCTCTTTCACACATGACTATAGTGAAATTTAACCCTCAAAAGCATCTTGCTTTTTTGTATAAATAACTAATGAACTACACATAGTAAGAACATTTGTACTTTTTCCACAGTATTTATTATTGAACCTGACCGGTTTCGCCTTATGGTAACTTCAAAAGTTTACATTGATGTTTTTGAAATGTTTCTAATCTTAAACACTAGAGATGTTTACGACTAGAAATGTTCATAAACATTGCGATACTGGTCAGGTTCAATAATAAATACTGTAGAAAGAGTACAAGTGTTCTCAATATGTGTAACAACAAGTTCCACCAAGGGTCATCAATGAACAGGATAAAAAAAACTAATGAACTGGATTTCAGGTACGCCCAGTAATAAATTCGTGAAAAATCTTATCAATTACAATAATTTTCATATAGTCCGGATTTTTTAGAAAATAACTCTAGAACTAGCATGTTAAGTGACATTATGGTGGACCGATATTGATTATAGGTGTATTATTTTTTTAACATTATAAAGACTATAACTCAAAAGCATATGATGCAGATTTACATTAGTAAACATTCTAGGGTTAAAAAATGGGCGGTACCTGGCAATGACGGAATCCATGATGGACGACATTAACTGTGAAACATTCAAATTGAAAAAAATGCCACACTTCATAGGCGTGAGCTGTCAAAATATTGATTCTTAAATTTTATAAAGTATAGAGTGGTTAAAACCATTTGTTTCAAAAAAATATCAATAGATATCTTTCCGTGAACTTTCGTATAGTATAAATTATAATTGATACTTAAATAAATTAACACTTTTAAATTAAAGTGTGCTCAACGGCATTTTTCTAATTTCCTACTCGCCGTTGACAATTCTAAATAAGTATTAGGATAGTTATTACAAAAATCGGGCATAAAATCCGTGTCATTCAGTTGAGGTTCAGAAACCTTGGTACGTAATAAAAACACCATTTATAAAAAAATGTTCTACCTCACCCTTGGCAATGGAGCATTAATTACTAAGGGATAAATACTAGTAGTTTTGTAAAGAGTTCCAGATTATTTTTTGGCATCTGGAGATCAAATCTGATATCCTCACTTATATTTCTTTTATACGATACGTATCTTTATTTTCTAGCTCCCTGGATATTTCACCAATAAATATTGTCAATCCATTCTCAAAAAAGCCACAACAAACGTCTCCGCCTTTTCTCATGTTTTTTTTTCCACAACTACCTGTAAGGAATCATGTTATTTCAGCCAAAAATCATCAATATCCGTTCATAAATAACGCGACAGAAAAGGCACCCCTTTTCTCCTCCGATTAAAAAGCTCTAGGCAAAAATGATGTTTTAAATCAAAGAACATGTATGCCTTGTTTGGTGACAATCGGTTAAGAAATGTGCCTTTATAGACCAAACAGAACGGAGACTATTTATAATTAATAAAAAAATTCACGCGGGCGAAACCGTGAGCAACAGCTAGTTTTTATAAACACAATCGGTTTTAATTACTCTATAAACATATCAAAGTCGTGTTGTAGTATTGTTTTGTTATTTGTGCCAATTCTGTTGATTGACAGGACCTAAATGTATCGCCATATTCTTTTCTTCCGAAGCGAAGAAAAAGATAGAAATACGTTTTAATGTAAAAATTATTAATATGAATTTTTGTAACAACAGAATTGTCGCCTCCGTCGGATGTGAGGTAAATCATGACACTAAGGGATAGAGTGAGAAAAAACACGCTATCTCACTCGAAAATTAGCTCAAATTTCAAATAGTGCCATCCATGACATTTCTAATTTTCTCACACATCAACACTACCGTGCATGTACACGAGCTATGTTTGTAGTAATTACAACGCGATTGTTTCATACATTTTTCCGAGAGCTTCCGAGGTGTGGTACTACGTATTTTAGCGCCCCGACTAAAGTCCATAGCAAGGCGATAGAGGGTATAGGAATGCATGTCAGATAAACAAGTAAACATTCATTTTAATATACATATATGTAAACACTAGTAACAGATATACACAACTATATACACAAACAACGTAATTTTAGTCCGAGAGCCGGTGACCAGCAGACGACATTTTAATTTAGGTACTAAAAATGCCCTGAAATATAGTGAACATTGAATGTATACTCGTTTGTATTTATTCCACATATGCTACTCGTTTTATGTTTTATATTATTCGAAGTCACAATAAAAACATATTTTAAAGTACCTGCCTACCATTTGTTTATTTGCCACAAAGTTGATAAGAACCTTATATAATTTCGGCGTAGCATATCATCATACGTGCTAAGATGATCCATAGAAAGAGTGAAGAATCTAACTAATAAGTGCTATCAAAGAATAGTATATTGTCAAAATATCGTAACTAAGCATAAGTCTGGCTCTTGGACTATAATTGATATGAAACTGAGTTATGATTCAATTGTACTGAAGTAGTATTTCGTCTGTAGTGTGTGAATAAGAGATGGCTTATCTTTTTAATGGTTTTTTATCTCAGTTGTGTGTTGTTGTACTATGTAGGATTAATGTACCTATTTAATATATGAAATCTTTTGTTAACTTTAATAGCTTCACATTCTAGCCAGCCTCTCTAGACAAGTGGCATTACATTACAAATTGGCCGGCGTTTGATAGAATAGCATGATAAATTTATGGGATTTGACGTTTTTGACATGCGTTAACGACTGAAATATACGTCAAATCCCATATATTCAGGTTAACCTGGTCACAGGTTGCTGTTAGGGTAATATAACCTGGTTCAAGACTATTATCCTCATTACCTTAGCGTTATTCTCGTTGGCATGTGCGGTTTTCATCTCGGAGTCCCCCAGATCTGCTTATTCCTTCTCCTCCTATTAGTTTGGTCTATGCGAGATCTCCTATAAAGGAGCGTCTGGATTCCGAACTCTGAAAAGGAAGCCGGCACCCAGAGCCTTGTCCGTCAATTGACAAGTGTACCGGCTTGCAGATGTAGATGACTTGGGAAGAAAAATCTAGCTGAGGCCCCAAAATCACCTTCAAATTCAAATATAATATTTGTGTCACCGCTAGTTCGCACATACGTTATTAGTATTCATGATCTTTTTCTCGTTAGTTCCGGCTCACGGCCGCATTCAGATTCTCACCTCCACCTTCCATCTTTTACTCTATTTCACACGGCCGGATAATAGGATAGAACGTAGATAGTGTTCACCTGCATATCGGTCGTGGCGACTTTTGCACTATAAATAAATACTCACGAGAGATAAGACACATATTTGTTTTTCTAATACACTTTTCTATTTCTATTCTACAGTTGGAAATAGCACAGTATGGCATTTTTACGCTATTTTTATGATGTTACTAACTGACCCGGCATTCCCGGCAAACGTTGTTTTGCCATGTAAATAATTTCTAGAGAATTTCTAGTGTAGAAAAAAAAAACTAACTAATTGAAAGTGTGTAAGGATGTGGTATATGTATATGAGTGAAAAAGGCAATTATTAAAATGACTGTTAAAAAGAAGGGGTTGGTGATAGAGGAGTGGAAATTTAATGCCACATAATAAAAAATTAAAAAAAAATTTGGGGTGGTTATCTCTTAGGGGTTTGAAAGATAGATAGTAACCAATTCGCAGACTTACTCAATATGCATAATTTTTTCTATAAGAATCGGTCGAGCCGTTTCGGAGGAGTGTGGGAACGAAAATTGTGACACGAGAATTTTATACGTTAGATTGTAAGCCAGTCTTAACAGGTAAGCGTTATGAAGTCCTGCCTCTTACGGCAAGAATTGTTTAAAAAGTTGCCACGTATTCCCCGCTCCCATACATGGCCGTTCTATCCAAATATATTTCTGTAGTCTTGGGCATCTATAGTAATGAGGCCCTATCAGTGAGTAGTATGTTTTGATATTGTTATGTTTGTTTTCTCATTGCAGCACCTGCCCGTGATACAATGCACTACGATAGTCCGCTGTCGCGCCTGTCGGACGTACATCAACCCATTCGTTTACTTCGTGGACACAAAGCGGTGGAAGTGCAACCTGTGCTTCAGGGTCAATGACTGTGAGTACTACTTACTTGTATCGTTACCGGCATATATCTTGTCCCTATTACGTCACAAAATGTACTCTCTATGCGCAGTAAGCGTTTTCTGGGTGTCTTAAGGATAGTACGGGGTGATACGGCGACGGAGGAGCTCAAATCGGCTAATCATTGATTATATTGAACCAATTGGCCTCGTTTCTCTTGCGACTTGGGGTTAAGAGAGAATTATACTTAGTACTACATCTCGTGGACTGCCGTGCTAACAGCGTTATCGATTTTTGGAATCAGTAACGCTATTCTATTACTCATTCCAAAAATAGATGAAATTGCAACAGCTAAAAATATATAAAAATATAGAATATGGCGCCAAAAATTCCATGTATTCAATTTTAATCTACCCGTCACTGAACGCAATAAAGACGGATCTAATTACATAATATTATCATTCATCAAAATCAGTGAAGCGGTCCAATAGTTACAGAGGGAACACGTATCTACATGAATACTTACACATACATCCCCTGTTTTGGTTTTGGCGAAGTTGGGTAAAATTACGATTTAGACAATTTTTGCACACCAACAGTTGAGTTAACCACGATGAAGGCAAATAAAAAATATAATTAAGACATATCGCTCAAGGTGACGACTGATCTTATCACCGGAAAGATAGAATAGACTGAGAGAGATCGAATTCGATCTTGAATTTAATAAAATATTTTCTATGTTGAAATTATCCACCTTCATATCTATCAATATCACAGATGATAAAGTAAGATAGAAAGGCCACTGTACGTACACGTTTTGCCAATTAGTGCTAACTGTGAATTCACTATTTATCTATCGACTAACTATGCCGCGCGGTTTAACCCGTTGTATTTAGGGCTGGCTGTTTCATAGGATTGGTTAACGTAACATAC
Organism: Eilema caniola; assembly: GCA_949126895.1. Lineage (NCBI taxonomy): Eukaryota > Metazoa > Arthropoda > Insecta > Lepidoptera > Erebidae > Eilema > Eilema caniola. The sequence continues at coordinate 5,584,736 of OX421467.1, forward strand.
GCACGTTATGTTGACTTCGTTGAATTAACGTAAACGCGTGCGTTAAGTGATACTGTGCCCCGAGCACGAATAATATTCGATTTTGTAACGTAAACGTATGCAGAGAACGGAGCACTGTGATTGGCCGCCTGCCTATTGTGAACCAATCGCAATGCTCCATTCTTTCGATACGTTTACGTTACGAATTCGAATGTTATTCGTGCTCGGGGCACTGACATAGCCTTAATCGGTTCTATTCACGCAGCTACCCGGCTTCTCGGTCTTATGGTCAATCCACACTGAAAGAGCAGCTGCCGGCAGCGGTCGGTGGTGGCCAGAGTTTTGTACTAGAAATGGCTGCAAGTAGGTGCGCGCGGCCTCTCCTTAGCCTTTGTAGGATTTAGGACACGACGGTATTTCCGTCCAATTGATCTTTTCCTCGCGCAGATAAGATTCAAAATGGTTATATTTCGTCTCAAAAATCCGCTGCGTGCCTCTGCTCTTTCTCTTATAAGGGTATAAGTTTAAGATCAAATAGGTTATAGCTTTCCCCAAGAACTGGGCTATCAAATGCATACAAGATTTTTTTTTAATCGCATGACTTGTCTTAAGTATTCAATCATTTTTTTCTGATTTATTCTATATCGTCCGCTTCGGTTCCTTCGCAAACCCGTAAGTTGACGCGTAATGTATGAATGAACGTGCCGATCAAATGACAATAAACATTGCATTGTTAATGCTTACACGCTACTATGTACCAAGTGAAATCGTCAAGTACTCATTTTTGTTATATTTGCTCCGACAATTACCTTAACCCCGACTAATGGATCACATGTATCCTCCATTCGGTTAGAGGCACTAAACGAAAGGTATTACAAGATTGCTTCTTGTAATGACTTTTTAAACACATATTAAATAAACTAGGCTAATTAAGTGACCGACTACTGGTTCAATTTTGGTTTTTAGTCTTTAAAATGAGTTTCTAATCATAATGAAATTAATAAACTAAGTTTTTAAATAAAACATATTAAAACACATCATCAAGATTGTTTACATTTATTTAAGTCAGGCTTTCATTTTTATTTGGCATATTTTGCTTATTATGGAAGCGACTTCTTACATTCTTCGGTTTTTAACCGAGGTGGCAAAGAGCATATGTGGATGCCACCAAGTTAGAGACCACTATTTTAGGATCATCAGCAATTAGAAAGGTGGTTTGTGGTTTCTGGACTTCACCAGAGCTTCTTATCTTCCAGCGGGGTGTAGTCAATTGACGGTCCGAGTATAAAAATAGCGCGTTCGATCGTTTATCGGCAGATGTACCTATCGACTCACAATGAGTTGAGGTTGATTTGGCCCCCCTAAGATGTTAATAGGACCACATTCACCTCAATACGAATCGCACGACGGATACTCTAATCTCTTTGTAAAACAGTGCAATTTATCGTTGGTCATTTAGCTCTTTGTTAATGTGTACATTTACTTTATCTTTTGTATAAACCTGATTTATTTTATCGGTCAATACGGTCTTAAATCCTACATGTGATTTATATTGCTTTGTGTTTGTGTGTTTCAATCAATCAGTAATACTATCTGCTGCTGTAAATGGGTCTTTTGCTTGCGCAATGAGTCTGCGCAATATCTCTTGAGGAGTTAGCTTCATAGTGTGCAAATAATACTATCATTGCCACCTCTTTGCGTTAAATAATAAAAGTCCGTTCAAAACTGGCTTCGATATCGCGTAACAAACATACTTTTTTTTTTTTATAAATAGAACACGTCAATTTGACTTTACCTCGCCTGATGGTAAGCTGAAGGTAAAATCGCAAGAAAGAGGGCCACCATTATATACACGTGCCATGTTAACAATGGTGGCACTCAGCTTGACGGCCTCATCAGATGCTTTTTCACGCCCCGCTTAAAGGACCCGGGACTGTAGGAAGAGGGAAACACGTGAGCTGGCAAGGAATTCCAGGTCTTAATGGTGCGACAAAGGAAAGAGTCACCGAACCGCTTGGTTCTTGAAGGAATGTTCTGCACCGTATAGGGGTGACATCTAAGTCCTGCACGTGTCGTCCTGTATGGGAAGGGGGAGGGTGGGACTAATTGGAATAGCTCTTCAGAACATTCACCATGGTAGAGACGGTAAAAAACTGCCAAGGAAGCAACATCTCTACGCATCTGCAGAGACTCGAGGGTACTCGTGACCTCAGGATTTCCGATAATGCGGACCGCACGTCGCTGCAACTTGTCAAGAGCATCTAATAAGTACTTTGCGGATCCATCCCAGAGATGTGAGCAGTACTCCACGCAGGAACGAATTTGTGTCTTGTAAAGAAGACACCGTTGCTCCGGCGTGAAAAACCGTTTCACTCTGTTCAGGACTCCGAGTTTACGCGAGGCTGCTTTGATGATACTCTCGATGTAGTTTTTGTTGTTCAGTTTGCAGCGAACATCCATACTGAGGTCCTGCAGTGGCAGTGGCGTGCTCTGAAGAGTGGGAAGGGGAAGGAAAGAAGATACCTTTGCTGTAAACGCACATGCCTGCGTCTTCTTGGCATTGAACTCGACCAAGTTCTCAGAGCCCCATTGGGAAATGTGGTTCAGGATCCGGTCAAGCTCGGTGACAAGAAGCTGCCTTTTTTCCGCGATATGCGACATAAAAAAAATACATAGGCTACAAACTGAGAACATCCTCGTTTTTTGAAGTCATATCTTAAATATTGTCGCCTTCGTGTTTTCTCACTTACTTCGCAATTGAACATCATTAAACAATAACTCAAACATTGTGTTACTATTCGACAGTGCCAGAAGAGTTTCAATACGATCCGGTTAGTAAGTCATATGGCGACCCGGCCCGTCGTCCGGAGGTCAAGTCGGCCACCATAGAATTCATTGCTCCCGGAGAGTACATGCTGCGACCGCCGCAACCTGCGGTCTACCTGTTCCTCTTCGATGTATCGCAGCTGGCGAGGGAGTCGGGATACTTACAGGTAACATATTTATAGTACAATAATGATCCGGTTAGCAAGTCATATGGCGACCCGGTCCGTCGTCCGGAGGTCAAGTCGGCTACCATCGAGTTTATTACTCCCGGCGAGTACATGCTGCAACTGCCGCAACCTGCGGTCTACTTATTCATCTTCGATGTATCGCAACTGGCGAGGGAATCGAGATACTTACTCATTCATCATTCTCTAAGCATTTTCCAACTCAGTTGGAGTCGGCTTTCCAGTCTAACTGTGATTCGGCTAAACATCTATATTTTCCGTGAAGCGACTGCCATATTATGACCTCCATGTCTTCGCTTCAAGTTACTTAATCGCTAAAGTGATAAGAATGGTCCACACAGCTAACATATCCTACTAATATAAATGTGACCGCGTGGTTCCCGGCATATAGCCGCGTGGTTCCGGGCAGAGTAGAGTTTGGGCCACCCCTTCTCTTCCCATGTGGTGTCGTACAAGGCGACTAAGGGATAGAGCTGATTAACTTTAACATCAGACCAGACTCAGCCTCAGATGCGTGGCTCGAGTCAACAATAGTGCCCGGAATACGACAAAAGGCTCACCCCCTATTACGTGGGACCGAATAGATTGGTGAAATGTAGGTTTTAATTCACCTCTGCCTAACCCTCCGGGGATAAGGGTGTGATTATATGTATGTATTAGGTCCTTACGTATGAAATTGGCGTTTTGTACGGGAGGAATAAAAAGTCGATTTTTTTTGTAAAATATATTTAATTTAATCAAAGTATGCACCGTTGTTATCTATGCACTTTTGCCATCTTATGGGTAGTTCATTGATCCCTTTACTATAAAAACCATGGGGGCGAGAATCAATAAACTCTTTGAAGGCGGTTTGGACTGCTGCATCGGAGTGGAATTTTTTCCTTGTAAGAAGTTGTCCAAATTCCGGAAGAAGAAATGGTAATCTGTTGGAGCAAGGTCCGGGGAGTACGGTGGATGTCGCAGATATGCCAATTGTAGCTCAGCTAACTTAGTGGTTGTTTGTTGTGCAGTGTGTGGTCTTGCGTTGTCGTGAAGCAGCAGTGGCCTAGAGCGATTGACCAATCTCGGTTGTTTAACAGCTAGTTCTTCCTTCATGGTTTGCAGTTGCCGTATATCTGCATATCTGCCGTAATCGTTTGGCAAGATTTAAGAAAGCTGTAGTGAACGACACCGGCGCTAGTTCACCAAACACTTACAATTAACTTTTTCTGAGTCAATTTTCGTTTAGGGCAGGATTTGGCTGGGTCTCCAGGGTTCAGCCATTGCGATGAGCGCTTTCGATTATCGCACAATATCTTTGAGAGAATTAATTCTTCGAGCTGTTTTTGCAGCACTGGTGCCACGGTAGAACTCGTACTCGTAAATATACCGATATTTCATGTTTTCCATTGCACGGTAATTAGCGACGCCAAAGAAAAAATAATGAGGAAAATAACAAATGAATGACTGTATTCCAAAGAAAAAAAAACCAGCTAAATGAATTTATTAATTTGAATTTGAATTCTTAACCAAAGAGGAGATATTTCAGATCAAATTGATCAGTACGACAAAACCCTAATTTCATACGTAAGGACCTAATATGTATAAATGTGAAAATTTGTGGCGATGTTTAGACATTTACTATTTCATCAAGCTCAAACGGATACATGTTTATGTCTCAAATTTGATACAAGGCTAGTTTTTATCCCTAAAATAGGTTCTCAAAGATTGCGGGAACGGTATTAGAATTTCACGGAGGCAGAGTCGAGGGCTACAGCTAGTTTCTAATAAAATAATGGACAGATTTATTTGCAAGCCGAGCCCTATCAATGTCTTCTAAGAACAAGCCAACCTCATCTGAGGATTGGTGCACCTGCTGATCTTCTCTCAATTTCCTTTCCGATGTTGGGAAGGTCAGACGCCAGTCGCTCCTATAAACGCTAAAATATTCAAAATATAAGATTTTGACTTTGGTACAGTCGAAAAAGGAGATACGGTCGCACTTTTTTCTTTGGCTCTTATTAGGCCCCTTGCCTGGCGACTCGGTTCTCAATGGCACCTTAGTAGGTAATCACCAACTTTACAAACTTGTACCATAATCTTCTATTGCCTTTTCTAATTTTAAATCTAACTTTTATTCTTTTCTCAGGTTGTATGCGATACGCTGAAGACGTATATGGACGAACTCCCTGGCGACGCGCGCACGCAGATCGGCTTCATTTGTTACGACGCGCACGTTCACTACTACTTCATGAACGAAGGGCTCACGAGGCCTAAGGAGATGACTGTGCTAGACATTGACGGTGAGAATTGGATAACTATAATAAACTGTTCTCGACAGCCTTTGTAGCGTGGCGTTATTGCATTCTATGGATTAGCAGGGTTCGATTACCGCTCAGTGCAAATGTTTGTACGCATAAATATGTACTTAGGTGGTAGTCAAGCACACGGCCCACCTGAAGGAAAGTGGTTACCGTGGCCTATGGACGTGTGCAAAACCAGGGCAGTCGCACTCGTGCTGCCGACCCAGTCAACACAGAGAGTTTCTGTGCCGTCAGTGTAGGAGACAAATCAGGAATAGCCTTTGGTCTTCCCACTGACAGCACAAAAAAATCTCCAGTACTCTGGCTATGCTACTCACCGCCGGGAACACAACATGAGGCTGTTATGGCCGCGGTATTCTGTAGGGCGGAAGTACTTCCCCAGTTGGACTCTATACCTCCCACCTTCCTTCAGTTTTTTTTTTTCATACCTGCTCACCAGTTTCGGTTACTCCTTAGCATTTATGATGTGGTACGATGATATGTGTGTTTCCATGGCCACAGACGTATTCCTACCGTCTCCAGAAGCGTTACTAGTGAACATAGGCGAGCGCCGCGAGTTAGTTCGAGAGCTACTGAGCACGTTACCGACGCGGTTCTGCTCGCCCGCCAGCGCCGCCACGCCGACCGCTCCCGCCCCTCCCGGCTGTGCGTTGGGAGCCGCGCTCCAGGCCGCGTACAAACTTATGGTGAGATCCTGAGGCTACTAGTAAAACAACCTTTGCAGATAGAAGCTAGTTTATTACTTAATAGGGTCTTTATTGGTGAAGGCACGCACACATACACGTAAGTACAATATAAGTCCTTAGATGGCACGCACACATACAAGGTCGGCGCTCGGCCTCACTTACAGCTGACGCGCGGCGAGTGCGGTCAATATATGCCTACAGGTACATTCACATCAGATCCCCTACTATGTATGATGTGAGATTCAGAGGGTCATCAGTACATCCGTGATCATGGCGCTTGTGACAGCGCCGGAATATCGGATACTCGATTGTTTAAAAAAATATGGTAAATATTCCGGTGTTGCTTACACTAATATTATAAATGTAAAAGCTTGTGAATATGTTCGGATGTTTGTTATACAATCACGTTCTAACGGCTTTACGGATCTGGCTAACGCCGCAGTTAACAAATAGTGTTATATAGTATTCTATACTATTAAATGGGTGTCGACATCGGTATCATCAAGGATTAGACAAAGAAGAAACTGCTAGTGCAATTTTAATGGCAATGAATGTAATAGCTAATTAAATAAGTGGTTATCGTATTAGGAATCTTTGGAAGGGGTGTTACCAGCGCAAATTTAAAGTGATTGAGGTAAAGAGGAGAAAAAAGAGAAACAGAATAAATTTATCGACATGAGTATGGATTTATTATCTTCTTGTTCCTTTGAATTCAAATTGGAATATTTAACATACAGAGCGGCAATATACTTGTGATAGCCTTTTTTTAAGTAAATCTAATATATAAAATTCTCGTATCACAGTTTTCGTTGCCAAACTCCTCCGAAACGGCTCGACCGATTCACATGAAATTTTGTGGGCATATCGGGTAGGTCTGAGAATCGGCCAACATCTATTTTTCATACCCCGATTCGCGATAACCGACATCCACGCGGGCGGAGCCGCGGGCGACAGCTAGTATTATATACATTAATCAATTAGGATATAGGCCTCTCCCATTATTAGGAGGCCCTGGCCTACTGTCTTCATCATCATCGGGTTGGTACAGGTTTTTATTTCGATTCATTCTCACGCAGTGATATCGTCTGCGTATTTTTCCGCTAGTTACCTCTTATGTGTACCTTCGGATGAGATGGGGTGGTGATACTTGTATACTTTCTCCTTCATCACACGGATCTAAGATAACTATCACTATATCTATAAGTCCTGGGACAGGCTGTTTATTAATTTGTAAAATATTTTGCAGGCGCCAACAGGAGGGCGAATCACAGTGTTCCAGACGTGTCTACCGAATGTCGGGCCCGGGGCGCTACAACCTAGGTAACTATGAACCACCATGTCTGCCTAAAGTATTATGATATATCTTACTATCTGTTCAGTAGGCCGTCCATTGTGTCTTGCGTAGCGTGCTGTTTCATTCAAACATGTAGACCTACGTTGCGTTAGGCGTATCTCCGTCATATGATTTGTCAACGAAGTAGCTCACCGCGGATATTAATGTTGAAAGTCCGCGCTGGGTATCACTTAACAAAGTCAACGGTTTTAGTTATATTGTTCCCAACAGACGTACTGTTAACATTAATTAACGCGATCATTGCACTGGTACAGTTGACAAAGGGAATACGGATGCCCGTTTACATAAAACATATGAAAGAAGCAACCGTATCTCCTTTGTGGACTGTACATGAATACTGTGGAGTCCGAGGTTTGATCTCCATAGCTTCACGATCTCACTTCAAGAGAAATAACTTTTTGCTGTAATATTGATATTTATTGTCAAAAAACATATCATTCCTATACGAGCTTTTTAAAAGGTGATTTTACGCGAGGTTTTTTTTTTAATTTTATACAATATTCGTTTTAGACGACCACGGAAGCTAGAACACTTCTTTTCAAATCTTGAGCTTCCGGAGCCTCGCTGGCTTCTTCAGAAACCTCCCGTCAACTGTCAGGAACTGTCCCGCTCATTCAGTTTTTTCCTATTTTCTAAATTCAATATTAAGTTTTTATTCATATGATTTATTTTTAGATCGTTAACACATGATGTCCAGGCAACTACTAGTAATATCTGTCACGGAGGGCGGATATCACATTACATACATACCTTTGCTTTGATTTGCCTGATAGGCATCCCAATTTTGGGAGACGGCTCAGTCCACCAGTGGATTTCTAGATTGATTGATTGTACTTCAATACTTTTCCTATAATATTTTAATTTTGTAAACGTTTGATACTACTATGTAGTTTACGCAAATCTTACACACTGATATAAAGCTATTTAATCAAAGCTATATTATATTTATCATGATTTATTTCATGATAATAAAAAAAACTCAAATATAACCCGATGTTCCGACTGCTAATCGCTGCCGTAATCGCGTTAGAATCCTTCAAAAAAAGTTTAATATCTATCATTTTTCAGTTTTAGAATATTGAATCTGAACTATTCATTTCACAGAGAAGATCCGAATGCGCGGTCGTCCAAAGACGTGGCGCATCTGAATCCGTCGACGGACTTCTACAAGCGGCTCGCGTTGGACTGCAGCGGCGCGCAGATCGCCGTTGATCTGTTCCTACTCAACTCACAGTACGCGGACCTCGCTACACTCAGTAAGTGCCAAGTCAACTTCATCTTCTGAACCTTGGTCTAACTGATGTTGCTGTGAAGCGACTTTCATTTGTGCTCCGAGCAAGAAAAATGATGCACCAAAAATAAATGAGCTTTACGATAGACATGTCTGTGCGTATGTGCCAATCGCAAGGCTCATCTCTATCAACCTGTACGATCATTTTTCGTGCGTAACGTATGGAAAGAACGAAGCATTGTGACTGGCCGCCTGCCTACTGTAAACCAATCGCAATATTACGTTCTCTCGATACGTTTACGTTAAAAATTCGAATGTTTTTCGTGCTCGGGGCACAGAACGTCGATATCGTTAGTGGGTTGAGTACGGAAAATGATCGTACAGGTATTAATAGAGGGAAGCATTGCGATTGGCACTTTGGTTAAACTAGGTAGTCGGAATTTTTGCTACTCTTAACTACCCATAACGAATGCCACGCATGTCAGTATGGCCTCGTGCTAAGATTGGTCACCCAGCTAAAGACTGACCTGTCTAATATTGGTATGTTATGTCATAATCATATTAGCATTGGTCTCGATTGCATGGGAGGCTTTCACCCCGAAGCCTGCTCTGCCTCGGGGTCTGCTTACTTCTTCTTCAATGACTTATTCCGGCTTTAATGGAAGCGACAGCCGTCTGACACAGGGCGGATTTCATACGTTGGCTGCCTAAACCTACGAAAGCTTGCCCCCCCCCCCCCCCCCCCCTCCTGCTTAATTTTTCATATTTATCGTCACATATATGTGATGACAAACATGAAAAATTGGTATCATAATCTGCTTAGTAGATATCAATATCTGTATAGTAAACTGCTTAGTGGTGTGGAAGCATAACAGACAGTTCTGTGAGTATCAATCAAGTGGTAGCTTAAAAATCTTAGGAACTACTTAAAAAATAAACATGACCAAATTTTGCCGCCCTAGGCCCGGGCCTACTCGGCCTATAGACAAATCGGCCCCTGGATTCCTCCAACTCCGAGAGTAAAGCCTTAGTCAGAGGCTCGACCTTAAATCAGCAGGTTCAAACTGAACCACAATTAGTTTTGTATAGTTTAGAACATATGAAGTAGCTCCTTGCTAAATTTCAGTTTAAACTTCAGATCAGTATCTAGGTATGCACTGTTATTCTGACTTTAGGCGACTTCCACGGTTTATCATCCATGTAAAATTCCTATTTCTCATTTGTTTTTTTAAAAGAAATTATTCATCTGTGCATTCCTATCACCACGTTACAGTATATTTAATGATTAAACGAACTTACCTGTTGTGAAGTTCTATCATAATTATACAAAGGCTTTGTACGAAGAGATTAGCATGTTTACATGTAGTACACACTAGGTGTCGCCATCTGCACTGTATTTGAGATTTTTTTTTTTCTACCCGAGTGTGGATCGCCTACCGTACCTTCATATAGTTTGGAGAGAAGATACACATTTGTGTTGATTTTTGTATATGATTTGTATGACCATGTAAAAAGTTTACATAACATACCATCTTGGGTCTCATGATTTAGGGTTGGGCGGGATGCTAATCTCTTCGTACAAAGCCTTTGTATAATTATGATAGAACTTCACAACAGGTAAGTTCGTTTAATCATTAATTATACGCATGCTTTGTACTCGAGATTAGCATGTTTACATGTAGATGTTGAGAGAAAAATACAAAATATCAACACCAATTATTCAATTATAAATCAATTGAAAATTTGAGAACAAATGCCCATGAAAAATTATCATCATATTCTTTATTACCAATTCCTCTTTGCAATGTGCAAATCATTTTACAGAATCATCAATACTAATTCTAGCTAATAGATCAATATCACTTCTATTGTGAGCAATTATTCTCTTAAATTTTTTTCCAAAATTATTGGAAAGCGCGCTTCCAGGGGCCTGTTTAATAAAAGTGACAATACGACAAATTTGTCACTTTTTGACAAATTAGTCGAATTGTCGCGACAATTGGCGTTTAATAAAGTTGACAATTAAGTCCAAATGCGACAGGCAAATACTGACAAAATTGTCAAGCTATAAAACTGTTTAATAAAAGCGACAATTGTCAGGTTTTACCCGTCGAGTCTCTAAGAAAATATTCTGTGACTTATTTGTCATGACAATTGACAAGTTTGTCACTAATTCCGACATATTTGGCGCATCTCAATATCGAGGCATGCATTCATATACAACCAAGAATAAAAGCAAACCAATCAAGTTCAAGTCAAAAACAAAAGTCAAATTGTTGTAGGTAGTTACTTTTTTGATATTACCCTGATGTTGTCATATGACAACATGACTTGAACTTGTTTTGTTTGCTTTTATTCTTGGTTTAAATATGCGACGTCGTATAGTTTGCATCAAATATTCATCTTCACTACTACTGTTATCCGTCGACGACGTTAAAACCATTTTTTAAACTAATCGTACTAATTTAATTCCCGATTACCGTTGACATTGGATGAAATGTCTGTCGAAAATCTGTGACAAATTGATAAATATGTCCGCCTGCAATGACAATTTAGTGTTTAATAAAACAAATTTTACAAGTTTTTCCTGACAAATTGTCACCTGTCGCCTGTCAAGGTTTAATATTTATTAAACAGAAATAAGTCAAATTGTCATAAAAAGTCGACATTATTGTAGATTTTCCACCGTGACTTATTTGTCAGCAATAATTTATATTAAACAAAATATTGTCAAATTGTCGGATTGTCGCCTGTCGCCTGTCACCTGTCATTGTCGCGTTTATTAAACAGGCCCCAGGCCTCTTTCACTCCATATACTTGCGCGCTATAATTACCTACCGCCCGGCCGAGCGGCCTCGGGCCGTTTGCGGACCAAAATTCAGTGCGGTTTTCGCAAGCGAAGCGCACGCACGCTGTTTAATTTTAATCGCTCCGTTCGTTCGTTCGCGTACCTACGATGCCATCTGGTGCCTTATGTGCTGTAGATGGGTGCAAATCATGTAAAAAAAGGGATAAATACCTAACATTTTTCCATTTACCTGTCAATTTAATTTAATAAGCAAGAATTTAGAAAGGGCAAATCGAAATAATTTACCAACATCATTTTTGGGTGTCGGCTCTCGGATTAGTTTAAGCCGTTTCGTGTTTGCGTCGTACGGCATTCCAGATTTGATACGCATGTAACTAAACACCTAAATGATAATGTTCAATTTAGCAAATACACTAAAGTGTAGTAGCAAAGAATACTAAATGTAGCAGTATGCTTATCTTCTTATGTTAAAATATGCGGACATTGTAATAAAATACTTTTTTCATCTAAATAAAAAATGTCAACTTTCAAACATACCTACCTAGTAGGTGTGTTTGAAAGTTGTAATTTTTCACATAAGTAGAAAAATAGTAATAGGTACATAACTGGTCTGTTAATCAAATATTCAGATCTTCACAAGAAGGCAACCCTAACAGCGTAAGAAGAGATAAGAGGTACGCGATAGAAGGAGACGCAAGTTGTAGTTGAATAAAATTATAGGTACTTAATGTTGTGCAAGCTGAATTCCGCCGTATTGCGTCGAAGCAAGACTGGAATTAATTTCAATCTTCTTGCGCAGTGATTCTTCTGTACGTTAGTACTATTAATTATTCTGTGGCGCTTCATAGAGTTGTATTTGAAATACAATCTACATTAACTTCTAATTAACAAGCTTTGGATGTTACGGCATGTCTAGTACTGTGAGCACTAAATACACAAATATATATGCCACATAACCCTAAAGTAGTTTTAATGTAATTACTTAGGGTTGATTTTATGAGGCTTTAATACTTATAAAAAGGTAATCATCGGTACGTAATGACCGATTTGTCTAGATAACAGCGGAAGGTTAGAAACGGCATATTTCTGGACGTTCTAAGAATGAAGGAAGTAAGAAGTGGTTGCGGACAACCAGGACTGGAAGTCATGAGTCGGAGCTAATAAAAGCTGGGGTATTTTAATATGAACTTCATGTGCATAAAATTGAATGTTTAAAATATTTACTTATCTTTGAAAGTGTTTGTATTCCATATGCCGATATTAAGGCGAGTAAAGTTTTTATTTTTTATTAACATTTTACAATTTGATAAAACAAACAATTTCATAGCAACAAAAAAACCACTAAGGTTTGTACTATTGCTAGTTAATCTACAACGAAACAATGTTAATTCTCGGCAATAGGCTCACCCACTATTACGTGGGATCGAATACAGATTGGTGAAATGTGGGTGTTAATTCACCTCTGTCTAACCCTCCGGGGATAAAAGCGTGATTATGTATGTATGTAAAGTTATTGTCTTCTTTGAAATGGGGTCCAAGTTTAAAGATTCGTTTGGGTACCAAATACACAGACTTTTGAAAACGACTGAAGTATCCCATGTAATATTATACTTCTGTAGTGTAGGACGCAATCTAAAGACCTTTTAATAACCTTTTTATGCTTTCATTATTTACGATGTTTGGAATTATGAATACTAAGGGAAAGGGCTAACCTGTAACAGTTTAATGTGCCATATTGTGCACCTGAATCGAAGAACTGTGATAAAAGGTAATTATATTGTAAACAGATGCTTCATATAAATGAACATATGTAAGTGTGTTCGCAGAAGATAAACCATTTCTTTATGCAGGTGTCGTAGTCGTACTGCTTTAAGGAAGTATACAAGCAAGCTATTCTACAGAGGAAACCACGGCTGTATGCCAGTGTGTGGGCCAGTATGGTACTACCATAATGCCGTCCTTAACTTTCCTTAAAACTTTAAATATTTAATGTAACTTTAAATATTTTATTTTAGTGGCGGAAAGCTATAGAAAAGTAAGTTTGACAATGAAACTGTGAAAGCATCTATTACAAATGCATCTGAGTCTCTATGCGTAGAAACATATTTCGAACATTTCATATTGAGTCTACTAGCAAATAATTCAATTTCTGGTAGCTATTTTATTGAAAACAAAATTAGATAGTTCCCATTTGACATCTGGGTGAACGCGCCGTGTTTCCGCGTCTGCAACGTTATTTCCAAATGAACTAACGTATGAAGCAAAAAACAGTCAATTTTCTCACACTATTGCCACAAATCTCTTGTGAGCCTTGTGCGATGTAGAAACTGAACAGCATCCAATCCATACGGTTAATAATTAATAAGGTAATTCCTATGCATGAAACAGCAGTTGTATTATCTACCCGTAGAAGTAGGCAGGGATTTCGAGGTAAATAATATGCTTAGAGCTTACAGAAATGTTGTTCCATCTTCCACTGGCGCGTTGCCACCAACCACAAGCTGCCCCCCCCCCCCCTCAGTCTGGTATTAGAGATGATAGTTATCTACCCCTTTCAAATTCAGATATTTACACCGCTGTACATAGTTACTAAGTGTAAAGACAGCCGTATCGGCTGGACAAGCAGAAGTTATTAATCCTGCTAAACTGTCAGATTGTGCAGTAAGTAAAACTTCGGAATTTATTGACTTCTTTTCTAATTCTTAACATTTTATCTGCAGGTAAGCTGACACTTAATGTGTCCGTGTTAATTAAATAATCCAAAATTTACTGATCGTGACCGGACTGAGATTACTTTTTCAGTACCTATTGATTATTAAAACTAGAGCCCTCAAAGTCTTCTAGTATCTTAAATGTTGTATATATAAGACTCTGGACTATTTCCTGGCTGAAGGCTATCATCTAAGTATAATATATGTATATGGCCACATGATCTGAGCAATATAAATACTGGCTATTGAGCCAGAAAGGTTAAATTCATATACTTCGTCATCAAATTGGAAACGAAGAAACTGTTTGTGATCGTTTTGGATGCGTATTAAAAAGTAGGCATCTTTTAAATCTGTAGTAGGTACTCGTATAGTAACCTTTACAGACAAGTGTAAGTGCGGTTCGTAAATCTTCGAGCTTGAAGTGGGGTGTGTCAATAAATTTATTTAAAGCTTTTGAATTTAGAATAAACCTATAATTTCCATTAGACTTTGGTACTAGAAAAATAGGTGATATAAATTGGTCTACGCTGGGTAAAAAACACAGCAATCGCACCAATTTTTAAGAGTTCATCGATTGAATTCTTAAACAAGAGTTTTTAAGATGAAGTAATTATCCTTGTTGCGGGCACGAAAGTTTGTACAACTGTGCCGGAGAAAGGAACTTTATAACCTTTATTACATGATAGGATTGTAGTATCTTTAGTTGTAAGTGTCCACTGATCACACAACAATGAAGCCCTACCAGCGTACATTACCGTGTTTAATGTTGGTTGCCGGGGTAGTTCTTTTCAGGCTGCGACGACTACCTCGAGGAATTCACGTGGCGATTCCTCTGGGAATTGTGGGAATTGTGCGGTGAGGGGCAGGAGCTCGCCAGTTTAAATCATGGAGTGGTTTGTTTATGTCTAGCAGCGGCTGGCTGCTTGGCTGAAACCAGTTTTATTTTTGCTCTGGATTTAGATATCGCTTTGGCTACCTTAATCTACGAATAAAGGATACATTATTCGTCGGCCTTAATGGTAACTGTTAGTCCTTCGCAAAAGAGGAGTTTGCGAACGGTGTTTCAAGTTTTTTCTGAGACTATTCAAAACAAAACGCCTTCGGATAGCCGAGTCCGTAGCCTGGCAATCACACAAGAGTCTGGTTGCATTATATACCCATTGAGTGATAGTAAGTCAAAAAGGTCAGAGCTTCCCCTGAACTAGATTGCAGCTCTTTGTTTTTACCTCGTTTCAATTTCTTTATCATGCTTTTGAACTGTTTGCAAAAGCATTGTATTGCATGCATTTTCTGTTTCAGGATTTAAAATAGGTGCACCAATTATGGTGCAATTTGCCGGTACTTATTAGGTATTTGTCTAAAAGTCCTTTCAGATCTTCTTTAGACAAAACATTTGTAGCAAAATGTTCTAAACGAACAGCTGATCTGGGGTCCTTATTCTTCTTTTGCGACGGATCATCTCCTAACATTAGAAGAAGCTCTCCGTCATTTGACACCCTGCACTTGTACCTGCGGCTTGCTCGCCGGTTGTAGGTAGCGGATCAGCGCCTGCTTCCTCGGCCGACATTAATGGAATAATAGGCACAGAGTTCACTAAGGGTGGCTCTGTGTACACAGCCGCGGCATCCGTGGAAGTTGAAGACCCACCTTAGACAATGGATCCACGGGTTATAAATATATTGGTTAAGTGACTGCCCCACAGACAGCCCGCATATCCAATCCGAAAGCAAAATGTTATTTAAGTGACAGCCCCAAATGACTGACCGCATGAATAACTTACTTCGCTTAAATGGCGGTAAAGTGACATCCCATATGAATGCCCGTAGTACCTTAGTAGGTAAATATCAAGTAGGTACGTCTGCAAAATGTTATTTAAGTAACAGCCCAACACGACTGATCGCAAAAATAACTTACTTTGCCTCATTGGTGGTTTTTATATATATTTATTACAGTTTAACTATAAAAGCATACGCTATAATTAAGTGATAATCCAAATGATTAACCACAATTTTTTTTTTTTTTTAACAAGTGGGTATGCACCACATTACTAACCTTCAATGCATAGCGGCTCTGGATAGATGGTCCTAACCATCATATCCAACTCTTGATTCTGCTCTCGAATCCTAAGAACTGTCCGTCGACGAAGATTCCGATGACTCCGGTGGTGATGATGACGAATCGTTTCGATCCGTGCGATGGGCGCGCGAAAACTTTTTTCCTAATTTTTTAACCTTTTTTGCAATATATTTGTAATCAGACATTGTATTTTTTCGTTTCCCACAGTTTGATTGTAATTGTAAAGCTATATTATAATTACGAATTAGGTACTTATTAGGTAATAAATTTGTTAAATACTACGCGTCGCGTCGGTACGTGCGGAGTGGCGGAGCACTGAACGTGTAATGGAGGTACGGAAGGCGATCCACACTCGGGTAGAAAAAAAAAAAACTCAAATACAGTGCAGATGCCGACACCTAGTGTGTACTACATGTAAACATGCTAATCTCGAGTACAAAGCATGCGTATAACTACATTTACTCACGTCTGCTAATACCCGAAGGGGTAGGCAGAGGTATTTTACCACCCACATTAACAAACGTTTTATTCTAACTCCACAATCTTATACGGTGGAATTAGTTTATCATGACTCCGCCGAAGTGTGCGAAGTTTGAATTTTGAACTTAAATCGCGAGACAAATGAGGCCCTGGCGCGCTCGGTTTGTTTTTTAATCATTTATGCTTGGTGAATTTGAGCTCCATCACTGTAGGTTTTTAAAACTGAAATAAAACTAAATTTAGTGTTACAAGTTAAGAGTTTATTTTTTCCAAGTCCTATCTCTGCATATATGTTCCGAGATACAGTTGTATTCTTCCTATGGTCTGTACGCAGGCGGCATCAGCAAGTTCAGCGCGGGCACGGTGTACCACATCCCGCTGTTCCGCGCGGCGCGCGCGTGGCAGGCCGACACGCTCACGAGGATGTTCACGCGCTACCTCACAAGGAAGATCGGCTTCGAGGCCGTCATGCGGGTGCGCTGTACCAGGTACGTGTGTCTGTACCCGCAGGCGCCATCAGCAAGTTCAGCGCGGGCACGGTGTACCACATCCCGCTGTTCTAATAATCAAATAAAGTTTTTTTTGTATAATATATGTCGCCACCAACTGGGTAAATTAGCCAGTTAATGGGACGCCTAGAAGCTGCGTGTAAAGTCCTCCTTTCTATAATTCTAACCTATAGCGAGCTATATTAAATGGCGGAGAGGGCAGACGCGTGTCATTGAGACACTGTCACACTCAGACCCCAGAACCTGAGCGCAGGTTCATGGAGGACTGAAGTTACGGATTCCATGTTACGGATTTGGTGATTAAGAGGTCTCTCAGTTCGTTCCACTGACTTTTTTTATACATAGTCTGGCACCTAAGTGGGTGGCACACTAGCGGTGAAATCTGATGGGGACGGGTTACCGTGGCTTATGAATGTGTACAATACCAGGGGCGTCACACTCGCCTTTCTTTTCGGGAACATAGTGCCATACCCAGGATTGAAGTGAAAAATCGAAAAGCAGTTCATAAAAGTCTTCTTGTTCCTAGCGTTAATTTCCTCGGAGTCTGAAGTTGATCTTTTGCAGTTCAATAAAAGTAATGTTTGTGATTCGACAGGGGTGTGACCATCCACACGTTCCACGGCAACTTCTTCGTGCGCTCGACGGACCTGCTGTCGCTGCCCAACGTGTCGCCCGACGCGGCCTTCGGCATGCAGCTCAGCATCGAGGAGTCGCTGTCCGACGTGCAGCAAGTGTGCTTCCAGGCCGCGCTCTTGTATACTAGCAGTAAAGGTACTCATGCCTTCATGCACTAACGTCTGGAAATGCCCGAATGGATAGACATAGGTATTTTAAACTTCTTAATAACTTAACACATTCCAAGTTCTCTAAAAATTACTTTTTGTAATGTTGATAGTCTTCAGCAACTTATGAGGACGAATTGTACCAATGTACCTCAGGTAGGTAGGTAGGTACTTATTGTTGCCTACGTCCCTGAGTAGGTAGATAGGTTTTTAACACCTGCATTAACAGACGCTTTATTCTAACTCCACAATCTTATACGATAGAATCTGTTTACTATGACTCCGCCTATAGTGACCAACCGCCTAATATGAAGTTTGCGAAGTTTTATGATGACGTATTTTTATGAAATTTTGATCAGTTATAGTGACCGACATGATTTCTGTCATTTTGTTAAATTCAAAATGAAATAGGAAAATTAAGTGCTATTCATAAGTATTAATTTTATGTTGCAGGTGAAAGGCGGATACGAGTGCACACGCTAGCTTTGCCAATAGCAAGTAATTTGACTGATGTCTTGCATTCGGCAGACCAACAATGTATTATAGGACTACTTAGTAAAATGGGTGAGTTTTTGTTATTTATTACGGTTTTGTTATTTGTTATTTATCAGACTGCTCACCCGAGCGATTATTTACCCAGATGATTGTTTCATTTTCTTTCATTCTATATTCAAGCAACATTAAAAATCGTGACATGACATCCATCCGCTACAGGACTCGTGACAGAATGGCTAAAACCGGTCATTCGGTTTTAGCCACTCAGTGTTCAGATCGTTCTTTTCTCGTTCATTCGAAGTGAGTGTGAAAGATCTAGAAACTATTAGATCGGTTCAATATAGAATTCATTCGGGACTTATGCTGCATTTTATCTTTAAATCACAGATGTGTCACTTTGACTGAAAAATGAACAAAAATGTGAAAAAAAAAAACAAAAAAGCGCTGAGCCAGACATTCAGAAAAAAAATGGGTGCGTGTACTTATGTACGCGCGTGAGAAGTTATACTTCTTTGACTTAATGAGCGGTTAAGCAGACGGCTTCATACTGTTAATTTTGTGTCACAGGTGCGCGCGCATCTTAAAATTTCACTCTCATCATTTTTTCATAACGCGCCTAACTTCATACTGTTAATTTTGTGTCACAGGTGCGCGCGCATCTTAAAATTTCACTCTCATCATTTTTTCATAACGCGCCTAACTTCATACTGTTAATTTTGTGTCACAGGTGCGCGCGCATCTTAAAATTTCACTCTCATCATTTTTTCATATCGCGCCTAACTTCATACTGTTAATTTTGTGTCACAGGTGCGCGCGCATCTTAAAATTTCACTCTCATCATTTTTTCATAACGCGCCTAAAGAAGTATAACTTCAAAAATTTGACAAGTTTTTATTTGTTGTTAGCGGTCGATCGGTGTCAAACAGCGTCGCTAAGCGAAGCAAGAGAAGCGGTTATGAACGTAGCAGTGGATGCCTTATCGGCGTTCCGCCTTTCACAGAACTTGCCCGCCGGACAACTCAGCAGCGCCCTACACGCGCCCACGTCACTCCGGCTACTGCCGTTGTATCTACTCGCGCTACTCAAGAGGGTGAGTCTTCTATACGCACGTATACCTCGTGACACATATCTTGGATCTAAATCGCGAGACAAGCGAGGCCCTGACGCGGATTTGAGCTCGTCCACCGTCATCGTAGCACCTTGTGCGATCCTCAAAAGACTTTACGTTTTATTGATATAAATTGTATTATTGTCCAAACTAAAGGAGTGTACCAAATATTAGAACAATAATTCAAAAGGGAGGTGGGTAAACCAAGGCATTAAGGTCATTTTGAGTACTTTGTTCGTCGAGCACGGTTTGATGCTGACTGTACATGGTAGGACTGCTGTACATACAAAGCATTTTATAGTTAATAGCTGTTGCCCGCGGCTCCGCCCGCGTCGATGTCGATTATCGCTTAATGTTCAGTCAATGCTATTTTTCTAAAGTAAAAGTAGCCTAAGTTAGTCCTTATTACATCAGCTACCTGCCAATAAAAGTCCCCTCAATATCGGTCCAGCCATTTCAGAGATTAGCCGAAACAAACAGACAGACAAAAATTGTAAAAAATGTTATTTTGGTGTATGTAATTATATTCATATGCATGTAGTAAAAAAACAGTTATTTCAAAATTACAAACAGACGCTCCATTTTTATTTAGATGTATAGATATTACGTATTTTAAATTATTACGTTGTCATAACATTAGTTGTATTCCGCATCACAGAAAGCATTCCGCACGGGCACGTCGACGCGGCTGGACGACCGCGTGGCGGACATGTGCGCGCTCAAGTGCTCGTCGCTGGCGCTGCTCATGCGCGGCGTGTACCCCGACCTGTACGAGATCAGCGCCCTCGCGCGACACACGCCCACAGCACCCGACGCGCCCGACGCGCCCGCGGACGAGGACTCCGCGCCCGACCCGCCGCTCTTGCAGCTGTCCGCTGAGAGGTACCTACGTGCGGAAATTCCGCATCGGAATGTCAATACCTTTGGTTCTTTATCTTAGCGTTAATCCCAGTCGCATTCGAAGCTTACACCTCGGCGTCAGGAGTCTGCTTTACCAGTCTAACTACGGATTTAGATGAACTTCGATATTTTCCATGAAGCGACTGCCATATGACCTCCACAACCAAATGGCAATATTGAATTCCTTGTGGAGGAGAATAGGGTTCCCCCATCTCTTCCCGTGGATATTGTAGATGTTTAAAGCTAAGCGTTCAGCCATCGGCAACGCACGCAACGGAAACAACGCATTATACGGATCGCAGGATTCTTTGTATGGAAAGTCAAACAAGTGCGTCCACCTAAACGCATCGTACGTATCGCATGAATATGCTCATCGGCATTGCCGACGCAGTTGCTCTTAAAGGCAACTTTTGCGATGCGTTCCGATGACGTCATTCGCAATGCCAGCCAGGTGGACGCATTGTGAAATATTCATCCGTTTGAAGCGATACGTCCGTTGCGTGCGTTGCCGAAAGGTGGACGTTTAGCTTAAGAGATAAGGCTGTTTTCCATTCAACAGTAAACATACGGCCCATAATAAAGTATCCATTTTACGGAATAGGCTCACTCCCTATAACGTAGGACTGAAAATCATATCAGTCTACCCCTCTGGAATTTACAGTTGTATGCTCTGCAGCCGACCGCGGCCTACCTGCCCACTGATATATACCATTCTATTTCCCCAGTGCTCGATTAATGTTTACATTCGTTACAGGATAAACTCGAACGGAGCTTACTTGCTCGACGATGGTGAAACAATGATAATCTATGTATGCCACGCGGTGAGCCCCGCCTTCCTGTCTGAAACGTTCGGCGTGGCGGCCTTCGCGCAGCTTCCTGATGAGATGAGATCTCTTCCCCGCAGCGCCGGGCTCGGGAACGTTCTGTTGCATGAGTTCTTGGACCGGCTTAATGATGAGAGGCCGTATGCTGCTGATTTACTTGTGCTCAGGTACATACCCTGTCTTTTTTTAAAGTACGGCACATATGGAGGTATATGGAACCCCTACTGGAACTTTCGCATTAACAACGTCATCTGCTGATCGAAGATTTTCTAGGGATCGGAAGAAAAATGCGTCTTATGCGGGCAATCGTAATGTAAGCGGGAACGGGAAAATCAAACGTACAACATATTATTATTATTATATATTTAGCATATATTTGTAAATCACGTTAAGTACTGTTAGACTGAAATTAAACTACTGACACAGTGAAATACTTATATTTATCTACTCTGATACCATAATACAAAGATTATAAAATTGAAATCAAAACTCTTATGACAAACATTACGCACAGGCCAAAAAAAAAGTTTTATTACGATACAGGTCTTGTATGGACACCTATATCATTAAATAACTTTTTAATCATAACGATACACCTATACAACCCCATATGGACTGAACCTCTACTTTTAAAAAAGAATCCGTTGATTCGGAAGAAAAAAAAAAGAAACACGCATGCGCAATCGATGTTTGCGCCTTGGCGCCAACATTTTACATTTAAATTAAACAAAGTTTGGTTTTGTTTGTAAAATAAATTAGTTTATGTATTATAGTATGAGAGTAGATAAAGTAGTGTATGACACTGTACATAACTTGGTCTTATAACACTCGTGTGATACTATAAAAAAACTCGCCTACGGCTCGGTTTTTTAAACACACTCTTGTTATAAGAACCCTTATTATGCAACAGTATCATAAACTACTATTAAAAATTGGGTACTTTCCTGTAGTTAAACTAAATTATTTAGCTGGACTTATTAAATTAATAATGGTAAAAGAGTGAAAACAGTTGCGTCGGTTTTTATTTTTTCGTTCTTATTTATTTTTAATCATCCATCCAACGTTTAATAGTATATGATTTGACTATTAAATATTATGACGTCACAAATATAGTTTTCATACAATTTTCCTTATAAATTACCATTTTGACGTTTAGAAAAAAGTAACTAATTTGACTGGTCAGTCAAATACCCAATTAAGGGGAGCGACCACACGTCACACTCGTGTACTCTCCCGTATAGTTGTCTTTATCGATCACTTGACTCAGTCGATAGCCCTGCGCCTAGAGTTGGGACAGCCGTCGAAATATCGTTTACAGAATCATTTATTTTTGTTTGACATTAATATTTCAATGCGTTCCTTACTATAAGATTTTCCACGTAGGTTTTGCAATGCGCACACCTTTTACTCAAAGAATGTACGTAAAGTAAAAAGTAAAACATATCTTAAGTTGCAGGGACCGGCAGAAAATGCCGTATTATTATTATTATTATTTTTTCGTATTAAGCGGGTGCTACTGTATTTTAAAAACTATTTTTGAGTCAGGCCGGTATTCCAGAAAAACACTCGGTTGTGAAACGACTTTCACTCCAATAATAGAACTGTTATCTAGAATACAATCTGTTCTCAGATTTTGTTATGAATCGAGATTCAGGACTGATTATCGTCCTGGTTTTTTAATTAGCTCTGCCATAAAATACCTATTTCATTCCACAGAGACAACTCACCCAACCGAACGCTGTTCACGGAGCGCCTAATCGAAGACCGTGTCGAGTCCTCATTCTCCTACTACGAGTTTTTACAACACGTCAAAAACCAAGTGAAATGAGAAAAAAGTGATTACACAGTGACTTTTAGACGGGACCGCGCGACCCTTGTGATCGGACGAGGTACTCAGTGTGTTAGCTAATGAAGCGAGTAGCGGTCGCACGCGACACTGCCCCTATTACTGTTCGTTCCATATAGCTTGGACCTAAAACGTGCTCAAAACGTGCTCACACGTTTCTTGCATATATTTTGAGGATAGTACGGGGTGCTACGGCCGCGGACGAGCTCAAATTCACGAAGCATAGATTATTACAAAACAATCTGCGCGCGCCTGGGCTTTTTATATATAGCGGTTTAGTTTCAAGATATATGGAACGGGCAATACTAAACGTATACGTCAGACCAAAAGAACAAGTATTCCCGTCAGCATCAGATTGATCTTGACGAACAAAGTGCTCAAAATGATATTAATGCCTTGTTCCCCCCCCCCAAGCTGACTGATTGTTCTGATATTTGGTACACACCTTTAGTCAATCAATAAAAGTTTGATTTACTCTTAAAACAATGGCATAAAGGTCATTTTGAAATGACCATTTCAGTCGCACTCATTTGTGTTACAAAGAGTGTGAGCGATATGGTACTATTTTAGTATTACTTTAGGCGGCTTCACGCGATAATTCTATGCGTTTCGTTGTTATTCTTTTGGTCTGAGACATATACCTGATATTAGCACTTCTGGTTTTCGAGTTTTGAAAACTAGTGGTTGGTGGCCGAACGAAATTCTTATTTTATGTAATCGGAAAAAATGTAAATTAAATATTTTAAGTAACATTAAAAGTGTTGATCTTTTTACAAGTATTTAATACCTTTGTAGGTCGCCCTGATAGTGATAGATAGGGCCGCTCGTGATAGTGATTAACCTTTTTAAGCTGACTGAGGTAAAGCGAATTCTAAAAAAAATATTTAGGTCAAGGTTAGTCTGCATGATTCAAGTTATTATATCATGACTGACGTAACAAAATGTACTCATGAGCAGTGCGTGTTTATGGGTGTCTCTTAAGGATAGTATGGGGTGCTTCGGCGGTGGGCGAGCTCCAATCCAACTAAGCATAGATTATATCAAACCATCCGCGCACACTAAGGCCTCGTTTCTGGCGACTGTGGGTCAAGATAAATGCCGGGGACTATAGTAATGTTTTTCAAGGGTATTATATAACCGGGAGCATTGGTTTCCTGGAACTATGTGTAAGTAACATATTAATAAGACACTGTTTGTCATCTACGTGAGAATGTTTTTTTGAAGTAAAAAAGAAAAGTTGGCATGATGACAGATGATATACTTAACTGATAATCAATCGTGCCAACTCACATGTAGTTGATAAACACAAACTTATTAATAATTATGTTACTTTATCTGCACTTGTACTGGTGCTCACAAAAACTTCAATAATTATTATATCATTTTAACACTAACAATAATTGAAATTTAATTGAATATCATTTTGAAACTGAATTTCGGCATGTTTCAATTTCAAAATGCCTTTTAACTGTATTTATTTATTTAAAAAGTTTAAACAGAAAGAAAGCACAGAACGGGACTCCAACCTGAGACATACAATTGAAGTCCAACGGGTTTACCAAAATCCCGTCCGTTGTATGTTGTATAAATTTTACGAGGCTGTAATTTATTATATTTATTACGAAAGTTAATTTTAATAATAAAATTTATTTCAAATAATTATAATTTAATGCGGATAAGATCACAATGGGTCTCCGCGACTATTTAATGAATTCCGATTCACTGAATCTGATTTATAAATTCGACATTTCTTAATGTTTTTATTCTCGAATATTCCTATTTTAGTGTTTGGGACAGTTTTCGAGACCACACAAATATTCAAAATGATCGTCCGCCAACCAAGCGATACATTTAATTCGAACTATTAAGACTAGCATTTAGTTAATGAACGGAAGAAAATATCGTTCAAAAACGTATAGTAGATTTTATTCCTACTAAGCAATAAATAATTTATATTAGAACGTAAAATAAAAGTGTAAATAAAATTATACCATAAATTTTCAGCAACATTTCGCATTGTCTTCGAATTAAGTCATAAAATGGTGCTGGTTACCCCAAAATTAATGTGTAGTTTATCAATTTTCGATCTCTCCGAGTCTCCGTTCTCCATCTTGAATAAGTGCCGCTTTAAGGCTGCCTTTCCACCGTAGATGTGCTGTGCTAAGTTGCTAAGGATGTGTTTGATACTCACAATCATATTCGTTGGTTGCATTGCATAGCACTGGTGAAAAGGGATTTGCCTAAGCTATGTTTTTATATTGAAAAATGGATGTGTGTTATGGATGGAGAATAGATTCGAATTTTGAATATTTCTAGGGAGTTTCATAGCACATCCCACTCGCTACGCTACATAGCATAGCACAGTGTAAACGGTCACATAGTTTCGTAGCTTAGCTTTTACCTCGTGGTAGCATAGCTGCATAGCACATCTCCGGTGGAAAGGCAGCCTAAATGAGGAATGTTGATGTGTACAGATTCAGTTGGATTAGTTTATGGAATACAATAATACAATAGACTGAAAACTAGAAAATGTTAAGCGAAAATATCGAATAATATTATGTAAACTCGAGCCAGAAGCGCTATACTATTGTAAATATATAAAAACAGTGTCGTCGTTGGACCGTTACCCGACCGCAGTTGATTGACGACGCGTATCGTTTACGTGTCGATTACTTGCTAGTCGTCTGACTAGAAAAATACAACAAGCCGTAGTTTGAAGGAATCTAATGGTACTAAATATGGAACTAAATTAACAATTTCATTTTTGGAACCAAGTTTTTAGTGCTGACTTAGAGCGTTTTCACACTCATCCGATATCCGATATCGGAGGAAGTCAAATGTATGAGATATGTATCTCTCTTTCACATTGTCAGGCCCGATATCGGTTATCGGAGCCAACACCACTGTTTTGGCCCGATATCGAAACACAAAGAGACTAAAACAGCGACTGCAAGCAATTTTCAACCTTAAGGACATTTTTTTGAGTTACATGTCTTTGCGCTTTAATTGATGACGCTGATTACGAATTTAAGAAAAAAAACTCGTTACCATGTTCTGTCAATAAGGTCGAAAACAGCTTGCACTTTTTTCTTTTTTTTTTTACTTCTAGCATCCCTAACTAGTCTGTGCTTTCGAACAAATGTCCGTATCGGGCTGATTTTATCGGATAAATGTGAAAACAGCACAAGGTGTCGGCTATCGGCGTCCGACACCGATATCGGATGGATGTGAAAACGCTCTAAGACATCACAGGTATGATGTACGTATCATTCTTTCGTGGCTGGTTTAGTATTATTCTGATCAGACTATTCTATTTTGTTATTACAAACTAAAGCAACAAGCTCTTTGAGAGCTACAAAATATTATAACTTCTGAATACTTTGTATGGTATGGTCAGAAAGATTTGTTGAAAATAAGTTACTTCTCATATAAAAGCTACCTGACGCTTAATAGCGCTAATAAATTTGCCAGTCTGCAGATTAAACATGGAAATAATGTGATGACATTCGTATCTAATAAAATTGTGATTTCGCATTCCTTGTGAATTCGATGAACGCCTTAAGCTTAAACGTTGTTATGTAGTTTGCGGAATACTAAATACCGAGAATTTCAAAAAAGCCACTGTTAATTTCTATCGGAATGTTAAGCCTTGTGTTAATATGGTGTTTGTGAAAAAGGGGGATATAGATATAATTATATTGAAGTCACCACATGATGCCCGGTAACAAATTCAAATTAGGAATATTTATGTAAGTCTATGCATGCATGGTGTGCGCGCAAACCGCTTCGGGACAAATACGAACCATGCAGAAAGTTTTTATTAGAAATAAAGATGCCGTTACATTTTTTTGAACTATGTGATCTGTTAAATTCCCGTAGATTTATTATTAGTCATATTGGTCAGACACTCGAAGGATTCAAATATTAAGGTACTTGATTTCAATAATTAATTTGGTTAAAACCAATCGTATACCGGCAGCATGCGTCCCATCTCCATTATTATTATAGCACAATAATACATTTTATAATGTTTTAACTTTTTTTATCTACTCTGATACTATAATACAAAGATTATAAAATTGAAATTAGAACTCTTATGACAAACATTACGCACAGGCCAAAAAAAAAGTTTTATTACGATACAGGTCTTGTATGGACACCTATATCATAAAATAACTTTTTAATCATAACGATACACCTATACAATCCCCATCTGGACTGAACCTCTACTTTAAAAAAAGAATCCGCCATTTCGGAAGAAAAAAAAAGAAACACGCATGCGCAATCGAAGTTTGTGCCTTGGCGCGAATATTTTTTTTTGTTCTATACATTTAAATTAAACAAAATTTGGTTTGGTTTGCAAAATAAATTAGTTTATGTATTATAGTATGAGAGTAGATAAAGTAGTGTATGACACTGTACATAACTTGGTCTTATAACACTCGTGTGATAATATAAAAAAACTCGCCTACGGCTCGTTTTTTTAAAACACACTCGTGTTATAAGAACCCTTATTATGCAACAGTATCATAAACTACTATTTCTTTATTATTTATATACATAATATTATCTCTATTGTGTATCTATTTTATTTTCTCTTTTTATTTAACTTTTTTCCTGTGTGAGTATTTTAATAATTGACTGATACCTTATCATTCATAGCCAGCAAATATCAATATCGTCTATATGTTGCCGCCAACTATTTAATTAACGGCCTGAATGGTGTTCAGCCATTTAATTAAACGACTCGGCAAATAGCATGGATCGATGACGTTTAACTACTTGCCTAGGCATTTAATAAAACAGTTATAAAAATGACTTATTTCTGCTTGGTTATAAAAAAGTCGGTTTGCGTAGCTATCACAATAAACCTATCACTAATTTTCTGTGAATACACCTCTGTCTACCCCCTCGGGGATTTACAGATGTAAGAATATGTATGTATGTATGTAATTTTCTATCGTATTTCGAGGTAGTGCCCCTTCTTACGATTAGCCTAAGCATTAGCCAGCCAGCTTATTAAATGATGTAATAAACGAGACGGCTGAATATCATTCAGGCCGTTAATTGATGGCGCCATTTAGTTAACTGCCTAGGCAGTTAATTGGACGACTGATTAAGCTAGTTGTCGGCGACATATATAAATAAAAAAAGATCACTCCCAAAAGAAAATCCCTCTTATCTTGTGTGCAAATCTGGTTAATCACAAGTTTAAACGTTTGAATTGACTTTATTATTGTATAATATGTATGTACTTACAAAAAAAAAAGTATCTAAGTATGTTTATCCGCATTCTAGATTCCATAACACAAGCTAGTTAAGCTATGCTTACCATGGGTCTAGATAGCGTTGTGTGAAATGCTGTGGAATATGTGGAATGTGGAATACAATTTTAAGGCAATCATTCATATAATTTTTAATCGAAAAAGTCATTATCCAGGAGTGAAAATAAATCACACCCTACATAATATAAGGGCATGACAATTACATGTTTAATTGTGCCCTTATAGTTCTAAGGGTGCGATTTGTATGTGTGAATATGTCTATTTCCTTTGGTCTGGGTGTTTCCATGCCCCACGGATACCCCCCCCCCCCCTTCGGCTCGGGGGGGGGGGGTATCCGTGGGGATTACCCGCATAGGTGTACATCTGTGAGTATTCACACACGTGTTCACACGATTTACCTCATAACATTGGCTCTTCTATAAATTATATAATAAATCATGTGGTTTAAAAAACGGGCTTAACTAGAACAATAAAATAATCCAAAATAGTTCGTATGTTGTCCCGCGGTTGGATGATACCTCTATCAATGATTTGTGTAGGTACAAATATTGGTGTTTTATTTTTTAAATATTCGTAGGGCGTGTCGGCAGGCGGCGAATCAGTTCTGCGTTGAAGCAATAAAACATATATTTTTTATTGTTAATTCCATGTTAGGTGTACGTAGTTATCATAAACTTGTATCTATTAATCGTAATTGGATATTATTTCCCCATTGTACATTTAATAAAATTATTTATGAAATTGTAGGTTATGTGTTTTTATACCAAGTGAAATTAATGCAGGTTATTAAAATGTTAATTCCTTGAAATGAGAGCACGCTGAGCAAGTCTGAATCTGACGGGCTTGCATGTGCGGGTTATTGCAGGTAGAGCAAATAATTTAATAGGTGCATTATGACATGCCCTACCAAGTCATAGAAGTTAACTTGGCACGATTGGAACGAAACATAAAACTATGATAATTTAAGTTTCTTTAAAAAAATACAGTGCGACATATTTCAGTTGAAATTTTTATGTCCAAATTGAAATTTAAAATAATTTTCTTGAAAAGTCTTCTTGTCAAAGAACTTGATTCTTTATTTCTTAGAGATCTCATAAGACAGCTATGTTTTATGGATTTAAGTTTTTAATCTTAGTGTTGTGCCTATATTGTCATAGGTTGTTACATTTTAATCATATATAAAGTTTATCTATGCGCGTTTACTTTTCATTACGTTTTATTAAAATAATTAAGTAACGAAGATAAAAAAACAGTATTTTTTGCAATGAAAAGGCTTAAAGTCGTGGTCGCTGGTATCCCTGGAGACCTCTTCCATTAAAACGATTTCTCAAACAATACAATTGTTATCACCGGTGATACGGCTAGTGAATTGGATAATAATGACCAAAAATGATATGGGTCGAAAGTAACGTAAAATGTAACAAAAGTTTCTTCAAAGTACTCTTTTGTAACTTGAATCGATTATTCTCACAAGCCATTTATGACACTCCAACCCTAGACTACAACTGGGCCTCGATTCTACTAAAGTAAAACCATTGTCATACCACAGACACTGTAAAAATTACACTAGTTTACAAAAAAATATTTTTTTTTTGTTCATGAAATGAAACCTATATTATTTAAGTAGGCTATGGACGGTTACTAAAAAAATATTTTTTTATTTTTCGTAGCACGTCACAATTCGGAGATATCGATGACTTTTTTTTTATCTACCCGCAATTGTTTAAATGCGTTTATCGTTCTGTTTTGTAAACAACTGTGTGAATCAAAAGACTCATTTTTATATAAAAATGTCATCTAGAGTGTGTAAACTACATCCAAATCGATTTTGTTATGTTTGTGGGAAAATTGTTCAGTTAAATCGTGGTTTCCCTTTAACAAAACCATTGCAAGAAGCCTATTTACAATATTTTGGATTTCCGGTGTCAAATCAAGATAAAAATTGGGTTCCTCATGTGATTTGCACTAATTGCAGATTGGTCCTCAGCTCCTGGTATTCAGGTAAAAATAGATCACTGAAATTTGGTAAACCAATGATCTGGAGAGAGCCAACTAACCACGTAACCGATTGTTACTTTTGTTTAACAAAAACTTTTGGTTTTAACTCAAAAAATAAAGATAGTATAAAATATGCAGACGTTCCATCAGTGACCAAGCCGGTCCTTCATTCAGAGGATTTACCAGTTCCCACACCACCCGGCAGAAGTGACCAAATTCACATAGATCCAACAAGTAGTATTAGAATGCACGAGCCTAGTGACAGTGAACAATCAAGCTCCGATAACTTTTGCGTTGATGAGGATAGTCCACATTTGATAACCCAATCTGAACTCAACGATCTTATAAGAGATTTGCAGTTGTCTAAGTCAAAAGCGGAATTACTTGGCTCCAGGCTACAACAGTGGAAACTGCTTGATCCCAGTACAAAAGTTAGTATTTATCGCTCTAGAAGCAAGACGTATGCTGGTTTTTTTACAAAAGAAAATGAGTTTTGTTATTGTCATGACGTCAAGGGACTTTTTGAAGAAATGAAACAACCGTACGACGAAAAAGAATGGCGCCTTTTTATAGATTCGTCGAAGGAAAGTCTTAAAGCTGTTCTTTTGCATATTGGAAATGCAAAGCCGTCTATTCCTATAGGTCATGCTGTTAATTGTAAAGAAACCTATGATACAATGGCCAAATTGATTGAACTGATCAAATATAAATGTCACAATTGGTATATTTGTGGCGATCTAAAAGTTATAAGTATGCTTTTGGGCTTACAAAGTGGATACACTAAGTACTGTTGTTTCTTATGCCTATGGGACTCCAGAGCAAAACAGGATCACTATAAAAGAAAAATTTGGCCTGTACGAAATGAATATGTTCCAGGCAAGATGAACGTAAAAAATACATGTTTAGTTGACCCAAAAAAAATAATATTACCTCCGCTTCACATTAAGTTGGGCTTGATGAAAAATTTTACCAAAGCTTTGGATAAGTCCAAGCCTGCATTTCAATATCTCTGCTCTGTATTTACGAATCTTTCTGCGGCTAAATTAAAGGAAGGAATATTTGTGGGTCCTCAAATCAGGAGAATATTGGACGATACAAAATTCGAGAGCCTTTTAACCGATGTAGAAAAAGCAGCATGGAACTCTTTCAAAAGTGTCGTTAAAAATTTTTTAGGCAATAAAAAAAGTGATAATTACAAAGAGATCGTTGAAAATTTATTGCATAATTATGAAATATGTCACTAAAAATTCATTTTTTGCATTCCCACTTAGATTTTTTTCCAGAAAATCTTGGTAGTGTGAGTGATGAACACGGTGAGCGATTTCACCAAGATTTAAAATTATTTGAGCAAAATTATCAAGGTTTTTGGGACGAAAACATGCTAGGGGACTATTGTTGGTCTGTTGTGAGAGATACAGATGAAAATATTTATAAAAAAAGAGCAAAAATTACCCATTTTTAACTGTCTATCGTTTATTTAGATGTGTTTTTTGTAAAAATCTTCTTAATAAATATTTCAAAAACCTGACGTGCTGGATTTTTTTAAATATTTTTTCCGAGATGTAGATACCCAAAGTAATGTAACCGTATGTATTCCATTTCATGAACAAAAGTCATGTAAACTAGTGTTACCCATTTAATTTTAAACTTTAACTTCATGGATTTAAAGTCTAATATTAAATAGCTTTTTGTAGAGTGAATGAAAAAGTGAAATGTGACACTCTTCATTTAATTTTGGACTTTAAGGTTATCGTTTAAAAATCTAAAATTTAATGCCATTTATTGCAGTGTCTGTGGTATGACAATTGATTTGACCTTAGCAGAATCGAGGGCCTGTTATAATGCACTTATTAAATTATTTGAACTATAAATGGTGATGCCTACCCTGAAGTGAAAAAGGTGAGTTTGCATGTATATTATGTCCAATATAGTACCAGGCAAACAAATACACTGTCAAAATACGCAGGTGTTAGTGAGCCAGAGGTACAACTGGATAGTTGGTGGGTGGTAAGTAGTGGCACCGCTGGAATAAAAAGGTGTTTAGACATTTTTAAACAGTCACGAGCAATAATATGTATACGTTGTCAAGGCTTCTAAAATATGTAAACACCTTCCACTCCAAAACGAAGTGCTCAACGTGAAGAGCATAAAATTGTAACCACGGGTTCACATCATAAATATGTATACACTCATTGCTTCATTAAATTATGTCCACTAAGAAAGGAACAAAAGCATGTATGCACGTTTGCATCAATAACATGTATTCACGCGTTGATTCATATGATGTACCTACTCATCTTATATTCCATTAAATTATATTTAACTTCTCCGGCAATATGTATCCACTTTTGTTCCATTTTATGATTATTTGCAATAAAATAACCAAGAAGATTATGCTTAGTAAATAGATATCTATTACTGGCCATTATGAACAATTTCCTTGTTATCTGTCATCCTGTAATCGAGAGTCACTCAAGCATAAATTGTATTCATTATTGATAAATTTTCTTGAAAGCTTTACTTTATAATGTATAATGTACTCTGTGCTGTACTTTCAAGACTTGAATTGATTCTCATCTACAATTTATCAATTACCTATCGTCTAAAATATGTACCGCATCGACGATTTTACCAAACACCGCATTGTTATTATGAAAGAAGATGGATTATCTATTACAGAAATTTCAGAGGCATTAGGAGTTACTGTGAGTATAGATTAAATACATTACCTACTTACCAGAATATTCCATATTTTTAATTGTATATTTTGTTCAATAGAAGGTATTTTTTGTCTTCCAGAGAAAAACGGTGTATTTATGGTGCAAGCGATACCAACAAGAAGGAACTATACGGAAGCATTTATCCTTTGGACGACCAAGGAAAACATCTTTAGATGAAGACAGACGTTTAATGGAACAGGTTCAAGAAAGGCCATTTACATGTACATCTACACTGGCCAACGCTTACTCCATATCAGCAACAACTGTTCGTTGACGTTTACATGAAAGTGGACTTCACAATCGAATTCCTGCCAGGAAACCATTACTAACACCGCGGCACAAACAGCAACGTTTAAATTTTGCTAGAACACATCTAGATTATGATTTTTCCGATGTCATTTTTGTTGATGAAAAAGTCTTTGTCACTAGTCAGGACGGCAGAGTTTCCCGTTGGAGAGTCAATAATACGCGATATTTAGAACGCAATATTCTTCCAAATCGAAGAAGTGGCAGACTGTCCCTAAATTTTTGGGGCTGGATGTCAGCATCGGGACCGGGCGAATTGGTAGAAATAACAACACGCCTTAACTCTAGAGAGTACATTGACATTTTATCCAACGTCTTGGTACCTACAGCTCGTGTCGTTTTTGAAGATGCGCCCATAAAGTTTGTGCAAGACGGATGTTCTGTGCATAATTCTAGATTAACTCGAGCATGGATCGAAAATCAGGAAGATTTGGAAGAAATCCGACTACCGCCCAGAAGCCCAGATATTAATCCCATCGAGAATCTTTGGGGTAAGATGGTACAAGACTGGGACTCTCAACGAGCACGCGATATCAGTACTTTGCGTACACATACTTTGGAGCTGTGGGACTCCTTTATAGGTAGTTCCATATGCGCTAATTTAGTTGGATCGATGCATGAACGTTTACAGGATATTATTGAAGCGGAAGGCGGTTACACGCGCTTTTGAAGCGATTTAATTTTTTCAAATGAAAGATATTTTTTTCATTGAAGCAGCTATTTTTCGTTTTCGTGTGTATTAAAGACCTTTAAAAATGTAACAATAACTTAAGCTTTAAAATAAAGTATAAGTACAAATATCAAATGTTTAGATTAATTCCTCATAATTAGGTAATTGACGTGAAACCTTCAAATGAGATATTTGGTTTAATATCTGAATAGAACCTTAGACAAACAGAATACTGAACCGAGAAAAATATTATATACTCAAAATTACATAGGTTTATTTTTTGCTGGCACCGACTCCCAAAAATAACTTTTGGTATTGATTTTGTAAATATTTAATAAATACCAAAATCACCATATGGGTAACCAATAATGTTTGAGGAGTTCTCTCAAGTCATAAACCTAACGATCAGAACTAAATTTTGAAAAAAATGGGACTAATCTCTGGAAGTAGGTATATCCTTGTAAATAAAAAAAGTTTTTCCAAATCGGTCTGCAAATGACGGAGCTATGAGGTAACAAATATTTAAAAAAAATACCGCCGAATTGAGAACCTGCTTCCCTTTTTTGGAGTCGGTTAAAAACACATTCGAGTTTGCGATACCAAAGTGCAAAGGTTTCAGATCGATTAACTAACACTCTAATATTTATTATACGGCACTTTAAAGAAAACAAACAAACAAACTTTGGCATTTTTGTACATATTATTATATATATATTATATACCTAATTACCTAAGTCTCACAACGAATAATAAAGAATTTCTCTGAGAAAATAGATCGGTGATATTCGTATGGTTTGCGAAGGTGCCCGACCTACAGACAGGAACTAACATGCATTTGTTTTTCACAATTTAAAAATAGTTTGTAGTTATACGGAGTTATGAAGTTTTAGTTGTATACTTATTATTGGGTGATACATTGTGTATTATATTTTTGTTTAAAATGAACAACGCGTGAATACATGTTATTGATGCAAACGTGCATACATGATTTAATTCCTTTCTTAGTGGACATAATTTAATGAAGCAATGAGTGTATACATATTTATGATGTGAACCCGTGGTTACAATTTTATGCTCTTCACGTTGAGCACTTCGTTTTGGAGTCGAAGGTGTTTACATATTTTAGAAGCCTTGACAATGTATACATATTATTGCTCGTGACTGTACCAAGAACATAGCAAGCGATACATAGTATCTATAAGTTAACAACAAATGGACCTGCACGAATATGAAAAAAAGGGTCGACTAATTTAACTATGTACATATGTGCAACCTTTCAAATGAAACATTACAAGTAGAATGTACCTAAATTATTATTTAAGGCATTAACATTCTTTATTAAAACGTAAATGACATTTCCGATGCCGGCGCAGGTTCTTTTCCTTTCGGCTTGATGAACATTTCACAGCATTCGACACAATCCTCGCATGAAACAAAAGGTTTACTTATGTTCACGTCGTGTGGCCAGTAGTCTATTGGCGCGTGAGGCCCTCGCCTGAATATTCCATGGTCTATAAGAGTCCAGAACCAGAGGTGGCTACGAGCTGATCGGAACTTGTCTGACGCCACTATGACCGCTTCTACTGCTCGCTGGCACACGGGGTCTCTGTTGTAGTGCGTGTTAAATTGCAAGTTTCTTAAGTTGCAGCGGAATACCTAAAGCAATTTTTTTTTGTTACTTATGAGCTACAATTTTACTAACATGAGTGTGACTCCCCTTGTGTTGCACACGTCCACAAGCCACGGTAACCACTTTCCATCAGGTGGATCGTGTGCTTGTCTGCCACCTCAGTGGTTACTCAACTCAATTGAAATTTTAGAGACATCAATTCACATTGTTTTTGTCACTGATATGGATTTACGGTTGGTTTACATTGCCACCATGCTCAAGCTTGTTTAAAAAAAATATTTTGGACTGTTTCATGTGCACCAAATTATCTATTGTCTAATGTCTATGCTACACAATTAAAAAGTAAGTGAGCGCGCCAAATTACAAAATGTTCTAATGAACTTTGCAGTTTAGTGAAAATAAAATAGTGAAAAAAAAATACTTTTGAAATTCATTAATTTTGTACCGTGATCAGTTTGAAAATGTTCTATGGTGAAATGAAAAGTAAGTAAGTATCAACTTACCATTTTTACACTAATATATTTTTAAAAACAATTAATCATTTTGAAGAATACTTATATGTACTGACTACTAAGCACCTAAATAAAAAAAACTATATTGGTAGGTATCTACTAATTTGATATATATACCTACTTATACCTAGCCATAAGATTGATGAACTCAAATAAAATAAACATTTCGTTCTTTACGTTCTAAACAGCTTGACTAGGATGTCTAGCGGTAGCTATAAGGCTATAGGCAGCTATAAAATATCGGTTTTACGCAACTACGAACCTATTTTTCTAATATTTACCGGTACTAACCGACCTAATTACTTGTATGTACCTCTACTACCTACCAGACAAGCTGTTCAACGAATTCTTTTAGCAAAGCTTATGGGGTTTTAGACTATATAAGTATTTAGGTGGATAAAACTGACAAATCCATACGTAATATTTTAAATTTGAAACAGTGAAAGTGTGCGTGTGTGTCTGTCCGTCTTTACGCCTAAACGACAACCGATTTTGATGAAATTTGGTATAGGGGTAGATTAGCTCTTGACAAAGGACAGGCTGTTTGGTCGCGTTAACCGACATCAACGCGGGCGGAGCCGCGCGCAAAAGCTAGTAGTTATAAAATCTTACTTACCTCATGGCCGCACATTTCCAGCATACAGTAGTTAACGTGATCGACCTTGTTTAGATCCACTCTGAAGCCCAACTTTAATAGATGGTCTGTTGAATTTGATAAAATCTCTAAAACATTCCTTCGTAAGACAATTTTTATACGACATACTGCAGTGTTATATAGATGCGAAGTGAACATACCTGCCTAATTTATATAACTCGAGTACCTAATATGGATTCTGGAATGCAAATAAACATACCTACTAAGATGCATTTTTAACACATGAATGTAAGCAATATATTATAGGTATCATACAAATATGCAAATATTTGCACTGTGTGGGAATCGATCCCGCAAACTCCAGCGTAACAGCTAACGTTCTCTAATCTTTACAACCATCATCTAGCCTAAGTGTCAAAATAGGTTCCTACACCTATTTTGACACTTCCTGACAGGCAGTGTCAAAATAGGTACCTACCTAGGCCTGTAGACCTGCCTGTCTGTTTTAAGTTTCCAGCTAGTTTTGGAATAGATATGCTCGGTTCACATTATTCCAGGCCAGTAATCCAGCGAATCAATTTAGTCCTGTGCTGGACTGGATTGTAGCGTTCCAATTATTTCAGTGTAAAAGTAGACCGGCAACCCAGTCACTGGGCTGGATTACCCACTGGAATGGGCACATTCCAGTTATGGTACCTACATATTATGCCCCGTTCACATTATTTCAGTAGCATCCCAGGCCAGCTAGCAAATCCAGTGCTGGAATGCTACTGGAATAATGTGATCCGTTCTGGAATGTGTCCATTCCAGTGAGTGATTCCAGTCCAGTGGATTGTTCAAGCGCGTTTAACACATTAACTACTGATTCTCTCACGGTTGTGTTTTTGAAAGCTTTACATAAGTGCGTGTTCACGCGCCTAACGTGTTTTTTCCAAATATTTGGTCAAGTGCGTCTTTTACACACACGTATGTGTATCAGTTGACGTTCCTCTAGTGCGTTAATACACGTCAAGCGTGTTTTCTTAAAAATGCTACAGCTGTGCGTCACTCACACATGCCCTGTGATTTAAACTTCTCGGGTGTATCCCATCTGCCCCGGTGACTTGGCCCGGTGCCGGGCCACATGGGAAAAAAAAGTTTCAACTGGCCCGTTGATATGTTTAGCGGGCCAGATGACACAAATCAAGTGCCATCGTCCCCGGTAAAGGGAAAATAGAGGATACGCCACGTGATTTGTGAAAAGAAGGGAATACTAACAACTTGCATCTATGAAAGGGATTGAACTTATAAATCAAACTGCTTAGTATACAAAAATCAGTTTTCAGAGGTTAGTAGATAAGTTGTATGTTATATTAATATTTATTTTTTTATTTGGCTTCGTTAATTAATAGTACAAAAATATTGTTATTATGTTAAGGATCTACTTATAATAAGTATATTTCATGTTGAGATATATGACAAGTTGATATCGCGTCATACACAATAAAAACTGATTTTTGTATACTAAGCAGTTTGATTTATAAGTTCAATCCCTTTCATAGACGCAAGTTGTTAGTATTTCAAAAATCTCGTAGCGTATCCTCTATTTTCCCCTTACCGGGGACGATGGCACTTGATTTGTGTCATCTGGCCCGCTAAACATATCAACGGGCCAGTTAAAACTTTTTTTTCCCATGTGGCCCGGCACCGGGCCAAGTCACCGGGGCAGATGGGATACACCCAACTTCTCACCCTCAGTACGAAAACCCACATGATATTATGTGGTTTTTTTATTCAGAGGCCCCAAGCACAAGTGGCTGTCGAAAAAGTACCTAATTGTATTACAATCGACCAAAGAATTTATGACAAAGGTGACAAAAATAAATCTATGTTTTTATGTCAACGGTGATAGGTATCACGGTATTTTCTTTAAGGAAGGAAGAGGCTGTAGGATTTAGTTTTATGCTATAGCAACACTCTTGAGTCTTGACATTGACAGCCCGCTCGAAGCGGCTTGTCACTCATACCTTTGTAATGCGCGTGGTTAGATCTGAGATCAGAAATAAAACTAAGATTAACAGTTAAATCAGCGTTTAATTACAATATAACTCACCAGACAGATAGTACCATGTCCGCCTACTCATCTGACGAAATTTCGTCCCAAGTTGCAGATATGTTTGGAGATGATTCGTGAGTAAATTTTATTTTGTTTTATTTATTTATTTACTTTTCCATACATACAATTATTCTAATAATGTTATATTATTGTGACCAGTTGTGTTTACGTGAGTAAATGGACCGATTCAAGCAGAAATGATCCAATCAACACAAACCTTATTTTGAGATATTTGACTTTAAAATTCATTACAGTATTTCTCTGGCTTTTTAATGCTAAATTTTTTTTTTAAAATTTTATGTAATCCTATATGAACTTAACAATTTTACATGCATTTATTTATTGAATAAATTATAATTATTAAGTAGATATTAAAGAAAATAAACGCCTGGATCATTTTTACAAAAAAAAAAATGTAAGTATGGAATTTGCTGTGTAGGCTGCGGGAAGAAAAATGCAAAAATGTTTCAAAGTGAGACAAAAATAGGAACTGAAAAATATTTATTATTCTTGTTTTATCAAAAAATTACATAAAAAATCCCTACTCCTCATCTAAATCAAAATCTGGTTCATCACAATAACCATCTATTACTATCATCTATTACTGCATCATCTCCCTTCTAGTTTTTATAGTAATCGATGCAGTCATTTGGTATAAGATGGAATAATGATTTCAAATCGTTTAATTTTATTTGATAATCAATTTTCCTGATGGCCATAATTCTTGCAAATCTTCTAAGATATCGATATCCAAATCAACACCTTTAAATTTCTTTTTTACATTGAGTTCTTTGTACTCTTCATTGAAGGTAGATCTCATGAACAAAGAATGTGGAGCCTGCTTTTTTCATATTTTACGTATTTTTCTATATTTCATGTGGTCTAGTATAGTAATTTAATCGAATGTTATTTGGAAATGAGTTAAAATGATTCATACACAATATATTTTGTTGTTATATTTTTTGTTGTATAATTTTTCCAAGTAGTATGAAACTTTATACTTAGCAAAAATAATTAATACATGAAAAGGCAACCCAAGATAATGCAAAAATGATTCAAATAGCTTGAAACACTTATGTATTTTAAAAATTGATCTTCGACATGTCAGCTGTGGGTTGGATGATAATTATGGACTTTCGCCAATTATTAAGATAGAGTTACGAGTCTTTGATATGTTAATATACCTTATTTGGAGAGCATAGGCTACAAAATCTCAAAATTGTCAAGGTTGTGGGTTGGATAATTTTTGCTTAAATTGGTCCAAATAATTTCCTGACTTAGTGTCCATTTGTGTTAAAATATTACTTGAAAAAATACTTGAGTACATAAAATTGTACCTACTTATAGGGAGGGAAACATCTCTACGGAAGAAAGTATCTCAACTTCTTCCGAAGAAGAGGATGAAAAGAATTCCGAAGGAGGTCATGGCCGCCGAGTTGAAACTGATGAGTGGACTGAGAGAGGCCAACTCCAGACATTGGCCTTCAACAGCGTCGGACACTTCAACATTGCTGAGTCTCCTCTTGATTATTTTAATTTATTTTTTAATTCCACATTTATGGCCATTTTTGTTAATAGTATTAATACTCACCGATTATGTATGATGCTAGAAAATAACCTCCCTAATAGTGTAGAGCCCAAAACTTTAAAAACACTAATGAAAGCGAACATATTACGGTTGAACAGGCTCAATGATTATTGGAGTACGGATATTTTGTTTAATTTAGCATTTGGAAAATTTATTAAAAATTTTAAAAATTAATTATTGCTTTTGGGGTTACACTGTTAACTAGAATCAATGTTTAGCTTTTAAGTTGTGTGTTTAGGTCCTATTTTAATTTGAAGAAAATTAAAACTTGTGTATTGTAATGACTCTGCTAGTGTTGTAGTTATAATTATTATTTATGTCTCGGGACCGTTTTTAGTAATTTAACTTATAATGATAATTCAAATTCGTACAGTAACACTGATCCTAATCGATTCGTAAAACCTATATTATGCTTTTTTAACGCCTTCATGAACTCACTAGTTAGCCCACCTAAAAATTTGACCATTGATGAAAATGTAATACTTTGGCGAGGTCGTTTAACTGGAATAATGTGAACACTACAATCCAGTCCAGTCGCTGGATTACTGGACTGGAATACCTAAGGTGGACCGGACATTACAGCACTGGATTCGCTCGCTGGACTGAAATACTACTGGAATATTGTGAATCGGGTATTAGGTATAATGTTTATATGTACCTACTTACCTCTTAGGCCTGTTAGCTTTTGGGGCCTATGTTGCAATGTATGAAACGAATAACAAGGCCCATGATAAATGTTCACATACATAAACGCCATATTTAGATCCTTTCTGTAACTACTTATACCAGTTACTACTATTTGAAACAATCACGGTCGGTTAGATTTTGACGAATATTCTGCTTCCAACTTTTCTTAAAAAAATACCATCATTTTACGATTATAAATTGACATTGTAAATAATATAAACAAGTAAGAAATAAATTACTTTATTGTACGTGAGAATGACATATTTGTTTTTTTTTTCATATTCGTAAGGAGTCCTTCATCAAAATATTTTATAGTTTGTAGTAAAAATTAGGTATAGTACCATGGAGAAGGAAATGATACCACACTGTACCACACAACAGATGGATTTCTGAAAATCAGAGGGGTTTGAGGGGTGCCGTGGATGAGGTAGGTACGACTTCATGCCTTCCGTGTCTGTCTCACCCGCATTTGGCGACGGGGTTTACAGGCCCGCTGTAAGCGGGCGAGCAAGGCGTGCACAGCACGCGGGTGGCACGTCCGGAGGGCGGGACATCGTAACAAATGCCGCCCTCCCTGTACCTACGTCAAATCTTTTCTATATTTGCCGCCCCTGAATAAAGGATCGTCTTATGATTTGCCGCCCCCTAGACGTCTAATCTTACCTAGATTTGCCGCCCCTCTGAACGTCAAATCTTCCCTAGATTTGCCACCCCCCTGAACGACAAACCTTCCCTGGATTTGCTGCTCCTTCGACTTTCAATTCTTCCCAAATTCGCTGCACCCTGGAGAATCGAGAAATATCCAAAGTAATTGTCATAAAACCACTCCAACAAGTCATCTATTGGCATCCATTAAAACTAAAATGCAGTACCTGTCCAGACCAAAGCATGGAATCAGAGCGAGTCGAGTGGTGTCAATGCAAGCCTATGAAACACCTTTGGGCCACAGTGCCCACCATTATTTTTCCGTGATAATCTTTCAACCCCTGATCCATAATTCGGTGACCAGGTCGATACCTGCTCACCGAATTATGGATCAGGGACCCATAATACTCCGATAGTGTAGGTACTTCAAACAAAAGAAGGGTGTTGATTAGTCCTTTATGTCAGATATATCTAGTATTATATTAATTGTGGTAGTTATCGCTGTCGTTTCGAGGGACTTTGGATCGTTCCGATAACATGCTCGAGTTATTTACGAGTACATAACCACTGTCATACCACGGACACTGTTAATATCGGGAGTAATTTTAGAGTTTATTTAAATAGACTTAAATTCCAAAATAAAACGAAAAGAATTTCATTTCACTTATTAATTCACTCTACAAATGAAGTTTAACTTTAAACGCATTCCTTTAAAGTCTAAAATTAAGTAAGTAAATAGAACTTTTTGCAGTGTAGGTACGTGGTATGACAGTGGTTTTGCTTTAGTAGAATCGGGGCCCTGTGGGGTCTCCACTGGGGTGAGTACCATGACCCCGCTTGAATCAATATATTACTAGGTATATC
Source organism: Eilema caniola (assembly GCA_949126895.1). Classification (NCBI taxonomy): domain Eukaryota; kingdom Metazoa; phylum Arthropoda; class Insecta; order Lepidoptera; family Erebidae; genus Eilema; species Eilema caniola. Next base: position 5,627,435 of record OX421467.1, read on the forward strand.
AAAGCTTCCCGGTGCCCTTGATGAGGTCCTCCTTCCACCGGGCCGTTGGGCGTCCTACACCACGTTCGCCCGTACGCGTTCGCCATTCCAGAACTGTATTGCTCGCGCCATCTATTCTGCGCGCTGTGCCCGGTCGTGGGAAGCGCTGGATGCGGGCTGCTTTAGATTTGTCGTTCTGGAAGTCTATAGGAGAGGCCTATGTTCAACAGTGGACTATGTGCGGATGATATCATGATAACGATATCAAAGCTAAAGAGCTAACCAACACGATTTATTTTTAACTTTTTGAAGGTGTCTTTTGCGTCAGATTTTGCCCGTGGCATAGGTACGGCATACGGCTTTGGTCGGGGCACGAAAGATATGTTTCTCACCTCCGGTAACCCAGAGACGGCATGCATTTTAGTCGTTTAGCCAGGCAAGTTGTATATAAACAGGGAGGCGGCATAATGGACATTGCTCGCAGGCGCCCAAATGGCCAGCAACGGGCCTGGGCCCCGATCCTGCTATTATGATTTTCATAGCAAAACCACTGCGGTACCGCAGACACTGTAACCAATGCCATTTAACTTTGGTTTTTTATAGTCTTAAATTAAATGACAGTCTTGTAGCGTGAATGAAAAATGTTATAAACTCTTTCTCTTTTCATTTTGAACTTTAAGACCCGGCAATAAAGTCTAAAATTTTATGACATTTTATGCAATCTCAGCGGTATGACAGTTGTGTTGTTATGTCATAAAATTTGCAAAATCGGGGGCCTGGTGTTTTTTTAAGGTAGGTATAATCTTAGTTTTGTCCTGAGTATATAATGGTGTCGATTCGGGTTGGCAAAATTCCGACTAAACTAAACTATAATTAGTTTAGTCACGTCAAATTGCGGTTTCATAATCGGGAAAACACCAACTAACTTAATTTGACAGGACTAAACTATTTTTAGTTTAGCCGAATTCAATTTAGTGAAAATTGCTATTTTGCTATTCGGTAAGGCAAAATTTTATTCCTGTCAAACTAAAATCCGACTTATTTTAGTGGCCATATTTTTGGTCGCGATTAAACTAAACTAAACCTTGTTCTGCTGATTGTTTGTGCTGGTTGAAATTTTTAAATTACAGAAAAATGAACGTATGCGTTGTGGCTGCTTTTTTCGAGGAGCAAGAAAGGTAAATAAGAAAATTTATCAACTAAATATGTGTTTATTTGTTCAAAACTGACCTAGCAGTAAAAAATTACGCATCAATGTCATTGTGGAGAAGCAGTTGACCGACTCGGACACCATGGCCTGTCATGCTGCAGGATCGCGGGGCGAATTCCACGGCACGCCAGCCTCAACGACATAATCCGCCGTGCTCAGTCTGGTATGCCAGCTGTGCTTGAACCAAACGGTTTGGCGCGCGACGATGGCAAGAGACTGGATGGTATGCCAATAATGCCTTGGAAAATGGGTAGGACTCTGGTGTGGGACGCAACATGCGTCGACACCATTGCCCCTACCCATATAACTGGCACTGCTAGCTGTGCCGGTGCCGCTGCAGCTTCTGCAGCGGCTGTTAAGCGGCGCAAATACTCCAATCTTATTGGAGATTATGAATGTGTGCCGTTTACAGTCGAAACGTTTGGGCCTTGGGGTCCGAGCGCCCGCAATCTCTTCAGGGAGATTGCGAAATGTATGGCTGACGCTTCTCGTGACCAGAAGGCTGGCCTCATTTCAGGTCAGAGATTAAGTATTGCCATACAACGTGGCAATGCTGCTAGTCTTCTGGGAACGCTACCAAAAGAGGCATGCGATGCGGTTGAATTCCACGACGCATTTTAACTTTTAGTTTTAGTTTTTTTATTATATTTAGTATTGTGTATATACCTATAGTAACTTTATTAATTTAATTTAATATTTGCCAATACATCTGTAATATATGTAAAAATTGTGTAACAATAAAAATAATTGAAAAATTAACTATTATCATAAAGGTTGAGTTTGAAATTTATTTTAAGGTTAGAAATTTATTTGTTTTACAGAAATCGGGAAGAACGGGCCAGGTTGCTTCGGTCGAAGGATGCATCAAATCCGTTTGAGATGGCCGACCGTAAATTTAGAAAATTCTTTAGGGTCATCAGCGGCCAAGTTCCTGTTGGAGATACTTGAAAATCACCTTAAATTAAGCGAAGAGGATTTTTTTGTGATTGTGACATACACACACATACACATACATTGTTTATTTTTCCTCTTTTCACGTAATATTCCCATTACCATGCCGCCAAGTTTGTTGTTTTGGTTACTTTATTTTTTCAGAGGTTTAATTTACGGTCACGTTTGAATTTGAACACGTTTTTTGACAAGAAGTTAAGTTGTCTCTCTCACACTTCAACAACAAGGACGTTGTCATTCGTTCATTGAATTCACAGATTAAAAAGGGTTTATTCAATTTAGTCGTGTGACCTTGACTAAAAATGCATGCACTATTTTTAGTTCGGTGGCCAAACCGAATAGACAAAGCGTTGAACTAAACTAAAATAAGAGAATTTTTAGTTTAGTTTAGTTTAATCGGGTGGACATGCCGAATTAACACCAATACCTGTTGCCTTAGAATACATATTGTGTATCTATTAGTAACTGACTGTTCCACCTTTGCGGCCTTCGCAGTGCACCGAGCTCAGAAGTCAACGTCGCAGATGCACATAAATCAAAATATAGGCCCTGCCTACCAAATTAACTTAAATTTACTATTAATAATCTATTTATGTAAGGTAGAGCTACCTACCAACCTAATCATTTAAAATATAAAATTCTCGTGATACAATGTTCGTTCCCATATTCCTCCGAAACGGCTTTTATGAAATTTTGTGTTCATGAGTAGGTCTAAGAATCGGCTACTATATATTTTTCATACCCTGATCTGCGATAACCGATATCCACGCGGGCGGAGCCGCGGGCAACAGCTAGTAGATAGATAATATGTTAGGTACCTAAATCGAATACACAATTAACATATCGCGGCGTCATAGCCAACCTTTGGACAGACAAGAATTTTAATTGTTTTAGTAATATAGATAGAGTAACATAATAGGAACTTATTGATAAAGAATAGTGTATCTAGTGATATAAATACGGAATAATCTAATGAAGATGTTTTATTCACTAGACGAGTCATAAAAGTAGTACCTAGAAACTGAAAAAGGGCCACCATGTTGTTTTCAACTACCGCGAGGAATAAAAATTACTTGCTCAACAGTAGTTGCAGTTGATTGGTCCAGTGAATGAACTTTTTTGTTAATTTTAATGGAACACGATTATTTTTATATCACTTAGGTGGCAGACAAGCACACAGCCCACCTGATGGCAAGTGGTTACCGTGGCCTATGCGCGTGGGCAACATCGGGGGCGTCACACTCGTGCGGCCTTCTTATCTCCTATATATATATATAGTCTTATCTGTATCTATATATATAATCTACTGCCGCTGTCTTCTTATCGAGGTCACGAGTGTCACGATAGCTATTTATAGACCATAAATAAGTACCATAATATTAGTAACATACAATTGTTTTGCACGCCGTATGCGGCAGAATATGAAGAACCAAAGTACTGTAAAATCCATTGTTGGTACCGTATTCTAGCAAAAATATTTGATTTGGCATTTTAGAAAACAACATTATTTTATGTAGTAATGATTATAAGAATAAACAAACCAAATGTATTTTGACTGTTCATTGAACCTGACGCTACAGTGCCGCCATCTCACGTAGACTGTTTTAGAAAACTTTTATTGAAATGAAATGGGCGCTAACACTGTTACAAACTTTGATTTATAAAATAAAAAACATATTTTATAAATATAGAAAGAAGTACCTAACGCATATAATAAATTGTAATGACATATTATTAGCATGAGAAGATTAAATAAATCAGACCATACTAAATTCGTGTAGTTTTGTGGTACAGTTATTGCATAAAAAGTCCCCGAGTGTGGGACACGAGTCGGCGGTGAGGTATGGGGGTCATTTATTTCTAATCAAACGTAGGTATTCGACATTTCATGCGGCTTATTTTAAAAATGACGGACTACCATACAAAATTTCATCACCTTTTTTGTCCCGTTAGCAGTGAAATATCTAAAAAATCTTTCTAGTTTTAAAAATTATAATTTAATGGTTTTTCTAATTTTTAGTTTTAAATAGAGTATTTGGGCAGTGGAACCTCTTCTAAATCGGCAGAAAATGGAACTTAGCAACGCGTACGGAGCAGGAGGATCCAAAGTCGTAATTGGCTCCAAGTTTCCATCGACTCTTCGCTTCCAATCCCATATTTTAGGGGGCAGTGGATTCCTAAGCCACTTCCGTATTTGAGGGAATACTCTTTAAGGGTGTATTTTGACTTTAGACTAAATTACACAATTAACGGCCTGAAGGATGTTCAGCCGTTACGTTTATTACAACATTAAATAACCTGGCTGGCTAATGCTTAGGCCAATTGTAAGATGGGGCACTACCTCGAAATAAGATAAGAAATTACATACATATACTTACACCAGTAAATCCCCGAGGGGGTAGACAGAGGTGTATTTACAGAAAATAAGTGATAGGTTTATTGTGATAGTTTTTTTATAACCATGCAGAAATAAGTCATTTTCATTCATCATTTGTCATTTTCTAACTGTTTAATTAAATGACTAGGCAAGTAGTTAAACGTCATCGATCCAAGCTATTTGCCTAGCCGTTTAATTAAATGGCTAAACACCATCCATGTAACGGCTAGTTGGCGGCATCTTTTGTCCTAAAAAACAGTCGATCCCTATGTGGTCAAGCCGAGTTGATTTTATCATAAATTATAAGCTTTATCACAGTTGACATCTTGTACCTAATGCGCTTTCATCCCCTATCCCACCCTCACCTTTGACTCCTTTTTTCATGATATAAGGTAGCCTATGTCCGCTCAAAAGCTCTGTACCAAATTTCATCAAAAAATCTTTAAAAATAACAAGCTTTCATACTAACTTTCATTGATCAAAAACTACAAAAACAGTTAAGCAATAACTTATAGTTTATTTTATAAATATTTATAATTATAATTTAACTAAGTTTTACATTTAAACAGTGATTATTTCCGATAAAATCACTGTGCAATTTTAATCGAAATGTTAGTGAAACCGGTATAACCATAACGTGTGATACTCTGTACCAAATTTCATCAGAATATCTTCAAAAATAACAAGCTTTCATACTAACTTTCATTGATCAAAAACTACAAAAACAGTTAAGCAATAACTTATAGTTTATTTTATAAATATTTATAATTATAATTTAATTAAGTTTTACATTTAAACAGTGATTATTTCCAATAAAATCACTGTGCAATTTTAATCGAAATGTTAGTGAAACCGGTATAACCATAACGTGTGATAAGTACCAAGTGATTCCACACTTTTGTCTTAAACTTGCAATAAAACGACAGTGACAACCGTTGTTCCTATTTTCGCATTTCATGGAATCGTTGATTTTATTTATATACTACACTGAAAATTCGCTATATTCGCAATTTGCATGTCGTAAGCACAAAAAGCAAAGAGAAATACCGTTAAAAAATGAATACGCACTACAGTCAATGAGTTCACTGAATTTTTGCACGTTTGCACGCTTGCGGGAATCAAAAATCAGCCTCTCTAGACAAGTAGCAATTCGTTGGCCGGAATAGAGTGACGAATGTATGGGATTTGACGTATATGGCAGTCGTTAACGCATGTCATAAACGTCAAATCCCATACATTCGTCATTCTATTCTATCAAACGCCGGCCAACTGACTGCCTCTTGTCTAGTGGGACAGACAGAACACAAAATGCACTACGTCGCCGTGTTGCGGAATGCAGTTTTCTTAAATAGGTGCACGATTATAATATGTTATCAAGGGCAAACATGCGAGAAACGAGCTGCAAGTAGGTTTTTATTAATTGTGCAGATTTTGGTAGGCACGACACAGGAGCGTGATGATACGCTCATTGTGAATGTTAGGTACTCAAGTATTTTGTAACTACCTATCAACTTTTTGTGACCTTAACATGTTAAATATATGAGTTCTTTGACCTATGTTCTGTCGCTTCACCACACGTTACGAATGCTACTGCAGGTTTCATGCACGTTTATAAGTTGAGACCGTTTCTAAATTGACTAAGCAGTTAGGTATTTAATATTAAAAGCTGTGTTGCATAGACGCACGATTAATATATCTTTCTGTTCAGGTCACAGTACCGGGGTGCTTCTTCCTAAGGGACAGCTTAAGCGGCAGGCCTCCTTTGATGGATTGAACTATGTTACTCGTATGGTTCACTTCCAGCTCTTTTTTTGTAGATATACTTGGCTCTACGCGGAAGTGGTGAAGCAACGACGCTAATCCTGCTAAAGATTGCATTTCTCCGAGACGGGCACCTGGAAAATATAATTATAATTTCATTCATTGGGCGAATTTTCTTTTATAGAGTTTAACTTGGATAAATGTCAACATCCATTAAAATTGGCACTTCGTGGCGCAAATGGCAGCCTTTAAAGGATACAAAACTATTTACATATCAATCACTACAAATCATAAAAAACCTACCAATTACAATAAACCCTGTCAACTTCTAGAACAACTTTAATGTTTTACCACCTAAATTAGTATCATAAACTTATTTCATGAATATAAAAAGTTTATTGACGAATGTGGAATGGTTTGACATGATGATTAAATTATTGTGGCTCGTGATTTCGTCGACAACATAAGGTCAGGAAGTCAAATATGACTACTCCTACAAAACGGCTGGTACCGTCTTAGAGAATAACTGCTGATAAAACCATTTGATACTAATTGGTGTCAAATGGATTTAATGGTTTATAAATAAAGGTAGTAAATATTATATTATGCAGCTTAAGATAATAAAAAGGTATCAGAGTTAGTTCTTGAACTGCAAAATAGTATTAAATTTATATAAATAGGAACTACTTTCCTATTTATATAAATTTAATAAAGTAAAAATAAAATTAAGGTATGTTAGGAATGTTAACTGAGTATTGATTAATATAAGTAGCAACAACTCACCAATACACGCGCGAGCTCCTTCCCCAAATGGCAAATACGAATATTTATGTCTTTCCTCAGCTTAATCGGCAAATCTCTCCGGCTTGAATCTAGATGGGTCCTTGAAATATTTCTCGTCGTTCTGTATAGCTTGCACTGGTATAATGATCTTTACACCCGGGTCCAGAGTAATACCCAGCTCTTCTATAGTATACCGCTTAGCACACACTCTGTGTAATGTGCCCAGGGAGGGAAACTTTCTCATAGCTTCCTTGAAACCCATGCTTAGTAAAGTCATCTCAGATATCGAGTCATAGCACAGCTTATTGTCATATTTGGCTAGCACCCTATCGATGTCCGCTTGAATTTTTTCCTGTTCTTCAGGGTGGAATGCAAGCTCATGTAACATGTAGCTAGTAGCAGATGAAGACGTTTCAAATCCAGCCGCGAAAAATACAAACACTTGCGCTGCCATTACCTTCACATCCATTTCCATGTCAACTTGTATTGGTCTTCCATCTGGGCCTCTCTTTTCGATCGATTCTCCCACTATTTTACCCTTTTCTTGCAGTTCTAATAATAAATCTATAAAGTCGTGGCGACCTGACGGCTTGTTATTTCTCTGTGCCCGGACAGCGTCAAATATTTTAATCGTAGTATCGAGTAGTGAAGAATCATTAAACACAGTTTGTAATAATGGTCTGAAATCAGGGAGAATCTCGTATAGTCGAATTATGGCTATACTTTTCCACGATCGGCTAGTATCAAATATTTTACTTCCAAAACTTCTGAAGAGAGAATTTTCGTTATTTATACTGTCCACTTGTAACCCGAAGCCACAGGCTCCAATGAACTCAGTAGTGAATCGCGCCATTAGTTCACGAATGTCGCACTCACCACCTTTATTCACAATGTCCTCACCGACATGTAATAACTTTTCCGCACACTCCACCACCAACGGGAACATTTTTTTTAGTTTTGCGGTCGTAAACGCTGGTGTCAACCGCTGCCTCAAAAGTTTCCATGTATCGCCATCAGCGTGAAATAAATTCAGGAAAACAGGCTCTCGTTTAGTACCTCTGCCGAGGCCGCGGGGATAGAAGTACGCAAAATCCACGTTCAAAATGATCTTGGCGATGTCTAAATCACGAATAATCAACTCAGGAGTGGTACCGTGATAGAATCCAACAACTCTCTCGTTGGGATATTTGTTGTACATTTCTATTGAAACTTCAGTGATGCTCTTTTTTCCAATGACGTTGCTGAACAGGTTCCCGAATAATGGCACTGGGCGGTCATGTTTTACATTGCGTTTCTCCCAATAGTCGTGATTTCTGGTGAAATACCAGTAAAATAGCACAAGTACGAGCGGTAATAACAAAATGAACATGTTATAGCAATGGGTCTCACTGTGAAACTGGCAAGTTTAAAAATAATAATGCGAAGAACCGGTTATGAACGACTCAAGCGTTCAACACGCGAATACCCTACGGTGTTGAGATAATATGTGCGCAGTTAGAACGGTTTGGTACGTGATTAAAATGCAAATAGCAAATTTCTTTTTTACATATCTATAAGTCATGAGTAAATATATAATGAAATAAAACTAATGTTCATTACTTTCTATCATAATTTGATGTGTAATGTGACCACGTGTCCTAATGCGAGGTGGAAACGGGGGCCCCCATATTTTTCTAAAGCGTCCGACATGTTGAGACTCCAATCGGCCTTAGGCTCCAACGCATTTATGGTGATCAAATCTTTCCTCCCCTATTGAGCATCGCCGCTAGGACCCCGACGTACTATTATCTATTCTGTGGGAACAGGCTGCGATAGGCACGACGGTTCTCCAGGCGCGTTGGCTGTACTGACCCAAGCTTGAGACGAATTGGAACCAACAAATTGGGCCCTGTTGATAAAATGATATTATAATATTTACAAGCTACTTATGCTATACTTACTTTGAGCTTAGCTTAACCTATACTTACTAACTGCAGTTAAAACATTTGTACCCTAATTACGCTAATTAGCATTCGATAAACCAATTATACATCAATCGATTCGGGCCGCTGCCAGCTACACCAAGTAAACAATACTACTGCATAGAAATATTCATAGTTGTTCTCGAAAATTCCTTACTTTCACCGCTTTTGTGCAATTTTAGGCGACTTACAACAGCAAATAGCTTGTTACAATTTTTTAGAATCGACCCCTGATAATTTAGTTATACCATATTCAGTGCGACGACGTTACGCGTCGCACTCAATTCGCCACTTTTTGGCAGTAAACGATTTTTCATTCAATTTTTTGCTACGGACGACGCGCAGGTGCGCGGAGACATTATCTGTTTCCGACACCCCACACGGAAACATCATCATCTGTTTTGCGCATCATCAGGCCGACTCCATAATGTTTTGTTCACTTTTATTTAAACTTTAAATTCTCTAAATTTACGTAGGTCTCCTAGCAGGTTGGGACGTTCAAGAAATACGGCAGCCTCACCGCCGCAACATTTAAACATTTATACCCCAATGGGTTTCCGAGGGAGTGACATGCCCATTTAATGCCTACCTCATTCGACCGCCTGGTGTCCGTAGTTTTTCGATTTCTAAGAAACGCTAGCTGGCTGTAAAGTATTAAAAAAACACGAAACCCGCACACCACCCACTATATCTTGAGCGAATGCCCAATAATTTGGAGAAGGGTGACTGACGCGAGGGAACTCCACGTAAACCTCCAGCGAGTCACTGTGGAGGACCAGTCGCCCTTAGTCCAATGCACCCGCTGCCTGGGCTATGGTCAATCGCAGAAGTTCTGCTTGGAACCCGATGGCCTATGCAACGGATGTGGGCATAAGCTCCTGCAAAAGGATTGGCCTAAAGCAAGTTCCCCCAAGCACGCGCACTGTGTGAACTGCGCACGAGAAAAGCTTCCGCTTCCATAACACAATGCACTCTCGAAAGATTGCCCCGTCAGGAGAAAGTGGGACGCGATGGCTCGAGCCACCGTAGGCTATTACTGAGGTGACTCCATCGCGTCCGACTCTTTAGGAGTACAAGTTCTATAAATAACATATAAATAATACAAACTATTAGATCTAACAATGTAATTTGAAATTATGTTATAATAATATTTCAAGCACATGTAATAAAACACATAAACGTATATAAAAATATAGTGAATTAAAAACCAATAAATTAGACAATAAAAGACTTGTGCTTGTGTGTGTGAACCCTGCGTGAACCAAACTCAAGAAAATGAAAAAAGTAGCACGTCACACAAACAATACAGTTTACAAAAAATAGTCACATAATATAACATACATTTTATAGTTACACATTTTTATACTAACGAAATTAGTTATATAAAAACCCATCACTTATAGCACTAACACAGCAAAAAACATACACGATGAACAAGGCCGGGCGTTCTGTGGCTTCTTACAGAATAAATCGCAGAACAAACTGCTAGACATTAAAAAGTAAAGTACACACAAGCTTACACTTACAAATAATAGTAAATTAATGCAAATGAAAATTAATAAATAAATCGTTTTTCAAACATTGCCTTCAGCTACTTAGTCTCGAACCTTGTTGTCTTAAATCACTTAGTCTCAATCTCCTTAGTATTCCTCCTAAGTTTTTCTTTAAATTGAATTAAATTCATTAGCAAAAAAGTAAATAAGATCAGCATAAGTTCTATCTAGCCGATTGTCTAGATAAGTTCCTGGGGAAAAAAAACCTATAGGGACTTACTCTGTCCTATCCTACTTTAAAGGTACTAATAAGTATTACAAATGTGAAAGCTTTTTCAAATGTTTGGATGTTTGTTTTACAATCACGCTTTGTCAACTAATCGGATCTGGCGGCTGGGCTTGGAAATAGGTTCCCATGAGTTACAGGAATGGAATCGAAATTTCAGGCGGTCAGAGCCGCGGGCATCAGCTAGTCGTAAAATATTATCAGATACGGATATACGGATAGATAAGGTTCATATTTTTGTGATGTTCTAAATTTTACGATCACCTGCTAAGCAACAATTCTAAAAGTAAATTGATAACATTAAAATTTATCCATGAATTGACAATGCATGAGCCAAAACTCATTGCGTATGCACTGCTCGTGACTATCATAAAGTGAATAGTTATACATATACAATGTACCTACACATATTGTCTAAATTTCGAAGTCAATTACGACTGTCACTGCATACAGACTAATAGGTATGCAGAGAGGCTTATAAACGTAAGTGTAGATGCGAAGCAGGCATTTAATATCAAACGATAATGTTCTACGGATCGATAATTTTAATTTTCTGCAGATTTTTAGGCAGAATTCCGGAAGTCTTTCTTCCTTAGCGACAGCTTCAGCGGCAGGCCCCCTTTGATAGATTGAACTACGTTACTCAAATGATTCACTTCCAGATTTCGTTTTGTAGATTTACTCGGCTCTACGCTGAAGTGGTGCAGCAACGACGCTAATCCTGCCAAGGATTGCATTTCCCCGAGACGGGCACCTGAAAAGATATAATTTTATTAATTGTTTCTCTGGCCATACAGACGGACACCGCTGCTATACAATATGTTTGGGCAAGGGGTCTTAGATATGACTCAATCCGCATCATAATTTTAAATGTATAAATTTTCGGTGACAATAATAAACCTCCAGCGAGTCACTGTGGAGGACCAGTCGCCCTTAGTCCAATGCACCCGCTGCCTGGGCTATGGTCAATCGCAGAAGTTCTGCTTGGAACCCGATGGCCTATGCAACGGATGCGGGCATAAGCTCCTGCAAAAGGATTGGCCTAAAGCAAGCTCCCCCAAGCACGCGCACTGTGTGAACTGCGCACGAGAAAAGCTTCCGCTTCCATAACACAATGCACTCTCGAAAGATTGCCCCGTCAGGAGAAAGTGGGACGCGATGGCTCGAGCCACCGTAGGCTATTACTGAGGTGACTCCATCGCGTCCGACTCTTTAGGAGTACAAGTTCTATAAATAACATATAAATAATACAAACTATTAGATCTAACAATGTAATTTGAAATTATGTTATAATAATATTTCAAGCACATGTAATAAAACACATAAACGTATATAAAAATATAGTGAATTAAAAACCAATAAATTAGACAATAAAAGACTTGTGCTTGTGTGTGTGAACCCTGCGTGAACCAAACTCAAGAAAATGAAAAAAGTAGCACGTCACACAAACAATACAGTTTACAAAAAATAGTCACATAATATAACATACATTTTATAGTTACACATTTTTATACTAACGAAATTAGTTATATAAAAACCCATCACTTATAGCACTAACACAGCAAAAAACATACACGATGAACAAGGCCGGGCGTTCTGTGGCTTCTTACAGAATAAATCGCAGAACAAACTGCTAGACATTAAAAAGTAAAGTACACACAAGCTTACACTTACAAATAATAGTAAATTAATGCAAATGAAAATTAATAAATAAATCGTTTTTCAAACATTGCCTTCAGCTACTTAGTCTCGAACCTTGTTGTCTTAAATCATTTAGTCTCAATCTCCTTAGTATTCCTCCTAAGTTTTTCTTTAAATTGAATTAAATTCATTAGCAAAAAAGTAAATAAGATCAGCATAAGTTCTATCTAGCCGATTGTCTAGATAAGTTCCTGGGGAAAAAAAACCTATAGGGACTTACTCTGTCCTATCCTACTTTAAAGGTACTAATAAGTATTACAAATGTGAAAGCTTTTTCAAATGTTTGGATGTTTGTTTTACAATCACGCTTTGTCAACTAATCGGATCTGGCGGCTGGGCTTGGAAATAGGTTCCCATGAGTTACAGGAATGGAATCGAAATTTCAGGCGGTCAGAGCCGCGGGCATCAGCTAGTCGTAAAATATTATCAGATACGGATATACGGATAGATAAGGTTCATATTTTTGTGATGTTCTAAATTTTACGATCACCTGCTAAGCAACAATTCTAAAAGTAAATTGATAACATTAAAATTTATCCATGAATTGACAATGCATGAGCCAAAACTCATTGCGTATGCACTGCTCGTGACTATCATAAAGTGAATAGTTATACATATACAATGTACCTACACATATTGTCTAAATTTCGAAGTCAATTACGACTGTCACTGCATACAGACTAATACGTATGCAGAGAGGCTTATAAACGTAAGTGTAGATGCGAAGCAGGCATTTAATATCAAACGATAATGTTCTAAGGTAAACGGCCCAATAACCGTTAATTTTTGAACTTCGCTAACTTTCATGATCTGCTTAACTAAAACTATTATATTTACTAAAACGAAATTTGCAAGCCTAGTTAGGTAATTTATCGTACTTTTTGAGGGCTTACTTTTTTTCAAATTAATCTTAACGGTTATACGCAATAATATGAAATTATGTGAAAAAGGGCCTTTTGTACCAGAACCCGGTAGAATTGTACTATTAAACGTTAAATTGTCCCGAAATCCGGCAATTTTCATTACAAATTTGAACTTTATTGCTTGGGTTTAAAGTTCACAGAAAACGTTATCTTACACATGTGTTTCAAAACAGCACATATTCGCTATGAAATACTAATGAAAAATATTATGGTTTTTAATGGAAAAAATATACTATTACAATAATAGGAAAGTATTTAGGTAACAACATTATAATTAAGTAAGTAAGTATTTTTCTCAACTAATTTCTATAAATCGACTTAACGATTCTGAATCACATTCGTTTTAAAAACGGCTTATTTGAAGAATATTTGTAAAAATAAATATGTATATAATGTTTGGACCGGCTTTTAGTACTAAATGTGCTGAAAAGTAAATTTTATTATAAACATAAAGATAAGCCCAAAGGATTTTGTTGAAGTTGCTGCCAAACCACGATGTCCATCCATCTCCAAGGCCAGAAGACGAGGCCCATCAGCCACCAACAGGAGACAGGGCGAAGTTATATCCTCCAAACTATTCACCAGCGTTTTGAAGGAAGTCTTCGAGATTGGACTACTATCAACGTTTATGTTGTGCATCTCATGTCTTCGAATCGCCGACGACATAGTGATAATTGTGGAGTCGCTGGAGCAACTGGGTTAAAAGCTGCACAGCCTAAATGGAGCCTCTCGACGCGGCAGCCTCGGTTGGTGTAAGCTTGGATAAAATCATTGCACCGAGATCGATCGCCATCGAAGGAGTGGTACTCGACGTTGTTTAAAAATATGTCTGCATGGGCCAGGTTATCCAGCTCGGTAAAAACAACTTCAAAAAGAACTAGCCAAAGGGATCCAACTAGGTTGAGCAGCATTAGGTTGGACACTGACAGTGGGGTTAGTTCACGACCTTAAAGTCGCACACTATGGAGTAAGCTATGCTTGGAGACTTTTTAAAGGTCTCTGTCGAATGACAGATGGCCGTTGGAGCAAACGAGTTAGTAGAGTACAGACCGTGAGAAGGCAAACGGAGGGTGGGACAACCCCTAGTCTTCTAAAAAACTATTTTTTTTGTAAGAAACTAATACCTAGTCTTGTCTTCATTGCCTTGTCGTCCAAGCTCGTAATGCGCACTTTTTAGGCCTGGACACCCAGACGTTGGCTGTGTCCAGTGACTCTCTTAGCCTAATCGCTAGTGCGTCATCTTTGGGGCCACTTGTGATTGCTGAGCGAGAGAACTCCCACCCCCATGGCCGCCACAACTACCCACTCCGGCGTCTTCCACGCTGGGCAATCGGGCAGTGTTTGGAGCCCCTTTTTTACGTGCAGGAAATCCCCACGGATACCCACCCCTCCGAAACCGGAGGGGGAGGTTATGTCGGACTCGAACCGACTCAACCGCACGCCGTCTCTGGGTCGTAGTGCTAGGCCGAAGGTGAGGTTATCATGCGGCATATCCCTCGCACCCCGGCTGACCCTCTCGGTCTGGCCCTCCTCCGGAGGGGGGGACCACGCGGTCCCGAACTCAACCCCGGTGTGGGGAGGCGCGCATCGTCCTACGATGCGCGCCGCCACCGTGGCCTGCTTCTGCTAGGGTGACGGGCGGCTCCACCCGTCACCCTCAGGCCCGCGCTCATGCGGGGCGGAGGTCGGTCTGTGCCCTCCGACGCCCGAGCCGCCTTCGACGGCGTGCAGTGATATCAGCGAGTCTTTCTCGCTCATCGCGCCACGCCCGCTCTGCTGTCTCCTTCGCGAGCATGACCTGCTCGCAGAAGGAGGCGCTGGCCGCCCACGCATCCGCGCAGCGGACCATCGCCGCGAGCAGGGTGGAGAGCGTGAGCACTCTCACCCCCAGGGCCGCCATAAGCTACCACCTCGGCGTCTCAAACGCAGGACACTCGGTGAGCGTGTGCATCCCTGAGTCCACGCTCGCGTCGCAGTGATGGCACTCAGGCGTTGGCTCTATACCCATCAGATGCAGATACCGCCCGAAGCTACCGTGTCCGGTGATAATTTGCGTCTGACGGTACGAGAGGCTACCGTGTGGCCTCTCTAGCCACTCTCCCATGATGGTTCTTACCGCCGCAATCACGGCGTGCCCTAGTGTTTGCAGCCCCGTTTCCTCGTTTGCGTCATAGTGATGATACTCAAGGATTGGCTCTTTCTGGATCCGATGCAGGTAACTCTCGAAAAACCAGTGTCCAGTAATCACCTGCGTCAGCCAGTACAAGAGGCCCCGTGAGGCCTCGCTAGCCGTTATCACGGCAAACCCGGCGCTTGGTAGCCCAAGTCGTAGCTTCCAGTCCTTCACCATGTCCTGGTGGAGCAGGAACCTCACGACCCGAATTCCTCAATTCAATTCTTATTGAATGGCTTCCGAATTTCTCCAGGCTCGGGTTCCCGTCTTCGTTTCTGCGTATAGGGCCATGTACCGCACGGTTCCCCCGTCTTCTGAAGAATATGACAAGTCTAGTTGCAATTATTCTTATTCACCCGTAAAAGTGGAAAATACGAAATGAAACGAAAATGACACTTATTTCAATTCAATACGGATCAATAGCGGGTTTTGGTGCAAGACATTTTACTAAGCTGATGCCTGTGTACTAGTTACCGGTAAAATTATTTTTTATTTTGCCGGTCACTGGGACATGTGGGGATTTATGAGTACCAATAAATGTGGAATGCTTAAATATTCACTTTATAGCTAAATTCACTGTAAATTTTAGGATATTTGGTTTAGTAATTTAATCATGTATTTAAAGAAAGTACCAATCTTACCATATATCGACCAGCAGAGCCACAGCGAGCTAACCAATAGGATGTGGTGATGCCGTAGGTCAGTGGCAAAACCTCGTACTTTCTTAAAACATTTTTAAAGCACACTTTTGTTAATGGATAGTAGAGACACTATTGAAATTTTTTGTCAGCGTTGCCATTATTATTGTTCAAAACATTAGAAAGAACATACTGCTATTGACAAAATTTACTTTATTATTAATATAACGGTGCAAATTCCTAAAAAAGGACTAGTTACCGGGTACTGGTACCTTACCGGCATTACGTACTTCTACCTTACGGATCGATAATTTTAATTTTCTGCAGATTTTTAGGCAGAATTCCGGAAGTCTTTCTTCCTTAGCGACAGCTTCAGCGGCAGGCCCCCTTTGATAGATTGAACTACGTTACTCAAATGATTCACTTCCAGATTTCGTTTTGTAGATTTACTGGGCTCTACGCTGAAGTGGTGCAGCAACGACGCTAATCCTGCCAAGGATTGCATTTCTCCGAGACGGGCACCTGAAAAGATATAATTTTATTAATTGTTTCCCTGGCCATACAGACGGACACCGCTGCTATACAATATGTTTGGGCAAGGGGTCTTAGATATGACTCAATCCTCCGGATCAAAATTTTAAATGTATAAATTTTAGGTGACAATTGTGTAATTTGTAATTGATTTGACAATAAATTAGAATAGTGTATTACATTATTTGGGCTATTATTCGTATTTTGGGTGAGGAGTTGGAAGCCTCGAATGCAACTGGGATTATGGCTAAGATGAATTATTATATCTCAGTCTTTCACAAATTCAAATTCAAATTCAAATATTTATTTGCAATAAATAGGGTACATAGTGGTGTTATATTATCATTATAATGACCAATCCCATTTAGCCCTCACAGTGGCATGCAAAAATTTAACTTATATCTAATTAGTTAAATTTAATTTTATTAAATAACAAGCAGGTATAATATAAGACTGTCTGTTATTACGCCATATTAACAATAGATAAGATTAGCGGAATCGATACAATTTTTTATAATTTATTTTTATTAATAATAAAACAATAATTGTTAGAAAAATAGAATAACCACCTTCAATATATTGACTTACAAAGTCATAGTCAAGTTATATAATAATTAATTAATTTTTAAATAATTAAATAAAATTAATATGATGATGAATTATAGGAAAATTATTTAAGGCGGCATATCTATGTCATTATTTAATTAATTCTCTCACTGAGTAGTAACTCTTATCAATCAGCCATACCTTTAGCTGTCTACAAAATTTATTTACAGGCAGGGTTTTAAATTGTTTAGGTATTTTATTATAAATCCGTCCACACATGGCATAACAGTTTTTTAAATACATGCAGGTCCTAGGGACCTTTGATAATACTATTCTATCACGATTCCTGGTACTCCTGGGATAAATGTCATGTGCAGTTTTAAAAATTTCAGGATTCATTCTAACGAACTTGGCTGCCTCCAAAATGTACATTGATGGCAATGTGAGAATTTTGAATTTACCAAACAGGGGCTTACATGATTCCCATTCCCATTCCCACAGACTATAAGTACTTCATTTATGGTGGCAGACAACAATTCCTTGTCAACAATGCCTTTCTCTTCTGCTGCAAAATACAGTCTGGGTCTCAGTCAGGGGCTATCACTTAGATTTCTTTAATTTGTTATGCATATGTCGCCACCAACAAGCTTAATCAGCCGTCCAATTAACTGCCCAGGTTATTTACTAAACGGCGCCGTTCAATTAACGGCCTGAATGGTGTTCAGCCATTTAATTAAACGGCTAGGTAAATAGCTTTGTAGGATGACGTTTAACTACTTGCCTAGCCATTTAATTAAACAGTTAGAAAAATGTCAAATTTACCTTCTAACCTAACCTAACCAAGTCGGATTGCGCAGCTATCACAATAAACCTATCACTAATTTTCTGTGAATACACCTCAGTCTACCCCCTCGGGGATTAACAGGTGTAAGTATATATATGTATATAATTTTCTATCTTAATTCAAATTCAAATTCAAAATATCATTTATTTTACAGAAATTATAAATTTGTTTGGAATCGTCATTATTTTTCCCCTACCGTGCAGTGCGTGACATGGCAACTACTGACAACCATTGCCAGAAAACTCAGTAGGAATCCTTTTTAAACAAAGAACATCGTATCATACCTACGTACAATCATTTTTTTGTGTTGACTTAGAGCGACTTAATCCCAAGCATTTTTGTCATTCAAATAGTCTGAAATGTTATAATATGCCCTGTTACACAATATTATTATGGCTTATTTCGAGGTAGTGACCCATCTTACGATTGGCTTAAGCATTAGGTTATTAAATGATGTAATAAACGAGACGGCTGAATATCTCCAATGAGATTGGAGATTATGAAATCAAAATGATTATAAAATCTACTCCAAATCAAATATGTAATGAGAAATGATTACTTTTTAGCTAGTTGTAGGACGATCCTGTGACAAGGTAAGCTACATAATGATGGTCAAGTCATGCTGGAATTACCTGGTCTTGAACTATCGAGGTATACAACAGAACTGTTTGTGTGTGTTTGTTATTGAGAGCATTATGTCAATCTTATGAAACTAAACTTAAAAACTATGGTAAAAGGCATGTTACACTGGATTCAATCACTGAATGGGAGAAAAAATTAATACAAGCTTAACGAACTATTACAAACACTGAAAAGTAAAAAAAAACAACGATTAATAAAATCGACTTTAAAAAATGAAAAGTAAAAATTTACATTTACAAATTTACAAATTGAATTTACAGACTTACTGTTATGTTAGAAGTCGGTGCCAATTTTGTTTGTGGTGCCTGAACTACTATGCTGTAATCAATTGAAATAAAACCTTTCGGGCAAGGTACTAACTTTTAACAGATCAGTTTTTTTTTAAACTTAATCTTTTATTGATTATTTACAGATCAGTTAATCTGTAAATTCGGTTATTTTTACCCGACTGCCGAGCAGGGTTATGTTTTTAGCGCGTATTTTGTATGTATGTATGTATATATATATATATATATATGTTCGTAATATTCTTTATTAACTGTATTTTTATTACCTTTATACCAATATGCTGAAAAGATCGCGACAAGCTTTATAGTAGGCGGTACCCATTTGCAAATCACAGACCAGATGAAAATAAATGGACCGCCTGCTATAAAGCTTGTTTTCTCTGAGTTGTTTTATACTTTTTAGGCTTGAAGTTGGTTTTTTTAAACGCACTTTTTTATTATTATTTATTTGTGATAAATATTATAAAACCAGTGTTTCCCAAATATTCTGCCATGGCCCAGTAATTTTCACACTGCCCCTTCGTGACCTACTGAATACTTTTTAACCCAAGCTGGTTCCATTAATAATACACATTTATTAATATGTAGTAAAAATGTTTTATTAATACTAGGTAGGTACATACAATATTTTTATATCACTAGTTACTCAATTTTAGTGCGAATTATGGAGCTAGGTTCATTTAAATTAATATACGATGCGTTGATCGATAGCAGATATATTATTATTATTTTTTTAAAAGGGCGGGAATGGTGTGACCCAGTATATATTTTGATGGCCCGGTACCGGGTCGCGACCCGGCAAATGGGAAACTTTGGTACAAACGACATATCAATGGCTGTGTCCCAATTCTACGTTGCAGGGCTTTCAATTGGGTGAAGTGATCGTTAAGCCCGCACAATATTCGGGATATTCACATGAGTGTGACGTGTCCCCTTTTTGTATTTATTTATTTATTTATTTATTTATTTCTAAGAAAACCAACAGCGTTACAGTAAGTAAATACGTACATTAAAGACAAAAAGTAAGGCTAATAACAGGTTTTCCTTAACTATCACATAAAGTATAAATCGGCTTGTGAACGGACAGAATTTACCTACTACATTTTTAACTAAATACAGAAGACGAACGAAGCGAGATTTACATAATCAGTATTAGTATTACACCCTTCGATTAATCTACTATCTCTTTTAGAGTACTTATTATCTGTAGCTTGTATGACTTCTTAGAGCAAATAAGAGTATTCTTATATTATAATTGGCTCGCTGACATCGCTGCACGCGCCCGAAGGCGGCTCGGGCGTCGGAGGGCGCAAACTGACCTCCGCCCCCCATGAGCGCGGGCCTGAGGGTGACGGGTGGAGCCGCCCGTCACCCTAGCAGAAGCAGGCCACGGCGGCGGCGCGCATCGTAGGACGATGCGCGCCTCCCCACACCGGGATTGAGTCGGGGACCGCGTGGTCCCCCCCTTCCCGAGGAGGGCCAGACCGAGAGGGATGGCCCTGGGTCAGCCGGGGTGCGAGGTATATGTCGCATGACAACCTCACCTTCGGCCTAGCACTACGACCCAGGGACGGCGTGCGGTTTAGTCGGTTCGAGTCCGACATAACCTCCCCCTCCGGCTCCGGAGGGGTGGGTATCCGAGGGGATTTCTTGCACGTAAAAAAAAAAAAAAAAAGAGGTGGGTTTCCTGTAGTTAAATAAATTATTTAGCTGAACTTATTAAATTAAGAAAGATAAATGAGTGATAACAGTTGCGTCGGTTCTTTTTTATCGTTTTTATTTATTTTTAATCATCCACTCGACCTATATAACCGAACCTATACTAATCCATACTAATATTATAAATGCGAAAGTAACTCTGTCTGTCTGTCTGTCTGTCTGTCTGTCTGTCTGTCTGTCTGTCTGTCTGTCTGTCTGTCTGTCTGTCTGTCTGTCTGTCTGTCTGTCTGTCTGTCTGTCTGTCTGTCTGTCTGTCTGTCTGTCTGTCTGTCTGTCTGTCTGTCTGTCTGTCTGTCTGTCTGTCTGTCTGTCTGTCTGTCTGTCTGTCTGTCTGTCTGTCTGTCTGTCTGTCTGTCTGTCTGTCTGTCTGTCTGTCTGTCTGTCTGTCTGTCTGTCTGTCTGTCTGTCTGTCTGTCTGTCTGTCTGTCTGTCTGTCTGTCTGTCTGTCTGTCTGTCTGTCTGTCTGTCTGTCTGTCTGTCTGTCTGTCTGTCTGTCTGTCTGTCTGTCTGTCTGTCTGTCTGTCTGTCTGTCTGTCTGTCTGTCTGTCTGTCTGTCTGTCTGTCTGTCTGTCTGTCTGTCTGTCTGTCTGTCTGTCTGTCTGTCTGTCTGTCTGTCTGTCTGTCTGTCTGTCTGTCTGTCTGTCTGTCTGTCTGTCTGTCTGTCTGTCTGTCTGTCTGTCTGTCTGTCTGTCTGTCTGTCTGTCTGTCTGTCTGTCTGTCTGTCTGTCTGTCTGTCTGTCTGTCTGTCTGTCTGTCTGTCTGTCTGTCTGTCTGTCTGTCTGTCTGTCTGTCTGTCTGTCTGTCTGTCTGTCTGTCTGTCTGTCTGTCTGTCTGTCTGTCTGTCTGTCTGTCTGTCTGTCTGTCTGTCTGTCTGTCTGTCTGTCTGTCTGTCTGTCTGTCTGTCTGTCTGTCTGTCTGTCTGTCTGTCTGTCTGTCTGTCTGTCTGTCTGTCTGTCTGTCTGTCTGTCTGTCTGTCTGTCTGTCTGTCTGTCTGTCTGTCTGTCTGTCTGTCTGTCTGTCTGTCTGTCTGTCTGTCTGTCTGTCTGTCTGTCTGTCTGTCTGTCTGTCTGTCTGTCTGTCTGTCTGTCTGTCTGTCTGTCTGTCTGTCTGTCTGTCTGTCTGTCTGTCTGTCTGTCTGTCTGTCTGTCTGTCTGTCTGTCTGTCTGTCTGTCTGTCTGTCTGTCTGTCTGTCTGTCTGTCTGTCTGTCTGTCTGTCTGTCTGTCTGTCTGTCTGTCTGTCTGTCTGTCTGTCTGTCTGTCTGTCTGTCTGTCTGTCTGTCTGTCTGTCTGTCTGTCTGTCTGTCTGTCTGTCTGTCTGTCTGTCTGTCTGTCTGTCTGTCTGTCTGTCTGTCTGTCTGTCTGTCTGTCTGTCTGTCTGTCTGTCTGTCTGTCTGTCTGTCTGTCTGTCTGTCTGTCTGTCTGTCTGTCTGTCTGTCTGTCTGTCTGTCTGTCTGTCTGTCTGTCTGTCTGTCTGTCTGTCTGTCTGTCTGTCTGTCTGTCTGTCTGTCTGTCTGTCTGTCTGTCTGTCTGTCTGTCTGTCTGTCTGTCTGTCTGTCTGTCTGTCTGTCTGTCTGTCTGTCTGTCTGTCTGTCTGTCTGTCTGTCTGTCTGTCTGTCTGTCTGTCTGTCTGTCTGTCTGTCTGTCTGTCTGTCTGTCTGTCTGTCTGTCTGTCTGTCTGTCTGTCTGTCTGTCTGTCTGTCTGTCTGTCTGTCTGTCTGTCTGTCTGTATGTTACGCTTTCACGCCTAAACCGCTGAACCGATCTTGATGAAATTTGGAACAGAGGTATATTAGAGCTCGAGAACGGACATAGGCTAACTTTTATCACGAGAAAGGGGGTTTAAGGGGGGGAAATAGGGGATGAAAGTTTATATGAAAGTTTGTCATTTCTGAAGATATCTTAATGAAATTTGGTAAAGTGGTCGATTAGAGCTTAGGAACGGACATAGGCTACCTTTTATCGCGAAAAGAGGGGGGGAGGGGGGGGGACTAGGACCTTGGGAGAAAAGTTTATCGTTTTAGAAGATTTCCCGATGAAATTTGGTACAGAGATAGTTTAGAGATTGGGAACGAACATAAGCTACCTTCTATCGCGAAAAGGGGGGAAGAAGGGGGGGGGGGACGAACTACCAGGGCCTTGGGATAAAAGTTTATCGTTTTAGAAGATTTCCTGATGAAATTTGGTACAGAGATAGTTTAGAGCTTGGGAACGGACATAGACTACCTTTTATCACACAAAAAGAGGGGTAGTAGGGGGGGGACCAGGGCCTTGGGATACAAGTTTATCGTTTTAGAAGATTTCCCGATGAAATTTGGTACAGAGATAGTTTAGAGCTTGGGAACGGACATAGACTACCTTTTATTGCGAAAAGGGGGGGGTAGCAGGGGGGGACTAGGGCCTTGGGAGGAAAGTTTGTCATTTTTGAAGATTTCTTGATGAAATTTGGTACAGAGATAGTTTAGAGCTTGGAAACAGATATAGGCTACCTTTTATCGCGAAAAGGGGGGTAGAAGGGGGGCGGACTAGGGCCTTGGGTGGAAAGTTTTTCATTTTTGAAGATTTCTTGATGAAATTTGGTACAGAGATAGTTTAGAGCTTGGAAGCAGATATAGGCTACCTTTTATCGCGAAAAGGGGGGTAGAAGGGGGGCGGACTAGGGCCTTGGTATCAAAATTTTGTCATTTTTAAGATTTCTTGATGAAATTTGGTACAGAGATACTTTAGAGCTTGGGAACGAACATAAGCTACCTTTTATCGCGAAAAGGGGGGAAGAAGGGGTGTACCAGGGCCTTGGGATAAAAGTTTATCGTTTTAGAAGATTTCCTGATGAAATTTGGTACAGAGATAGTTTAGAGCTTGGGAACGGACAAAGACTACCTTTTATCACAAAAAGGTGGGTAGAAGGGGGGGACTAAGGCCTTAGGATGAAAGTTTGTCATTTTTGAAGATTTCCTGATGAAATTTGGTGCAACGATAGTTTAGAGTGCTCTGACCACTGAGCCACCGGGCCATACCTGAAGCTTCAGGTGTGGCCCGGTGGCTCAGTGGTCAGAGCATTCCCCCTGTAAGGGAAAGGTCGTGGGTTCGAGTCCCACCTGGGCATTCACTTTTTCCTATCTTAATCGATTTGAAAAGTTAGCATAGTAAATGCTTCAAAATTTCATTCAGATAGTTTAGAGCTTGGGAACGAACATAGGCATTGAAGCTTGGAAACGAACATAGGCTACCTATTGACGCGATAATGTAGGCATAGGGGGGGGGGGGGGGGGGGTAATAAGGGATTAAAGTTTGACAGTTTTGAAGATGATGAAATTTTGGTACAGGGATTAATTAGAGCCTATAGTAACGGACATATGCTACCTTTGATCGCGAATAATGTGGTAAAGGGGGGGGGGGGGGATAAGGACTAGATAGTTAATATGAAATTTTGTCATTTTTGATGATATCCTGATGATATATTTGGTACAGAGATGGATTGAAGCTTGGGAACGAACATAGGCTACCTATTGACGCGAAAATGGAGGCATAGGGGGGGGGGGGGGAATAAGGGATTCAAGTTTGACAGTTTTGAAGATGATGAAATTTTGGTACTGGGATTAATTAGAGCTTGGTAACGGATATATGCTACCTTTGATCGCGAATAATGTGGTAAAAGGGGGGGGGGGATAAGGACTAGATAGTAAATATGAAAGTTTGTCATTTTTGATGATATGCTGTAAAGGCGAATAGGGAGGCGAGTGGAAAGATGAATGTAGTGGCGAGTAGAGATCGAATAGAGAGTTGAGTTGAGGTGCGAGTACCTATCTACTCGCACCTCTACTCAAGTGTGGAGAGTCAAGTAGACAGGCGAAAAGAAAATCGAATGGATGGGCAAGTAGAGAGGCCAATGGAAGGCGAGTATAGAGAAAAGTACAAAGCCGAGTAGAGAGGGGAACAGACAAGTCAGTAGAGAGTCAAGTATAAATTCAAATACAGAGGCGAGTAGAAAGTCGAGTAGAGAGTCGAATATAGAGGCGAGTAGAAAGTCGAGAACAGAGGTGAGTACATAGTCGAGGACAAAGTTGAGTAGAGAGGCGAATTTAATGCTCAATAGCGTCAGCTCAACACTAAGCGATAACCGACATCCACGCGGGCGGAGCCGCGGGCAACAGCGAGTTATAAATAAATGCGAAAGTAACTCTGTCTGTCTGTCTGTATGTTACGCTTTCACGCTTAAACCACTGAACCGATCTTGATGAAATTTGGTATAGGTGTAGATTAGACCTTGAGAAAGGACATAGGCTATGTTTGGTCGCGATAACCGACATCCACGCGGGCGGAGCCGCGGGCAAAAGCTAGTAGTAAATAATTTGGCTAATAAATATTATGACGTCACAAATAAATTTTTCATATAATTTTCCTCATAACTTATCGTTGTGACGTTTAGTAAAAAGTAACTTTTTTGACTTACCAGTCAAATACTCAATTATTTTGCAGTATTCGTAGTTTAATTTCAGTCTAACAACAAATAGCTTTTAAACAGTAGATTATAATCGCAACCCAACAATATCATTAATTTTGGAAATTCATCTTTTCGTAATCAATAGAGATAGATAGAGATATTTGATCCGAAATGCATGGTGTTTCGTCATATCGGCCTGTGTGGGTGAGGAATCTGATGTAGGTACCCTAGAAGGACACCCGAGACATTCCGACGGACTTTGATCACTAGCATTGGCAATCTCGACGTTTTAGTTAAATGTATTACAAAGTTTTTGTTACTGACTTCACACAGATACCTCAATTTTGACAATCGAGCGAGTTGACGACGAAATAATCAAAACTTGAAAGGTGCCAACACGCGTAGGCATGCGTATTCGATGCGCGGGAGTTAATGAATGACCCACCAGTTTCTTTTAGCCGGGTTCAACGTCCAAAAGATAGAATAGGCACACATCGAAAGCTTTAGTAAGTCAAGAAAAAGTGCAACAATTTTGACATTAGTTGAATTTTTTTTAATGAATCAAACTTTTATTTAATGAAAAAGTATATTTTACAAACATATAGCTTTTGAATGGATATATTATATATACGCATGGTTTATATAGGTCTTATATAGGCCGGTGCTGTTACAAGGTCCAACATTATCATTGTGCGATAACTAACACAACTACAAATAAGCACTGGGCCCTTGATAAGTGATGTGCAGTTACTAAATATAGTAAATGAACCACAATTATTTTAATAAGACGTTCGACTGCAAAATCCGGTCCTCGGATTCCGAAATCTGATGCGACCGGGACTAACGGTAATGGAAAAACGAGGTAAGCAAAAGCAAAACAATATGGAAGATGTTATGATTGTAATTTAAATGAATTAAATTTTAATGAGATGTGAATATACCTTGGTATATTCATTTAAAAAAATGGTGCTTCACACAGATATGACAACCTGTTGCCAAAAAACAACTGATACGCTTCGCTTCGATAACGTCTATTTGATAATCTAACGTTTGATAAAAATGTTTTTCGCACACCCATAGGCCATATAATTAGAAGGACCATATAACTTTATATAACAACGATGCCAGTCCTGTCATTAGTCATTAACATTCTGTGATTTAGACTCTCTAGATTCAGACTCTGTGATTTAGAAGTTATAAGGTATAAGTTAAGTTATAAGGTATTTGCAAATTGCGGATCTGTATAAGATTAATTTTTAAGTAATATGAAGTAGTTAATCTTATTTTGCAGTACCTACGTATGTACAAACGATTATCAAACTTAAAATAAAATTATTTATATAGTTAACACTACTCACCAATACACGCACGAGCTCCTTCCCCAAATGGCAAATACGAATACTTGTGTCTTTCTTCTGCCGTATCAGCAAATCGTTCAGGCTTGAATTCTGATGGGTCCTTGAAATATTTCTCATCGTTCTGTATAGCTTGCACTGGTATTATGATTTTTACACCTGGATCAATAGTAATACCCAGCTCTTCTATAGTATACCGCTTGGCACACACTCTGTGTAGCGTTCCTAGGGAGGGAAACTTCCTCATAGCCTCTTTAAAACCCATGCTGAGCAATTTCATCTCAGAAATAGAGTCATAGCACAGCTTGTTGTCATATTTGGCTAGCACCCTATCGATGTCCACTTGAATTTTTTCCTGTTCTTCAGGGTGAAATGCAAGTTCGTGTAACATGTAGCTAGTAGCTGATGAAGACGTTTCAAATCCGGCCGCGAAAAATACAAACACTTGCGCTGCCATCACCTTCACATCCATTTCCATTTCAACTTGTACTGGTTTTCCATCTGGGCCTCTCTTTTCGATTGACTCTCCCATGATTTTACCTTTTTCCTGCAGTTCTAACAACAGATCTATAAAATCGTGGCGACCTGATGGCTTATTGTTTCTCTGTGCCCGAACAGATTCGAAAATCTCAGTAGTGGTATCTAGTATTGATGAATCGTTGAATATAGTTTGTAATAACGGTCCAAAATCAGGGAGAATCTCGTATAGTGGAATTATGGCTATGTTTTGCCATGATCGATTACGATTAAATATCTTTCTTCCAAAACTTCTGAAGAGAGAATTTTCGTTATTGATGCTATCCACTTGTAATCCGAAGCCACATGCTCCAATGAACTCCGTCGTGAATCGCGCCATAAGTTCACGAATGTCGCACTCACCACCTTTGTTCACAATGTCCTCACCGACATGTAGTAACTTCTCCGCACACTCCACTACTAACGGGAACATTTTTTTTAGTTTTGCTGTGGTGAATGCTGATGTTAAACGCTGACGTAATAATTTCCATTGATCACCATCAGCGTGAAATAAATTTAGGAAAACAGGCTCCCGTTCAGTACCTCTGCCGAGGCCGCGGGGATAAAAGTACGCAAAATCCACGTTCAAAATGGTCTTGGCGATGTCCAGGTCACGAATAATCAATTCCGGGGTGGTACCGTGATATAATCCCACAACTCTCTCGTTGGGGTATTTGTTGTACATTTCTATTGAAACTTCCGTGATGCTCCTTATTCCTATGATATTTTTGAACAGATTGCCGAACACTGGCACAGGTCGATCATGTTTTACATTGCGTTTCTCCCAATAGTCGTGATTTCTGGTAAAGTACCAGTATAGTAGTAAAAATGTGATGGGTAATAATAAAATGAACATGTTGTATTTCTAGGCGGACCGACGCGACTAACGCGTGATATACGTACGAATAAACTGAATGCCTATTTTCTACACTTAATCATACAGAGAACAAGTTGTTATGAAATGTGTAGGGGGAGGTGGGGAAACTTCATTTATAAAAATGAATATACAAAACTCAATTCTTGTTCAAAACATTTAAAAGAGTTTTACATAAATATAAAACAAAAAAAATTAACACTATTTTTGTTAATATTTATAACAACTAATCTATCATTAGGTACTTTAACCGCAGTTCTTGTTAACGTAAAACTTCTTCGCTTCAATAATATTATATGGGAACTATTTATTATTTTAATGACTAATTATTAATTAGGGTTCCGTACCTCAAAAAGTTCGCCTATCTGTCTGTCAAGCTCTATTTATCGAGAATGTGTCGAGGCAACAAGTTGAAATTTACACCAAATCCTCAGGTCTGCCTTGTGGCTGTAGAATAAGTTATGCCATTAAAAGGGACAGCGTATTATGTAGCAAGCATATATCAAGTTAAAAATACGAAACCCTTAGTGCACGAGCTCAACTACAGCTTGTTATAAAGCAAAAAATAAAAAGTTTAAAGAAAATATGTCCTGGAATATTTATTTATTCTAAAATTGTGGAAAGGAATTTACTTTACGTAACTTATCCTACCTATATGCCACTTGTATCAATTTCCCCCAGTCTCCTCTATTTTGTTTTATTTGTTTTTATTGGTTGTTCAAAGTTACAGCCCAAAATCATTTCTTCTATATAGACCATTTAATATTCACCTGTTAAACGCCATATTCATTTTCCTTCATAGGTACCTACTCATTTCTATTTATTTTGTGAAAATTATACAAAAGACGTAATAAAAGATAAAATACGAATAGTATAAACTATGTTTAGTCAAGGGCATATAAAGTAGTGCATTTTAATTTTAATGCACCCCATTACACCTCCTTAATTCATGGCGAGTTAGTTTTTCACGTTGTTTTGACCATTATTTCCTGTTTTTCCCATTTCCCCTTCAACTCCAATAGGTCTCATGCTGTAGTTAATTACTTCCCAAATGTTTTTATCTGCACCGGCCTATTTAGATACTCATTTACGGAATAATATCAATAATGTGCCTTAGTATCTATATAGTACTTTGCACATTTTAGATTCAAGAATATAGTTACAAAGTTTAATGTTTTCTGATTTATACATTATACATACATTGGATTACATTAGATAGATTAGATAATTGTATACGATGATGACAATGATTAAAGAATAATAAGGGCCTAATTGATTGTTCTTAATAATAAACAATAACGGACAGATATATTGATACTAACGACTCATTATCTACTTATAATTTATTATAATAATTATTTATTATATCACCGCGGAAGCGGTAATCAGTTGCAGTTATTGCAGTTGGAAGTTGATAGTAATCTATATGAAAACTGTAGTGAAGGCTACTACGTAGGTAAATCCTGTTTGAATATGTTTGTGAAGTCTTGTGTTACATAATTACATTCTCTGTGGTAGCAACACTCTACCATTTCAAGGATATTTTAGAGATCTCTTCTAGTCCTCTGACCTGCGGCAGGACAGTTAAAACAAAAGCAGGCCCATGGCCGTTTTCAGTAGCCGGGATTAGCTGACATTCCAGAGGATTTAGCTTCTACGGCATGCCTAGGATTATCTACACCTCAGGACAGCGTTTAGTCAAGAAGAAACAAAAAAAATATTCCTCTCCTTTTTCTAATCCATCTTTTAAAATTATTTATTATTAAAAAGTCATTTAATAAAAAAATATTAAGAATTAGGGTTTATGCATATGCTATCACAATAACAGTTACCACGTATTGTATCTATTTAAAAAATCAATCAAAGAATATCAAATCTCCATCTACCCACAAGATATTAAAATAAATGTACTTATAAAACATAATATACTTTATAAGACATATTATACTTAGTCGTTACAATTAGAGCAACAAAACATGATTCATTATGCATGTACATATCTACAAGGAATTTATAAAATATTCTTTTGGTTTGCATACACAACCAGACATACTGTTACATAATTTTATATTAGACGGTAGACCAGCGTCGACTGTTAATAAGGTGAGGTATAATTTAGCTAAAATATAGTCGTGTTATAGTTTATAAAGGACGTTATAAATATAATGTACTGTGGTGGTGGGTAAGCTCACCGTACTTACATATTGATCGCACGTTGTGTGCGGAACCGAAATTGTCCGAGTGCTCACGGGGTCTTCGATAATGTTTCTCAAAGATTTATTAAAAATTGTTTTTTCAGTATTGGAAATAGGACTTGAGCGTGGATTGGAATAATTTAACAGTGCTTGTACTGCCAACTTTCGCTATTTTAAAGCTTGTTATTTGTTTTATTAGAAACTAGGCTTTCAAAATTCTATTTTGGAGTTTATATTATGTGTTTAATGCCGTTTAAATACTTAGACCGGTACGTCTCATAGGTTCGACCATAACTACTTAGACCGTACTGTATAGTACTGTTGTAAGTATATGAGAATCTGTGGATGCATTTAGTAAAGTTCATACTTAGTACAAATAACAATTGAACCAGTAGGTATAAATAATACGGTTCAGAATAGATGTACGAGTAAGTATAAAAAATGAATTAATTTTACAAATATGCGAAGGCTACCCGTAGTACCGAGTTTAAACCAATTTGTTTATATTTACATGCGCTTAATACGAAGTCTAGGTTAATTACCAGACCAAATATAATTGGCATTGAAATTTGCTACATTTGGTCGTCTTCCGTATCGTGGAGTTTAGCACACGGGTGAGTAGTAAGGACAAACACCGTTGAGGTCCCAGCCAACATCACCACTGCATTAGTAAGTCAGTGCTCTGTGCACGAATGAGGCTCTAGCGCAAGCTTCCCTCTCGGAGTTGGACGATCAGACGGCAGTTTCTCTTGGAAAAGCTAACATAAAAGTAAATACTCTTGCATAACAAAATTAACTCTCTGAACTTTGAGGGGTTCATCGATATCGGTGATATGATATGTTAATTTCTCACTTACTATATATTGAATATTACGCTCATGTTTGTATGCTAACACTACCACAGTGCCGCTATTCGGAATTCGGGCCGACTCGAGTTGTTGAGTGTCAGCTCAAGAAACTTACCTACGAAGCACCCACCGGTATTTGACTTCCAAAAGTCAGGTGCTCACTAGTGCAACTTATGTGCTGGACATATCGATGTCATACGGTTAGCATAGGCAGTGATGTAAATTTTTAGAATCTTTGCAAGTGAAGTTTACAGAATTGGGTCACCTGATATTTTTTTATATATTTATTCCAAGTAATCTCACAAAATTCTGAAAGTTCATGTTGTTACACGTCATATGTGTGAACATCTACTTGTACTGAATCTATACTATTATATAATTGTAAAGTAGCCTGTGCCTGTATTTTGGACATATTTAAAAAATGTTCTTGAGTTATGTTATAATAATGATAGGTTCTGAATATATCTTTTTGGAATTTTTGTCTGTTTGCTCACGCTAGACGCAAAAACTACTGAACGGATGTTTTGTTTTCAAATTCAGTTGTAGTAAAGTTTATGCGAATATTTAATAACACGTGATCTTATCTTAAAGGAAAAGTCCTTGAGTAGTGTTTCCTAGTTATAGTCATAAGTGTAAAGACGAGTTCATGATTTGTATGTAGACGAGCTACTGGACTGGTTGTCCAGAACAAAAAAATGCTATAAATTTTTGACAGCAATTCAAATTCAAATTCAAAAAATCATTTATTCCATAAAAATATTAAATTTGTTTGGAATCGTCATAATTTTTTCCCCTACCGTGCAGTGCGTGACATGGCAACTACTGAGAAGCACTGCCAAAAAACTCAGTAGGAATCCTTTTTTTAAAAAAAACGTCGTCATGTATGTACAATCATTTTCTTGTGTTGACTTATAGCTACTTAATCCCAAGCATTTTTGTCATTCAAATAGTCTGAAATGTTATAATATGCTCTGCTACACAATTTGGCCTTAATTATTGTTTTAAATTTATTTATGGACAATGTTCTAACAAGCATACGGAAATAATGTACATACTTATACCAAATAAAACAAACGATTCCTAGAAGTGGCTAAATTGATAGTACATTTATCATCGTTAAATGCATACTGTTTTACTGCAAATTAAAGATAATTAAGCACGATTTGACAATATTGAAAGGACGGTAGCTTCCTCCTTCAGTTTACGGAGCTGTTGGTTTTTGGTACAGTCAGCATCAAAAGCGTCGGTAGCTTAGTGGTTAAGGGGTCGGCCTTACGATCGAGAGGTCCCGGGTTCGAATTCTGGCCATTACACTACCGACGTGAACCCACTCCTAGCACAAGCGATTTTGCTTAGTTGGAGGGGTTAGAGGGAATATTAGTAATTTCGATACTTTCGCTTGCTAATATTCTTTATTAAAGTAAAAAAAAAAAGTTGAACACAAGGCCCAGGCATCCCGTATCCCTCCCCTGATCCCATAGGTTCACTGGATCCGTTGGTGACTTGAAAGCTGTATAAAAAGTATTATCATACCACCAAATATTTCTTTTTAAGTTTTAATTTTCACGTAACAAATAGTATGTTTCATATCTGCTTTATCTTTTATTCTTCTATACTCGTGTAATATTGTTAGAAGATTGATAGAAGTACGCTAGTACTATTATCTATTCTGTGATAGAAGCCACTGTATCTAATACAAACAACTAACTTGAGACAAGATAATGCATGTTGAAACAGGAATTATTTTAAACACCCTGTATATCTGCCTAGATATTCACCTAATTCGATAGTAGTAGTAGGAAGTATTTCCTTGGGTGTATAAGGCCCCACCATGATCTTTGGGTCTCGAGACTACCTTACTTGCAAGCCAGTACACCTGCTTATTAACCTAGCTTAGACTTTCCTCTCATGCATGGGCCTCTCTAGAAGGCCGTTGCTGCCGTAAAAACTAAGATAAACGACAACAGAAGGAGCAGCGCGAGTGTGATACCCCG
This sequence comes from Eilema caniola, assembly GCA_949126895.1. Classification (NCBI taxonomy): domain Eukaryota; kingdom Metazoa; phylum Arthropoda; class Insecta; order Lepidoptera; family Erebidae; genus Eilema; species Eilema caniola. The sequence goes on from OX421467.1 coordinate 5,660,463, forward strand.
GGTGTTGCACACGTCCTTTGGCCACGTAATCAATTTCTATCAGGTGGACCGTGTGCTTGTCTGCCACCGAAGTGATACATACTAAAAAAGCTAAAAAAGCAATGCAAGGATGGTGGGCATTAGAATATTTATACAGTGTCGCCATCAGGAGTATGACGCCCCTGTGGTGTTGCACACGTCCATAAGCCACGGTTACCACTTTCCATCAGGTGGGCCGTATGCTTGTCTGCCACCTAAGTAGTAAAAAAACATTGTAGGAGAGCGGATGCAACTGAAATTAATGTATCATCCATCTTATTAGTTTGACGGCTTTCAACGATTTGTTTTTTGTTCATAATTTTAGAGTATATTCTATAAATTAATTTCTATTGGTGCCCATTTATATATTGCGCGGGGTGTAGGTATTTTTGTGACGGTGACGCAGTGCAGTACACTTTTACAATTTTTTTGCTGATTGTAAGATTTGCGCAAAATCTGTGAATGCAGTTCAGAATACCATTTTTTTTAAAGATTTTGTAGCCCCTTAGAAACATTTTGCTGAAATACAACGTTTAAGGGGAAGTAGCCTCATCTTAAAAATACACCCAGTATGTATATCTCGGCTCTACGAATGTGTGTTTATTATTTAAAGTCTATTCGGTTAGGTATTTAACTAATCCCCTGCTCATGTGGCTCGGTATACGTGGGCACCACCCAAAGAAGCATCAAAACCCGCCTGTCGGAACATGAACGGAATTGCCGCCTCTGCCACTTCGACAAGTCAGCGGTTGCAGAACACACCCAAGAGGATGGGAATCATACCATCGAATTTCAGAACACGAAAGTTCTAGCTACCACAACACATTTTTTCCCACGTATACTTCGAGAAGCCATCGAAATATTCAAGCATCCCAACAACTTTAACCGAAAAAACGAGGGATTTCAGCTCCAAAAAGATTGGTACCCAGCACTGAGAGCCACTCGGGATCACAGTGCAAACAACCAATCAGGATCGAGTACGTCCGCGCCACAGCGCTTGGCCAATCAGAATCGAATGAGTCGATTCCCGCTCCGTCCGTGCCTATAAATACAGCCGTGACTCAAGCCATCGCGCCAGTCGCACGTCAGCCGCCGGCGAGGCAAGGTCTCCGAAGTTGTCGTCGCCCGGCCCTGCGCCACTGAAGATGTCGACCGCAGTGATCGACGAAACGTCTGGAACGCAAGTTTCACATGGACCACGGCCAATCAGCCCGAAAGCAGTATATTCTACATGCAACGCCGGCCGTGAAAGCCTGAAGACTTATATTAAAATAGATTGTTTAATGCGATTGCCAAGTCAATATATTTATTTACTACGTTACCAGTCAAACTGCGGATTTGGCTGAACTTCAACATTTTCTGTAAAGCGACTGCCATATGACCTCCACAACCCAGTTGTTGGATTTTTAAGGGCTCCAACTACCCCGAAACGATTGCCATCGATGTTTGTATGGCAACCGGGACCGACGGCTTAACGTGCTCTCCGAGGCACGACCAGACCAATGCAAATACCCATATTCATGCATACAAATATTTATTTGCACGGAAAATATCGAGGTTTATCCAAATCCGCAGTTAGACTGGTAAAAAGCGGACCCCAGACTCCAAGTTGAAAAGCTTCGGATGCGACTGGGATTAACGCTAGGATGAAGAAGGAGAAGACCTAACTGAATGGAGAATAGGGACGTATATTGAGCTATATTGCTCAATAATAAACATAATGTTGGTTTGATATAAGGAACAACTAATAATAACCGTAAATGCAGATCAATGACCGGGCATATCGCGCGACTAGTACCTACCTAATCAGTCAGTAGACTCTAAGCATATCTATGCCTATATTAGATTATTATTTAGCACACGGTTGAGAATTGGCAAAATATCGTTTAAAGTATATTGACAATCCATGTAAGGGCGTTGAACCATTTTGTTCCACACGTCACTAATAATCTACTAACCGAAGTGTCCACGGATTCGCGAGTAAAACAAATTTTAATTGAGACATATTTGTTACCAAAACTGAACTGAATTCGAATAAATGGACCATTTCTAATAATTATTGATAATAAACTATTAATAAAAGCTATTATTGATGATTTAAATCATTTAGTGACAATAAAGAATCATTAATCAGTCCAGTTTTGAACTGAATTCAAATAAATGGACCATGTCTAATAATGATTAATAATAAACTATTAATGATAGCTATTTTTGATGATTAAAATCATTTACTGACAATAAAGTATTAATCATCCCGTGTTTAATCATCTTCAACGTTACTTAATATTTAAACTGTGTAAATAAAAGTATTTTTTTTAAAAAGGTGTAAGTTCAGGTCGTCCTGGTACTTACGTAACAGGTAAATCGCCATTAAAAGGATACATTCTTAAAGCACGAACTTCAATTGCATTTGGTAATTGGACTGCATAAACTGCTTTGGTTTTATTTTATTATACATTTTTAGACCCTAACATATAAAATTGGCATTAAACTTAGGAAGGTGTAGTGAATGAGTCAACAAACCAAAAACGTACTGTTTTCTTAAGTAGTGGTTTCTCCGTACACATCATTAATCCCTCGAGCTGTTTCTGCAGCGCTGGTACCGTGATGAAATTCATATACCAGAATAATGCGATTTTTAAAGTTTTCTATATTGTGCACAGAACGATGTCAAAGCAAAACTAAATAGCGCGAAAACAAATGAATTATCACATTCGAAAAACAAATAGACAAGCTTAAAATTTGGAACTCCTAACCAAACGCTGGATTAGCTACCGTAATAGCTAAAATAAGTCAGACATAAAAGAGCAGAAGAGCCTGAGCTCCAATTTGAAAGTTTCGGAAGATGAAGAGAAGACGACGAATTATATTGTATCACTGTTTTTCATAGATAAAGAACAGAAAGGTACATAACTAGGGAGTTTATTTATGAAGAAAACATAGGGAAAATATGATAAATAACTGCATCTCACCTATACAAGCACGAGCTCCTTCTCCAAATGGTAAATACGAATACTTGTGTCTTGCTTCAGCTGTATCAGCAAATCGCTCCGGTTTAAATTTTGATGGGTCCTTGAAATATTTCTCATCGTTCTGTATAGCTTGCACTGGTATTATGATCTTTACACCTGGGTCTAGAGTAATACCCAGCTCTTCTATAGTATACCGCTTAGCACACACTCTGTGTAATGTGCCTACGGAGGGAAACTTCCTCATAGCCTCCTTGAAACCCATATTGAGCAATTTCATCTCAGATATAGAGTCATAGCACAGTTTATTGTCATATTTGGCTAGCACCCTATCGATGTCCGTTTGAATTTTTTCCTGTTCTTCAGGGTCGAACGCAAGTTCATGTAACATGTAGCTAGTAGCTGATGAAGAAGTTTCAAAACCGGCTACGAAAAATACAAACACTTGCGCTGCCATAACGTTCACATTCATTTCCATTTCAACTTGTACTGGTTTTCCATCTAGGTCTCTCTTTTCGATCGACTCTCCCACGATTTTACCTTTTTCTTGCAGCTCTAACAACAAATCTATAAAATCGTGGCGACCCGATGGCTTATTGCTCCTCTGTGCCCGTACAGATTCAAAAATATCAATAGTAGTATCTATTATAGATGAATCGTTGAATATAGTTTGTAATAAAGGTCTAAAATCAGAGAGAATTTCGTATAGTGGTATTATGGCTACGTTCTGCCATGATCGGTTACGCCTAAATATCTTTCTTCCAAATTCTTTAAAGAGAGAATTTTCGTTATTTATACTGTCCACTTGTAGCCCGAAGCCACAGGCTCCAATGAACTCAGTCGTGAATCGCGCCATGAGTTCACGAATGTCGCACTCACCACCTTTGTTCACAATGTCCTCACCAACATGTAGCAACTTCTCCGCACACTCCACTATTAACGGAAACATTTTCTTTAGTTTTGCGGTTGTGAACGCTGGTGTTAAACGCTGTCGTAAAAGTTTCCATTTATCACCCTCGGCGCTAAATAAATTAAGGAAAAGAGGCTCCAACTTTGAATCCCTGCCGAGGCCACGGGAATAGAAGTATGCAAAATCCACGTTCAAAATGGTCTAAGCGATGTCCAGGTCACGAATAATCAATTCCGGGGTGGTACCGTGATAGAATCCCACAACTTTCTCGTTGGGATATTTGTTATACATTTCTATTGAAACTTCCGTGATGCTTCTTATTCCTATGATATTTTTGAACAGGTTCCCGAACAATGGCACTGGTCGGTCATGTTTCACGTTGCGTTTCGCCCAATAGTCGTGATTTTTGGTACAGTACCAGTATAATAGTAAAAGTATGAGTGGTAACAGTAAAATGAACATGTTGTAGCGCTGCGTATAACTGTGCGACTAACGCGTAATAGACGTATGAATAAACTGAAGAATTGGTATCTACGAGTAATTTGTAGAGAACAAGGTATTTTACCTTCCATAAGTACATTCCTTAAATATTAACGTGACTTTCACAAAATCGTATAAACGGCATTTTTGCTAACAACAACTAAGTACTATTAAACCGTGACTGGTTGCACCTGGGTAGAAAAGCCGGGTTTTCTACCCAGGTGCAACCAGTCACGGTTTAATGTTGTTCTAGTTTTTAGACCATAACTGGTTTAGTATTAGTTCATTTGTATTGTCGCGCTAAGTAGTTTTAGGCTATCGTGTGGATAGCCTAAAAGTACTTACCCTGCCACTATTTGGTTCTATTTCCTTGTAGATATGTCACGAAATTATGTGGATGAGATAAGAATGGCAAAGATTTGAAAGATTTCAGAATGGGAACTTATTAAAGATGAAATTTCATACCAATTTAAAGTTAAAAAAAAAAAAAAAAATTTAGAAGCTTATTTAAAACAATTTAAAAATTTCTAGATTAAAAAGTACAGAGAGTTTTAGATTCTACATGATAAAAAGTAAGAATTAGCAATGACCTGAAATTCTGTGATTTATGTTTTTTTTCTCTAAATAGTGAACATATTGTTATTTTTAAGTTTGTTGTACAAATAATCCCTAAATTTCATTAGTTGAAAATAACTAATGAAATTAAGGGATTATTTGTATTCAAAATCTGGATCTTTTTGACCCTAGCGCGACTGCTGGTGGGTTAAAGTGTCGGTCTACTCAATTAAAGTCAGCGCCTCCCTCTCAAGGTGGGAACGGAAACTGGCTGAGGCGGTTGTGAAGGCAGAATATAAACGCCGAAAAACAAATCGTGCACTTTTTAGGTTATTTTTTTGTTGATTTTGTTGTTTAATTTGTATTGAATATATTATAATATAGAACAGGGCTTTCACATCATTAAGGCGATTTTATATACTATACTAGCTTTTGCCCGCGACTTCGTTCGCGGTAAGTTCGGTTTTTTTTTTAAATATAGGACACGTCAATTTTGCTTTACCTCGCCTGATAGTGAGCTGAAGGCAAAGTCTCAGGAAAGAGGGCCACCATTATATACACGTGCCATGTTAACAGTGGTGGCACTCAGTTTGACAACCTCGTCAGATTCTTTTTCACGCCCCGCTTAAAGGACCCGGGACTGTATGAAGAGGGAAACACGTGAGCTGGCAAGGAATTCCAGGTCTTAATGGTGCGACAAAGGAAAGAGTCACCGAACAGCTTCTTGAAGGAAGGTTGAAGCAACATCTCTACGCATCTGCAGAGGCTCGAGGGTACTCGTGACCTCAGGATTTCCGATAATGCGGGCCGCACGTCACTGCAACCTGTCGAGAGCATCTAATAAGTACTTTGAGGATGCATCCCAGAGATGCGAGCAGTATTCCACGCAGGAACGAATTTTATTCACTTTCGTTACTCAAACCTCGGAAAAACTCGTTGTATTCGTTGTTTTAAATACATACTAATATTATAAATAGGTATATTAGGTCCTTAGATATGAAATAACCGAAATTTTCTTACTGATTCATGAGTTCGTTATTCCTGTAATTTAATAGCTATTTCCATTATTTATACTTTGTTTGAAAGTTGATTTCAAGATTTTACGCTCACACTCTGTAGGTATTAAATTTTGTTTTTATTGACCACTTGATAAATTAAATTCGATCTCCAAAAACAGTACTACCTAAATGCTATCCAGTTTGATGATAAATTCCGTATTACTTTTCTACAGCTGTCACTTTTCAATAATGTAATAAAAGTTGCTGTTAGCTAAATGTTGTCTCATTCAAACACAAAAAAAATGTTAGTACTGCAAATTAGGTTTCCTCCAATTTCTTCAATAAAACAGTAATTTCATATGTAACGACCTATTATATAAAATCAAAAGATTAAAATTAAAATTTTGTTTTGATTAAAAACTGTAGGTTCACCCTAAAATCCAACCACACGTCCTGATTGTCCACCTGAATCTCGTGGGGGGCGGTAACATGGAAACAAATTTACTGGCGTAGCTAACGTGGCTCTGCCCCTCTAGACAAGTGGCAATTTGCTAGCTGGTGTTTGGTGGAATAGAATGACAAATATATGGGATTTGACGTATCTGACAGTCGTTAACGCATGTCAAATACGTCAAATCCCATACATTCGTCATTCTATTCCATCAAATGCCGACTATCGAATTGCCACTTGTTCAGAGGGGCTGGTACTCTTAACATTGGCGTCTCGCTATTAATAATTTTATAATATATTTTATTTGACATTGGCAAAATTGCGGCGATAGCTGCAAAGCCATTTTGAAGAAGTTGACGTTGAATAACTGTATTAACATCAAAACGGCTTATGTTTGTGAGTGCTTCGAAACAAATCACCCCCAGGAAGTGAAATTCTATAAAATAAGTGTATCAATTCTGTTCAAAATGTTGTATGCAAATTTTAAGTAGATTGGACCAAGGAATCACGTTGTCCCATACAAGATTTGCGTCCCTTTTTCACCCACTTAGTGGTCGTATTTCGGCAAATCCCTTCTAACCAGATGCGTCATAAAAAGAACACACTTTCCGAAATTTAGGTCTCCAATAAAAGCGATCCGATCGGCAGTTGAAGCTGTGCGTTGATACCTTAATCAAATGATAGGATACCGCGGCAACGAATTATTTTATTATGAGAAACAGTATGTTCAAAGAAATAAGAGGAAATATTTTTTTTTCAGTAGTACTATTTAAGTAGTATTTAAAAAATATATATACTTCGACAATCTGTAGAACTCTATCTATACCCTATATCTCGTTTAAATTAACGTGAAAATTGAATATCAGACCAAATAAATCGTATAGTTTTGAAAGTTGATACAGTTAATCTTTAAGGTGTTTAGATGAACATACTAAAAGTCCCCAAAGGTGGAACCTGAGCCAGCAGTCGGGGAGGGGGGCAAGGTTCACCTTTTCAGTTTATTGCTTGTATATTGAAACTATTAATACCTTTAGTTACTTCTACATTATTTATCTAGATTAAATTTACCATAAATACAATGTAATAATGGAAGAAACACTAAGACCAATGCAAATATGCATATTCATGAATACAAATATTCTAGAACCAAACCTGCGCTCCCTTGGTAGCAGACGAATGGTCTGTTGCTACGCCACACGCCACAGAGACCATCGTAGTATTACATAAATTATTTAACAGCACCGGTATGCGAATTAGCTAGATAACCTATATTCCATTTATCATTACCTAGTTATAATGTACTTAAAGCTCTTCAGAAGCTATTTGATTCCGTCATATTCGAGGGACGAACGCCTAAGGCCTGGCACAGAAGTGTGGTGGTACTCTTCTTCAAAAAAGGTGATAAAACCTTGTTGAAGAATCATAGACCCATCTCGCTTCTGAGCCATGTCTACAAGTTGTTTTCGAGAGTCATTACGAATCGTCTCGCTCGCAGGTTCGACGACTTCCAGCCTCTCGAACAAGCCGGTTTCCAAAAAGGCTTTAGCACCATAGACCACATACATACGCTGCGACAGATTATACAGAAGACTGAGGAGTATGATCAGCCACTCTGCTTGGCGTTTGTGGACTATGAGAAAGCCTTCGATTCGATCGAGACCTGGGCTGTGCTACAGTCTCTCCAACGGTGCCAAATTGACTATCGATATATCGAAGCGCTGAAGTGTTTGTACGAAAACGCCACCATGTCAGTCCGCCTTCAGGACCAAAGCTCAAAACCTATCCAGTTGCAGCGAGGGGTGAGACAGGGAGACGTTATATCTCCGAAACTGTTCACCGCCGGCCTGGAAGATGTTTTCAAGCTCCTGGACTGGAGAAGACTCGGCATCAATATCAACGGCGAGTACATCACTCACCTTCGATTCGCTGACGATATCGTAGTCATGGCTGAGACCTTGGAAGACCTAGGCACAATGCTCGATGGCCTCAGTAGAGCCTTCCAACAAGTGGGCCTCAAAATGAACATGGACAAGACGAAAATTATGTCAAATGTCCATGTCGCACCCACTTCTTCTTTAAAGGTTGGAGACTCTACACTCGAAGTTGTCGACAAATATGTTTACCTGGGACAGACAGTCCAGTTAGGCAGGTCCAACTTTGAGAAAGAGGTCAATCGTCGAATCCAATTCGGCTGGGCAGCGTTCGGGAAGCTTCGTAACATCTTCTCGTCCTAAATACCGCAGTGTCTCAAGACTAAAGTCTACGACCAGTGTGTGTTGCCAGCGATGACCTACGGAACTGAGACTTGGTCCCTTACTATGGACTTCATAAGAAGGCTCAAGGTCACCCAAAGTGCGATGGAGCGTGCTATGCTCAGAGTTTCCCTGCGCGATCGAATCAGAAATGAGGAGATCCGCAGGAGAACTAATAGCACACAGAATCGCCAAACTTAAGTGGCAGTGGGCGGGGCACATAGCGCGTAGAACAGATGGCCGTTGGGGCAAGAGAGTTCTCGAGTGGCGACCACGCGCCGGAAGACGCAGTGTAGGCAGGCCTCCCACACGGTGGACCGACGACCTGGTGAAGGTCGCGGGAAGGGCATGGATGCGGAAGACGCAGAACCGGTCATTGTGGAAATCCTTGGGGGAGGCCTTTGTCCAGCAGTGGACGTCTTTCGGCTGAAATGATGATGATGATGAGATATAATGTAAAACATATTTTATTATTGACATGAAAATTTCTTTAGCGGCGTTGGACGGGTAAAAAGTGTTAAACTCGCGTCAGGATCACTTGACATTTGAACCGTAACCGACGACTGACGTCGTACAACATTAGCTACAGACTGTTTATTTTGCAATATACGCTAAGAAGCTTCGTAGCTTAGCCGTAAGCGCGTCTACTGTAAGTTCTTATCGTTTTAGATAGTACCGGATTCGAACCTGGGCTTCTGATACTTTTTGTGATAATTTTTTCTTTTTGTAATTTATTATTTTCTTCTGACCAAAATTAGCAAAAAATCAGTGATAGGTTCTATGATTGGCGCTATATTATAGGTATGGTATGGTATGTTCTTTTTATATTTATATCTACTCTGATACTTTTTTTTTTTTTTACGTGCGGGAAATCCCCACGGATACTCCTCCCGTCGAAGCCGAAGGGGGAGGTTATGTCGGACTCGAACCGACTAAACCGCACGCCGTCTGTGGGTCGATGTGCTAGGCCGGAGGTGAGGTTGTCTTTTGACATATCCCTCGCACCCCGGCTGACCCAGGGCCATTCCTCTTGGTCTGGCCCTCCTCGGGAGGGGGGACCACGCGGTCCCCGACTCGCCCCTGGTATGGGGGGGGGGGGGGGCGCGCATCGTCATACTATGCGCGCCGTGGCCTGTTTCTGCTAGGGTGACGAGCGGCTCCACCCGTCACCCTCAGGCCCGCGCTCATGGGGGGCGGAGGTCGGTTTGCGCCCTCCGACGCCCGAGCCGCCTTCGAACGCGGCCAGCGATGTCCGCGAGTCTTTCTCGCTCGCTGCGCCGCGCCCGCTCTGCTGTCTCCTTCTTGTTCTCCGCCCACGCATCCGCGCAGCGGACCATCGCCGCGAGCAGGGTGGAGAGCGTGAGCACTCTCACCCCCAGGGCCGTCACAAGCTCCCGCCTCGGCTCTTCAAACGCCGGACACTCGGTGAGCGTGTGCAGCCCCGAGTCCACGCTCGCGTCGCAGTGATGGCACTCGGGCGTTGGCTCTATGCCCATCAGATGCAGGTACCGCCGGAAGTTACCGTGTCCGGTAATGACCTGCGTCTGACGGTACGAGAGGCCACTGTGTGGCCTCTCTAGCCACTCCCCCATGATGGGTCTTACCGCCGCAATCACGGCGTGCCCTATATCTACTCTGATACTATAGTACAAAGATTATAAAATTGAAATCAAAACTCTTATGACAAACATTACGCACAGGCCAAAAAAAAAGTTTTATTACGATACAGGTCTTGGTGTCCATAACCTATATCGTTAAATAACTTTTTAATCATAACGATACACCTATATAACCTCCATCTTGACCAAGAACTTTGAACCTCTACTTTAAAAAAAGAAACCGCCGATTTGGATGAAAAAAAAAGAAACACGCATGCGCAATCGATGTTTGGCGCCAAAATTTTACATTTAAATTAAAAAAAAGTTTGGTATTGTTTGTAAAATAAATTAGTTTATGTATTATAGTATGAGAGTAGATAAAGTAGTGTATGACACTGTACATAACTTGGTCTTATAACACTCGTGTGATACTATAAATAAACTCGCCTGCCGGCTCGTTTTTTTAAACACACTCGTGTTATAAGAACCCTTATTATGCAACAGTATCATAAATTACTTCTCTGTATATAACGAAGAAAGAAAGAAAGAATTAAGAAAGAATTTATATAATAATTATATAAATTCTTAATTTACATAAATTATATAAATTTATAAATAAAATAAATCTATAAAATAAATCTATAAATATAATTATATAAATCTATAATTATATAAATTATAATTTATAAATAATTTATTTAAAGAAAGAAGTATTTATTGTGTATATTTAAAAATTATTCTAGACTTACAATAATAACGCATAGAAACGCAATACGCGCGAGCGAAGTGAAGCCATTTCAACCAAGCCGACTTATGGTCCACGAGCCACATTTAAATTTGGTCAATGATTTCCTCCCGGGAGATACTTCGTACAGTGGTTAAGGAAGTTAAATCAAGAATTTTCGTGGTTGTCAGCTGGCACTTTGTCGGTGGGGTAAGCAGCGGTGACTGCTTAAACATGTAAAAAAATGAAAAAAAAAAAAATTCAGTCATTTCCTCCCGGCTGAAAATTGGCAAAATTACAGTTAAGCCAATCTCTCGAAGGAAAAAAATTGTCAGCTTCTCATATCGCGGTGGAAAACCTGTCAGCTGGTTACCTAAAGTTGTAAAAAAAATTAAAATCGTCAGTCATTTCCTCCCGGCTGAAAATTGGCTAAAATACAGTTAAGCCAATACCTTGAAGGAAAAAATTGTCAGCTGGCCATATCGCGGTGGAATACGCGTCAGCTGGTGACCAAAAGTTCAAAAAGTTGTAAGAAAAATGAAAATCGTCACAACTTTTTGAACTTTTGGTCACCAGCTGATGCGTATTCTACCGCGATATGGCCAGCTGACAATTCTTTTCCTTCAAGGTATTGGCTTAACTTAATTTTAGCCAATTTTGAGCCGGGAGGAAATGACTGACGATTTTAATTTTTTTTAGAATAGAATAGAATAGAAATCAGTTTATTCAGTACATCATCATACACTGTAACAACATTCCTGCTTGTAAGAATATTTAAGTTTAAATGACTACAATTACAAACATTTAGCAAACAAAACTTAGATAAAAAAAATATTTTACAACTTAGGTCACCAGCTGACAGGTTTTCCACCGCGATATGAGCAGCTGACAATTTTTTTCCTTTAAGACATTGGCTCAACTGTAATTTAGCCAATTTTCAGCCGGGAGGAAATGACTGAATTTTTTTCATTTTTGAAGTGAAAACTTCTTTAGCGGCGTTGGATGGGTGTAAAATATTAAGGAAGCGTCAGGATTAGTTGACCTTTGAACCGTAACCGACGACTGACGTCATACAAGATTAGGTACAGACTATGTATTTTGCAATTTACAATAGAAGTCGTCGTAGCTTAAACGGTAAGCACGTCGACTGTAACTCCTTATAGTTTCAGATAGTATCGGGTTCAAACCACCTGGCCTTCAGGGATTTTTTGTGATTGTTTTTTCTGCTTAAACGGTAAGCACGTCGACTGTAAGTCCTTATAGTTTCAGATAGTATCGGGTTCAAACCACCTGGCCTTCAGGGATTTTTTGTGATTGTTTTTTCTTATTTATAATTTATTACTTTTGGTGATTATTTTATCTTTTTGTAATTTATTACTTTTTATGATGATTTTTTCTTTCTGTAATTTATTATTTTTTGTGATAATTTTTTCTTTTTATAATTTATTAATTTCTTCTGACAGAAAATTAGCAGAAAATAAGTGATAGGTTCTATGATTAGCGCTATATTATAGGTATGATATGGTATGTTCTTTTTTATCTTTTTCTATGTATATAACGAAGAAAGAAAAAAAGAAAATGTTTTCTCTTCTGCCGGCACTCCCAGAGTGCAACCCGTCTTTTTTTTACATGTTTGAGCGGTCACCGCTGCTTACCCCACCGACAAAGTACCAGCTGACAACCACGACAATTCATGATTTAACTTTCTTAACCACTGTACGAAGTATCTCCCGGGAGGCGATTGGTCATGAGAACCTGTCGCTGGCTTGCGGTCTATTACTTATTATCAGAGTTACCAGTGTTATCACGTAAGTAGGTAAAATATTGAAAACAAATTCATTGGTAAGTTTCAAAATACTCCATGGATATATAATTGATTCGTATACTTTTACTTACTGCTTTTAGATACGTACCAAAAGCTGTGTTTTGAATAAAAATCTACAATTATTTAATTTTTTATTCATAGCTATAGAACATAAACATATTCAAAGCAAACTGAAATAATAAATAAATTTTTTACAACTATATTATGCGTTGATAACAAATTCTACATGGACACAATTTATTAATTTAAAGTTTTCACTTCTGCCGGCCTTTTTTATCATGGGGTACCGATACTAAGGAAATATCTTTAGCAGTACTCAAAATGAATAGATGGCACTAGTAGACTCATTTAAAGAAATAAAAAAGTTAAAACGCTTATTTGCTGACTTAGAATCACGTAATTATTACAGAACTTAAACACATGATAATGTAAGCATGTTAGCATATAAAACTTGTCGGTAGGTATTGTAATAGATATAGATTTCGTGACAATCGTGTTATTTATTTATTTTGTGCCATCTAGCGGCATGGTGCATTATGTCTGTTACTTTTACAATAACTGCAGAATCCGGCAGAATTATATATTTTTGATAAGTTAATTTTAAAATTAAAAATTAGAAGAGTTTGCCGAAACAATGTCGCCATCAAGTTATAACTCCTGTTTCTGATTGTGTTTCTGTTAAAAAAATTATATTATATTATCTGTGTTAGGTATTATTGTCAACTAGTCAAAAAAACAGACGAGGATACATTGAATAATTATTTATTATATAATTTACATTTTGTGCTCAGAACAATTGCTAACATTTTTTTAGCAGGCGCTTAGTAATCTATTTCTTGATATTCATAGTAAATACCGTTATTAGTTTCTGAACTAAATATATTTAAGACCTAATGGATACTAAGTGGAATGTTGAGTGAAATACTTACTACTACTACTACTTCCGCGCTAAGAAAAATATCAGTAGGTCTCATGTATATCTCACATTTCATTTGGTCTGAACTTGCTATTTGACCAAACTAATTTAAATCTTGGTTGGGTTTTATACATACTATTTTTTAGGTCTATGGTTCTAGTGGCAACTTAATAGTTTTGGTTTTATTATGGTGTACAATATAATGGAGGTCTGAATCACACAATAATTCTAAACACCCTCTCGTACAAGCGTCAGTCCTATAGCTGCAATTTCTTATATAATATATGATGACATGCAAATACTCATGGTATTTAATAGTAAATGATATATTTTAAAGTTCCTTCATTTTAAATTCAGGCAGCGTTCCCGGAGTCTTTCTTCCTCAGCGACAGTTTCAGCGGCAGGCCTCCTTTGATAGATTGCACTACGTTAATCAAATGATTCACTTCCAGCTTTCGTTTCGTAGATTTACTTGGCTCTACGCTGAAGTTGTGAAGCAACGATGCTAATCCTGCCAGGGATTGCATTTCCCCGAGACGGGCACCTGAAAAGTAAATAATTTTATTATACCGGAGATCGCTTGAGTAACAACATTTCCCAGGTGGAGAAAAGGCTTTTCTCCTGGGTTTGATAATTTTTACATTTTGTATCAAATATAGGCCAGCCTTTCAACCATTAAAATGGCAATGAGTGGCTTGCGAGGAGGTGATCTCTCAAGGTTCAAAAATAATAATAAGAAGTAAAAGCGGATACATCTGTATTATCAAATACCTTTTCCAAAACTTTACTTAATCTCTAACTATGCAACGGATCTGACTGGTATTGGCACAGGAATATGATTTAGTCCGGAATAACATAAAAGCACCTTATACCGAGTCCAGGTTCTGAATTCTTAGGGTAAGTCACAGAAAAATAATATTAAAAATAGATTTGAGTAATGGGAAACCATGATAAATAAGTATAACTCACCAATACATGCACGCGGTCCTTCCCCAAATGGCAAATATGAATACTTGTGTCTTTCCTCATCTGTATCAGCAAATCTCTCCGGCTTAAATTTAGATGGGTCTTTGAAATACTTTTCATCGTTTTGTATAGCTTGCACTGGTATAATGATCTTCACACCTGGGTCTAGAGTAATACCCAGCTCTTCTATAGTATACCGCTTGGCACACACTCTGTGTAGCGTGCCTAGTGAGGGAAACATCCTCATAGCCTCCTTAAAACCCATGCTGAGTAAATGCATTTCAGATATAGAGTCATAGCACAACTTGTTGTCATATTTAGCTAGCACCCTATCGATGTCCGCTTGAATTTTTTCCTGTTCTTCAGGGTGGAATGCAAGTTCGTGTAACATGTAGCTAGTAGCTGATGAAGAAGTTTCAAATCCGGCCGCGAAAAATACAAACACTTGCGCTGCCATAACCTTCAAATCCATTTCCATTTCAACTTGTACTGGTTTTCCATCTGGGCCTCTCTTTTCAACCGACTCTCCCACGATTTTACCTTTTTCTTGGAGTTCTAACAACAGATCTATAAAATCGTGGCGACCCGATGGCTTATTGTTTCTCTGTGCCCGAACAGATTCGAAAATCTCAGAAGTGGTATCCAGTATAGACGAATCATTAAATATTGTTTGTAATAACGGTCTTAAATCAGGCAGAATCTCGTATAGTGGTATTATGACTACGTTCTGCCACGATCGGTTCCGACTAAAAATCTTTTTTCCAAATTTTCTAAAGAGGGAATTTTCGTTATTTATACTGTCCACTTGTAACCCGAAGCCACAGGCTCCAATGAACTCAGTCGTGAATCGCGCCATTAGTTCACGAATGTCGCACTCACCACCTTTATTCACAATGTCCTCACCGACATGTAGCAACTTCTCCGCACACTCCACTATTAACGGAAACATTTTCTTTAGTTTTGCGGTTGTGAACGCTGGTGTTAAACGCTGTCGTAAAAGTTTCCATTTATCACCCTCGGCGCTAAATAAATTAAGGAAAAGAGGCTCCAACTTTGAATCCCTGCCGAGGCCACGGGGATAGAAGTATGCAAAATCCACGTTCAAAATGGTCTTGGCGATGTCCAGGTCACGAATAATCAATTCCGGGGTGGTACCGTGATAGAATCCCACAACTTTCTCGTTGGGATATTTGTTATACATTTCTATTGAAACTTCCGTGATGCTTCTTATTCCTATGATATTTTTGAACAGGTTTCCGAACAATGGCACTGGTCGGTCATGTTTAACGTTGCGTTTCTCCCAATAGTCGTGATTTCTAGTAAAGTACCAATATAATAGTAGAAGTGTGAGTGGTAACAGTAAATAGAACATGTTGAACAATTTGCGGCTAACGTATAGTTATCAGGCGTATGAAAAAACTCAACTGGTATCTACGAAAATCGTTTCGAGGTAGCCCTTCGTCTATATTAAAGTGGCTATCAGTGCGATGTTGGAATTATTTATCTATCACTAATATCTTTTTCAAGTCACACGAATTTTATTGCTTTAGTAACATGTTAACCTATATTCCAAGATCCCAGTGCCGCCAGATATCACTTATTTTTTGTCGAATGAAATGTGTACCATTGCGTAGTGTTAATGTGTACTATGATCGCATGCCTACATGCTAGTTTGGCCAGGTAGCAAATTTCCAGGTATCCGGTAATCAAGGCTCATAATAAAATCCTTTATGTAATTTCTCCGTTCCAATTTTATTATATTAATCAGACAACCTTTTTAGAACGTTTTACAAGGAAATCGACGGATCTAAGCCAATTTGAATGCTTCTGTGGGTAAGAGCGTGAGTGCGTTATCACACAAGAGGACAAAAAAATAGCCTATGCAGACCTCTTTCTTCCTTACATACTTAAGTTTTTAAATGTATCTAATTTTATAATGTCCAGAACTTATTACAGGCAGCAGCGAGCCACAGATAGAATTTTATTGTATAAAGTAGCAATTACTAATCGATCAATTTAATCAGTATTCTGTTTGTGGTGAAGAAATAAACGAATTTTTATTTTAGTATTTATTACTTGATACCTAGAAATTGACCGCCTGACCAAACCATCAGGTCCGCATGTTATCATAGTATATACTAAGACACTATTGTATCTCTGGGCTCGGTACTATCTGTGCTATGACTACTCAATCGTACACATTTCTTTCGACAGAAAATACGTATGTATGGTGGCACTGGGATCTAGGAATACTACAGTATCTATATGCCTCTTTCTAGAATGTATTTTATCAACATTATATAATACTCTTTACCGATAACATGATAAACGGTCTTATTGTAAAATATACTTTGGACTGTAATAAAATGTTCTACTTTATTTGTTATTTTCTTTATTGTTGTTCATTTCATATGTGTTATTGCTATTTTATGGTTTTGACTTTTGTTTATCATATCAGTTTCTTGTGCATAATTTACTTATAACAGTTATTTCTTTGTGGGCCACTATGGACCATAAATCAGTTTCGGATAATTTCAATATTGGTAGAGGTTCAGATAGAAGGTTTTAGGGATATCGTCTAATGCATCCAGCTGATCCCACTCATTTCAATCAGTGTAGGTGTGGAAAGAGGGTTAAAAAAACACTTGTCCCCAGTTATAATGACAGCTGGTATTGACTAGTGCAACAGCCCAAACGGGGTGCACTCCTGCCTTGGCTCTGTATTAGCCAGATACAGAGCAGCCAAGCCATGCATTGCAATAATAAAAACTGAGACACTTCAGGAGTGCTGACAGAAGTGAACACTTCAAAAATGGAGTCAATATAATATGTTTGTACATAAAACAGTTTTTTTACTTAAAAAAAAGAAGTTTGTTACTAAAACGTGTTAAGAAATAATGAAAATTGTAATTACACTTGAAGTAAAACGAATCATAAAATATATAGGTGACATCTTAGCCTTGCACAATATTCTAAATTGAAAAGGAGAGGATGTAATTAATTGGAAGAGATCATTGAAACCTTCGCTATAGTAGAGGTGGAAACAGGCTGCAAAAATCCAGGATTTCCAATGTACCGAATGTACGTCACTTGCTTTTAAAAAAATTGAAATTAACATTAAAAGTTATGTGCTATTATTAATCTGCCAGGCGCATAGATATAAAGAGTTATTTAAAAATAAATTAGAATTTCTCCTAATTTAAAAATGACAAAAATGGTATTCCTGTAACATTATTTTCAAGAAAGAACATTAACTGCACGATCGTTTTCAAAATTAGATCAAGGCAAAAATAATGAAGGAATTTTTATTATTAGAAATATCTCTCTTTTCATTGAAACTGTCATTGTTTTTGACTTTTGGGAGTATTGACAGTGTATCAAAACTGAATTTTAACGTTCTTTTTATATACATATTAGGAAAATTTGCCTTTCAGGATAGAAATTTATTAGGTGGGATTCCATAACGCAAGCCAGTTAAGCTATGCTTACTATGCGTCTAAATAGCGTTGTGTAGAATGTGGTAGAATATTTATTTATTTTTATAAGTATGAGAGTGTATCCGGGCCTCAAATCGAACTCCCCTAATAGCTGGTACACCTCATGACTATAGGAGGAGACAAAAGGCACAAGAGAGAGTAGGACAGGGTGAAATATAATATAATAGTCATAAAGAAAATACATCACAGATTCACAATTTAAAAATACATCATCGAATGTCATCTGTCCTGTCTTTCTTCCGCAACGACAGCTTAAGCGGTATGCCACCTTTGATAGATTGAACCACGTTACAGGTATGGCTCACTTCCAGCTCTCGTTTCGTAGATATGCTTGGCTCTACACTGAAGTGTTGTAACAATGCTGCTAAGCCTGCTAAGGATTGCATTTCACCAAGACGGGAACCTGGAACAGGAAATACGTTCATGCACAACTTAAAAAAACAATATAAGGAACATGGTTATAAGAACATTTGCTAGATGAGCGAAATTGATGAATGTACGTGTGGACGATGTAAGAAGAACGTACGATACTCAGCGAAGAAGAACAGGGTAACCTAGTGGAAATGACAGCTAGTTCTAGGATGAACATGCCTGTACCATAATTGCGTCAAATCCTAAGAACACAATGGTAGGTATACACATATTCTCATATCTTTGTCATTATTTATATTATACTACCTATCTGAACTTCTAATCTAGTAACAGTCTTGTTTATTTTACTATCTTCTTATCTTATCTATCTTTACTTTTACTATCTTAACTTCTAATCTAGTAACAGACATATTTATTTCTTTAAACATAATAAAGCGTTTAATTGTTTATAGTTATGTATTTCTAACCGAGAGGTTTTTAAGGTGAAACTAGAATTAGTAAAAGCAAAAGCAGGGGGTGATATACTATAACAATTAAAATCATAGCTACGGTTTAAGGTGTGTACGTGTTTCTATTCTGATAACTGAGTGTTGACGGATTAGATAGTAAATATTTACCAATACATGCTCGAGCTCCTTCCCCGAATGGCAAATACGAATATTTGTGCCTTCCCTCAGCTATATCAGCAAATCTCTCCGGTTTGAATTCAAATGGGTCTTTGAAATATTTCTCATCGGTTTGTATAGCTTGAACAGGTATTATGATCCTTACCCCTGGATCTATAGTAATGCCCAGCTCTTCTATAGTATACCGCTGGGTACAAACTCTATGTAACGTACCCAGGGAGGGAAACTTCCTCATAGCTTCTTTGAAAGCCATGTTTAGTAATTTCATCTCAACTATGGAATCAAAGCACAGCTTGTTGTTATATTTGGCTAGCACTCTATCGATGTCCGCTTGAATTTTTTCCTGTTCTTCAGGGTGGAATGCAAGTTCGTGTAACATGTAGCTAGTAGCTGATGAAGAAGTTTCAAATCCGGCCGCGAAAAATACAAATACTTGCGCTGCCATACAGTTCGTATCCATTTCCATTTCAACTTGTACAGGTTTTCCGTCCGGACTTCTCTTTTCAACCGATTCTCCTACTATTTTACCTTTTTCTTGCAGTTCTAATAACAAATCTATAAAGTCATGTCGACCTGATGGTTTATTATTCCTCTGTGTCCGAACAGATTCGAAAATTTCAATCGTTGTATCTAGCATTGACGACTCTTTAAGTACAATTTGTAATAAAGATCTGAAATCTGGCAACAGCGCATACAGTGGTCTTATGGTTTTGGATTTCCACGATCGGTTAGAATTGAATATTTGTTTTCCAAAGTTTCTGAACAAAGAATTTTCATTATTAATACTGTCGACTTGTAATCCAAAGCCGCAAGCAGCAATGAACTCAGTCGTGAATCGAGCCATGAGTTCACGAATGTCGCACTCACCACCTTTATTCACAATGTCCTCACCGACATGTAGCAATTTCTCCGCACATTCCACTATTAACGGGAACATATTTTTTAGTTTTGCGGTTGTAAATGCTGGTGTCAAACGCTGCCTTACTAGTTTCCATGTATCGCCATCAGTGTTGAATAAATTCAGAAATAGAGGTTCCAATTTATGATCCCTCCCAATACCGCGGCGATAGAAATATGCGAAATCCACGTTCAAAATTGTTCTTGCGATGTCCAGGTCACGAATTATCAACTCTGGAGTAGTACCATGGTAAAATCCCACAACTTTCTCGTTGGGATATTTGTTGTACATTTCTACTGAAATTTCTGTGATGCTCCTTTTTCCGAAGATATTTCTGTACAGGTTCCCGAACAATGGTACTGGGCGGTCATGTTTCACATTGCGTTTCTCCCAATAGTCGTGATTTCTGGTAAAGTACCAATAAATTAGTAGAAGTAAGACTGGCAATAGTAGAAATAACATATTATGATGCTGCGTCCTGTGTTCTATGTGACATTGATTGTAACAAGTCCGTGCGACGAATGCGTTATCGCTAAGTATTAAGCAAATAGAGTCTAGAGTAAACAGGGGCAATATGAAATTATTATCTTGTTGAGGGATACATTTTAAAGAGAGAGTTATAGTCCAAAATGAAAACGCTTTACGGATTCTACTTATTATTCCCGTAAACTTCTTAATAGTTTTACGATAGTGTTAACGGGAATTGTCCCAAGTTTGGTATACACATATTCCCGACGCTACGACCAGGTTATACTGACCATGTGTTTAATGGAGCATTTAATGAAACGCGAAGGAAAGTTAGCTCAAATATATTGTCGGAAACAACAGATATTTGACTTTTTATAAAATTATGACTATAATCCGCACGCTGAATGATGATCCCTATGACAGTTCGTTAGCGCTTAACATTGTACTGACGTCCTATCACATCAAATCCTTTAGAGGTCCATTAAAAAGACGAAAATATCATAATAGGGTAGTGTCCTTAGTCAACGGATCATCGCCAATACCGCTTGATGTAGTAATTTTTACTCAACAAATATGCATAGTAACCTAAGATATTGACTAACTAAACTGAAACTATGACTTTTCATTATTTTTAATGCCCAAAATAGGTCAAAATATAAATAATCGAAATAAGGCAAAATTATTAACTTTTTAGATTCCTTATTAAAGTTTAAATCAATCTTTATATGCATTGTACATGTGTAAACGCAACGTGGACTGAAATAAATGCGATATTCTCTTGCACTGCATACATTTGCTCTACGTGCCAGCACACTGTGACGTCACAGTGTACTGCGATTTTGTATGGAGCGTTTTCGGGCAGCTCGAGAAATAAAATTTTCAAAATCAAATATCTTTAAAACTATTTGTCACAGGAATATTTCACTTTACCAGTTCATTATTATTGTACAATGTATAGTTTATTATAATAAAGATGAAAAATAGGACACAACCCTATTGTGTACAGTTGTAAATTATAAAAATGAATATTAAGAAATTATTACGTAATGTTCGGAAATAATAGAAAAAAACTCAATGCAAATGTACATGGTACGTGCTGCAAAAGTTACGTCGTCAAGCTGTTATCGACTAAGAAGGGACACATCGATAAACAAAATATCGATTATTTGTTGGAAATATAAAACAAATGCTTTGAGTTTGTATTTTATTTATATCAATCTGAATCTGATACAGGGTCAATCGGATCTGATCTCTTCAAAATCTGAGTCTGAACTGCAGCTGCAGCTGCAGCATCCGTGACGTTTATTATTAACGGTTGGTCAATGATATTGTCGTATTGTACATCTCGATCCCAGTCTTGTAAACAAATTTTCTTCGTTCTTTCGACCACTTTTCGCCAATCTTCGTTCTTTCGACCACTTTTCGCCAATCGTCAGCTGTCACTTGAGCGCAAGCTTCTTCCAATAAAACCATCATTTTATTTGCCGTGAATGGCGGAGTTGTGTTATGCCTAGCTGCATGACCTGAAAATATTTGTACATTTAATAATAATAATAATATTTTTAGAAATATATGCATATACATAATATTATATAAATAAAAAATATAGATACCTTTGATCTGCGCCCATATCAACTCGATTGCATTATATTGGCAGTGATAGGGCGGTAACCGAATTACCGTGTGTCCATTTGATTTGGCCAATTCATCCAAAAAATATGATGGGTGCGTCTGTTGTTTGTGAAAGTTCAACAGTCTAACCAACTCTTTTTTTAACATCTGACTGTCAGTTTCCACACCATTGCCGTGTAACCACTCTATAATTTCAGCTTTTTTGTTATTGCTGCTGGGGGGTTTGTTAATTTGAACTGAGTGATATGAAGCATTGTCCATTAAAATATAGTGAGGCTCATTCAAATTTTCTAATAGTTTTATAAACCATGTCTTAAAGTTTTCGAAATTCATTTCCTCATGGTACTCCGTTGTTTTCACTGACTTAAAAGCCCACAGGCAATTCGGCACAAAACCTGTAGCTGTGCCAGCGTGGCAAATGATTAAGCGCTGGCCCTTTCCTTCAGGAGTTTTTGTGCTGGATTTGGCTGTGTCATCCGTCCATGCCTTACCTACAGTATGATTGGCGTTCAGCCATGTCTCATCAAGGTATACTACCTTCTCCCAGTTATCAATTTGTTTGATTTTGCGAAGAAAATCGCATCGTAGTAAAGCTATGTCAGTACGCTCCATTAATATTTTTCTCTTGTCACATTTTTTATAGCGGAATCCACATTTTTTCAAAACAATTCTAAGAGAAGTAGCACCGCCTTTGATGAGTTCTGCAGCTTTTAATGAAGATAATAACTTCTGGCAGGTCGGTAGTTCACCTCGTAGGTAGTAACCATAAATATGATTGCGTATAGCATCTAAATCAAATTCATCAGGTTCTGTTATATGACATAACCTTTTCTTTTTCTTCTTTGGTGTTAATAGTTTATTGTCCTCCATGGACGACTCCCCAAATTTTTCCTTTGTTATTCGAGAAACAGTAGCCTTTCCGATTCCTAGAGCATCGGCTACACGATCGCGAACATTGTCAAGCGGTAACGAGGGTCCGCCATTTTGTTGTTCACGAGCAAAATAGTCTCGCAAACGAACTACAAACTCGCGAACTTCACTGTTGAGAACAGTTTTCCGCTGTCTTTTTGGCATTTTGCAAAACCGAAAATCAACAAACAGGTAACAGAAAATCAACAAATAACACAAAACAGCGAAAACAGAAACAAAACTCAGCTAACAAAGAAAGACGTGGCGCATACAAGGCGTTAGAGCACTCGTATGACGCGATGTGATGCGGTGTGACAAGAAGACAAAACAGACTGACAAGACATGACATGACTGAAAAATACGGTAGGTCTATAGCCTCCTTTTAAATACTTTTCCATGTCATCCATAATTGCCAGCTAATTTTTGAGAATTCTTTAAAATTCAATTCAAAAAGAATTTTAAATTCTTTAAATTATGCAATTTGAATAAAAATTAAAGTATAGTAAAATAAAATATAATAAGGCTGTTACTTTTTTATCTAGTGTTTTATGTCCATCAATGCGCGTAGTCTTTTTTTCAAAATAAATAAATATTGCTTATTATGTTGAATGACCTGGCTGAATGACATGACATTTGCCTGAAAAAACAGTATTTTATCGAAATTGTTTCGCATAACTAATACAACTGTCAGCTGAAACGTCATAGGGATCATCATTCGGCGTGCGGAGTATACTAAAATTGAATTCTGACCACTACTGTGAGAACGCTGAAGGCTAGGTTTAGGGTTCATTTCACTTGAGTCATAACATCTTCAGCTTTTGATTAAACTTGGAAGAAATTAAATATTGACTTCAAATAAAATTAAAGATTTTAGTATTGGATAAGAAAAATATTATATATTCTATTGGTTTTTTTTTCGATTTGCGATATATATTTTTTTATAAAATAAGCGACATAGGACAATATACGTAGTTGTACTCAAGCCCAGTGAATATTATCTAATCATGTCAATGGAATCATTATGGATGAAGTAGTTTACAGATGTATCAGTTTCATCATTTTATCAGTTATCCGCTGAAAATGATCATGCGGAGGATTTATTAGATTTGAGATAGATAGATAGACAGATATATCTCTTTATTGTACACCAACAACATCATGAGTTTGATACAAACAAGCTATTATATTGTTATATACAATTGGCAGCTTTATTGCAGTGGCAATTTCTTCCAGGTAACCATTTATCACATGAGATTTTTTATTTTAAATTTATCGCGGTGTGTAAAATAATAGTTTTATGTAATAATTCGGGAATTATATGTTATGTACCACCCGTGGTCATGACTCAATTGACCTGCGAACGGTGAGAGACGTGCGCGAAACATTTTGTTTTTTTGCGTCTACCCTCCATTACTATCATAATGAATGGTAAGACTGGTGACATTTCACTATGTCAGAATGATATTCTTAATCACTGAATTCCTTGTCCCGGATAGTTTTTGTGTTATAGCTTCACTCATAATCCGTGAATAGTAGCTGAGATCAGTGGGGAAAATTTAATCGCAATAAGTCCCAAATTATATAAAACTATGAATTTGATGAGATGTTTACTAAATTCACCCAAATTGTTTAGGTTGATATCTTCTTAATGGATTAAGGACATAATATTATTGGTTGTATTAATTACTATTTTTACTACTGTAATTTAATTAAATTTAATAGCTATTGTTGGGTATGTCGGTCACCTGATGGTAAGGCTTGACGGGGCTGATCGGCCGGAGCCAGTAAAGAAATTGTCTGTAAGTTTAAAGTATTTACTGATTCGAACTCACGATTACAATGCGCGTGTCCTACCTACTGCCCGTATCGAATGCGACTGCCCGTCGCAGCGGGGCCGCACGATCGGGTGCCTACAAAATGCATGTCAGCATTCTGTCCCCACACTATAGTTGGGTATTTGACTGAATAGTCAAATTATTTACTTTTTACTAACCGTCAAAACGGTAAGTTAGAAGGAAAATTGTATGAAAAATTAATTTTTGACGTCATAATATTTAAAAGTCAAATAATGTACTATTATAGGTTGGGGGATTATTAAAAATAAATAAGAACGTTAAAATAAGAACCGCCGCAACGGGTTTAACAGCAGCTAAATTATTTATTTTAACTACAATACCCAATTATGCTCCTAGAAAGAATCGTACGTAATTAGTGGAGAGATGTTGACTCTGTCTAAATGAGGTTAAATGAGGTGCTATACAAACTTCTATGGCAGTCGTTACTGGCAGTTGGAGTCTTAAAATATCCGACCAGTCTAAATATAGAACTTCTATATCGCCAATTGGTTATGGAGGTCAGGTGGCAGTCGCTTCACGGAATATATCGAAGTTCAGTCGCCTCACAGTTAGACTGGCAAGCCGACCCCATATGGCTTGCGAAAAGGCTCATACAAATATTATAAATGTGAAAGTGTGTGTTTGTGTGTGTGTGTGTGTGTGTGTGTGTGTGTGTGTGTGTGTGTGTGTGTGTGTGTGTGTGTATGTGTGTGTGTGTGTGTGTGGTGTCTGTTTATCCGTCATTCACGCCTAAATTAGGTATATGGGTATATGAGACCTTCAGAAAGGACATAGACTATGTTTATTCGCGATAACCGACATCCACGCGGGCGGAGCCGCGGGCAAAAGCTAGTGTTTGTATGTTGTGATACTGCAGTAATGATATGACTATTTGGTTAACTGGTTACACAAAGTAAATAGTACTTACGTCCTGGTTATATAATAGTAGGTACCTACTGATATGCAGTCATCAAATCATCTAACTGATATGAACAAGAATTCAAGCGCAAGAAAAAACTTGCGCCCGTTTTTTTTTCGCGCACATTAACATTTCAACATGTTCTAGTGATCAAAAAAAATAGAGAAATAACAAAATGTGAAATACTAATTTCACATTTTGTTATTTAATTAATAATAATATAATCATAACCATAATAATTTAATGAGGAAAGCAAATTGTACATATTTATACTTAACGTATGCAATTATATTGGGAAGTACTAACTTCATACCTATCTGAAATGCATCTTTTTAAATTAGTATTAGTAGTAATTAGAATTAATATTTTTAGGCAATGGAGGGCCATTGCCTAAAAATATTAATTTGCTCATTAATCTCTCAGTCGGTAACAACTACATAAGTAATATAAAAATTAGCACAAATGCAAAAAAAATACATACAAAATTTTATTTGATCTGAAATACGGTGTTATTAACATTTTTACGAGCATAGCATGACACGAGACTATGCACCGGTATATTGTGCGATTACGAGACGACTTGGCTTACCCTTGATAATAAATAAGAGTATAAAGTCAAATACTATTAGTAAATGCTTTTTATTACTTGTTGGCAAAGCGCTGATTTTTCTAACGTAATTTGTATCGTGTTTATAATCTGTAACTTTTTTAAAAATATATCATTTGAAATGCTTTCCGAGAAATTAGTCATAGGGAATCTTTTATAGCTTTGGAAGTTTATAAATGTTGGTAGTACCATAGGGTAAAAGTGATAGAGCAATTTAGGTATGCCTGTATTGAGCGAGCACTGTGAGCCCGAGCATTATCCTGCATTGAAATGAAGTCGTTACCGATAAATGGAGCAAATGGCACAACATGTTCCTCTAAAATCACCCTGATATACCGATCAGCAGTCAGATTTCCGCCGTCGACTACCACTAACTCCGTGCGAGCTCCTAAACATATCCCTCCCCAGACCTTAATTGAACCGCCGCCATATGCCACTGCATTTTCAAAATTAGACCGTAAATAATGCTCTCCTTTGTGTCTCCATATTTGTTGCATTTCATCAATCTGATTTAACATAATTCCGCATCCATTAGTAAAGAGAACCTGTCCCCACTCGTCAAAGTTCCAATGACGATGTTCACGGGCAAAGTATAGTCGGTCTGTGCGATGGTGTCTCTTAAGTTTTGGTGCTTTGGCGGGTATCAATGAGCAAATACCAACTTCCTCGAATCTTCTGCGAACTGTCCGCTCTCTAACTCTCACTCCTCGAACCTCCTCCAATGTATTTCGGGCCTGCACCGCCGTAAGTTTCGTGTTCCGACGAACTTGAAGTTGCAGAAAACGGTCATCTCTACTTGAAGTGCACCTTTTCCTGCCTTGCCCTCTTCTCTTCACTAGAGAATTCGTCAATCTGTACAGTTTGATGCTACGATGAATCGTTGATAACGATCAATGAAGTCTTGTGGCAATCGATCTGCAGGATTAACCGTTCTTCTCATTTCATCTGCCCTGATAATTGCTGGTAGCATTAGTTAAATCAGGCATACTTAGATGTTCGTAACTTATCAATAAGCGAGAAAACACAAAAGTCTCATAAAACTGCAATACATTGTTTTTCAAATGGAATTTACGAACTTTACGAAAATGGAAAATCTACTTCGAAGCAGTCGATAGAGATGAAAAATTAAAACAAAGGAATGAAAAAATGACTGTTGACATATGTTCCATTATCAAATTAGACGTTTTTAAAAAATGTATGTTAAAAATGATAAAAAAGTAATATAATAGGCGAGTACTACGAAAAAAAAAATCTTTCTCTTTTTTGTGTTCCACTCTTTCTGCCGGTGTGTGTATAAGTATAGCTTGTTGCACACCACACCAAACTGTGATATAAACTGTGACTGTGAAAATGTGCACTTTCACAAAATTATTATTCAACTATCACTGCTATTCAACAGTTATATTATATTTAGTAACTTTGCATTGAGTGCCAAATGAATTTTATCTTCACTAGAACAAGCGGTACTATAAAATTTATAGTAGTACTAGCTTTTGCTTTCGGTCGTGTTTCTAAGATAAAAGTAACTTATGTGCTGTTATGTAACTTTTTTACGTGCGGGAAATCCCCATGGATACCCCCCCTCCCCCTCCGCGGCCGGAGGGGGAGGGGTTACATTGAACTCGAACTGACTAAACCGCACGCCGTCTGTGGGTCGTTGTGCTAGACCGAAGGTGAGGTAGTCAGGCGACATATCCCTCGCACCCTGCTGACCCAGGACCATCCCTCACGGTCTGGCCCTCCGCGGGAGGGGGGATCACGCGGTCCCCGACTCGCCCCCGGTGTGGGTAGGCGCGCATCGCGCGATGGGCGTCACTGCCATAGCCTGCTTCTGCTAGGGTGACGGACGGCTCCACCAGTCACCCTATGTGCTGATATGTACAGACCTTAATCTATCTCTGCGCTAAATTGAATCTATATTCGATAAGATGTTCTGGTACAATTGCGTTACAAACATCGATCCTTATAGCCTTCAGAAAGTGTAAGCAAAATGTAGGCTTCCATGATTGGTTATAGTTGTCCTTTTTATGTGTTTATATTGAGTATACCTATATTGGGTAAAATGGTTAAAATTTAAAATCAATCTATCAAGTTTTTTGACCGCAAACATAGGCACTACGAATACGAATGCTTATTATACTTATGTTTAGATATTCATATTCGATGACGAGACTCCTTTTATTATTTATTAGTGTAAACACAAAATAAACGATTTAATATGTTGGAAATTCCACTGCAGTCATTTCTATTTATCATTCGGACACTTTAGCTAAGCTAGGCACTCTAGATGCCAAGAGCCAAGAACACTTAACAAAATGTAACCAATGTTTAGAATACGACCTTGTTTGATTCCGTGTATGGATGGATATCAACTCAACTTCTTCAAAATGGCCTCTGCAGCAAATTGCCGTCGCTTTGGGCGTCCATGGTAGTGAGACCATTTGCATGCATGTTACTCTCCACGACGTCAAGCCAGGACTTCTTGGGCCTGCTCCTTCTACCGGGACCCAACGGGGCTCTTGCAGCAAAACATGCCCACACCAGCGAAAGCGACTCTCTTGCATTTTATATGCGATGTCACGTTTTTTTTTAGTTTTTCGTGTCGCGACCTTTACGCGTGACTCCACACATCCACCGCAGTATTTTCATCTCTGTGACACACAGCTCCTGCCTGTGCCGCTCCAACGGCGGCCACGCCTCACAGAGCCGAGTAAAAGGACGGGCCTAATGATCGTCTTATAGACCTGCACCTTCAACCTGACTAGCGTTTTAGGATCGTGTGTGATGCCAGTAATTTCCCGCCACTTGGCCTACGCGGTGGCAATAGGTGCCTTGACCGCGTCGTCGATGTCACCAGTCACGTGAAGTACAGACCTCAGATATTTAACCTAGTCCGTGCGCTCGACCAAGTCATCGCCTATGTGGACGGATGTGGAATCTGTTGAGTTTGCTCTCAATCTTGAACAGAATCTATATAAATACGACCAAAATGTTTTAAACATTTTAAATAAGTATAGTAGTAATAACTTATTTTATGTTCTTTCTTACAGGGTTTCTCAAAGTACCGTTTTGTTGAAAGTGTATAACTAATAGGTTGAAATGGAACCATAGTGCAGTCTAAGAAACCATGCTTTAGTATAACAAAAATATGAAATAAATAATCATTGACTTCGTATTTTCAATACATACATCCGAAACGGAATCCCAAAAACGTAATGTGTGCAAATTGGCAAACCGAACTCGATGCATAATAACATTATCTCTACTTTTTATTTTCAGTTGAGTGCATTTATATTCTAAAACTATTTATAAACGAGAAAATATTCATCGGATTAAGAAAACAAGTGTCTTTTGAGAATAGATTTTTTTTTTTATTAATGGCCAGAAGTGATTCGGCTCGACGCAAACTTGGCAGAGCGATACTTTAACAGTTCACAATGAATGCATCAATTTAAAAAGTTTAAAGTAGATAAAGTTTTTAGTAGTATATTTTATTTAGGTGAAAAACGTGTTGTTCTTGTTCGCCGCAAAGTAAAATTACTTATTATCTACCTGTAGTGCTAACACCCATAATCCATATTTATATCGTAATCCATATTTTATAAATGCGAAAGTAACTCTGTCTGTCTGTCTATATGTTACGCTTTCACGCCTAAACCCCTGAACCGACTTTGATGAAATTTGGTAGATTAGACCTTGAGAAAGGACATAGGCTATGTTGGTCGATATAACCGACATCCACGAGGGCGGGGCCGCGAGCAAAAGCTAGTAATATTATAAATGCTGATTAATGCCCAACATCAGGGGACCCAACGCTCCTTAAAGAGACTGTACTTGGGGATTACGGGTGTATGTACGGGGCCCCCGTATGGGGCGGGGACCCTGACGGCCAGCAATGTGGCTAGATTGCTGAGCCCGCAGAGGGCGATGACCGTCTGGGTGATAAGGGGATACCACTCGATTTCAGGTGAGGCGGCATGTCTCCTGGCCGGGACCCCTCCATAGGACCTAGAAAGGAGAGCCTTTGCATCTCTATTCAAATGGCGCAAGGAGGCGCTGGAGCGGGGCCAATGGCCCGCGTCTCGAGAAATCGAGGCCCAGTGGTCCCAGCTCTACCAGGAAACCGTGGAGACATGGAAGGTGAGACTTGAACAACCAAAAGAGGGATTCGCCACAATCGCGGCCGTCAGACCGGTCATGGACGTGTGGCTGGAGAGGAGACACGGTGCTCTTTCCTACCGGTTTTCACAGAAACTTACCCGGCACGGTAGCTTCGGTACGTACCTATGGCGAAGACACCGGAAAATCACGGCCGAATGTCAGCACTGCGAGGACCGCAGCGACGATTCAGCGCTCCATACGCTGGTGGAGTGCACGGCGTGGGCGTAACAGCGTCAGGTCCTCGTGGTGGGTCTTAGCGTGGGCACTCTCTCGCTCGAGACCATGGTGCGAGCCATGGTCTCCAGCGGGAGTAAGTGGGACTGCGCTACCTCTTTCTGTGAGCAGGTGTTACGGTGTGCATTTTTTATAAATCTATTGTAAATAAATTCTTTCATAGTCAATATTTTAATATTTTTCGATACTCAATGTGCGAGCGAGATTGGACAACATTAACTAAAGTGTCTATTCACAGCGCTGCAGTGGTCCCTTTCTTCGGCTACCCTTCGCCGAGGAAGGTCACCTTTGACCCCGGCGGCCAACTGCTGTCGGCATCGGGTAAGTTTTAAGATCAACATTTCCTATTTCTTTCAATAGGTGAAGACTTCTCAGCGGCGGCGCAAAGGTCACGTCACCAGCTTGCGCTGCTTAATTATTTATCCTTTTTATAGCTTTTAGCTACGCTGTTCTGCCGCTGGGGAGGATATCTTCATCTGCTATTATTTTAGCGGGTCACTGGACGTAGTTCCCTTGTGATTAACTGACCCGCACTCTTTCTTTTTCCAGGATCTTCGTACCAAGCTTCACGCCATCATTCGGCCGTGAGGCACAACAGCGAGAACCCTGGCACGCCGGCAACATCAGCAGCCGAGAGTGAACGAGCTAAGTGCTTTTACCATCTCAGCACTGTGGACCAAACAACGCCTCGGCAGAATATTTATTTGAATCCACCCTGAGATTCATTTAAATATACCTTCATAAATTTATGTAACGACCCCTATTTATCGATTATAATTGTTAATTGTTATAATCCATCTTATAATTTATCTATGCTTACCAGCTAGCCAGGTAGACGAACTCATCATATTAATTACTTTTTACAGCTCTAATAGCACTTAGATTCAACTTAATTTTTAAACTAAGTAATTAAAACCCTAGCACCAAACTTTTTTCGTTACACAGGTCATGCTCGCGAAAGAGGCGACGGCGCGGGAGCCACCCGAGTTCCGCAGTCGGCGGCTTGGGCGCTGCTGTCAGTAGGAAGACCTAAGGCTTGTCCTGTTTTATCTTCTACACTGGTGGCACAGAAACTCTCTGTTCAAACAGGATCGGCAGCGCGAGTGTGATGCCCCTGGTGTTGCATACGTCCATTGGCCACGGTAACCACTTTCCATCAGGTGGGCCGTGTGCTTATCTGCCCTGCCACCGAAGCATTGCATTAGGGGAATTTGAGATTAAATCAAGACTGAATTTTGAATAGAATCTTATTAGGAGATTTAACCTTCTGTCTGTGCTTCCGTTTAAAATCAAGCCAGGTGAGGCGAGGCTCTCAGGGATATGTGAACAGGAACCTAACCCAAATTAGTTTAAAACCATAAAAACAGCTACAAATTAATCAAACCTTGTTACATTTACTGCTGTATCCAGTCAGATTGATACAATCGTGCATTTTAATAGTAGGTAACAAAATATTTATTTTATTGCGTCTGCATTGCACTTGTAATCACCTCTGAAGTGCAAAATATATTAACCACACTCACGACTCCTTTAATTCTATGATATGAACTGACTTATTTTCCGTTACTAAGCCAGCTTGAGTAACAATAACACAATTAATAGTACTTAATACCTGCCAGTGGCCCATTGGTTGGTAGACATTCAATTGTAGTTTTAGTACTTAGTACATTTTTAACTTTGATGTAACTTTTGTTAAAATTATTTTAAACCTTTCTTTTTATTGCTTAAATTGATGTTATATCTATTTATCGAAATTCGTGTTTTTATACATATTGTACACTTACATGATATATATACAAATTAGAGAAATAATAGTAGGTTGAATTTAGGTGAATCCGACCATTGTCTGGTCCGTTCCGAGGTGCCCATTTTAGCGCCCCCACGTCCCGTGCAGGGGAAGCGGCGTCTCTGGCACTACTCGTCAGCGGACTGGGATGGACTGCGTGATTATTTTGCGTCCATCCCGTGGGTTGAACGCTGCTTTGGAGGTAAGAGCCCATCTGAGGCCGCAACTGCTGTCGCCGGTGAGATCAGTCTGGGCATGGAATATTATATCCCCTACACTGATGTCGCCGGTGTCCGCAGGGCACGCCCCTGGTTCGGGCGCGAGTGCGCGGAGGCTGTTAATCATAAACAGTCTGCGTACCGCGCTTGGATCAGGGCGCGCGCTACGTGCGATCCCAACGTGGGCTACTTCAAGGCGGCGTACAACAGAGCCACAAAGGCCTGCAAGAGGGCTTATGTCAGAGCGGATGCCCAGCGCATAGCGCGGCTTGGTCAGGAGCTAGTAGAGCATCCCACGGGTAGCCGTGGCTATTGGCGACTGGCCAAAGCCGTGCAAGCCAACTTCTGCCAGCCTTCGCTGCCCCCGCTGCGCAATCCCGATGGATCCCTGGCCCATGAGCCGCAAGAGAAAGCAAATTTGCTGGTTAATCTCTTTGCGGCCAACTCCCGAGTCGATGATTGTGGTATGGAGCCGCCGACACTGCCCGTCAGTGACCATGCAATGCCTGATATTCGTATCAGGCAACGCGATATCCGAGCGGTGTTGCAATCACTCGATGTCCGGAAAGCCAGTGGTCCGGACGGTATTCCAGCGGTGGTTCTGCAAAAATGTGCAGCGGAGTTGTCTCCAATGCTTGCGCGGCTGTACCGGCTGTCCTACAGCTCTGGTACAGTGCCTTCGGCTTGGAAAGAGGCGAATGTACAGCCGATCCCCAAGAAGGGGGATCGCTCAGACCCAAACAACTATCGACCCATAGCCGTCACCTCAGTGCTGTGCAAGGTGTTCGAGCACATTATCAACAAACAGCTCATGCGTCACCTTGAAGATCACTCCCTAATTAATGACCGGCAATATGGCTTCAGGCCGAAACGGTCAGCGGGTGATCTTCTGGCGTATGTTAGCCATATTTGGGGTGAGGCTATGGACAAGCACGGCGAGTCATTGGCAATTAGCCTTGACATCGCCAAAGCTTTCGATAGAGTTTGGCACAAGTCGCTTCTTTCCAAGTTACCAGCCTTTGGTCTGCCTCCTAGACTGTGCGACTGGGTTGCCGGCTTCTTGCAGGAGCGCCGTATTCGCGTCCTTTGTGATGGACGAGCCTCGGAGTTCTTGCAGGTAAATGCCGGCGTACCGCAGGGATCTGTCCTATCGCCAACTCTCTTTCTTCTGCATATCAATGACATGCTGTCGACCGGCAGCATTCATTGCTATGCGGATGATAGCACCCTACACGAGAGTTATCATGGACGTCCTGCGGATAAGCAGACGCATATCGCGGAAAAAAGGCAGCTTCTTGTCACTGAGCTTGACCGGATCCTGAATCACATTTCCCAATGGGGCTCTGAGAACCTGGTCGAGTTCAATGCCAAGAAGACGCAGGCATGTGCGTTTACAGCAAAGGTATCTTCTTTCCTTCCCCTTCCCACTCTTCAGAGCACGCCACTGCCACTGCAGGACAACCTCAATATCCTAGGTATGGATGTTCGCTGCAAACTGAACAACAAAAACTACATCGAGAGTATCATCAAAGCAGCCTCGCGTAAACTCGGAGTCCTGAACAGAGTGAGACGGTTTTTCACGCCGGAGCAACGGTGTCTTCTTTACAAGACACAAATTCGTTCCTGCGTGGAGTACTGCTCACATCTCTGGGATGGATCCGCAAAGTACTTATTAGATGCTCTCGACAGGTTGCAGCGACGTGCGATCCGCATTATCGGAAATCCTGAGGTCACGAGTACCCTCGAGTCTCTGCAGATGCGTAGAGATGTTGCTTCTTTGGCAGTTTTTTACCGTCTCTACCATGGTGAATGTTCTGAAGAGCTATTCCAATTAGTCCCACCCTCCCCCTTCCTATACAGGACGACACGTGCAGGACTTAGATGTCACCCCTATACGGTGCAGAACATTCCTTCAAGAACCAAGCGGTTCGGTGACTCTTTCCTTTGTCGCACCATTAAGACCTGGAATTCCTTGCCAGCTCACGTGTTTCCCTCTTCCTACTGTCCCGGGTCCTTTAAGCGGGGCGTGAAAAAGCATCTGATGAGGCCGTCAAGCTGAGTGCCACCATTGTTAACATGGCACGTGTACATAATGGTGACCCTCTTTCTTGAGACTTTACCTTCAGCTTACCATCAGGCGAGGTAAAGTCAAATTGACGTGTCCTATTTATAAAAAAAAAAAAAAAAAAAAAAAAAGCTTAACTCTAGGTTGAGTTCTCTTCCAGTAAACTAATTCAAACTCATCCTTAGGTAATCTGTGCTCTCTGTACTACTACGCTACAAACTTGTATACATTTTATGTTTTAAATCTATCTACATTGGGAATACATACAAACTTTAGCTGAAGACGTAACTTAAGCTATAACAGCAGGAGCACCATTGAGTGACTTGGGTATCCACTGCCCGATATTTCGTATTTAGGAAACTCTTTACACTAAAATAGCGATACCTCATTGGTTGTAGGTTTCGCATAATGATGTATTACATGGCGGCTTTCAAAATTGGCGTAACCACTAAATATTAATAAAATCATTGCTACTTACTAATAATACGACAATATTATTAATTTATATGAATTTTATTATTATTTATATCAATAATAACTATATTATTACGTATTTCTTATTAAATACGTATTATTTTCCGTAGCGCACTGTCCGTAGTGTCGCTGATTGGTTATCGACATTTTATAGTCCGAACTACGTATCTACAGAATACATCATTGCCTACAACTGGCCGCTTTTACGATGGTGCACAACGGTCATTTGGCCGTCAGATGTCGGTCGAAAAGTGAAGTGTTGGTAATAACCTGGTGATTTAGGTGCGTGTGTTTGCTGCATGTGGTTTCTATTTTTGTGAGTTCTATGAATTTTAGAGGTTATTACTATTTTTGCTGAAATAAATTATGGAAAATAATTTGTATTTTTTTTTGCATGGTTTTTTAGAATGACCTATGTAGGTAGGTGCTATTAGGCATCTGCTTAGGCTACTTTCTATTTTAATATTGTAGGCCTGCCATGATATGTACAGCCGAAGTTGCGCGCTGATATTTTGGGTAATTGGTTCCGTGAAATGTATTTATCTCGCAATTGGACTGAACACGGTATCAGAACGTTTGTTCGACCCAAGATTTACTGAAAGAAATCCAGAGTCATTTCATGGCACAGTCGCCAACTTCACATAATACAATAAAAAAAATTAAGACGTTGAATTTTTTCGTTCGTTTCTTTCAAGTGCAAAAAGCAATCGTCTAAATATTAAACTTGGCTAGAAATAACGAATGTGCACTTTAGATAGTAATACGCGCGCAGGGAAACAACATAATAGGGGTTAAAGTATGAAATTGCCGTTTCATTGTAATAGGTACTTCGAATTGACATAGAACCTTCATGGTTTGAGATTTTTGAGTGAAACTTTTTCCACATGGTACCTATGTAGTTCTTCATTTAAAAATGTGCATCATTCGATTATCGACTTTCAGTTGTTTTTTTTATTCAGCTTAGACAAGAAAGATGGATACTTCGAAAATTCGAGTGATTTTTGAATACGAGTTCCGACGCGGAACTAACGCGGTAGAAACAGCTCGCAATATCAATGTTGCGTTTGGAGAGGGGACTGCTAATGAACGCACCGTGCGATTTTGGTTTAAACGCTTTCGTGATGGAAACTTTGATTTGAAGAACGAACCACGAAGAAGGCCGTCCCACACAGGTGAATAACAATGAATTGAAAGACATGGTGGAAGCCGATCCGAGCCAAACTACCCAGGAATTAGCTGCATGGTTTAACGTTACCTTACCAACAATATTGACTCATTTGCGTCAAATCAATAAAATAAAAAAATGTGAAAAATGGGTACCTCATGATTTGACTGATCTGCAGAAAGAAATGCGTGTTGAAACTTGTGTTGCCTTGTTGAATCGATACAGAAATGAAGGAATATTGGATCGAATTGTGACATGTGATGAAAAGTGGATTCTTTACGATAACCGTAAGCGAAAAATGCAATGGCTGACCCCAGGTGAAACGCCACAACAGTGTCCTAAAGCAAAGCTTACCAATAAAAAGGTAATGGTAACTGTTTGGTGGTCTCAGCATGGTGTTATTCACTATAGCTTTCTACGATTTGGTCAAGCAATAACGGCAGATGTCTACTGTGCCGAACTCCGAACAATGATAGCAAAACTAGCAGTGAAACAGCCCCGACTCATGAATCGATCTTCACCATTATTGCTCCATGATAACGCGAGACCTCATACAGCACGAGAAACCGTTTTAACTCTACAGGAACTGCAATTAGAAACTATCCGTCACGTATTCGCAAGACCTTGCTCCAACAGACTACCATTTTTTTCGTGATTTGGACAATTTTCTATGTGATAAAAAGTTTTCTTCTCAGGAGGCAGTACAAAATGCTTTCACACAGTTTGTCGAATCTAGATCACCAGAGTTCTATCGCAAAGGCATAAATGACCTTCCTACTAGATGGCAGCAATGTATAGATAACAATGGTAATTATTTTGATTAAATAAATACGTTAAATTAAAAAAAAACGAATTTCAATTTGTCAGTACAAATCGGCAATTTCATACTTTAACCCCTAATATTAGGTACCTCGTGGCGCGCATGTTAGCCCACCTGAATTCAGATATTGAGGACGAGACAATTTTATGTACAAGCAGGCCGCCATTTGAATATCAGACGTAGGTACACAAGCAATGATTTTGGATTTGAATGCTTTTGATTCTGAAGGCGTAAATCAAAAGGAAACCTTAAATGTGAAGTAAATGTATTTGTATAAAGTTATGTACCATATTTTGTACAACAACAACAAATATAACAACAATTAAATTAAGACATAGTTTAAAAAATGGTAGTTACTGAAAAAAATTATTATGAGAAATATTAATATCACAACATTTTTGTAAATATTATGTACAGTTAAATACAAAATAATTATAAAGTCAATGAAAACAAAAAATAACCACAGCTGTAACTGTGAGGTACATAAAATGAAAATAACCATTAGAACCCGCAATCGTACTAGTATATGAAATTTTTACTTGCATAAACCTGTCAGCAGTAATTAAAATTAATACATTCCTTATACAAATTCAACGCAATAACAAAAGATGGAACAAAAAGCCCTTTATTCCAACCAAACACAGTAAGATGAACATGTAAACAAAACAAGCGTCACCGTTGTTCAAAAATAAACTGTGGAATGGAATGCCGGATATTGCAATCCCAGCTCGTTACGGACTAAGGATCCAGGTGGTGATGGTGGCTCAGTGCGATCTGGCACCTCAAACGGCGCGCACGCACGCTTGTCCGACTGTTTATTCGCATCGATGTTATACACGACTCAGTGAATTTAACAACGGAAAGGAACGAATAGGACACTGAAAATATTGATAAACACGGTTTGTCAAAAATTAATCTGTGACTTTAAAAATTGTGTAGTAGACTCGAAGTGAAAGAATTTCAAAAAGTTGTGCAAGTTGGATTATTTGGAAATTATTCAAAAACTCTTGTCAATTTAATTGGCATTCAGTGAATAGTGAGTGACGATATCAAAGTGCAGAAAAGAATAAATAACAAATATTCTGGTGATAACAATGAAAGTCCTGCCAGTAGAAGACAAGGTTGCAAGGGTTGGAGAAGGGAATGAACCGACCGTAGTCGTCGGCACGCCGATTTTGACCAAAGAGGAATTAAATAAGTAAGTTATGTGGAGTAAACAAAATAAGACAATAACATACAATTATTTTTTGCCGAAATTGATAACTTTATGTAAAACTTAATTGAACTACAATTAAATAGAATATCTATAGAAGAAGGATATCAAATCATTTTGCAAAACATACTTTCAACTAAATAAATTAAAGAATTACAATTATTTGAGAGAAATAATGTAAGTGGAATTTAGAAAATTTATGTTGCGAATAATATCAAAATGAAGGTTACAAAAGAAAATAATCTAACACTAAATGGAATAAAATATTTTGAATTCTTATATTTATGACTATTTGTGTGAATAGAAGAGACCATATTGAAAAGAACTTGATGGAGTTCATCAAAAAGTAACACAGCATTAGCAAGTTCGCTAGGTCAGATGTGTTGGCTGGTTGCCAGAGTGACACAACCGCTTGGAATGCAATGTTTACGTGCCTACCATCTCGCACGTTGTCACGATTCGGGTCATGATTCCTCTCGTCTTGTTTTGGTCTTTTCTCAAAAACATTATATTGTTTATCTGCCTACACTGATAAATAATTTTGAATTCTTGGAAGTTTTTCTCCTAATATTTTGTAACTAAGTTCATGATACTAAACCCTAAAAACATAGATGCTGCAATCTAGAACTAAACTTAGACTATTTCCTCAGGGGTTGTCCTCTTGGAGTATCACGCGTCACTTCATCCCTCTACGTGTGTGGAGCCCATGCTTTGCCTGGAGCAGTAAGAGCTCTGCAACCTGGTCTCATCGTTAGCGCAGCACCGGAGCTACCTCCACCTCCAGAAGACTATGTACCAAGGCAGTTGGTGCCACTACTCGACACACCGAACTCGGATATGCATCCTTACATGGAAAGTGTAGCTGACCTGATTAATGAGGTAAATATCTTCAATAATTATTTATTATGAAGTTTATTCTGGCCTAGTGAATGCACTGTTTCTCGCGTTTAAAACCATTTGTATTCAAAATTTGCTTTCTTTCATCAGGTCATCTCCCATGGTAACGTGGTACTGGTTCACTGCGTAGCTGGTATATCGAGATCTGTAACGCTCTGCTTAGCGTATCTTGTTAAGTGGCAGAGAATGACCTTGAGGGATGCCTATTATCATATGAAGCAACGACGGTAAGTGAGACTAAATGTTTTCATCTCAATATTAAATTGTTTCTTGAATACATTCCTATATTTATGACTATAATTTTCATGAATAATCGTTTCGAACGCAGTATTTATGCGGACTGTTTGAGTTGAGTTTATAGTTTCCGGCCTACATAACATTGTAACAAATAACTCTTTATGCTAGTTATTTAATATTTTCAGTATCTTTACAATGGTTATATTTATGTATTTGTTGCAGACCACAAATTCGACCAAACACAGGCTTCTTCAAACAACTGATCAAGTATGAGGAGCGGCTTTTCTGCGAACCTTCTGTTAAGATGGTGTATTGTGAAGCTATTGATAAGGAGATTCCAGATGTATACGAGGCTGACTACAGCGGAATGACTTGGTTCAGGCAGCGATATGGCCCCATCCAGAAATGTTGAAAACGCCTAGAAGATACAAAAACAGCATGTAAAGAATAACTGTGATCTATGAGAAGATGAAAGGCAAGTTCGAGTACATGGTGATGAATACCAATAAACTAAGACTGAGTGCATGATTTAATAATTTGAATTAAGATATGAATGAATAGGTATCAGTTTCAATATTACTATGAGATTTTGTTAAGCTTAAGTAAAAATGTGAAGATATGCCAGGGCATGAACTGGTTGTGTTTGACGAACTTGTATTTCATACAACTTATTGGCTGATAATGATAGCGTAAGAGTAATATATACTTTATTAAAAAGTATTTAATTTAAGCAATGTGATATATAACGTATTGTTATACATTTAAAATTAGATAAATATTTGCCATATAAATTGTATAATTATGATGGGACCAAAATAAATAAGCAGTTAATTTATCTTTTGACGTTTGATTTTCAACCCTAATATAACGCAAAATAGTAAGACTAAATATTATGAAAAATATCGAAATAAAGACACAAAGTATTGTTACTGCTGCTGCTGCTGATGGCGCGTCGTGATGAATGATTCAAGTACATCATAAATAAGTACGTAGCTAC
Organism: Eilema caniola; assembly: GCA_949126895.1. Taxonomy (NCBI): domain Eukaryota; kingdom Metazoa; phylum Arthropoda; class Insecta; order Lepidoptera; family Erebidae; genus Eilema; species Eilema caniola. The sequence continues at coordinate 5,701,155 of OX421467.1, forward strand.
AATACTCCTGGGATGAAAACGGAATCAATGGGGATGCCGACGCAAAACTTATTGCAGATGGCAGCAGCATATGACCAAACGACAATAACCTTCTATTCTGTGACAATAACAAACTCATAGCTGTCAGATTTGAAGAGACAAACAATGAAATCTACGTAGATGATAGCTAACATTGGCCATTACGAGGCGCCCTCTGTAGGGTCGGCATCCCCATTTATGCAGCGGGATGAAAACGGAAATATATCATTATTCTTTTCACTCATAGATTGCAAAAGTGAGTTGAAAACGGAAACAACAACATTGTCCAATAAGATGATTCTCGTTCAAAACGATGTTCTAATTGCAGTGGTACGGGTAATGAGTAATTCATTGAGTGTTATTGGCCCCATGGCATTGAGCGCGTTGTTATAAATACCAGGGCGCATGCCTGTTATTATGAATGTTTGCTGCTCGGGCTTCCGTGTATTGATGTAATACCTTGTAATAGTTATGCTATTTAGAAGATGCCAACTTTTTTTACTTGCTCGCTTGAGAATATTAACTGCTTGTAGTCTATGAGGTTATCGTGTTATCTAAAGAGTATGTAAAAAGGTACCTTGAGTACTGGAAATGATAAGTTTTTAGTTCTGACGGAAGGGGAAGGGAGCGTTCACAGGCGACATGAGGCGAGCCAAGAAATAACTTAATATCTATGGTTACGGTCATTCATGGGCATATATTTCTTTTTCTGCATGATGTGGTAACATCATCATCAGGCTATATTAGTCCACTGCTGGACATGGCCCTCCCCCAATGAGCGCCATAGCGCCCTGTCTTCAGCTTGCCGCATCCAGCATCTGCCTGCAGTCTTTCTTAGATCGTCATCCCACCTGGTCGGAGGGCGTCCTACACTACGCTTGCCGAGTCGCGGTCTCCACTCAAGAACACGTTTACCCCAACGGTTGTCGGTTCTTCGTGAGATATGGCCAGCCCATTGCCACTTCAGCTTGCTGATTCTTTGAGCTATGTCGATAACTTTGGTTCTCTGTCGGATGTATTCGTTGCGGATTCTATCCTTCAGAGAAACTCCGAGCATAGCTCTCTCCATAGCTCGCTGAGCGACTTTGAACTGATGGACCAACCCTGCCGTGAGTGTCCATGTCTCGGCTCCGTAGGTTATGACGGGTAGGACGCACTGATTGAAAACTTTCGTTTTCAAGCATTGCGGTATAGATGACGAGAAGACTCGGCGTAGTTTCCCAAACGCTGCCCAGCCCAGCTGTATCCTCCTCTTGGCCTCCCTCTCGAAATTGTTTTTACCTAACTGCAGAACCTGCCCGAGGTAAGTGTACTCAGAAACGATTTCGAGAGGGTGACCATGTACGACGACCGGTATGGGATCAATGTGGCCATTGATCATGACTTTGGTTTTGTCCAAATTCATGTCAAGACCGATACGTCGGGAGGCTGAAGCTAGTCCGCCCAGCATCTGGTTCAGCTCCTCTAGCGACTCCGCCATTAAGACTATGTCATCTGCGAATCGTAGGTGTGAGATGTAGTCGCCGTTTATGTTAATGCCCTTTCCTTTCCAGTCCAGCGTCTTAAACATATCCTCCAATGCGCTGGTGAACAGTTTCGGGGATATAGCATCCCCCTGTCTCACTCCTTTGCGCAACTGGATCGGTTTAGACTGCTGGTCCTGTACTTGGACACTCATAGTGGCGGCTTCGTACAGACATCTCAGCACCTCAATATAACGATAGTCTACTTGGCATCGCTGTAAGGATTTCAGAACAGCCCAGGTTTCGACAGAGTCAAAGGCCTTCTCATAGTCCACAAAGGCCAGACAAAGGGGCTGATTATACTCTTCGGACTTCTGTATAATCTGCCTCACTGTGTGAATGTGGTCTATGGTGCCATATCCTCCGCGAAACCCGGCCTGTTCCGGCGGCTGGAACTCGTCGAGTCTCCTGGCGAGACGATTCGTGACCACTCGTGAGAACAGCTTATAGACATGGCTCAGGAGCGAGATGGGTCTGTAATTCTTAAGAAGGGTTTTATCACCCTTCTTGAAAAAGAGCACCACCAAACTCCCGCTCCACGCCTTTGGAGTTCTCCCACTGTGAAGGACGGCGTTGAAGAGGTTCTGTAGTTCCTGTATAACAGGGGCTCCTCCAGCTTTCAAAAGCTCTGATGTTATTCCGTCCTCACCGGGGGCTTTTCCATTTTTAAGCTGCCTCTGAGCTGACACGATCTCGTCTTGACTGATGTCAGGCAGTTCGTCGGTGTAGTGGCGTGTCAGGATGGCTCTGGAATCGTGGTCAGCTCGTCGAGAAAGAGAGGCATGTGAAGCGTATAATCGGCCGTAGAAATCTTCTATCTCGGCGAAGATCCCTGGCTTTGACAAAACGGTCCTCCCGTCGTGCGTTTTTAGCTTCGTCAGGTGGCTCCTGCCAAGCTGCTGAGTGAATACTTTAGACCCTCGGTTTCGCTCTATCGCCTCTTCGATAAGGCGTGTGTTGGAGCTCCGAAGGTCGCGCCGTACCATCTTCGCAATTTGCTTGTTCAGGTCTGACCTCTCCGACGAAGTCGCTTGGGTGGTTTCCCGTCTTGTGATGATGTGGTATAGTAGCTGGTAAATTAGTTGCAGCAGTTTAAGGGACCCGGTATATATTTTGAGCTCATTCAGAACAGCGCGCGGCGGCGAAAATCTACTAATCATTGATGATATCATACCAAACCGCGCCATGTCTCGTTTTTATCGCAACTTGGAGTCAAGATATATGCCGGAAAGTATACCAACCAGCCTTTTACCTGCGATTAGAAAAGGTGACGAGTTTTAGCTACAGAATTCTTTTCTTACAGGCTTCTGACAAGACAAGTAGTCTTGCAAATCTGGCCGTAAGCAATTATTTTGATGTTCATATACCTATAACGTTATTTTGTGACGTACTTTAATGAGGATTCATCAACATTCATCTTTAAGTTGGTTTGCTCGTAAGCCAAATCACAGATAACATACGCTGGTAGAAATTGGAATGGACATTGCTCTCAGGTTTCTGCATAATATCAATAAAAAGCACATTTTTTTTGCGAATAAGCAGTCTAGAAACTACTTTGTTTAAAGGGACATAAATTCCACCACATCATCACATTTAACAAAGTAAGGATGTGGTCAATAAAAGATAGATATTGAACTTCTAAATAAAATTATTTCGAACAGTTGCCTAACCATTTTGACCGTAGTATAAAACTAATATCCTGAGTATCCTGAGGGAAGCTGGCGGTCCGATAGTCCGATACACACGAAGTAAGATTAAAATACAAAATACTAAAATGGTAGTAGCCTGTAGTACCTAGTCCGGTTACTTGATCATTTCTATTACAAATAAATTTTTCAAGAGCAATTACAGATTCTTTTATTCAAGATGTCTTAAATCAATTTGTTTAAGTTAATGTCTAATTTGATGTCGGCGATTGCGTTTTCGCAATACACTTTTGGGAATACTTTGCGTTTGGACCGGAGCCAAAAACATTACGCTGTCTTGTGTTTGACGAATACCTGTTGGCCGTTCAATGAAAAAAACGATTGTTCTAAAACCTAGGAGCTTAAGGTAGCAATTAGAGTGGAGAATATTTTGGCACGGTATGTACGAACTTGAAGTACGAAATGTCGAGGAATTTTTTTCTCAGTGTCATCTTGCAAGTTCAATGTTACCGCTAATTACTTCACGTGCTGTAATTAGAATTATTTTTTTGGACCGTCTCGTCTTCTTTATTTTAACACGTGATTGAGATATTTAAAAATAAAATGACTAAACGGTCATTAGTTTTGGATGCTTAGGTAGTTTAGTTTACATAATAATATGTCAGAAATAGTATTTTACTCATAGCTTGGTGACTAAACCCATGGAACAGTGGAGTAACACTAAAGCAATACTTATTTCGGGAGAGACATAGGCCTGATTGGAAAAGGAATTTAACAACATATTATATAAATAATAATAAAATAAATATTCTACAACTTTCCACACAACGCTATCTAGACCTAAGGTAAGCATAGTTTAACTAGTAGTAGTATACATACAATTTATTAGCCCGGCTTCTTTATCTACGCGAGTATACTTATAGCCCGGAGCTACTCACTTCAAAGCAGTTGGTCCCTACTATGTTCTAGTTTGCTTGCAGAGTTGTCTAGTTTGTGTCAGTGTAGAGAAGGATAAAGAATATAAGTATCACCACCCCATTTCCAAAGAGTGTCGTAAAAGGCAACTTACGGCAAAATATGCAGAAGATAACACTGCCAGGGAGGAAAAACTCGATATAAAACTCTGTATCAACCCAGTGTGAAAACAGTAAGCCTGCCAACACTAGGAGAGGCATATGTTCAGCAGTGGACTGCAATGGGCCACTTGTTTGATTTCATGTTTACATTTATCGAAGTTAGAAGTCATGTTAGTCTCCTTTTGTGATATTGCAGTCAAGAAATAGTCATCATACGATACTTGGGACTACATTTTAGCCGCAGATCTTCAATTTTGCTGACAAAACCAATTAATTATTTAGGCAACACTTAAATTACACAACTGCATTGGTTTTGAAGTCATCTTATTAAAAATATCAAAGCGTAATCAATATAGTATGAAACGGATCATTTGAATACTATACGGACGAAACGTTGCTTTTATATATAACTATATGTGAGAGCACAGATGTATCTTAGCCTCACCTTTGACGATTTAAAACAAAGGTTCTTGGCAAATATTTGCTTCAGCATTAGGTATTCATTTAAATTACATTTGGATTGTTCCCAAACTGTTATTTTTGGCGCGGCCGTGGGTGTACTTTATTTATGTTTTGGTCACAACTGCCAGAATATGATTTGCCACGTCGTTGCCATAAAGTTATCGATGACTGTGCAAGGTTGGAACCTTGCTGCTAACAATATAGCCGACTTTATAAGTCATTGTTGATGGTTTCATTTTGGGATTATAAATTATTTATCAGAATATTATGCATCTGAAATAAGCTGTTATTACAAATGAAATTTCTTTGTTGTCAGTCAAGTTAATGACGTATTAGTAAAGGTACATCAATGCACTCGAAATCGTTGACTGTAGAGGAAGGCTGTGAACTGTGTAAAACAGAAAGAGATGGCCAGTACCTGTCTTTGCTTACCCCAGATGCACAGGGAGAAATGCATGAGTATTAGATAACCTATGTTTATAATTAAAGTGTACAATCGAAATAAATTATTCAAACAATACAAGAAAAAAATACATTCATTTGGTGCCACTTTAAATGGAAATTTGTGTTTGCTATTGGACGTTTCTTATATTTGGCAAAACATTCAAATCAAACATGCAAATCCAGACACATACAATTTACTTCACAAAAAGTATTCACTTCAAAGAGGCATCACAATGTGAATTGACACGTTTTGTGTACTGTTAAAAGGCACTACACGTACAGAATAAAAAAGGAAACTAAATAACTTGTCAATTGTACGTATTTGGTAGTGGCCATACTTGTCAGATAAGCACACACATGATAATTATTTGTCAAATAAGCAAATAATTATAATCATTATCATGTGATGTGCCACGATCTATATTTTCCGTTTTATTTGCGATCTGTTTTTTATTTAATGACTTCGACCTTACCATAAATAAAGACGCAGTAAATTAACTTTACTATGGGAAGTAGTCAATAGACGGCCTCCATACTCGACCTTCCCGGTTCCTTTACATTCCAGATTATTTCCATCCCACTTATATATTTGTACGACCTTTACACCGTCATACAGGCATGCGACGCGAAAATATTTACGATTCTCAAACATTGAAATTCCTCAGTACTGAAAATATTTTTTGATTTATTTGTATTCAAAATAGACTTATTGTGTTATGTACAACTTTATATGTTTGAAATGTTCATTTGTATTATTGAGTTTTTTTTGTTTGTAAACGGTAATAAATTTATAATTAATTGCCGTTCACAAAAGAGTGTTGTTTTTTAGTTACAACAAAATTCGAGTGAGCTAAAGACAGGTAGATTGGATGCAGAAGGTCGAGGCATATATACAGCAGTGGATTACAATAGGCTAATTATTAATAAAAGTAAGGATTATTTGACGGTTAGTATTTCATACAGGTAGGTAGGACACGACGGTACTTCCGTTCAATTGAGCAGTCCGACTACCTCCGCCCTACAGAATACTCCAGCCATAATAACCTCGTGTTGTGCTCTCGGCGGTGAGTAAATAGCCAGTAGGAAGACCAAAGGTCTGTCCTGCTTTGTCTTCTACACTGACGGCACAAAATCTCTCTGTGCTTACAGGGTCGGCAGCACCAGTGTGACTCACACTGGGAGACACAACGTCCATAGGCCACGGTATCCACTTTCCACCAGGAGAGCCGTATCTATGCTTGTCTGTCATCTAAGTAAGTTATATAAAAAACAATAATTGACTAGCACATTTTGACAATGGATGATTTCTTATGAGAGTGATAATACTCAAATCATAACTGATGTAATAAACTAAAGGCCAATTGTCCTGATAAAAAGATGTTCTAAATTCAGTCGAAGATCGTTTTTCACATAAGATTGGGGCAGAATTGATAAATAACTTTTTATTACGAGAATAGGTCCTTTCTTTAATCGAAATCGTAATCTTTTTTTACTTTTCGGAGATTGAGAGTTTTGACCTGGTCTTGTTTTCGACACGGTGGAGACTGTTGGCGCCGCGGTGCCCGCACGGACCGTCTGCGGTTACCGTATCCGCCCGCCATTGCGGTTTTGCTATGTTCTGTAGTTTTTATATAGCCGATTTTAAATAATGGGACAAACCATAAAATTTCTACGCGCTAAAGGTACACCAGGCTATATATCTAGTGCCATTTAGCAAAATCTTTCTGTTTACCCTAGGCAATGGAAATGGCACCTCTCTCTCACGAGGGAGACGCTGCAGCCTACGGCAAATTCCGGATGAGTTAACCCTGCAGAGGGCTACTCAGAGGATTTCCAAGTGCCGGACTATGGGGATGTCGTGCTTCCCTTAACATTTGGAGCCATCTTAGAACCGTGGGTGGATGGGCCTATGTTCAGCTGGGGTACAAGGGATTTGCCTTATTGGTTAACCTTACACCCTGGTTATTAAGACCCAAAGTAGCGTCTGATTTTAGTCAGTCCGAGTCCGATCACATTTTTACTGACCAATTTTATTGAGTAAAACTTGATAACCCATTTTAATTTGTCTTCAATGCGGTTTCTATTTTTGATGAAATTCGCTCTAAGTGTCTATGAAGTGTGAACTTTCCTTCAGTAACTACCTACTTAGATAGTGAATGCTAAAATACTGCGAAACTGTGTTCAAGCTCTATTTGTTTTTCAATTAGAATCATTCGAGGTAATTAACATTGCTATATACGTAGAATTTTTCTTAATTATGTATGTATGTTGCCCAATAGTCAGAGGTGTAGATACCTACTTGTATTGGAATTTTGAAACTTCATTCTATTTGGCATCATAGTGAATTTAAACCTTAATGAATTGATTTATTTTCGATGTATTTTTTTGAATCACGTCGTTTTCATTAACCAAACATTTTTTATTTTCAAAATTATTATTGTAACAGCAAAATCAACACAACTATTTCAATAACCCCGTCTAAAAATAAAAGTTTATTGCGGTGAAGAAATTGGAAACTGATTGTCCCACTTCCAAAGGAATTGGAAAGAAATTTCGAGACAGTTAACTTTCACGTTGTGGCCGCCACATACCGGCGCACATTCCTTGCTATTTATACTGAAGTTCCTAGCTGTGGCTCGTTCTGGCTGTCGCTCACATACCTCACTTTATATAATTTCTTGCATATATTCCATGAATTTATTTTGATGACTTAAGCGACAGGAGCGAGTGGTCTTTCTTTTAACAAGAATGTTTATGTATGTAATTAAATAATGTGGTGCGTTGTGGTAACATGATAAAAGTAAATTTAATTTTAAAAAAAATATTACACCATACCGTAGTCAAGGTATTTACTTACTATGTCTCAAGTGTATATTCACACTCATATTTAACTGACTATGCTAATCAGGGCAAAGCCTACTGTCGATACGTTAATTTTTCATGAACTATATTTTGCTGTTGGTTGGAGAAATCATGTCCATAGGTCACCTGACACGACCCACTTTATACAAATTATGTTATTCCACATCACGGGGCAATTTTGCTGGCAAACCTTTGTCTATCAATTGACTGCACCCACCCAATTGGGCCTAAAATGGTGGTCCCAACATCGCCGGTCTAGATAGACGTTTTTTTTTAAAAGATTTATGGCTTTTTATGAGTTTGAGATGACGAGTGTAGAAGTAGGCGAAAGATTTATTATTTAGAACATGGGTTAATGTATAGAGTGGTCATTACGCGAGACATTTAGTTTAAAATATTTTTTTCTTACAGTTCAAAGACCGGAGGCACACATTCAAGTTTTTACATTGTCCTCTTCTCATACTAATATTTATTTATAACTAGCGATTGCTTGTGGCTCTGCTTGAACACCCGGGTTATAAAGTCATAGATATTTTAGATTATATTCTATCTCTGTGCTATATTTCATGCAACTCGTGAATCCGTTTTCGTACGAAACGGTAATCCATACTCATATACAGTATGGGGTTCTTCAAGAAGGGCATTAGAAAGTTCCTATAGGTTCGGCAGCACGAGTGTGATGCCCCTAGTTTTGCGTACGTCCAGGCCACGGTAACCGCTTCCCATCAGGTGGGCCGTGTGCTTTTCAGCCACCTAAGTGGTATAATACTTTCACAACAAAGAATAGGTACCCTTAAAATAATAACGAGAAACATCGTGACCTACAAGCTAGATTTAAATCTTCAAACAACTCTCCGACACGTAAAATGTAATTAATGTCCGCTGCGACGAATATGAAACTAATTATATAACCGTTTGATCTAGAAAACTGACCTAAGTCACGAGAAATGTGCATGTGTGTGACATTATTCTCATTGTTTGTGAGCTCGGCTGTAAGCCTGTCTTTTGGCAGGCAACCTTTTTATTATTATCAGTAGCACGATCATTGCATTTTTATAAAAAATGCATTAAGAACGAGATTCAAGGTTATTTATTTACAGTTTTTGTATGTTGTTGACAAGGTGTTTAATGCATTTGGCGTCGTGTGCAAAGAATGTAATTTAATTAATTAATAAATACTCTATCTAAAATACATTACGCAACTAAGATTGCAGATTTCGCCCTCCATGTGTGCGGGCCTGGAGATAACGGTTGAGTTCAACCGTCACTCTAGCAGTAAGTAGGCTCAGGGTTGCGGTGCATCATTTTCTACCAAGGCAAGTGGCAGTCCTTCGGATATACTCTGTGTGTGGTGGAGAAATTTAGTGTAACCTAGAAACTGTAACCTCTAGGTTACACTAGATTTCCTCACCACACTGGCTAACACATGGTTTCAGTCGACGCTCGTAGTCAGGTGCGCTCACTGTTCGGTAAACGATCTGTGGGTTAAGTTACCTAGGTGAAGGTTCCCATTGGGATGGGTGACCGTTTTGTGGTGTTACATTTGAGCGCTTTCGTGCTTCAGGAGGGCAATTTAAGTCGGTTCCGGCTGTTAACAGTCGTTAGATTAAGACGGAGGCCTGTACGGGCGACCTGAACAACTCTGTATCAGGTTAGCCACTAACCAAATGAAAAGAAGAAGAAGAAGTCGGTTTGAGTCCGACATTCCCACCTCAAAGTAGGCTCCAGTGAGGCGAATATGGAGGATAGATGGAAACATAACGCGCAGAACAGACGGCCAACGAAATACCTCACTATTAAGCATATTACGTGAATATCACCTGTCAAAGGCAAATGGCTGTATTATCCAAATCAATTGATATAAGTTTGCCTAGGAACGTGGTGGGATGTTCCTGTGACCAGGCTAGGTTATCACACCTGGCGGGCCGCCTTTGTACATCAAAATGTATTTATTTCTGTTACGGTACTATGCTATACAAATATTTCCTCATCGTTCTCCTAGCTTGTTCCCTAGTTGGGGCCGAGTTTCTAATCTATCTATTATTCGGTTGAACTTCAAGACTTTCCGTGAAGCGATTGACATTGAAGTTCTTTAGTAAGAGTAGTCGGACTTTTTAGGGCTTTAACTACCCGTAACGACTGCCATTGATGTTTGTATGGCAACCGGGACCAAATGCTCAACGTGCTCTTCTTTGAAAATACTAAACGAAAGAACAAAAGCTTGTAAATCAAGTTGTTTTTTTGAAGTGAAAACTTCTTTAGCGGCGTTGGATGGGTGTAAAATGTTAAGGAAGCGTCAGGATTAGTTGACCTTTGAACCGTAACCGACGACTGACGTCATACAAGATTAGGTACAGACTATCTATTTTGCAAGTTACGATAGATAGCGTCGTAGCTTAAACGGTAAGCGCTTCGACTGTGAGTCCTTATAGTTTCAGATAGTATCGGGTTCAAACCACCTGGCCTTCTGAAACATTTTGTGATTATTTTTTCTTTTTGTAATGTATTACTTTTTATGATTATTTTTTCTTTCTGTAATTTATTACTTTTTGTGATTATTTTTTCTTTTCATAATTTATTAATTTCTTCTGACAGAAAATTAGCAGAAAATAAGTGATAGGTTCTATGATTAGCGCTATATTATAGGTATGGTATGGAATGTTGTTTTTTATCTTTTTCTATGTATATCACGAAGAAAGAAAAAAAGAAAATGTTTTCACTTCTGCCGGCACTCCCAGAGTGCAACCCGTCTTTTTTATATTTGTGAGCATACAATGTCACAGTATGGCCTCTCAGTTTCTTCGCATTTTTCAGTGCAATTTCAGATGAGTGATACACGTCTGTTGTATGTTTTCGATACATGTCGTACAAGAGCAACAGACATTTGGCAAAGCATTCGTAACAGTGTCAGGGCGTGAATTCAACATCAAAGCTATAGGAAGCACGGACGAGAGTTGTTGCAAATGATTGATGAAAAGATTCGCTCCGTGTACTTAATACTCCGTATGTACCTCTTCAACACATTTAGTATTTGGCATTTATGAATTTTGCACTGATCGTTGTAACTATCGTCTGAACTACTATTTTTTTATTTCTATTTGTATATGTAAACCTTTGATAATGCCGTGCCGTGAAACCGGTCAGGTTACAAATAAAGTGTGGAAAAGTACAGTCATTATTATTCAATACTATTTTTCTTTTCTTTTTAAGACACTTTTGTTATATCCGTAGTGCTGATCAAATTCAAATGTTGTTGGACATTTTATTATTAATCCTAGCCGATATTTTTTTACTTTTGAAGTAACGTTTTTCAAGATACAGCTTTCTGTTTTTTTTAACTCTCTTGTGTGCTAAATAAAGAAGTCCAAAATGTCCACAAGTGTATTTATTCAATTTACACCTATAATAGTTTATGGGGACGTTTCCATCACCCATTTATCAAATACTGATGAATATTAAATAGATATAAAAGGTATCATATATATACATTCCTCACCTTTTAACAAAGAATATTAGTAGCTTAATTTGTTGAGCCAACGTGTAGTGTGAGCAGTGACCGAGCATGAATCACTTGACCAGTCTAGGTTCAAGCTAAATTTATATCTGTTCGGTTTATTTTCGATTGTGTATTAAATTCGTTCATACTTTCGTAAAGTTGTTTAGTTACAAAATCTATTTATGAACACTTTTCAAGAAAAGATAATAAAACTAGATTCAATGTTTATGCTAGATGTCTATGCTTTTGCATGCGGCCCCGCCCGCGTGGATGTCGGTTATTGCTATTATATCGGTTAGCGTTATAAATTGTAACCTAATGTATGTAGAGCTATATTATTGTAAAGTTTCATTAAAATGTATTTGGTAGTTTTTACATGAAAGACTAACAAACATCCATTCATCCATGCTTACAAACCTTGCACATTTATAATATTGGTAGGATATTTTCGTGTCTCGATTTACACCTAGACCCCGTGTCTAGGTGTAAGCTGATACACAGGTAGTGCGAGTTCGATTCCCGCTCAGTGCAAATATTTGTATGCATGAATTTGTCTATTTGCATCGGTCTGGGTGCTTACGTGCCTCAGAGAGCACTTTAAGCCTATGGTCCCGGTTGCCATATGATCTATGGCAGTCGTTAAGACTAGTTGGAGCGGATAAAAGTCCGACTAGTCTAACTATAGTACTTCGAGCGTTTCAGACCCACGATACCCCTGGCCATACCCCTGTTAGTACCGTGGGTCTTTTCAAATTGAACGTTACCATTGACTAATAGTTATGTGATGACAAACAACAAAGTAATCCTATAACGACGATTCTGAAACATATCTCCGACAAACGTTTCCCTGCCGAATGATCCGCCGACAGAATGTTTCGCTTATGAGTTTTTCATCTACAGAACATTTCACATACAGGCAGTTCGCCGATAAAACGATTCATTTTTGGTTAAATCGACGACAGAACCTTTCCCCTACGAACGTTTCGCCGACAGAACGATTAAATAATGAGTGAACCGACGACAAGGTCGACGGAGCCCCGCTACGCGGGGCTCCTACTTCTGGGTGGTTTATAAAAAAATAACCACGAAGGCCTAATGCGGGAGCTTCGCTACGCTCCCCTCCCGCATTAGCCTTCTAACCTAACCTATCCGAGTCGGGGTAATCTGAATTGGGGTGTTAACTATATTGTAAATTGGTGAAAGATTCTGTCGTCGGTTCACTCATTATTTAATCGGTCTGTCGGCGAAACGTTCGTAGGGGAAAGGTTCTGTCGTCGATTTAACCAAAAATGAATCGTTTTATCGGCGAACTGCCTGTATGTGAAATGTTCTGTAGATGAAAAACTCATAAGCGAAACATTCTGTCGGTGGATCATTCGGCAGGGAAACGTTTGTCGGAGATATGTTTCAGACCGATAACGACAGAGTTATAAGACTTTAAAACGAATAACGGTCTTATAATGACATAGTAACAGACCATTTATCTTAAATAACGCCAATTGGTTGTGGAGGTCAGATGACAGTCGCTTCATGGAGAATATCGAAGTTTAGCCTTAGTTAGACTGGAAAGCTGACAGCTGTGTTGGAAAAAATCTGAGTATGACAATGATATTATGGTGTACCATAGTTGTTATTCACAGTCAACGTAGGCGATGCTTATGTTTCTTAATTCTATTTATTCTGTCTTATGTAAACTAAACATCACATTAGCTGTTTGGCATCTAAACAAAGATATTGCGTCTTTTTTCAGTGGGTAGGTAGGCATATCACTCGATCTTTTTAGAATGAAGAGGGCTCGATGCTAAAATAAGAAATTCCAGCTGGTGTGGAGTTTATTATCTTTGAACGCATCACTGAAGTTGCTGAAACAAAGCCTGGAAACGGTTCGACTAATTTGGATAATTGACTTTTTGTTGTGTTCGTACTTGTTTGCTTTTTAATGGTTACTATTTTTTGTTGTCCATCGGCACAAACTTTTTTGTAACGTAGTCAGTAACTTTATATAAAATTTTCTTTAGGAATTTCTTAATCAATAAATTAATAAACTAAAAAAGGTCATCACACACAATCCTATTGCCAAGCACATCCAAGATTGCTAACCTACAATTTATGTCTAGTAATAATATTATTGAATCATATCACTATCGTTATGCCAGACACAAACAACGCCTCCAAGATTTCTGAGGTATCCCCATAAAAGAATACGTACAGTTTATTTATACACTTCACTGCCTCAGATAATGTGTCATAATATATTTTCATTTGATTCACTACTACACACATTTTCATCCATCAAAAATATACCTACCTTGTTGTACGGAAACGTAACAGTGCGTCACCGACACGCCTGTTCACGACACCAATAGAATATCGGGATGATTACAGAAATAAAATCTCTAGGATTAGAAATAATTGGGAGAAATTAAGTAATGGCTTAATTTCTCCCAATTATTTCTAATCCTAGAGATTTTATTTCTGTCTTCTAATCGTGGTTTCCGGCTGCATCAGAACTGTAACTTCGACTATAACCCGAATTTTGTAAAGTCCCTATCGGTCATGGGCAGGATCAATGGGGACTTTACAAATTTTTCAGCTGCTTTGGAATGAATAGAAGTATGAATATACTTTGACTTGACCTTAATTGCGTAGATCTGAAAATCAGATGTATGAATGAATAACTTCAAAAACTATTTCATTGCTTTTTTTCCTACTCGAATAAAAAAATAATGTCCATCAATTTTATGGTTTTTAAAGTTTAAGCAACATTGTATTTATTTATATCATCAAATTATTCGTAAACTCTGGTAACCTTTGACGATATAAAGCTGGCCCCACACCTGCGACGCAGTTACGAGGTGTTGGTATTCGCTGTTGGCAGCGAGCCACCGTGACAACGCGCTGTGGAATGCGGAGCGTCATCTTAACAAGTCTTAGAATATGTTGCAATCAGATGACTATTTTATGTGAGGTGCATTAGTACATAGTACTAGGTTATGCGATATACTAGTGATATACAGTCGCGTTTAGAATTCTTTATACTCATCTACGCGCCAATTTCTGTTGCACCTATTGATTGGCTTTCAAAGGCTCAGGGTTGTGCCCCAATTGCAGCCAGAGCCTTTACCTCGGAGCCTGGAGTCCGAATTGCCACTTTTCCTTCTCAACTTTGCACGGTCTTGGGTATCCCTGGTAGAAGACCATTGCATTGTGCGTTTGCTCTACTGGCTTTGTTATAAATTGGTTAATTTTGGGTTCCATAGTTGGCAGTATGGCATCCTAACTAAGATGGGAAAGTCAGAGCTTCATACGATAAATCAACAGCTCTACAGGGCTGCACGTGAGGCTGATTTGGCACCAAAAGCCCTATTTAACCTCGCTCTCAGAAGTAGGTTAAAGCATTTCAAATAATGAATTTCGTTTGAAGTGTTAGGCGGAGTAGAGGTCCAGGTCTTGAATTTTTTTCATTTAGTGAAGTGAACCCATTCCAAACACAAGCATTTTAGCTCAGCTGGCGGATTTAGGCAGAATCAAAAATAAAACAATATTAAAGGTCTATAGTTCACAAACACAATTTGCCCGATAGGTGTCACTGTAATCAGTTTATGGGATGTTCTTCAATGATTCCAGTGTGAAGTGTGTTCTTTCTGTGTTTTAAATCAATAAAACAGAACTAGCTTTTGCCCGCGGCTACGCCCGCGTGGTTTTCGGTTATCGCGTCCAAACATAGCCTATGTCCTTTCTCAATGTCTAAAATACCCTATACCAAGTTTCATTAATACGGTTCAGTAGCTTATGCGTGAAAGCGTAAACAGACAGACAGATTACTTTCGCATTTTATACTATTAGTATGAATATGGATTACGGTTACCAATAATAAGCTGATCATGAGATTGAATTTGTTGAAGACTATCGCGCAGCGTAAGCTTCGTGGACAGAAATCTATTTTCACTGTCGACAGCACGACAGTATAAAATATCTACAATAAAATGCGTAATCTATACAAATGAATAAAATTAAAGTGTCTGTTTGTTTGTTAAAATAAAACATTTTAATGAAAGCATACGAGTATGCATACGTTAAGATGGGTTACCTATCTTAATCCCGAATTTTAATATTCCGAATATCATAATCCAGAAAACGTTTGGCCAATTTTTCATAATCATGGTTTTTCAAATTCCGAAGTTTTATTTGCCATATAATCGCAACTCCGAATTTCATTTGCCCATTTATTCATTTGTAAGACGTTTTATAATCCAGACGAACGAGTTCCAGACACACGAAATCTAAATGCACAAAACCCAGATGACCGTAATCCATATGCACGAAAGCCCAATTTTTAAAACACAAATTTTTGAAATGCAATTAATTGATATCCAGTTAATTGATATCCAGACAAACAATATCCAGATTTATAAACCTAAAACTAAACCTCATATGGCGTCTACTAATTACAATTGGAGACCCACTGAACAAAACACACGTTGCCTTAAAAAATATATGTATGCATGTAAGCAAACAAGCATCCATACAGGCAAGCTGGCAATCAAACCGGCAAGCATGCAGGCATGCAGGCATGCCTGCATGCTTGCCGGTGCGGGCGAGGACTGCCCTCCCTCCGCGGGTGTGCGTTGTTTTATAGACAATTGTTTAATATAATTTCGTATTACAGAAAACGTTTCGCATAATTTCGTTTCATAGAATAATCAATATAATCATTATATATAATCAATATAATTTTAAATCATTGAATTTTGTTTCATATAAAGTTAAACATTAGAATAATCATTTCATAGAATATCAAATGAACTATTCTTAATAATTATATTGTTTATTTAATAGAAACTTATTACAAAGAATAACATATTATCATATATATGGTTTTTATGAACTAAACAATTGATGCGTCTGCAAGGTCGACGGAGCCCCGCTACGCGGGGCTCCTACTTCTGGGTGGTTTATAAAAAAATAACCACGAAGGCCTAATGCGGGAGCTCCGCTACGCTCCGCTCCCGCATTAGCCTTCTAACCTAACCTATCCGAGTCGGGGTAATCTGAGTCGGGGTGTTAAAATTGTAAATGTTACAGTTAAAAATAAATGTGATTTGGAACATTATAAAGGTGGTTTAATATTCTTTAAAAATTAATTTGATAATAAGTTTGATAAGTTTGTTAAACAAAAAAAATGTGATTAAAAATTCGTTCAATTGTGTTTCTGTGAAATATGTTTCATTTTAGGAAATTATTTTTGAAACAATAATATTCGAAATAAAAATATAAGAACCAAATATTATATGAAGCATTTTCTGTGAAACGAAATTCTATAAAATTTCTTTCTACGAAATAAGGGGCTCCCGTCCCTCCGCGCCTCCGGTTCTTAAATAACACTCTCTAGTGTAGGGCAGACAAGTACCACGGCGAGTCGGGTCGGGTGTACAAAACTGTTCATGCATGACATGGAAAACAATAATTTAAACAAAATTATGTTATAAGTCTACAGGCTTTCATTATATTAAGTGAAATTATTTATGTCTTAAGTGAACGTTAGAATTTTTATTATTATATCAACCGTTACACACCCTAAATAAATCGTATAAATTTACTGATTTTTACTATACCTGTAATTAGTTTAGCTGGAACACGATTTGTATGGGAACCAAATAAAAAGATTATGAAAATTTGGTAATAGTTTATTTGGAAAATGGTACGATGGGAAACAAAAAAAAATATTCTGAGAATCTGGTATAACTATATTTGGATTATGACAATATGGGAAACAAAAAAATACTATTTGAAAATTTGGTTTTAGTGCACCTGGAAATTGATTCATCTGGGAAATGAAAAACGGAATTATAGAAAGTTGTCATTCATTACATCTGTCTTTTAAAAGTTCTACCAACCGTTTTCGGGGTTTTAAGATTCGGGTAACAGAAATTCGATATTTCAATAGGTTACCGTTAAGATGCTACCCCCGTCAGCCATAGCGGTGGTTATATCAGTCTCGGATCGAGTAAAACCACACGCCGTCTCGGGTTTTCAGTACCCCTGGCATGAACAAATCTTAATCGTATTGTAAACGTATTGAGAGAACTTAGCAATGCGATTGGCCGCCTGCCTACTTTGAACCCATGTGTATTTGAAGCTGGCCAATCGCAATGCTCCGTTCTCTCAATACGTTTGTGATACGATTACGATAGCTGTTCGTGCTAGAGTTACAGCCGGGGTGTAGGATAGCCTTTATAAGAAAATAAGTTTTTAATGTTTTTGTCTTTCTGTCTATTTGTTTCACGTAATATTCGAAGAGTGGAACCTATTTTGACGGGATTTTTACTGTAAGTAATTGATGCTCTAGCTGTGGAAGCAGTATAAGGGTTCCTCACAAAAAATAAAAGCCTGATCTAAGGCGCAGTTCTTACAGAAGAAACGTGGCGGAGACGTCAATGACGTGACGCACGCCACTCGATACTGGCGCGTCACTTTAGTGGCGGGACATCACCTGGAGGCTCGGGCACAATTCTTCTCTAAGAAAAAAAACAACGTTATTGTACACTATATAAGGTTTATATTGGGTAGCCTAGTGGTATGGGTAA
This sequence comes from Eilema caniola, assembly GCA_949126895.1. Lineage (NCBI taxonomy): Eukaryota > Metazoa > Arthropoda > Insecta > Lepidoptera > Erebidae > Eilema > Eilema caniola. The sequence goes on from OX421467.1 coordinate 5,719,269, forward strand.
TGGACTGCTGAGACGAGGTCTCGGGTTCGATCCCAGGTTTTCCATGGCACACACCAATGACTTTTCGATGCTTTTCGAAGTTATGTGTGTATTTATCGCAGGTTTATAAGTGCCCGGTTAATGGCAATAGGCTCGTCACCATTGGGACCTAAACATAAACTGGCGAAATGTGGGTGCTAGCACTTCTGCCTACCCCTTCGGGGTTAAAGGCGTGAGTTTATGTAATGTTATGTTGTTACTTAAATTGTCCGCCACTGCCATAAGTCCCCGCTACGTCTCTTCTGTATAAAAAGCGCCTAGGTTCATGCAGACGAAGTCACGGGGCCAGCTTGTTTTTTAAAGCAATAGTAATTTAAATCGTGTTATATAAATGTTACGGCTTAGTGCGTGCGGAGTCGAATTCTTCTGAAAATAAACAAAAGGTCAATGACACTATAGTGTACATTTCAACAGCACGCAGTTTAATTTAGCGATAATATATATCTCTTGAGATAACATTTTTCATGCTGGTAACATTTTATTTTGCACGGGTATGTGAGGGCCTCACGAAAATTTTCGAGGCCTCACCAAGACGACGTCGCCTTTACTTCGACACAGGCTTACCACTTGGGACCGCCGTCAGACCTTCCAAGATCTGAGGGGAACGTTAATCAATAGATTAATCATACCATAACTTATCAGTATTTTTGACGTCTCTTCTGACCTTTTACGTGGTGTACACTATATACTTATTGAGTACAATTTTTTGTGGTTGAGTAGGTTTACCTCGGAACATATATCATGGACCTAAAATATGCTCTATATGCGCAGTACACGTATTTTGGATGCCTTTGGATGCGGGGTGCTACGACGGTAAACGAGCTCAAATGTATTAAAACTAGATTCATTACAAAACAAATGTATGGGATTTGACGATTGTCAGGTAACAATCGTTAACGCATGTCATAAACGTCAATTCCCAAACATACGTCATTCTATTTCATCAAACGCCGCCCAACAAATTTCCACTTGTCTAGAGGGGCTGGGCTTCGATTGTCTTGTGACTTCGATCACATCGTTGCATGTTGAATGCTTATCTTAACTTACGCAGTAACGTGCATCGCGCTGCAAACAACATTAAATGACGTGTGATCAATGGTGCGATTTTGGCTTTAGTCGCATTATGTCCAATTCGCAAAATGTCCAGCGGGCTCAAATTGTCCAATTCTCACAACGTCCAATTCGCAAATTGTCCAATTCTCACTATGTCCAATATGGTTAACACCCCAACTCAGAGTACCCCGACTCGGATAGGTTAGGTTAGAAGGCTAAGGCGGGAGCGAAGCGGAGCGGAGCTCCCGCCTTAGCCTACGTGGTTATTTTTTTTAAACCACCCAAAAAATATGATAGTTTAATTAAAACTGAAACTGGACCAATTGCGAACTGGACTAATTGCGAATTGGACCAATTGCGAACTGGACCTATTGAGAATTGGACAGTTGGAAATTTTGCGAATTGGACGTAATGCGACTAAAGGCGATTTTGGTACTGTGCATCGTGGTGGCAAACATTCGATACTATGTGTATCGATGTAGAATACTTTCGCGGTAACGTGCATCACGCTGACAAACATTCCACAATATGAATATCACTGTGGAATACTTTCGCAGTAACCAGCAGCGCGGTGATAAACATTCGATAATGTGTTTATCGATGTGAAATACTTTCGCGGTAACGTGCATTGCGGTGTCAAACATTCGACAATGTGTGTATCAATGTGGCATACTTTCACACTACGTTCATCGCATTGAACATCGTATTGAACATCGAAATTCAGTGGAACAGTTGAGTGTTACTATTATGTTTGTATGTATTTAGAGTAGACGATATTTATGCTTGTTTGTCTGAATTACTCACATTCTCACACCCCACAGTATTCTAAGTGCACAACATTACTCTAGGCACGTGGTGTTACCCGTGAATTCCCGGGCAAACATCTATTTAGGCAGCAGCCACGTGCGTGCCTACGTTCTGCTGCTGTTTACATCTTCACACATTGTTCGAATAACTATGCCAATTCTGTTGTTGTACTTTTTTAGTGTGCTTCAAGTTGTCCCTTTACCAAAATATCACCAACTTGATCTGTTCATTGAACATTTTGTTTAATAAAGGAATCAAATCCAGAAACTCACTTTGGCAACTCATGTGAAACCTTCGAGGCAGCATATAGTGATTATACTTCATAGTGATTTATTTTTATAATAATTTATACAAATACCGCATTATTTAGAATTAATGCACTATTAGTTTCACCGTTTTATTAAATCGTCCGTTGCTAATTTTATAGAACATTTTGATAGCTGCTTCCGTTTTAAAATCATGAATTTAATTAATAGTCACGATTATTATGTAGCAAGTAAATTTTCTTGATATTTAATCAACTACAGCAGGCTACTATTTAGCTATACTTAGTATTTGTTATTTTTATATGCCCTCTTAGGTGGCTGACAAGCACACGGCGCACCTGATGGAAAGTGGGTACCGTGGCCTATGGACGTGTGCAACACTAGGGGCGTCACACTCACGCTGCGCACCCTGTTAGAACAGAGAGTTTATGTGCCGTCAGTGTAAAGTCATAATTAACTGTTTTTGATCGTATAGTTTTGTTTATTAAACACGTACAAGTTGAAACTACATATCTTCGAAGTTGCATGAAATAAGTAAGTAATTTGTATTTACTTATTAATTTATTTGTACTAGTTTTGTATCAAAACTTCTTTAAGAATAAAGTAACTCAACCAATAGATTTTGAGGAAATCTATAACTCACTAATGAAATCATAGCATTGAAAAAGTCACAGTGTCATTATATGCCATATCAGGCCCGTTATGACATTTGCCTTTTCAATAAAAATTTAATTGACATTTGCTTTTCTGACATAGTGATGTAACCATATGACTCTGTACTCGATACTCACGATAAAACGATTCAAGTTTCCATGAATATTTTAATCGTTTTGAATATGTATTGAAAAGTGCGTTAGGTTAAAGTTCTGATTAGAAAATTTGACATAAACAATGTTAGGAAAGGTCAATTTTCTTTCATTTTATATTTTTGTTTCAATTACATCGTCACCTATATTTAGAATTATTTCATTTCCAATTATGTTATCAATTTTGGTTTACGGCTTTGAGCTCATAATTTTCAGTAAAGATTTCACCTAATGAACTTCAGTAATTAATTGATCTAAACAATATTATTTTACTACATAAAATCGGCCAAGAGCAAGCCGGCTCTAAAAAAAATATCTAGATCGATATTTTTTCCTTAACCGATTATTATTAAAAGTCTGTAGGCAAAATGAAACAATCGTTATGCACAGCACTTAGCCTAGTGAGTGGTACCCCTCAATGAAACCTTTTGAACATTTTGATCGGTATAAAATAGAGAACTTCATTAAGTGAACTATTAAAACGGACCTATTATATTGTGATGACTATAATTGCGGTAAAATTAGAGCCACATTATGAGCAAGTGTGTTGAAAATAATATAATAATGCCAAATGAATCGCGGCGGAATCCATTAAAAGTGGTTTTATATACATTTGATTTATTTTTTCTTCCTTCACCCTGTAAGTTAATATTTATTAACGTTATTTACAACCCGATTTCCTACTGTTATGGCCTCAGTATGCTATATTTTGGGCCCATATTTCTGTCAATGATATTTATTATTCACACATTCGGTAAACTTCCTGGCCGCGTTGTGATTTCATCAGGATTTATTCGATTGCCCTAATTAAGACTCGAATAAATGTCCTTGTGCCAATTGTAACAATCTAAAGTCGGCAGAACTTGTTCATGAGTCACAGTTTACGGTTTATGTTTTACAGACGCGGAGATTAAAGTACTAGCCACGGAATATAAATAGTAATCAAATCAATCAAATATCTGAAAGATGTTTAGCATAATTCGCTACGCGTAAAAAATTCAACTGACATCTTTTATGTTGAATGTGAAATGTAGAATGATCTATTCTACTAACAATCGTTAGTAGAATAGATTATTCTAATCACTGTATGGTAATGACACATATTATGACGTTTATCACACATTATGTCAATCAGATTCACGTGCAATCATATCAACGTTTTATATGAGTATTTTGACGCACCATCAAGACATTTTTGTCAACTCTCTTGCTCCTTTTGTACTTTTTCGGCTTTCATGTCAGTTACTACAATTATAATCCCGAGAGGACAATATGCACCAGAACCGTCAATCTTCAGATGGCTTACAAGTGAGTTTCTGATGATGGACTCTGATCTTATTGGGATCCATATACCTACAACCCAAACAATCAAATTATATCTTTGCTTAAAGCGAATATTGTATTCACCTGTACACAAAGAATGTTAAATCTGGCGTCAGTCCTTCTGAAATTTCATCTGGACATTCTTTTTTCCGAAGTATGATAATGAGCCCTTGAATGTGTTGAACATCACGTTCAATGTCAAGACACTCGGTAATTTATCGTGTCTATACTAAAAATAAAACGGTAGTCATTGTAATTCTTGATTATTTTTTTATTCCTTCCTTGAGTCATTTGACTACTAGATTCTTGTTCTGCAATCTTGTTTAATAATTTCTACAAATTTACATCGTAAAAACATATAAGACGGAACTTGATGGGACCTGCGACTATTCCCTTGCTGCTGTGTTTACCCATCCTGTGTTTGGAGTTTGGAACATGTTTATTTATTTTTTATACCACTTAGGTAGCAGACGAGCACCCGGCCAACCTGATGGAAAGTGGTTACCGTGGCCTATGGATGTGTGCAACACCAGGGGCGTCACACTCGCGCTGCTGACCCTGTTAGAACAGAGAGTTTCTGTGCCGTCAGTGTAGAAGATAAAGCAGGACAAGACTAAAGTCTTCCCACTGACAGCACAAAAACTCTCCAGTGAGCTCTGGCTACCCTATCCACCGCCGGGAACACTACATGATTATTATGGCCACGGTATTCTGTAGGGCGGAGATTCCCCAAGCAGACTTCTCAATTGGACGGAAATATCGTCGTGTCCGTGTATTACTAATGAGTGGACATGCTTCCAATACATCCAACGAAATTTTTGTTTAATGTGTAATTTCTGTATTGTGTGACCAGTTTGCACTAAATAAATTCCTAAATTCTTTTCTTTACTTTCTTTCCTTATAAAGTGAATGCTCTGAGCTACTCAGACTTGTCTTGGACATTCGAAATTCTATATACAATCGTCCTGGAACCGTCTATATCTGTAGGAACAAGTAAGCATATCTAGTGATTGCTTTAAAATTACAATATATTCATGATTAGTTGTAGACTAATAGTTATATTCATTAAGAAAATAGTGGAGATAAACAGTTGCCAAACGACTTTATTCGGTTAATGAGCCGCGACCGAAGATGCGGAAGATGTCTTCTTGTTGATGAACATAACGATAATGTATAAATATGATTTATTCATAATTATGTTTGTGAATTATTCAAAATTTAAAAGCAAAACTATACAGTAGCTGAGCCAATGTTATTTCTAGTACAATATGAAGGATCTACCAGAAGCAAGCCTAGAATAGTGGCGCGTCGTATTTACCTCGCGCCTCTCTAAACGAAAGGGATTTGCACCCTCACCTTGGCGGTGATGACTGATGATCATTGATTTTCGATTTTCGATTTGAATAATTAGCATACTAAGGCCCATATTCTAGAATTCCACTCAGCTGAATCTCGCTTTATCTGACGATAGATAATATAGACAATCGGCCAGACAACCTGTCAAATATGTCAATATGTGTATACAATGTTTTCTCAGAGAAATCCAGATTCAGCTGTGTGGTATGCTAGAATACGGGCCTCAGTGCTATAAAAAAATCATTCAATTGTTTGGGCGGAATAATCAAAAATCAATGCTTAAAAATGATTTTAGTACCATTCATTGGTTTCGATAGTTCGTAAGAGAGACGATAGAAGGCTCTACCATTGCCCAAAGACGGATATATAGGAGAATTTGGATAGATTCAGGCATGGTTCGGTGGCTCAGCGGTCAGAGCAGTTTTCCCTGTAAGGGAAAGATCGCGGGCTCGAAACACACTTGAAACGATTCAATCTTAATCGATTTGACATGCATTGGCAAAACACAAGTCAACAAAATCTCAGTTGGATTGCGTTCAGGCGTCAGCAAGTGCATAGAAGAGCAGGGGGATTGTGGCAGCAGCACTAATGGGACTGGTGGGTGTCGCGCAGTGCTGCGACGACAATCCTCTTAATTTGATGAGCCGTCAAGCTGAGTGTCATCATTGTTAACATGGTACGCGTATATTATGATGATCCTCTTTCCTGAGACTTTGTCTTCAGCATACCATCAGGCAAAAGTCCAATGAACGTGTCCTATATAAAAAAATACATTTGTTTTATTTTTCAATATCCTGGATGTTAAAGTTTGTCCACATTGAAAGCTGAGCTGAACCAAACTAGCCAGTTTATATCAGGAACACAGTTCTTACAACTGAATCCACGTGTTGTCCCCGTGTAAATATAAACAGTTTATCGGACGGCATACCTCTCTGCCGGATGCTGTCGACCCACTTACTGTGCTGCATGCCAGGCATTCCAGCCATCTGGAAGGAGGATTTTATCTTAGTTAATATACTCGCGTTTAAAATATGTCTAACTAGCTTTTGCCCACGGCTTCGCTATAAAATCAGTTATCGTTATAAATTAAAGCCTACGTGTTATTCTGATGTATAAGCTATATTATTGTATGAGTATAATATTTTCTAAAGTTTACGCGAATATCACTCATTGAAATAACGACGACTTAATGACAAAACGTAACACCAAATAATCGGTTAAAAAGTGGTTTTATTTCAATCCATTCAGTAGTTTTCACGTGTAAGAGTAACAAACAAACATCCATCCATCCATGCATCCATCCATCCATCCATCCATCCATCCATTCATCCATCCATCCATCCATGCATCCATTAATCCATCCATCCATCCATCCATCTATCCATGCATCCATCCATCTATCCATCCATCCATCCATCCATCCATGCATCCATCCATCCATCCATCCATCCATCCATCCATCCATCCATCCATCCATCCATCCATCCATCCATCCTTCCATTCATTCACCCATCCATCCATCCATGCATGCATCCATCCATCCATCCATCCATCCATCCATCCATCCATGCATCCATCCATCCATCCATCCATCCATCCATCCATCCATCCATCCATCCATCCATCCATCCATCCATGCATGCATCCATCCATCCATCCATACATCTATACTTACAAACTTTCGCGTTTATAATATTAGTAGGAGTGTTACATTACGAAAGTATTATATCAAAGATGCCTGAGTTATGCGAAAATATTTGTGGGTCAACACAGTATACCCTTGGCTTCATTCTACTTAACAACTAAGATTTACATAAACCTATTCTAATATAGGGAATGGTATGTATGGATAGAGAGTTCTCCTTGCATGGCTGAGTTAAAATTCTCTGACCAGATATCAACACGTGGATTATGTGTCAGTAGATTAGTAACGAGCAACTGTATGTTAAATGACTATTATATGCCGATGAAATTATGACTTCAGATAAAACAGGAGGAAAGATGAAAATTATAAATTTATCATGAATAATTATAAAAAATCCTGTATTGGTATTGTTATCGGCATATAATGATCATCCCAATGACATCGTAAGATGTCTTCTATAATGCACAGTAAGCGTGGAGGAAACCACGGCGGAGGAGGGCCGCAAATCGACCAATTTTAGATTATATCAAATCGATCCCCGTACACCAATGTCTCGTTTCTCTCGCAACTTGGGGTCATCATATCTGTCGGTAACTACATGCTACATATCTTCATCAGTGGTGGTGTTGACTAAACGAGTCGGTGCAACCTGTGACCCGTAAGTGCTTTCATAAAACACTTAAAACATACCCAAAAGTTCAAAAGGCACAACAGCTAACCGTAACACCGCCTGAATCTGGAATAATTAATCATTAAAATAACAGATTGTATATACACATCTACATACAATTTTATTACTTTAACGTCTGTGTGTCGAATCAAAAGTCGATGAAGGTCGGCAGTAACATCTCGTTTGATAAATTTACGAGCAGTAGCGCCGCCAATCAATTTGTAATTGCATCACTTTTAATGTGTTATTTCGTGTTTTTCAAATTACGTAATAGCTTTATTTCGACTGTTTCGAAGGATAATGAATAATGTTTGTCTAGTCCAACTTTATTTATGTCAGCCCCTCTAGACAAGGGGCAATACGCTAACCAGCGTTTGATGGAATAGAATGACGAAAGTATAGGATTTGACGTATTTGACATGCGTTAACGACTGTCATATACGTCAAATCCCATACAATCGTCATTCTAGTCCACTAAACGCCGGCTAGCGAATTGCCACTTGTCTAGAGGGGCAGGACTGATACAGAAAGCTTAACAATGATTTAATGCTTAGACAGTTCAACATTATTGATTTAACTATCTGGAGTGTTAGGAGTAGAATAAGGCTACATTGTTTCTCAAATAAAGGGATGTTCTCCATCCCACAGTAAACATACAGCCCATGTCAAAGTTAACGGCAATGGGCCCACCATAGTATAATCATAGTTGACAGAATGTGGGTATTAAGGCGGCCAGGTCGAAAATCGCTTGCACTGTTTCGTTGTCTCTGTGTAACTGATATCAGACCATTACCAACGGGCGGTCGTAAGAGGGAAAACTAACGACTCACAACTGCTAGTGTGTGGTCGCAAAACTGACAGCAGGGATTTGCCGGCAGGCGAAAATCGCTTTAGTGTGTGGGCGCTATCGGCTTAGGACTGCAGGTCGCCGGACAGATCAGAAACTGCAGGCGGATTGCAGGCGGACTGTTAGTGAGTGGGCGCCTTTAAGCTTCGGGGATTTAAAGACGTAAATATTGACTTCTGGGTATACGGCCCTATCAATACTTTTGGGCTCCAAGCCAACACCGCCTGCTAAACAAAGGACAAGGCACTGACGTAGCCTTTTTGCTTGATGTTGGGATATCAGACGAGTTCACAATAAGCGGGGTAATGTACGAGGGCAGGGCCCTCCGCTACTGCTACTGCCTGCTGGGACGCCGTTGATAGAACCAGTGAGCAGCCCCTCAATGTGGAACATTCGACTATTTCACTTATATAACGATTGGGGCTGACGCAATGGCTTAACGTGCTCTCCAAGGTACGGTAACGCCCTGATGACCCAGATCAATGCAAATAGACATATTCATGCACATAAATACTTACACTGAGCGGGAATCGGAAGCACCTTCTAACTGCGTAGCAGTCAAAGCTCTACCGAAAAGCTAGAGAGACAACCCCTATATCCAAAAATGTTTATTTTCACGTGCGGGAAATCCCCACGGATACTCTCCCTCCCCGCACGCCATCTGTGGGTCGTTGTGCTAGGTCCAAGGTGAGGTTGTCGACGACATATCCCTCGCAACCCGGCTGACCCAGGGGCATCCCTCTCGGTCTGGCCCTCCTCGGGTGGGGAGACCATGCGATCCCCGACTCGTAACCAGTATGGGAAGGCGATCGTAGGATACGCGCCGACGTCGAGGCCTGCTTCTGCTAAGGTGACGGGTGGCTCCACCCGTCACCCTCAGGCCCGCGCTCATGGAGGGCCGAGGTCGTTCTGTGTCCTCCGACGCCCGAGCCCGCCTACGAACGCGGGCAGCGATGTCTACGAGTCTGACTCGCTCATCACGCCGTACCCGCTCTGCTGTCTTCTTCTCGAGCATCGCAGAAGGATCCAAAAATACTATAATAAAATACCTATGTGTCGACAAAGGAGATACGGTTGCACGTTTACATAAAAAAAATGCGACCATATTTCCTTTGTCAAGAGACAAGAGAATCAACTTGGAATGCGTGTCTCTCGATCTTGTTCTCTCTCGACAAACGCCGGTCGATTGCTGGACGGTTACGCTGGCGCCGCACCCGTAAACAAATCCGTTCGCTAAATAAATCTTCTCATTTGTAAACTTAGAACTGAGTTTTTGTGGTTTATTGTGCAGTAAATCCTGACTTCGTTAATTGCCGCACATTGAGACGCAGTTTCTATTGGAATTTTCTTCACATTAAGTCAAAAAAGTAGTCTATCAGATTTGATAAAATGTTCAATGCTAAATATTGCTTAGGGTTTCTGAGTGTAAGCAATTGCCACTGTTATAATATTAGGGGTTAAAGTATGAAATTGCCGATTTGTACTGACAAATTGAAATTCGTTTTTTTTTTAAATTTAACGTATTTATTTAATCAAAATAATTACCATTATTATCTATACATTGCTGCCATCTAGTAGGAAGGTCATTTATGCCTTTGCAATAGAACTCTGGTGATCTAGATTCGACAAACTGTGTGAAAGCATTTTGTACTGCCTCCTGAGAAGAAAACTTTTTATCACATAGAAAATTGTCCAAATCACGAAAAAAATGGTAGTCTGTTGGAGCAAGGTCTGGCGAATACGGAGGGTGACGGATAGTTTCTAATTGCAGTTCCTATAGAGTTAAAACGGTTTCTCGTGCTGTATGAGGTCTCGCGTTATCATGGAGCAATAATGGTGAAGATCGATTCATGAGTCGGGGCTGTTTCACTGCTAGTTTTGCTATCATTGTTCGGAGTTCGGCACAGTAGACATCTGCCGTTATTGCTTGACCAGATCGTAGAAAGCTATAGTGAATAACACCATGCTGAGACCACCAAACAGTTACCATTACCTTTTTATTGGTAAGCTTTGCTTTAGGACACTGTTGTGGCGTTTCACCTGGGGTCAGCCATTGCATTTTTCGCTTACGGTTATCGTAAAGAATCCACTTTTCATCACATGTCACAATTCGATCCAATATTCCTTCATTTCTGTATCGATTCAACAAGGCAACACAAGTTTCAACACGCATTTTTTTCTGCAGATCAGTCAAATCATGAGGTACCCATTTTTCACATTTTTTTATTTTATTGATTTGACGCAAATGAGTCAATATTGTTGGTAAGGTAACGTTAAACCATGCAGCTAATTCCTGGGTAGTTTGGCTCGGATCGGCTTCCACCATGTCTTTCAATTCATTGTTACTCACCTGTGTGGACGGCCTTCCTCGTGGTTCGTTCTTCAAATCAAAGTTTCCATCACGAAAGCGTTTAAACCAAAATCGCACGGTGCGTTCATTAGCAGTCCCCTCTCCAAACGCAACATTGATATTGCGAGCTGTTTCTGCCGCGTTAGTTCCGCGTCGGAACTCGTATTCAAAAATCACTCGAATTTTCGAAGTATCCATCTTTCTTGTCTAGGCTGAATAAAAAAAACAACTGAAAGTCGATAATCGAATGTTGCACATTTTTAAATGAAGAACTACATAGGTACCATGTGGAAAAAGTTTCACTCAAAAATCTCAAACCATGAAGGTTCTATGTCAATTCGAAGTACCTATTACAATGAAACGGCAATTTCATACTTTAACCCCTATTATTATCCTCCTTAGTGGGGATTGCACCAAGACTGAGGCCCGTATTCTAGATTGTAACTCAGCTAAACCTCAATTTATCGGGAAAAGATTGTATAGGTACCTACACATTGACAAATTTTACAGGTTGTCTAACAGATTGTCTTTATAAGTCTTCAGGCTTTCACGGCCGGCGTTGCATGTAGAATATACTGCTTCCGGGCTGATTGGCCGTGGTCCAAGTTTCACATGGACCACGGCCAATCAGCCCGGAAGCAGTATATTCTACAAGATTGTCTTTACAATTTTTTACAACAACTTTTTTACAACTTTACAATTCTAGAATATGGGCCTGAAAGTAGTTGGAAAGCCCAATGGAATGTAGTAGGCAAAGTCATCATCAAATCGATCTTGATGAATAAAGTACTCAATATGACCTCAATATGATGGATGTTTGTAACTCTTTAACTTAAAATTACTGAATGGATTTCTACGCGGGCGGAACCGCGGGAAAAAGCTAGAACATACATATATAAGCCGGTAAATCCCCGAAGGGCTACAAAGTGGTGTATTAACACCCACATGTCACTTACTATGATTTTCGCTTCCACATAATAGGGAGCGAACCCACGTGAAGCAGGGACTTTGGACATGGGCCGCATGTGTACTGTCGGATGGGAACAGCCCTAAAAAAACCAGCCAAGTGCGATTCGGACTCGCGCACGAAGGGTTACTTACCAGAAAAAAGGCTAAAAGCCATGAAAAAGGGCTTAAATATCACGTTTTTTGTATAAATTAATTATTTATATTATTTTGTTTTTAGCATTTGTTGTTATAGCGGCAACAGAAATACACAATTTATGGAAATTTCAACTGTCTAGCTATTACGGTCCTTGAGATACAGCTTGGTGACAGACGGACGGACGGACAGATAGCGAAGTCTCAGTAATAGGGTCCCGTTTTACCTTTTGGGTACGGAACCCTAAAAATATAATAAATATTAGACGTGCTGATTTGTTAATTTATACGTGACAACATAAACACATTTATCATTCTGTCACCAAATAAAATACTTTATCAAAAGAACCACGGGACCTAGTTTCATCATGTTGTGAACGTTGAAAAAAAAGTGGGTGAAGTAGCCACAGACAATAAATGGACGGCTATGAAGCAAACAAAATTGTTTTTGTGAAATAAAATTTTCTTCACTGATGAGTTTGGTAGTAAACAGCGATCAATCTTCAATCTATTTTTTGTATTCGTCTGAATATTTCTATGCATAACATGTTTTTGTTTAAAAAATATATAAAGTTAAGCATGCTTATATGCATTCTAGAAGCCATATACAAGTTTTACTTAATTTGTGTCCCAGAACATTTAATTGATGGCCAGGCATACAAATGACATTACAAAATGTTGGGCCATGTTTTGTACTGCTATCGAATCTCAACTCACAACTCATGTATTTCTTACCTATTTAGACTGAGAGCCCGTGAACACCAGAAATTCGTCATTTTATAAAACCGTTTACCTGTCAACGCCACGATGGCCCTAACTTCATAATAGGCCATCGTTCTTACCTGCGTTGGGAGCATATGCTGGCAAACTTTCAGCTTTTATAAAATGACGAAGGTCTGGCGTTCACGGGCTCTTAGTTCCATTGCCGTCATATCCCCGGAACTGTCAATTGCCTGTTATTCTAAACATTTCGTCTACCAGACAAGTTGTTTAGATTACACATATACTGAAGTCATTTCTAAGCAAAAAGTTTATTTTTTAATAATTAACATAACAATGGTTTTAAAACTACATTTCTAAATAATTACACAATACTAAAAAAGAAAACTAAAAGTTAAAATGCGTCGTGAAATTCATCCGCATCGCATGCCTCTTGTGGAAGTGTTCCCAGAAGACTGGCAGCATTGCCACGTTGTATGGCAATGCTTAATCCCTGACCTTAAAAGAGGCCAGCCTTCTGGTCACGAGAAGCGTCGACCATACGCTTCGCAATCTCAGTCATTTCTTGAATGTGAATTCTTATTACATCACTTGTTTACCTCCAAAATTGAAAACATTCCTGTACCTACTACAAAATTTTAAGCTCATTACAAATGTATGCAATTCAGATTACATAAGTAGTGAATTATTCGCACGTTTTGACTAATGATAATTGTCTGTCTAAATGTTATGCGCTGCTACAACATACTTTATTTTGTACATGCGCAAAGAAATTTAAATTAAATTTGAAAACACTAAATGCAATATGTCGCACTTTACAGGCTGAGTGTAAATAAAATTCTAATTAGATTAAGAAAATGAATTCTCGTCTAGTCTTTGTCTATTTAAATTTCGAATAGGTATCTATGAAATATTGAAGACCAAAATTATCCTCCTTTTAAAGATTCTTTTTTAAACTTTAAAGCACTCAACACTAAAATCGTCGAATGTGGTAATGCGAATAAACATTTTTATTTCCATTTCACTGGCCACTTTTATCGATTGCTCGTGGTCCTAGTCCATTCCCGTAAAATCCCACCATTCTTGCCTCTCGCTTCCCATAAAAGCAAATTATAGAAAGAAGTTGTAGAGCGGACCTGGCTAAAAACTATAGGCCTCGGATATAATTGAGTTTGTCTCTCGTATGCATAGAACAGAAGAGATAAAATTAAACCATTTAAAACCACCAACGAATTTGTTAAAAATCTGAGATAAGCCACGAACAAAAGCCGCAAAATGACGTTAACCCATAAATTATGCAAATAACAAGTCGCAATTTCCTTGACACAAATGCTTGGGACAACCATTGAACTGCGAATTGAGGACAAAAGAATGTATAATTACCCCATTTTTAACTAGAATTAATACGTTTAGTCGTTAAAGATTTACTTGCTGTAAGCTATCTAACGAATAATAAATCTTGGAGTTACGCAGAAATATTTCACTGTCTATTTGATCGAATTACTTTTGTATTTGTATAGATATGAAAGGGTTTAACCAGTTTGTATTTTCAGATCAGATTTATTTCACACAATACAATGGTCATTTCTTGGCTTGGCTATTTGTTGCAATGTCTGGTTATGCGATTTCTGCTGACCTCTGCTTATAGGGCAAGACCTACAAAGGCTGTTTAAACGTTGTAAAGGATGATATGCATGGCAATGGTCTTACTGTCAAGAATACCAAAATTTGTGCGAACTAAGAAGCTGGTAAGTATCTCGTCTACCTATTTGAAATCTGTTTTGTGCTCTCTTTTATCTCGGATTCGATATTTTAAAAGCATAGGTTTTCTGAAGTAGGGACTGCTATAAAGACAGGATCACAAGTATAAAAAATATAAAATAAGTGTGAATCACAAAGAAAACTTCACACTTCGCTTCGCCTCAATGACAAACACTAAATAATAAAATCACATAAATACAATTTCAATGTACTATGAACTATAATGATAATATTCATTTTATGTTTTTTTTGCGATTTATTTATGACATTAATCAATCGAGATGAAAAGACTTTTGTGATAGTTTTACAATTTATAGCATAATAAAATATATAAATTCAAAAATAAGGAGGTTAGTATGCAATGTTATTTTTTTCCTGTTGTTGGCAATAGAGCTTCGGATCTTCTAGTTCACGGTGAGACATTTATTGTACAATTTAGTGAACCGTCTCAAAAATGACAATAAATGGACCATAACTTATTATAAATACTGTTATGGTAAAGATGATTATCATTTAGCTTCAGGTTTGGAACTGTCATAGTGTTCGAAATATAATTGAACGAAGACTAATAAAAAGTTATACAGAGTTTGTAATATAAGCTCATTTTATATTCCTAATTGAATTACATAAATTTATCTCCTAAAAGGCAAAATAAACAAGATCGTAGAAAGGAGGAGTAAAAAAGGGGATCCGGCCCATTTTACTTGATTTGGATGCATAGGTTAAAAATAGAGATGCAACGAATAGTTGTTTGGCCGGATACCGGATACCGGATATTCGGCCTGATCACCGGTCGAATATCCGGTATCCGGCCGCCGAATATTCGGCCGGCCTAACGATACCTACATTTTAGATGGCGGCGGGCGCGTCGTGCAGGTTTCAACCTGTTACGTATTGTAGGTTCGCGCGGACCCTTTCCTAGGCGAGGAACGTGTTTTATTAGGTCAGTGTACGGAACTATTTCGTATGCAGTACATGTGCACCCGCCTATTTTGTAGAATAGATAAGTTTTTTTTGTGTTTAATGTATGTAGTAGTGTATACGTAATTGTGAATTTGTTATTTATTAATTTGTTGTTATTTTCTTGTATACTAACCATTATTCAAAGTTAAATACCAAACAGAATCACTATTCGGTATCCGGCCGGATAGTGCGCAACTATCCGGTATTCGGCCGGATAGTAAAATAATGGCCGGATAGGCCGGATACCGGATAGCAACCGAAAATCCGTTGCATCTCTAGTTAAAAACCAATAACACAAGTACCTTAGGATGGATGTTTTTCATCACTGGATTCCATGTTGCAGTCCAGATGAAAAACATGCAACCTCACCTTTGTGCGCAGTCGGATAGACACCTGACAGCTTGCTTACAGAATAGGAACACTGTGAGTGTGGTATGTGACGGTACATGGTGAAAAGAAAATATTGAAAATATGCGGGTAGATGAAAAACCTACTACCTCACGGATTCGAAGACAGCGGGCGTGCACCGCTGAGCCAGTCAGCCTGTGACCACGGCCGGTGTAACCTGGTCGAAACATCAGGCAATCAATGGTATGTAGGTCGTAGGTAGGTAGGTAAGTAGGTCGCATTAATTCCCGTTTTCTTGATAATAATCTTGGAACGCGAGAGTTTAAAAGTTAAGCGAAATATCATTTAAAAAAAAACTTTCATTCAAATCTCTACAGTGGTTTCCGAAATCTGAACGTACGAGTAAAACAAATTCAAGAATTTCTCGTAAGTACATATAATAGTATCAGATTTACTTGTTTGAATACTAAACTCTGCGAATTCACTCAGAAAAGTAGGTTACACTTGTCTGCAAGTTATTTCAGCGAACATAAACTTAGACTTTATGTTAATAATAAACAGTTGAAATGAGTCTAAATTTAATCATAATTGCACGGTGCTATTTTAAGATTATCAGATGTAGGCTACAGTGTTTTATTAAAAGATACATCATCGATGCTATTCGCAGAGTCAAGCTTTTTACAGCACGATCAGGTTAGCTCGCCCGGGGAATCCCCATCATCTCGTTGAGTATCATTAAACTGGCATCATTATAATACGAATTTTAATCCCGGCAGCATTCAAAACTTACACTTCAGAGTCCAAGGTCAGCTTTTCTACTCTTTCAGTTCCTTCTTCTTCTTCAAGTCAATGGATAGATCTGGGATAATATAGTGATTAGATTTTTAAATTTTGTCAGCCCAGCAACCACAGCGTTTTCTGTCGTTGTACAAAGGTCATCGGTAGTACAGATGAAGGGGCGAAGCGGGTACGAGAGCAAATTTGACATGGACTGGGATTCTTTTATTACTGGTGTGGCTTATGTCGGTATTTACGTGAGCAACTACCGCCTTATGCCTTTTGGATATGTGAGGATTTCACCAAGGTCATCAGAGCCCAAGTGGACCTGAAATACCTAGCTATTTGAATGGACTGTCGTCTTACCTCCCGACCCTGATAGGAAAGCCTACACCAGGGCCTTGTTCGTTGTGCAACAGCATTTTATTGATAAAGCCTGTACTCTGTCTAAGTATCTTCATGCAAGGCCTGTTTTTACCCGACTGTGCCAAGCTCTCGGCACTTTCTGGATCACCTCGAAACATTTCACACTGTGTACCAAATAAAATGTGTTTTACTGTCTATAACTCATTATCCAAATCACACTTGCTGTAACTAAATCTGGAGTAATGCTGGCTGCATTACTCCAGACAAGTTACAAAAATTACAAAGACTGCAGAAGAAACTTATAAAAATTCATTTTCGATACCTACGCCTAACACCAACCGACAAAATATACAGGAAACTAAACTAATGAACATCAAACAATTATATATCTATAATACCTGTATAGTAATGAGGCAACTTTTGGAGAAAACCATTCACACCAACTTAACCTTTATAAAAAACTCACAGATCTGCAAACACAGCCTTCGCCGACCCAGCTCTAGTATTACCTAAAGTACGAACCGACTACGGAAAAAAAGCATTACTTTTGAAGGAGCACAGCTTTATAATAAGTTACTACTAAACATAAGAAAAAGTAACTCTCTCAATATCTTTAAGTCATGAATATCATTGTACATAACTGAACATTATTAATTTCTTAATCTCACTGCTAAGTATTCTTTTTGCCTAGTCCACAGGCAATTTTGTTTTCTTTAATTTTTCTAATTTTTGCCTGACCATAATTGTCATTATCAGAATCTTTAGACATATTGTAATCATGTCCTCGACCCAACATTAGTCATGGTATCATTATCTCTTTCTTGGACTGTTGCCAACCACTTAGAGACGATCAGGTGTTTAGGAGCCGTTTGGCATTTGGCTTCGCTGGTACATCTAAGAGATAAGTGCACTCTGCTGGTGATATGTTTAGATTCACCGATGATTATGAAACAGGTTTGGCATAGAAATCAGCATTCATTGAAATTGAAGATTTCTCGTATTAGTACGCTTAGTATTTAAATATGCTTATATATCTATTATTTTTATATGGATATCGTCATTTTTATATTAAAAAACACATATATACTCATGCCTTTTCCCTTGATTATTCGATTTTAAATTAAACTTCATTTCTTTTTTCATACTGTCTGGAATATTCACCAGAAACCAGTTTTAATAAATTTGAAATTATTTGGTTGCCCAAAAGGACCATTTTAACAAGTTTTTCGTATGCGCGTCCCATTTGTCATTCAATATTTAATTGTTCAACTGACACATTTTATAGAAAAGTCTTTAAAGTCGCATGGTCTGCTTATAATTAATCTTGAGAAAGAATTTTGAGATTCGTAGTTAAAAAATATAGATCTTGACGTGAAAGTAGAAATTCTTTGTATCTAGGACGCTTCTGCTTATAAATTTAATAAGGACGTGTAAAAATAACGGATGAATATTTTTTCATCACATTCCTGCACAGAATATTATTTTGAGATTAAAATATAGAGTTAAACTAGGTGCTCTGGTAGATGTTTGGAGAATTTTATATTAAGAAGTGAACTGCAAAACGTGAATCCATGAACATGTTAACTATCATAAAATAATGAATGTATATTATGTGACGTGGCGCTAATTACGATATTACTATAATTATAATATTACAACGAGCAAAGCCTAAGCATAAAGCAATATCATGTGACCCGATTGCATCGTCAGCACTCCATGCCTCGTGTCGCGCTCAACCTCGTGCTGCGCCGTCATCTAAATGCATTTCGCAACTTACTGTATACCTATAATTCTGTAATAAATTTTATACACTCAATTTGGTACTAGCATCGTCCATGCCTAGACTTAGTATTAATTATAAGTCCTAATTATAACTAAATTCTTATTATATTCAATCTCAGTTTCTTTTAACTCCTCCGGGTGTCACCTACGTAATTCGCTTCATGATGAGACAATTTTGCTATTAAATTCGATCTCTACTTGCCACTACATTCATCTTTCCACTCGCCTCCCTATTCACCTCTCTAGTCAACCCTTTACTGCATTCTTCTTGGCTCTCTAGTCGTATATGGCTAGTAGTCGACTCTACTAATCTTTACACGCATGTCCACTCATCTCTATAACATCTCTACTCGCCTCTGCACTCGCTTCTATATTTGGTTCGTTACTCGACTATGTCCGTTCCGAAGCTCTTATTCACCTTTGTACCAAATTTCATGAGGACATCTTAAAAGAAATTCTTCCTATTTATGCCATATTCACCCCCTTTTTTGTGTCAATGAAAAATTAGAAGCTTTAATCCCATAGCCCTATTCCCCTTCTCTCCTCCCCCTTCTATCCCTTTTTGCGCGATAAGGGGTAGCCTATGTCCATTTCCAACCTCTAATCTATCTCTATACCAATTTCATCAAGATATCTTCAAAATTGTCAAACTTACATATCCTTGCCCTATTCCACCCCTTCAACTCCCTTTTTCGCAATAAAAGGTAACCTATGTCCATTTTCGAGCTCTAATCCATCTCAGTACCAAATTTCACCATTTCATACTAACTATCCAGTCCTTATCCATTCCCCACCCTTTTACCACATTATTCGCGATAAAAGGTAGCATATATCCGTAACCAAGCTCTAATTAATCCCTGTACCAAATTTCATCAGGATATCTTCTACAAAACTGTCAAACTTTCAAACCTTATTACCCCCCCCCCCCATGCCTCCATTTTCGCGTTAATAGATAGCCTATGTTCGTTTCCAAGCTTCAATCCATCTCTGTACCAAATATATCACCAGGATGTCTTCAAAACTGGCAAACTTTCAACCACTATAACTCCCCCCCCCCCCTTTATCCTCGTCTTTCGCGATAAAAGGTAGCCTATGATCGTTCTTTCCAAGCTTTAATTCATCAGGATATCTTCAAAAAAGACAAACTTTCATCCCATAGCCTAATGCCCCCCCCCATTCTACCCCTTTTTGCGATAAAAGGTAGCCTATGTCCGTTTTCAAGCTCTAAACTATCTCTGTACCAAATTTCAACGGGAAATTTTCAAAAAAATAACAAACTTTCATCCCAAGGCCCTGCCCTCTACCCTTCCCCCCCTTTTCGCGATAAAAGGTAGCTTATGTCTGTTCCCAAGCTCTAAACTATCTCTGTACCAAATTTCATCAAGAAATCGTCAAAAATGACAAACTTTCATACCAAGGCCCTAGCCCCCCCCCTTCTACCCCCTTTTTCGCGATAAAAAGTAGCCTATGTCCGTTCCCAAGCTCTAACCTACTCTGTACCAAATTTCATTAAGATATCTTCAGAAATGACAAACTTTCATAAAAACTTTCATCCCCTATTTCCCCCCCCTTAAACCCCCTTTCTCGTGATAAAAGGTAGCCTATGTCCGTTCTCAAGCCTAATATACCTCTGTACCAAATTTCATCAAGATCGGTTCAGTGATTTTAGGCGTGAAAGCGTAACATACAGACAGACTGACAGACAGACAGACAGACAGAGTTACTTTCGCATTTATAATATTAGTATGGATATGGATATAGAATGGGCGGCCATATCGCTGATAACAGAAATTTCTTTCAGGCAAGCTTTGGATAGATAGAAGCACAGAGATAAGATCCGATTCTCAGCACTCCATGGATTCACTGTGCGGTCGCCGGGTCCATAGCGTGGTACAGAGAGGAAAACCGTGACGGCGACTGGGACTTGCGACCCAGATGTGGTGGCCACCTTGTGATGCATCAGCGCTCACCTCCACCGTCAGTAGTGTTCCCCCCCTACCTATTCAAATTTGGTAAGATCCTATCAATGCCGCTTTTGATATTCGATTTAGTAAAGAGCTTACTGAAGCTTTTGGCAATCCGAGAGGTTTAAGTAAGTTTTACAGGGATTTAGCTGGAATTCCCCTTGCTCCTACTTCTACGGCGTAGAGTTTAACCACGTAGCCGTTTTTGCTTAACTCGTTAGTCAAGTCAAAGTATTTGTTTGTCTTTATAGCGCGGTCTTTAGGTATATTAGTTTCCTACGGTACTGTAAGTTTTACAAGTACTGCACGCCTATGCGATCGTGAAAAAAGGAAAATGTCGGGTCTGGATGATGAGGCACAGATATTCCCCGGTATTTTGTAGTGCTTCTCATACGTGTTTACGAGTATTGTCCAGTCAACGGCAGCCATCAAAATTGAATATGAATAATGAGATGATTTCTTTGAGCAGCCTTCTTTTACAAACACAATGCCATTTCTTTAGTTTGTGGTTGATCCTTATTTCGTTCTAGCTACCGCCAAACTTACAGCCCCACGTTTGATTTTTAATACCTTATCATGTCGGCGCGAGTAATGACCCCGGTCTAATAGCGTCCTACAATCCACTAGCAGGTGCCTGGCCTTACCATGCAGTTGCTTCACCACATGAGTTACATGTTTTATCTGTGGCTTTTCCCCATCTGACTAGATTGCTTTGGTCGGGGAGGGTCAACTGGAATGCATTTAGGTAAAATTTAAGTAAGGCCGGTGACCAGTCGTATATTATGGTACGCCACTCTAAGGCTATGGGAACACAAAATTCACCTAGGGTTAACCATTCGTTTTGCATTTCTAGGTTCATTGCGTGCACCTAATAGGTGTTGTTGTTCTGCTTGAAGAAAAGATTTTGTTATTTCTTTATCTGTTTGTCTCCGAATAATACCTAGATCGACACTACCAGTCTGTGAGTCTATCATGAATTTTTATGGAACTGGAGGCGTGATTTGAGCTCCGATGCATTTTTATCTTTTGGAAGGACTTTTACTATTTCGTCTTTAGATTTCGATAAGACGTGCATTTTAGTTACTCTTAGGTGCTTATAGAGTTCTGATGTCTTCTTAACCGTCATTCCAAAATTATTCGCGGATGTATATAGTGCCGACGGGTCGGCCTACTGAGCTAGCCCTAGCCACGACTTCAGTGTCATCGTGACACTCGCATCTAGTTTTTTGAGGAGCTCTAGCTAAGACGCGAGGGTAAATAATTATCATAGATACAAGCTTTTTTAACATTACTTATTGGTTGTAGGTCTACCTTTTTTCTTTTCTACCTTTTCTTTTTTTAACCTTAAATCGATAATGAAACTATTAATTAATTCGTCCAAAGCTGGAATGCAACCTCTGTTATCAATCTTTCTTCGAAGGAATTTAAAAGGCACGGTTTCAGATATAGTTGAAACGTTTTCCCGCCTATACTAAGCCCTGGGTAATATGAAGTATACCTGGTACCCCGTCTACCCATACATAGACAGTAGCATTTGCTAGGTTTTGTTCTCATTCCATCTGTCCATGTACAGAAATCGTCTACTCTACGCAGTAGGTCCTGGCACTGCTTTGGGTTGCGAGTCAGTATTGCCAAATCGTCGGCGAATGCGAGGATAGACTCCGTATATTTGCCGTTTAGCTTAAACCGATAGCCACACTTCTTGTCGTGTGTGTAAATGTTGTCTACTAAAATATTTATTACTATATTGAAAACTATAAGTAATTAACAGCAACCTTGGAACAAACCCAAATTATAATTTAAAGGTTGCGTGTCCATCTTTGCTATTAATCAAAAAAGTTTGTGATTAGTAGAAAAGATGGACACACAATGAATTTACCAAAATAAGAGGAAATTATTTCCCAAATGATGGACAGAAAATGATACCATTTTAATGCAAACAACATTAGCTCGTGTTTTACTGAGCCAAAAGCGTTTTCTAGGTCTATCCAACAAACTGGTATTTGCTTTTCATTTGATCTGGCATCTGATAACTTTCCGCCAGTAAAGAATTGTGTTCCAGACATCCAGAAATGCCGGGTAGGAACCCTTTTTGGTGATCCTACTAATTATAAACGCGACAGTTTGTAAGTATGAATGGATGTTTGTTACTCTTTCAAGTAAAAATTACTGAATGGATTTGAATGAAACTTTACAATAATACAGTTTATACATAAAATACACATAGGCTACAATTTATAGCGATAACCGACATCCACGCGGGCGGTGCCGCGCCCAACAGCTAGTATAACATAATTCTTATAATAGAAGCAAAGGGAATGGGTTGCGGGGTTTTTTAGATTAATAGTTATTATCAACTAGCTGACCCGCCTCGGCTTCGCCCGTGACACACTTCAACCCCGTAGCACCCCTTTTTCTTGTATTTACGTACGAATTGACTTTGTATGGAAGTATAGAAAAGTGTTGTTTTTAGACGTTTTCAGGCAGTTTTTTAAATATTTCTCTGCGTAAGAACCATCCTCGTACTGCAAGGAATATTCTAAAAAAATAATTAGCGAAGTCGATTCAGCTGTTCTTGAGATATGCGCTTAGCAACACATTCAGCGATTCATTTTTATATTATAGAAGATAGAGTTACTTTGAACTAATTAAAAAAAATTAGCATTTTTCATGCTAATTATTTAAATCGGATAAAGGATAATAAGTTTGAAAGATAATAAAGGTAGCTTGGAGGTCAAAGCATTGCCCTTGTAAGGCAAAGATCGCGGGTTCAAACCCCGCCTAGATCGATTCAATTTTTTCTCCTTTATTTGAAATAAAGTTTACTTTAAAATTTAAAAAAAAATGTAGTAGGAAGAGGAATAATAAAAACAGTCCCGTGCCGATCCTGTCAATAGCTTTTACTTCAAGTAAAGCTATAATGAAGAGCAGATAACAATATTACCAATACTATAATATTAACCATTACTATAGGTATTTTGTTTTTACGTACGGGAAATTCCCTCATGATAATTAATAACCAAAACTTAGTACATATTTGTGAATAGATGTACAGTTGACGGAATATATATTAGTCATTAGTTACTACTGTTTTATGCGTAGTAGAATTTCCTTAATCCAGACTAATTTGAAAAGCGTGTCCTATTTGGCAAAAACACATTGGGATAAATTTGACAAACAACACCCCGAGGATAAGTAGTATTTACGTTATAAAGTACAAGAGTCTGCTAATTATTGTCAAGGCCACTACAATTACAAATGCAACAAGTATCTATTATACCCGAAGGATAGTCTGAAATATAAAGAGTAGGTAAGATGCAATATTAAATTGGCAACATTTGTCATCCGTCGTGTTTAATCTTCTCAATGGATGGTATTTTTTCGCGGGAACTCTCCAAGTATTATTCATTCGAGGAAAATATATCGCTTAAAATTAATTATTTTTTGTTTGAAAGTAATAATCTGTGTTCATGCTCGATTTTCTTTTATATGGGTTTGTATGTTTTTGTGTCAATGATTCATATTGATGGCTTTATTTTAGTGGGTCACTTTTTGGCTTTTCATATTTTATTTTTATATCTAGATCTCACCCAAAAGGCAGACTGATGCGTGTTATAAATGTATAACCAGTTATAGTTTTATATCTCTACGAGCGTTACTGTCAACCAGGCACTTTCTCTGGAAGCTTGGTGCACAGCTGTAATTGTACTCACTGTCGCTCCGCAACTAAAGTAGTTATTTTTTATAAAAAAATCATGTACAGGCATTCTCCAACAGTCAATACAAGGTACTTTACCAGGGGTACACATTTGAATAACTAAAATTAAAGTGCCTAATGTTATATAACCTATGTTTAAAGTACCTAAAATCTAAATACCTAATGGTTGTTTGACCTCTAGAAAAGTTTAAAATGGCTACGTACTTGAATACCTAAATTTAAAAAGCCTAACGTTAAATAACCTACGTTAAAAGGTGTAGTCCACTTAGAGCACCCAGCCGAATAGCTCTTGAGCGAATAGCACCTATACCTAAAATCTCAATACCTAATCGTTGTTTGACTTACTTTTAAAATACCCAAAGCTTCAAATGACTAATTGATGGTTCACTAATGAAAATCATAAAATATATAGACATAAATTACATTGGCATAATAATCATGAAGCATAATTTTATACAGTATAATGTTAGAAACGCATAATGATATAAACACATAAAGTTCTTTAGAATAAAACTCAATCAAAGAATCAAAGAATCGAGAATCAAAGAATCAATTTCGTTTATTCAGTTAAGGCACATAAAGAGCACATATGAACGTCAAAATTTTACAGTCATGTCAAGAAATTACTAATATAATATTAAATTAAGTAAATAAATCATTTGAAAATGATTCTTTCGCTGGTTCGGTAAGTTGGTTCTACTGAGAAGAGACCAGCAAGAAACTCAGTGAACAATATGCAATATCGCAGAGGAGCAGGTTGATTTTAGAAAGGACAAATGTAAAAATCTGGCCATTTACAAGTTTTTAAAAATTGCAACAGACTGTGTGGATAAGAAAGTACCTGCATGTGCGCTCTACATGGACCTCACAAAGGCTTTTGACTGTGTGGACCATGAAACACTATTAAGTAAATTAAGCGCATATGGGGTAAGGGGTAGTGCATTGAATCTTATAGCATCATACCTCCACAATAGAAAACAATGCACACAAATAACACACCTATGCCCAAAACTAAGATCTGAAATTAATTTGTTGTCAGAATATAGAGAAAATAATAGGGGTATCCCGCAAGGTAGTGTGCTGGGACCACTTTTATTTAACGTTTATATTAATGATTTACCGAATGTTACAGGACATCCCACTATCCTGTTCGCTGATGATAGCACAGTTTTGTTTACGGGTACGGATAAGACACTTCTTGAATCTGACATATACAATACTCTAGGTGACATAATACAATGGTTGACATCAAATAATCTGAAAATTAATTTAAGTAAGACACATATAATGACATTTAGAAATAGAATTTCTATATTTGACACAAACATTGACATTAATTATGAAGATGAAACGATTCACGAAGTAGACACAACTAAATTCTTAGGTCTGACTATAGATAAAAACTTAGACTGGAAGGTGCATGTAGAGAATCTGTGCTCAAAATTAAATTTGCAGTCATACGCGCTTTATATGCTAACCAAAAAATTTTACCAACCGGCTGTACTGGC
Organism: Eilema caniola; assembly: GCA_949126895.1. NCBI lineage: Eukaryota > Metazoa > Arthropoda > Insecta > Lepidoptera > Erebidae > Eilema > Eilema caniola. The sequence continues at coordinate 5,745,439 of OX421467.1, forward strand.
GGCTTATCACGGTTACGTAGGTTCTATACTGAGGTATGGTATAATTTTCTGGGGTAACTGTACTGAGAAAGAACAAGTGTTTAAATCACAGAAAAGATGTGTAAGGGCAATGTGCAATCTACAAAAAATAGACAGCTGTAGGCCTTACTTTAAGAGTTTGAAAATATTGACAATGCCGTGTTTGTACATTTACGAAACTGCGGTATTTGTTAGATCCAATTTAGGTTTGTTTGAACACTATACAAGTGAGCGCCACAAACACAAAATATGTTGCCCTCAGCATAAGAGCGCGTTAATGGATAGTAGCGTTTTCTGTATGGCGCCGAGGATCTACAATAACTTACCTAAGGTTATTTTAAGTGTAAGAGATATCGACAAATTTAAACATGAAATTAAATCATTTCTATTCGAAAAAACTTACTATAGTGTAAACGAATTCCTAGAAGACAAGACAAAGTAATTTATTGAGATTTAATTTATTGGAAATAAACAGTAGGCGAGATTTAATGTGATTTGAATTGTTGTAATTTGTTTTGTTATGATTTGGTCTATTGTTATTTTTTTAGTGTAATTTGAAATATTCTATTGATAATAATATGTATGTACTCCTTATGATTTTAATTGTATAGATGACTTATTTTATTTTTTTGACATTTACTCATACTGACATAATTTTTTAACACAATCAATTATTGGTATGCAATTAAGAAGCCCACATAAATTGTTTAATTGCACATTTTATAATTAATTCTTATTGTATGCCTTGAGGCGGAGAATGGAGAAACCACATTTTATCACAACACCACTATGTACCCATTTTCACAATAAAATGATTTGAATTTGAAAAAAAAAAAAAAAAATTGAATTTGAAAATTTGAGCGAGCAAGCAAAAAGATTAGGACCCAAATATAAACCCTAATAAATAACTCCTATTGTAATTAACAATAGCTTTATAAAGGCATAAACGTTTAATTACTTGCCTAGCCATTTAATGAAATAATAGCTAAATGGATTTATTTTGCATGGTCATTAAAAAAACCTTGATGGCCTAATGTGGGAGCTTCGCTACGCTCTGCTCCCGCATTAGCCTTCTAACCTAACCTATCCAAGTCGGATTGTACAGCTTTCTTAATAAAATATAACCTTCCTAATATTATTAGATATTTTGACCTTAATTGATATTTAATGTTGGTATATCATCCTTTGTTGTTTTAACTTTAGACATTTTAAACATAAGATAATTACTCCAATAGGTATTTCAAATTTAAATATTTAGTACGTAGGTATTAGTAGCTTAGGTATTTTAAAACATTAGGTATTTAGATTTTAGGTACTTTAAACACAGGTTATTTAACGTTAGGCTTTTTAATTTTAGTTATTCAAATCGGTACCCTTCAACAGTAAATCGATGTTAAAAATTTTCGGCCATTATTTACTAAGAGTGAATAATGTAGGTATTCGTTATTGAACCAAACCAGGAGCAAACTTACGGTTTTCTGTTATGATGAATAGGGGCAAATCTATGAGATTAGTTTGTTTTATTGGACCACTATATTATAGTTGCTGCCCTTGTGGAATTCTGTTTCCGTATCCGTGAAACATGGAATTTTAGTTTGTCTTTTTTTAAACCTTCCGTGGAACATATGGACCTATGAAAAAAAAAGTCGCAGCGGTCGAACCGTACTCGTGTTTTGCGCTAAGTAACATCCATTTTTAGGGTTCCGTAGCCAAATGGCAAAAAACGGAACCTGGATTCGTCATGTCTGTCTGTCTGTCCGTCCCTATGTCACTGCTATTTTTTCCGAAACTATAAGAACTATGCTCTTGGAATTTGGTAAGTAGATTTATTCTGTGAACCGCATTAAGATTTTCACACAAAAATGGAAACAGAAGCAATAAATTTTGGGGGTCCCCATACTTAGAACTAAAACTCTTTTTTTTTTCTCAACAAACCCATACGTATGTTATGTATGGTCTTCAAAAATGATATTGAGGTTTCTAATATATTTTCTTTTCTAAACTGAATAGCTTGCGCGAGAGATCCTTCCAAAGTGGTAAAATACAACTTCTAATAATCTTGCACCGAAAATTGGTTTGAACATCTAGTCTAGTAATTAGTTTTTTTTAATACGTCATAAATCGAAAAAACGCAATCTATCTTTATTCAATCAACTCAAATATAAAACTTTTATATTATAATACTTGCTGCTACGGAATCCTTCATGGGCGAGTCCGACTCGCACTTGGCCGCTTTTTATTTATAAGAGGAAGGCTAGGTACTTGTTCTACTTGTAATTGTAGTGGCCTTGGCAATAATTGGCAGACTCTTGTGGTTTAAAACGTAAACACTACTAATTCGCGGGGTGTTGTTTGTCAAATTTATCCCAATATATTTTTGCCAAATAGGACACGCTTTTCAAATTAATCTGGATTAACGAAATTCTACTACGCATGAAACAGTAGTAACGAATGACCAATATATATTCCGTCAACTGTACACCTATTCACGAACATGTACTATATTTTGGTTATTAATTATCATGAGATTTTAAACCATCGCGTCATCCATAAGTATTAGTTGTAAAAAATCGATTGATCGAGTAGCTATAGTAAAAGTATATTTAGAGTATTTCACAAAGCATCTAAGAATATTTTTATACCAATGATGAGGTGGCAGACAAGCACACGGCCCACCTGATGGAAAGTGGTTACCGTGGCCCACAGACGTGTGCAACACCAGGGGAGTCAAACTCGTGCTCCCGACACTTTAAACAAAGAGAGTTTCTGTGCCGTCAGTGTAGAAGACAAAGTAGAAATAGCCTTTGGGCTTCCCACTGACAACACAAAAACTCTCCAGCTCTCCATCGAGCTCTGGCTACCCTACTCAACGCCGGGAACATAACTTTAGGTTATTATGGCCGGTGTGTTCTATAGGGGGTAGGTACTTCCCCAGACGGACTGCACAATTGGACGGAAATACCGGAATAGTCATATGAAACCAGCAACTTATTGATTGCGTCATTCGTGTTAGCTAATGAAATGCAATTGGTGAATTAAATGCCAGGGCCAAACTCATGACAAGAAAATATGCACCAATTACACATTTTATTACAGATATTAATTGCGGGTGTTTATTGAATTACTTATATTAGATTGACCATTATGTTCATAGAGTTATTATAAATCTGAAGACTTTGTTCTTTTTTAAAATAGTCCATTTATCGAGGAAGGCTATACGCTATCATCACGCTACTATTCATGGGTGTGGAGCAGTAATCATAACTGTCGACAAATCCGACAGATTCGCATAAGTTATTTGTAAATTAATAAATTGCGGTCAGTTGCAAGTGTTGCAATCATATCAATTAATTTCAGTTGCAATTCATATTGTAACTTCAGTAGCTATATTATTATATTTTAAAAGGGGGTCGGCTACAGGAAACCCCTTCAGACCTGAAAGATGGCCTGAAGAAGACAGCTGAGACAGACTGGGTATAGAAGGCGATGGACCGAGTGCCACGGCGCACGATCGGAGAGCCCTATGTGTACTATTATGTATTCTGTGCATATGTCCAACAGTAGACTGCGATAAGCTAATTGATAGATGGTTTGAAATAAGCACAAAGTGCAAATTAGTATTCGTTATATTGGTGAAATTTTTGGTATTATAATTGACTAGCTTTTGCCCGCGGCTCCGCCCGCCTGGATGTCGGGTATCGCGACCAAAGGTAGCCTATGTCCTTTCTCAAGGTTTAATCTACCCCTATACCAAATCGGTTCAGTGGTTTTGGGGTGATCGCGTGACTAAAGGAAATATAGATTCATTTTATATACATAGATATAAACAATATAATATAATTGATGTAAAATTTAGTGTACTGCCCCTCTAGACAAGACGATTTCTCTAGGCAATTCGTTGGCGGGCGTTTGATGGAATAACTTCAACTTCAACTTCTTCAAAATGGCCTCTGTAGCAAATCGCCACAACTCGCCCATGTCAAGTAACTGTTATATTACATATAAAATTAATAATGGCGACACGCCAATGTCGAGTATACCAGAGCCACGTTAGCCACGCCAGTAAATTTGTTTCCGTGTGTCCGCCCCCCACGAGATTCAGGTGGACGATCAGGACGTGTGGTTGGATTTTAGGGGGCGTTTGATGGAATAGTGTATGGGAGTACTGATATATGGGATTTGACGTATCTGACAGTCGGTAACGCATGTCATTAACGTCAAAATTCCAATATATTAGTCATTCTATTCCATCAAACGCCTGCAAAAAATTGCCACTTGTCTAGACGGGCAGATAAACATACTCTAAGATATAATTTATGTTATGAATTATCATTTTTTTTTCATGTTCATTTTGTTACATTTCTTATCAGATCTGTTCTCTTTATTAAGATTATCTGAAAAGTCGTAAATTATTTTGTAAGAACCTCAATGATATTTTTGAATTGTTTGCCAGGTGTTGTGACATACTCGTAAATATTGTCAAGATATTTCAAATTAGCGTACCCGTGACTTCACCCGCGATTTATTGTTATATTTCCACTTCCGTTGTGAACCTGGGCAATGAAAATTACTTTGAAGTTCTTTGGCTACTAGCGAGCAAAAGCAAACTTGCATATTCGTCATCCCCACATATCTGGTCGCTAGAAAATACCTTCTTCAGAAGTATATAGCTAGTGCTAATTTTTTCTGGAGAATGAACAAGAGATGCCTAGAATGTTGCAGTGGTATTTTTGATTTATAATACACAAACCGCTGTGTGCGTATAACTCATCTGTAGTACTTAGATTTTTTAAATTACCTTTATATGGTCAAGTTAATCTTTTCCTCTAATATTTTTTGTTCGATGGAGGAAAAGTTCATCGTTATTAGTTGATATGTGGATAGTAGGTTTCCTTATGCATTTATTAGTCGTTTTTCATTACTTACTCGAGTAATATTGAGTAATATTTTAACAATACCCCATCCGGAGCCACTGAAGCTGCCACTGACAGCTCCTAATCTGGCGGCTTCTGGCTACCGTTCCACCGATGGTTCTTGCTAGCTGCTCCACCGACGGCTTCTGCTAACCGCTTGCCCGGCGGTTGCTGCTAGCTGCTCCACCGGCGGGTTCTGCTAACCGCTTGCCCGGCGGTTCCTGCTAGCTGCTCCACCAACGGGTCAAGCTCAGCGCTTACCCGGCGGCTCCTGCTAGCTGCTCCACAGACGGGTTCTGCTAACCACTTGTCCGGCGGTTCCTGCTAGCTGCTCCACCGCCGGGTTCTGCTAACCGCTTGCCCGGTGGTTCCTGCTAGCTGTTCCACCGACGGGTTCTGCTAACCGCTTGCCCGGCAGTTTCTGCTAGCTGCTCCACCGACGGGTTCTGCTAACCGCTTCAACGGGTTCTGCTAACCGCTTCCCCGGCGGTTACAGCTAGCCTCTTCATCGGCGGTCTCTGCTATTATTTATTAATGTGTATTATTCTATACCCTGTGTAGGGATAAAGAATAATTTCCACTACAAAGTTCTCTTGTACTCCATTTAGGGTTTCGTTCTTTAACAGAAAAATATGTACCCTTATCTGATCACTTCGTTGTCTGACGGTATGTCAACAGATCCTGAGAGCATGAGGAGAAAAACGCAAGAAAGTTAAACCAAACAATGTTTTGAGTCTCAAAAACAATATTAAATTTACTACTAATATAAAGTCTCCGTGAAACCTCATAATACTTCCGTTCACAACACTTTTTCTAACGCATACATAATTCAGACTATAAATCTTATCAAAGCATCCTACACAAATAAAAGCAAATAAATCCATTTGAACTTCAGAGCGTCTATTCGCGTGATCTGACTCATGCTGCACCGATGTCGAGTGCTGATGCGTCGCTCATTATAGAACTGTGCACTACATCAGAGGTGATAAACAATACAATATTCTTTTTTCGATTTTGGTCCTGAAAATCAAGAATTTGATGGTTCATACAGTTTGATAGCACGAGTATGACTCCCTTGATGTAGCGTACGTCAATCATCATCGTCATCATCATATCAGCCATACACAGTCCACTGCTGAACATAGGCCTCTCCCATAGACTTCCAGAATGACCGATCTAAAGCAGCCCGCATCCAGCGCTTCCCGGCGACCTTGATGAGGTCGTCCTTCCACCTGGCCGTTGGGCGTCCTACACTACGTTTGCCCAAACGCGGTCGCCATTCCAGAACTCTTTTGCTCCATCGGCCATCTGTTCTGCGCGCTATGTGTCCCGCCCACTGCCACTTCAACGAGCTAATCCGCTGGGCTACGTCGGTTACTTTTGTTCTCCTACGGATATCATCATTTCTGACGCGATCACGTAGGGAAATACCGAGCATAGCCCTTTCCATAGCTCGTTGAGCGACTTTGAGTTTGTTTAAGAGACCTATAGTGTACGTCAATAGGCCATGGTAACCACTTGCCATGAGGTGGGCCGTGTGCTAGTCTTCCACCTTTGTGGTATTAAAAGAAAACCGCATCTGGATATTCATGTTTCGGTCAAAATATGTGAGAATCCTGTATACAATACGCCGGCCAACCATTTATCTAGGGGTCTAATCTTGATTCTCGTGTTTAGCACGTAAAGACAGGATTGATTTAACTAAGGTAGGCGTATATGTCAGCGGAGTAAGGAGCATGCAAGCCAGTTTCTTACATCGTGACAGTGCCAGCATAAGCCTTCATATCTGCTATATTTAATATCTCGCATGATCCTGATATAGTCTTCGATTGCCCATAAGAAGCCTAGTAACAGTCAACATGGAGCATTAATCAGAAGAATCGATACACAATAAAGCGTATAACAGAGAAACTACTTTCTCTACTGCCTCTACATCTACCCAAGCTACTTCAGCAAACACCCTATGGTTGATTACAACTGCCAATCGGTTAAATATAGTCTTCACCGCATTGCCTGTTCGAGTTATTGTTGGAAAGTATGTGTGTGTAATTCCTAAAATAACATTTTGCTGAAAGAACAAAGATGAGTTAAAATTCTTATTTCGTTTTGTTGTTTCTCTTTTTATTTGTTTCGTTGATCGCAGTAAAGACGTTTATTTTAAAATTTGAACTTTTGGGTTAATACCCGACTGCGGTGAAGGCGAATATAAGTATAATTACGTATATTTATGTTCGTGCTTATGTTCCTTTGTTACTATTAAACCGATGTTGATGAATGATAGGTACTGGATAAATGAACTATACAGTTGCAATATGCGTATTTGCCGCTTATGAAAGAAAATTGAATTAAATCTATCTCTAATCGTTCAGCTGTATCGCAGTTAAACTGGAGAGCCGACTCCAACTCAGTTGATAAAAAGCCCAGAGAATGAAGATTCATCTTCATTGCATGAGCTTCAGTGAGTATTAACAACATTCACACAACGTTATCTAGATCCATGGTAAGCATAGCTTAACTAGCTTGTGTTATAGAATCTAGAATGCGGATAAACATACTTAGATACATTTTTTTTTGTAAATACATACGTATTATACATAGAAACACTCAGAACAATGCAAATATACATGATACTGAGCGGGAATCGGACCCGCGCCACCTGCGCAGCAGCCGCGTTCACTACCGCTACGCCACGGAAATTAAACAAATTAAGATGGCGACTTTTTTATTGGACGCATAATACTAGCTGTCCCATGAGGAATGAGGGTCAGCCGGGGTGCGAGGGCTATGACGCGAGACAACCTCACCTTCGGCCTAGCACAAGGACCCACAGACGGCGTGCGTTTTAGTCGGTTCGAGTCCGACATGGGGGGGGGGGGGGGTATCCATGGGCACTTCCCTAACGTAAAAATATTAAAAGCTGTGTAGTCTAAATGTGTACGATTTCTATTGTCTTTTTTGTGTAACTCTAGAACCTTCCATTGTAATTAGGGACAGTGAACCAGTAGGTATCGGATCTTGTTCAAGACCTTGCTCGATTAATGTCTTAAGAAACAAAGGAAACTCGCTTCCGTTACCTTACTATTGATTGACATATTTTATTAAATAATCTTTTGTATGCGCGTTTCATCCGCCCATTACATTTTGTAATACATGCCAACATATATGTATGCCACACATAGTCCACTGCTGAACATGGGCCTCTTCCATAGACTTCCAGAACGACTGATATAAAGCAGCCCGCATTATATCTGTGTTTGATAAAGATAAAATATATATAGATACGAGTTGATAAACATTCAAACGTGAAAAAAATCGTGCGATAATTTCAAAATACTAGTTACTTGTGCCCGCTGTTATATATAACCTCACTATTCACAATGTCGTTTCATAATTTGAGAAATCCCAGGAAACAACTCCTTTCGTCCTTTGTAGTATGTGGGGGTAAAGGATCATGCAGGTAAACATTAGTCTACTGTTTCATTACAGCAAATCATGTTGTTGCATCACGCGAAGGACACTTCTGCCTCTCAACTTCTTCAAAATTACCTCTGCAGCAAATGGCCACAATTTTGCCAATGTCAAGTAAAATGTATAATAAAATTAATAATGGCGTGACGCCAATGTCAAGTGTACCAGAGCCATGTTAGCCACGCCAGTAAATTTATTTCCGTGTGTCCGCCCCCCCCCCCCACGAGATTCAGGTGCATGATCAGGACGTGCGGTTGGATTTTAGAGGGCTCAGCAAATCGTATTGTTACATCACGTGAATGACACTTCTGCCTCCAGACAAGTGGCACACGGTTGTAGAATAGATTGACCATCGTATGGGATTGACATACGTTGATGACTGTCATAGACGCTAAAATACGTGTCAATCCTATAGACTCATAATTGGGTATTTGACTGACTAGTCAAATTAGTTACTTTATACTAAACGTGAAAACGGTATGTTATAAAGAAAATTTAATGAAAAAAATATTTGTGACGTCATAATATTTAATAGTTAAATCTTTTACTATTGCAGGTTGGGTAGAATATTAAAAATAAATAAAAATGATAAAATAAGACCCGACGCAATTGTTTTCAGTCTTTTACCATTCTTAATTTAATAAGTTCAGGTAAATATTTCTTTTTAACAAAAGGCAAATACCCAATTCTAATCTATAACACACCGGCCAATGAATTGACACTTGTGTAAGCGTTCATAACTTATGATAACCGCAAACCATCTAAAGGCCGTGAATATGTTTGCTCCTTAATGACACAAATGATCTTTCTAGCGTCGGTAGCTTAGTGTCAATGGAGTCGGCCTTACGATTAAAAGGTCCCGGGTTTGAATCCTGACCATCACTACAAACGTGAAGCTTAGCTGGAGGGGTTAGAGGAAATATTAGATATTTCGATTCTAACCTGCTTTAAAAAAAATCTGTAAACTTTTTCACTTTACCTTTACAATAGCAATCAAATGAAAATACTTTTCATTGTGATAGTGAAACATAACGAGAGTATGTCTATTTTATATTTTTATACACACTATGGACATCGTAACACGAGAACCTTTTGTTAATACATTAACACCTATTAACACGCATCCTTGAATGACGTGCCGTAACGTGACACGTCACGTCATGCTCGGAAAACCTCTTTGTGATACAAAGGGACTCAAATAGAACATGTTGTACGTAATGCTTCTATGACTCCATTGTATTAAATATTATACTGTTTATTTATACTGTATGTGGATGTTTTTGGGGCTCCTCTAAGGTCTTCAGGGCCCAAGCCAACCTTATCTTCAAGCTGGTACATCTGCTAATTGATGGATGAGTTTATCTTGTCGGGGTTTAGATTACTAAAACAGGTTCCTGTCACGGGAACAGGATTAGTATGCCATATGGGTGGCCTATGGACGTATGCAACCAGGGGCGCTACACTCGCGCTGCCGACCCTAAAGAAACCTTCTAATGCCCTTCTTGAAGAACTCCATATTGTAGTCGCTTTTGAAAACCACAGCGGGAAGTTCATTCCATAACCGGAGCGTGCGTGGGATAAAGTTCCTTTCAAACCGTACGGTGCTCCCTGTTTTAGGCCGCAATGTGTGAGGATGAATTCCCTGCCTATGGTGAGTGGTGTGATGCCTACATAAGCTGAGGGCATCATGTCAAACAATTCATCTAAGCACAAACCAATGTGTAGGCGGTAGAACACACACAGTGAGGCAAAGTCCCTCCTGAACCTGAAAATTTTCACATCGCCTGCGAGTATGGGATTGCCGACGAGCCTCATCACTCGTGTTTGCACCGAATCGAAGGTGTCAAGTTGACCTGCAGGCGCTCCGGCAAAAAGGTGACAGCAGTACTCCATCTTATCTCCAAGTCACGCAAAAGGAATCCGTCCCAGAACCTCATTCTTCTATCAGCAGGTGTACCTACATATGAGGTTGGCTTTTTCCCGAAAATCCTGGTGGGGCTTAATCAATCAATAACTGATTTAGCCTGTGGCAGTCCACCGTTGGACACAGGCTTTTTCCGATGTAATGGTGCACATTTTCGATCCTCCGCCAATCTATCCCAGTTACCTTTTGTGGTGCTCACTACATCATACTAGTGTACTACTAAATGAACTTCTACAACTGGGATGCGCCTCTCAAGTAGTAATGCGAACACATAATTTGAATTGATATATGACTTGGCGCCTACTTCAAAAAGCATTCCGCGACCTGCAGTCGAGTATTGTATAGGTACTTGCTTATATAGTTTCTAACGCAAACATCTTTCACGTAGGCACTAGCATTGCTCCCTTCTAAATACTCTCACTCTAATGGAATGTTGTAAGAGAAGAGTTCTGACAGAAGAGAAAAAATCGGCACATACCGCTATACATATCACACCGTCTGGCCAGTGCACTATGGTCACTCTCCATACAATGTCAACGGCAGCGTGTTGTAGGCTAAATTTCCTACATAATCTTTGAAAGAGACCCGTGGCAACGTCATCATAGTAATTTTCCAGGTGCGTCAAAAGTAGTCATGTTGGAACCTCAGACTACGCTTATTGTTTTTGATTGGTATCTCGGATTTTCTGGAAGTGACGGCCATATAACCTCCCAACCCCGAGAGGAAAGCCTACACCAGGGCTTCGTTTATTGTATAGCTGGCTAGCAGATGAGGTTGTAGAGGTTGGAGCCCTACCAACATCTTTAGGACATTTTGAGAACCAATCTCAAAATGTCATAAAGATATAGGACTCTGCAGATCCGTATCTCACTCATAAACGACTCACGTTAGGTACTACAAAAACTTACCTCAATTCTATTCGACATTGAATAAAGTCACTCTAAAATAAAATGCAGGAATGCGCTCAATTTGATCAAAGAGTGCTACTTCGCCACAGTATTAGCAGATTTTTTGTGTTCGCATAAGGACTAAAGTCGAATGATCCGATATTTGAGAGTGCAAACAAAAATGTAAACAAAACCTATTTAAACATAAAGGTCGAGCATGTTTATAAGAACATTTATATTCTATTAGTAGATATCAAAACAAGTTTTATTATGTAACGCGTTCCAGTTTATATGCAGTCGTAAAGAATGAAAGTTCAATAAAGTATGATTGAATGTAATATGATAAAATATGGAACATCAGCCATCTTGTAGTTAGTCCAGAAAAAGCGGAACATATAGACTCCGAGGTGAGAGCTTTGGCTAAGACTGGATTAACGCTAGAATGATGAAGAAGAAGAATGTAAAATGTGTGAATGAAATAAGGTATCTTTTTTATATAAGACACGTCAATTTCACTTCACCTCGCCTGATGGTAAGCTGAAGGCAGTCTCAGGAAATTGGGTCACCATTACATACACGTACCATGTTTACAATGGTGGCACCCAGCTTGACGGCCTCATTACATGCTTTTTAATGCTCCACTTAAAGGACCCGGGACTGTAGGAAGAAGGAAACGTGAGCTGGCAAGCAATTCCAGGTCTTAATAGTACGACAAACAAAGGAGTCACCAAACCGCTTGGTTCTTGAAGGAATATTTTATCTATTGTGTGGTTTGGGTGTATGGGGTCCCAAGAAGACCTTCGGGGCCCAAAACAATCTCAGATGCTGGACAGTGCATCTGCTGATGAACGGAAGGGGCTCTATTGCGAGCTTTCTTTACACATGAGGGGCAAATGTCGTTCTCATAAAAGCTAATCAAACCAATTTATGAAAAGGAGAAATAGGAGAATGAACCTCAGGCACCAAAGACCAAGTTTTCGATTCCATTTTGCGCATTAGCGCAGAGCATCTCCTCTTGATTTTATGTTCCACGTGTACAGTATTAGTATATGTCTCGTGCAGAAAACAGTGACTAACTAATTTGGTGACAGATATATATGTACACTGATACCAGACGTTTTTGTTTGTCGCAGAATATAAATGTGAAAAAATTCGAAGTGACTCACAAGAATGTAGAACAACATCAGAAATGAAATAAATAACAAGATGACTGATCTTGAAAATACTTGTTATTTATAAAGCCATCCCTATTCATCATTTTAATATATTCCATTTTATTATTCTCAAATACGAGTGTATTGGGGTCAAATGATTCGTTATTTAAATTTGACTGAATTCGAATAAAAATATTTTCGCGATGATTCGATTCGAAAAGAAACAATTTTTAAAAGTTTATTTACTGCGTGTGTACAAAATTAAAATAATGTGGTAAGCGCCAACATGCGCAAAATTTAAATATGTATCATTATTCATTTTCAACATTATTCATTCATTTCTATATAGGTATTAACACAAATTTAACCAATGAACTGACTGCAATAATGAACAAAAAAGCTTGTTTCATATCGATAACTTAATTCCCTCATTTTACAAATTATAATCAAATCCTGTTTGTAGTCCAGATTTTATAATATATTCTTATGTAAATATTGAATAACAATCATTTTGACAGTGTGGAATTTATTAACGTCGTCGATGTCTAAAACTATTGGTATCTTCGATATATATTTATACTGTTGATTAAAGGTATTTGGTGAAAATTTTTGGTACACATTATAAAACCTGACCGGTTTCGCCTTACGGCAGTTAAGGCGAATCCGGTCAGGTTCAATAATAAATACTGTAAAAAAAGTACAAGTGTTCTCAATATGTGTATCGTCGATATCGGTACTAGAAACATATCCAAATATATAAGAAAATGTATACAATAATACGATGCTAAAATAATATAACAGAAACATACACAATCGATGTTGAACATGCAGGTATTTTCGAACATAACTGTCGTGCAATAAATCCACATTTTAGAAAAGACTGATATTCAATACTTCGTATTTAAAGAGGGAAGTTTTACTACGATATTCTAAAAATATAAAAATGTCTGCATAAATACATATAATAAATATAATTCATCTCATCATAATATTATTTTGGCAAAGAATGTCGCTTTATAATTATAAGATCCTCATAATGGTAAAACTAAATAAAAAACTGAGACACAATAATAATAACTCGAGTAAAATAATACATGAAATAAAAGAAAATATTTATGGTAAATGATGACAGCAGGGCCATGGTCCCATTTTTCCCTATCTCCTCATTTCTGTCCCCAATATAGGTCGCCCAAAGAACATTCTTTAGTACCTACATTATTCTGTTTACACCAACGTCCATTTAGCTAAAGACACATCATGCCCTAGATACGTTTTTAATATACTTACATAAAATCCGTAAATTTAAAAAATAAAGACATTATTCAGACTTTTACTAACAGTTTGTCAATTTTATTTATGGTATTGTAGCTAATACTAGCACACGGAGCAATGGCGCTGGAAAACCAACCAAAATCAAATTGGAATGTGACTAAAACAGATCGAAGTTGTTATTTTGTATATCATTCCCGGCTAGTCACCTTTCTACTGCGGCAAATAAACAGTTTTCTGTGAGGAACGGTACATATTAATTTATTTATTTCTCTCACAATCGACAGTCATCATCCTCCGAAACCTTTTTTCCAACTCAGAGGGGATTAGCTTTTCTGTGTAACTACGAGGCGACAGAACTTTGATGTTTTGCATGAAGCGACTGCCACCTGACCTTCACAACCCGGTGATATCGAAGTCCTGTAGCTAACTCCATTGTCTCTCTGTGTTAACCATTCTTAACACAGAGAGTTTATATGTGTTAAGAATAGTCACCGATCTTAAGACTGTCCTGTCTAGTCTTGCAAATACTTCTCAATCCATAGCCAATTAACATATTCGTGGAGGTAGGACGCGACGGTATTTCCGTCCAATTGAGCAGTCCGACTGGGTAAGTGCCTTCGCCCTACAGAATACCGTGGTCATAATAATCTTGCGTTGTGTTCCCGGCGGTGAGTAGGGTAGCTAGAGCTCACTGGAAAATTTTTGTGCTTTCAGTGGGAAGACCTAAGGCATGCGTAAAAAAGCTTATTATGTCTAGCAGTGGACTGCAATGAGTTAATTGCATTGACTTCATTTTAACTAAACGTGTTGTGTTACCTTAGTGTATTTTTAATAAAATAAAAATAAATTGTTCTGATTACAAACTCCGCCCTTTACAAAGTATCTGACGTATTCAAAATAATTTATTAACTACTAACACTCGGTACAAATTCGCTACATTCCATGTTCCACTCTTTATAATTTCACAGGCAATTTGTGTTTTAAATATACACAGACGAGATGCGTAGGTACTCAATAATAAAAATTCTATTTCGGATAGACAACGCATATCTCTGGAACTTGGCAATATAGCTAGGACAGAAATGAATGATGTAACATGTCACAAGTACTTCGTTCTGCAATTGTAAAGGTGTATATAAGATTTATCGCATGTTTTTCAACTGTCAAGGTTTCGTCATAGAAACTTAAAAATGAATAATGGACGTATAATGTGCAATAAAGTGTTATGTTAGATTTAATGTTACGTTTTTCTTGAACTATAAGTTTTTTTTATATTACTTAGGTGGCAGACAAGCACACGGCCCACCTGATGGAAAGTGGTTACCGTGACCTATGGACGTGTTAAACACTAGGGGCGTCGCACTCGCGCTTCCGACCCGACGACATCATTGCAAGTTAAAGGGATGCTACCCTTTTTTTACATGAATTTACTCTCCCGCGAGGTTCACTTCCCCGGAGCTAATTTATATATTTAATTTAATTGTGAGGTAGTTGTTTAAGAATGATTTCTTTCCAGGTGCATTTTAGATAAAAAAATCCTTAAGACTGACAAGCCTTGACCGGTAAGGTGTGAGTTCTAATACGACCGCACATAGCAGAAACGTTGAACAACGACGTCGAAATTTCACTTTGATTTTGACAAGCTGACGACGGGTCAGTAATTAAGAAAGGTATTTCATAGAACCATCAGTAGTGCCGCTGCAACACATCTTCTATTGCTGTATGAGGTCGGCTACGAACTCATACACAAATACCTATGTATTAAACCTAAAAGAAAAAAAAAAGAATAATTTAAAAAAGTAAACGAAAACGTGTCTGGCAGGTTCATCAACTATATGATTATTAAAGCATGTACAAGTTCTATTTAAAAAAAAAATGTGTCTTCTCAAGCTACCCATCCTCCATCTCGACCGCATTCTTCCCGCACACATGACACGCGTCTACAATTCTGCAATATTATTTTTAACTACTGATTTTCAGTAGTTAAAAATCCTTGAATCCTTGATTTAAAAAGCCTTGAAATTTTATAATGATTCGCAGTAATATTTTTATCTGAATGTAAACCCACTAACGAGTATAAGCTTGAAGCATTTTAATAACATAACACTATCTGGTAAGAGTAAAAAAAAAAAAAAAAAATTCATTTATTTTCAGACCATTGATCCATAATGTTAGTAACAATTTAACTTAAGAACTAATGTTAGTAATTATAAATAAACAATAAACGTTAGTAGTAGTAATTATAAATGATTTATTTGTTGAGAATTTTATAGCTGGTAACATTCTTATGTTTAGTGGTACTTTTTAAATAAAATAGATGTTTCGCAGCAATAAAACTTTTGAAGATACAGCAGAAATTGTATTACAATGTGAATTTACAAAACTTTTATTACGTTTCTAATCCCCTGTACCTATAACATTCTGTCGTAGTATTCTAATCGGATTATCGCATTTAGCGATAAGGCCGCCCATTGCGCATTTAACTATAATTACTGTAATCCATACTATTATCGCTTGTTATCTTATGTTCGTGTACAATAAAGAGTTGTCCCTCTATCTATCTATCTAATATCGGGTATACACCAAATTAAATAAGGCAAACAATGACTAAGAAACCGATATGGGTGTCGTCAATAATAATGTCACACTGGCATGCTCAACAGTGTATGATTTGGTTTTTTTTTTGCATTCGTTCGTTTTTGTTCAGTTAGTGGGTAGTCGGAATAATTCGATTCACAATATTTTCTAAATACACGAATTATTTTCGAATAATCTACATAAGGTCATGGTATAATAATATGCTTAATAAGATCATAATGCTCTCATTGAAATCAGTCTCACAGTGTAGGTACTACATTGAGATAATATGTTATACATTGTTCTTGTTGAATGCTTGCGTTGAGATAGGCGATTTCACCTTTTATCGAGTTTTTTTTTACGTACGGGAAAACCCCACGCATCCCCCCCCCCCTTCGGGGCCCGAGGGGGAGGTTATGTCGGACTCGAACCGACTAAACCGCACGACGTCTGTGGGTCGTAGTGCTAGGCTGAAGGTAAGGTTGTCGTGCGACATATCCCTCGCACCCTGGCTGACCCAGGGCCATCCCTCTCGGCCTGGCCCTCCTCGGGAGAAGGACTACGCGGTCCCCGACTCGCCTCCGGGCGGCTCCACCACCGCGGACCATCGCCGTGAGCAGAGTGGAGAGCGTGACCACTCTCACCCACAGAGCCGACACAAGCTCCCGCCTCGGCGTCTCAAATGCCGGACACTCGGTGAGCGTGTGCCATATTTGGGTATCACCGCAATCTTTTCTTGTCTTGTACTTCTTCTAAGGATCACAAACTTCTAACACATTGTCCTTAGTAGGTATGTAACATTAATTAACTAGTCACCATAAAATTGTGTTTTCACTCTATGACGGGATATGACGTAAGTAGAGTGACGTCACGATATAAATCGGACCTCCCACAACGTCACATGATGAGACCGACGATATTAAGGACTTTGCACATTCGTTCGTCGTAGTGTTTGCGATTTGGCTGCGTTTCAACGAACACATTGATTATGTTTTCATACAAAATAACTGTGTTTATTTATTAATGGCCATTGGCCCAATGTTAAGGACAAGTTTTATATATTAGTTCCGTTTATTGCTGTCGCTAATTAAGATTTGCTGATCGCTGTGTAAAGAAAATAATTTATAAAATTGACACTAGTATCTACACTTTATTATATAACTAAGCTAAGAATGCCCAATACTACGTGAAATGAAGGAAGAAAAAAAGCTAAGCTCCGAGGTAAGGGCTTCGAAGACAATTAGGATACACTGTAATGATAATAACGATGAAATTTTCTGTATCATAAATTCTCTTGAAGCCGCTGAAGAGTTCTAAATTACGTTGGCCCATATATTCTCAGGATGGCCAAAGAGTAAAAGGATTTTTTATCAGTTTCAGCTATAACTTATACAACGTAACTGCTATGGTAAGAGACTCATTCTCGACTACGTGGTTTTTAAAAATCCTATTATTATTATAAACGCGAAAGTTTGTAAGTATGGATGGATGGACGGTGGGTTGAATGTTGTTACTCTTTCACGTAAAAACTACTGAATGGATTTTAATGAATCTTTACAATAATATAGCTTATACATCAGAATAACACATAGGCTACAATTTATAACGATAACCGATATTACAGCGATAATCGATATCTACGGCGGCGGAGCCGGGGGCAAAAGCTAGTCTATAATATAAAAATGAATAGCAGAATGTGTTGGTAAGCGCAAATCTCAAGGACAGCTGAACAGATTTCGCTAATTCTTTTTTTAGAATATTTCTTGTAGTACGAGGATGGTTCTTACGCAGAGAAAAAAAATAAAAAAGTGTTACGCCGTCACGGGAATGGTAACAGAACTCCACGCGGGCGAAGTCGCGGGCATCAGCTAGTATATAATAATTATTGATAACCCCCTATTTGAATCAGTTCACAGTTATACATAAACACGCAGATTTACATTATATTGGTAGTAAACCTTGTTTATATTGCAATACGTTATCTGTATTCTATTAGAACCTATTTGTTCCACCTACAAACATTTTCAGAACAGTATTTATTATAACAAATTAATCCGAATATAAGAGCTCTAAATTAACATGCCAAACATTTTTTACATACATACACACATAAAGGTGAATTAACACCCACATTTCACCAGTCTGTATTCGGTCAGGGCACGCCGTCATTGCGGCGGCGAGTGTCCGGCGTTTGAGACGCCGAGGCGGGAGCTTGTGGCGGCCCTGGGGGTGAGAGTGCTCACGCTCTCCACCCTGCTCGCGGCGATGGTCCGCTGCGCGGATGCGTGGGCGGCCAGCGCCTCCTTCTGCGAGCAGGTCATGCTCGCGAAGGAGACAGCAGAGCGGGCGCGGCGCGATGAGCGAGAAAGGCTCGCTGACATCGCTGCACGCGCCCGAAGGCGGCTCGGGCGTCGGAGGGCGCAAACTGACCTCCGCCCCCCATGAGCGCGGGCCTGAGGGTGACGGGTGGAGCCGCCCGTCACCCTAGCAGAAGCAGGCCACGGCGGCGGCGCGCATCGTAGGACGATGCGCGCCTCCCCACACCGGGGTTGAGTCGGGGACCGCGCGGTCCCCCCGCTTCCCGAGGAGAGCCGGATTTCCCGCACGTAAAAAAAAAAGTCTGTATTCGGTCTCACGGAATAGGGGGTGAGCCTATTGCCGTATTCCGGGCACTATTGTTGATTCGAGCCATGCATCTGAGGCGGAGTCTAAGCTGTACACATTTTTTTTACGTGCGGGTATTCCCTACGGATAGCCCCCCCCCCCCTTCGGAGCCGAAGGGGGAGGTTATGTCGGACTCGAACCGACTAAACCGCACGCCGTCTGTGGGTCGATGTGCTAGGCCGAAGGTGAGGTTGTCTCGTGACATATCCCTCGCACCCCGGTCTGAAACATATCTCCGACAAACGTTTCCCTGCCGAATGATCCACCGACAGAATGTTTCGCTTATGAGTTTTTCATCTACAGAACATTTCACATACAGGCAGTTCGCCGATAAAACGATTCATTTTTGGTTAAATCGACGACAGAACCTTTCCCCTACGAACGTTTCGCCGACAGAACGATTAAATAATGAGTGAACCGACGACAGAATCTTTCACCAATTTACAATATAGTTAACACCCCAACTCAGATTACCCCGACTCGGATAGGTTAGGTTAGAAGGCTAATGCGGGAGCGGAGCGTAGCGAAGCTCCCGCATTAGGCCTTCGTGGTTATTTTTTTATAAACCACCCAGAAGTAGGAGCCCCGCTTAGCGGGGCTCCGTCGACCTTGTCGTCGGTTCACTCATTATTTAATCGTTCTGTCGGCGAAACGTTCGTAGGGGAAAGGTTCTGTCGTCGATTTAACCAAAAATGAATCGTTTTATCGGCGAACTGCCTGTATGTGAAATGTTCTGTAGATGAAAAACTCATAAGCGAAACATTCTGTCGGTGGATCATTCGGCAGGGAAACGTTTGTCGGAGATATGTTTCAGAATCCTCGCACCCCGGCTGACCCAGGGCCATTCCTCTCGGTCTGGCCCTCCTCGGGAGGGGGGACCACGCGTTCCCCGACTCGCCCCCGGTATAGGGGGGCGCGCATCGTCCTATGATGCGCGCCGCCGCCGTGGTCTGCTTCTGCTAGGGTGACGAGCGGCTCCACCCGTCACCCTCAGGCCCGCGCTCATGGCCTCGGCGCTTCAAACGCCGGACACTCGGTGAGCGTGTACAGCCCCGAGTCCACGCTCGCGTCGCAGTGATGGCACTCGGGCGTTGGCTCTTTGCCCATCAGATGCTAGTACCGCCCGAAGTTACCGTGTCCGGTAATGACCTGCGTCTGACGGTACGAGAGGCCACTGTGTGGCCTCTCTAGCCACTCTCCCATGATGGGTCTCTGTCTGATGTTAAAGTTAATCAGCCCTATCCCTTAGTCGCCTTATACGACACCACATGGGAAGAGAAGGGGTGGCCCAAATTCCACTCTGCCGGAAACCACGCGGCTATTGTTTTAATCATTAATTCAACTAATTTATAAAACAAATATTATTAATTACGTGTCTATTCTATCTGCTTAGTGTAAAAGCCCACTAAAGCAATACGGTTAGTCAGAGCATATTTAAGCGGGCGCGGGAACGTGAACGTGCCGCGGCCAAACGACTAACTAACAAAGTACTATTTTTGTAGCGGAGCGTTTTGCTGTGAAAACAGGTGTTCCCGTGGGATTGTTTGTGTACGTAGGGTGTGCGTGTCCAATGTTACGCTAGATCTTATATTGTATTGGCATTCGATTTCTAATGTTCTGCAAGAGCAGGCAGTGATCCGCGCGGCACCGCACCACCGTGTGCGACTCCTTATTTTACTTCTTTAGACTTTGTGGCTGTCTCCTTGGTAGTATTTTAACTCCTCCAGCATGTATGTATGTTTAATCCCTTGTGTCAATAAATCGATAAAATATACGTATACATCAAAAGTGATAAGGTAGTTTCAAAAGAATACGGTGAGAAATCACCACCTTAGCTTCTTATCATTAAATTAAAATGGATTATCTGTAGGTCTATAAAGGTAATTTTGTATGTTCATTTACTGATCGTCATGTGTGCTATTTTACTAAAAATCGTGAAATGGTCACTTTTTGACCATCATAAAACGAAGCTTCATTTGAGTACATCATCACATATGACAGTTTTGTATGCAAATGCGTAAAATGGTCTCAATTTATGAGCCATTCACAATGTCAAATTTGTGACGTATTGGATGTTAGTAGGGATTTACATTTTGCGTTCACTTTAGTATTGTCATTATCAGTTGTATTATTTTTTCATTGCCTTCGTACCTACAGAAACATTCAAACAAACTTGACAACTCAGTTTTTTTTAATCATGTCAGACAAAATAGCCACACTGAAATAAAAATAGAAAACTTATTTGTAGTTTTTGCTTTATTTTGCTTTAAATTCAGGTTTATTAGATGGGAATCATGAACTATTGGTATATAGAACATTTTAACTATCGATTAAAGCTGTGTAAATGGCAAATATTTATTTTAGTCAACACCGCATAAGTACGATTCGACTCGTCTCTATATTTTTTGTTGTTGTAGCAACATCAGTAATAAATGTCACTAGAATATGAAAATGCTGCAGATAAAATGTGAATGAAATATTAAACAAGTCACCATTTTATGGTCTTCATATGTCTCTACTACAGTAGAGTAGTACTACAAATGAACACCAATATGCAATGTGGCCTTTTTAGACCTGCTGATCGTAGTTTTTATGATCAAGTTTTCATCATCTACTCAAAGGGTGAAAATCGGAAACTGGGAAAACCTAATAATCATAGATGGCTGAATATTTACTTATATTTGAACACTGTAAAATATCGTATCGACAAACAATGCAAACAGTCCCTAACCACGCGCCCATTGATCTCCGACGCGAATCTTTTATTTTCGTAACGGTGCAAACACGCTTTTTAAAGTTGGATGAATGAAAATAACTTACATCATCACTGACTAATGGATACGATATGTTGTTAACTATCTTGCGAGTTATACCTATGTACGAAAGTATTGAATGGCTGATCTGAATAAGAATTATACGCACGTTAAGCCGTCGGTCCCGGTTGTCATACAAACATCTATGGCAGTCTTTACGGGTAGTTGGAACCTTCAAAAATCCAACAACTTGTCTAGCTGCAATGCTTCGATATCGCTTTTGAGTTGTGGAGGTCAGATGGCAGTCGCTTCACGGAAAATATCGAAGTTTAGCCAAATCTGCAGTTAGACTGGTAAACCCAGACTCCAAGTTGAAAAGCTTCGGATGCGACTGGGATAAACGCTAGGTCGAAGAAGAAGAGGCGAGAGAAGACTTCTGTACTGACGCAGTATCGTAGTGCGTAGCTTTATGAGTGATGTTATTTGAAAGATAATGCAAGGGTTCGTACCTTTATCCAACAAGTCTTAATAGAAAGGCCTGTTGGCCCTGAGTGAGCAGGAGTAGGAGGGATATGCACTAGCTATATATATAATAGTACTACACTTAATTAAACTACCAACGTGAAACCACTTCTAGCACAAGCAATCCAGCTTAGTTGGAGAGGTTAAAGGGGATTTTAGTAATTTCGGTTGCTAATATTCTTTAAAAAAAGTATTCTTTACAATTAGTTTGGACGACATTTACAAAAAAAAAATTCCTATCAGCTCACAATTAGGTTCATCAGCTTGTAATAAAGTTGCTAATAGGATGGTTGGTGATATTTCAGAATGCATGCGGTAAACCTGATGAAGTAGCATTTGTGCAGACTGTATTTCGAACCCAGTACAGGTACAGTACAGTAACCCTCAATTTTGTCACTAACATAAATCTATAATAAATGATTCTCCAAAAATATATGTATGCCCATAACTTCCAAACAACTGCAACAAATGAGATCATTCTTTTTTTCGCGCTCATAGTTTTGGGTTTTTGTTGCAGCTATTGCAGGTGTCTGGATCGCCCTATTAAGTAGGGCGACCTATAGTCCCCCTTTGCTTGTTTGAATCCATAATGTTATACTAAGGTATCTAACTTTCTAAATTGCAGTTTGAGGAAGGAAAGCTTTTACTGATCGGTAGAAAGTGGCAAATAATGGCTAACCTAAACATACCTATGTGTACGGAACAAGGAGGTGGGAATACATATTGCCATGTATATTAAGTGGTCTGCCTGCTGAAACCCATTACGTATTAAATAAAAAAAATTGTAAACGTGTCTTAACGAAATACCACCAGCCTCTTACATAGTTATTTTGTAGCGAGGTTAAAATTTATAAATGCGAAAGTAACTGTCTGTATGTTACGCTTTCACGCCTATACCACTGAACCGATTTTGATGAAATTTGGTATAGGTGTAGATTAGACCTTGAGAAAGGACATATGCTATATTTGGTTGCGATAACCGACATCCACGCGGGCGGAGCCGTGGGCAAAAGCTAGTGTAAAATAAAATACATGGTTCCTTTGTTTTGATTTGAAAATAAAAACTTAAAAAAAGGCAACGTCTACGGTAGAAAAACCAGTTTAATGTGGAAGAACTCAAGAAACTTGCATATAGTAAATTAAATGTATACATAAGGGTATGGAATGCTATAAAATAATAAACGTATACGTAATGATAAACGTAACTGACGTATCGTTAGATACGTAATGTAGTGGCGATGCATGGAGAAACTTAAACACATCATAATATATTGAGATACCTACGATGTGTGAAATTAGCCAAACGTTCACAATTGGGTATTTGACTGACTAGTCAAATTAGTTACTTTTTATTAAACGTCAAAACGGAAAGTGATAAGAAAAAATTGTATGATAAATTTATTTGTGACGTCATAATATTTAATAGTCAAACCATGTACTATTAAGGTTGGGTGGATGATTAAAAATAAATAAGAAAGATAAAATAAGAACCGACGCAATTGTTTTCACTCTTTTACTATTCTTAATTTAATACGTTCAGCTAAATCATTTATTTTAACTACAGGAAAATACCTAATTAAAGTTTATCCATAGACACTGTGCAGTTTATAATATAGCAAAATTAACACAAAGAGATATATGCATGCAAGTGGTAAAATAAAAAGAAACTTGTATGATAAATAATTGTGACGTTATAACGTTTAATTGTCAATTATCCAACTATTAAGTCCTTACAAAATATGAAACTGCCGAAATTTTTTGACAGATTCATAAGTTCGTTATTCCAGTAATTAAATAGCTATTTCCATTATTTATACTTTGTTTGAAAGTTGATTTCAAGATTTTACAACTCTGTATTAAATTTCGTTTTTTATTGGTCGCTTGATTAATTAAATTCGATCTTCAAAAACAGTACTTCCTAAATGCTGTCACTTATCAAAAATGTAATGGAAGTTTCTGTTGGCTAAATGTTGTCTCATTCATACACAAAAAAAAAAAACATAAAATTTGGATGTGTCATTCCTAAAAAAATGCAAAATTGTTAGTACAGCAACATTTTTGCATTTTGGCAGAGCAAATTCCATTTTTTGCAATAAAACGGCAATTTTATATGTAAGGACTGTTATAGTTAGATAATTGACAATTAAACGTTATGACGTCACCTCAGTTCATGGCTGACCTTTGTGGATTGAGGTGGGCTAATTGATTGATTAATAACTATTATAAGTTGGGCGATGGTTAAAAATAAACAACAACTATAAAATAAGAACGAACGCAACTGTCACCACTCTTTTACCATTCTTAATTAGGCTCAGTTAAATAATTTATTTTAACTATAGGAAAGTAGGTACCCAATTCCGTTAAACTTTTTTACTACACAAGCAATATCTGTGAGGCACTGTTTCTCGGTTTAATATTCCATGTTGAGGTATTCGCTATAAAATCCTCTTTTCACAGCACTTTATAAAGCAAAACAAGTGACGGATTTTCTTGGATTTGAACATTAGCACTGATATCGCCATCTGCATTTTCCCATGGGAAGCTCCTGAAGTGAAAACAAACAGCAAATTTTAGTGTGTGCCAGGCAAAATTTGTTCCAGTCTGTACTGAACTTTGTTGATACGGATTATTGTCAACAGATGGCGTTACTCCTACTGTTTATTTTAGTTTCATTTCTAAATTTATTTGTTATATCTATGGTGTATGCTAAACTAGTGTTTATTTATATTTTTAAATTAAATTATTTTCAGATATACACTCAGAATACAGAACAAAATTAAATTTTCATACATGCACGTGTATATTTCTTAAATTAAATGAATTGTCTATAATATTTACTGTCAAATAATTTAATTTATTTTGTCCTTGTATTGTACATTTTATAATAAATAATTTAGCAAAACCTCATAAACTGGAATGCATTATACTTAGCTTACATCCTTTGTTGGGTGACAGTGGTATTATGCTAAGTAAAATAATTAAGAGCCGGGTAAATGTACCTGTATTTTCGAAGCTTAATCCTGTAAGTGGCTTTGTGAGAGTACCGGAAGCTTTTCTTTCCTGTATTTTCTTCCAAATTCCTGTCTTTTCTGCTCAGTCATCCCTATAGGCAAAAATTTGCGAGCGACAGGACTTTACTATTTTCTTCCAAGCGACTACAAATATGGGGTTCTTTAAGAAGGGCATGAGAGTTTCTGCAGGTTCAGTGGCACGTGTGTGACGCCTCCTGGTGTTGTACACGTCAATAGGCCATGGTAACTGCTTTCTACTACGTAGGATGTTGCTTCTTCTTCTTCATTCTAGCGTTATTTCCAGTCGCATCCGAAGCTGTCAACTTGGAGCCTGGGGTCCGCTTTTACCAGTCCAATTGCGGATTTGGCTAAACTTCGATATTTTCCGTGAAGTGACTGCCATCTGACCTCCACGACCCAAAGGAGATATCGAAGCATTGCCGTTAGACCAGTTGTTGGACTTTTGAGGGCTCCAACTACGCGTAACGACTGCCATAGATGTTAGTATGGCAACCGGAACCGATGGCTTAACGTGCTCTCCGAGGCACGACCAGACCAATGCAAATACCCATATTCATGCATACAAATACTTGCACTGAGCGGGGATCGAACCCGCGCCTCCTGAGCAGCGACCGCGTTCACTACCACTACGCCACGGAGGCTGTAGGCTGTATGTTTGTTTGCTAGGTTTGGTTCTGGTACCGATAGAATTCAGTACAGCATCATCTAAGGGGTAGGTTTTAGACGAAAATTTAGCCGCATCACAATTTCCTACACTGGAAAGCTGGCCTCAACTGAGTTGCGATAAGGATTAGAGAATGATGATGATGATGAGACCAAATGAGCAATTTCCATTCCACCATTACCAGTATTATTTAAAAAATATATAAACATATAGAATATACTGCTTCCGGGCTGTTTGTTTGTTTTGGCTGTTGCGACTGAGTCGCAACTCAGCTGCCGACGAGGCAAGGTCTCCGAAGTCGTCGTCACCCGGCCCTGCGCCACTGAAGATGTCGACCGCAGTGATCGACGAAACGTCTGGAACGCAAGTTTCACATAGACCACGGCCAAACAGCCCGGAAGCAGTATATTCTACATGCAACGCCGGCCGTGAAAGCCTGAAGACATATATAAACATAGTTTAAACTAACTGATACCAGCGAGCTCTCCCGCGTGGATCTCGGTTATCTCGTCCAATCCTAGCTTTATGTCGTTTCCCAATCTCTAATCTATCTGTATACCATACATCAGGTTACCTTTTAAAAAAAGACTAGGTTTCATACAACATTTCATCCGCTATTGGAGCCCCAGTAATCTTTTCGCGACAAAAGAAAGCCTATGTCCTTTCCCGAGGTCTAATCCCTCTATGGATCAAATGTTGTTGGCAAACAGTCTGAGTTATCGCTTTGTAATACTAAGTAAGGATAAAAAGGTATATATAGGTATGGTATGGTATGGTATGTTCTTTTTATCTTTTTCTATGTATATAACGAAGAAAAAAATGTCTTCACTTCTGCCGGCACTCCCAGAGTGCAACCCGTCTTTTTTTTTAAACAGAGACAGAGGCAGACAAGCTCGCGGCCTACCTGATGGAAAGTGGTTACCGTGGCCTATAGTGCCGACTCTGTTAGGATAGAGAGTTTCTGTGCCGTCAGTGTAGAAGATAAAGCAGGATAAGCCTTTGGTCTTCCCACTGACAGCACAAAAACGTTTTGTAATTTTGTAAACGGTCTTTTCTGTGATTTATTTTTAAACTTAGTTATACAAAAGGTCCATAAACTGGGTTTTTAAATAATAGAGTTATTAAATTAAAAACTTAATTATTTATTCAGTCATAAGGTACAAATGTTTACTATTTATATAATATACATATTTAGTCTAAACTAATTAAATAGCCCGTCCCTGACCGTACCGGGTGAAACAGTGCCCATCACACTCGCCGCGTTTCCACGCTGGATTGCGATGGCCAGCCTTTGCACCAGGAACGAGCCGGACTGATAGTCCCCTGTTGTCTTTTTGAGTCTATGTCCTAGCTCTTTTCCAAAGGCCTTGGCCTTCTTGCCCCAAATCCCCAGAGTCTCCACTGCCACCGGTATATAGTTGTAAAGCGGCTCCAGGTCGGCGTACTTAATCTTCCTTAAGCTGGCGTCTTCCGCGGCCGCAGACGGGGGGGAGTGAACGGTGCTCAGATGACTGGCGACTATTATGCTGACGCAGCATGTTTTATTTAGTTTTTTAATAAAAAAATACCTACCAAGATTGTTTGTACCTAACTTATAGGAATACTAGCTGTCGCCCGTGGCTCCGCCCGCGTGGATGTCGGTTATCGCGAATCGGGGTATGAAAAATAGATGTTGCCCGATTCTCAGACCTACCCGATATGCCCACAAAATTTCATGAGAATCGGTCGAGCCGTTTCGGAGGAGTTTGGCAACGAAAACTGTGACACGAGAATTTTATATATTAGATAGATAGAGTAAAGTGATGTGTTGACTATAAACTATGAATCGTTGTTGGTGGTTTAGTGGCCTGACCTGGCTATTACACTATCGACGTGAATCCACTTCTTACACAGTTAATTAAGCGCAGTTCAAGTGGTAAACGAGCAAACCTTCTAAAAAGTTCGGTTAAGTACCTAAAACTACCCAAATCCTTCTCATGTTTCTTCAAAGAAATCGTATTATTTTTGACCATCTTAGTATGATAAAGCTGGTTTACTTACAGGACTAGACGTGAGCTTAATTAAACTGAGTTATATTGGACAGAACGAGATCCCCTGTCTCATCTGACATCACTTAGTGTCGGGAACACTGTTTGTTTTAATTATTTGTCATTTGTTTGTTATCCGTGAAAAATAGATTACATAATATTAGGGGTTAAAGTATGAAATTGCCGATTTGTACTGACAAATTGAAATTCGTTTTTTTTTTTAATTTAACGTATTTATTTAATCAAAATAATTACCATTATTATCTATACAGTGCTGCCATCTAGTAGGAAGGTCATTTATGCCTTTGCGATAGAACTCTGGTGATCTAGATTCGACAAACTGTGTGAAAGCATTTTGTACTGCCTCCTGAGAAGAAAACTTTTTATCACATAGAAAATTGTCCAAATCACGAAAAAAATGGTAGTCTGTTGGAGCAAGGTCTGGCGAATACGGAGGGTGACGGATAGTTTCTAATTGCAGTTCCTGTAGAGTTAAAACGGTTTCTCGTGCTGTATGAGGTCTCGCTTTATCATGGAGCAATAATGGTGAAGATCGATTCATGAGTCGGGGCTGTTTCACTGCTAGTTTTGCTATCATTGTTCGGAGTTCGGCACAGTAGACATCTGCCGTTATTGCTTGACCAGATCGTAGAAAGTGTGACGGTACGTCGTCTAACCAAAGCTGAGTAAAATTCGTTTTTGCGTATTTGATTTAAATACTAAGTCAAAAGTGCCAGCCCCCGCCCTTTGGCGGGAGATATGAGTGCTCCGCCAACCGCACAGATATTGTGGAATTCATAGTAGTGAGTTATTGGGCATTCTACCCCACCTTAGTTCCTTCGGTTATCTTCGATAACCTCAGTCACGGTGGGATAGAATGCCCAATAACTCTTTGTAACCTAACCTAACCTAACCTCAGTCATGGTGGGATAGAATGCCCAATAACTCTTTGTAAAATCATTTACCTAAGCCAACGTTCCACATTTTAATGCCGCTCAATACACTACCGTTCCGTCGGCTCTCTGCGATCCCCTGCGTCGTAATTGCGTTGAAAGATGCTCTGTTCTACCCCACCTTAGTTCCTACTGTTATCTTCGATAACCTCAGTCACGGTGGGATAGAATGCCTAATAACTCTTTGTAAAATCATTTACCTAAGCCAACGTTCCACATTTTAATGCCGTTCAATACACTACCGTTCCGTCGGCTCTCTGCGATCCCCTGCGTCGTAATTGCGTTGAAAGATGCTCTGTTCTACCCCACTTTAGTTCCATCTGTTATCTTCGTTAACCTCAGTCACGGTGGGATAGAATGCCCAATAACTCTTTGTAAAATCATTTACCTAAGCCAACGTTCCATATTTTAATGCCGTTCAATACACTACCGTTCCGTCGGCTCTCTGCGATCCCCTGCGTCGTAATTGGGTTGAAAGATGCTCTGTTCTACCCCACCTTAGTTCCATCTGTTATCTTCGATAACCTCAGTCACGGTGGGATAGAATGCCCAATAACTCTTTGTAAAATCATTTACCTAAGCCAACGTTCCATATTTTAATGCCGTTCAATACACTACCGTTCCGTCAGCTCTCTGCGATCTCCTGCGTCGTAATTGTGTTGAAAGATGCTCTGTTAGTTAGCGATAGAGTCATTTCATAAACAGTTCAGTCTTACGTTTACCTATTGCGTTGTCTGTAAGCAGTTTGGTTTAACTATTCTTTTAAGACCTATCATACTAGTAGAACCATCTAGGGTATCCTATAGTAATACGGACTATGAATCTTATAGTGTTGTCGCTAAGTACTGACTGAGTATGGTAGACAATAATGTCTTTGAATTTGTCCATTCTAGAATTCTAACATAGCGAAAAAACGTAAATTTGTTCGTCATGATGATAGTTTTGTAAATGCTATAGGAAATTAAATTAAAAAACTGAAAACTTTATAATAATACATTTTTATTTTTTTTATTTTTACAGTTTTTTTTAAGTGTGTAGATCTATAATACATAAATTTCTTTAATTTTTATGTTTTAAACTTAGTGTTGTAGGAGCAAATATCTTATTTAATAATGCCTTTTTGTACTGCGTGTAACACATCAGTACCCAGTAAATCATGGGTAGGACATTTGCGAAGTA
This sequence comes from Eilema caniola, assembly GCA_949126895.1. Lineage (NCBI taxonomy): Eukaryota > Metazoa > Arthropoda > Insecta > Lepidoptera > Erebidae > Eilema > Eilema caniola. Next base: position 5,775,446 of record OX421467.1, read on the forward strand.
GTTCACATAGGAAAAGTACTCAAACAATAAAACATAGTGATGGTGTAGAAATCATAAACTCAGCGTTTCGCAGTCGTATATTAACCTATAAAATATTAGCTCGTGATGAACATCAAGGAGCGTCAATTGAATCCTTTTTTTCAAGTATTTTTGACAAATTAAAATCTCTTTTAAATGAATTCCTTGCTAAGCATACTTGTGTTAAGGTAAACTTTGAGTTTTTTGGTACATTTTTAAAATTCAAAGATAATTCACAAGAAGTGAAATCTTTTGGAACCAAAAATAAAATATTATATTCTAACTTCGATTTCGAAAAATTGTATATTGAAACAGTTAATTATTTAAAAACATCTATTGAAGAGTTTGAAGGTCGTGATAGTGGATGGACATTTATAAACAATTTGTATGTTGAGATGAATCTCAATAAATACCAACCACTTGGTGGTTCTAGTTATATCAGTTTACCCAAATTAATTCAGGCTAAAAAAGCATGTTTGAATATTGTGAATAATGATCACTATTGTTTTTTATGGTGTGTAACAGCGGCTTTATATCCAGCTAAGAAACACCCTGAAAGAACGTCTTCTTATCCTAATTTTCGAGAAATATTTAACTTAAGAGGAATGTCTTTTCCTGTAACCTTTAATGATATAAGAACATTTGAAAAAAACAATCCACATATAAAGTTTATAATTTATGGCTTAAAAAATCATAAAAACTTTGTAGGTCCTTTGTATAAATCTGAATTCAACCTTAAATACAACGGAAAATTGATACACCTTCTGTTTTTAGAAAATAATAATTCTTCTCATTATTGCTTGATCAAAGACTGTTCCAGACTTTTTAGAAGTCAACTAACATCTCATCACAGCAGATTACATCTTTGCGAATTATGTTTGATATTTTTCAATACCGCTGACGAACTTAACAACCATTTATGTGGAGGTGTAGTAACTGTCCTTCCAAACAGAGGTTCAGTAATTAAGTTTAAAAACTATGAACGGAAACAAACTATGCCTTTTTGTATTTATGCAGATTTTGAATCGATGCTACAAACAAGTACTGAGCCTAATAATTGTTCTAGTAAAAATATGAATATGTTTCACCAACACGTACCGGTTGCTTTTGGTTATTATATTGTATGCTCTGATGAACCTAGCTATAATCGTTACGTGTCATATCGAGGTCCAGACTGTGATAAGCGGTTTGTTGACTATTTAATTAAAGACGTGCAAAAAATTTATGATATAATTAAGTCACCAGCTGCAATGATATTTTCCACGGAGGACAGGTATGACTTTGAAAATGCAACACGTTGTCATATCTGTCAAAACTTTCTTTTTTGGGACAAAGTCCGTGATCATTGTCATCTTACCGGTCGCTATCGTGGAGCTGCACATTCGTTCTGTAATTTGCAATATAAATGCCCTGCATTTGTCCCCATTTTTTTTCATAACTTAGCTGGTTATGATTGTCATTTATTTATTAAAGCCTTGGGTGACGTCCCTGGTGAAATAAAGATAATACCTAAAAATAAAGAAAACTATATCTCATTTACGAAATTTGTATCAGTTTCAAATAATAAGTTCTTTCAAATGCGTTTTCTTGATTCGTTTAAATTTTTGGGAACAAGCTTAAGCAAATTATGTAAAACTTTAAAACCAGAAATGTTTAAAAATTTACAAAATCACTTCCCTGCCCAAGATGAATTCCAATTACTTACTCGCAAAGGAATTTATCCATATGAATACATGGATTCGTGGAAACGGTATGATGAAAAATGTTTGCCTCCAAAGAAATACTTTTATAGCTCCCTCAATGATGAAAATGTTTCTGAAGATGATTACCGGCATGCACATTTAGTTTGGTCAACATTTAGAATTACTAGTTTAGGTGGTTATACGGATCTATACCTACAAACTGATGTGCTTTTATTAGCAGATATTTTTGAAAACTTTAGACAGACTTGTAAACAACATTATCACTTAGATCCAGCTTTTTATTTAACTGCACCCAGTTTATCTTTTGACGCTATGTTATTAAAAACATGTGTTCAATTGGAACTAATTAATGACTTGTCTATGATACGCATGTTACAAAGTGGTATAAGAGGAGGCGTGTGCCTCTGCTCTCACAGGCATGCGAAAGCAAATAACATATACTTACCGGATTACAAATCTTCGGAACCTGATTCCTATGTCTCTTATATAGATTGTAATAATTTGTATGGGTATAGTATGTGTCAATACTTACCATTATCCAACTTCAAATTTCTCACTCCACAGGAAATTAACAATTTAGATATAACGAAAATTGCAATTGATGCAGATTATGGTTATATTTTGGAAGTGGATATAGTATACCCTAAGCATTTGCATAACTTACACAACGATTTACCATTTTGTTCTGAAAAATTTATACCCCCCGGGGGAAAGAGTTCTAAGCTAATCCCTAATTTATACGATAAATTTAAATATGTTATTCATTACGTGCATTTACAAACTTGTATGAAACATGGGTTAATATTGAAGAAGATTCATAGAATAATCAGTTTTCGACAAAGCCCATATTTAAAACAATATATTGATTTAAATACCAAACTGAGACAAAAAAGTTCTTCAACTTTCGAACAAGATTTTTTTAAGCTCTTGAATAATAGTGTATTTGGAAAAACCTTAGAAAATACTGAAAACAGGGTTAATGTCCATTTAGTTTCTCAGTGGCGAGATATCAAAAACATAACTAAAAGAAGAAAATGTGCTCAAAACCTTATTGCTCGTCCAAATTTCCATAGTGCAACGGTTTTCACTAAAAATCTAGTAGCGGTGCAGTTAAATCCTGAACAAATAACTTTGAACAAACCAATATATATTGGCTTTGCTGTTCTAGAATTATCAAAAAGTCATATGTATGATTTTCACTATTCAGTAATGCAACCTTTTTACAAGGATAGGATACGGATGTGTTACACGGATACAGATAGTTTTGTGTATCATATACAAACCCATGATTTCTATGAAGACATAAAAAATAACTTTTTATCTTACTTTGACACTAGCAATTTTTGTAAAAATAATGTGTATTCTTTACCCATACAGAACAAAAAAATACCAGGCTTATTTAAAGATGAAATGGCTGGTAAAATAATAAGGGAATTTGTTGGATTGAGATCGAAGTTATATTGTATCAACACCATTCACAACACAATTAAAAAAGCCAAGGGTATTAAAAAGAATGTTGTACGTGACCTTAACGTTACTGATTATGAAAAAACACTTTATGATGGTAACATTGTTCATAAAACAAATGTTTTATTTAAGTCAATAAAACATGAGCTATTTACATGTGCTGTAACAAAAATTGCATTGTCTGGTGATGATGATAAAAGAGTAATTGCAAAAGATAAGATTTCAACTCGAGCATGGGGTCATACCAATATTTTTAATTTTTAACTAATAAATAAAAATGTTTATTTACTGTTTCCTTTAAGTACATGTTACAATGTTTGGAGAGATCTCCTTTTGCACAATATATGCTTGTATCAGGAAAATCCGCTCTTCTTACAGACCTTTTATAAGCTACGTACCTTTTATAAGTTACCATAAAATGAGCAAATAATATTCACATGTTATGTGCACTAAATACGAAGTTTTGTGAAGTATATCATTTGAGATGCTACATGTAATGTGAAAGTGACGTAACTAGCCCTGTGACATGATGTCTTGGGATCAGACCCGTTATATCGGACTAAGGTCTACTAATAACGGGACTGCTAGCTTATTGGATTTAACTAGAATTAAGTGTGCTGTTCTGTCTTATATAAGTACCTAGACTTAAGAAATTGTAATTATTTTAATAAACTAAACTAAGTAAAACTGTAAAAATAAAAAAAATAAAAATGTATTATTATAAAGTTTTCAGTTTTTTAATTTAATTTCCTATAGCATTTACAAAACTATCATCATGACGAACAAATTTACGTTTTTTCGCTATGTTAGAATTCTAGAATGGACAAATTCAAAGACATTATTGTCTACCATACTCAGTCAGTACTTAGCGACAACACTATAAGATTCATAGTCCGTATTACTATAGGATACCCTAGATGGTTCTACTAGTATGATAGGTCTTAAAAGAATAGTTAAACCAAACTGCTTACAGACAACGCAATAGGTAAACGTAAGACTGAACTGTTTATGAAATGACTCTATCGCTAACTAACAGAGCATCTTTCAACACAATTACGACGCAGGAGATCGCAGAGAGCTGACGGAACGGTAGTGTATTGAACGGCATTAAAATATGGAACGTTGGCTTAGGTAAATGATTTTACAAAGAGTTATTGGGCATTCTATCCCACCGTGACTGAGGTTATCGAAGATAACAGATGGAACTAAGGTGGGGTAGAACAGAGCATCTTTCAACCCAATTACGACGCAGGAGATCGCAGAGAGCTGACGGAACGGTAGTGTATTGAACGGCATTAAAATATGGAACGTTGGCTTAGGTAAATGATTTTACAAAGAGTTATTGGGCATTCTATCCCACCGTGACTGAGGTTATCGAAGATAACAGATGGAACTAAGGTGGGGTAGAACAGAGCATCTTTCAACCCAATTACGACGCAGGGGATCGCAGAGAGCCGACGGAACGGTAGTGTATTGAACGGCATTAAAATATGGAACGTTGGCTTAGGTAAATGATTTTACAAAGAGTTATTGGGCATTCTATCCCACCGTGACTGAGGTTAACGAAGATAACAGATGGAACTAAAGTGGGGTAGAACAGAGCATCTTTCAACGCAATTACGACGCAGGGGATCGCAGAGAGCCGACGGAACGGTAGTGTATTGAACGGCATTAAAATGTGGAACGTTGGCTTAGGTAAATGATTTTACAAAGAGTTATTGGGCATTCTATCCCACCATGACTGAGGTTAGGTTAGGTTAGGTTGGGTGGGATAGAATGCCCAATAACTTTTTGTAAAATCATTTACCTAAGCCAACGTTCCACATTTTAATACCGTTCAATACACTACCGTTCCGTCGGCTCTCTGCGATCCCGTGCGTCGTAATTGCGTTGAAAGGTGCTCTGTAAGTTAGCGATAGAGTCATTTCATTCACGTTTACCTGTATACATGGCGTTGTCTGTAAGCAGTTTGGTTTAACTATTTACGGTTATAAATACATAATGTCATAATTACATTTGTTCATAACCAGTCCATCAGCATTGCATCAAACATGAAATTCATTAAACAAGCAAAATCGTTACAGATTAGTATAATCTGTAATGATTTACCAAAAATCAAGTTACGCCACGGAGAATTATTGCCGAATACAGTACGTTGCATCATTTGCGGACCATCAAATTGTGGAAAAACCAATTTGTTAATTGGTCTCCTTTTGCACGAAAATGGATTGACATTTCAAAATGTTTATGTATATTCTAAAACTCTATATCAACCAAAGTACATTTTTTTAGAAAAAGTTTTACGAGGAGTACCAGGAATCACTTTTCAGAAATATCAGGCAAATGATGACGTTATGAAAGTGTCAGATGCAAAACCTAATTCAGTGATTATTTTTGACGATGTAGCATGTGAAAATCAAAGTAATATGCGTGATTATTTTGCCATGGGGAGACATAAATTGATTGACAGTTTTTATTTAAATCAAACATATAGCAAAATACCTAAACAACTAATAAGAGATAACGCTAACTTAATTGTGCTTTTTAAGCAAGACGAAATTAATTTGAAACATGTTTATGAAGAACATGTTAACACTGACATGACGTGGTTGGAATTTCGTACCATGTGTTCTCAAATATGGAAAGAGCCTTATGACTATGTTGTGATTAATAAAGACTGTCCTAAAAACAACGGCTGCTATAGAAAAAAGTTTGACACTTTTGTAGAATTAGATAAAATTTGAATATTTAAATAGACTGCTTCCACTTTCTTGTTATTCTTTAATCGACTCTTATCCGATTACCATCTATTTTACATGATGGAAAAATCATTGAAAAAACAAATTGTAGATGCGACACAAGCTGTAAAAAAAAAATTACGTAACATGAAGGATTTTGAAGATAATAACAGACAAGTGCTTGATACAGTTTTTAAGCCTGTTACAGAATCTCTTAATTTAATAGCCAACACCAATAACCGACTAGCTCTAACAAAAAAAGAAGAAAAAGGAGAATTTCATGATCAACCTTTCAATCACGACTTACAGAAAGATTCTAAAGAGAAAGATATAAAAGAAACAAATGATACCAGTGACGAATCGGAAACCGATATTGACTCTTCATTTCAGTCATTAGTCGATACTAATCCAGATCATGATGTATCATCCTGGTCATTATCTTCAGAAATATTAGCGGATGTGCCATTTGGTGTAAGAAATGAACGTGGAAAGTTAATGTTAGGTTCCTCTAGTATAACGATTGGTGACGACGTTATTACTGTAGCCGGACACAAATACAAATGTACACCTGGCTTGCGACAGTTGCTCTTAAAAAAAGACGTTGATCTGAGCTTTGTTACAGACTATGACATGCAAAATTATAAGTCGATGTTACTTGTAACAAATGCACATCGTCGCGATTTTGATTCAAGAAAACCAATTAAAAGTAATAAAGGACAAAAATATATGCAAGTTATTAAACCTCTTTTCGATCAACAAAGTAAAAGTCCAAGCTGTGAACCAAAAGTACCAAATAAAGGTAATAAAGGACAAAAATATATGCAAGTTATTAAACCTCTTTTCGATCAACAAAGTAAAAGTCCAAGCTGTGAACCAAAAGTAGGAAAAGGATTACCTTTAGTAAAAATGTGGAAAAAAAACACAGATTTTGTATATTGGGATGATCCAAATGAATTGGTTGATAGATTAAAGTTATTAATTGCTTCTCGAGATGCTGGCAACACAGGACTAGATAATGAAATAATATCTATCGTTGAAGAACTACGTGAAAGCAAAATCATTAAATAGATTTACTAATAAGAAATGTGTATCATTTTATTGTACACCGTTCAACACAATACATCTTAAATATGAATGTAGACAAATTTGGTCATTATATTCATAAGCGATTACGTATATCAGAATTGCTTGGATTTTATGATAATGCATTACTAAAATCTGAAAATGGTGATTACGATTTGAAGACATCGAAGCTAACAGGGGTCAAACCTCCTCAAGATGCAGATGATGCAGTAAACAAAGCATATGTAGATGAATTGAGAACTAAACTAATAACCGACTTACAAAAATTGCAAAATACTATGTTAAACGATGTTCAGAACCATCTGGAGAAAGCTTTAAAATCAATAGTATCTGAGGCAGTGGTTCACTTGAAAAGCAAATTTTATAGTCGAAAAGCAGTTGATGAGATAGTTGAAAAAGCAGTTAAATTTGTATTAGATCAAAAGTATAAGCTTGAATGTTCCTCAAAATGACAAAACAACAAATTGTTAACGAAATACATAAAGCTGCACGAAAAAATTTTCCTCGTCGATCTGTAATTTTAAAAGGCATTGATGATTTGTGGCAAGCTGATTTAATCGACATGCAAAACTTGAAAAGATTTAATAAAGGTTATAACTATATTTTAATAGTTATTGATTGCTTCTCAAAGTACGTTTGGATAGAACCACTAAAAACTAAAAATAAGCATGATGTTTCTAACGCATTCGAGAAATTGATATCAACTAACCAGCGGATACCAGCTCATCTCCAAACTGATTTGGGCACCGAGTTCTATAATTCATCATTTCAAAAGCTTATAAAGAACTATAACATTAATCACTACTCAACGTTTTCAACGAAAAAGGCTTCAATTGTAGAACGTGTTATCAAAACTATTAAAAATAAATTGTATAAGTACTTTAGTCTCAACGGACACTATAAATGGATAGATTTTGGTTTGGAGAGTGTTGTAAAGACATATAACAACACAAAACATAGCACTATTAAAGTAGCACCCGTTGATGTCAATAAATTGATTGAAGCAGATGTTAAAAATAATATTAAGAACTCAATGAAAACGGTATCCTATAGACATAAGCCCAAGTTTATGATTGGCGATAGAGTTAGAATTAGTAAATACAAACAACTATTTGAGAAAGGTTATACGCCTAATTGGTCAACGGAACTATTTACTATAAAAAACATCAATAACACTGTACCAGAAACATATAACATCGAAGATCAACACAAACAAGTTATATTAGGAACCTTTTACAAACACGAACTTCAAAAATCATCTTGTCCAGGTGTCTATTTGATAGAAAAAGTTTTACGAAGGAAAGGAAATAAACTGTTCGTAAAATGGTTGGGCTTAAGCAATAAAGAGAATAGTTGGATTGATAAGACTGCAATAGTGGAATAAATATACATAACAGTTTTTAATTATAATATTTTGTTCATTATACTTTGAGCTATGCAAGGTGGTGGACTACTCAATAGTGTTATTAATCATTTGCCATTTGAACTGCACTTACCCGGCTATAATTATTGCGGACCTGGAACAAAACTTTCAAAACGTTTACTGCGTGGTGACAAAGGTGTAAATAAGCTAGACGAAGCTTGTATGTATCACGACATTGCATACGAAAACTATACAGACTTGTCTAATCGTCACAAAGCCGATTTACAACTTTTAAATATGGTCAAAAAAAGAATGAAAGCAAAAGATGCTAGTAAAGGAGAAAAGCTTAGTTCGTGGCTAGTGAGTAAAGTTATGAAAGCTAAACTCAAATCTGGTGCTGGTGTTAAGACATTTAATAATTTCGTTACAAAAATTAAAAGAAAAATCAAGAAACGCTCACCCAAAGATAGTAAATCTTTAATACATGCAGCTTATATGGCTGCTAAAAAAATTGTTCCATGCGTTCCAAAATTTCGAGTTCCACGAGTCATACCTTTACCAAAAACCGGAGGCATTCTGCCTTTAATCCCGATTTTTGCTGGTTTATCAGCTTTAGGAGCTTTGGCTGGTGGTGCAGCGGGTATTGCAAAAACAGTGAATGATTATAGAGAAGGTCAAAAAAAATTACTAGAATCTGAACGTCATAATAAGACTATGGAAGCTATAGCATTAGGTAAGGGTTTATACATTAAACCACACAAAAAAGGCAAAGGATTGTTTATAAAATCGTCAAAAAACTAAATAATAAGCTACCTAATCGTGCCTTAACTAATATCGATATTCAAAATTATGCATATGGTATTCCTTATTTTCGAGGAGTTTACATGAAGGATCAGTTACCAAAAATTCCTAAACGAATTGAATGTGGTATAGTTAACCTAGATAATTCAGAAAACGATGGAACGCATTGGGTAGCTTATGTTAAGGTAAATAATTATTGTGAATATTTTGATAGTTTTGGTGATTTAAGACCACCAATTGAATTGATACGATATTTTAAGAACTGTAATATTAATTATAACTATACAAGATATCAAAAATTTGACACACTAATTTGTGGACATTTGTGTTTAGAATATCTACAATCTTTTTGGAATAAATACTATAAATTTTATACTGTTCTTTCATTTCAATCATTTGCAAGATGTCACTCACCTTGTCTATAACTGGTAACTCATCGGTATTAACTACCTTCTACCCAAATACGTTACAATTAATCGGGGAGTATGAATGTGCATTATTACATTTATCCACATATAATTCTATTCCAAATATTGATAAAACAAATAATAAGTTATACTATGGATCAAAGAATGTTATTGAAATACCTGAAGGTACTTATGAGTTGCAAGATATCAGTGATTATTTAAAATCTGAAGTAAAGGATGCATCCATAAAACTCCATTGCAATAACAACACCTTAAAAACTATGTTATTTTGCACATCAACTATAGATTTTACTAAAGATTGTACATTCGGAGGTTTGTTGGGGTTTAAAAGACAAGTCTTTGTAGGTCCTTTGTATAAATCTGAATTCAACCTTAAATACAACGGAAAATTGATACACCTTCTGTTTTTAGAAAATAATAATTCTTCTCATTATTGCTTGATCAAAGACTGTTCCAGACTTTTTAGAAGTCAACTAACATCTCATCACAGCAGATTACATCTTTGCGAATTATGTTTGATATTTTTCAATACCGCTGACGAACTTAACAACCATTTATGTGGAGGTGTAGTAACTGTCCTTCCAAACAGAGGTTCAGTAATTAAGTTTAAAAACTATGAACGGAAACAAACTATGCCTTTTTGTATTTATGCAGATTTTGAATCGATGCTACAAACAAGTACTGAGCCTAATAATTGTTCTAGTAAAAATATGAATATGTTTCACCAACACGTACCGGTTGCTTTTGGTTATTATATTGTATGCTCTGATGAACCTAGCTATAATCGTTACGTGTCATATCGAGGTCCAGACTGTGATAAGCGGTTTGTTGACTATTTAATTAAAGACGTGCAAAAAATTTATGATATAATTAAGTCACCAGCTGCAATGATATTTTCCACGGAGGACAGGTATGACTTTGAAAATGCAACACGTTGTCATATCTGTCAAAACTTTCTTTTTTGGGACAAAGTCCGTGATCATTGTCATCTTACCGGTCGCTATCGTGGAGCTGCACATTCGTTCTGTAATTTGCAATATAAATGCCCTGCATTTGTCCCCATTTTTTTTCATAACTTAGCTGGTTATGATTGTCATTTATTTATTAAAGCCTTGGGTGACGTCCCTGGTGAAATAAAGATAATACCTAAAAATAAAGAAAACTATATCTCATTTACGAAATTTGTATCAGTTTCAAATAATAAGTTCTTTCAAATGCGTTTTCTTGATTCGTTTAAATTTTTGGGAACAAGCTTAAGCAAATTATGTAAAACTTTAAAACCAGAAATGTTTAAAAATTTACAAAATCACTTCCCTGCCCAAGATGAATTCCAATTACTTACTCGCAAAGGAATTTATCCATATGAATACATGGATTCGTGGAAACGGTATGATGAAAAATGTTTGCCTCCAAAGAAATACTTTTATAGCTCCCTCAATGATGAAAATGTTTCTGAAGATGATTACCGGCATGCACATTTAGTTTGGTCAACATTTAGAATTACTAGTTTAGGTGGTTATACGGATCTATACCTACAAACTGATGTGCTTTTATTAGCAGATATTTTTGAAAACTTTAGACAGACTTGTAAACAACATTATCACTTAGATCCAGCTTTTTATTTAACTGCACCCAGTTTATCTTTTGACGCTATGTTATTAAAAACATGTGTTCAATTGGAACTAATTAATGACTTGTCTATGATACGCATGTTACAAAGTGGTATAAGAGGAGGCGTGTGCCTCTGCTCTCACAGGCATGCGAAAGCAAATAACATATACTTACCGGATTACAAATCTTCGGAACCTGATTCCTATGTCTCTTATATAGATTGTAATAATTTGTATGGGTATAGTATGTGTCAATACTTACCATTATCCAACTTCAAATTTCTCACTCCACAGGAAATTAACAATTTAGATATAACGAAAATTGCAATTGATGCAGATTATGGTTATATTTTGGAAGTGGATATAGTATACCCTAAGCATTTGCATAACTTACACAACGATTTACCATTTTGTTCTGAAAAATTTATACCCCCCGGGGGAAAGAGTTCTAAGCTAATCCCTAATTTATACGATAAATTTAAATATGTTATTCATTACGTGCATTTACAAACTTGTATGAAACATGGGTTAATATTGAAGAAGATTCATAGAATAATCAGTTTTCGACAAAGCCCATATTTAAAACAATATATTGATTTAAATACCAAACTGAGACAAAAAAGTTCTTCAACTTTCGAACAAGATTTTTTTAAGCTCTTGAATAATAGTGTATTTGGAAAAACCTTAGAAAATACTGAAAACAGGGTTAATGTCCATTTAGTTTCTCAGTGGCGAGATATCAAAAACATAACTAAAAGAAGAAAATGTGCTCAAAACCTTATTGCTCGTCCAAATTTCCATAGTGCAACGGTTTTCACTAAAAATCTAGTAGCGGTGCAGTTAAATCCTGAACAAATAACTTTGAACAAACCAATATATATTGGCTTTGCTGTTCTAGAATTATCAAAAAGTCATATGTATGATTTTCACTATTCAGTAATGCAACCTTTTTACAAGGATAGGATACGGATGTGTTACACGGATACAGATAGTTTTGTGTATCATATACAAACCCATGATTTCTATGAAGACATAAAAAATAACTTTTTATCTTACTTTGACACTAGCAATTTTTGTAAAAATAATGTGTATTCTTTACCCATACAGAACAAAAAAATACCAGGCTTATTTAAAGATGAAATGGCTGGTAAAATAATAAGGGAATTTGTTGGATTGAGATCGAAGTTATATTGTATCAACACCATTCACAACACAATTAAAAAAGCCAAGGGTATTAAAAAGAATGTTGTACGTGACCTTAACGTTACTGATTATGAAAAAACACTTTATGATGGTAACATTGTTCATAAAACAAATGTTTTATTTAAGTCAATAAAACATGAGCTATTTACATGTGCTGTAACAAAAATTGCATTGTCTGGTGATGATGATAAAAGAGTAATTGCAAAAGATAAGATTTCAACTCGAGCATGGGGTCATACCAATATTTTTAATTTTTAACTAATAAATAAAAATGTTTATTTACTGTTTCCTTTAAGTACATGTTACAATGTTTGGAGAGATCTCCTTTTGCACAATATATGCTTGTATCAGGAAAATCCGCTCTTCTTACAGACCTTTTATAAGCTACGTACCTTTTATAAGTTACCATAAAATGAGCAAATAATATTCACATGTTATGTGCACTAAATACGAAGTTTTGTGAAGTATATCATTTGAGATGCTACATGTAATGTGAAAGTGACGTAACTAGCCCTGTGACATGATGTCTTGGGATCAGACCCGTTATATCGGACTAAGGTCTACTAATAACGGGACTGCTAGCTTATTGGATTTAACTAGAATTAAGTGTGCTGTTCTGTCTTATATAAGTACCTAGACTTAAGAAATTGTAATTATTTTAATAAACTAAACTAAGTAAAACTGTAAAAATAAAAAAAATAAAAATGTATTATTATAAAGTTTTCAGTTTTTTAATTTAATTTCCTATAGCATTTACAAAACTATCATCATGACGAACAAATTTACGTTTTTTCGCTATGTTAGAATTCTAGAATGGACAAATTCAAAGACATTATTGTCTACCATACTCAGTCAGTACTTAGCGACAACACTATAAGATTCATAGTCCGTATTACTATAGGATACCCTAGATGGTTCTACTAGTATGATAGGTCTTAAAAGAATAGTTAAACCAAACTGCTTACAGACAACGCAATAGGTAAACGTAAGACTGAACTGTTTATGAAATGACTCTATCGCTAACTAACAGAGCATCTTTCAACACAATTACGACGCAGGAGATCGCAGAGAGCTGACGGAACGGTAGTGTATTGAACGGCATTAAAATATGGAACGTTGGCTTAGGTAAATGATTTTACAAAGAGTTATTGGGCATTCTATCCCACCGTGACTGAGGTTATCGAAGATAACAGATGGAACTAAGGTGGGGTAGAACAGAGCATCTTTCAACCCAATTACGACGCAGGGGATCGCAGAGAGCCGACGGAACGGTAGTGTATTGAACGGCATTAAAATATGGAACGTTGGCTTAGGTAAATGATTTTACAAAGAGTTATTGGGCATTCTATCCCACCGTGACTGAGGTTAACGAAGATAACAGATGGAACTAAAGTGGGGTAGAACAGAGCATCTTTCAACGCAATTACGACGCAGGGGATCGCAGAGAGCCGACGGAACGGTAGTGTATTGAACGGCATTAAAATGTGGAACGTTGGCTTAGGTAAATGATTTTACAAAGAGTTATTAGGCATTCTATCCCACCGTGACTGAGGTTATCGAAGATAACAGTAGGAACTAAGGTGGGGTAGAACAGAGCATCTTTCAACGCAATTACGACGCAGGGGATCGCAGAGAGCCGACGGAACGGTAGTGTATTGAGCGGCATTAAAATGTGGAACGTTGGCTTAGGTAAATGATTTTACAAAGAGTTATTGGGCATTCTATCCCACCATGACTGAGGTTAGGTTAGGTTAGGTTACAAAGAGTTATTGGGCATTCTATCCCACCGTGACTGAGGTTATCGAAGATAACCGAAGGAACTAAGGTGGGGTAGAATGCCCAATAACTCACTACTATTCATCCAAAGACAATAATTCCCCCACTGGTCTCAGTCGTTGCAATAGATAAAGGAATTAACCGCGAATAAAAAGAAGTGGAAATGAAGTACAACAAACGATTAAATACGTTGATAGCAGTTACTTGACTCACATCCATTCGATCGTACTTCTGAGTTAGGCTTACATTATACCGCACTTCCAACCCATAGACCCCCGAGAGGCTCAACGTCCCCAATCTCCAGCGTGTAATAACTAGTGTTCCGTCAATCTGAACTTTAAGCCAGCTCTTGCATGCTGTACTCATCTGGGACTTTAACCTCAGCCCCTCCAGGTATTACAGGACTGGTGTAATAGAATTTATACTACGGCTGAATACGGTCTCAATGCGATAAGTTGCTCCTAACTCTTCCATACAATTTTCACCATACATTCGTCCTCGCGTAGCGCCGCCTCGCTAGCAGATTACAGGCTCAGGGGCGTCTTCGGCCTAGGCACACACAAGGATAGCTTCGGCCTCCGCCAAAGCATATGATCGCCAAGTTCCTGGTCTGAAAGCCATGACTCGTTACGTGGGACATTCTAATACGCGTCGAGGGCAAAGGTACCGCGTAACATTTATCAACGAATCCCGCGATCATAAGAATAATGTTAAATGTACACAATTAAATACTCTAAGCGTCACGTCACTCAGCTAAGAACAAAATTACTCAGAAAACATATAAATACAATAATACCTATAACTAATCGTAATGGTATGAAAGTAACTCACCACGTCTGTAGATTATTAATAGTGTTTCACTTGACAGTGTAGCGCCGTAACTTACTCGAGTGACGCCTATGTTCCTACCCCTTCACGAGCTCTGGTCCACTGTCCTCGTCCCCGGATGCCAAACGAATGCCTCGAACCTACGCTCTCTCCAACCTCATAAAAAATCTCTCCAAGACGCTCCCACGCCTCGTCTTTACAAAACCTGCACGTGTTTTATGGATTTCTCTCGTAACAACTAATTTTCTAATAGTTTCTTTAAAGTATCACAAAAACAATAACCATCGTTTCAGGAGCCAACACAAAAGGTCTTGCTTTACCTGATCTGTGGAGGGTCAAATAGCAACGATGCGAGCCAGATGTCTGCAAGTGGACGCCCGCTATTAAATATCAAAATACCAACGTATTGAAGATGTAAATTTTAAGGCTTATTAATTTCCCATTGTTGAGTAACTTGTGTACCATCACATATTCCCCCCTGAAATTCAGACTCGAGGACTATCATCGAGTATGGAATTTCACTCACACCATAGAATTACATGTGGTACACCCAGACTCATATCAAATACACATTTAGCAACCAATCATTCAGTAACACACATAATCGCACCGAGCGAGAATCGAACTCGCAACTCACTATTCAGTAATCTCGTGTAAAACTGTGTGAATCGCACCGAGCGAGGATCAAACTCGCGCTCACGATTCCGTAATCGCGCGTTCAGCCTCGTGAACCGCACCGAGCGAGAATCGAACTTGCAACTGACAATTCAGTAATCTCGCGTCCAGCCGTGTGAATCGCACCTAGCAAGGATAAGAATTCCTAGTCGGAATCTTACTTCTTGAAATTCCAACAGGTATAATTTGTTAAAACTTAGTATTCATCTATTCATAAATAACAATGACTTGTGCAATTTGATAAACGGAGGAAATCAGTGTTCTCACTTAATCTCTCCTATACTTTTGTTTTCCAACCAATAGCCGATTTCTTTTCCTTTGAATTTGAAACAGCATGGCCAGTCCTTGGAAATTTTACTAGTTAAATAATGTCGAGGTGCGAAGATACAGTTAAGACAATTGTGAGTGAACTTAACGTCGTGACGTTCGTGGCATTACACGCTATTACACTCACCTATATTCCAGCGAATTTTGCCTTTAAATTATTATTCCTTTTACTTCACTTATCGTTAAAGTTAAAAAGTTTTTTATTTTTTCTACTTCATGCAAGCAAGTGCCATAAATAACAAAAGATAATAACTTAAAATCTAACAGTTCTCAAGATCCTTTTGACGATCCAAGTTCCCTGTTTTTATTTTGATTGGCCACTCATGGAGTACCTACTTAACAAAGGCTCTATTAGAGGCTATCAGTAAACAAGGGCATTTCGAAATTTAAATTAATTGTTTATGAAACAACTTATTTATAAAACGCGTTCCCCCCTGATAATCAGATGCTTGCATACGGTATACATACTCAAATTTCCACGTCATAAGGTTATGTATGATTTAAATTAACTTCCATAAGCCAACTTCGTAGTCAATTTTACATAAAATTGTCAATCATGCAACAACTTGTTGATACCTAATCATCATCATCTATGATCATCTAGGACCATAAGCATCTTGTGAATTCATTACACATAAATAAACGATAATTCCATCTTAAGCTATAATCGCTGCAAGTAAAAATAAACCTTCTGCTCACATTTTGAGGGTTGATGACGGCGTGACTAATTCTTTGAATTATCTTATCTTATCGTATTAGTAAGGTTGAAATGCCCAGGTATGACTAAATTATGATTTTCTGAAATAAATCACTTACTGTCTAGTGTTGCATTATTTATCGTATAGTCGTCACGCGTCTAATTCCACGCTATGAGGCGTAGGTATATTCTTTTGTCATGGAAGTCCCCTCAAGGTGTCGAACAGCAATAATTGTTAAACTCAAGTACCTAAGATCCTTGATCCAATGAAGCTTAATTTACATACCTCGCCATATCTGATTTACCAGATATAAGGTGGCTCGGCCACCGATTAGTCGCCTCTAGCGAAAGGTTTCCAGTGGTCACGATGCTCGGCTACTCCGTTGCGCCGCGAGTTGAAACACGATGCGCTGTCTCGATACTGCACAACGCTGGATTTTCATATTCACGAAGCGATGAGTCTTCCAAACAGCCCTTGACTTGACTTCAGACCAGCAAACACGAAGTCCGGTGTTACTGAAATGTTATAGCACACGAGCAGAGAATTTGTTGCGAGAGAATTCATTGAACCTCTTTCTCGATAATCCATTTATATGTAACGTTTTTTTTTTTTTTTTTTTTTGCCCGTCAAGATTTAATAACTAAGGTTGGTAACAGCTAACCATCTTAGTTTTAATAGTACTCAATAACCTTTAACATAATTGTATTGTTAGTTTTTTTTTTTTTTGGTTTCGAACCCACTATATTCCCCAGATGGTGAGACAATGCCTAGTCCGTTTTTTATGGGGTCTTTTGTTATCACTGTTTCCGTTCACTAAACTAACATCCATTGAACAATCGTTTCTTGCTTATTTTAAATATTTTACATGCTCACGCTAGTTCATGTCAGAATGGGTAGGCAGAAATGTACCTACTACTACTGTACCTACTACTATCTTTTGTTTTGTCTCCGTGTTGCAAGCCAGAATCTCCTAACAGAGAAAAAAATAACTTAATTTCCGATCTGGGTTACGAACCCTCGTGGCTCATGTCTAAATAGTTGAGTCTCTGCTGTGCCAATAGGGTAACAACACCCAAGTATTCTGCCGTATTTTGAAACTTCGGGATTCGAACCCGCTATCAATCTTGTTTCAGAATTATTAAGCCACTTTGCTACATAAGGAAATTTTTAAATTCAGCTGTGTCGCTAAATGGTTTCACAAGTGTACAATGATATAAATAGATAAGAAAAATCTTTAATTTAAAATAATCTACTAAGGAGATTACACGAGCCATTCATCCCAATGTATTGCGCCATACAACCTACATCAGTCTGGGCCTCGAACCCAGGCTATATTATAATAATAATATAACCTATAACAGAGATTATTAATTCGGCTACCGTAAATAAGAAATAACTTCAGAATACAGTTAACTTCTTTTTGCCATTTCATAGACTTTAGCCTAGGATCGAACCCAAGCAACTCATGCACGTAGGCCATTGAAGGCAATATGATTCTAAAAAAACACCTCAACCACTTAGTTGGCCTCCTTCTGTCCTTGGAATTTAATTCACCCATGCCATCAACTTAAGTACAACCTAATCATTAAATTTCCTAGTCGCGTCCAAAGTATGTAAGTATGTACATAGGAGCGCAATGTCCGCACGTTGTTTCGGATGGGCCGTTAACGGCTTTCCGGGAGCAACTGCCGCCTGGCCTCCCAGCCCCTAGAGGAGCTATTAGCATGTGGTATTGTACATTTACCGTAGGTAACGTACTTTAAGCATGGTTTTAAAGTATATTTAGGTAAATATACTTAAAACACAAAGTATTTTATGTCATAACTCATAAGTCATAACAAACAAATTCAGCCTTTAAATGTACGCTGCATTAAGATATTATATCTTACTTGGTAGTGCTACATCGTCTGTTCACAATACGGACCATTATGGTACCGATTACGTTATATTATATTAAATTATTCTACGTTGTGTTTTGTGTAGTAACTTATTTCAGTTCAACCTCGTTGCATTGAAATGAAACAATGCATTTTCTGACGAGGATCCTGGTCCACAGGCACCATTTGTGACGGTACGTCGTCTAACCAAAGCTGAGTAAAATTCGTTTTTGCGTATTTGATTTAAATACTAAGTCAAAAGTGCCAGCCCCCGCCCTTTGGCGGGAGATATGAGTGCTCCGCCAACCGCACAGATATTGTGGAATTCATCCAAAGACAATAATTCCCCCACTGGTCTCAGTCGTTGCAATAGATAAAGGAATTAACCGCGAATAAAAAGAAGTGGAACTGAAGTACAACAAACGATTAAATACGTTGATAGCAGTTACTTGACTCACATCCATTCGATCGTACTTCTGAGTTAGGCTTACATTATACCGCACTTCCAACCCATAGACCCCCGAGAGGCTCAACGTCCCCAATCTCCAGCGTGTAATAACTAGTGTTCCGTCAATCTGAACTTTAAGCCAGCTCTTGCATGCTGTACTCATCTGGGACTTTAACCTCAGCCCCTCCAGGTATTACAGGACTGGTGTAATAGAATTTATACTACGGCTGAATACGGTCTCAATGCGATAAGTTGCTCCTAACTCTTCCATACAATTTTCACCATACATTCGTCCTCGCGTAGCGCCGCCTCGCTAGCAGATTACAGGCTCAGGGGCGTCTTCGGCCTAGGCACACACAAGGATAGCTTCGGCCTCCGCCAAAGCATATGATCGCCAAGTTCCTGGTCTGAAAGCCATGACTCGTTACGTGGGACATTCTAATACGCGTCGAGGGCAAAGGTACCGCGTAACATTTATCAACGAATCCCGCGATCATAAGAATAATGTTAAATGTACACAATTAAATACTCTAAGCGTCACGTCACTCAGCTAAGAACAAAATTACTCAGAAAACATATAAATACAATAATACCTATAACTAATCGTAATGGTATGAAAGTAACTCACCACGTCTGTAGATTATTAATAGTGTTTCACTTGACAGTGTAGCGCCGTAACTTACTCGAGTGACGCCTATGTTCCTACCCCTTCACGAGCTCTGGTCCACTGTCCTCGTCCCCGGATGCCAAACGAATGCCTCGAACCTACGCTCTCTCCAACCTCATAAAAAATCTCTCCAAGACGCTCCCACGCCTCGTCTTTACAAAACCTGCACGTGTTTTATGGATTTCTCTCGTAACAACTAATTTTCTAATAGTTTCTTTAAAGTATCACAAAAACAATAACCATCGTTTCAGGAGCCAACACAAAAGGTCTTGCTTTACCTGATCTGTGGAGGGTCAAATAGCAACGATGCGAGCCAGATGTCTGCAAGTGGACGCCCGCTATTAAATATCAAAATACCAACGTATTGAAGATGTAAATTTTAAGGCTTATTAATTTCCCATTGTTGAGTAACTTGTGTACCATCACAAAAGCTATAGTGAATAACACCATGCTGAGACCACCAAACAGTTACCATTACCTTTTTATTGGTAAGCTTTGCTTTAGGACACTGTTGTGGCGTTTCACCTGGGGTCAGCCATTGCATTTTTCGCTTACGGTTATCGTAAAGAATCCACTTTTCATCACATGTCACAATTCGATCCAATATTCCTTCATTTCTGTATCGATTCAACAAGGCAACACAAGTTTCAACACGCATTTCTTTCTGCAGATCAGTCAAATCATGAGGTACCCATTTTTCACATTTTTTTATTTTATTGATTTGACGCAAATGAGTCAATATTGTTGGTAAGGTAACGTTAAACCATGCAGCTAATTCCTGGGTAGTTTGGCTCGGATCGGCTTCCACCATGTCTTTCAATTCATTGTTATTCACCTGTGTGGACGGCCTTCCTCGTGGTTCATTCTTCAAATCAAAGTTTCCATCACGAAAGCGTTTAAACCAAAATCGCACGGTGCGTTCATTAGCAGTCCCCTCTCCAAACGCAACATTGATATTGCGAGCTGTTTCTGCCGCGTTAGTTCCGCGTCGGAACTCGTATTCAAAAATCACTCGAATTTTCGAAGTATCCATCTTTCTTGTCTAAGCTGAATAAAAAAAACAACTGAAAGTCGATAACCGAATGTTGCACATTTTTAAATGAAGAACTACATAGGTACCATGTGGAAAAAGTTTCACTCAAAAATCTCAAACCATGAAGGTTCTATGTCAATTCGAAGTACCTATTACAATGAAACGGCAATTTCATACTTTAACCCCTATTATTTGTGGCTTAATTATTTCCTAATGGGAGAGTCCTATCTCCAGTAGTAGACCAAGGTGGGCTAATTGATTCATAATTCCTAACGATAGTATTTTGCTAAAAAGATGATTTGCGCATATGATGTTTTTTATTTATTTATTTTAATCTACTAACTGCCTGTTATGAGAATATGATGTTTTGCAAATATCATGCATGCGAAATTTCACGACAGAATCCACAAAACGCAGTATTATGAAAATGTCATACATATAAATGTCGTTTTTGTCTTCATTATACTATTTTAATTGTTTATAGACTTTTGTAAGGCCCTTCAATATACAACACATATTTGAGCCATAAATCTCATTATTTTCACATTTTAATTAATTTCATCCTATTATTTAAATGCTATAGGTTTCATCATCATCATCATATCAGCCACACATAGTCCACTGTTGTACCTAGGCCTCTCCAATGGACTTCCAGAACGACCGTTCCAAAGCAGCCCGCATCCAGCGCTCCCCGGCGACCTTGATGAGGTCGTCCCTCCACCTGGCCGTTGGGCGTCCTACATTACGTTTGGCCGTACCCGTATATATAGTACATTATATACATTATTTTTTAATATCTGTTCATATGAAATGACTAGTCCCGACTGTTTGATTCATCAACGCAAAGCCTAAACCGCAGAACCTACCAACTTGAAATTTTGGCAGGTGATGCCTTCATTGTGTAACATCATTACATCACCTAAGAAAGTATTTTTGGAATTCACAACAAAAGGAGTAAAATAGGCTATAAACGGTATAGAAAGATCGTATAGGATTTGTTTGCGAATATATACTCGGGCGACATAAAAAACGTGAAATTAAACAAGATAGATTTATATAATTTACTGTTTTTGATATTCAAACATCTGGCTCCAGATATTTTGTGAGTTTGTGGAGGAACGAGGTGTGATGTTCCTCCAACACAAAGGGAGGATCCTCCGACCAGGCAAGGTGATCACGCCTGGCGGGCCGCGGCTTAACAATTGTCGTTCGGATGTTGTATATGTATTGTACCAGCGCGGGAACTTCACTTTCGCGATGCAGGATTTGTAGTGTCGTAGTAGTTCGGCTTGAAGTCGCTAGATGGCGCTGGGTACATGTTTAATCGTCAATCGTTACTTCACGTAGTGTAATGGCCAGGTTTCGAACCCGGGATCTCTCGACCTACTCCTTAACTACTAAGCTACCGACGATGAGAGCTATGAACATTGACGGTAAAACTCGCAAAAAAACCTTTTCGACTACGAATTTATAGAAATTAACCCAAATTAATTGTTACTAACACAGTCAGTTTCTTTGTTACAGTAGCGAAGTAAGACTGAACATTTCTAAATTTATAAAGTTATTCGTTTAAATTGAGAGTTTTGAATAAATTTGAACAGATCAAATGATTTCAGGGTAACATTCTACAAGAAGTAGACACGAAATTATGATCCGTTGTAACTTTGTTAAATATTGACTCCGAAAGTTCAAAATTTTGAAGCTTCTGAATGTTTCAAACGGTATTTGAAATGTTTCCGTTTAATTTTGGTAAGAGATAAGACGTGGTGTTGCAGCGTTACTAAGTATGCTCACGCCTTTTGCCCTGTGGGATAGGTAGAGACAGGAGTCCGTGTTTCGATCCTTTCTTACTCCACGAGTTACGTCTATTGTCATGCAAGCCCGCTGGTGACCTACCGTTTATTCAATGCATCATTGTTGAGTATAACTGCTGTTTATTTGATTCGTGGGCTTGATTTATTTCAATGTTGGCTTCTGAACGAAATTTCCTGATTTAATAACGTGAAATTATATTTATTTCTCTAAGAGAAAAAAATTTATACCACTTAGGTGCCAGACAAGCACACGGTCCACCTGATACAAAGTGGTTACTGTGGCCTATGGACGTGTGCAACACCTGGGGCGTCACCTTCGCGCCGCCGATCCTGTTAGAACAAAGAGTTTATGTGCTGTCAGTGTAGATGTAGAAGATAAAGCAGGACAAGCCTTAGGTCTTCCCACTGACAGTATAAAACTCCAGTGACCCCCTACTCATCATCGGCAACACAACAGGAGGTTAAGATGGCCGCGGTATTTTGTAGGGTGCAGGTACTTCCCCAGACGAAATGCTCAATTGGACGGACATAACGTCGTGTCCTACGTGAACCTAATTGATATAACTTGGGTGAATTCCTCATTTTGCGATCCTTCTTTTGCAATTGAAACAAAGTCAAATTGACAATGACAATAGTTAATGAAATGTTTCTCTTGTATGCTACAATTTAATGACCTCTATAGAAACATAGATGCCGAGATACGTAACGTCATATAGGACCCATCAAAACATTGTTATTATTTTGCTGAGCTCTACTACCTAAGCGGCTTATGGTGAAAAATCAATTTCATTCTGTGTAATAGTAGGGTGACTATAATTGTAATGATAGATTGTATTATATATGTCTTAGCCAACAAGCTTGATCAACTGTTCAATTAACCGCCTAGGCTCTTTACTGAACGGCGTCGTCGAATTAGCGGCCTGTATGGTGTTCAGCCATTTGATTAAACGGCTAGGCAAATCGCTTGGATTGATGACGTTTAATTACTTACCTAGCCATTTAATCAGTCAGCTTTCTGAATAGTTATAAAAAAAAATAACCAGGCTATGTTATTAAATGTTGTAATAAAATTTACGGCTGAAAATCATTCAGGCTGTACATTAAATGGCGCTGTTTAGTTAATAGCCTAGGCAGTTGATATTAAGCTAGTTGGCGGCAACATATACATATAATATAATTACGTTCAATGGTTTCTTGTATAAGTACTTGACAAGCTGTTCAAAACAAAACTGGTATCACGGTACCTGAGTGAGTTGGGAATGAATTTTGCGTTTCGAATTTGGGCGCAGAAACTAGATGATGTACTTGAAAAATATATTTATAGGCATAGCGCGTATTTTTTTTATAAGTATGTATTTAAATAGGTATAATATGATATCTACAAGAAGTTGCGCAATATTACTGGTCAGGCATAGTCTTTCGCAATACCATTTTTTTTTCATACAGCCAATCTAAATTGACTGTACCCCATCTGTGGATAAAATTCCACATTTCCTAAAATGGTGGCGGAATCTTGAAATTGAATAGAACATTATATAATTAAACAAAATATAAAAACCGACGAATTCGAACTGAAAGCCATTTAAATCTGTTACGAAATTCAGATATAAGACATGTTCATATATTTACGTGAATAAATAAATACTTTGAAGACGCAGACAGCAGGAAAGTGAGAAATAATAAATCGAAATTGGAATGTGGTAAGTGGCAGACCTCCACAAGTACCCAGTCATCACAATCGACCGTAACAACCACTAGAACATACCAATACACTAAACTATCCCAACTATCTCTGTCGCGTGCACACACTATTCGCGTAACCCTACTTGTAGACAGAATTAATTTCCTGGCCTATAACTCTTGTATATTGGACGTTCGACGACAGTTGCGAGTGGCTCCGATTTATGGCGCTAGAGGGCGCTAGTGTCGCCGCCAGGTACTCCTGTTATTGCGTTACGTTATAATCCTTTGTGAGTTGCGTTCGAGCATTCTTGGGCAGTGCGGGTCTTTCTTTAATGTGGTCATTGTAGCTTGTAATGGGATTTCTGTACGTACGGTCGGGGAACGAAAACTGGTGTAGTTTTAGAATTTATGTCTTTACAAAGTCTACCTTTTGAGTATCGGCTCTTAGTACCTATCTTCATCTTCATCATCCTAGCCTTAATCCCAGTCGCATCCGAAGGTCTCAACTTGGAGTCTGGGGTCTTCTTTACCAGTACCTTTAGTATTTTTTGAAATCAGAATAATAAGTAGACTAGCGCCTATCAAATTGTACTTAATTGATATTATAACATGACATGATATGATAGATATGTTAGAGTGAGCCCCGAGATTAACGCAACGCAAGACTGTGTTATTTCAAATTATGTCAAACTTCCTGTGCGACTTCGCCCGCGTGAAATTTTAGTCCGATTCCCGCAACTCATGGGAACTTATTCCCGGGATGAAAGTAGCATATGTGTTATTCCAGACCATAATCTATTCGTGTATCAAATTTCAGCCGAATCCGTTCTAATGTGAATTTTTATAAAACCCTTTTTTGAATAATTTCTTTAACATAGTCGATATTTTAGTATTTTTAGATACTAAATATACTAATTTGTCTATGGTTGTGCGAGCGAGATTGGACAAGGAAGTTCACTTTTGACCCCGGCGGCCAACTGCTGTCAGCACCTGGTAAGTTTTGAGATCAACATTTATTACTTCTTTCAATAGGTGAAGATTTATCAGCGGCGCAGCTTTATGCCTGCTAATATGCATGGCTTATTTATAAATAAAATAAAATAAAATAAAATTCATTTATTTCAGGTTATTATCACCCATAATCAAAATAAAAACAGCCTCCGTGGCGTAGCGGTAGTGAACGCGGCCGCTGCGCAGGAGGCGCGGGTTCGATCCCCGCTCAGTGCAAATATTTGTATGCATGAATAAGTATATTTGCATTGGTCTGGGTGTATCTATGTATAATTATGTATGTATTTACAAAAAACAAAGTATCTAAGTATGTTTATCCGCATTCTAGATTCCATAACACAAGCTAGTTAAGCTATGCTTACCATGGATCTAGATAGCGTTGTGTAAAATGTTGTGGAATGTTGTGGAATAAAAAAAAAAAGTCACAATTAAAATATACAAAGAACCAATTACAAGAATAAAAAAAAAAAGAATAACATATACATAAAACACAATACACTAAACACACTAATAAACAAAATACAATGAAAACTAGAAAATAAAACAAATTCAGCCACAGCAGACGACCTGCCTGTCGCCTGTCACTGCAGTGCCGTATGTATGGACAGTCAAAACGCCCAGCAATCATCCCCAGAACAGTGTTGGAGCTGGCACGCACTCTGCGCACCAGAGATGCACACCGTTTACGCATCGTAGCGTAAAAACAACTAGTTCGTGCCTCCGCGAACATCCCCGATGCGCTACAAAAACGAGGCAGCCCCATCACCGCTCTGAAGGCGTTATTATACTGAACGCGGAGAGCTTCGTAACATTTCTGCGTGTAATTGGCCCACAGGCTGCACGTGTACATAGAGGTGCAATATGCTCTGAAGAGCGTCACCTTCACTTCTCTGGTACACCGTGCAAATCTGCGAGCTATCATATTGGCTCTTCTTGACAAAGCTCTCCGCTCACGCTCAATGTCCGCATGATCCCTGAGGCAGGTGGTAACTAAATGTCCCAGGTATTTAAACCGTTCGACCCACTCCACTGACACACCATTGAGCCGGACTGCTGGCATGTTCTCCGGACACTTAGCACTCGCCTCAAAAACCATACACTGAGTTTTTTTCACATTATATCTTAGCCCATGTGTGGCGGCGTACTCCTCACAAACCCCTATCAACCTCCGCAGACCACAGACCGACGCGCTCAGCAAAACCATATCATCAGCGTAACTGATATTATTTACGCAAACGTCATCAATGTGGCAGCCGACCCGTTATTTGCTAAGCGCGACGATCAGCGCATTCATGTAGAGGTTGAACAGAGTTGGCGACGTCAATCCTCCCTGCCGCACCCCACACTGAAGCCTGTACGGTTCTGACATAGCTCCCGCCCATCTGACACTGTTAAGCTGGTGCTTATACCAGTACTTAAATATATTTATAAGTTCACCGGGAAAATTCCCACCTTCCAGCTTTTCCCATAGAAGGTCGTAAGCAACCAAGTCAAAGGCCCTGGACAAGTCGGGGAAACATCCATACACTGGCGTCCTTCTGTCAGTATAGTATCTGACGGTGTGCTTAAGACACAGTATAGCACTTTCAATTGACAGTTTAGGTCGGAACCCAAACTGATTGTCGTGCAAGTTTACGTACCTATCTAACTGTGTATTAAGCAAACCGTCAAACACCTTTGCAATAATTGTTGCGAGAGAAATAGGCCTGTAATTATTTTTATCGACGAGGTCGCCAGTTTTGTTCTTAACTACAGGCACCACAACAGTCTTCATAACGACGGCAAATATGAATGGCTCACACACAACGAGTAGAACATAGCTAACAATACATATATGTGTGGGCCAGCATGTTGTAAGTGTTCAACGCTGAGCCCGTCATGGCCTGGGGATTTACCTCTCGTCATGTTTTTAATAATATTGGCCACATCCTTGGCAGTGTATTTTGTCACCACAGCCTCGCCCAGCAACCCAGCATCGAGCGTCCCTCTAGCTGACCCCAATGGAGATTGAACCGTGAAAAGCTCCCTAAAGATGCCCGCAATGGCTTTCGGATCACTCACGCCATCTACGCTCACCGGCAGACCAGGCCGAACGTTTACTTTATTAGTATTTTTCCAGAAGCCACGGAAGTCACCTTTTAAATGTTTGTCAGCCAGAGCATCCATTTTCATCTGGTCCTGATGATTTTGACACCATCTCAGTCGCGACTTGAACACTTTTCTACTCTGACTCATTTTGATATACATAGGACCGGACCTCGGCCTCCCGCATTGTACCCATTCCACAAAATCCGACCTGGCCAACCGGTGAGCCCCGCTGACATGTCTGTTCCACCCCGCTATACGAGATCCACCCCTGCCCGTCCTCACGCTTCCCCTACTTACAATCGCCGCTTCACGAAGGACAGAAACAATATCACCGTACAGCTTATCAAGACAATTTTTGTGAGCGACTTCATTACAATACCGGTCAGCACAACTTGTACAGTCATCAGGGAAACCAATTAACTTCAGCTGTTTATGACACTCTGTTCGATATATATCGAGTTCATCAACACTTCTCGACCCCCATACTACACCATCATTCAGTGACAAGCTAGGCTGTAATGTAGGTGTTAACAAATTTAAATTACAGTCAATTATAAGTGGTAAATGGTCAGACCACAAAATGTCATACATAATGGATACATTAGTTATAGAACGCTTTGCCGATTCGGTTACAATACAATGATCTAGCCAACTGACGGACCCGTACACGTCACTGATAAAAGTATACGTGTCCGACGCTACCCCTAACATGTCAACATCAATACACGTCCATAAGTTGTCATTGCACACACTCGTCAATTCTTTGTAAAACAATTCGTGAGGGTTAGCGTTAAAATCACCTAAAATATAGCACGATTCAATATCATATTCATCTATAATAGCGCTCACCGTACTTAGGCAATCCGTAAAATCCGGTAAGTTGTCCACAGAATTCGTAGGTATATACACAGTCATCACTACAAGCGGTCGATCGTTGGTTTTTATTTTTATCGCACACACACGCACGTTATCGCACTGTAACACGGAGACTTGCTGGAATAGACTACTTCTCCATAGTAAAGCGACGCCGCCATACGGACGTCCGCGCAGTATGCCTATGGACGTATCCACGGCTGATGTGCCGGTGTACCCGAAGCCTCTGTTGATTATGCTTAGATAAGGTATATCTTCCGGCAGCAGCCATGTCTCTTGCAGCGCTACTATGTCACAGGTGCGGCACAGTTCCCTGATTCCGTCCACTGAACGTTTTACATTCTTACAGTTAAAAGTGGCAAAGCGATAGGTACTACTAACCATTTTCGTGATTAGAACCGTTCATAGATGAATATCTGTTCACATAGGCGCGTTTGAAATTAACAAAACGCCTAAATATAATACCACTGGGCCATATTCTTTCGTCTAAGTATATAGAAAGTTTAGTCTCAGATACCATAAACTTATAAGCATTATGACTTCTTTCTTTTTTCATATTTATTTTTTCAAGACTCACTGTTTCTTGCGTCTTTAAGCGTATATAACTAATTATATCTTCCTCCGTTGTACCGCTATGTACATTCGTTATAAACATAGGAACTTTACGGTCAGCTGCTTTAAATTTACATTCCGAGTCTCTCGCTATCCCTGATTTTCCTACGAAACGATATTTTGGTGGTTTTCTACGATGCATTACCATCTTCCATCCTTCTCGCTCATTATTATCATTAATTTGTGATGATTCATTCACTACGAGCGGCCGAACAAATTCTTGTTGCGTCCTGCCATAACTGCTGTCGCAGTTATCAGTGACAATCAGCTGACTCTGCGACTCCGTCGGTGTCGTCACCGCCCCGCTCGCACCGTCCATCTCCCCGCGAACAATATGATTCGTCGCTTGCGCTCCACACGTAGTCGCGGAAACAGACACGGGAGCGGTGACAGATGCATCTGCGCCTGCCTCACTGTTAGCTACCGACCGTTGCACACATGACTCACTGGCGTTGCGTTGTTCATCTACCCGCACTACATCTCTGTACTTTAGCGACTTTGTTTGATTATTATTATCGTATGACTCATTCATAAAAGAGTTTTGCAAGTTCGATAGTTCCATAGGGCCACTGTCCAACCAGGCACCTCGCTTTAAATTGACTTTAAACACTGACGCAGGAGGCAGAGAATCGTGTTTCAGCTGAATGCATTCTTTCTTCAAGGCTTTCAGATGGTCTAGCGTAGCATATGTAGATTTTACCTCGTCAATTTGCAGTTGCATTCGCAGTAGATCTTTTAGAAGCTTCGTACAGTCTAGGTGATCAAAAGTAATCGGTGGCAGTCGTTCTAGCTGCCGAGCCACAAACACCGGTAGATCGTCAGGTTCCGCAGATTTGAATAAATTTACAATGTCTGCCAGGTCCCTTTCCTCTTTACCTTTATTCTTGCGCTTAATTTTACGCATATTCGTAGGAACGGAGTCGAAAAGGAGTGATTTCGATGTTTTGATCTCTTCACTCGTGAACGACGTCATACACACACGCACTAATGTCACCTCGTCTATCACGGATACCTTGTTCTCTATGTAAGATAACATTTCATCAATGATGATGTTACACATACTGCACTTGATCACGTTCGTCATTTTGCTAACGCGGTAAAGGTAGGTACGCGCCCGTCCTCGATGAATGCGCGCGAGTGAATTTCAAACTTACTTAATCAGATAACTTTATTTTAATATTTCTACTTATGTGCTATTTTAGCCTAATATTTAGTGCCACGAGACCGATGACCTCTACGGCCAGTGGTCACGTCATCAGCTTGCGCTGCTTAATTATATTTTTTCTTATAGCTTCTAGCTACGCTGTTTTGCCGCTGGGGAGATTATCTTCACCTGCTATTATTTTAGCGGGCCACTGGACGTAGTTCCCTTGTGACATACTGACCCGCACTCTTTCTCTCTCTCTCTTTCTTTTGCCAGGGTCTTCGCACCGGGCTTCACGCCATCAGTTGGCCGTGAGGCACACCAGCGAGGATCCTGGAACTCAGGCAACATCAGCAGCCGGCCGTGAACGAGCTAAGTTCATACTACCATCTCTACACAACGGACCATACAACAATATTTATTGCGAATCCACTCTGAGATTCATTTCCATATACCTTCTATTATACAATTCATGTAACGACCTAATTATCGATTATAATTATTATATATTGCAATCTAACTTTTTTTTATATATCTCTGCTCTTACCCTAGCCGGTAGACGCGTCATATTTAATCACTTTTCATAGCTTTCATAGTTTTATTTTTTACGTGCGGGAAATCCCCACGTATACTCACCCCTCCGGAGCCGGAGGGGGAGGTTATGTCGGACTCGAACCGACTAAACCGCACACCGTCTCTGGGTCGTAGTGCTAGGCCGAAGGTGAGGTTGTCATGCGACATATCCCTCGCACCCCGGCTGATCCAGGGCCATCCCTCTCGGTCTGGCCCTCCTCAGCATAGCTTTCATAGCAACCAATCTAACTTATATTTAACTTCACATTAAAATCCTTAGCTTAATTTTTTTACGTTACATCATTCAACCATTAGAGCGTGACTCAATAAACGTGCCAACATTCAAACACCTTCCCGAACCTTCACATCTACACTACTTTTATAAAGAGGAAAGATTTGCATTCTTGTGTGTAAGTTTGTAATGAATAAACTCAAAAAACTACTGTGCCGATTTCAAAAATTCTTTCACCATTGGAAGGCTACCTTCAATATTTGATTTTAACGGGAACTTTTTTACCACACGTGCGAAGTCGGGGCGGGTCGCTTGTTTAAAATATAAGTAGGTTAGCGTTATTTTGATTCTAGTACAGAGTAGTGTATATCAAACTTACTTAATCAGATAACAGTTCAAATAGTTCACTTCACAGAGTAGTATAATATTACATTTACACTTAACAAAGGTACCATGTAAAACAATTCTCTTAAACAATTCGAGGCAAGAGTTTGTTAAGTTGTTTAGATATGCCCTTTCACGCAGTGTTATGTAAAGATACTAAAATGTTTTAAAGATTGCCCGTATGTGGTAAATATATGGTAACAACAGGGTAGGCACAGGTGTCGGGGCAACACTTGTACGGCGCGAGCAACTCGTTAACTCAAGGGTTCGTCCATAGAAGCCGTATAGTTTTAATACTCTCTTAGAATAGACCAGTGAAAAGTGAAAATTTTCAAAAGTGATAATGGTGGAAAGAAAGTAACTTAGATCTAGTTTGTCATGCACCATGTGACTTATTGGGAAGCTGGCAGGAATCGGATTATAAGGATACCTTGCTACTGGAATAGAGTAGCATTAAATGTAATAAATATAACAGTTCACACAAATCTTAAAAATAACAATAAATTCAAATCGAATAAAAAAGGAAAAATTGAATCGGTCTAGGCGGGGTTTGAACCCGCGATCTTTGCCTTACAGGGACAATGCTTTGACCAGACCTCGCCCGTACCAATCCATCTTTCTCCTTTATAACCGTCTTTGTGGCGACGGAGGTGACAATTTTTCCTATTGTAATCGATTTGAATATTTGGCATGCAAAATGGTTAAAAATTTCATAAAAAAAATAGTAGGATGTTTAATCACCAAAAGAAAATTCTACAAAATAAATATAAATTTTCACTCACTTGAATAATTGGCATTGAACGTGACAATGCTGCCAGCTTTTTGGGAGTATTACCAGTTGGTGATGATATTTGAATTCAATGACGTATGTAAGTAAATTAATACTGTTGATTGATGGCACTTAGTGGAATTTGTTATTACACATATTGAGAACACTTGTACTGTTTCCACATTATTTATTATCGAACCTGACCGTTTTATGAACTTTTCTAGTCTAGGTCAGGTTTAATAATAAACACTGCGGAAAAATTACGAGTGTTCTCAATACGTGTAAGTAAATACTTGTCTATATGATTAGTTAAACCTTTTGCAGGAAAGGTTTAATAACAGTATCTAAGGATAGAAGCAGATGGTAGACATTTATCTCTGCCTACCTTAGCTAAAAGCAAAAAAAGCCTGACTTTAATGTACGTAAGAATGTTTTGTTTTTAGTTTAGCGTATCTCTTAATTAATAATGTTTATTTAATTTCAGTATTATCTACACTCTTCTGTGGTCTATCTACTGTCGTCCTAGTGTAGGGCCCTATTTGTCTCAGCGTAGATTAGTATAAGTGTTGCCGGTGTGCCAAACACCTGCGCCTGGTGTAAACACACCCTTTTACTGCTGATGTGACATCACGTGTCTATTGGTTCGGTACTAAAATATGTGCGTCACCAGTTTTTAATGATATTCTACCGTTCTCTTAGAATGTTGTATTAGTTCAGACGTTAGAAACTTACTTAATCTATTATTAAATTATTGTTTTTTTTTTTTAAATATATATTTGTTTGTTTATTTATTCATTTATTAGCAAACTATGTGGTGCTATACCGTTTATTTGTTTGAGATAAAAATAAATGTATATATCAGTGTTGAAGGGTAATTATAACCCAATTCCTGCCGGCTTGTATTTGGAGAGATGGTAGAGATCTTTAAATTTGAAAAACAAGATCGATGTGAGAAATTTACTACACCGGCTTCCTTCTTCGGCAGCCGATAAATATTGCTAACTTATTGTTTGCACATACTTATTGCAACACGTAAAGGTTACACGCCTAGAACATATTGGATTGAATAGTAATTCTTTACCTAGCTAAGGTTACATTTTAACTACAGTGCTACGTCGTAGCATTCACTCTACGACGTAGCATTTCTACAACAGCTACGATCTTCTCCACATTCGTATAACAAAAGCCTTTCTATAGCAATATCGCTTTAGAACAACTTACAATTGAACTCCTGATAAGGCGTGCGATATATCATTGGAATAGACGTTTCAATCGCGGGTTCCCATTAGCCGAGTTCCGTGAGTTCCGTCACTCGTTTCAATGGGAACTTGCGAACAGTTCAGATTTATTGCCGTAACTTGCGTTCGCGTTGTAGAATTCCTCAGAATATGTATGTGTAGAATGCGAGAGAAATGGAGAAGGTATTATATACTGCATCTTTAATTGCAATACTTGCTAATAATATTCTTAAATTCTCACGGGATGTATCTTGTGTGTACTGTAGGAAGTAGGACATGACGGTATTCCCGTCCAATTGAGCAATCAGACTGTGGAAGTACCTCCGGCTTACAGAATACCACGGCGATAATAACCTCGTGTTGTGTTCCCGGCGGTGAGTAGGGTAGCCAGAGTTCACTGGAGAAGTTTTGTGCTGTCAGTGGGAAGACCAAAGGCTATTCTTGCTTTGTCTTCTACATTGATGCGATGTGGAACCTCTCAGCCTCAGAAGAGACTTCGTCTCGCTGTGTGAGTTCTACCGCCTATACAATAGTCTGTGCTCAGATGAATTCTATCATCGCATCACTCGCCATAGGCAGGGAATTCATCCTCACATATTGCGACCAGAAATGGTGAACGGCACTGAAACTCTCTGTGTTTACAGGGTCGGCAGCACGAGTGTGACTCCAGTGTCGCACACGTCTATAGGCTACGGTAACCACTTCCCATCAGGTGGGCCGTGTGCTTGTCTGCCACCTAAGTGGTATAAAAAGAAAAAAAAAACTGATGGCCCAGAAACTCTCTGTGTTTACAGGGTCGGCAGTATGAGTGTGACTTCGGTGTTGTACACGTCCATAGGCCACGGTAACTACTTACCATAAGGAGTGCCGTGTGTCTGTTTGCCACCTCAATTGTATAAAGAAAATCTCGGGCCATACCTGGAAAGAAAGAGGGACTAGAGACTTGAAACCAGTGGTATATTAAATAGAAGTCAAACGTAAGCCTATCTTTACCAATATTTAAAGAGGTAAGGTTCATTTGTTGTTTTTTTAAGATATAGGAGGCAAACGAGCAAATGGATCGGCTGATGGTAAGCGATCACCGCTGCCCATGGACACCTGAAACACTAGAAGGGTTCTAGGTGTGTTGCCGGTCTTTAAGGTGGTAGTACGCTCTTTTCTTGAAGGTTTGAAAGTCATATCGGTCCGGAAATACCGCAGGCGACAGTTCATTCGATGAAGTCTGGAACTAATGAACCGCAGCATATGTTAGTTTTCCTCCAATATTCCTATGGGGTAAAGACTTATACGGGTGAAGCTGCGTGGTGATGCTAGTTAATGATAGTAAAGTCGAATATAAGTCTTCAGGGTTTCACGGCCGGCGTTGCATGTCGAATATACTGCTTCCGGGCTGTTTGGCCGTGGTCTATGTGAAATTTGTGTTCCAAGTAGTAAAGTCGAATTTCAATATCACTAGCAATTCCACCGAATGAAAAATAGCACTATTCCTACACCGATAGAAAAGATGGGATAGTCTCCTTCTTCTTCATCCTTGCGTTAATCCCAGTCACATCCGGAGCTGGTGAACTTGGAGTCTGGGGTCCGCTTTTACCAATCTAACTGAGAATTTCTCTGAACTTCGATTTTTTCCGTGAAGCGACTGCCACCTGACCTCCACAACCCAAAGCCTCGAAATATTGCAGCTAGACCAGTAGTTAAACTTTTCCTACCCGTAACGACTGTCATAGATGTTTGGATAGGCAACTGGGACCGACGGCTTAACGTGCTCTCAAATAGAAATACCCATATTCATGTATACAAATATTTGCACTGAGTGGGGATCCGCTCCCGAGGAGGGCCAGACCGAGAGGGATAACCCTGGGTCAGCCAGGGTGCGAGGGATATGTCGCATTACAACCTCACCTTCGGCCTATCACTGCGACCCGGAGACGGCGTGCGGTTTGGTCGGTTCGAGTCCGACATAACCTCCCCCTCCGGCTCCGGAGGGGTGGGTATCCGTGGGGATTTCCCTCACGTAAAAAAAAAAAAACAGTGGGGATCCGCTACGCCACAGAGGCTGTCTATAGAAGTAGTATGCATAAATAATAGCTATTCTCTATCGGTCTGGTCATGCCTCGTAGAGCACGGTCCATCGGTCCCGGTGGTCATACGAACATCTATGGCAGCTTTTACGGGGAGTTGGAGCCCTAAAAAGTCTAACAACTGATCTAACTGCAATTTTTCGATATTGCCAATGGGCTATAGAAATCAGGTGGCAATCAATTCATGAAAAATATGAAAAATTAGAAAAACCTGCTGTTAGACAGGAAAAAGTGGACCCCAGAGTCGGAGGTGGAAGCTTCGGATGTGACTGAAGAAGAAACCTCTAGTATTCTTCTTCAGAATTATGGTCCTTGTAATTTAGATACCACCCACAGTAATATATTAGGATAGAATGGCCATACGCAGTGTTCTCTTTCATGGCTCGCGTGGCGACTTTTTCACTGTAAATAAATACTCACGAGGGATAAGAAACACCTTTATTATTACAATTTAGAATTCCCTTTTTATTCTACAACTAGCTGTTGCCCGTGGCTCCGCCTGCGTGGATGTTGGTTATCGCTTAGTGTTGGGTCAACGCTATTTTTCTAAAATAAAAGTGGCCTAAGTTACTCCCTATTACATCAGCTACAAGCCAGTAAAAGTCCCGTCAAAATCAGTCGAGCCATTTCAGAGATGAGCCAGCACAAACAGACAAACAAAAAATGTAAAAATGTTATTTTGGTCTACTGTATTATATTCATATGCATGTAGTAAAAGACGGTTATTTCAATATTACAAACAGACTCTCCAATTTTATTTATATGTATAGCCGTATAGATGTATAGATTAGAAATAGCACAGTATTGCATATTCACGATATTTTTAACGATGTTATTACAAGCTAGTCTTAACAGTACCGAGTTAGCGTTCAAAAGTTCTTGTCTCATAGGACAGGAATTGACTAAAAAGTTTTCACGTGTTTCTCTGCACATGGCCGTTTTATCCTAATATTATTTCTGTGATACCATCTCTGTTAAAACTTAAATACGAACTCCACGTGCGTGTGCTCAGGATAACTGGCTGTAAGTTGGTAATTACTTAATCAACAGTCTCACATAGACACGGTCCCTTTGTACCACTGTGGGCACACCGCGGGCGACGTTAATTACTATGTAATTGCTTTATCGTGAGCGGTACTTGGTGTTGAAATTGTTAGCGGACTGTGTGATGTTCGTGGGTATAAAATTTGTGGACTACTCGAAATAAAGAGATTTTTTTTTATCGGTCTAGGTGGGGTTTGAACCCGCGATCTTTGACTTACAGGGGCAATGCTTTGACCAGTAAACTACCAGACCTGACCAATTCAAATTTCTCAGAACCGACTCGGAACCAACGAATGATTTTTCAAACATTTTTAAACATTGATTTTTGATTACTCCACCCATATAATTTGAATTGAATTTTAAGACATTTTCATAATTAATATTCATATCGAATTATGGAGAAACAAATTGAATCGGTCGAGGCGGGGTTTGAACCCGCGATCTTTGCCTTACAGGGGCAATGCTTTAACCACTAAGCTACCAGACCTCACCCTAACCAATTCAAATTTTTCCTTCTATATCTGCCTGTGAGGTGACAGTGAAACATCTACCGACAATCTTACGTAGTTAACTTACGTACTTTTCGTAGTTTTTTATGGGGATACTGGGACAAGAAGGGTACTAGAAGCATAGGCTACGGTAACCACTTTACGGAACCACTTCGTTCCTGCGTGGAATACTGCTCGCATCTCTGGGATGGATCCACAAAGTACTTATTAGATGCTCTCAACTAGTTGCAGCGACGTGCGGTCCGCATTATCGGGAATCCTGAGGTCCCGAGCTTCTGCAAATGCGTAGAGGTGTTGCTTCCTTGGCAGTACTTTACCGTCTCTACCATGGTGAATATTCTGATGAGCTATTCCAATTAGTCCCACCTTCTCCTTTCCTATACAGGACGACGTGCAGGACTTAGATGTCACCCGCATACGGTGCAGAACATTCCTTCAATAACCAAGCGGTTCGGTGACTCTTTCCTTTGTCGCACCATTAAGACCTGGACTTGCCAGCTCACGTGTTTCCCTCTTCCTACAGTCCCGGTTCCTTTAAGCGACGCGTGATGGCGAGGCGAGGCATCTGATGCGGCCATTAATAAATTGCATAATACATTTTACTTGACTTGGCAAATTGTGGCGATTTACTGCAGAGGCCATTTTGAAGAAGTTGAGTTAGTTGACATTAGCTTACTCAAGCTAAACGCGTTACTTACACCGTTTTTAGTGATGAATTTTCTTAGCAACGCTGTGTCTATATAGTACATGGCCTAAGGTTATTTTTGACTATGGTCTGGTATAGGCAAATTTGGTACAGAAATAGATTATGGTCTCGGATAATACATAACTATTTTACACTTAAACCTTCGACGATGCGCGCCTCCCCATACCGGGGGCGAGTCGGGGACCGCGTGGTCCCCCGCTCCCGAGGAGGGCCAGACCGAGAGGGATGGCCCTGCGTCAGCCGGGGTGCGAGGGACATGTCGTCTGACAACCTCACCTTCGGTCTAGCACAATGACCCACAGACGGCGTGCGGTTTAGTCGATTCGAGTCCGATATAATCTCCCCCTCTGGCTTCGGAGGGGGGAGGGTATCCGTGGGGATTTCTCGCACGTAAAAAAGGTATAGGTTACAGAACGGTAACAGAAATCCACGCAGTTCAATCCGCGGGCAATATTTAGTACGTCTGTATTTGCAATCTAAAAAATAGCTATTTTTAGAACAAACAAACTTACTATTTTAAAATGGTTGTTGAAATCCTCGTGTTCGCCTTCAGATATGATTTACAAGGTTCATGTTTCAAAACAAAGTTACAGTGAGAATGCAGTCGCTAGCTCTAGTTGCTATGTCATAAATCAAGACTGCAAGCGTTATATCATTGAGATGTATTGTAGTGCTTAACATTCACAATTTAACACATTTAGAATACAGTAACATACTGATAGTGTTACACGTTGCCACGTAACATTGTGAGCATGTTTTTACGTGATGTACTAAAGCCTCATACTCACTATGAGTTGTAATTCTGCGGGCAACCACATTATCAACCGCGAACTGAACCGTGTAGTGGGTATACTTAGTCTTGCCATAAATATTGTCATGTAGAAAATTTGATTTTTATTGCAAATAATGTTTATTACTTTTACAGTGTGTTAGTTTAATACAGAAATATAAAACAATTTAAAATATAAAACACAAAAATATGGCTCAGTCACTCCTTCATAGCTAACTCCGAACCAAACCATCGCTGAATGCGGATAATGTCCACGTTGCACTCTGTCGACTACTTAGGAAGCTTCCTTAGAGCTTTGAGCATAAATACGGTCATTTTGTTTGTTAAAATGTTATTTAGTTGTGAAGATTTTCTCATCAGTAAATAAAAAAATTCTGTGACCTCCCTTTGCGTACCGCTTCAGTAGTTGTTTCGATTTTATCACCCTATTCTTTTTTAATTTATCAGTTAAAAAATGACCAGTGCGTCTCTTATAGGCTGCAAGTCCTAAGTCATCTTTTAAAATACGCGACATGGTTCTGGGTGCTATCTTCATCTCCCGAGATAAAATCTTTTGCTTTCGGACAGGATTTCTTCGAATTCTTTCCCTTACTGCTTTGACCACCTTTTTACTACAAACACTACGTGCACGGCCAGATCTTAGTCTGTCACAAACAGAAGAGGTCTCATTGTACCTATTAATAGCCCGGTACACAAACAGTTGCCTGATACCAAGCGTATGGAGAGTTTTAAAAAATGCAATTGGTTTCATACCAACTTTGTGTAATGCAATCACAGCGATTCGGTTCTCTTTATCACCCCACTCCTTTTTAATATCGCAAAATATTGTACATTATATTATCGCCAAAATTTGTGTAGTCCTCGGCCGGCTACCACAGACCATTTCAAATTTTTAAACGTCAACACAAAATCGGACCAACCACCTCTGATCTTTTAAATTATTTTGAAGCTAATTGAGAGATCGTTTTTAGTAAACGTCTGTCTATAACTTGGAGGCGTCAGTATACAAATAGCATATAATATAATCCTGAATTTTATTTTAAGTAAGTGGATCTGTATTATTCCAACATACATGAAATCACGCCTTTATCCCCGGAGTGTTAGGCAGAAGTGATTGACTTCCACATTTCAACAATCAGTGTATTCTGTCCCACCTAACACTATTATTGACTCGAGCCGTGCATCTGAGGCTGAGTCTAGGCTGTATATATGTATATATATATATATATATATATATATATATATATATATATATATATATATATATATATATATATATATATATATATATATATGTATGATGTTAGGTAAACAACCCTATCCCTCAGTCGCCTAGTACTTAATCCTACATCATATTTTCAAAAGCATCACCTAATAAAATTTTCGTCCCGCCGACAAAGAAAAAAGAATAATCCTTTCTCACTTTAGAATATTCAGAAAGTTCAGTTTCCATTTTTCGCAACCACAAAATTTCGCACTACTAATACACACATTGAAAACAAAGTACTTACCCGCTATCATACTTTGCACAGGCTCTTTAAAACGTCTAGCAAGTGTTCTCTACCATTCTTTACGATGTCTCTCGCCTGGCGACTATCCTTGCAAGGATAGCGAAAAAGTCTTGTCTTGTGTAAAGAGCTGTGGTCATTAGAGCCGGATAGCTTCGAGGCAAAGGAGTACAGACTAGCTTGTATGTACTTAGATGTAGTGTGTAAGCAGTCTTAAGTAAACTGCAAGCATTTTAAAATTTGAAGTTTTATAAGGTTTTTCTTTCATGTAGTATTTTTTTAATGTTTCGAAATATAAGTGTAGTTTTGTCGTTATGTGTGTTTTTTCTTCACCTAAAATTATCTAGGTAACAATGTGTGTAAAAAAAATATTAATCGTATTTAAACCACTTCAAGTCGTCGGCTCGATTTAAAATGTGTGGAGACATCATTGATCTGATCTGATGATGGAATTATATTAAGAATACTGATATTTTACAACGTATACTAAAATCTTATATTGGGGCTAATTTAATTAAATAATCCGACTGCACCAGAAGGAGGTTTATGTTTTTTGAGAGTACGTATGTATGTATAATAGTTTGGCACACTCTGCAGCCTGAACGGCTCGATGGATTTTAGCTTGAGAGGTGTCGTTAGATTCATATTTACTGTTAGAGTGACACTGAGTATATTAAAATAAAAGAAACACACTGTCGAAAAATTTTCACTCATAGTATGGTATCAAAATGAAGGAAGATCAAAATGAAGGAAATTGAAAGACGATTACAAAAATATATATTTCATAACTAAAAAGTATAAAATAAATTATTAAGCTTTATAGCAGGCGGTACCCATTTGCAAATCTCAAACCTGCAGGGCTAACATGCGCGCGTCGTCAAATATCTCGATTCGAGATATCGCCTGGTATAAAGCTTGTTTAGATCTTTTCAGCATCAGGCGTGTTTTTTATTTTTAGTTATTTATTTTATTTGATGTGTCCAATCCATTTCAAAACATACGCATTTCGTTAAATCTTTGTTAACTCTAGTGTTCTGCATAAATTGTTAATTTTTTTGTATTATTGTAATAGGCCACTATTGTATAGATAAGTACTGTACTATTGTGATGTTTAAAAGTTACTACCGGCACTAAACAGTCCTACAGTAAATGTATGCAAATTGGAAAGCATCGGTAATGTGCAAAAGGTCTGTGTTTTTTTTAAACTATTGTTGTTATAACACATACTTACGTTATTACAATACATGACCGATTTTATTTTTGGAATTAAGACCCAATTTCACCAATGAAATGATGATCCATCCGTCAGTTTTCCGAGATTTTGTTTCATGTTGAATGTACCAAAAGGGTGAAAAATGATAAATTTTGATATATTACGAACAATTTCAGCCCTAGACTAGGGATTAAAGTTCTTTAATGGTAAAATAATGTATAGTACAGAATTAATTTGAGTTGTCCGTAGGATAATAACCAACGAATCTAACAAAATTTTAGCGTTAACAGTATGAAAATAAATATTGCAGAAGTAAAAGTGCATAAAGATCCACCCCAGCTTTGAACTCAAATAATTTAAAATTTGTACTCTAACTCACTATACATATTTATAGGCGTTATTCTAAAGAATTCCCAAGGCTCTGTTACTGACATTACGTCTTTCAAATGGCAGACTGACAAACAGGGACGACTGTCGGAGGGAAATATCAATCGCTTCAAATTGTGCCCTCGGAGGGAGGACCTTGAATGCCAAACTCACTACTGCCTAATGATGCATTACTCTGATTCACGACGCACTTACCTATAAACGGCGTTATCTGTATTCCAAGCCTCACAAAGCAATATTCAACCTTGAGTCTCCTTCTATAAGGTTTGGTTCTAAAACCAAGGTGGTGGCATTTACGACGTTGTGTCGATAAAGTGTTGTCATAAGCAGGTTATCGAACGTTCCGCAACTATTCATTCTTATCGGCACGTCAAATGCAATTTAATATTTCATCGCATTCATGACGGAAATGATAATTTTTTTTTCTAGAGATTTCCAATTCGTTTATGAGCATCATTTAAGTGAGTAACAATTAGATGATGGTCTTCTAGAAAACATGTAGAAACTCCAATAAAAAAATGGCGCAGAATGAAGCGTGTTTGCAGAGAATAAAAAAATAAGAGACACCATATCTCTTTCATTGTATGACCAAGGTATCTAGGGGTTAGGGCGATGCTGCGTAAGACATAACTGCTTGAAGAAGTAAGTACAGTTGACAAAATCGATATAGTATCCCTCCCTTGTGCAGGTCATGCTCGTGATGGAGACAGCAGAGCGGGCGCGGCGCAGCGAGCGAGAAAGACTCGCGGACATCGCTGGCCGCCTTCGAAGGCGGCTCGGGCGTCGGAGGGCGCAAACCGACCTCCGCCCCCATGAGCGCGGGCCTGAGGGTGACGGGTGGAGCCGCTCGTCACTCTAGCAGAAGCAGGCCATGGCGGCGGTGCGCATCGTAGGACGATGGACGCCTCCCCACACCGGAGTTGAGTCGGGGACCGCGTGTTCCCCCCTCCCGAGGAGGGCCAGACCGAGAGGAATGGCCCTGGGTCAGCCGGGGTGCGAGGGATATGTCACGAGACAACCTCACCTTCGGCCTAGCACATCGACCCACAGACGGAGTGTGGTTTAGACGGTTCGAGTCCGACATAAACTCCCCCTTCGGCTTTCCCGCACGTAAAAAAAAGTATCCCTCCCTTAGAAAAGAAAGAAAGGAAATAAAAGTGTTTTTTAAGGTTACTGCAGCTCACAAAACTGATCAATTTATAATATATATCTATTGATGACAAAATAAATTTTAAATAATGTTACTTATAATACATTGTTTTAATATAATTTTTAAGTTCGAATAAGTACTTAACTAAGTAAAGTCATTAAAAAACATATGAAGTTGTATGTAAAGGTGGGATACTAGCGATTTTATCGAGTGTCCAATTGTAATAGACTTGCCTACTAGTGTATACGTTCAGACCGCAAATTGTAATTCGTGAAATGTGAGTTTAAATACAGCTTTGAGTATATATACCTAGATGTAAGTATGTATATGTGTAAGGATTCTTTATGTATGCAGACTAGATTCACAAGACCTAACTTTGTAAATAATGTTATACTGTTTTAAAACTCTAAAGTCTAGACAGAATCGTATTCTTGTGCCAATACTCATTGCTTTAAGACAATAAGCAAGTAGATGAATCTTTTGAACATTTTTAGTTATCTTTTTTACATAGGAAACCAGATAGGTTCGAAACTAAAAGGTCACAACTAAAAGTCCAACATTTGAACAAATATAAAATAAATAAACAGATCTAAGACATACCATTACCATTTTGAATACCTTTAATACATCAATCAAGTCCCAATTATAATTATACAAATTTCATATAGCCATCGTGAATTTCACAAAATGTTCAATAAAATATTCTGACAATTCAAAATACGATCCAGAAAATTTTATCCAATAATTTTGTAGTAGAATTACAGGTTATGTTCAATTAAAAGACCTTGCTTCATTAAACTTAGACATTTCGACAATTTGATGATTTTGTGATCGACAGAATATTTCGTAGGTAAGCAAATAATCTCTACTATTATTAGGAGATTAAATTCGAAGATGATTTTTAGCTATTTATTCGCGTCAGTAGATGGCGCTACGAAAATACGATACGATTGTGTGATGGGATATTTTTTTCAAATATATGCCCGAGCTAAGCTGGATTCCAGGTGGCTAGTATAAAATACTTTATTATGGTGATATCTGTACTATGATATTATTGCAAAGTAGTCGTACATCGGAGATATTTAAAAATATATTATTTGGTTTATATAAGACTTTGTCGATTCTGAATTTAAAAAGTTATCAGTTCAACGAATTTTGGTGAGATTAAAAAGTT
This sequence comes from Eilema caniola, assembly GCA_949126895.1. NCBI lineage: Eukaryota > Metazoa > Arthropoda > Insecta > Lepidoptera > Erebidae > Eilema > Eilema caniola. The sequence continues at coordinate 5,819,172 of OX421467.1, forward strand.
CTTGGTCAGACTTAAAATCTTACGTCTTTAATCACAATCAGTTGAGTAGAACCGAAGATATGAGCAAAACTCGCGAAAACAGAAACCCACGAGAGAGGAGCCAATAGTATTATACCAGTATAGTATAAAATATTGTAATGGTGTGTATGTCTGGCTTGGAAATCTAAACCTATACTAGCAGAGTCAACAGTATAAACACAGAACAACTATCCACTAGCCAGTGCCCCTCGACTTCGCCCGCGTGACATTAATTTAGACCCGCTTACATCATCCACAGAAATATATTAGGATTGAACGGCAATACGCAGTGTTCACCTGCATGTCGCGTGTGGCGCCTTTTTACTGTAAATAACGAGAGATAAGAAACATTTTATTTTCAAATTTATTTCTCCATTTTTATTCCATAATTGAAAATAGCACAATATGGCATATTCGCGGTATTATTAACGATGTCATTACAAGCTAGTCTTCAAACTAAACTAAGCTAAGCTAGCATTCGAAAGCTCCTGTCTCATAGGACAGGAATTGACCAAAAAGATATCCCGCTTTTCCCGCTCACATGGCAGTTCTATCCTAATTTATTTCTGTGACACAACTCATCAATTCTAGAGATAAAAAGTAACCTACGCGTTATTTTCAACTAAAGTCTATCTCTCCAAATTATAACAAGACCCGTTCAGCCGTTTGACCATGATTGAATACACACACATCTAAATATGCAAACTTCTTTACCAACTTTCACATTTACACATATAATATTAGTAGAATAGAAAGGATGATTATCAGAGACTAGCTTTTGCCCGCGGCTCCACCCGCGTGGATGTCGGCTATCGCTTAGTGTTGAGTCAACATAGCAGCTTTATGCATGCAAAGTCTCAGATCGATTGGTTTAAAATTGACAAACTTTCATCCCCGACTTTATCCCCTTGGGGGTAGAATTAATCAAAATCCTTTCTTGGCGGATGCCTACGTCATAACATCTACCTTCGTGCCAAATTTCAGCCCGATCCGTAAAGTGGTTTGGGCTGTGCGTTGATAGATCACTATGTCAGTCAGTCAGTCACCTTTGAGTTATATATATTTAGATATCGGGATATTAACCATGACGTATAGTTTCGAGTTTCCGATATTTCGGCGCTGATGCAAGCACCATGATCACGGAGGAACTTTTGCACAGCGCCGAAATATCAGAAACTCGAAACAATACAACATGGTTTATATCCCGACACTTTTAATAATAATGTGAACGACCATGATAGCTTAAATACTGATACGGATTTGCAGGTTAAACGTAAACCAAAACTAAATCTATAAAGTGTACGCCGATAATACGCCTATATCCCGTACGCGTACCGTAAACACAAAGTCTATTGAATAGTGAAGTGGGAAATTTTAAACGGTAATATATCGCATTTAACTTAAACCCGGACCGCCCAAGCCGTGTCACAGGTATATCGGCACCGATATGTCGGCCGGGTTGAATCGGCGTACATAAATTTAAAAGGCCTGAGTTTGCAAAGGTAATGGTATATTAGAGGCTGGGACATCGTGTTGCGTAAGGTTTGGGAAAATTTAAGTTAGCTTTAGAGTAAACTTACGTTAGGTCAATGTGGGTTCAATTTTTAACATTAGTGTTGGCAGAGTTGGAATTAAAATAGACAGAATAAAATCATTCACTTCCTACTAGAATTTTTGTAAATGAGAAAGTTTGTGAAATTTGTTTGGCTATTTGGCTGAAATATGGTATTCGATTTCGATTGTGATATTTTCAAGTTATATAAAACACAGTCGAAGGAATACCATCATCCCTGAAATTGTGTTCTGGCTGACGTGACGTTGTAAATGACATATGGCGTATTGGCGCCTAATTTTTGTTCAGAGTTTTAGGCGTTGACGCTAGAACAAAGTTATATCAACCACTATGTGAGGGTCGAAATAGGTAACTTTTTATAGGTTTCTATGACTTACGGTAGTGGGGCCAGAATAATTTCATGCAGAAAAAGCTGCGGGCATGTCCTATTAATGATAATAACAGAATCTTATATCAAGCTATCGAACCATATGACGGGATCCGCTGTCGTTGCTCGATTAAATTTTTTGACTATTTCTTATAGGATAGGGCTTGAGGCGAAGGATCGGCTGCAATGGCTTATATTAGGAAGATGCCTGTGTCTACTGCCTACATTAGGCTAATTGATTAAGAGGTCACGATACGCTCCTGTTATTAAAAAGTACCTGAAAGATACTTATAGTTCTAACAATGAAATTATTAAACAATAGTGTTATATCGGAGGACCCTCCCTTTTGTATTATAGGAATACTCATTACGACCACGCCTACTGTGATGACGTCAGAACCTACTAGAGAATAATAGTGCAGTTATAGGCTACCTCCGTCTGTGTTTGCTCTGACGTCTACATATTCTTGCCTATTTCAAATGTTCACAAAATATAGATAGATAATTCTTTATTGTACACCAAAAAATTTACATTAGGACAAGTAAGTAGCATGTATACAGTTCAATGTACAATGGGCAGCCTTAATAATGACGTCACGTTGTCAATGACATGACGTATTGGCGCCTAATTTTTGTTCAGAGTTTTAAGCGTTGACGCTAGAACAAAGTTATATCAACCACTAATATGTGAGTCGGCATAGGTAACTTTTTATAGCTGTAAGATGTAAAAAGATTTTATATGGATTAAAAATGAACACTGTACAAAAAATATTGAAGAGCATGTATAAAAAACTAACTTCTCTCTGGTAATTAATACGAAAATATCCTCAACATGTAATACGTATAGTTTGATAAGGTTCTAAGTAGCACATTGTTCTCATAAGATTAATGCCCCATTAATTACGCTATACATTAAACTAAGCAGGTACGCCTGTTTGAATGACTGTAGTGACATTTATTAGTGCGATTAACAATTTAGTACCTAGTTAAATCACTTTATATTATTAATTTCCAACGTGGCAATGCTGCCAGCCTTCTGGGAATGTTACCGGTCGGTGATGATGCGATTCATTTATTTTAGATTATTTTGATAACAGTTTCTTGTTTTAAATTTCATTTAGTAATTTGTTATCTTAATTTATCATAAAAAAGGGTTTAAGTAAGTATTCTTTAGTGAGTTGTTGTTATAAATTGTTTTAATAGCGATTGAATAAACATGATGTTATAAAATATGTTTTAAATTTAACTCGCTGCTTTCTGGAATGTATTTTTATCAAATTTAACATGGTGTTAATATGTAAATGAGAAATTGGGATGAATGAATGGAATGAGAAAGATTGCGATTCATTCGTCACTAAAATAGGAATAAATGTCAAACTATGTTATCTGTTGAATTCACGGAGCGGGGGGCAGAATGTGATTTACCATCCTTCTCCATGGTTGCATTCAAGAATATTGATATTACTTTATCTGATGTTAACTTAAATGACTGATTAGACTACATACATATAATCACGCCTTGATCCCCGGAGGGCTAGGCAGAGCTGAATTGACACCCACATTTCACCAATCTGTATTCGGTCCCACGTAATAGGGGGTGAGCATATTGCCGTATTCCGGGCACTATTGTTGACTCGAGCCATGCATCTGAGGCGACGTCTAGGCTGTACATATCTGTCTGATGTTAAAGTTAATCAGCCCTATCCCTTAGTCACCTTGTACGACACCACATGGGAAGAGAAATGGTGGCCAAAATTCTACTCGGCCGGGAACGACGCGGCCAATTAGACTGCCTGCACTTATTCAAATTTAGAACTAAATAGCAAAGGAAAAATACAAACATATATAAATTCACACCTATAAATTATTATTATTATTATTAATAATCAGGCAGCAGTTGATTCAACTGATAATGCCTATATCCTGCTATTCTTCACCAGCTTATCTTAATCCCCGAAGTTGTAGCCGAGGTATACCTAACGGCTAGCGGGCACTTCATCTTGGGCTGTATGTTTTCTGTTAGATGGAGAACAGCCTTTTCTCTTATTCACCTTTTACGACACCCACAGAAAGAGCTGGGTCCTATTCTCTGGTCCTATTCTACTTCACTCTCTCTCACACTTAAACACACTCGCATACAAAAAAAAAGACGGGTTGCACTCTGGGAGTGCCGGCAGAAGTGAAAACATTTTCTTTCTTTCTTTTTTCGTTATATACATAAAAAAAGATAAAAAGAACATACCATACCATACCCATAATATAGCGCCAATCATAGAACCTATCGCTAATTTTCTGTCAGAAGAAATTAATAAATTACAAAAATCACAAAAAGTAATAAATTACAAAAAGAAAAAATAATCACAAAAAGAAAAAATAATCACAAAAAGTATCAGAAGGCCAGGTTTGAACCCGGTACTATCTGAAATCATAAGGATTTAACGTCGACTACGATGCTATTTATCGTAACTTGCAAAATAGGCAGTCTATAGCTAATGTTGTATGACGACAGTCGTCGGTTACGGTTCAAAGGTCAAGCGGTCCTGACGCGAGTTTAATACTTTTCACCCATCCAACGCCGCTAAAGAAGTTTTCACTTCAAAAATCTGAAGTAAAAACATATGGTGCGGCTCAGTCCATATTGAGAAAAAAAAAAACATAATTTGTTACTATTTTCTCGATATGGACTCACCACGGACTTACTCTTTGAATATGATAGGGCAGTGTCACGTAATTAAATCAATTCAATATTCAGCGTTTCGTTATTTAGTCATAGACAAAGTCAAGTTAAATCCATCATAGTCAAGTTAAAGCCCTAGTCATACTCATTATTGTCTAAAAATTCACAATTTCTACACATACAAACTGGAATTAACAGTAGTTTAAAAAAAATAAAAGTAATGCTACAATGTGTCTTTTTCCACGTTGGCGCCAAAACTCGCAATTAAGTTCACAACTTATTAAGTTTAAAAATGGAATATTAAACCTCCACAATAATTTAATTTTATCACAAAACCTTCTTACATTGTCTCGCTTACTCGAGCTCGCAACTTGTAAGCACTTAAGTGTGTGCTGCATATGAATTAAGGGCAAGTTCCCACTGTGGGTCTGCACGCTACTGGTGATAAACCGAACTGTTTATTACCCAGACTCAATGCGATGATGGCATTTTTAAAGTAACGTACATTGAGAGTAATGGTTAGTAAAATGTATAAGTGCTATGTTTATTACAGAAAAGAAACCGGCTTAATCGTCCGCAAGCTGAATCGTGACTGGGAGTGTTAATGTTCTATACCTACTGAACTATCAATTTCATAGATGCATCTAAATGGTTCTCTTCTCATGAATCAATCAAGCAAGTCTACTTCTCATGTGTAGAATTAACTCCCTGCTATGGTTTTTCCAAACGACTAAAATATGGGGTTCTTCAAGAACTGCATTAGAAAATTCTTGCAGGGTTAACAGCACGAGTGACACCCCAGGTGTAGTACACGTCCATAGGTCACGGCAATTACCTTCTGTCAGGTGGGCTGCGTGCTTGTCTGCCATCTAAGTAACATTAAAAATCGAAGTTAGTAAGTAGTTTAACGAATTTGAAGCAATTACTAGTTTGCTAACTTTTTTTTAAACGCCTCCTATCCTCGGAGAGGAATTTACATCCAAAACTTTTAAAGAGTATCCTATTTACTATGATTAATCTGTGTGAAAATTGACATCGTGATTAAGGATTACGATACACGATGCCACCCTTGAGGTGTGATGCTTCAGGCACTTGTTGAAAATTAAATTGACCGCACTGACGTGGCCGTTCTGAAAGAACGATATTGGGAGCAAAAATACTTACAATGTTTGAAAATTATCATTTACAATGCAACCTTTCTTTGTAGCGGGAAGAGGAAAGAGACTACGTTCTTGCAGACAATCACGCATTAGATGGACAGATCTTATTAAATCGTCTACGAAATTCCCTGAGTGTCGTGCCACGAACAGAGAGAGATGGACAAGTCCATCAAAAGCGACCAACCTATGCTAGCTGGCCTCATGGAAAACGCTTTGCCAGGGGTTAAAGTAGTACTGTGCAAAAAGCGTACGACTAAGATGTAAGATGATAACAAAATAATGAGTAAAAATATATTTGTCGAAACCTTATTATACCTCTGAAACTCGCTGGCCCAGCTAACTTTGTTATGCTTAAAAAATGAGGGTGGAGGGAAGAAAAGTGAATATTTAGGGTATTCTTATTTTTCAATGCGAAATCATGCCACCATATAGCCACCCTTTTAACTTAGGGACTTAAAAACAGTTGACAACGGATTCTCAGACCTGACGAATATACACAAATAAATTCATAAGAATCGGTCAACAGCGTGGGTTCAATATTTATAACCTACATTATATCTGACTAGACTAGAGTCTATGCCAAATGGCCAGGTCACAACTATACCATTTATTAGAACTCTTTGCAAAAGATAATCGAGAAAAAGTTACGTCAATTACAAATGGCGGCACCCTTGGCGCTATTGCCAAGGGGAACAGATTTGTGTTCGTAGGGAGTAATATTTATATGACTTGAAGATATGTTTCTGGCGCGGAAGTTTCTGTGTAGTATAACTCAGCAAAAAAGTTGATGAACATCAATGATTTTGCAAATGATCTTGCATTACGAAATAATTAGGTAGGTAATTCAAAAGCAGTTTTGTATCAGTATTCATATAATATCTTCAATTATAGGGTAAACTTAAGTCATATTGTTTCTATCTCTTATTCAATTTTAGAGACTTTCTATTGCCTTCGCTTTTTTATAATAATAATTATTATTTTTCGTTTTTATAATTGGCGGTCATAGAAGACCTGTCACCTTCTGAATGCGTACTACTTTCCGTTAAATTTTAACTAATACTTACTGTTGTAACTTTTATCGAATATACCTAAGTGCTTTGGTTTATTTCTTTCCCAGATAGAGAAATGTGTGGAAGCTCTCACAAATTAGTATATGGTCTAAGCAGTTATAAAAATTAAACCAGTTTGCAAGCACGCACCCAATCTGTCTCACATCACATGAAACTATTTACTCACTCTGCTAACTTGAAATCTATTCAAGAAATCCCTGAAGTCTGCCTGAAATATGTACATCTATTCTATAGAAAAGCTCTGAATTTCCATCTTACATTGAAATATGAAACTAATAGAGGCACGCTCTACTAACCTTAGCAGCAACACGAGATCTTAAGACGTAATACGTTAAAGGATTGGAAAAGGACCATAAAATTCATATCGAAGCCTTTTAGTAAGATGACGACGTTATATAAGTACTTTGATTTTCTGTTCAAAATATAGGTCATGATTTTAAAGTAATTCTGTTGTACTACAGTTGAAATAATTTAATAGGTAATATGACAAATGCCCTGTCATAGAAAGTAGTTTGGCACGATTGGAACGAAACATAAAACTATTATAATTCAAGTTTAATAACTTGTAAATACGTAATAACTTATGATATTGCGAATAAAAAATATAGTGTGACATATTTTAGTATACATTTTTTATGTTGAAATTTAAATTTAGTGTCAAATAATTTAAACTATGGCGTTATTCTATATTGCTGCGAAACCTCGTAAGACAGCTGCGTTTTATGGTATTTGATTTTTAATTTTAGTGTTGTGGCTATATTGTCTTAGGTTGTTACTTCTGAACTGAACGCTAACGCTTTGATTGAAAGTTGTTCAAAAAAAGTAAACTTTACTGTTGTAATAAAAAGTTAAAAGTCGTAATTGCTAGTTTCCCCGGCAATACCTACCGTTCAAATGATTTCTCTGCGATTTTAAACGTTTCAAATGCGATACGGGTTGGAAGTAGGATTCTGGCAATAATGCGATTACTCTTTTGTAACTTGAATCGATTATTCTCACAACCGATTTAAGACACCCAAATCTTAGACTACAACTGTTATAATGCATCTATAAAATTATTTCAACTTGGCAATAATAAAGTTTAAAAACTTCTTCCTAATAACAATTATTATGAATACTCTACTTTTATTTAACCTTTAATTCTACCGATTTCGACTGTAGAGGAAGCTCAGGAAGTAGGCAAGAATAGAGGGAAATGGCAGGTTATTATTTCTGCATACCCCGGATGGAAATAGACATGAGCATATAAATGTGTATGTATTATAAATCCTATCTTACTATCCTTGCTACTAAAGTTATAAATGTGAAAGTTTGTGAAGATGTGGGATGTTTGTTATTCAATCACGTTCTTACAGCTGAAAATCTGGCTGAAATTTGGTACAAGTTCAGATTATAGTCTGGAATAATAGACTACTTGAACCCGGTAATAGATTCCCTTAGGTGACGAAACGGAATCCCCCGCGGTCAACAGCTAGTATACATATATATTTACAGTAATCAAAACGTTTATTCACATACGCAACAATGGAAAAAATGCTTGCAATTCCCTTGTTCCGGAATGGCATTCCGATGTACGGAGACAAACATCATCAAAGGGCTGGCAGGGACAATTTGTCGAGCCCTGATTGGGCCGGGAGCGCACCTGCCACCTAAGTGCGGACCCTAAACAAAGGGTACATGTGGCGCAAGGGAAACGAGAACAGCAAGTAATTTGACAATTTGAAATCTATAACTCTGAAGTTTTTGGGTGCCTGCATATTTGGTGAGATGCTAATATTTTTTCTACATATTGTACCAATGGTATGAACGTTATCGGAACTAATAAGGAACGATAATTTTTTCTCCGGGCGCCCGTAAAAGCCACCAAAACCAAATAATGAAAAAGGGGTAAAAGCGAATCTCAGTTACCAAAAACCACAGTTTGACACTGAGGTATGAGACATGAACTACTCTATGAATAGATTTCAGTTGGTTATAGAAATCGGATCAGTATTTTACTACCATGACAAGAAGATTTACAACCAATAGTAGACTAATTTAAAAAAGGCTATCATCATCGTATAATGATAGACGGTAGTGGACGGCGGTAGTGAACGCGGCCGCTACGCAGGAGGCGCGGGTTCGATCCCCGCTCTGTGCAAATATTTGTATGCATGAATGCATTGCATTGGTCTGGGTATTTCTTTGTATAATACGTATGCATTTACAAAAAAAAAGTATCTAAGTATGTTTATCCGCATTCTAGATTCCATAACACAAGCTAGTTAAGCCATGCTTACCATGGGTCTAGATAGCGTTGTGTGAAATGTTGTAAAAAAAAAAATATTAAGCCGTACTCGATACCGATTATGTTGTTGTAATTCTTTTGTTATTTATCACATTTTCTCTTTTTCGCTATAGGGATTGTAAAAATCACCAGCTCATAACTTGGACCACAGCGTTTACGCCAGGTGTGCGGTATTGTCATCGGTGCCACTTGAATACTTGATGCAGCCCTGAGTTTTGAGCTTTTAGCAGCAAGACTCCTTCACCTAATCGACTTAATACTTTATTTCACTGCACCTTGTGCAACAAAACTTTCATTTGAGAAAAGAATATGAAATAACCTTATGTTTTATTGGCTAACAAATTAATATAAACACCGTTGAGTATTATGATAATGTTAATTTGATTAAAACATTTCGAGTCTTTACATGAAAAAGACAAATATTTATTTTATTTTATACCATTTAGGTAACGGACAGGCCAATGGCCCATGTGATGGAAAGCGGTTACCGTGAGCTATTGACGAGTGTAACACCAGGGACGTTACTCGGCGTAAATTCTGAAGCAATTAGTATATTAACTTTGCCTGTAGATGTAGATTTACGCCGCGTGGTCCTCGGCAACGCCGCGTGGTCCTCGGCAGAACGCCGCGTGGTCCTCGGCAGAGTAAAATTTGGACCACACCTATTACGTGGGACCGAATACACATTGGTGTAATGTGGGTGTTAATTCACCTCTGTGTAACCCTCCGGGGATAAAGGCGTGATTATATGTATATCTATGTAGATTTAGATAAAAAAAAGTGAACGTTCAAGGAATTGAACGTGTCACTTTTCTTTCTTCATGAAACTTAAAAAAAAATCGATATGTATACTGTTAACCTGCAAATGTAACAATACCTTTGAAATTGTTAAATAAGTGTTGAAAATATAGAAATAAATCATTCTGTCTAATACGCCACGCCGCGGTACGTTTACACTAGTAATTTTATGAATAAAATATGAATAATGGAGATACGACAGCCCGATTATATTTTGTAACACGAGCGGAGAATAATATTATTTTTTCTATTGTCCTATTTTCGTTTCATATATTTCAAAACGCCAGATGAGACAGTGATATTTCTGTACTACATAAGAAAATATACATAATATACTCATGCCTCTTCCGCTACGGTAGGCAGAGAATACTTAATAATTGATTTGAGGTGTAATATTAATATATCGACCGCTAATTTTATTCCAGCTGGTGAGACTTCAAAGGCCTTCAGCTCAGCTGTTTTTCATGTTGTTCATATTTGTTAGGATTTGTACCCAGAACTCCACAATCGTAAAGCTGACTATCTAACTACTAAGCTACAGGCGGATTAAAGTTGTTTGGATGGACCTTCGCTTTAGAAGATGAAGTTATCGTAGCTTGAATAGAAGACTTTTCATCAGCATAAAACGGAACAGAAGATACCTTGTCCAGCACATCTACTTAGTAATAAGGTTTTATTGGTCACCCTTCCAGCACGGAACCTTAAAAAAGGCGGAACATTACTCCACGCTCGCGCTTTTATGGTAATTGTCCGGAACAAAACACAACGGAACACAGATGTTTAACATTTTTATTTTAACAAAGGCTGCGAGTTACTGCTAGTAGTTAGTTAAATATAATAAGGTTTATAACAAGGCAACTTGGCTAAACGTTTGCTGGAAGTAGTTGTAAGCTTTTGTTTTACAGGTTCATATTTTTCGAAAACTTTGCTATATGATGTTCTTGAACGTTCCTTCTTGCCTCTCTTGAATTTCATTGAAATTGCAATATTTTGTTTGTTTAATTTATCAATATAGGCCCTGTTTCATTGGGTATACGAATGCAATATCTTTCTAAAAGCGCACATGTGTGATCTGTAGTTACATAGATGTGACCTATACGACTATAATAGATGCAGGGAAGCATTTAGATTACGTGTCATGAAAAAATCTGCAAAATATGCGAGATACGTCCTTTTCAAAATTGCATATTCGATAAGCATTGCTATTATAAATGGCAGTGTAAAATCGTAAAGATACTTAGGTGTTTGTTATTCAATAACGATCAAACGGCTGAATAAATTTGGCTGCAAATGGTCACAAGGTAAGATTATAGGTATGTACTGTGTAATTTACGTAATTAAAGTTATGCAATTTGGTAACGTTAAGCCGTGTCGGTCCCGGTTGCCATACAAACATCTTTGCAGTCGTTACGGATAGTTGGAGCCCTCAAAAATCTAACAACTGATCTAGCTGCAATGTTTTGATATCGCCTTTGGTTGTGGAGGTCAGACGGCAGTCGCTTCACGGCAAATATTGAAATTTAGCCAAATCTGCAGTTAGACCAGTAAAAGCGGACCCCAGACTCCACGTTGAAAAGCTTCGGGTGCGACTGGGATTAACGCTAGAATGAAGAAGGAGAAGAATTTGGTAAATAAATAAAAAAAAGATTAAAGTCTGGCTAAAAACTAAGACTATTTTTCATTTCAGGAACAACAGCTAGCATTGAAATAAAATATCAAAATAAAATTGATCCTCTTACAAGCCACAGTGGTATGTTCCCACAAATTGGTGCAGTTAATTAAATAGGGGGCATTTATCCGATCATCCAGTTATCCTATCAAGACAATTTTCTCCTTCGTTGGTTAAGAAAAGCTTCTTTGAATTGCACCTTACCTTCTTAACTATTGTAGACGATGGGTATAGATATTTTTGTGTTATTTCGTCCTAGCTATGACAGCGAAGGCCGGACATTCTAGGTGACCTGCAATAATAAAATATCGGTTGATGGTTTTTCGCGATAATAATTTGAAGCGCAAACAGTTTCATTTCGATCTTGATAGCACATTACTCAAAATGTTCTTAATAAATATGGCAGTCACGGATATACGGGACGTGATTTCTATAAGGAAATTTTATTGTAAAAATAATAATGTAATAAATAAGAAAGCACGTCCTCTGCCATAATAACAGAATCGCCTGTCAGCAAAAGTGCGATACCCCACTATATAATTATTAGACAATACTACTATGTAAGAATTCGAAATTAAAATGTAAATATCGCTAGCATAAGTAATATACAAGGCTTTATCAACCCAACTCTGATATCATTTACTAAGCTCGCAATAACAACTTTAAATTGTATTATCAATCGAACTTTAGGTGAGTACCAAAAATCTGAATAATCAATCACCAGGAAGGTACCAAGGTATTAAGATCATTTTGAGTACTTTGCCCCGAGAAAGACTGATATTCGAATTCGTAATTTAAACGTTACCAGAGAACGGCGTAATGTGATTGGACGCCTGCCTAATGTGAACCAATCGCAACGTTCCGTTCTTCCAATACGTTACGAATTTGAATATCTTTCATGCTCGAGACACTGGTGCTGACTGTACCTTACATCCGTGTGCAACTAATAGATTAGCTAGTCTAGTATTATAGAGGTACAAAGAAGTCATTGATAATTATGCTCATGCGGTAATCATGCACAATTTAGGTCAAAATGGTGCTATATAATCCTATTTATTTATTTATCTACAACTTTTTCACTACCTACCGTATGAATTTCGAACGATCGTTAGTCTCGCACTGATCTATAGTCCGTTTTTTTTTTAATTCAGATATTCAATTGACAACTGCAAATGTCAAATTGTGAAATAATGATACCAGCTTTTAGCGCTTAGTGCTCGAAACTATCGATAATGTTTGTGGCCTAGATACAGGTGATTTGGCTTTATTACATTTTAAGAAAAGAAAATTAAAAAGTCTTTTAGTTTTGTACACTATCCATATAAGCCCAACTATAAAATAACCTACAAAAATCTGTACTAAATTTAATTTATCGACAACTTTCTATACTGGTGGCACATGACTATTTTTTAATTGTAATAAACCTGCAACACAGGAAATGTCATTATACTATCTGAAATTAAAAAAAAACAGACTATAATAATTAATTTTTTACACGTTAGTCAAAACGAAGCGGATTTAGTTCCAAATATATGTTCGATTTTCAAACATATATATTGGTGGCTATACATCATGGCACCAATGGCACCACGTTCGATAGTCGCATAAATCAGTGCGCGTCGAACGTTAAATCTGGCGGCACTTAGTCGCTGCCAACGAATAACGTCCCTTGGAAAACAGTGGAAGTTACTTGCTTTGAGTGCGTTCCCATTACTCTTTTTCTATTATAGGTTAGTTTTTTGGTGGTCGTTTTCTCTGATCATTGGTAGGTGAAGTCTCACGGGATACATTAGATCAGTGGATCACAATGAAGCTCGAGTGCTGTTTATTCGACTAGTGGCTCTTGGAGTACTGAGCGAATTTTAATTCAGGGGTTGATTACCTTTAAGCTTTTCGATACAGAGACTTTTCTTCATTATGTTGCGAGGGAACAAAGTATTTTTTGTTTCTTCACAATCTCACAAGGTCAGACCTGTCTGTTGTTAAATCGATAAAAGTTAACAATCAAAACATATCTCAATAATAATATCTGTGTGTGCCCCTAAAGTATAAGTCCTACGTCATTATAAAATCGCTTTCCTACTCATTTCGAAAATATATGCCAAAGAAAAGAAAATAATATTTGCAAAAAAGTTACAACAATGTTTTGGAAAGTTTAAAAAAAATGGTTTGCAGTACAAACCAGTTTAATACTTATTCTATAATTAGCATTCAGTTATGGACCGTTCATTGTACCGATTGTTGGTTACTTAAAGCGTACGTGTAAACACAGTTTTTTTTATCGAACATCATATCGTATAATGGAAACGGACCTGTCAACACGTTAATACTTTCAGCAAATACTCTGACGTGTATGAGACAAACCTCATACAAACTTGAGGGGGCCGTAGGGGCGACTTGAGACTTGTTGCGGCCACCCTTTGTTACTTGCACTAAGAACCTACAACATTTGTTTTCTAGCCATTCTTAAATCAGCCTAATTGTAAACGCGGTATGGTAGAATTTACAGTGATCAGTGGTTTGCAATAAACGTGAAATATGATAATCGTCTAGGCTGATGATGGTATTCATAGTTGAGGGTAACGAACGAAGGAAGCCTTAGGAAGCAGGGGTAAGTTAGTACAAGTTTCATATGTTCACTTCCAATGCACAAATTTCAAGGACAATGACCTTACCTGCAAGCCAGGATATCTGCTGATTGACGGATGAGACTACGGTTTAAACGTGAGTATTTCAAGTTTAGACCCCGGTACGTCATTTCAAACATTTTTAAGATTATCTTCGTGTTGCTTTGTCGGTGAAGGAAAATATTGAGATGAAGTCAATGGATCTCAGAATTTATCATAGTGTTTTTCAGTGTTTCAAATTTTCAGAATGCTTAACGATTTTTCCACATCGGCAGGGCTGCGGGCAACAGCTGGTCATTATCAACCTTGCGGGTATTAACTAGAATGTTATTATTAATCTAAATATTTTGCCCGGCATATAATGCAATGTTTTAAAAATAGAATGTATAGAATAAAATAAAAGACTAAGACTAGACTAAAATAAAAATAAAAAGACAGGTTGCACTCCGGGAGTGCCAGCAGAAGTGAAAACTTTTCTTTCTTTCTTTCTACGTTATACAGAGAAAAAGATAAAAGAACATACAATACCATACTATACCTATAATATAGCGCCAATCATATAACCTATCACTAGGAGAAGAAATTAATGAATTACAAAAAGAAAAAAATATCACTAAAGTAAAAAATAATCACAAAAAGTGTCAAAGGCCTAGATTAGAACCCGGTACTATCTGAAACCAAAAAGACTTTTTATCCATTTTTTAATCTAAAAATATGATGATGTGTATCAAAATTCCTCTGCATCATCACCGACTAGTAACGTTTCCAAAAAGCTGGCAGCATTGGAAGTCTTTGGATAAAATAAAAACCAGCCTTCTATAAATAGTCACGTATAAAAACAAACATTCATTTGAATATTTCATAGAACGTAATAATTCATGAATAGAACGCACATTACGGTACACAAACGAAAAACATTTCATTAGCTCATTTTAATCTGACTCCGTATACATTTTGAATTTAATCGTGTAACATATGTACGAGTAAGCCTTTTGTAAGGTACAACGAATCGTATGTAAGTCGAAAAGCTTGTTAAATATTATATGACACGAAATGTTTTCATAAGACATAAAGTATTTATTTAGCATTGAAGTACAGTATAGGAATACTATAAGGTAGAATGTATATACTGTTAAATTTCTAGTCCTTCAAATAAATCCTAGTCTTTATTCTACACTTGCTCCACTGGCATGGAATTTTGATCCCACTACATCCTCCCGTCGTGTATTCTCTCAGACTGTCATCTAACCCTGTATCAAATACCAGTAAAAACGTGATTGAATAACGGACATCCAAACATCTTGAAAAACTTTCACATTTATTATATTAATAGGAAGTGTCTGACATTGTTATTAGATGAGATTTTCTGTAATTTTAATTGACTAATTTAATGTATCTTGCATTGAACATGCACGAAACACGGACATCTAGAATTTTGACAGCATATAATAATCTACACTTTCCCCTACTTCTAATAAATATGTAATTAATTATTAAATGCCCATTTATACTGTTAATTCTCTAATATGAGAATATTGCATGTCAATTTGGCTGGTGAATCTAATGCATAAACTGTAATAACTATGTACCCATATATCGCAATAAAATGAATTTGAATTTGAATTTGAATTTGAATTTGAATTTGAATTTGAATTTGAATTTGAATTTGAATTTGAATTTGAATTTGAATTTGAATTTGAATTTGAATTTGAATTTGAATTTGAATTTGAATTTGAATTTGAATTTGAATTTGAATTTGAATTTGAATTTGAATTTGAATTTGAATTTGAATTTGAATTTGAATTTGAATTTGAATTAGTATTGAAAAAATTACGCGTGTCACAAAATATTTTGTTATTCTATCCTAATTCCTACTATTATTATTATGAATGTTAAAGTTTGTGAAGATATTTGTATGTATCTAGTATACATTATAGTGTGTTAAAATGGATTGATGTGCCCATAGGAACGAGAAGCCCTGACAGCCTAGAGAAGCTGATGGTAGTTGGTCAGGTCGACGTGAAAAGATCACGCGGTCGCTCACCTTCCTCACCGGTCAGACCTAGTAAAGAGCTTACCGGCCTGCCAATAACTGAGCCAATGAAAGCCGCCGAGGACAGAATGACGTGGAAAAGCATAATGCATCGAGTGATCAACATTTCAACCTAGACACGACCTTCAGTAATGAAGACCGACTTGGAAGAAGAAGGAACTGGAGCAGAATCCCTCGTGCGTGGGCTGTAGCTAGTAGATTCGTATATCAAAAAGTAGGCATTTGATAATATAAAAATAAAAAATCTATCGTTTCGTCACAAAAATAACATCAAACATATCAACATTACTTTCAGGAAAATGGAGGTTCATCTTATAATATTAGTAATATGAGTCTAAGTTGGTGTTATATAACCGCTCCTGTAGGAATCCATAGGAATAGTATTTCCAAAGACCGCGTCTTGCCGATACAATTTGTCGAGGGATAGAAACATATGGAGCGGATACACTACATATTTTAAAAATTATATTTATGTTTTCATCTTAAAATTTTATGTTCTTCCAATCATTTGCTCATATCATCATAAAGCTCTATATTTCTTTATAATATTACTACAAATAAAATCTAGTATTTTTCATAATAAGTTACTCAAATATCCACTTAATTATTGAAGTTGAAAACAGCATCATATGCTAGCTAGGTGACCAAAATGGATGATAAAGTTTAATCGGCTCTCCGGGGCAAGTGGTGGATCTTCTCCACTCCTTGATTACTGTTTGATCCACTAGTAGAGAATACTAAAACAGCTGTAAGCGTTATAGGATCTTTTATTTTATACTACTGTGGTGACAGACAATCACTCGGCCCACCTGATAGAAAGTGGTTAACGAGGCCTATGGACGTGTAGAACACCAGGGGAGTCACAGTCGTGCTGTTGACCCTCTAAACACAGAGAGTTTTGTGCCGTCAGTATAGAAGATAAAGCGGAAATAGCCTTTGGTCTTCCCATTGACAGCACAAAAACTCTCCAGTGAGCTCTGGCTATCCTGCTCACCGCCGGGAACAGAACACCAGGTTATTATGGCCGCGGTATTCTGTAGGGCGGAGGTACTTCCCCAGTCGGACTGGTCAGTTGGACGGGAATGCCGTCGTCGGATCTACTAAACCCACGGTGGATCCGGTGTGACTTGCAGCCAGTGTGTTGAGAAAGCCAGAACGTTGTGATAGATCCTAGTGGGCTGTGGAACTATAATTAAACACTTTTACGTATTCTGTATTTCTGTTCTCGGACAGTTAACATACAACCCAGGACAAAGTGCCCATTTTATGAAATTAGGCTCGCCCTGTTTTGCGTGCAACTGAAAGTCATAGTCGACGAAAGATGAGTATCAATACAACTCTGCCTACCTTCAGGGATTTACTGGCGTGAATGTGTGTAAATTTGCCTGTATGTATGTATATAATAGGTTTTGTAAAAAACTTAAATTATGGCTCTTAGAAAAATCATTTTATTCTTTAGACGACTACTTTAAAAATTAAATTTATTTAATGACATTCAAATTTGTAATACCTATTGTGGACATTATTAATGTATTTATTTTGGACATTGTAAATTATCTTGGACATTATGACTATTTTATTATTATTGCTATGTTGACATCTTGTATATATGACATTTTGTATTGTAATCTTATTCTTTTAATAATTGTGTTTCAATTTTGTTTTGAATGAAAGAATTTAAAGAGATCCTAAGGTAATATTTGCACGCCACTGAATGGTAGATGGGCGGAACTGTATTATATTTATGTAACATCATGTATGACCACATTTCTGCAAATAAATGAATTTGAATTTGATTTTGAATTTGAATTCCGTAGCTTATTTAGCTTCACACTTAATATGTTTCTACATTTCTATCCCCAAAAGTAGAAAGTTAGTCTCCGATATTTTTATCCACCAATTAACAGTAACATTTCATTGCCAGACTACCGAAAGTTCCTTCATCTAAACTTCGGTATTTATAATATTAACCGGCTCGTTCACCCACTCCTTTCTGTATCCCTTAGCCGGTGTAAGCCGTGTAATTCAATTACAACTCCTTGGAGCCGGTGGGCACCGAGCGAGCAAAATATAATACAAAAACTCAGCTAAAAGGCTTCGTAAGTTATTGAGCCTGCTTCAAATTGCTCCATGTATACTTAGACCTATAGAATCTTATCGAATTCAAGTTCTAATTGCTGTTTTGTTTTCTTTTCATCATCTTTGATGAGTTTTTTATGAGATTGTTCTTTTGTATCTCGCTTTGGAATTGAGGGAAGTAATTTTATTCAATTTCAAACTCTTCTAATTCGGTTTTGATGAAATTTGTTTCGTTTGCAGACAATTAAACTTTCTCTGTAACGTGCTAATGTTTCAATGTTGAATGGTTCAGTACTGTAGATAAAAGTAGCTTTTTATACATTGTCACCGTATTGAGGTCGTGTTACATATTTATCTACCAATAGTTGTTTAAATTACCTATCACAGTGGAGCTCCATAACTGTTATAGGTATTGCACCACGGAGTTGATATTGAGGAATAGATTAAATATTAATACGTCTTTGTGAAAGAGCACATAGCGTATCAGATTAAATCAGAACTCTATTCTTGCAATTTTCTTTTTTTTTATTGGAATCTCAATTTTTTGTTGGCTATACACGAAAACCTTCCCCATCATCGGCGGGGTACATCAAGGATCCATACTTGTTCAGCGTGATATTCGATGTTTTGTCGGATAGCTCATGTATACTGATGATATTGCGCTGATAGACGTGGACAGGAGCAGATTTGTGCGACGTTTGCAATTGTGGAAGGAGGCGTTCGAGAACGGCGGGCTGAAGCTAAATGTGGCGAAGACAGAATACTTGGCGTGAAATTCAATAGACTCCACACCCATCCCCATAAGCAATCATTTGGTCAAGCGCATTGACCAGGTTAAGTACCTGGGATCTGTACCTCTCGTGACTGGTGACATCTACTACTAAATCAAGGCACGTATTACCTCCGCATGTCCTAAGTGGCGGGAACTGACTGGGTCAGATGCGACCCGAAAATGCCAGTCAGGTTCAAAGGGCAGATCTATAAAACGATCATTAGGCCTGTCATTTTACAAGGGTGTGAGGCATGACCGCTGCTGGATGGACACAAGCAGGAGTTGCGTGTCACGAAGATGAAAACGCTGCGATGGATTTGCAGTGTTACACGTTAAGGTCGCGTGAGGAACTCTCGCATCCGCGGCAGCCTTCATGTCCGTGATATTGTTGATAAAATCCAAAAGAGCGGCCTTCGCTAGTGCGCTCACGTCTTGCGAAAATCACCAGGCTTCATGAGAAAAAAATGCCTGGTGATGGCGTCCCGCTGAGTCCAGTTAGAAGGGGTAGACCCAAGAAGTCCTGGCTTGACGTCGTGGAGGGTGACATGCGTGCCAATAGCCTCACTACCATGGACGCCCAAGATCGTGCGAAGTAGAGGAGGAAGAGCTGGAAGGCAGACCATGAGATCCGAGTTCAGCTTGGCCTCGGATGCAATCAGGAAGACACGTCTATGATGAGGTTTCGGTTCCTTAGCACTATGTAAAATGGGATGCATTTCGTATTATCAAGCACCTTACTCATTATAAACAGTATCTCCATTCTGTAAGCAAATGTCCAATGTCTGTCGGTAGGTTGCATGTTTTTTATCACTGGATTCCATATTGCAGATATTTTAAACTCATTTTCCCAATTGAAATTTTTATGCTTCTTGATTTCAATCGCTTACAGCTCTTGTATATCATAGAACGCGACAGTTTCAAAGTTATTACAATCGAGACAAGTTAAATAAATATGAGAATACCGTTTTTTGCGGTTCATTTCAAAGGTATATCTACAGTAAGTAAACAAAATTGAAGTTTTTAAACTGTAGACTCTATTTTTATTTTATGTACACACTTTTTCAACAGAAAATCTACCAGTACACGTTAGTGAAGTAGAAGATAACTTCCAAACTCAATAGTGTTTCGTATCAAAGGCGTCGGCATTTAAATTTATTTATGCAAAATTCATAAAACGTTGCGCCGGGATCGGGGCGAGCGAAAATTATGCAAATCTAGCCTTTAAGCGGAGTACAATTAGAAGCGATTATTGAATGGAATTCAATTCTGTACTTGTAAATTTTATTTCGCACTCTCCGGAGTATTGTTAACGATGCATTCAACCGTTTGTTTTAGAATTCTAAATACTATTACGGTTTTTGTTCTTTTGGAGGTCGGGCTTTATGTTTTTTTTTTGGTGGAACGAACCTTTTCCTGTCTTTTTTATATTATGTCAGAGTACTAGACGTTAGATTGGGTTCTTAAGATATTGATTGAGCCATAACACCCTAAATTTCTATTAATTTGTTTGATCAAAATATAAATACGAATCATTTACATACACACAGCAAAATTTCATAAAGGCAGCATCATTATTCTTTAGATTATGATACTCCAAAACGTTATAATTATGTCCTTCGGGCCTCGTGGCACCCCGCTGAACAAATTTGTATATTACAACCGAATGAAAAGAAAAATCTTTGATGAAATCTTGAACAGCTGCGACTAATGCTGTCTTGTGTTGTATCACAAAAGAAACAGATGTTTGAAGGTTGATTTTATTATAAAATCATAAGCAGATTCGAATAATATATTTTTGATAGGCCGCAGTAGTATAAAAGGAGCGCTTTAAATTGAATTATGGTGATATGAAATTATTTATGTACGTAATTTGATTATTCAAGCATTTCTATTCGTAACTTAATATAAAACCTAGTTATATTTTTCACTTAATCACGCAATAATGGTAAGATGGGATTTATTTTCAATTTGTACACAGTTGATTGGGAATTGGACATAGGCTATAGGGGAGCGGGACCAGTATTCCACGTGGGTGTAGTTACATGTTAGAGCGTTTTCACATTGTCCGAAGTGTATCTCCCTTTTACATTGTCCGGCCCGATATCGGTTATAATAAGAGCCAACACCGCTGTATTGGCCTGATATCATGCATATAAGAAAAAAAACTCGATACCATGTCATGTCAATAAGGTCGAAAATTGAAACTCTTTTTTTCATCCCTAGCATCCCTAACTAGTCTGTGCTTTCCAGCAAATGGCCGTATCGGTCCGATTTTATCGGATAAATGTGAAAACAGCACAAGGTATCGGCTATCGGATGTCGGCTATCGGCGTCCGAAACCGACACCGATATCGGATTTCGGATGAATATGAAAACACTCTAGAATACAAATAGGATGTATTTGATACTGTACGTGTGCTTTTTGGCTATAATACTAGCTCTTTCTTGTTCCAAATTCCATAATTAAAAGGTAAATATTGTATAATATTTTCACAATTAAAATTACTGTAAGAACCATTGACAGAAAAGTAACCCTCGATCTCTGACCTACATAATTGTTCCTGAAACTACACGAAATGAACGTTGTACATCGTGATATCCCGCTGTGTGGCACATTGGCCCAAAACACCCACGATAAAACTATAAAATAATAAATCTCGGTATAAACTATGCTGTGGCGTGACTTCCAAGTTGGTTGGTGGTGGAGACATGCTTTTCTCAACACGAATAGGCTGTATGATGGAAAATAGTACCATTTTCTCACTTAATAGTCCCTGAAACTGTAACATACTATGAAATATATTTTTGTCTGACTTAAAAGAAACGAAAGAACTCTCTATTCTTGCAGATTCAGTAGCACTAGTGTGACTCCCTGTTGCATATGTCCAAAGGCCACGGCAATCAATTTCCATCAGGTGGGGCGTGTATCTGTCTGACACCTAAGTGATAGAAAAAAAAACTTTCAAGATTAATGTACATAACATGTACAATCGACAAGAAGAGATACGGTTGCACCTTTACATACAACTTTATATGAAAAAATAAGACCGTATCTCCTTTGTGGACTGTACATAGAACCACGTGCACCAGCTTGTACCTAGCCCAGTCAGACCCATAAAGCTGTATGTAAAGGCATATACGTACCTATCTCCTCTGTCTTCTGTTACCTTTTATACGTTTCATCTATATCTCACTATTTGCTAGTAACTGTCAGTGATACCCCGCCGGAGCCGTAGGTGGAGCTCATGTCGTCTCTAACCGACTAAAACGCACGCCGCCTATGGGTCGTAGTGCACAGCCGAAGATGAGGTTGGCAATGCATATCCCTCGCACCCTGGCCGACCCAGAGCCATCTCTCTTGATCTCGCACTCCTTGGGTGTGGCGATCACGCAGTACCCAACTCGTCCCCGGTATGAGGAGGCGCGCGATACGCGAAGCCACCGCGGCCTGCTTCTGCTAGTGTGATAGGCGGCTCCACCCGTCACCCCCAAGCCCGCACTCATGGGGGATGGAGGTCATTCTGCGACTTTCGACGTTCGAGTTGCCGTAGTTCATGGGCAGTGCGGATCGCGAGTCTCCGTCGCTTCCGGTCCCACTCCCACCTCCCCCACGATCATTAGCTGCTCCGCACACATCCGCACCTTGAACCATCACCGCGAGCAAGGTGGCGAGCGTGAAAACTCTCACTCCTAGGGCCGTCACCAGCCCCCGTTTCCCACACCGGACACTCGGTGAGCGTGTGCAGCCCCGAATCCTCGCTATATATTCCTTCTTCTGACACAGATACTGCCCGAAGTACCCGTGCTCGGTGAACATCTATGTCAACCGATACGAAAGGCTGTCGTGTGGCCTCTCTAGCCACTCCCCCATGATGGGTCTTACCGCCGCTACTACGGCGTGCCCTGCGCGTGGTTCTTCAAGTCGTCGCTTCGACTCCGCCATTTCCCTGTGGAGCCGGGATTTCTCGGCCCGAATTTCTTCTTCTTTCTTCGAAATTAAAAGCAGTCCAACTGATGACTCTTGCTAAAAGCCGGCACTTTGCTAATTTATGGACAAGTCTTTGGCGCAAGCTTTCTTCTTGGGGTTGGTAGATCAGACTCAAAAGCGATGCCTGCCTCGGATAAAACTGGAAACAACACCAAAATCTTGAAGAATAAATATATTTGTACGTATTCGCAAAATGAAAATGTACCAAAATGCATCCAGGAACTCATAAGACCACTGCTCTGCTTAATTTAAACCTACATAATCACTGTATAATAAATACGTCCCAGAACACTCATTTGTTTACTTGCACTGACGTGATTCACATAATAAACCGCAGTAGTAAAAAACATCAAAAGACAGTCACAGATGTATTCATTCGCCCTAATCAGAATATCCACACGTGCGAAGCTACAAACACCGTGATGGGTATTAACACGTACCGTGAGGTATTAAGATGCGAAATGAATGAAAATAAAAGTAAAAAAGGCGGTATCGCAGCAGCGGGGGTCGAACAAAGAGCGCCCTCTTATTTGCGGTGTGCGCTATCATTCTATCGAGTGAGAAACTCACGGTAATGTCGACGAATTTGATACATAATTTAAGCCAAACATATATTTGAAGAAAATACAACAAGAGTTCACGGTACTGTGAACTCATAAATAGATTCATCAACAATTCAACGTGGTTCGGGTAATTTAAGATGATTAACACTTTAAAATAAAAGACAGACGAAACGTCGGGATCACTGTAAAAAAAAATACATCACATAAATGGTTATAGCATCCGTTTATCTAAATAGTTTTATTTCAATATGGAATTTTCACGTAAACTGCCAAAAACATCATGTCGTGATTATAACTTTGTACAGACATTACATCTGCTACTCAGAGATAAAAAAAAATCATTTTTTATAGATAACTGCAGGTAGGGGGATAGCAGAAGAGGCTCTGGCACAGGTTGGAAGATCATACGCAAGTCATTCCTATATCTATAAGAGTAAATGGGCCGTGGGTTGACGAGGTGAATTTTGTATTCGACATCATTAAAATGAAGACGACTATAATTTAGTCAGTAAAGAAATCAATCATTGTCATCATCATCATCCTTGCGGTCTAGGCTCTAGGGTCCGCATTTCCAGTCTAATTGCGAAGCCGTGCGACGTCCATATTTTCATTTAAAAGAGCACCGAAAATTCCAGCAGCACCGCGAGTGCTCCTTAAATCGTCGATTGTTTGACGTCGGCATTAAAACAGCGAAATGTCAATATTTGTCAGCAGCTCGTAGGGCGGAGGGCAGGCCTTAATCCCTCGGTTGGCAAATACTAGGAGATTTCGCCGATGTCGCCTGTTTCGAGGCTCTAGGGAAACGCCTTTTGTTTGCATTCTCATTAATATACATGGAAATTTGTGGTAAGATGTAATGTTGGAGGATTTTTTGGTCTTTAGTAGAGTGTCGAGTGGCACAAAATGAAATGGAATGAATTTAAAATTTGGCGATAAATTTTGAATATTCTTTGTATATTAAATTTAATTTGAATACAATATGACGTGGTATACGCGCAATGGTTCTAATAAGTAGCAACATGAGTAATAAACCAATCACCAAGAGAAAACTTAATATTTTAGTGTGTATCCTTAAACACACAAACGCGCATACACACGCACGCATGTAAGGATGCGTAATTACATGTACGGGGCGCATACAAGGATATGTTTCTGTTTATGTATATATACGTAAGTATGCGTTTTTTTTTGCTCTGCCCGATGTAGAACGAGCAAACATGTAGATGGATAGTGTTTTGTTCACTAAAGAAGGCCAACAATTTAGATATTTATATTTATTTTTAAATATTTTAATGGCAATAATAATAAAACTATGAGTTGTTTAATAAATTATGAAATAGAGAAGTTGCATCTCAAGGGCTGTATCTGACAAACATCTAACAGACGAAAATCGCTTTTCCATTTTACCGCATACATATTGATTGCAGTCTGCATCGACTGCCAAAAGATTCTGTTTAGCTTGAGTGCATTCGAAGTACGCGTAATGGTCTTACAGATTCTATTTGACAACACAAATGTACAGGCTTTTGCTAAATCTTGACTACAATTCTTTCAAATTTATTTTGTTGTTATACGCTACTGAAACTTATTTTGTAGCTTAAGCTGAACTTCTGAAATTCTGAAATTGTTGTACCGATACTAGAGACCAATGGTTTGAAGCTTTATTTACTCTCCTAGGTACATCTCTGTAGATCAGCTTATAGCCATCCTAAATAAACCTCCATCGAGTCTCCTACAGGAATGTCACAGTCACCCTCCGCCTGATGAGCGCATTGATCAAAATCTTTATACGACCGGACAACGTATCTATGTTCCAGGTTCGGAGGTGGAGTATAGTGGTATAGTATCATTAACCATGTAGGGACGAGAGCTTCGGTGCCCTGACCCTGGCCTGGTAGTTCTTGCCCCTAATGCTGACTTAAGCCTCAAAGATCGTGGTGGTAAACTTTGATGTAGCGCAATATGGTAGGGTAAAAATAGTAAATATCCCTTTACGAGTTTTACTGTTAATATTAATGACCATGTCTATCTCAAATCATACAAAAAATTCATGGCTGTTTATAATTAAAGAAAAGCTTTGAGATTAACAAGGTTATTTACATTAATTTAGGGGTTAAAGTATGAAATTGCCGATTTGTACTGACAAATTGAAATACTTTTTTTTTTAATTTAACGTATTTATTTAATCAAAATAATTACCATTATTATCTATACATTGCTGCCATCTAGTAGGAAGGTCATTTATGCCTTTGCGATAGAACTCTGGTGATCTAGATTCGACAAACTGTGTGAAAGCATTTTGTACTGCCTCCTGAGAAGAAAACTTTTTATCACATAGAAAATTGTCCAAATCACGAAAAAAATGGTAGTCTGTTGGAGCAAGGTCTGGCGAATACGGAGGGTGACGGATAGTTTCTAGTTGCAGTTCCTGTAGAGTTAAAACGGTTTCTCGTGCTGTATGAGGTCTCGCGTTATCATGGAGCAATAATGGTGAAGATCGATTCATGAGTTGGGGCTGTTTCACTGCTAGTTTTGCTATCATTGTTCGGAGTTCGGCACAGTAGACATCTGCCGTTATTGCTTGACCAGATCGTAGAAAGCTATAGTGAATAACACCATGCTGAGACCACCAAACAGTTACCATTACCTTTTTATTGGTAAGCTTTGCTTTAGGACACTGTTGTGGCGTTTCACCTGAGGTCAGCCATTGCATTTTTCGCTTACGTTTATCGTAAAGAATCCACTTTTCATCACATGTCACAATTCGATCCAATATTCCTTCATTTCTGTATCGATTCAACAAGGCAACACAAGTTTCAACACGCATTTCTTTCTGCAGATCAGTCAAATCATGAGGTACCCATTTTTCACATTTTTTTATTTTATTGATTTGACGCAAATGAGTCAATATTGTTGGTAAGGTAACGTTAAACCATGCAGCTAATTCCTGGGTAGTTTGGCTCGGATCGGCTTCCACCATGTCTTTCAATTCAATGTTATTCACCTGTGTGGACGGCCTTCCACGTGGTTCGTTCTTCAACTCGTAATCAACGATTCAAAAATCACTCGAATTTTCGAAGTATCCATCTTTCTTGTCTAAGCTGAATAAAAAAAACAACTGAAAGTCGATAATCGAATGTTGCACATTTTTAAATGAAGAACTACATAGGTACCATGTGGAAAAAGTTTCACTCAAAAATCTCAAACCATGAAGGTTCTATGTCAATTCGAAGTACCTATTACAATGAAACGGCAATTTCATACTTTAACCCCTATTATATAACTCACAAAGAAAACAAAAGAATGGTAAATATCCCGGTGAGTGTTCACTATATGTATAGTGTAGTATTAGAGTTGATACTGGCACTCAAATATTGAAAAGAAATAAAGGAAATATTCGTGATACTTAAAAATATCTACGTTTTAAAATCGATTGAACCTATCGCATAAACATAGTATCTACTCATATACTGAATGACCCCACTCATTATTAGATTCTGCAACGTGTTTCTATCGTTTATACCTGGCTCTATGGCTTTTAATACAACCGCAAAACCCAAAAGCCCCAAAGCTGAATATTTAAACGGGTCTCAATAGTTCGATAGATAAGGACTTTAAGCGGGAAGAGGTACTTAAGCGGTAAGCCTTTTGTGGTTTTGTGAAATTTTCAATTGTTATAGTAATCCGTTTTTGGTGAACTCAAGTAGATTGGAGAGTGCTTAAATATTTTAAGGTTAGTGAGATTTGATAGTACAATATAATGTTAATATTTTTTTGTATGTTTTATATTTGTTACTTAACTGTACGTAGCCTAACAAGTCCTAAGGTAGTCAATATTTCAGGTTACATTTGTAAAATGGTATTATTTATGCAGTAGTATATTTATATACTACTGCATAAATGTTTGGACTGAGTGGGATCGAACTCGCAACCTCTAACTTAGCAGTTTAATGCTCTACCCCTACGCCACTTACTGAAAGTAAAGCGATCCTATCTTCTTATGTAACATATTTACATGTCACAAATATCTGAAGCAGCATCAATGAAAAAAAAATATGGATAGACACACATAAACTGACGTCTGTAATCCCAGATGGGGTATGCACACATTTCGCTAACTATTATTATCAGTCTCACTTAAAGGTGGAACAGAATGCCCGCTTAAAAATATCTCAAAAAAAAAAATAAAGCCCCACAATAAAAAACTGCATATTTTATACTTACCCACGTATATCACGCAAACAAACCGTTTACCTTAACAAAAGGTACACTTGTAAATAGAAAAAAAAACATGCAAATAGGGTTGGACCGCTATCAATTTCCCGCAAATTTCCCGGCACCGCGCTATTTATATCCCGGGATGTGGCCCTATGTGACCTGTTACTCACACTTCAACACCAAGACTCCTTTGTTCGGGTTGATTTATCGAGAACCTGTCAAAGGTGCGAGTGTGCTAAATCATTTAGGTTTTGTATGCTCGAAAGTGATTCGATTGTCGTTGGACTATCGAGGCTAGGGTTGTGCATAGATATATCATTATACTAGCTAATTTAGTGCTGAGCCGACGTTATTGAGCATTAAATTCACCTCTTTACTCAACTGTTGTTACGTTGATTCTAGTAGTGAAATCAAACTACAGATTAAGCAAACAGGGTCGTGAATTCTTTAATCTACATATACAAGGTCATTTCGTGTAACAACGAGAGTAGTACCGTCCTGACGTCCGAAGAGCAGGTGAGTGACAGGCGGGCGTGGATCAGACAGCGTACTCTCGATTCCTGGCGTCCAAAGAGTAGGTGAGTGACAGGCTGGCGTGGATCGATCAGCGTACTTCCAATGACGTAGGGCAGTAGGTGAGTCTGGCAGCTGGGTGTCATCGATGACGGCTGGGAGCGTAGGCAGCAATAAGACCTGGTATGGTAAGCCCGGTACTAAAACCCTGTAATCGATACATTGGACAGTTACTAAAAAGTCCATAATTTCACTCTGACTGCTACATGGTCACCGATGCTGGAAGCGTAGATTTTGGCGAAGAGGAAAGAAGGACGTGCCGATCAGGTACATAAACACTATTTAGTAATTGAAAGGTGGCAGTCAGGGTAGGCAGGTCACCTCGAAAATCAGATGGACTTACAAAATCAAACATGACACATGAAAAGACGAATGCAATATATATAAACAGGAATAAGCAACAAGTATGTGCTATTTAGAGATTATGTGCAAATAATTTAATTATAGTAGCTGATCGACTTAACATTATTGAGATGAAGGTACTTACACAACAAAAGAACAAACCCTCGCAAGAAAACTACGAAATGGATAATAATTTATAACTACTTTAAGTTCACATATTTATCTAAAACTAATGCTAAATTTATATTTCTAAACCTATGATACTAAGCGAAGCACGAAAAGATTACTGCGGTACCTCCATGGTAGATGAAGGTCACGCACAAAAGCTACACAATTATCGACTAGTTTTAATAATAAAATAACTGCACCACTTACCCATTAACGGGGTTCACTTCACAAGGTAATTTTGAAACTTTAGAAGTTAAGTTGCATGTATTAGGAAAAAAGACGTAATAATAAGTTATGTGCGCTTGCGCATCAAACATAGACCTTCCGTCGGGACAGCTCTCGACCGAGTGAATTAAAACGTTCGGCGCGGGCACCGGTTGACGCGCCCAGATACTTTACCAGCTAGTGATGTGCAAGTGCATCATTTACGATTGAGTAATCGAGCGGGAATCGTAGTTAGAATCACGGTGAACGTGACAATACCCCTCCCGTTAGAGAAGGATTTTTCCTACGAAGAAATCCGTAGCTTTTCCTGATTATAGGTTAGTATTAGAGTTGTTTAGCTTTTAGTTAATCTTAGGATTCAGTTTATGTTGGATGTAGGTTTTTATTTTTTAATCTTTTTTTTTTTGGTTTAAGGTTCACTTATTTTGTTTTTCAAGTCTTTAATGTGCCATGATCCTATGTTTCTTCCCGTCATATCTTCCAGAATGTATACGAGGGGAGATCGCTTTTCAATTATCCGGCACATCTCAAATTTAGGCCCTAGTTTCTTAGCAAAGTGTGCATCCTTATCACTTTGAGAGAAAGTTCTCTTCCATACCATATCGCCTACTTTGAATTCTAAGTGTTTTCTACGTAAATTATAGCGCTGTTGAGACTTTTGGTGGCTGTGCCATAACGCAGCCTGTACGTTGTCGAACACTTCCGCCAGGTGACCAATATTCTCTGCGTACGCGTCGCGCGGCTGGATCATAATTTCGTCCTTAGTGTCATCATCTAGATAATGTGATCCACATGACACAAGCTCGCGACCATGTACCAAGAAAGATGGTGTGTAACCCGTGACTTCGTTCACCGAGTTATTCATAGCAAACTGTATTTTTGGTAGGTTTATATCCCAGGCTCTATGATCATTGTCGATTAAAGTCGCAATAGCAGTTACTATTGTTTTATTATACCTTTCCACGGTATTCACCTGTGGGGTGTATTTTGGTGCAAAATGTACATTTGGTACTTTATACTTTTTGACAAGTAAATCTAACTGGCGGCTAGCAAATTGCGTTCCATTATCCATTATAATAGTTTGCGGAATGCCATGAACAAGAAACACATGGTCTTCCAGATGTTTACAAATTGCGTTAGCAGTTGCTTGCCTTAATGGAAATATTAGGCAATATTTTGAAAAACAACACGTTACCGCAAATATATAGTTATGTTGCTTCCTGCTAGTAGGCAAGGGTCCAACAAGATCCATGGATAACACCTGAAATGGTCGAGAGCAGTCTTTAGGCCTTCCCATTTTGCCAAGAGTGCCATGAGTGGGATGTTTATAGGCGAGGCAAATTCGACAGTTTGTTACAAATTTTACAACGTCAGTGTACATACCGGGCCAGTAATAATTGACAAGTAAACGTCTGTAGGTTTTGAAAGTTCCCAGGTGGGCAGCGGTAGGTTCTGCATGATTTTTTAAGATTACTTCGTGACGTTGTTCTTTAGGTATTACTTCCTTCCAGCAGAATTCAGTGGTTAAGGGAGTTTTAGATTTCATGTAACGGAATAGTTTATTATTTTCAATACTATAGTTTGGGAAACTAGTTGGTGTGGTTATGCAACCGTTAAAGATTTTTAAGTATTGACTATCAATTGTAGAGGGTGCCGTCGGTTGGCTGATAGTACTGTCATGGGTGTTTTGAGTTACGAGTGCTTGAGTCGATAGTTCTGCAACTACACTTCGAGATAATGCATCCGAGATTATATTGTCTTTGCCTCGACGGTGTTTTATTTCAAAGTTAAAAGATGATAGTCGTACGCCCCATCTTGCGAGGCGTCCTGATGGATTAGACAAGGAGAGGAACCACTTTAAAGCTGAGTGGTCCGTGTACACTGTAAATGTTTGGCCATTCTCTAAGTAGCAGCGCCAGTGTTCTAAGGCTACTAGGACGGCGAGAGCTTCTCTTTCCGTAACGCTGTAGTTACGTTCGGCACCAGTAAGCGACTTGCTCATGTATGCTATGGGATGTTCGATGCCGTCTATATTTTGAGATAGCATGGCACCTACCCCAAAATTACTGGCGTCTGTGTGTACTTCAAAAGGGAGATTATAATTAGGGCAAGTCAGGATCGGTGCCTCAACTAAGAGCGATTTCAACTGCAGGAAAGCTGCATCCTCTTCGGTTGACCACACAAATTGTGGAGCTTTCTTTTTAGTTGAAGTTAACTTATTTAATGGGCCAGCAATACTACTAAAATTAGGAATGAAGCGTCTATACCATGAAGCGGTACCTAAGAATCGCTTTACTTCTTTTTTTGTTGTGGGTGTCGGAAAATTTAAAATAGCTTGTACTTTTTCTGGGTCTGTTCGAAGACCTAATTCATCAACAACATACCCCAGATAACGTAGTGTTTTGCAGAAAAATTGACATTTACTTATATTGACTGTTAAGTTAGCTTGGTGTAATTTTTCGATTACACGTTGTAGGAGTGTTACGTGTTCTTCAAATGTTTTGCTGATGATTATAATGTCATCGAGATAGCAAAACACTTTCAGTTCAAATTCCGGTCCAAAGAGACGGTCAACCAGTCGTTGTTGTGTTGCTGGGGCATTAGAGAGCCCAAATGCCGTGACCTTAAACATTAAAGTGCCTCGACCCGGTACATAGAAAGCTGTCTTTTCGCGATCTTTGACTTCAATAGGTATTTGCCAGAAGGCTTTTGATAAGTCCACCTTTGACATATAGCGCGATTCTCGTAAATTATCCAAGATTTCTGACACGTACGGCAGACTGTAGGCGTCTTTTTTAGTCACAGAATTTAGCTTTCTGCTGTCCAAGCAAAAACGTGGTTTTCCGTCCTTTTTACCTACCACTAGAACAGGAGATGACCATGGGCTTTCACACGGTTCTATCACATCCAGAGCTAGCATCTCATCCACTTGTTCGGTAATTATTCTTTGTTTTTCAGGTGACATGCGGTAATAGCGCTGTTTTATAGGTAAGGCATCACCAGTATCTATTTTATGTGTGATAATATTAGTCCTCCCTAAACCCTTGGCATCAAAAGATATATCAGTAAATTTTTTAACAATGTCGTCAGCTTGTAGTTTTTGTAATTCAGTTAGATTATCGTAGGAGTGGATTCCAAAATTTGTATTTATTTCCATTAGTTTTTGTTCGTTTTGGGGTAGAAAGGTAATGTCAGCAAGATTTTTGGGAAATATTTTAAACTCGTTCCAGAAATCA
Organism: Eilema caniola; assembly: GCA_949126895.1. Classification (NCBI taxonomy): domain Eukaryota; kingdom Metazoa; phylum Arthropoda; class Insecta; order Lepidoptera; family Erebidae; genus Eilema; species Eilema caniola. Next base: position 5,851,634 of record OX421467.1, read on the forward strand.
ATACCCAAGAGTAAAGGTATACCGATTTGCGGTACGACGTGAGCCTTAATTACAGATACTTTATTATTGTAGGTCACTGGTAGGTTCATTACGCCGAGTGATTGAATTTTTTGTCCCCCTGCGGCTGTCACAGTTATTTTCTTATCGTTTTGTAATGTGAGTCCAAGCTTGATAAAAGTTTCATGAGTATTTCCGCCTAAAATACTCACAACTGAGCCCGAGTCTAGAAGCCCGTACATAGATAGCGAAGAACAACCGCCTATTTTTATTTTAATGTAGGGACGAGGGTCATCTGTAGGTATAGATTGTAGGATTGTAGCAACCTTATAAGTTTTGGCGAAGGTTTTTAAGAAAAGTAGCCACCTTTCCCAATCTAATTGGTCAAAGTGCGTTCTGTTACTGCAATCCTTTTTAGTTAGTTTTTTTTTTCTTGTGATTAGGATAATTAGGTGGTTTCTCGCAATCGGCACAATTTGGGTATTTCACACCTTTCTTACCGCATTTAAAACAAATGGGGTATTTTTCAGCCTTGCATTCCTTTAAAGAATGGTCGGTTGTACGGCAACGTGGACAAAATTTATTCTTTTTAGGTTCCTTATCTCCGATTGCGTGAACAGATTCGAAATGTTTAGTGTTTGTGCTGTTGAATGTTTTACCACTGTGATTTTGCTGGTTATAAGCAGTTGATTTACTTTGATTGTTCTGTGATGAGCTTGCCCTGCTGTAGGCAAACTCTGGTGCTAGTGTTTCAGGTGTAACTTTGGGGGGCTCCTGGAAATGTGCCATTCTTGACTGAATCTTTTCAAAGTTACGACAGTGTGTTCTCAAAGCGTCTATAGTATTTATTTCAGGACAGTTGGCTAGGGTGGCTGCATAGGTAGGCCTAATATTATGTAAAATAATCTCTAATTTTTCTTCTTCCGATGCCGTTCGAGATAGCCGCGAAAACATGCAGTGCATAATCGAAAGGTAAATTGTGATGTTTTCATTCTCACCTTGAGATCTTGTTCGTATTTCAGACATTAGGCGGTAATCGTAATCATATTGACTGAAATCCTGTTTTAAGAGCGTGACTACATCATCCCACGACTTAACTGTGTCTTCAATGCTACGATACCAATGTAATGCATTATCGGTAAATATCTCAGCCGCAAATGACAGTATTTTGTTTGGGCTTACATTTCGTGCTTTAGTAAATTCTTCGACTTTTTGAATGAATGCTCGTACGCAGGTCTTGCCGTCGTATTTGAGCTTAAATATATCACTGCTAATTCCTCTGTCGCAAGTTACCGCAATATTGGTTACTCCCGTACTTTCATCTTTGGGGCCTTCACCGTCCTTCGGTGTCATTTTACTGAGATCTTTAGCTTGTGATTGGTAATGTTTATTTAGTTCTGATAGGCTCGTATGTTCCTCAGGTGTTTTAGGTGTGATCCTAGTAAGACGGTGGTAAACATGGTTCAGTAAGTTTTCTGTACGTAGATATAGATTTTTTTCAAATTTCGTCTTTAGATTTTGGATTGAACTTTGGCTTTTGATTAGACATTCTCTTGTACCTTTCAGATCATCGGATACCTCTAAATGTGATTCTAATATGTCTTCAGATGTAAAGCCACGTGATAATTTAGAAATCTGCTTTCGCAGCTCGACTACACTATCGGCTGGAGTGTCCCCACGTAAGCCTACTTCGTATTCTAATTCAGTTTTTTGTAATGACAGGAACTTTATTTCACGAGTCATTTTGAAGTTGGTATGAGGTGCAATTATTTTAGTTGATTAGCTTATCAAAAAAAACTACGCGCAAGGTCTAATCATGCTACTTCAGTAGTGTCCATTCTGTTACAATTTCATTATCGTAACGATTTGTTTTTTTTTTTTGTTATTTAATAAAATAATATAATATGGTTGTCAGTGAAAACAATAAGAAATAACACGAAAAAATGCTAAAAGAAAAAAATAAGGAGTAAGAAAGTGGGCAAAGAAAACACTACTGTGGCATCACTAATTTCCAATTCCAACTAATGGGTTTTACAATTATTATTTTTAAATATTAAATGAACAGCAGTGAAGTTTACAGTAGAGAACTCATTAGTTGGAAATAAACACAATCGTTTTACAGTTAACAAATGACTACCGTGTACATACCAACACCAATCACTACTAAATAGCTAAAATACCCATTGCTACAGAAATGACCAATAGAACCGCGGAGAAGGGCGCCACTGTTACGTTGATTCTAGTAGTGAAATCAAACTACAGATTAAGCAAACAGGGTCGTGAATTCTTTAATCTACATATACAAGGTCATTTCGTGTAACAACGAGAGTAGTACCGTCCTGACGTCCGAAGAGCAGGTGAGTGACAGGCGGGCGTGGATCAGACAGCGTACTCTCGATTCCTGGCGTCCAAAGAGTAGGTGAGTGACAGGCTGGCGTGGATCGATCAGCGTACTTCCAATGACGTAGGGCAGTAGGTGAGTCTGGCAGCTGGGTGTCATCGATGACGGCTGGGAGCGTAGGCAGCAATAAGACCTGGTATGGTAAGCCCGGTACTAAAACCCTGTAATCGATACATTGGACAGTTACTAAAAAGTCCATAATTTCACTCTGACTGCTACATGGTCACCGATGCTGGAAGCGTAGATTTTGGCGAAGAGGAAAGAAGGACGTGCCGATCAGGTACATAAACACTATTTAGTAATTGAAAGGTGGCAGTCAGGGTAGGCAGGTCACCTCGAAAATCAGATGGACTTACAAAATCAAACATGACACATGAAAAGACGAATGCAATATATATAAACAGGAATAAGCAACAAGTATGTGCTATTTAGAGATTATGTGCAAATAATTTAATTATAGTAGCTGATCGACTTAACATTATTGAGATGAAGGTACTTACACAACAAAAGAACAAACCCTCGCAAGAAAACTACGAAATGGATAATAATTTATAACTACTTTAAGTTCACATATTTATCTAAAACTAATGCTAAATTTATATTTCTAAACTTATGATACTAAGCGAAGCACGAAAAGATTACTGCGGTACCTCCATGGTAGATGAAGGTCACGCACAAAAGCTACACAATTATCGACTAGTTTTAATAATAAAATAACTGCACCACTTACCCATTAACGGGGTTCACTTCACAAGGTAATTTTGAAACTTTAGAAGTTAAGTTGCATGTATTAGGAAAAAAGACGTAATAATAAGTTATGTGCGCTTGCGCATCAAACATAGACCTTCCGTCGGGACAGCTCTCGACCGAGTGAATTAAAACGTTCGGCGCGGGCACCGGTTGACGCGCCCAGATACTTTACCAGCTAGTGATGTGCAAGTGCATCATTTACGATTGAGTAATCGAGCGGGAATCGTAGTTAGAATCACGGTGAACGTGACACTGTGTCCTCGACTATTTTGTCCTTAATTGTCATTGCTCCGCTCCTTTGAGTAGTAGTGTGATGATATAAAGCCTATGTGTTATTCTGATGTATAAGCTATATTATTGTAAAGTTTCATTAAAATCCATTCAGTAGTTTTTACGTGAAAGAGTAACAAACATGCATCGATACTTACAAACTTTCGCGTTTATAATTTTAGTAGGATAATCCATTATGACAAATTCAAGTTACTTCTAAAATTCTAGTAAATCCTTTTTTTTTTTTCGGTGAATAGCTAGCCTGGTGGTAATGTGCAAGAGTGATTCCCGAGTGTGGCATACTTTTCTAGGGTCTTCTGATTCTGATAGCAAATATATTTAAACAAGAGAAGACACGATAGTGATAGCTTCTATGGTGTAGCGGTAGTGAACGCGGCCGATATGCAAGAGGCGACTGCGATTAACGCTAGGAGAATGAAAAAGTAGATAGGGTGTATTTGCTAGATACAGCTTATAAAAACACAGACAATTTTCCCTGTAACAGATTTCCAGGTTGCAGAGAAGTGGGCAACAGCTAGTAGCGTATAACTTTAATTCAGTGTACACAATAATTTCAGTTTTAGATGCAGCTAATAAATTATCCTCCATAGTGTAGTTTTGAAAGTTGTTCTTGTATTTTCTGGAGAAATACAGTTTAGAATACTCTTGCTTAAACTGTGTTGATACTTACTATCCAGTTGAACAGCTACGACGGCTGCTGTATAAGCTACGAGAATAATTTGAAGCGCCGTAGTACGTCCGTAGCACCTGCTACGAGTGCAAGGTCGTGCATAAATCTTTTTGTCAATAAAGTGTTTCCTTGTAATAATATGGACATTTAAGAGACTAAAAAAAAAACACTTTTATGAAGTTACGTTTTTCTTGTGACGGTTTTTTTATAAACGATTGTCTTTTTTATATCTGTTTTCTAAAAAGATAGCCATTTTTTTAATTCACACAAACCTTAATGTCTCTACTACCCTGACGAACACACGTATCCACATTACATTTGTTCAATCAGGATAAAATACTGGCAAATACTGGAAAAATTCCAGATTACTTTGTTTTTATTTTAAAATACTTTATTAATTTCAACGATTAATTGACACAAACCCAGCTTCACTTACCATTAAATAGTATAAAACTTCCCATTCCATGATATACCATAATGATAACGTGATCGTGATTAATTCTATTATAGTTAATGTATGTTGTACATTTATCCACAACCATCCAAGGAGTGCAAATTTTCCTTAAAACGGTGGCTCCTGACCTTGGACTATCAGACCTCGAAATATTAGTTTAACGTCCCCATTATGCTATACCTACACACAACACTATCTGCCGCACTCACTCACCAACACGCTTGCACTCATCAACATGCACTCACTCACCAACTCGCTCTCACTCACCAACACACACGCACTCACCAGCAACACGTCCTGACTCACCACGGTATTGATAACCTAAAATAATGAATACAAAAACATTTAAGTCATTATTTTGAATTATTTTTTTTATTTTTTTTTACTCGAGTGTTCGATTTATTATAGTATGAAATGATTGGTACCTAATGTTTTAATCATGAAAATTGTAAAATTAACTGTGTCTCTAAACGCAGGCACCTGTGATACAATGTTTAATTACATTAGTACAGGGAGCCAATGTTCCACAATCTATGTTATGTTATCTGTTACCAAGTAAATGATTAAATGATTAAAATCTCAAATCTCATATGTATTGCCTGACATTTCGTCCAGGTTACACTAGTCACCCACACCAAGCACAGGTGTTAGTTCTGTCGGACTCAAACTTACTAACACACCTCGGGTCTCAAATACCGTAATTTAAGTAGCCCAATAACACTTTCTCTTCAAACTCCGGTCGAACTTGTGCCAGGCTTTACCTAGATTGCGGTAATTCCCGTTAACACGATTATAAACTGCATCACGTCAAAACATTCTCACGCGTCGCCTCCCGCCCAATGTAGTGTGTCGGCAATATTTCACTTCCCTTCCACTCGAGCACTCACCGCCCGACTGTCGGCGCTAGACTTGACTTACGCTCACCCAGATAGTCTGGATTATCGCGTTAAGCAATGAACGGATGATTTATTGTAGTGTCGGTTGAGGAAATCTGCTTTAAAATGGAATTGTGGGTAGTTTACCGTAGTGTGCCTTTTTACACTGCAATATAATTACATTTTCAGCCACCTTTAGTACTTTATTTTGGTAAACGAAATACTTCATCAGCACACGGTCTCTTTCCTCCTAAAGTTCCAGGTTCCGAGGTGTGAAAAATCATCTGATGAGGCCCTCAAGCTGAAAGGCTACCGTTGTAACATTGTTAGTGTCAGCAATCGTGGCCCTCTATTCTAAGACTTTATTTTCAGCTTAGGTAGATGTGTGGGACGCATTACAATGGTATTATTACAGCAACATTTTCCCACCGATACATAATTATAAAGTAAACGGAAAATCCAATTACCGATTTCAAAAACACTTCAAATAAGTCACCAATACGAAGAGCAATTAAAACGCTCAAAGATTCTTATTTCAAAAACACGGAACAACGATACAAAGGAACAATTAATTGGGACTGACTGAACGTATTTCTATCAGGTTCAAATACCGGTTGAAATGTCAATTCAATCAGGTTCAAAAGCCGGTTGAAATACCGATTTAATATACCTTTTGCTTTCTGCATTCGTAATTGTCCTAGTTGACAGTCATTTACAGGAATAGCTGTATCCAAGAAAGCAGACACTTCAAAGCTGTATTTAAAGGCAGGCGCCTCGATATAGCGAGACATTTAGAACTTACGATATTTTACGTTTTTGGTAAAAGTGCTGTATTGTTGGATTACACCTACAACATGCATACAATTTAGATTGGAAAAAGTGATTCATATTCTTCCTCATATAGTGTAACATAATATGAATTATAGTGAACAGGTATTAATTGAGTTGAGAATTTTACAATCATCATAAAATATTATCTATCTCTCTATATTCTTATCATCTACCTGCCGCAGTCCTAATCAAGGTCAACACAATATACTATCCAGTCTGACTGAATTGTCTCCATATAATTTAACATTTTCTTTTAACGCTGTCCATTGACCTTTATTCTTGCAATTTTGAGACAAATTAAAATATTTATTCTTTTTATACCTCTTAGGTGGCAGACAAGCACACAGCCTATTTGATGGAAAGTGGTTACCGTGTCCTATGGATGTGTGCAACACTAGGGCGTCACACTCGTAGTGCCGACCCTGTTAGAACAGACAGTTTCTGTGACGTCAGTGTAGAAGATAAAGCAGGACAAGCCTTTGGTCTTCCCACTTACATTTAACCAAGTTGTCCTGATCGTGATTACAAATTTTAAGAATTTAAACTTGTTCCCAATCCTATTCAAAAACAGTAAATAACGTAAACTCAATGAGGATAGGTATATTGGTTTGGTCTGTGTCTTTGGATATTATAAGCATCATGTCGACTCGGCGTCGTGTCGTAACATATAAAATATTCCAATATTATACACACTTACTGATCGGTATTTACAAACAGAAATATAGTAATAACAGCCCTCTGTGACAGACAGACAGTCCGTTTGATGGCTTATTACGTTGGGCCGAACGTTCGTGTGAACTTTCTGGGCGGAATATATTAATGCATAATTATTTATAACAGACAGTGGGACAATTTCAATATGGGGATTGCCGGTTTGTAAGTGGTTTCTAAGTGAATAATAAACATTTGCTAGTAGGCTACTTAACTATGCCTTCTCATTGAAATTGACTTAGCTTTGCTAATTTATTGGTATGTAATCTCTTTGTTCCAGGAGTGTAATTTACCAGTTTTACACAGTTTCAAAATCTGTTATCAAGTCATAAATTATTTTTTATATTTGTCTGAATTCCATTTTCGATTTGACGAAAGTATTGTTTGGTTTTTCTTGGTAAATGCTCTTTAACTATTGCTGAGGAAGGAAACGGACAGGAAGATTGTAAAGAAACGTGAAAGGTTGGCAATACTTACGCCAATATCTGAGTTCTTTATTTAAGTATATTTATATATTGTTCTAGAACCTATCGAATAAGTTGATCAAGCTATGCACACCATGGGTCCAGACAGCACTCTGTGTTGTGTTTGTATGCAACTTTGCCTACCACTTCAGTGATTTACAGGCATATTCTGTTCATAAAAATATGTGATATTGTAGTGACTCAATCCAAAGTAAAAATAAACCATTAAAAAACATTGTACTGTCAATTGATTTGGATATTTGAAGGCAATGCGAATCAATAATAAGTACTCAAATTCGTTGTTACTTGTAACACAAATTTAATGAATCGCAAAAATAAATAAAAATGAAAAAATAATCAAAGAAAATGTATCTTATGTAAGTAAGTAAGGAAAATGTATCTACTTGTATCACAAATTTTATGAATCGCAAACATAAAGAATAAAACAATAACAATTTAAAAAATGAGCGACAAGCAGAAAAAAAAACACTCAAAAACATTAAATACAATGTTAATTGTCAAGAAAGAAATGAAATTGAAATACCTAAAGTTTTAAAGAACTTTAGTTGCCAAGACAAACAAAGAAAGGTACTAAACAAACGGTTCCGAGAACGTTTATTAGCAGGTATTATTAAAAAAGAGGATATTAAAGTGTCGTGACGTCGGCCGGGTGCGAGCGTTCCCTCATTATTTATTTAAAGCCCGATCCGATTGTCGTATGTACGTTCTCAGTGTGCCACAAGTGATATGATGTTGGCGTTACGTATTCTGCTCTCCTAATTCCTAATAATAATAAATTTGAATGTTTGTAAAGATGTTTGCTACTAAAACACGCTTAGAGAGCTAAATGCATCTGGCTGTAATTTTTAGTACAAGGATATATTTATAGTTTGGATATTTACAGTCAGAAAAAGTGACGGTCCACCTAATGTAAAGTGGTTGGTCGTGAGCAATACCAGAGGAGTCACACTCGTGCTGCCGAGCCTGTAAACACAGAGAGTTTCTGTTCCGTCAGTGTAGAAGACAAAGCAGGAGTAGATTTTGGTCTTCCCTATGACAGCACAAAAACTCTCCAGAGAGCTCTGGCTACCCTACTTACCGGCAGGAGTACAACACGAGGTTATTATCGCCGTGGTATTCTGTATGGTGGAGGTATTTCCCCAGTCGGACTGCTCAATAGGACTTGAATGTCATATAGCTACTTTTTATCCCTTGGATAAGTATTCATTTCTATCCTTACACATGGCATGGGATTTTCGTGCTTTTAATTAACCTTGAGATGCACTTAAAATTGACAGGCCTGTGTCAATTTTAAGGCCCTATAATTTATTATTCTTTCATTTTCTAAGTGCTGCCGAAGGAACTATTGAAGACAATCCTCGAAGAACTGCATGATCATCCATGGTCTGGAGGTCACTTTGGAATCACGAAGACATTGTCAAAGTTCCGTAACCGATTTTACTTTCCCAAGACTGGAAAATTAGTTCTCATAGTCCTAGAAGGATTTCAGGAAGGAGTAAAACTTTGTAAACCTTATAAAGAATTGTATTTGTAATATTTTTTTAAGTTAGTTGTATATGTAATAATTAGCTTAGTAATAAATATATGTACATTTTGATATATGGAGGTATATCGCAGTTCGCCCATCCCTTACACCAATATTCAGGCAGGACTGAGCGCTTTTTAGAACTTAACCCTTATTTTCTCACTTTGAGCACTTTAAGGGATTACAAGAGCTGCGTCGGTCCTTCGATCTTCAACCTGCAATACGTCTAGCACTGCATTGGCAGGGTTAACTTTCCTCTTACAGAATCTACTGTGATTTATCCAAATTGAAAATCGAACGGGAAATTTTTGGGTAAAAAAGTTAAAAAAGGCTTTGCATATTTTAGTTATGTATTTTCTTCACCAATAGTCACATTTACCTGGCATTATACTATATTATTTAGATTTTTATTAGTTGCTTAGTAGTTGTAGGATTTAGTTTAACTAGACCTTCTTACTGAGATTAAATAATTTGTAATTTTCTAGTAACTTATTCTTTAAAAAAAGGATCCTAGTTTTATCTTCATGGTTTGAGCCCGGTTTCATCTTGGAGCCCGGAGTCCTTAACATGAGATGAATAATTTTGGCTTTAACTGGAACAAAAGCTATCTGACTCTCTAACCTCGATAGAAAATTCTGCGTCAAACATATGTATGTGGGTGGATATGAAACTGTCAATAACAACGTACAATGCAAGGTCTGCAATTATTTCAGCAATTTAGAAACCAAGACATGATTGCAATAGGCTTTTTACTCCGGTTCAGGAGTAGGGAAACGTAATTATACAGTGCTGCTACAATAAATGTCTAATACCTAATAATAGTAGTAAAATTATGAAGATACTGTAATGTACCTAGATACGAATCTATAGTTATGCATAGCAAAGCGGCTGCGTCCGCTGCCCGTGTCCTTGGTCAGTCGCAATAAAGCTGTGCCCGTAATACGTCATGTGTTTAATTTGTTCAGTGGCTGACGAGTTAAAATAGTTCGCGTGCATAAAAGTAATACAGTAACGTGATAACAAGATGTCAATAGGCAAAATTGGAGAATTTAACGTAAATGCAGACAATTGGAAACTTTACGTTGACCGACTAGATCAATATTTTGTCGTGAATGTTATCAAGAAAGAATTGTGGGTACCGACATTGATTACTGTTATGGGCGGAGAAAGTTATGAATTACTGGTAAATTTATGTACACCAAATAAACCACATACCAGAACATACGAAGAATTATGTGACATAATGCAAAAACATCTTCAACCTCGCATGAGTCCATTAGCAGAGCGGTATAAATTTCGTAATCGAAACCAAAAAGATGGCGAAAAGATAGCAGATTACGTGGCTGAGTTGAAGAAAAGGTCAATTGGTTGTGATTTTAAAACCTGGTTAGAAGAAAGTTTGAGAGATCAGTTAGTATGCGGTATTCAAAGTGAGACAATTCGTCAGAGATTGTTCGCCGAAGAGGATTTAAATTTCACAAAAGCGTACAAGCTGGCGTTGAGCATGGAAGCGGCTAAAAAGGATGCGGCGTTAGTAGAAGGGTCATTGTCGACTAGTGGAAGTGCAGTACAAGTTCAATCAATTGTAGTGAGCAATGTAAGACGGAATGGCGGCGGAGGAGATGGCTGGACACGCCCGGGTAGACAGGCGGCGTCGGCGCCGGCATCTCAGCAGCGTGGCGGGAGCGCGCGGCCGGCCAGAGCCAGACCGGTGGGCGATGCGGGCAAGCGGGGCGGCGCGGGAGGTGAGCGGGGCCAGCGCACGCAGCGGCCGAGAGCTTGTCAAGCGTGTGGCGAGTTACATGATACGGCAACCTGCAAGTTTACTTCGTACGTGTGCCGCGTATGTAATAGAAAAGGACATCTGAAAAGAATGTGTCCCAATCTAAGAGAACAACATAGTATTGCGGCGTGCGAGGGCTACAATAGCGACAACGATGCGACAAATTCGGGTAGTGAAGAGAGCGAGGAGGTAACCATTATTGATATTAATAAACTCTCTCTAGAAAGTTGTAAACCAATGCTAGTCGAAGTAAATATACAAGGTAGGAACATAAGTATGGAGTGCGATACCGGCAGTGCAGTGTCGTGTATTAGCAGCGATATGTATGAAAAATTGTTTACAGAATGTCAAATGCAATTGAGTAAAATAGTGTTACGTTATTATACAGGGGAAATGGTACATCCTATAGGCGTTATTAAACCGATAGTTAAGTATGGAAATATTAAAAAGAAATTAAATCTGTATGTAATTAAAGATGGTAAAACCGCCTTATTAGGCCGACAGTGGATACAAGAAATGAAAATACAATTTCCATTCGTATGTAACAATACGAGTACAGAGGCAGAAGGGTTTAACTTAATGAAATTCAGTTCCAGATACTGTAAAGTTTTCGAAGACGGGTTGGGGCGATTCAATGGTGGCACGGTGAGCATACACTTGCGCGAGTCAGCGCGGCCGGTGTTTATGCGCGCGCGCCCGTTGGCGTACGCGTTGCGCGAGCCAGTGGAGCGCGCGCTCGAGCAGTTGGTGCGCGACGGGGTGCTCACCCCGGTTGAGCGCTCAGACTGGGCCACCCCCATCGTGCCAGTGATGAAGTCAGACGGTAATATCAGAATTTGTGCCGATTATAAACTTACCTTGAATAAAGTTTTGGAGGTCGATCGTTACCCATTGCCTAGAGTAGAAGATTTATTGACGAAATTACATGGTGGTAAAACGTTTAGTAAGATTGATTTATCGCAAGCTTATGCGCAAATGGTTTTAGATGATACGAAAAAGTATACAGTAATTACCACGCACAAGGGCTTGTTTATGTACAATCGGTTGGTATATGGCTTAGCTTCAAGTCCCAGCATTTTTCAAAGACGGTTAGAGCAATTATTTATAGGTTTACCACACGTAGGAGTGTTTCTAGATGATATTATTATAACGGGCCGTAACCACCAAGAACATCTACATAACTTACATAAGGTATTTGATCGTCTACAAACTTTTGGTTTGAAGGTACGCAAAGATAAATGCGAGTTCTTTTCTGATGCAATAAAATACTTAGGACACATTATCAGTAAAAAAGGCGTACACACTTGTCCTGAGAAAGTAAAGGCTATTCTCAATTCACCACAGCCAAGCAATGTATCAGAGTTGAGAGCATTTATAGGCATGGTTATGTATTACGGAAAGTTCGTCAAGAATCTGAGTACAGTTTTAGCACCATTGTACAACTTGTTGAAGTTAGGGGTCAAATTTATATGGTCGAAAGAATGTCAAATTTCGTTTACAAAGGTAAAACAATTATTAGCGTCCGGGGAAGTATTGTGTCATTATTCAGCAGAGCTACCCGTGATAGTGACAGCGGATGCAAGCAGCGTGGGCGTGGGGGCTGTGCTATCACAGATGACGGCGGACGGCGAGAGACCTGTTGCATTTGCCTCACGCTCACTCACCATAGCGGAGCGAGCTTACTCGCAAATTGACAGGGAAGCACTGGCGATTATATTTGCGGTAAAAAAGTATCACCAGTATATATATGGTAGGAACTTTATTCTTAGAACTGATCACAAACCACTAACCTATATTTTAGGAAATAAAGTAGGTATACCAGTCATGGCCGCATCACGGCTTCAGCGTTGGGCAGTTATCTTGTCGGGGTATAGGTACGAGATTGAGTATGTCACATCAAAGAAAAACTGTGCGGACGCTTTGTCAAGATTGCCACAGCCAACCAGTAAGACAGAGAAGAAGGAAGTCTCGTACGTAAATTTTGTAGAGAATTTTTTGCCTATAACCAATCAAAACGTAAGTAAGGCAACCAGCAAAGACAACGCTCTAAGCAGGGTTTTATTGTACATACAATCGGGTTGGCCATCCACTTGCCCATTAGATCAATTAAAACCATATTTCATAAAAAGAAACGAGTTGTACGTAGAAAACGGTTGTGTGATGTGGGGGTATCGTATGGTCATTCCTACCGAACTAAGACCCACAATTCTTAAACAAATTCATAGTAGTCACATGGGTATAGTGAAAATGAAGGGTATTGCCCGTAGCTATGTGTGGTGGCCAGGCATAGATGGCGAGGTGGAGGACGAGTGTCGGCGTTGCGAGACCTGCGTGCAGGAGGGGGACGCGCCGCCGCGTGCGCCGCCGCAGCCTTGGCCCTATCACACAGAGCCATGGTCTAGATTGCATGTGGATTTTTTAGGACCGATTAGGGGAAAGACATATTTAGTATTAATAGATTCCAGTACGAAGTGGCTTGAGGTTGTGGAGATGGTACGTACAACCGCTTCCAATGTTATTAGAGTATTAAGATCAATTCTCGCAAGATTTGGGTTACCAAAAGAAATAGTTTCGGACCAGGGGCCACCATTTAGTAGCGCAGAGTTTAAAGAATTCCTAAAAAACAATGGCATACATCAATCATTTTCAGCAACTTACCATCCATCATCAAACGGCGCAGCGGAAAATGCTGTCAAGCTCTGTAAACGGGCGATCAAGAAAGCTTACCGTGACGGTGTGGACCTGGATGCTGCCCTTCAAACTTTCCTAATGTCTTATAGGAATACTTGTCATTCAACAACAGGTCAAACTCCGGCTATGCTGTTGCAAAAGAGGGGATTACGTAACCGTTTAGATTTATTACATAGCGAACGTAGGGTCCTAGACAAGGTGCGAAAAGCTCAAGCTAAGCAGGTGGAACATCATACAGGCGCCGAAAGAAGCCGGGAGCTTGCTCCGGGAGAACCGGTGTGGTACCGCTCCTATCGAACTTTAGACCCGTGGAAAAAAGGTTTTATTAGTAATAAGGATGGTTCACGGCAATATTCCGTTATTGGTGAGGGTAACGATCGACCAATCAAAAAACATATTGACCAAATTAAACGGAGATCGCGTTTATCGGATGTACCTTGTCCAACAATACAGACCGATAGTACACTGGAGGGGGTGGACGCCACCGGGGGGTTCGCAAGTTCGACCCCCTCGCCATCTGGCATAGCCAGAGATAGGTTATTGGGGGGGGAAGAAGTAGGTTGTAATACTCCAAAGGGTAATAGGCAAGAGAGTACAGAGGAGCTTAATCCGAATTTAACCAAGTCGGTGACACCGCCACCACAGACACCACTGGGCCGTCCCAGACGGATTAGGAAGCCAGTCAAACGATATCTTTTAGAGATTGATTAGTCTGCGGTAGGTGCATACTTATTGGAGGTTTATTGTTTGTATGGTACTGTTAAACAACTCTAAACTTTTTATGCCCATAAAGAGTTTAGAGTGAAACACAAGTTATTTATTGTTAAATAAGTACTTAGGTTTGCAATGTAATTTTAAGTTTCTTATCTTGTTATCTGACTAATGTGGAGTGTTGTTTAGTTAAATAATCTAGTGTATAAAATACAGATTAGGCTCGGAGGTGTAATGTACCTAGATACGAATCTATAGTTATGCATAGCAAAGCGGCTGCGTCCGCTGCCCGTGTCCTTGGTCAGTCGCAATAAAGCTGTGCCCGTAATACGTCATGTGTTTAATTTGTTCAGATACCAGTATAATACATCAGCCCATTTGAAATAAAAATAAACTGTGCGTTCAATATTTGCGATGTGAACCTTTTTTGTATGAAAACCACTATAACATTCTTAATTCAATTTTTGCAACTCATGACCTGATTTTTATTATTTTTCTTTGTGTAGATTCATGTTTGTATGTATGTTACATAGTAATTTATTGTGTAATCTACCAGAGATTTGATAATTATTTTCGATGATAGATATGGCGAGTTATACACTGTACCCGCATTGTTATCAATAGCACATTACATACCATAATAAATACACAAAGTCAGACCTAATTGTAGATATAATTTTGATATCTCCCGCTTAATGCAAAAAAAGTATCCAGGAATATGATGTATACTTGCATTGGGTTGAGTTTTTTGTATGCATATATATTCATATGTACTTACAACAAAAAGTAATTAATTATTTAGAATAAATTGGCATAGGTCTAGGTGTTTCTGTATTATAATACTAGCTTTTACCCGCGGTTCCGCCCACGTGGATGTCGGTTATCGCTACCAAACATAGCCTATATCCTTTCTCAAGGTCAAATCTACCCCTATGCCAAATTCCATCAAAATCGGTTCAGTGGTTTAGGCGTGAAAGACGAACAAACAGACACACACACACACACACACACACACACACACACACACACACACACACCACACACACACCACACACACACTTTACCGTTTATAATATTAGTATGGATATATTACGTATTTATAAAAAAATGAAGGTATCTACGTACGTTCATCCACATTCTACAACTCATTATACAAGCTAGTTAAGCTATGCTTACTTTGAGTTTAAATAACGCTGTGTAGAATGTCCTTGAATATTTATTATTTATTTCTCATAAGAACCCACCAATTTCATCGTAATTTCTCTTGGCAATCAGTTAACTAATATTGAATAACCCTTTAATGATAATTGGTATCGTTATTCAATTGAAACATATTCATAAATAACAACCTAATTTGTTCAGAAATACATAATAATATAATGATTCAGATAGGAGTTCCTTGGAATGTTATTCATTATATCAGTAGAATAATTTACCTCCCGCGGTCAATAATTTGACATCGAGCTGTACCTCCACGGGGTACAGCTTCTAAGGGCTAGCGGTAGTAAATGCGGCCGCTACGCAGGAGGCGCGGGTTCGATCCCCGCCCAATGCATATATTTTTATGCATGAATATGTGTACTTGCAATAGTCTGGTCTCGCTTTTGGGCTTTGAAGGTGAGATGGCAGTTGCTTTACGGAAAATATCGAAGTTCAGCTAAATTCGCAGTTAGACTGGTGAAGCGGACCCCTGATTCCAAGTGGAAGGCTTCGGATGCGACTGGGATTAATTCTAGGATGAAGAGGGGTGTAAATAGGGTATATGGGGTCTAGGCTAAACTCACCGTCGAGGGGGTGTCTCAACTGCTTGACGGGTGAGTCTATAGCACAAGCTTTCTTCTGAGATTGGGAAGTGAGGCGGCACTCCACGGCACGGCCACACAAGCAACCTCAGCATGTTGACATTGACACATCTTTTCATTGCTCTTCTACCAATGAAATCGCTTTAAAAAGATGTCATATGAATCAGACGTCATGATGTAGACATATCTCTGTGATTTTATTGGTGGAAAAGATGTAAGAACACATATCTATACCGCCATGCTGAAATTGAAAATAAAAAAAAAAGCAATAAAAATCAATGGAAAAAATGAACGCCATGTTTCAACGTTCAAGTTTTGAATGCAACCGGAACTAACGTTGTTACGAATGATGTATACCTACATACTGTGAAGTACGCACCAAACTGTCGGTATAAAATATTCTTCAGTTTGTACTTTACACCGAAAATTCACCACACGATCTTTTTTTATACCTCACGGTCCTAACCTGAGAGATACACTTTTTTACCATTCAACACGCAATAATCTAAATTTCTCACGAATTTAATGCAAATACAACACAATAGCTTTCATAATACTTAAATCTGAGAGATATTTAACCGCGTCTGTAGTTAAGCCTTGCGACCGCACATGGGTGTACTCGGTATATTGTAGGTAGGTCTGAAAAAGCATTCCATATAAACCGCACAGGGAAAGTTGTCCTGCAGCGAGCATTGTTTACGTGGACGACGAAAGGCCACGAACGATGAAAGAATGAGACTGAAAGTGGCCTAAGGTCCATTTTTTTAAATGTCACTCGGCTGAATCGCGATTTATCTGGGGAAAAATTGTATAGACAATCTGCCAGACAACCTGTCAAATTTTTCAATGTGTATACAATTTTTTCCCACGGAAATCGAGGTTCAGCTGAGTGGCAGTCTAGAATACGGGCCTAAGTGTTGAAACCATAAATTATGGATGAATATAGAATGTTCAAAATTATCTTTACTGTGGAAAATACTAGGTCACTTACAACCTATAGTATGTATCGACTACTGTTACTCGAGAGAGTATATTCTAACAATAATTCTCATGAATAAATTATTTTATTTTGAAGTGATTTTGTATTTTAACTTTTCCTATAATAAAAAAGCTGCCTTTCCACCAAAGCTAGCTTCTTGTCACCGAGCTTGACCGGATCCTGAAACACATTTCCCAATGGGGCTCTGAGAACTTGGTCGAGTTCAATGCCAAGAAGATGCAGGCATGTGCGTTTACAGCAAAGGTATCTTCTTTCGTTCCCCTTCCCACTCTTCAGAGCACGCCACTGCCACTGCAGGACAACCTCAATATCCTCGGTATGGATGTTCGCTGCAAACTGAACAAGTCGCGTAAACTCGGAGTCCTGAACAGAGTGAGACGGTTTTTCACGCCGGAGCTTTTTGAACTTGTAAAGAAGACACCGTTGTCTTCTTTACAAGTTCAAATTCGTTCCTGCGTGGAGTACTGCTCACATCTCTGGGATGTATCCGCAAAGTACTTATTAGATGCTCTCGACAGGTTGCAGCGACGTGCGGTCCGCGTTATCGGAAATCCTGAGGTCACGAGTACCCTCGAGTCTCTGCAGATGCGTAGAGATGTTGCTTCCTTGGCAGTTTTTTACCGTCTCTACTATGGTGAATGTTCTGAAGAGCTATTCCAATTAGTCCCACCCTCCCCCTTCCTATACAGGACGACACGTGCAGGACTTAGATGTCACCCCTATACGGTGCAGAACATTCCTTCAAGAGCCAAGCGGTTCGGTGACTCTTTCCTTTGTCGCACCATTAAGACCTGGAATTCCTTGCCAGCTCACGTGTTTCCCTCTTCCTACAGTCCCGGGTCCTTTAAGCGGGGCGTGAAAAAGCATCTGATGAGGCCGTCAAGCTGAGTGCCACCATTGTTAACATGGCACGTGTATATAATGGTGGCCCTCTTTCTTGAGACTTTACCTTCAGCTTACCATCAGGCGAGGTAAAGTCAAATTGACGTGTCCTATTTATAAAAAAAAAGGTGTGCTAGGCAGCTATGCTACGACGAGGTAAAAGCTAAGCTAAGAAACTATGTGACCGTTTTCACTGTGATATACTATGTAGCGTAGCGAGTAAGATGTGCTATGTGCAGCTCGAGCTCTCGTTGTATCACATGAATATTTAATCGTACCGAAGTCTGCACCATTCACAACACGAACCCATAGCACGCATCCACAGTACGCATCCTCAGTATACATCCATACATCCACACATCTATCACAGCAATCATCTTTTGAAATAAAAACATAGCTTAGCTAATCCGTTTCTACCTGTGCTATGCTATGTAGACCAACGCATATGATGATTGATGGATATCGAACGCATCCTTAGAAACTTAGCATAGCACATCTCCGGTGGAAAGGCAGTCTAGAACTTTTCCTTGAACCACAGCAATAGACTAATTGATTGATTTATTGATTAAGTTTGCATATAAGTCCTTAGGCTTCCACGGCCGGCGTTGCATGTAGAATATATTGCTTCCGGGCTGTTTGGTCGTGGTCCATATGAAACGATAATGAGTTTCAGACGTTTCGTCGAACACTGCGGTTGACATCTTCAGTGGCATCAGATGCATCAGTCGCAGAGAAGTCACCGACGAGGCGAGGTCTACGCACTCGTCGCCGCCCAGACCTTCGCCACTGAAGATGTCGACCGCAGTGATCGACGAAACGTCTGGAACGCAAACAGCCCGGCAGCAGTATTATTTATTTATTTATTTATTCATTTCATACATACAAGGTCATTACAGGCAGACCCAATGCGACAGAGTAGCAACATAATTATGATAATTTCATTTACAATATATATTAATCAAAATCATACATAGCAATTACAATATAGTAATTTTCACAACACATTAATTAAAGTAGATATAATTACCATTTCAAATATTATTCATAAGCATGGTCATATCAGAAATAATAATTATTCAGTTAATGATGTTAGTTCAAATAATCAATATGTATGTACAATAAAAATTAATTCAATATCAAAAAAGAAGTTAATGATGTCAAAATAATAATCCAAATAATAATGTCAAAGTAATAATTTCATTAATAAAGTCAAAATAATAATTCAATTCACAATGTCAAAATAATAATTGAATAAATAATGTCAAAATAGTAATTCAATGTCAATCAAAACCCACGTCATTTACGTAATACGCGGCTCCTGCGAACTCATTCAGCGAGCACGAAAATAAATCAACGCGGTCCGCAGTATATTCTATAAGTATGCATATGATAAGTTAGCCCATCTAGTGATCGTCACCATTTCTATGTAGGTGTGTTTCGGGCACGTGAGGTGGACGATAAATTCTACGCTTTGTGCTTGCAGTCCGCTGCGCGTTTTTTAGCGGCGTTTTGTGGGAGCCACTTCTCCACCGCCGCCTCTGTGGCTAGAAATTATGTAATAGCACTGAAAAATGTACCGTCTGTTGGTTTGTTTGAAATGATACATATTTTACGGATGTTTTGTTTTGAAGGAAGGTTAAATAAGCGTGGGAAATAATGTATGAATGAACACTTACATTCAGATTACGGTAAATTTATGAACCACTATGTTACTATTTTTTGAAGTGAAATCTTCTGCGTGCGCGTTGAGCACTTTCAGGGTGAACAAAAATTTTGGAACTTGTGTCATTCTCACCGAACGCTCGGTGCCGACGAAGTTGTTCCTTATTTTTCACTTCTTTTTTTTACACGAGTTTGATTGTGATCATTATCTGTGTTTTTTACTGATTGCATAAGGAACCCTCAATAGCAATCCAATCTCGGTTGGATTGCGTTCAGGGATCAGCAAGTACATAGCCGGGCAGGGGGATTGTGGTCGCAGCAGTAGTGGGACCGGTGGGTGTCATGCGGTGCTGCGATGACAATCCCCTTTTGATGAGGCCGACAAGCTGAGTCCCATCATTGTTAACATGGTTCATGTATGTAATGGTGACCCTCTTTCCTGAGACTTTGCCTTCAGCTTACCATCACGCGAGGTGAAATTCAATTGACGTGTCCTATATATAGCCCCATATATAGTCCCAGCTTACTAATATTACCAAAAGTACGAACCGACTACGGAAAAGAAAGCATTACTTTTGAAGGAGCACAGCTTTATTATAAGTAACCACTAAACATCAGAAGAAGTAACTCTCTCAATATCTTTAAGTCACGATTATTATTGTATATAACTGAACATTATTAATGTCTTAATCTCACTGTAAAGTGTTCCTTTTGTCTATCCACAGGCAATTTTCAACGACAAACAGCATATCTATTGTAAATCATGTTTTCATGTAAGTGGCAATGTAATTGTCTTTTTGAAAATAAATATCTTTAAACCTATATATAGAAAAAAGCATCTGAGGAGCATACTTTGTAGGCCAGGGACCGCTAGCTGCTTCACCTCTTCTTGGTTTGGCTTACATGGGAGCGAATACCGTCCGATCCCTTAAATTAAATAAAACTGCCTAACCTTAGGGTCTCGTCTATTAATCATCAGTTGTATTGGCTTGCCGAGGAGGTTCCCAAAATTTCGTAAAAATAGCTTAGCTTTTAAAAACTGATGATTATATATCTTATACAATAAAACTCTGGATCTTTATGAGATATATATCTCATAAAGATCCAGAGCTAATAATAAACCTTCTCAACGTTACAAAGGCTACCTGCATAAAGCCAACTGAAGTACCTACTGCAGAATGCAAGGCAGCTACGAGATATATTCCACATTACATATCCACAGGTATATTTTGTATTCTATATTATACTAGCTGAAGCTCGGGACGTCGCTCTTTTCGCGAACGTTCACTATTAACTAAATCTTACCGGCTTGCTCTGCAAAGTCAAGTCATTCTAGAGGTAAAATATATTATCCAACGGCTTCCCCTTTTAAAATTTTCAGATTCTGACAAGACAACATTTTCGGAACCGAAAGTACTGGTGCAAACGTTTTTATAGGATTGGACGGTCAGGTGGCAGTTGCGTCCGTTAATCCTAAAATGAACTATTATCATGTAGGAGAACGGATCCGGGCGCTGAAGTGAAATCAGAACAGCGAATTCTTTGACATTTTTTATATTTTAGAATGATATTTTGGTTGACTGTCTTATTTTTCTGAGATTTATTTAAGCAGTAAATATTTATTAATTATAATTAGAGACGGCCTCTGTGGTGTAGCGGTAGTGCATTTAACTGTTACGACAGGGGGCGCGGGTTCGATTCCCGCTCAGTGCAAATATTTGTATGCATAAATATGTCTGTTTGCATTGGTGTGTATGTATAACATGTATGTATTTACGAAAAAAAAAGTATATAAGTATTTTTACCCGCATTCTAGAACCCATAACACAAGGTAGTTAAACTATGCTTACTGTGGGTCTAGAGAGCGTTGTGTAGAATGTAATAAAAGTCTATACTTGAAACTAACATATAAATATTTAAAAATAAATATATTAGAATACAATTATTAAGGATTCTACCGCGATTTATTGTTATCGTTAAATTATTTTAACGTGCGTTTTTTAATATAATTCAAATACAAACAAACACACGCTTCGACACCTATAAAAGATATTGAAAGAATACCGAGAATCTCAAGTGCAGGAGATATGCATCAATCTTTTACATCACAAAGCGGGGCTCCGAAGCTCTACGGGGCTCGTGCGGGGCAATAAAACGATTGCATTGCCCCCTCCCGCTAGGTAGTAACCGAGAATCTATTACTATTGGAGAGAAATTTATTTTATTAGGTTTTGCTACTTCGAAAATAACATACTATTTCTGTAATTATTGCTTGGTTTGATCAATAATAAAAATTCGATTAAAATCGTTATTTTTATCAAATAAATATTCCCATGGGGTGTCGTACAAGGCGACTAAGGGATAGGGCTGATTAACTTTAACATCAGACAGATATGTACAGCCCAGACTCAGCCTCAGATGCATGGCTCGAGTCAACAATAGTGCCCGGAATACGGCAATAGGCTCACCACCTATTACGTGGGACCTAATACAGATTGGTGAAATGTGGATGTTAATTCACCTCTGCCTAACCCTCCGGGGATAAAGGCGTGATTATATGTATGTAAATATTCACTAAATGCGTCTAAATTAAAGCCTGCTGAGTTTCTTACAGGAGTTTTCTCAGAACAGGGTCACATTTTAAACCAGTCAATTTGGGAAAAAATAACCTAGCCACTTTATCTTTGACATTTATTAAGTCCCGTTTTTAAAGGTTACAAAATAAATTACCGTTTACTTCGACTTTAAAATAAAATACAGTTTTAAAATTATAAAAAAAATACAACGTGTACACTGCTTTGGATGCAACCTGTAGATAGAAGGTGAGGTTGCCTTGTCTTAAACCTTAGAGATGCTAGGCATAGGACCCTTAATACTATACAACCATATGAAGTGGTGTTGAAACCAGATTCAAATTGTTTTTAACATCATACCCTTGTGTGATACTAAAAAAGACTTGTTAATATGGCTATATTTTTATTGATTAATTTATTTTATTGAGTGCAATAAATCTGTTTTCCAGTACGGCTGTTACACGGCATGTCAATAAAGGACGGCTCACAGCGACAACGTGAAAGCTTTAATGAAAACAAATGGAAAAGCGCAGCGCGGCGACAAAGTTGTAAAGAACCTTACACACTAGTGAAGTAATGTCACTACTATGTAACACTCAACTGTACTAAATGTAGGAAATACAAGGACCAAGGGTTTGGGAAAGGTTGCGGGAATGGAAAGGCTTGTGAATGGACGTTGTGCTATTGGATAGATTTATTATAAACCAAGTGATAAATTGGGCATTATGATAAATATGAGAGTTTAAATAAAATCAGACTCTTATGGATGACGATCTGTAGTTGATTCGTCAAAAAATCGTCGTAAAAAAATAGCCACTATCTATCCATGTCGAGGCGTATCCATCTCTCATATTCATCATAATGCCCGGGCACTTTAAATTATTATTATATTATATATTATTAAAAATTACGAAGTCGTAAATGTATTTAAATAAGAATAAGGCTGAAAAAACATACAAACCATTATTTGCAGGCTTTTTACTCGAACGAATTAGTTTCAGCAGAGAAACAGTATTATGTCTGTAACATTATATTGTGATCGATATTTTTTATTCAATTGTTGAGTGACTCCTAAGGATTTAATAACTGTCTAAGTAAGTAACTAATAACAAATTTATTAACTATTTATTTCTGTGTAAAGACATTGTTTTAAGCCGTTAACTATATTATTATCTATTCTGTGCTTAAGTAAAGTGATACAGTTAAATTGTCCCAAATTTACTAACACACGTGTTCCATACGTCTATAGGCCACCGTTAACACTAGGTTTTATCACTACATAGTATAAAACAAAGTTGCTTTCTCTGTCCCTATATCCCTTTGTATGCTTCAATCTTTAAAACTACGCAACGGATTTCGATGCGGTTTTTTTAAATAGATAGAGTGATTGAAGAGGAAGGTTTATATGTATAATAACATCCATTGCACCCGTGCGAAGCCGGGGCGGAGCGCTAGTTTTATATATACATAGGAAACGTCAATTTGACCTCACCTCACCTGATAGTAAGCTGAAGACAAAGTCTCAGGAAAGAGGGTCACCATTACCAACAATAAACTTCTTTAATTTTAAAAAAATCACACACACGTACTATGTTAACAATGATGGCACTAAGCTGGACGGCCTTATCAACGTGCCTGCCCGATCAGCATGACGGCCGTGAGTTTATTATCTGCTACATAATTGGTATAAAAATAATTTTAATCTTTGAAATAATTGTGAAGTCACCTTTACCCAAACGTAACAAGGCAGCACCTCCCCACCGCGTAGTTTTGACTCTGAACAAATTAAATCAATTAAAGACCAGCCTACGTTTTTTGTGCCCAAACGTCCACCATTTGTTCGTATTAAGCTTT
Organism: Eilema caniola; assembly: GCA_949126895.1. Lineage (NCBI taxonomy): Eukaryota > Metazoa > Arthropoda > Insecta > Lepidoptera > Erebidae > Eilema > Eilema caniola. The sequence goes on from OX421467.1 coordinate 5,875,582, forward strand.
TTTTGTTGACTTTGCCTGTGATCTTTGTTCGTCGGACTTTTGTTTATAAATCATGGTGATTAAAGAGTGAAGTGGGGTAAGTAAATAGATAGAATTGGAAGAAAAGTTCATTTGTTCAAGATGTTACATTAAGTTTCATAGCTAAGTAACTTTTTCAGTTATGTTTCTGGCTTAGTTTAGTTCGGTTGGTTGTAAGCAGTTATTTTGTTGTAAACCGCAAACATGGCTGCTGAAAAGTGGTCGAAACGTCGGTCTAAAATTAAAATAATAACAAATAAATCCGCTAAAGTCCGCTAAAAAGTGGTTTTATTTCAATTTTGTTGTGATTTTAATTTAAAAAAATATATAGTTGAACTGGGAAATCTCCTCGTTTTTTGATGACGATTAAAATATTAATCCTGTTTTGTCTATACCTAAATAGGAAAAAAAAATTTCAAAAATGGTATTATTTTTGTATCAGTGATCAGTTTTGTCTAAAGGACAATAAATTTAGTGTCAGAATCCGATCAGAATAGTTTGTTTGTATGATGCTCTTTGAAACAGACTGATGATTGTAAATGAATTCACTTTATATTCGTAATGAAAGTGCTGCATTTTTTAATAAGCAATTAGGTATGCATTTGATATATGACGATCAATTAGGTTTCATGTACTCTTCACTACATAGTATAAAACAAAGTCGCTTTCTCTGTCCCTATATCCCTTTGTATGCTTAAATCTTTAAAACTACGCAACGGATTTTGATGCGGTTTGTTTTAATAGATAGAGTGATTCAAGAGAAAGGTTTATATGTGTAATACATTTTTAATATGGTAGAGGGTACAGCGGGAACAGGATCTGAGGTTACGCGGACGGAAATATATTGGCGGTACGAAGTTCGCCGGGTCAGCTAGTTACAATATAAACAACAATAAATTCCCACTTTCCCACTGATCTGATTTACAACACTCAATAGAAAGTCAATACAAAACAATCATTTCGTTAAGTAAACAAACTGGAAAAAATTACTGTCCTTGTTTCATTGAAAACTCGAAATAATGAGTTCATCACGAGTGCCTAAGAGTGCTTCGATAATATTGTGCAGTACTTAATCAATGCGTTGAACATCTTTCTACAGTAAAAAAAAATTGTGTTTGTTTATTTTTTTCTAACTGGCCCCGGCTTCGCTCAATAGATAATTTGAATTCCCATTAATGGGTATCTCATCTATGTATGTTTAACCCATGATTTTAAATAATGTAAAAGATTCTCGAGAATTTTTAGAATTAATCTTCTTCTATAAACGAAGTATCTAATGCAAAAAGAGTTCCTGAGATTAGGTTGTTCAACCGAACATACAAAATTCTCGGCCTTATTATGTTCGTAGGTATAAATGCATGCTTAATAGCTTATAGAATTTAACCGAATACGAATTGTGCACAAAACTTTAAGATTTCCGAATAACAAAAATAAACATTACAATGCACAACGGGTATATCAGCTACAGCCTAGTCAGTGAAGCCAAAACATAGATAATAAACGAAGTTAAGTACTAGTATAAATATTTTTAAAAAAACTGCGCAATGCCAACGTAGTGGTACAATACTATTATACTGAAGTACGGTGGACGGCACTGCGTACCGGGGCATAATGAAGTCAATATAAAAACGCAAGCAACGAGTCACATCATATATCATAGCATCAAACCTTAGGGTGCTTACATAAAGAAGCAGGTTGGCCCGCGCGAGCCCGCCCGATCGACCGATCGCGCCGATGGCCGCCGACTGGTCGAAGCGGGAAACCGCTTCTCTATGTAATCACCCTTGTACAGTATAACTGCACTTCTTCTTTTCATAGTTATCATCATATTATTGTTTTCATAGTTATCTTTGTTACCTTGGAAAATAGCCAAACAGTGAGATATGTTCGAAAGTAATATCGTACATTATCAAACTCAACTACGTACTTATAAAATGGAAAACAAAACAAACGCTATAAAGAATAAGCCTCACATAGTTTTGTCACAACTCTGCATACACAAACAGAGGACCAGACCACCGTCCGAGTACAACTTTACCCGTAAAACATTTCGCTGCCAGCTTCTGAACAAAAACACGCCAGCTCAGACAAAACCGCGGTAAAAAGTTGTGAAACAAAGAGTTGGGAACGGTTTTGTCTTATTGTGTAAACGTCAAGAGACTTCCTACTTGTTTATGCTGCATATAGGTGTTTATGCTGCATATAGGTGTTTAGTTAGCGCAATATAAATGAACACGATATTTAGCAATTTTTTTTGAATCGGGCTAATTTTTGAGATACGTCTGTATTATATTATGATATCACTGTGAGAGAAGCAAATCACGAAATAAAACGCTATACCAACCAGTGTAGCCAGCGTAGAACCAGTACGCCAACGCTTCCTTCAACATTGGGAGAGGCCTAAGTCCGACAGAGGACTTCGATGACCTAATGATTGGTTCATACAAAAATACTTAAAACAGCAAAAAAGCATGAAGGATGTAGTGTTTCTGTGGAAGCAACTATCATCTGAACGCTGGTACCTGAACCCTCTGAAGTCTGCGTAAGAGCATTGCCCGTTAATGAGCACGTGTACCAGCTTGGAAGTGAGATTGATGGGATCAGTAGTGTCAGTGACTGACAGAAAGCCATCCCAACTAGACATTTACATAATACTAGCTTTTACCTGTAGCTCCGCCCGCGTGGATAGTTATCGCGACCAAACATAGCATAAGAAGACAGAAACGATTGTGCATACATTCATGGGCCAAAATAAATAAAAAATATTCGATGAAGCGATTCAAAATTGATGAACAAATTGGTTTATCAATAAATGATCAATTAGTCTCGTTATATTAATAAAAATAACCATATCTCAACTTGGCCCAAAATTTTCCATCTCCTTTCTTCAAAATCGGTTCAGTGGCTTAGCCGTGAAAGACGGACAAATAGACTCACATACACACCTTCCCATTTATAATATTCGACCTATAAACATAAAACAAGTGTTACATTATTTCATAGGTGGTTTTGTTATTATTATACTTCCGTTAAATATTTGTTCATACTTTCACTTTCAATTATAAATCTGATACTGAGAACAGCAAAGTTTTGTTTATTTGTTTCCAGTTCACAGAGAAATAACTTTGACCAGTTTTATCCATCGTTAATATTTTAAAGGGTTATAATATAACAAAGTTTTTATTTGCAAAAGTGAAGACCGCAGAGGCTTTCATTGAGCTCGGCCTTGCAACTTTGTGGTATTAGTGCCTTTGTGAGTCTTTTTAACTATGATCAAAGGATATTTGTGGCGGGCAAAATAATTGTGCTAATATTGCTCAAGTTTAAGATTGAGTAAGTATGTCGGTATCTTAAAAGGGGTGAAAACCGACCTCAAGTACCCAGAGTGCATAGAGGAAAAGGAGACGAGTCTCCACCTGCTGGTCGAATGCCCCATGTACTCAATAATAAGATGGTAAAACAGGAAACACTAGAAGCACAAGACCGCGAGGATCTGAAGGTGGAACAGATCGTAAGATTCTGCAAAGAAACAGGTAGGTTCGATGGAATGCCGAGATTGCCAGACGCCTCTTGGCCTCCAAATGGGACGAATGGGGGATTTGGGTGAAATGGCCCGCGCAAAAGGGCAGATCACCCTTCCGGACTACGGCGTCCCCCGCTGAAAGTAAGTAAGTAATGTCGGTATCTTCGCTCCACAAAATATTTTTTACTGGCTACAGACACCCATTTGACCTCCTAACCCTAATCAGTAGATGAACCGGCTTGCAGGTGCAGTTGGCTTGTTGGAATCTAATAAACGTTAGGATATGGAATAGATAAGCCTACTTTTTAAAGAAATATTTATAAAAAATATCCGGTAAAGAATAACATCTTACATTTATTAGTAACAACAAATACTTATTTATCGTTTCGAATTAGATAGAATTTTTTTTTAATCGGCACAAGTGGGTCTCGACCCTGCAACCTTTCCTTTACAGGAGGACAGCTTTGACCACTGGGCTACCAGACCACGCCCGAGCTAATCCAAATTTTTCTTTATATCCGTCTTTGAGGCGACGGTGGAGCCATCTGCCGATATTCTTACGAACTATCGGAACCAATGAATGATTTTTCAATCATTTTTAAACATCGATTTTTGTCTACTCCGCCCAAATAATTAAATTACATTTTTGAAGCATTAAGGCCCGTACTCTAGAATGAAACTAAGCTGAACCTCGATTTATCTGAGATATACATTGTATACATATATTGACAAATTTGACAGGTTGTCTGGCAAATTTTCTTTACAATTTTATTTTTCTACAGGTAAATTGCGATTCAGCCGAGTGACATTCTAGATGGTAGCTCAGTGGTCAGAGCAATACCCCTGTAATAGAAAGGTCGTGGGTTCGAGTCCTGCCTAGACCGATTCTAAAAAAAAATCCTATCTAAACCGATATGAAATTTAGAACGATAATGTTTTAAAAATGTCATTCAAATTATTTACAATTTTATTAGTGCAGTGATAGACGATACAATCGAGAATACTTTTTGTACCCGAATCACACAAAGAACCTCAATCTTTTCAAACATCGTAAATCTACAATAAATAAGAAAAATCCTTAGCTAAGGCTTGACGTAATCCCATTAATCTTCGCGTGACAAAGTAATTCAATCGGCGTCGCATGTTAAGATACGCCAGAGAAAATGTTCATACATAGTTCAATGAACTATAGTGGCACCCGCACTACCAAACTGTCAGTACAACTATTTATTAGAAAACACATACACACACACATACACGCACACAATTATACACACACGAGTTTTTACCTGAGATCTGTGTGAGTGTGTGAGTGTTGGTTACCAGATGATAACAAAGACGTGGGTGTACAGGTTTAACCTTTCAGGTCAAACTACACGCTACTCCATTGTCATATAACGATTGCATGACGATGTAAAAATTTGGGAATTAACCAGGAACAACCATAAAATGATGATAAACGGTTCAAAATGCTTTTGTATCCTGGTGGAGGTATATCCTCTCTGTATAATCTCACTTTTCTGCGCTATTCGAATAGACACCGGACAGTTTGCTTATAGAATAGGGACATTGTGAGTGTGGTATGTGACGGTACATACAATGTGCGAGTGGATGAAGATCCTTCTACCTTAGGGACTCAACGACTGAGGGCGTGCGCCAATGAGCCAGTCAGCCTGTGCCCTGTAAAATAGGCCCGATACGACCATTTGCTCGAAAGCACAGACTAGTTAGGGATGCTAGGAGTAAAATAAAAGAAAAAAGTACAAGCAATTTTCAACCTTATTGACATGACATGGTATCGAGTTTTTTTTCTTATATTCGTGATCAGCGTCATCAATTAAAGCGAAAAGACATGTAACTCAGCAAAATGTCCTTAAGGTCGAAAATTGCTTGCAGTCGCTGTTTTAGTCTCTTTGTGTTCCGATATCGGGTCAAAACAGTGGTGTTGGCTCCGATAACCAATATCGTGCCGAACAATGTGAAAGAAGGATACATATCTCATACATTTGACTTCCTCCGATATCAGATGTCGGATATCGGATATCGGATGAGTGTGAAAACGCTCTTAGTCAATCACCGTAAATCGAACCGTGAAAAGGTGGCTTTATTTGCCATTATAATAATCACTGTAAATCGGGGGCATTGTATGCCATAGACAATAATTTAAAAAGTTTGACGCGACAATATATGTCGACGTTACTTTGCTCGAGAAGACTCGAGATAATATCTCCTCTCGATTCGAGATAGTTGACGACGCGCGCATGTTAGCCCTGCAGGGCCCTGCAGGGCTAACATGCGCGCCACGAGATAGCTATCTCGAGGCATTTTGCCGTTTTATGTCGATATGTCAACTGTTGGTAACATGCAGGGCTAACATGCGCGCCACGAGATAGCTATCTCGAGGCATTTTGCCGATTTATGTCGATATCGACTGTTGGTAACATGGCAAATTTCATGGCGATCTGTCAGATGTCGACATAACTCGACTTCGAGAAATCATCTCTACTTGGTGTCTGCAAATTGTAACATACGTGCCATGTAATGTTTTGTCTCCCGTCGTTCATTTGGTCGACGAGAAGTTATCTCGTGTATTCTTTTCTTGAGCTCGGTTCATTTTGGACTAAAACAGCGACTGCAAGCCATTTTCGACCTTAATGATATTTCCTTTGTTACGTGTCTTTTTGCATTAATTGATGACGCTGATCACGAATATAAGAAAAAAAATTCAATAGCATGTCATGTCAATAAGGTCGAAAATTGTTTGCACTATTATTTTCTCTTTTTTTCATACCTAGCATCCCTAACTAGCCTGTGCTTTCGAGCAAATGGCCGTATCGGGCCGATTTTATGGGATAAACGTGAAAACAGCAACTAACATGTTTAAAAAATGTGTATGCCATAGACAATAATTGAAAAAGTTTGACGCGACAAAATATGTCGTCGTTACTTCGCTCGAGAAGACTCGAGATGATATCTCATCTCGATTCGAGATATTTGACGATGCCCGCATGTTAGCCCTGCTGGTCGAAACGTCAGGCAATTCAAAATATGTAAATACTTATACACATATATTGGAGCAACTCATGAAACAAACGAGGGTCTGACGCGCGCGGATTGTTTTGTACCTAATAATCTATGCTTGGTGAATATGAGCTCGTCCACCGCCAAAGCACCCCATGCTATCCTCAAAAGATATACAAGAAACGTGTACTGCGCGTATAGAGCACATTTTCGATCTAAAATAAATGTTCTGTGGTATACCTATACCATGATCGCGTTAATCCCCATTATAAATAATTATTCTTTTAATTGCAATGATAACATTTTCCAGATGATTTATCTTTTAAACGAATTTATTAAAATCAAAATAACTACATAACCGTCTTCGAAAACACTTCTACTTTAATCTTCCCCTACCTTTGTTTCACCAATCTTAAGATAGAAGATAAAAAACGAACAAGAAAAATCTTATTTCACAAATTGTCCGCCATTTTTCAGATAAGACTGCTTGCATCGAGCTCAGGCAGCATTTACCTCCAATACACTTCACTTACTTAACTTACACAATTTCTTTTGCCCTAATAAGACTCCCTTTAAAGAATTACTTGCTTTTTATTACCTTTAACGCGCTGTGAACAAGTCGGAAACTCGGGGCGGACATCAAAGCATCAGATAATCCAATAAGGTACATTACTTGGCCTTACAGTCCGGATAATTTGTACAGGGATCCGCCTTAATCAACTTTGATAGAAGAAAAGACCTTTTTTATATTCGTCAGGTAATAATCAGGGCGCGACGGCTTGATGAATTGCGATCAAAGTTTCACGAACAAATAGATGTGCGTCTTTTATATGTGTTTTTAATGAAAAGATTTTGTTCATGTTGAACAAAGTTCTTGACATTTGTTCTGTATTAACAAATTGTTACAAATCATTCAGTATTTTTTTATGAAGAAAATCTTAAAAGAATTATACCTCACTAGAGAAAAAAGATGTGTCATTTTACGTTGTCAAAGTTATGTTACCGCAGTTGTGGAAGTCGTATATAGCCGAATCGTCATACAGACAACGATAAAACTAGTACAATTTTTGTAAACCTTCTTTACATTAGAATACATGTATAAATAATTGAGTCATTATAATATAATCCTCTGAAGATAATTTTATGATAATTTAAAAGCTAAAGTAATCAATTCGACTTACAATTTGTTAATCTATTTTATCGTTGACTGCACATGTACAGTTATACAATGAAAGTAGTGTTCATTTAGTTAGAACCTCAATCAATGGGATGCAAGTTGAACTAGATTAGTTTGCCGTAATAATTGACAAGTGTACATTGATCCCGCATCACGTTGCAATCCCCGCAGAATAGCGATCTAAACACGCAACAAACAGACAAACATCACTGGAAACTAACTACGTACACAATGGATGTCAAAGTTTTTTGAATAATTTTAAATATATTTTTGAAACTCAATGACATATTGTATTACTACTCTCTCCGACTAGTTTCGGCCAAGGCGACCACTTCAAAGATCTCCCAGTACTAGTTGCTACGGCACCCGAATTGTATTAAGCGTTATATGGCGTGAATTCTTCATTAATAACTTGTTGAGGATGAACATTTTTCATATACCCCCGGTTCGTTAATAGGAATAAGAATACCCAAGAGGAATATCAAGCCGAACCCTTCAAATTAAGTAAAAAGTTTGCTTTCCAGAGGTTGCATACATATTCCAAACATGAAATAAAACTTCTACAAGAGTTTTACCTCTTCACGAGGCAACCTCATGACCGCTTGACCGACTTTCTCAGGACCAAAAGGTTGAATGGGTATTAATTTGAAGATACCCTACATAAGTAATATAATTATGTTTTACTGACCTGTACTACTTCGGCTTACCAACGTCCTTGAGGCACAAGTCAACCTCACCTGCTGGTCAACATGAGCTTTCGTATTTTAATTCGTTATTCCCTTTCAGAGGTGGGACGTCAGATGGTAGTTGCTCCCGGAAAGTAAAAAAAAAACTCAATTGGTAAACTTGCGCGGCTAGGTGTGGCTGACTGTTAAGATACATATTTGTATGCAGTGGTTGATCTCTTGGACTCGTAGGTACTGAGTTAGATTGTCGATTTTCCAGGCAGTAAGTCATCTGTTCCAACTATTTGGTAATCTATGCTTCGGGCTCCAAATCAATAACTTTGAACGCAACTGGGAAATCGTTGTGAGACTGATGCTGTTAATCGCAAAAAAGAACGACTTAGTTTGTATAGCCATATAATAACACGATAACACACATTCATATTCACACATTTTGCTTTTATATATAACACAACATTTTATCACAATGGTAATAATATGTTTTAGATTATCTAGATTATGTAACGGCTGCAGATAATAAAGGGAGCAGGAGGTTTCATAAACCTTTTTAATAATTAGTTTTATAATGATTGCTTTGTATACTGTACAATATTGTAATTTAACAGTTTTATATGCTGCTATTTTTTTGCAGCTATGCAAAATAAACGCATTTTTGTTTAAAGAAAATTTGAGAACCATTGTACGAACAACGAACCATACGATGCTTTTTGCTAATCAGGCATCTAGCTCGGCTCGCGGGCGACGCGAGCGCAAGCACTGAGTTATGGCTTCCCCATGCTAATGTGTTCGCCAATCTAAATGCAAATCTGTATAGCTAATTACAATCAAGATTTCATTGCTACTGAACATCGTTTAGCATGGGGTAGTTTTTTATTGGTGTGGTTTATGAAACGATGGGGAAAATGGTGGGTGATTTTTTGGTTCACTAATATCTGGACCCAAGCCAGATACGCAAGCAAGCCTGGATTGTCAGATCATACGATAGCCGTTCCCATGAAAGTGATAAAAGTCAAACTTAAAGAAGGAAGGAACCGAACCGGGAATCTGACCGGGAATAATAATTACGATGATGGTGATTAAGGAAAAGTCCGGATCTTCTACTAGGATCCCCTATTTTAATTCCCCAGGGGATCGAAAATACTTGCTATTCCACTGCCACCAGAGGATTCTTATGCATTCATTACTCATTTTTATACCATTTAGGTGGCAGACAAGCACATGACCCTCTTGCTGGAAAATGGTCAGTAAGGTCACCGTAGCATATGAATGTGTGCAACACCACTGTGCACGAGTGTGACGCCCGTCACACTCGTGCTGCCGACCCTGTATATTTTGTCCTATAAAATAAAGTTCCTGCAGCTGGACAAAGTATGACTATACCACGACCACCAAAATGAATCACAAAGTTTTGAACTTACATTGAAACGTAACTTTCATACCTGAAATACTACAAGTACTTTATACAACTTTCCTAGAAGTTTTTATATTCTTCCTCCTGTATAAGATAGTATTTTAACTGGACTATAAAAATATTAGTTGAAATTCTCGTTTTACTTCACGAAGAAAATACTTTCCAACAACTTGTTCTTCAAGTAATATTCTTCAACCGTTAATAAATACTAGTCAAGGAAATGGTATTCTCGGAAATATAATGTTTAGTACAATATTATATACACGTTTGTTAATTCTCGAACGAGTAATCAAAGTCAATCTAAACCAAATTATAGAGTGAGGATACAATAATTCGCACGCAGCTTAAAATTGTTAGGATTGTTCAAAACACCACGTGTTGTGTTCCCAGCGGTGAGTAGGGTAGCCAGAGCTCACTAGAGGGTATTTGTGCTGTCAGTGCGAAGACCAAAGGCTATGCCTGATTTCGCTTCTACGCTGACGGCACAGAGGGTCAGCAGCACGAGTTTGACTCCCCTGTTGTTGCACACGTCCATAGACCACGGTAACCTATTTCCATCAGGTGGGCCGTGTGCTTGTCTGACACCTAAGTGGTATAAAAATGTTACGATTTTCAGCAAGCAGTAAGTTTTCTGTCTGAGACAAAGTTAAGGATCATACAATTACCAACATACGGTGACCTTTGACCTTGAATAAAAAATTCAGGTATCGCATCGATGAGGATTTTTTGATTTTATTAATGATGGTGTTTTCAAAACGTGGTTCCGTTCCCAGCAGAGTAGAATTTGGGTGGGACCAAGGGATAGGGTTGATTAACTTTAACATCAGACAGATATGTACAGCTCTGACTCAGCCTCAGATGCAGGGCTTGGGTCAACAATAGTGAGTGGCAAACCGTTACGCAAGAGGCGACATATTTAAGTTTAGTTTTACGCCATTTCTTTCTTCTGTGTTTACCAATGTTTTTAGTAATAAATTTTTATGCATTCACGCGGAAGCGATCAATGTGCACTCGTGGACACCGCACGCTCCGACTTGGATAGATTAGGTTAGAAGGGTAGGATCGTTCGTGGGTTTCCTTGTGATAAGCAGGAGTCCCGCGAAGCGGGGCTCCGTCGACGTTGCTTCACTTCGGGAACAGTTTATGTAAGTGGAACAACAGGATTTCGTTCACCGCCCTCCGTACTTTAACGATGTGCTATCCATTAATCTGCAGACTAACCAGGTAAAGTGCAAAAATTAGGTTTTTGTACTAAAATTTTGTATTTTAACTGATCGTCAGGTAATCTGCAGATTACCTGGTTAATGTGCACATTAACGGATTCCGCACTCTAACGGTAACGGCCTTATTCGCATTCTAGAACCTGAAAATGTATCTCAGAATTGATTTGTTCATTATTTCAATTCAATTTAATATCTATTTATGATCAGACTATTTATACTGATGATTGATGGCACGTGGTGGAACTTCTTATTAAGTAGGCATCTACTTAATATAAATCCATACTAATATTATAAATGAGAAAGTGTATGTGTGTGTGTGTGTGTGTGTGTGTTGCAAGGCTAAGCCACTGAACCGATTTTGATGAAATTTACGCTTTGGACAAAAGCTAGTAACTACTATAAAATTGGCTTACTGGACTTAAGTAACCAGTTCTGAATTGAATCAAACCGCTGACAAAAGCTCCCTACACATCCAACCACTGCACGTACAATTTCTGTAATTTTCGAGCCCATTGGCCGGGAAAATATGAATCCCCGCAACAGTTCAAAGCGCTTAAGAATTAACTTGACGAAGCGCTTGTGGCGTGTGTCGGAGTAATTACAAGAGTTGTAAGAGCAATAGAGTTGAATGTAAATAGGTGTTTATAGGAAATGACATAATATGGAAGTTATCATAGATATGTTCATTCAAACCGTTAGGTAATGAACGCATAGGTATACATGACTGCTGTCTCCTAAACTAGATCAAAACCTGTGTATTAGATGACAGTATATATATTTTTTTATATTGGGCATAGCAATTTGATTTCACCTCGCGTGATCATAAGCTGAAGGCAAGTTGCAGGACAGAGGGTTACCGTTACATACAGGTACCATGTTAAAAATGGTGGCACTCAGCTTGACGGCCTCATCAAAAGAGGATTGTCGTCACACCTACGGTGAAAAAATTGTGGCCTTCAACTTAACTTCAGCTCACTTAAATTCAAAATGAATGAATTTTGAATTTAGATTTTTGCTAGACAAGAATTAGAGTTTAATAACAAATGCAAATGAAACTTGGACTTATAACTATCATGACGTCATCGTTCTCAATGATGACATCGTAATAAGAGCTAAGTGCTGTCTTTAGGGTCTTCCCAACACTGATTATGGAGTGTTTGAGTAAGTATATGTCATCACCATGTGCTGGCATGCACGCATTGGATTATTATTATGAGTTCTATGTGTCTCTAGCTTGTCAGCTGGTACAGGTACTGAACTATTCTTTAAGCTTTTTTGTGATATTTCAATGGTCTGCGTAATTTTCGTTCCGTAAGAAACTTATACAAATTATTAGAACACAAATTTTAATTAAATTAAATTAATAAAGTTACTTACTATATAATTACACAACACTAAAAAAGAAAACTAAAAGTTAAAATGCGTCGTGGAATTCATTCATCTCTTGTGGAAGTGTTCCCAGAAGACTGGCAGCATTGCCACGTTGTATGGCAATGCTTAATTTCTGAAGACCCCAAGGTCCAAACGTTTCAACTCCAAACGGCACAAATTCATAATCTCCAATGAGATTGGAGTATTTGTGCCGCTTAAGAAACTCTTCAGAAGCTGCAGCAGCACCAGTACAGCCAGCCGTGCCAGGTAAATGGGTAGGGGCAATGGTGTCGACGCAAGTTGCGTCCCACACCAGATTCCTACCCATTTTCCAAGGCATTAATGACATCCCATCCGGTCTCTTGTCATCGTCGTTTGGTCCAAGCACAGCTGGAACACCGGCGGTGACAAGAGCACGGCGGATTATTTCGTTGAGGCTGGCGTGCCGTGGAATTCGCCCAACGCTCCTGCAGCACGACAGGCCTTGGTGTCCAAGTCGATCATCTGCTTCTCTAAAACGGCATTGATGCGGAGAAACACACGGCGCACCTAAGCGGAGGCACGTCGTGATGCGGAAGGTAGTGTTATCGAACATGGTCCCTACGAAAACTAAGAAAAGAACTTAGAGAACTAAGTCATCATACTTATATGAGATAAATTGTGTGATCTTCTTTCAATTATCATTTAAAAAGACTTATACTTATGTAAAAAATATCAATAATAGGTACATTAAAAACACCCAAGTAGGTACATATTAACAAAGCAAGGCGCATTTTTATGCAAACATTTTTGAAGCTTCAAGCAATCAGGAATTCTTGGCATACACGAACAGTTTTTTAGCTCTTTAGCAAATATAACTTGAGTAGGTACTTTAAAAATGATACATTTTAACCCTTCCTGTTATTTGCTCACTTGATGAGTTTAGGGTTAAAAATGTCTATCAAGTAAGCGAACTAGAAAGCTCTAAGTAACTCTCTGAGCTCATAATCCTTGACGCACTCCACAGTAACAATTTCACTTTTGACGTCTTTGACACATGACGCAGATCACAGGCGCTTGTTATTGACGCGTGCAACGCGTGCTAAACGCGTGTGCATCGCGTGCAGTGCATAATTATGCGTGCAAAGCGCGCACTACGTTCCCTCTTCTAATTGTTTATAATTACGTCCTCTTTTTTGTACAATTGGTCTCTAATTGGCGACTAGTTTTTTCCGAATTATTCCGGTGCATGTACGTGAATAGAATTTTGGTGCGGGACTTGTAATTTGACTAATTGATTTGGAGTACGGATTGTGAATTGCAGAGCATCGTGTGAAGTCACAAAGCTATTGTTTGGATCACATATAAAAAATTTCTTACTAAGTAAAGGGGAATTTTGTTTTCACCTAAAAATATTCATACTACCTAATAAAAAGTGTGATTTCTTTTTTTACCTGATTTACTATCAACGTCTACACAAAATGTAAGTATTTGAATTTTGGTGAAAACACCGACCTTAATAATAGGTAGGGCCTGTGGTGCGGCCCTAGAATAGCACCACCCCATCTCCTCCCGTGGGTGTCGTAAGAGGCGACTAAGGGATTCAAATACCGGAGGATGGGCAGCAGCATCTTTCCGCGTACTAGCCACCAAACTGCGATCGCCAACCCGCCTGCCAAGCGTGGCGATTACGGCATAACCCCCCATGATGAGGAAACATAAGAAACGGCCCCTAGTCCCCGGCGGCCCCGCTATTCCTGGCTATGGTAGCGGCCATGGTAACGGCGGGGCAAGGGGTGCGAAGAATCCCCGGCAGATGCCAGGCTACCAACCCCGACGACCTTTGGCCATGGCAACGTACAACACGCTCACACTGCGAACCGACGAGAAGCTCGCTGAACTCGAGGAAGAATTGAGCAGGTTACGGTGGGATATCGTAGGATTGTGTGAAGTCCGGAGAGAGGGGCAGGACACCATGATCCTCAAATCCGGTAACCTGCTCTATTTCCGGGAGGGCGACATACTGTCCCAGGGTGGTGTCGGGTTTATCGTCCACAGGTCCCTTGTCAACAACGTGGTCCAGATCGAGAGTGTTTCGACGAGGGTAGCGTACCTTATACTCAGAATCACCAAACGGTATTCGCTGAAGGTCATACAGGTACACGCACCGACCTCGAAACACCCCGACGACGAGGTGGAGACTATGTATGAGGATATCTCTAAAGCCATGCATAGCTCCCGAACACACTATACCGTTGTGATGGGGGACTTTAACGCGAAACTGGGCAAACGAAGCGACAATGAGCTGAGAGTGGGGCAATTTGGATATGGAAAGAGGAATGCACGTGGCCATCTGCTGGCCGGCTTCATGGAGAAGGAGGGCCTTTTTATGATGAACTCCTTCTTCAGAAAGCCGGAACAGCGTAAGTGGACATGGCTACACCCTAACGGTGTCACAAAAAATGAGATTGATTTCATCTTGTCGACAAAGAGGCACATATTCAATGATGTCTCCGTGATCAATTCAGTAAAAACAGGAAGCGATCACCGGATGGTAAGAGGCACATTGAATCTTAGAACAAAGCTCGAAAGATGTCGACTGATGAAGTCTACGCTCCGACCAGCACCTATCCAGTTCCAGAACCCTAAGCACTTTCAGCTCGAGTTGCAGAATCGCTTCGAATGCCTGGGAGATTGCGAAAATGTGGATGATTACAATGACAGATTTGTGGAAATTGTCCAAACGACTGGGTCTAAGATCTTCAAAGCCCGTCGTTCAAAAGGAACCAAAAAGATTTCGGACCTCACCAACAAACTCATGGAACAAAGACGAAATTTGGTTCTGCAGTCCTCTGAAGATGCTACTCAGTATCGGAGTTTAAACAGACAGATCTCCAAGTCCTTGACTCGCGACCTAGACCAATTTAATACGACTCGTATTAAGGAGGCGATTGAGAGCAACAAAGGCTCAAAGGTTTTCGCAAGGGATCTGTCTGTTGGTCAAAGCCAACTGAATAAGCTGAAAGCGGAGGATGGCAGAATTATTTCGTCAAAGCCGGAGCTGTTGGAAGAGGTCGAGAAGTTCTATGGACAATTATACACGAGTGTACGGCAATCTGTTAATAATCTGGCCAAAGACCCAAGAGCCAGATTGACCCGACACTATACCGAGGATATCCCGGACGTCAGCCTGTACGAGATTAGAATGGCTCTCAAACAGCTAAAGAACAATAAGGCACCGGGTGATGATGGGATCACGGCTGAGCTTCTAAAAGCTGGTGGAACACCGATACTTAAAGCTCTTCAGAAGCTATTTGATTCCGTCATACTCGAGGGACGAACGCCTAAGGCATGGCACAGAAGTGTGGTGGTACTCTTCTTCAAAAAAGGTGATAAAACCTTGTTGAAGAATTATAGACCCATCTCGCTTCTGAGCCATGTCTACAAGTTGTTTTCGAGAGTCATTACGAATCGTCTCGCTCGCAGGTTCGACGACTTCCAGCCTCCCGAACAAGCCGGTTTCCGAAAAGGCTTTAGCACCATAGACCACATACATACGCTGCGACAGATTATACAGAAGACTGAGGAGTATAATCAGCCACTCTGCTTGGCGTTTGTGGACTATGAGAAAGCCTTCGATTCGATCGAGACCTGGGCTGTGCTACAGTCTCTCCAACGGTGCCAAATTGACTATCGATATATCGAAGCGCTGAAGTGTTTGTACGAAAACGCCACCATGTCAGTCCGCCTCCAGGATCAAAGCTCAAAACCTATCCAGTTGCAGCGAGGGGTGAGACAGGGAGACGTTATATCTCCGAAACTGTTCACCGCCGGCCTGGAAGATGTTTTCAAGCTCCTGGACTGGAGAAGACTCGGCATCAATATCAACGGCGAGTACATCACTCACCTTCGATTCGCTGACGATATCGTAGTCATGGCTGAGACCTTGGAAGACCTAGGCACAATGCTCGAAGACCTCAGTAGAGCCTCCCAACAAGTGGGCCTCAAAATGAACATGGACAAGACGAAAATTATGTCAAATGTCCATGTCGCACCCACTTCTTCTTTAAAGGTTGGAGACTCTACACTCGAAGTTGTCGACGAATATGTTTACCTGGGACAGACAGTCCAGTTAGGCAGGTCCAACTTTGAGAAAGAGGTCAATCGTCGAATCCAACTCGGCTGGGCAGCGTTCGGGAAGCTTCGTAATATCTTCTCGTCCAAAATACCGCAGTGTCTCAAGACGAAAGTCTACGATCAGTGTGTGTTGCCAGCGATGACCTACGGAAGTGAGACTTGGTCCCTTACTATGGGCCTCATAAGAAGGCTCAAGGTCACCCAAAGGGCGATGGAGCGTGCTATGCTCGGAGTTTCCCTGCGTGATCGAATCAGAAATGAGGAGATCCGCAGGAGAACTAAAGTAACCGACATAGCACACAGAATCGCCAAACTTAAGTGGCAGTGGGCGGGGCACATAGCTCGTAGAACAGATGGCCGTTGGGGCAAGAGAGTTCTCGAGTGGCGACCACGCGCCGGAAGACGCAGTGTAGGCAGGCCTCCCACACGGTGGACCGACGACCTGGTGAAGGTCGCGGGAAGGGCATGGATGCGGAAGGCGCAGGACCGGTCACTGTGGAAATCCTTGGGGGAGGCCTTTGTCCAGCAGTGGACGTCTTTCGGCTGAAATGATGATGATGATGAATAATAGGTCCTCGAAAAATAATAAAGCTGAAACGTGTTAAACCCTAAAGTTAGTTTTAAAATAAATAAGTCTTGTTATAAGTACCTACCAACATAATTTTTTTGATCAAATATTATCTTCGGTAAAATTACCTACTCTTTAGCTCAAGGTAATGTATATTTCTCTGAAAATTGATGCAATATTTATTTCTTTATTTATTAATTTATTTAATATATTTTAGAAAAACTAACAGCTAAAAATTAGTGCTAGAGTCTGGCTAACGAAAGCGTGACCTGAGAAAAAGCGGGAAATTCAAATAACCTTTATGTAGTATCACCGAATACAGTAGGAGAACAATGTTTTGATACCTGGGCTATTTAGAACATTTGTATTATTTATATTTTTTATGAATTACAAGTATCAAAACATTATACTCCTACTGTAGTCAATGATATCTCATAGGTTATTAGAATTTTCCGCTATTTCTCAGGTCACGCTTTCGTTGACCAGGCTCTACAAAGATAGTTTAAATAGAAGATGGCCAATTAAGAGTTTTCATCGCTAAAGTTTTATTAAAAGTATGTAGTAAGCAGTAGACAATTTCTGCAAACACGAAAATAGAAGCCTAAAAAATTTAGTACAAGGAAATAAAAAACCAGGACAGGCCTATAAAAATGAAATGAAAATATAATTATAATGTAAAATATTGCAATATTATCAATTCGAAAAGCTATTTACACACATGCTCAACTAATACTTTCTGCACTTTAAACAATTAATACAAATTACACATCATCGTATACCCCTCAATTCTCTATTCATCACAACCCTGCCAAATCACCCACATATAAAAAATCTATTTGCAATCTATCAATTTTTTAAGTCGATAAAAACGAACCCAATATACACATCAAAGCGAGTCCTTATAACATGTTAGAGGGTCCCATATAAATTATTTATTAACATTTATGTTAAGCCTATTTCGTATGTAGCCGACCTCAGCAGTTCTTTCTTCATAAATAGGATCCTCTTGCGAGCCACAAATCTGGACGGCCATCTGTGCCCAAGTCTTAGCTAGTGACACACGGATAAATAAGGATTTAAGCAATTTACAAAATTTAACTGCTTTGTCTTATGCGCAGCCAACGCAGTGTTCACCTGCACGTCGCGCGTGGCAACTTTTTCACTGTTAATAAATATGCATGAGAGATAAGGAATACCTACATACATACATAAACTCATGCCTTTATCCCCGAAGGGGTAGGCAGAGGTGCTAGCACCCACATTTCGCCGGTTTATGTTTAGGTCCCAATGTAATAGGTGGCGAGCCTATTACCATTAACTGGGCACTTATAAACCTGCGATAAATACACACATCACTTCGAAAAGCATCGAAAAGTCATTGGTGTGTGCCATGGAAAACCTGGGATCGAACCCAAGACCTCGTCTCAGCAGTCCATTACCCATACCACTAGGCTACGGCGGTAGCTATAGTTAAAAATAGCACAATATGGCATTTCCACGCTGTTTTTAAAGATAAGCGTTCTAAAGTTCCTGTTTAATAGGGCAGGAATTGACTAAAAACTTGTCACGCGTTTCCCGCTCGCATGGCCGTTCTATCCTATTATATTTCTGTGGACGGCACGGAAGCTCTCTGATATTACAAGGTCGGAAGAACGAGTGTGACTCCCCTGGTGTTGCACACGTCCATAGGTCACGGTAAACACTTTCCGTCAGATGGGCATTGTGCTTGTCTGCCACCTCAGTAGTTTTTTTTTTCAATAATGCTCAATCGACTATCTCTATATAATCTAAAAATCTCTCTTAATCTAACTATCTAATTAAAATCTAACATGTATGAAAGTAGAAAAAGCGAAAGATATTTGGCAGGATTGTAGTAAGTGGAAAGTTGGACTTTTCGACTACCCCATTGTGAAAAAGGGATATGTTTGTATGTATATTTTAATTGAGACGTTAACTGACATTAAATGTTAAAACAATGTAGTGAAATACTGATGATAATTTTTATTTATTTATTTATTTATTCATACTTGCAACCATAGTTACAAGATTACCTAATACAACGGCAGAAGGACACTAAATAATAAATAACAGCATACAATAACAATAAAACTTAAACTAATTTAACATACTTAACTGAGTGAAAATAGTACTGGAATGGTCTGGTGGTATTCTGTTTTATCTAGATTTCGATTTCAATTTACAACCAATAGTAGACTTAGGCATACCTACTTAGAAGCAAAAATATATCTTGTAGTTCAGCAGGAACATGTGTATATAATAACTATGGGTTATATTGTACAAAGATACAAAAACAACATTAAGACAATCGCGATCAAATTCGTACAAAAAAGATCTATTTCAATTATTATTTTATTCTGATATAACAGTATGTAGTCATTCACTATCTTAAAACGTACCCGCTTCTATCTACCGTGTGTTTGGATTGGTAATTTTATTAAATTAAATTACCCATTGCCAGCTTACGTGTTTCCTTCTTCCTACAGACCCGGGTCTTTTAAGCGGGGCGTGAAAAGGCATATGATGGGGCCGTCAAGCTGAGTGCCACCATTGTTAACATGGTACGTGTATGTAATTCTGCAGGGCTAACATGCGCGCCACGAGATAGCTATCTCGAGGCATTATGCCGTTTTATGTCGATATCCACTGTTGGTAACATGGCAAATTTCATGATCTGTCAGATGTCGACATAACTTGATTTCGAGAAATCATCTCTACTTAGTGTCTGCAAATTATAACATACGTGCCCTTATTTACTCGAATTTTGACATTTAAAATGTTTTGTCTCCCGTCTTTCATTTGGTCGACGAGAAGTTCTCTCGTGTAAACTTTTCTTGTGCTCGATCCATTATGGATCAAAATTTAGTACCTTTATGCTGAAAATGGCGGTGCCATATTATCGGAGCCAACATCACTGTGTTGCCCCGATATCGGATCACAAAAGACTAAAACAGCGACTGCAAGCAATTTTCGACCTTAATGACATTTACTTTGCTACGTGTCTTTTCGCGTTAATTGATGACGCTGATCACAAAAATAAGAAAAAAAAAATCGATAGCATGTCATGTCAATAAGGTCGAAAATTTGCACTATTTTTTCTCTTTTTTTCACCCATCCGTAACTAGTCGGATAAATGTGAAAACAGCACAAGATGTCGGCTATCGGACGTCGGCTATCGGCGTCCGACATCGATAGTTTGACGCGACAAAATATGTTGTAACTTCGCTCGAGAAGACTCGAGATGATATCTCATCTCGATTCGAGATAGTTGACGACGCGCGCATGTTAGCCCTGCTGACCCTCTTTTCTGAGACTTTGCCTTCAGCTTACCATCAGGCGAGGTGAAGTTAAATTGACGTGTACTACATTTAAAAAAAAAACAATCTAAATACTCGTACCTACAAACGTTGTACGACCCACAGTGCAGTATGTCACGAGTATTATAGATCGTTAAAATTCAATTGTGGCTCACCACCCGTCGTCGGTCGTCTCGGCCCTTCTACTGATGTAATAAGTCCATTGAGACTGCATAATTGCAAATCATTTGGGGGTTTTTGTCGCTAGTTCATACTCTATTATGGCGGGCGGTGAGACGCAAATTTCACTATAATCGATATCTCATTTACTTACGTAGTGTTTGGGGTTGGGTATATTTATGCAGATATTTTGTTGTATTTTTTGTGAATAATGTAGTTGATTGAATTTGTTGAAACTTCTTGATGGAACTTCATTCTACTATATTTATATATATTAAAAACTCACTTTACAAGTTCCACACACAAGTGAGTTTTTAATATATATAAATATAGTTTTGTGAATAATTTTATTATGGTTGGGAACCAGAAAGACAGACTTTTTTGGTGCAAGGTGCTATGTGGGAAAGCAAAAATTGAATACCAATGTATAATTAACAAACTACAAACAAGAACAATTCATCAAGGCGACGTGGTTTCTAGGTTAGGTTTTTTTTCTCAAGACTGAGGATCACTCGGTATTCACTCTCGTTAAAGTAAAGTCATTAGAAGGAGACAGCGTAGATGAACGGACTCCAGATTCCAAAGCGTCATTTTTGGTGGTAGTAACCCTCCTTCCTTTTCCCGTAGTAGTGAGACTTTTCCTTCAGCTTACCACTAGGCGAGGTAAGCTCAAATTGAGTAATTGTGTCCTATATAAAAATAACTCCGAAAAAAAACCACAGGTATTAACTCCGGAATGATGACGGAAGAGCCTCAATAAGTAAAAACTGTAAATTGATATAGTAAAAACTATTTCCTTCATTTTGATAACCCACTCGATAAATTTGACTGATTTTTTTTTATCACATACATTTTGGTGTCAGGAAACCAACATACACCTTTGTTCATATTTTATGTACCCAAAAACACTTGGGCAATAAATAATTTTCATTTAAGACGTGAATCATTGAAATCCGTACGGTGGTTCAAAAGGTATGAGGTAATAACGAATATTACAAACATAATACATACGAAGTTAAAAACCCATAATTTGTTCATACATTTGTAAGCATCATATTTCTATTTTCTAACGGAAAAATACATTTCTCATCAGATATTGACACATAAGCCAAGACTGTCGCCTCCGCAATTACCCGATTTCTCCATAAACAACATGTCAATTAGCTTCACCCAGACGAACAATGAAACTACCGCCTATTATTACGTAGTAACTATGTCTGGAAGAAACCAACTACCCTTATTCTATCGGTGAGTCATCTTGTCCCCTGACTGTGGTCAATGTCATATGATATGGTGAGACGTACCAACTTATATATGCAGCTACATTTGCTCCTCTAGATTCCTAACATTTGAATCATAAGGTTGAAAATCGTTTAAATTGTTTATTAAGTGGGTGTATAAATAAGTGTGTATTATTGGCTGTATGTACGAATATCTAATGGGGTGTACGCGCCAGTATTCGCGATTTGGGGTCGAGTAAGATAGCGGTGTATAGCTCTATTAACAATATAGGACGTATTAGGCTGAACCGCCTACTTTATATGGAATTCCGTTGTAAAATGTGAACAAAGAAACTAGTAACAGAAAATTCCAGAATTGGATTATGAAAATGTTCATTAAAGTAGTACAGTCTACTTTCTATGAAAAGTGTATCTATACCAACTCAATAAATATATAAACACTTTCATTTAAAGTTGTATGATCAATAGGTCCCGGGTTCGAATCCTGGCTATTACACAACCGACGTGAACCCACTCCTAGCACAAACAATTTAGTTTAGTTGGAGGGGTTAGAGGGAATATTAGTAATTTCGCAAATTTCGGTCGCTAGTATTCTTTATAAACCAAAAAAAAACAAAGGTGTGTATATATACCTCTTTTATCGATAAATAAATAATAAATAAAATAAATAAATGTTTATTGCAAAGCTTCAGAACAGTACAACTGGTAGTACAGGTACAGTTTCATTGATGAAATTCCTCCTCCTCTCTCACTCTCAGTCACGCTTTAAAATTCTAGACTTATAAGCCTATAATTCATGGATTTATTTCCATTTTTCTGTTAGAGAGTATTAATCTTCTTCTTTTGGTGTGGTTGGTTGCCCATACAAGCTCCGGTCTTGACCTACCAACTGTTGACAGCCGGGATCGACTTTTAACGTGCCCTCCGAAAGCGCTCAAATGTGACACCACTAAACGGTCACCCATCCCAATGGTAACTTTCGCCTAGGTTACTTAACCCACTGAACGTTTTACCGAACAGTGATCCTTATGATAGACCCTATCGCTGGATGCTATAAACATAACATAACATAAACTCACGCCTATATCCCCGAAGGGGTAGGCAGAGGTGCTAGCACCCACATTTTTTATGGTTAGGTGGTGTAATAGGTGGCGAGCCTATTGCCATTAACCAGGCACTTATAAACCTGCGACAAATACACACATAACTTCGAAAAGCATCCAAAAGTCATTGGTGTGTGCCATGGAAAACCTGGGATCGAACCCGAGACCTCGTCTCAGCAGTCCATTACCCATACCACTAGGCTACCTATAGGCTGCTATAAAAGTACAAAAATACAGGTCTTTTTTTCAGATTTCAGCTGGTTGGAAAAAATATCTGTGTTTATTTATGTAGATATTTCTTTGCAATTTTTGTGAATAATTTCATTATGGTTGAGAACCATAAAGACAGACTTTTTTTAGTTCACAAGGTGGTAAAAACCAGAAATTGAATACTGATGTATAATTAATAAACCACAAACAAGAACAATTCATCAAGACGACGTGGTTTCTAGGGTAGGTTTTTTTTTCTCAAGAGTGCAGCAGTGTAGCAAGCGAATTTCTGAATGTAGTTTCGTTTCTTTTTGATAATAAACTAAAATTTCCTTTGATTAAAATTTTGCTATGTCCAATAATTAGAGTACTTTCCCTGTTGGTGGTTTTAAAAAAATCCGCCTTGTATAACACTCGCAAAACAACACGAATCAACTGTAATTACACCAGAGCATACACTTTGGCACCCTTCAATGCGTCACGTGGGACAACCGGGGGCAATTATCTAGGGGGCTCTACTAATTCCTTACATACTTAACCTCATTTGTCTGGCTTATTTAGGACTTATACCGGTATTAGCGGATCACTGAGAGGATTATCGCCAGCAATATTTGAACTGGCGCTACGTATTGTGGGCTTTGCAGCCAATAAAAAATTACACGACCTAAATAAACTTTAGTTGAAAAAACGTTGATATGCCTACTAACTGTAGTAGGTAATTGTACTTATTAGCTAATGCCGGCGGCGATGCCTGCATGGAGGTTTTATCCTGTTCCCGCATCCCATTCCACGGATAAAAGTACCATTTTGTGTTATTATAATCTATCCATGTAGAAGGTAGGACACGACGGTATTTCCGTTCAATATAGCAGTTCGACTGGGAAAGTACCTCCGCCCTACAGAATACCGCGGCCATAATAACCTCGTGTGGTGTAGCGAATGCCGCCTGATCCCCATACCTAATAAAAAGGAAGCCTGGCTCAGGCCTCGTCCACCAATCATTCACCACCAGGAATACCAGGTTGCCGATGAGGTTGACTAGACGCATGGCTAATACAGACGGTGTTATTAACTACACAGAAATGATAATGCGTGGTTCCCAGCAGAGTAGAATTTGGGCCACCATTTCTCTTCCCATGTGGTGTCGTACAAGGCGACTAAGGGATAGGGCTGATTAACTTTAACATCAGACAGATATGTACCGCCCAGACTCAACCTCAGATGCATGGCTCCAGTCAACAATAGTGCCCGGAATACGGCAATAGACTCACCCCCTATTACGTGGGACCGAATACAGATTGGTGCAATGTGGGTGTTAATTCACCTCTGCCTAACCCTCCGGGGATAAAGGCGTGATTATATGTATGTATGTATGAAATCATAAAACTATAAAATAGGTGTACTATGAAGGTTTTGTCATAAAAGAGAAAGAAAGATAGAGAAGTAGATTGTTTAGAATGTAATATGAGGCCGATATAGATAAAAAAACATTAAGAAATAATTAATTACAGCATGAGTCCTATTGAAAATCAAAAGGAATATGGTTGAAACAATGTGAAGAATAAATTAAACTCGCTATGAAGTACGGGGTGCACCCGCGTACTTAGGGTTTATACACACTACACATACGTAGTAGTACAATTTTTAGTAAAATGAAATTAAATAGTGTGCAGGGGTGTGCTCAGCCCCTGTGCGCGTAGATTAGGGCGTGATATCGTCATCGGACGGTGGGTGTGGACCCTAGGGAGTAGGGATTTTTCTAGGGAGATATACGAGTACATGTGACTCTTATCACACTAGTCTTTGAAAAAGGATTTGTTTATGCTTTGCAAAATTTTTGCATAGTAACTGCTTTAATCTTAATTTTTACATATCTTAAAGATAAGTTGGTATTTGGTGGAGACCAAAGTAGTTATAATAAATATTATAAAATCGTTGCACGCGCATCCCAACACATTCTTGCTTTAAAAAATCTTGCTTCTTTTTTGAAATTTTTTGTCTATAACACTCTATTTTGAGATGACCCTTATAATAAATCGGGGTGAAAAATATAAATAAATCTAAAATAAATTGCTTTATTAATTTATCAATGTCACATATCTATACTATAATGAAACAAATAATAAAATAAAGTAAAGTAAAATAAAAATACATAGAATAACTCCTAGATTATGTCACGTCAACTATCCCACACGTATCGCTCCTGGAGTACAGGTACCCATGATGCTGGCAACGATCTAAAAAGAAATATATTGGCTCGGAAATCGCACAACAACATCACACCAGATGTTAACATATAATTTGGTAAATTCTCAATAGAAAGTAGCCAATCAATAGACTCACAAAATCCAAGCTAAACACATCTCAATTCGCAACATTGTCAATTAGCAGCCAGCAAGACTAAATAAATCCATCGCTGCGTTATCTCTGATAGTATCTTCATCCCTAGCAGGAGGGCGGCGAGGGCGGCAGTAATTGGGCCCGATGCCGGACCGATAACACCGTCTGCCTCCCCTGGTCTCCTGATTAAATGCATGTGCATATTTCTGCTTGTACTGTTTTGATAAGAGCTATATTTAGGAGTACATCTATTGGTTGTGGTAAACCTTTGGGCATAGGTACAGTCGAAAAACGATATACTGTTGCACATTTTCATATGAAGGTGTATGTAAAATGCAACCGTATCTCCTTTTGCCGACTGTACATTTTGGACCATAAATGTAGCACCCCAAAATCCGTGTTTTTTGGGGTGCTACGGCGGTGGAGAAGCACTAATTCACCAATTATATATTAAGAAAATCCTCGCGCGCCAGATCCTTGTTTCTTCCTCGAATTCTATCCAAAATATGTGCCCGAGTTATATAGTCCTACTTGCCGGTCCAAGATAACAGTCTTGTGGATGATGACATATTGCATCTAAAGTTTTCACTTTTGAGGCCGAGGCCTTCTTATTATTCTTTTCGGGAGCGATTGTTATCTGGCCTCCCAACGCTTCCAGAGAGGAGGTTTGTTTAGCAGATGCGCCAACGCAGGTGAGCTTGGCTTGGATTTCTAGGATGTTGGTAGGATCCTTTACACCCAATAATACAGTCCTGTGTGTGAATATTTAAAACTGAACAAGTGCGAATTAAACTTGCGTGGATTGAGTTCCATATGATGAATATTAGTAAACCTTTTAAGCTAAGTGAATTTAATATTCAAAAGAAGCAAATAACTGACCGCTATGTCAGCCCAACCTGAAGAAAGAAAAGAATTAGAGAAAGGAAATTTAATCACAACCAAAATAAAAAAAATACACAAATTTTACAGCACTAAATCCAAGTACTCCTCAATATTGTACTCCAACAAAACACGCTAAAAACAAATTAGCTTTCACTCTAGTACTAAGCGAATTAATTATGTGTCCTTTTTAAAGGATGGATAATTACCGATTCAGCCTTTGTAAAGGCTTTTAATCAGAGCCCTTCGTAACATTTGTGCTTACCACTAATGACGTCACGATGACATAGTGTTCAGGATAGGGTTGGTAGTCTGTAATTACCCAGAATCAGGGTAATTCGGGCCGCTGAATATGCCAAGCTTTTTGCTCGTTAGCTTCAGGCGTGGTGGCAGTGTCAGCGCGAGCGGAGCGGAATAACCACGGAGGACAGGGAATAACTCTGACTTGTGTATGAGTTCAATAGCGGGATTGGAAGCAAATACCTGAATATAAACTATTATATTTTTGACAAAGTGTGCAGTTATTTGATCAACAATCATGATATGCATTGAAGCATTTATCTGCAACTCTACCTACAGGAATGTCCTTTATTGCAACCAAACATAGCCACCTAGCCTGTTCTTTCTGAAGCTAAGTTTCATCAAAATCAGTTCAGTGGTTTAGATGTGAAAGTCTAACAGACAGACAACCTGTGGAATGAACTCCCTGCTGTGGTTTTCCCAAGCGACTACAATATGGGGTTCCATTAGAAGGTTTCTTCAGGGTGTTGCATACGTCCATAGGCCACTTTAACCACTTTTCATCAGGTGGAACATTTGCTTGTCTGCCCACTTAAGTGATATAAAAATACTTTCATGTTAATAATTTCTTTGCTTACCAAAAAGCTTGGTATTATTTAATCTATTTGAGAGGTGGGCAGTGGCCCATCCTAATAATCGCTGTCACTGGTTCCCTACGCACTGTGTGCTCCATTGAGCGTAGAAGCGCAGCGTCATCCGTGCTCAGATTGCCGGTGAAACGGCTGTAACGTCGACAATCTTCGTAACGATACATCACAATTTATGAGAAAAGTTCTGTACTGTGAGCCAAAATTCTAAGAACTTCGAGACATCCAGTATAAAGGAAGCCAAATGTTCATTTTCACTCATCATGCCATTAAACATCTTACATAGTAATATCACACAGAGTGTATGGTGCTTCACCAAGATTTTTGGCATTTTTCTCGAGGTTAAAATAGGTTAAAAAAACCATATAGGCAGTATGTGTACAAAGGCTTGAAATAAAGCAAGACAAGACAAGACAAGAGATATTGATAAGCCCCGGTTACTTGACAGCTAGCTTGTCCATCAAAACTTTCACAGTATTATTCATGAATTTTATCAAAAATATTCATAAACAGCTCCTTTTCAATTAATTTGTGTTTGGTACATAATTTAGCTCACTCCCTTATATTCAGTCAATGCGACAGATGTTTTCTTATATCACACAGAATTCATTAAATTAACTTCTTATTACAAGTGACAATCTGATCAGAATCCCCTCATTTCTGTGCCTATTTGGAAAATTAAAACTAGTTTCGTCGCAATTTTTTTTGTTGTTCAGTGTGACACATACTGACTCAAAGACTGTTATAATTTCGATGTCATCGAAGATCTCTACTTTGGTCTTCAATTAAATACTGGGTTTATTTGTTATGACCAAAATTCAGGCCGTTAATTGAACGGCGTCGTTTAGCAAAATGGCTAGGCGGTTAATTGAACGGCTGATTAAGCCAGTTGGCTGCGACATATAAACGTTCACGACAATACTGCTTCACGACTGTGCTGCGTTGATTAATTTACGAGTATTGTTTTTCTGTTAAAGATTTCTCATATGCCATTGAACAGCTGAGTTATATATATATAGTAAAATCAACAATTCCAGAGAGGCCACCACGTTCCCTTTAATAATGACAAATCGTGCTAAATTAGTTTTTATTTACAATAAAACTGCATTTGACAGTGGCAGCCGTATTGCCTCTTTTTGCCGTTCCACAGAATCGTTAGTGTTCCTATTATATATCACTATGACTTTCATGTCTTAACTGCCGACTTCAAATGCACAGTGACTATCAAATGAAGTAATTGCCAGTAATCAACAGGCAATGTTTATGTTTATGTCGTGGCTTTTCCGGAAGCAACTTCTGTTTGACCTCCTAACCCCGAGAGGAAACCGTGCGCTAGAGCCTCATTTGTTATTTAACAGCTGCACTGATTCTGCAGGTGAGTTTCTCTTGGGCCTATAATCTCTTAGAGGCTTGGACGGTTGATCCATAAACACCCACTATTTATATCATATTTTATAAAAGCACTCCAGTATTTCATAAATAAATGTCTCTAATTTAAAGAACATAAATTCAAAACTCCACCACTTCATTTACCGCATCATCAACAAAACAAAGTGAAGGACATTTTTAACACAATAACCTCGACGTTTCCATGCATAATTGAATCACAGGCTAAACGTTCTGCGAGAACGATAAACGGGCAGAGATCCCGTCGGATCTCGGTGAGATCTCGCAGGTTTCCGAACAATAAGACAATTAGACAATAACGTCCGACCGTGAATAGCTTAATCTAGAAGCAAACGCTGTTATCGTTCCCCTTCTTAGTTCGTAAGGGACGGAACAGACGAGCGGAGAAAATGTTAACAGGGAATATTGTATTGTAACGATACCTTCAATAGATGTTTGCCGAAATAATAGTCCAGACATTTATAAAATAAAAATTATGTGAGTCTGTTATTACCACCTGACGAAACCAGACATAGTGCTGCCATTTAAATTATCAATATCTATTATTTGCAAAACGAAATCATTAAAATTGCCGGAAAATCTGTGACAACAATTTTTATGGACATAAGTTTCAAAGCATAAATTTAATATGTTGTGCTAAATTTAATTTAAAACTAGAAACTAACTTGA
The DNA here is from genome assembly GCA_949126895.1 of Eilema caniola. Classification (NCBI taxonomy): domain Eukaryota; kingdom Metazoa; phylum Arthropoda; class Insecta; order Lepidoptera; family Erebidae; genus Eilema; species Eilema caniola. The sequence continues at coordinate 5,904,926 of OX421467.1, forward strand.
CTTAAATACAAAATAAATGCATACCAAATTTCAGCTCAATCGGTTGAGGGCAAGTGCCTTAAAATTGAGTTGTAAGATTCCACCCGAACAAACATACATTGCAAGTTAAATAAAAGCTTGTAAAAATACTAGAAGTTATTATTAAAATAATCTAAAATAAATAAATATTTACGTACATTATGCGTCGCAGAAAGAAAAAAGAAAGAAACACATAAGTTCATGCATGAAAGAGAATCTAATGTCAAAACTTTTTGCTATATTTTTTTTTTATCCGTCTGGAAATCAAGTATTACTTTCAGACGTTGTAAAATCACTTATTGCTTGTCACAGGACAAACGCCCGTCTGCAGCAGCCATGCTCATTGTTACCACCGCAGTGGAACCGCGAACTGGTTCTAAGAAATCTTTGTAACCGTCATTTGCACTTTTCCTGTTATAAAAACACCGTCGTCAGATGAAAAATGAAATATCACGGACAGCCCTCTGCGAGCTTTAAGCTATTTCTTAGTGGATAATACATTTTCTCAGAAAACAATGCTGTGAATTCTAGGATTGTGTTTTGTTGAGTGTCTTATTCTTAAGCTTAAGGAATTGCAGTAGTGGTCGTGACAAAGTTATTATACTGAGAAGTACGTTAATGTAAAAATAAAGAGCATAATCACTAGCAATTTTGTAGAAAAAGTATAACAGTACAGTTATGCAGTGAAGATTCTTAAGAAGGATTTTTGATAAATAAAAATGTGAAAAGGTAATGAGTGATAATGAAGGAAAAATATGTCGTCCGAAATAGTATGGTATTACTCGGGTCCAAGAAAATTTCCTTGGAATACATAGGTGATCTACTAGGTGGTCCACGGTTCTCCCTACGGCAACAAGTTGGGAAGGGATATCTGTGGGGATTTCTTACGACGCCATATCAATATTTGTACTTGTACTACGTATATACGTGGGACCAAAAATATGTCTGGGGGAAAAAGGTTACAATACACGTCTAACCACCGCACACGTCTGTTACCACTTCCCATCAGGTATGTTGTGTGCTTGTCTGTCAAATAAGGGTTATAAAAACACTCAGAAATAAATACTACTCACTATTAAACTCAATAGCAGTTTAGAATAGAATAAATTTGAGTCGTCTTTGAGCTGTATTCAATGTGTCTACTGCCTGGCTAAAAGTGTTCATACCCCACTATGGAAACACAATCTTATGTATAATCTGAATTTATTTTTGACACAATATGAAATTGAAAATTTGTCTTGCACGAGAGCAGCTAGGAACTGAGAACTACAAGAAGCCGGAGCTGGTAAATAAATGAATCCCATAAAAATAACAATACTTGTCAAAATACCAAATTTCATCTCAGTTGTGACAGCCAAGTTATACCAAGTCGGTAATTAATTTATTCACTAAGGGACCTTCGGTCTTAAGTTGTTACGTAATTATCTAGTCTAACAACGTGCTTGGTTGCTGAATATTCAGGCTTATAGTTATATCCACAACGAATTTATAGGGGGTCGAAGAACTTCGAGAAAAGAATGTAACGGCCGTGCCGCTTTTTTTGCATCTGATCATGCCGTCAAAATGAGGGCCACCATTGTCAATGTATGTAGTGGAGCACCTCTTTCACAAGATTTTACTGTCAGCTTATCATCAGCCGAGGTGAAACTATATTAACGTATCTTATGTAAAAAAACTAGATATTTGCGGGTGTGTGAAGATGTGTATCTATATTAAAGATTGGGGTCATCACTGATCACCTAGTATCAAAAACGTAAATGAAAAGTACGTAGGACAAACCAACGTGGTTCAGAGGAGGTATGAGACGTAATAAACCATCATGTAATTCATCGTCATACAAATCAATCTTACTCTCATCAATAGATATCTCGCATGAAGAAGTTACCCTTGTCCTGTGCCAAAAGTAACACACAACACATATATAAAGTCCGGTATATAAGAAAAATTCCTTTCATTCTTCCTACTCCGATCAGCCATTTCCTTCCTTCGACAGCCTTTTAGTTCGCCCCAGTGACGACTTGTCAATTTTCGTACCGAACAGCTGACAGACTATTTACATGCTTTGAACATTACCTCACGTTCTGAGCTTCAGAAGTGGTATGAATTTCAGAATAAGAGATATTGTTTGTGACATATGAAACTGTCTTGCGGATATTATCGAAAGTAACTGAATTGGATATTTTCCTGTTATTAAAAAATATATATTGTCGAACTTATTTAATTAGGAATGGTAAAAGAGTGATAATAGTTGCGTTGGTTCTTACTTTATCGTTTTTATTTATTTTTAATTATTTGATTTGACTATTAAATATTATGACGTTACTAACCAATTTTTCATACAATTTTTCGTATAATTTACCGTTTTGACATTTAGTGAAAAGTAACTAATTTGACTAGTCAGTCAAATACCAAAAAAAAGTAAATAAAATGTAGACATACATATCTAGGTTACTATTTATGCCATCATCATCACATTTAGACGTTATCTCGACTGCATCCGAGGCCAAGATGCCTCGGAGCTCAGGGTCCGCCTTCCGACTCTTCCTCCTCCACTTCGCACGATCTTGAGCGTCCATGGTAGTGAGACCATTTGCACGCATGTCACCCTGCCTACTATTTATGCCGTTTGCTGTGAATTATCACGTTTTGCGGTAACCGCTTGGCTGCATAGAAAACAAATGTACGGCCATGCTACTTCCTCTGGATCCCGGTAGGAGAAGGATCCCCAAGCCAAGCTTACCTGGAAGCCTGTACACCTGCTGATGTAACTGACCAGGTGTGAGAGCAGGCTTATTTTCATAATACGAAAAATATTTAAATAGTACTTAGTATTATTTCAAAAACAGCACCATATCTCGTTGCACCTAGAAATCATTGAGATTGGAAATATAAATACGATCTCGATGTTGGCGTATATTTCTCTCCGGAGTAAGAAGAATATTGGTAATCACGAGACTACTATTTGACGCCGCTGGTCATACAGATGACATTGCGAAACGATACACCATAGATACACTATCTTATACAGGTAGGTCTAGTTTCAAAACTCAAGCCTCATTTAGTTCCGTTCCTAATTCGAAATCAAAATTTCATTCATCACGCAGGAATCGAGATAGGTATATTTTTTTATTTTTTTGTCACATAAAACGTTAGGGTTATCAACAAGAATTTACTATATGTCTTAGTTCCTGTAGTGTAAAGATATTAAAAGCAAATAATGCGGCCCAACAAACATTTCGTCCATAAACAAAATGCTGCTAAGGAAATAACAAAAGCGAAAGCTCTGCGGAAATGGTATTATTAGGAAGACATCGATGTATCTAAGAGCCGGGAAGTATCATTAAGTATTGACAGAAAGATAGGGGTGAACTAGAAAGCGGAGTCATGTTCGTCTAGGGGAGCGCCCGCCACATAGTGATAAAAAAAAAATATGAGAAAGGATCTCACCTCTAGTTTCAAAAGATGGTTAATAATGAATTTATTATATTTAAGGATATATTACGCGATCCAGATCTAAACTAAGTAGACGTCGTTATATGGGTTGATTTTTGTTCATCTACAATACTACAAGAATATAAACCCTGAGACTAGTGCATCATCAGTGTCATTCTCCGTGCCTCTTTATCTCACTCGGCTAGCGTCGGTTTTCTAGTCTAACTGTGATATGGCTGAACTTCAATATTTTTCGTGAAACGACTGCCAACTAAATTATTCCACAACCAATTGCCGATGGCAAAGTTCTGGAATTAGACTAGTTGAACTTATTAGAGAGCTGACATCTGACTTAGCAGTGGAATGCTCTAACTGCTATGCCATAAGTCATCAAAACTCAAACCTCCAGGCTGCAGGTTTTGAATGCAACTAGAACAAATGCGTGTGACGATGATGATAAAATGATTGGGGTTAGGCCTATAGCAGTTTCAAGAACTAAATACCGCATAACACTTAATACCGTCAATATTAGAAGAGTTATAGAGATATACCCAACTGATTCGCACCACTATGCGGTGTGGAGGCCGGTATAAATCGTAGTATCGCGTCATTGTGCGTTATTTATGCACAGTGGTGGATGTGCGATCTCAGACGCATAAATACGATTCAGAAACTTGGCGGCCTTACTAAGGTACTCAAGTAGAATACAGAGGTAGTTCTAATGTTAATTGTTTTCTGGAGCTCATATTTAAATAGTATTAACCTGAAGAGGTATGCGATAGTGTTGCATTCGAGAATGAAAACCGTGTCTTGTAACTGTGGGAAATTGAATTTCATCCTTGAGAGTTTTCTTTTAATTTAAAAGTACCTGGATGACCGAGCTTTGCTCTGTATTTTTTTTTCGCCCCCAAACCCCCTATAAGTATATTAAATGTCAAGAAAATCGTTAGAGCCGTTCCCAAGATTCCAATTATACATATTTAAACAAGAATTTCTCGTTTAAATATATATAAGATAAGGCTAGGTTAAGTAATATTGATATTTTGTTTTGATAACCTATGAATACTTACAATACTAGAGCTTACTTGCGCCTTGTAACTTACAAAGGGTAAGGAGATAGAACGAAAGAAAGTAGAATAATTACAAAATAATGTCTTATTGCTCTCAGTGAAGGTTTACAATCACGTGTTAAGCTATGCTGTAGTGTGAGTTACAAACGTACCTACCTATATTTTTCTATTATACATACATAAATTCACAACTGTCAATCCCCGAAGGGGTATTCAGAGATGTAATAACACCCATATGTCACCAACTATAGTTATCTATGGTCTGTTATTTACACTTCTAAATGCGAACATGACCTTTCTACCACCTACTGACTTCATAACCGAAACACTATAGTTATTCTCTATGGTAGGGGATTTCACGATTCACTGACCGTCTGAATTATAAGATGGTAGTAAATCTAGCTATGAAATTTATGACTTATCGTAAATTTTGTCGACTTTCGACCATCGCCAAAATTAATTGTGCCGTTCTAATTATTGTTTTGTTGTTGTTGCATTTATTGTTTACTGACATCATCTCTTTATGAGAAGTTATTTACATAATGTAAATTAGGATTTTTATAAATCCATAACTTCCATACTAATATAATATGTCTGTTTGTATAATGTAAATATAAATAATAGCCATTGAACCGATTTTGATGTAATTTGGTATAGGGGTAGATTAGACGTTCAGAAAGGGCATAGGCTTGGATGCAATAACCGACATCCACGCTGGTGGTACCGTGGAAAAGAGCTAGTAAGAGTATAAAAGAATACATAATATAAGTATACAAATATACAGTTCAGGCGTCAAAGAATTTCTCTCCATCGATGTCAACTGGGAGGGTGGTAGACTGGCAACATAGCCACGTTGAATGGCAATGCCAATCCTTTGTGAGAGAATAAACCAGCTCTCTTGTCACGGGTAGCGTCTATTATGCGTCCAGAGATTTCTTCAAATAATGAACGGGCACTTTATGAGGAGTGTTTTTATTATTGATAATGCATTAATTAAACTTTTTGCCTTCTGTCTGGAAAATTTCTAGTACCAACTTGCTAAAAGCATATTACGTTGAAATCGAAACTGATTAGAATGACACAGTACCTTCAACGTCAGACCTATGTCCACGGAGGAGCTTAAAAGAGCGTCTTACAAAGCAGTCTACCACCATACCACAAAACCGTCAATATGTTCTGAACCCTCAACAATTCCACTCAAATTTGACAAATTGAACGAGATCGAAATTTTGACAAAACGAAAACAGTCTAAATATGACAATGCATTCCTTATTGATTAAGTGGATGACTGGGTCCCAGGCTTATATATTGCTTTTGAAAAGTAGCCGAAACGTTGGACTAAAAGTAAATAATACCCAATAAATTGCGTTAGAATCAAATCCGTTAAAATTGGTTTTATTACAAAGAATGATATTTGTGTTAACTTTAAAAAATATCATCTATAATCTTTTTCTGAAATAACAATCGCTTATTCGTCTATCACGTTACACCTACATCCCGAAACTTACTACGGTACTAAAGGTTACAAAGGGTCACTGATAAACACGCGCAAAGCCTATTAAATCCACCCAAAAATATCCCTCGCAATCCCGATTGAAAATTGCAAGCCCCAACTTTCTTTCAGCACAAAAACTTCTATAGGCCGTTATCACTACATAGACATACCGCAAGCGACAACCCGTGATTGATATTAATGGTCGCCGGTGTGTAACCGGCCTTATCTCGTTTTGTATTACATAAATCTGAACCTTTTCATAAAGTAGGTCGGATGGAAAATAGTTGGTAGTTTTAAAGAGGTTGGGGAGTTTAGAAGTATTGAGGCAAATCCGATGTTGGGTTCGCTTCAAAATGGGTAAACTTAAGATAGCTCCCTTCTTTTATCGCATATTTTTAGCTGCATCATTGATAATGAATTAATAATATAAATAAGTTAAAGTGAAATTTTCACTCCTACCTAAACCTATTTTCAACATTGTTGGTAAATATAATACAACGGTAACCCAATCTTTTCATGTGGTCATCAAATTAGCTGATCAAGAAAGAAACTGTTAAATGAAATCTTTACGCGAACACTATTCAAACTATTATATACCGATTTGTATGTGCTAGAAAAACTCTATACAGTTTTGTAGAATATACTGCTTCCGGGCTGTTTGGCCGTGGTCGATGTGAAACTTGCGTTCCAGACGTTTCGTCGATCACTGCGGTCGACATCTTCAGTGGCGCAGGGCCGGGCGACGACAACTTCGGAGACCTTGCCTCGCCGGCGGCTGACTTGCGACTAATGCCGAGCCTTGAATCACGGCTGTATTTATAGGCACGGTCGGAGCGGGGAATCGACTCACTCGATTCTGATTGGTCGAGCGCTATGGCGCGGACGTACTCGATCCTGATTGGTTGTTTGCACTGTGATACCGAGTGGCTCTCAGTGCTGGGTACCAATCTTTTTGGAGCTGAAAAAAAACCCCCGCAGTGATCGACGAAACGTCTGGAACGCAAGTTTCACATCGACTACGGCCAAACAGCTCGGAAGCAGTATATTCTACATGCAACGCCGGCCGTGAAAGCCTGAAGACTTATATTCTATACAGTTTTTACCACATCAACGAACCGCAGTCAATTTCTAGACATAGGCCTTGGCCCAATGTTGTGAGACTTCAGCCTATTGTTTACACGCTGGCCAGACGGGTTGGTACAGGGTTTTATATAAAGTTTTCCTTCTCTAGCAGTGATATCGTCAGCGTACCTCATACACGCATCGATTTATCGACGCAGCTTGATCGGTGCAGAGCGATGATAACGATTACGTAGCATTCGTTCGTTCATTCATTGACCGATAGAGATAGTATTCTCATTAACCACCGATAAAATAGTTTCGTTGATAGAAATTACGTCACCAGTCAGGCTGTTTCACGAAATAATTGAAACAATACTCTGCAATGGTTGCACGCTGCACTTACCGCTCAAAATGCGATATAACCTCCAAAATTATTGCATCCCACTTCCTCCTACACACGTATATAGGGAATTTCTTAGAAGATACTAGATGGTAATATATTAAACCGGTGCAGCATGGAGGCGTTTCCGATACAAGACGATATATTACATGCAGAGAGCAACGAGCGAAACGCGGTCGTTCTTATACTGTAATTCAGGGAATAGATATGCATATACTTACGTTTGTGATTCACTAAGAGGGTAAACAGAGGTATTCACCCAAACTTAATTTGATAAATAAATTGCGTGGCCGTTTAGTAGTTAAGGAGTGAACCTTTCTTGGCCAGTGCCGAATCTTTGACCTTTATTACAGAAGCGAACTCACTCCAAACAGCAAATAAGGTTGATCATAGAGTTAATCATACTTTTTACAGTGTGTTCCCGGCGGTAAGAAGGATACCCAGAGCCCACTGAAGAGTTTTTGAGCTATCAGTGGAAAGACCAAACCCTTGTCCTGCTATGTCTTCGACAGCACAGAAACTCTCTGTTCGGTCTGCAGCACGAGTGTAAATCCCCTGGTTTTGCGCACGTCCATAGGCACGGTAACCACTTTTCATCAGGTGGGGCTTATACTTGTCTGCCACTTGAGAAATATAAAAAAGAGGGATTAGCGCTTGCATGAAGAGACAGACACTATGCAAGGAGGTGATGTACGTAATTTTATAATTCGTCATTCTCATAGTGATTTCCCATTTTTGTCCATATTTTACACTTTGGAGCCTAATGTCCTTTTTTCCAGGAGCGACTGCCGTTTGACCTCCAATACCGAAGATTAAAGCCTTAGCCAGAGCCTCGACCGTTGTTTAGTAGGTATACTTACTAGCAGGTGAGGTTGGGGCCTAAAGGTGTTGGTAGGGCCCTGTATAGCAACGCATCATTATAATTCAGTTAGGTGAATATATTTCATTAAACCACACTTTTCAGTTCACCCGTTTTCATGCTCTGACAGTTACGAAACACATCATTATTTCCTTTTATATGAATGGTTTAGATCTAAAAACATATTTAAAAAAAAACACCATTGTATGTATTTTTTAAGCATTTTGTATGCTATGCTTGCTATGCATGCTAAAATGCCTGAACCGATTTAACATTTTTTTCCTATCTGAGATAATTTTATTTTTCATTATTTCCATATAAAGACATTTAAAAGGGCTTAGTACAATTATAAAGTGTTATTTACAGTCCTAACGAAATAATAATTTAATTGTTCGACAGCCAGATACTGTTATAAGGGTGAATTTCCCAAATGACTTTTTTTTTTGTCTTCGGTGAAATTAGTATTTGAAAAAAGGAATATTGTTCTGAATTATTTTTTTTAGTATTCAATAGGTAGTTATTGGGTTGTGGCAAAAATATATTTTGGCTAGAACTATATTTAAAGGTAGAAATAAATACATAAACCTCTATTTTTTTTTACATCGGTGCTGTCCCTCTACTTTTTTTACGAACAAAAAAGCTTATACTCTAATAAAAATAAGTAAGTTAGATACATAAATTATTATATTTCATAGAATATTAGTTTTCTTAGTAATATATGGCATATTTTATTACATAAATAACGATTATTATTACTGAGAGGCACAAACGTACTTGTCCTGCCAAATGTTCTCATATCGCTGGACAAAAGTAATTTACACCTAACTTTACATCGACGGGTCCGACAGTGTCCCCACCCCAATTTTAATTTATCTAGTTGTGCGTGCTAGTGCGCTGTCAGGACGGATGGGTGTTAAATCGCTGCATATTCCAGCCAATAACGTATGTATGCCATTTAAGTTGCTCCCGGACAATTATTTTATACTATCGGTGGTTGCAAATTTCTAGAGTAATGAGCAGTTTTATTATTGTTATTTGGTTCTAATAGGGGTAGTAAGTGAATTAGCTTCATTGACTGTTATTGAATTTATCCTAGATATTATGCATTTTTTCTAATTTTCTAAAAAGTGAGTAATTTCTCACGTCGCTGTTCTCATATCGCTGTAATCGGTGGTCTTTATTACCACGGATATGATAATTTACACCGAAAATGATAAGAAAAAACCAATCGGTGTCTTACATCTAATATCGGTCATCTAATGTCTTACATCATGATCAATGCACAGTTTTATCACATCGGTGGATTGCTTTATCATATCGGTAGATCATTTTATAATCTCGGTGAGTCGTTTTATCATATCGGTAGATTCCGTGTGATTTCGTTAAGTATACAAAGAAAAAATAGAACATACAAGAACATACATTTAAACACATACACAACACACTTTCATCCCTTATTCCCCCCCTCCCAACCCTCTTTTTTGCGACAAAAGGTTACCTATGTTAGTCCCCAAGCTTTAATCTATCTCTGTACCAAATTTCGTCAGGATATCGTCAGAAATGACAAATTTTCATCCCAATGCCATATTCCTCCCCTTCTACCCCCTTTTATGCGATCATAGGTAGCCTATGTCCGTTCCCAAGCTTTAACCTATCTCTGTACCAAATTTCACAAATAATGACATTCATGGCCCCACTCCCCCCTTTCCCCCCCTTTTCGTGATAAAAGGTAACATATCGCATTCATAATATTAGTATGGATTGGATTTCCAAGAACTCAGTTCTCGTTGGATATGATCTTCCTCAGATCAGGTCTTCAGTTTTAAGTCACCCATGTAAAAATGACTTTTTCCTTTATGACGTTCAAAGGTGGATAGATTATCATTTCGCTGGATATTTTATCACATCGCCGGATATGCATATCATTTCGGTGGATAAACTTATCATATCGGTGTATAGAAAAAATAATCGGTGCCGGTTTGTCATGTCGGTGGAAACCAAAATTCAAACTGAATTTTCTCCTTAATCTTAAATGATACGTTGATGATATTAAATTTGGGGATATATGATATCATAAAGATTACATAAAACCTGAAAAATATTCCAAAAGCATATAAATGAAAAAGTTCACCGATATGATAAAAAAAACGGCATTTGTTGAAATTCACCCATAAGTTATGTGATATTGCCATTTGTCTGCCAAAGTCACTATGACAAACTACCTAATGAACCATCGGTCTTACCTGTGTTGGATCCTGCACTGACAAACTTTCAGCATTTATAAAATTACGAAGGTCTGGCGTTCACGGGCTCTTGTTCCAATAGACTGGTACAGTCAACAAAGGTTAGTCGAAAAGGGACTTTTTTATATAAAGTGTATGTAAATACAATACGTTCGCAATATGCTCGCTCCCTATTACGTGGGTGCAAAAGTTGTTGGCGAAATGTGGGCACTTACCCCTCTGCCTATCCCTTCCGGGATTTACAGATGTGAATATATGTATTTCTATCCGAATTATTTAATTTGTTGTATTATTTATTTCATTTTCTTTCATTATTCATACTACCTACACAAAATAGTTTCAGTTTTTTACATACTATAATTTCACATAATCTCAACGATTCATTTTTTCCTAAAGATTTCCTTAATGCAGTACTGGTGCTCGGCTTTGAAAGAGCTCGTCATTTCGGCGCCACCGTTCCTTTGACCTCTAAGTTTTGCTATTCACACTCACTGCCGGTTCGAGAGCCCCACAAATCTTCCTAAACAAACAACTAATGGGCTTCCACAGTGAATAGGATAGCTTTATAGCAAAAATACCGACCTGATTGTGTACCGTAATGGTATTATGTAATTTGTTATTTACGTATTAATGAGGACTGCAAACAGGGGCTGCAGGTAGACAGGGAGGATTGAATTCTTGTCGAAATTATTATCCGTTTGGTGTAATAATTTAATTTTGAGAAACTCGACCAGTTGTGTGCCTAGTGGGGATAATTTCTTTAATGATTGTAAGATAATATGCAAGGCAAGGGAACTTAAACACGATTCTGCTTGACAACACTACAAGATTAGTAATTTGTTATAGTGTGCCCTGTAAATGTGTTTTAGACTGTTCAATCAAAGAATTAGAGAATCAATTACGTCTATTCAGTTAGGGCACAAAGAGCACAATTTTACAATTAGGTATGTCAAGAAATATTTAAAATAATAGTAAATAAAGTAAATAAATCAATTGTCAATAATTCTTTCGCCGGTTCGGTAAGTTGGTTCCAATGAGAAGATACCAGCAAGTAACTCAGTGAACAAGATTATCGCTTGTTTTTTAATGTGGTTTTATTTTAAACAAATTTATATTGCGCGAGCAAGCAATAGAGTAAGATGACCCATGCATTTTTATCATTAAGATATTCGTCTACTTTATAATATCCTTTTTTTTATTTAAACTTTTTCTTACTTCTATTGTAAACTTATTCAGTGGCATGTCAACCATTTTCCAAATAAACTATTACCAAATTTTCATAATCTTTTTATTTGGTTCCCATACAAATCGTGTTCCAGCTTAACTATATACAGGTATAGTAAAAATCAGTAAATTTATACGATTCATTTAGGGTGTGTAACGGTTAATATAATAATAAAAAATCTAACGTTCACTTAAGACATAAATAATTTCACTTAATATAATGAAAGCCTGAAGACTTATAAATATAATATAATTTTGTTTAAATTATTGTTTTCCATGTCATGCATGAACAGTTTTGTATGCAGGTATAATCAATGAATCAGGAAAGCGAGCTCGTGAACACTGCGTACCACACCCGACCGAGTCGCCGTGGTACTTGTCTGCCCTACACTAGAGTGTTATTTAAGAACCGGAGGCGCGGAGGGAGGGGAGCCCCTTATTTCGTAGAAAGAAATTTCATAGAATTTCGTTTCACAGAAAATGTTTCATATAATATTTGGTTCTTATATTTTTATATCGAATATTATTGTTTCAAAAACAATTTCCTACAATGAAACATATTTCACAGAAACACAATTTTTAATCAAATTTTTTTGTTTAACAAACTTATCAAACTGTAGAATTGTTTTATAAGAATATTAAACCACCTTTATAATGTTCCAAATCACATTTTTAACTGTAACATTTACAATTTTAACACCCCGACTCAGATTACCCCGACTCGGATAGGTTAGGTTAGAAGGCTAATGCGGGAGCGGAGCGTAGTGAAGCTCCCGCATTAGGCCTTCGTGGTTATTTTTTTATAAACCACCCAGAAGTAGGAGCCCCGCGTAGCGGGGCTCCGTCGACCTTGTAGACGCATCAATTGTTTAGTTCATAAAAACCATATATATGATAATATGTTATTCTTTGTAATAAGTTTCTATTAAATAAACAATATAATGATTAAGAATAGTTGATTTGATATTCTATGAAATGATTATTCTAATGTTTAACTTTATATGAAACAAAATTCAATGATTTATAATTATATTAATTAAATATAATGATTATATTGATTATTCTATGAAACGAAATTATGCGAAACATTTTCTGTTATACGAAATTATATTAAACAATTGTCTATAAAACAACGCACACCCGCGGAGGGCGGGCAGTCCTCGCCCGCAGTAACGAAGCTCGGGCGCCCGGGCGAGCTGGAACGGCTGAGGCTGGTCGCCAAAGGCGACCAGCAAGCCGAAGCTGCGGAAGCGAGCATGGGTGCCCGAACTTTGTTACGCAAGGGCGGAAGGACTGCACTTCCCGCAGCGCCGGAGAAGAGCAACACTAATGCTTGCCTGCTTGCCTGTATGCTTGCCTGCTTGCCTGCATGCATGCATGCCTGCATGCCTGCATGCTTGCCGGTTTGATTGCCAGCTTGCCTGCATGCATGCTTGTTTGCTTACATGCATACATATATTTTTTAAGGCAACGTGTGTTTTGTTCAGTAGGTCTCCAATTGTAGTTTTAGGTTTAGAAATCTGGATATTGTTTGTCTGGATATCAATTAACTGGATATCAATTAATTGCATTTCAAAAATTTGTGTTTTAAAAATTGGGCTTTCGTGCATATGGATTACGGTCATCTGGATTTTGTGCATTTAGATTTCGTGTGTCTGGAACTCGTTCGTCTGGATTATAAAACAAATGAATAAATGGGCAAATGAAATTCGGAGTTGCGATTATATGGAAAATAAAACTTCGGAATTTGAAAAACCGGGATTATGAAAAATTGGCCAAACGTTTTCTGGATTATGAAATTCGGAATGTTAAAATTCGGGATTAAGATAGGTAACCCAACCAGATCCTGAGGAATGTTACAAAACATTTTTATACTGGTGCCTACGAATGAATTACAAACCTAATGAAGTCAGAGTTTTGGCACTACTATTTTATTTCTCGTATCTCGTATTTCGTAAATGTATTGGGAAGCAACTGTTAAAATATTATTTTCTTTATATAGTTCTCTCAGCGATGCACGAGGGCTCGTTTTTTTAATATGAAAACAGTCTCAATATCGGCAGCTGATCTCCACAGTATCAGACCATACGACATAACGCTATGAAAGTAGCGTATAAAATAATCATGCCGTTTTCTCATCAGTCAGCGACTATATTTTTCTAAGCGCATAGGCAGCTGAGCTAAGTCTTCCTGCCAAGGCTGTGATATGAGAACCCCATTGCAGTTTACTATCTAGAGTCATTCCAAGAAAAACTGTTGTATCGACTATTTGAACAGATTCTTCGTTCATTGTAATATGAGTGTCTGTAAGTGGTTTATATCTATCATATGTATGCTTCTGTGTCTTATAGACTATGTATAACTATTTTCGACTTAGAGTTGGACGAAGATGAATTAACTCCCAGCATCCTAGTGCTTTGACGTAAACTGCGCTATCTACTTAGTTATGCGTCGTAGAAATTCCTTTGCTACAGTTCACTTCGCTTCCATAGAAGGCTTTAGTTACACCATAGCCTACTATGAACATGGTAGATTTTGTAAAGCATTTTGAACTGTTTATACTGTTGATTGATGGCACTTGGTGGAACTTGCTACATATCTTCAATGAAAATACTTGTACTATTCCACATTATTTATTAAAATCCTGACCGGTTTCGCCTTACGGCATTATCAAAGGTTGATACATGTTTTTTGAGTATCAGATGTCAATTAGAGTAATATATTGACTGTGTCATATTAGATAAATTCGTGTTAGTTTATAACCAAAAATAATTAATAATAATGATATTTCCAGGACTTATATAAGAAAAAGGTATTAAAAACCCTTTTAAATTCGTCCTTAATACATCGCGACTCGTACGTCACCGACAGTTACTAGCGGGGTCAAAAGCGCTGGTTTGCAAGGATCGGTTTCCTTTTAAAGTAAATAGTTTCGCAAATACTTACTTGGTCCAAAAAAAGAACCGGTCCAATGATCGCAACCCTAACTACCAAAAAAATGAATAAACAAATCATTTGTCAGTTACTCAGAATGAATTAATATTGCACTACAGTTACAAGTTACATACTTTTAGTTCTTTGCCTACTAGAAAAAGAAATAGAAGAAGCTAAAGATGTATGCCAGGATCGTAGCGGTTGGCAATGGTTGTCTCTGCTTACCCCACTGGGACAGAGGCCTGACTGTGTGTAGATATGCGAACTATATCGGTGGTTTGTCTGTTAGTTTAGTAACACTCGTATTACAGTTAGTATTGTTAGTAGTAAGGGTCTAATTGGGTACAAAAAGGGTGATCCAGCGTAATTAGCAGGGAACCGATTTAATGGCTCGGAAGTTTTGTAGCGACCACTAATTACTGACCGATGAGGTGTGGTACAAGATTGCAACGACAGTGGATTTAAAAAAACTCTTTCAACCGTCATGATTCTGATCTTGTGTCCAAACAGAAATTAAGAGGAATTAATATTATAGACACTCTTAATTTCTCTCAATTTAATATTCATAATTTCCAAAGTGGTTCATATCTAATTTGAACTGCTATTTAGGGGCCATAATGGTGAAAATAAACCCTGTCGTACTTCATCTTCTCTATTACTTCGAACTCCTTCCCATAGTTCCTCTTACTATGACAATTCCTTTACTGTTTCTGCAGTGCGGCTGTGTAATTCTCTTCCTCATTCCATACGCAATAGCCCTTCTTTAAATATCTTTAAGGAACGAACAAGAGACTATTACCTTTCTCAACAATAACAGACATAATATGTATTTATATGTATGTAAATGTATATATGTCTATATGTATGTATTTATATAGTCTTTATTATGTGTATACATGAGTATTTTATATATGTGAATGTAGTCTATAATGGTTACATATGTATGTATATGTAATGCTTTCTGTCATGGGTATACCTTTTGTATGCCTACTCATACTATTAAGTATTGACAAATGTACACAAGACTTTGCCTCTCTCATTGCATTGCGATTCCTCTGTGCACTCCCAGGTTTGCTGGAAGAGAACTCAATCTGAGTTAAGCTCGCCTTTGTACATAATATTTCACTTGTTTGTATAAATGCCATTTAAGTGTACATAAATAATAAATAAATAAATGACATGTAAATGAGGGTGTACACGATAAAAATAAGAAGAGAGCGAGAATGTGAAAATGAGTAATTATAAGTTTTGAGTATCAAAGTAGCCGAATATTAAATAATTAAAAATCCTTTAAAATACATTGAACTTTTTGCAAACATATGGAATTAGACTAGTCATAGTGAGTTTAGATTGCACCAATCTCTTCAATTTGTGAAGATAACATAAAATTAAATTTATAAAATGACATTATAAAAATACCATTATATAAACCAGTCCAAGGCAATGTTTCTGATAACCATTACCTACCCGAAATCACCTGTCCCTGAATGGTTTAAAAAGAACGACTCACGCAACATTAAGCACAAATTAATCGCTTTTCGCTTATATTTTACACCAATTTAAGACTTTAAACTTTGCGTCGCTTTCAAATTATCTGACAGTGGAGAAAAAATAAATTAATGAACATAAAATTGCTGAAGACATTTTGATATTTTACCTGGGAGTGGACGATTATGGAGACAAAGGAAACTCTTTCTTTGATTTTAACCTAGATTTTGAACGAATCTGTTGAACTGTGAAAATTATTATTACTTGTAGCACATTAAAGAAGCATGAACTAATTTCTTTAAAAAAAATGCAATTAAAGAGACAAAGTTGTCTAAAGTTTTTGTGTTATGAAATAATTATTACATCATTTTAGTGGTTTCGTGAGTTCATTAGTCGCTGTGACGACTTACTTCGGTGGTTCCAGGGTCTAGCTTACTCAGCCATTCAATTAACCGCCTGAATGATGTTCAGTCATTTGATTAAACGACTAGGAAAATAACTTATTTCTGCATGGTAATAAAAAAGAATATACAACCATGCAGAAATAAGTCATTTAGCCTAACTTATTCAAGTCGGATTGCGCGGCTTTCTTAATAAACCTATCATAAGATTTTCAGGCGAAAGTATGTATGTAATATTCTGTCTTATTTCGGGGTGGTGCCCCATTTTATGAAAGGCCTAAGTATTAGCCAGCCCGTATTGAGAAATAGACTTGTACTTTGCCACATAGTTCATTTTTATTTTGAACCCGACCGATTTTACCTCTTGGCATTCTCAAAGGTTTTTTTTACATAACAATGTTATGTAATTCAAATTCAATAAACGAGGCCATTCAATTACGTTAATTGTTATGTAAACCTTTGTAAATGCCGCGAAGAGAAACCGGTCAGGTCCAAAATAAAAATAAACTCTGTGGAAAAGTACAAGTGTAAAATTTGGTCATTAGATCTGCTTTCTGGTTCAATTACTATTCTATTTATCGAAGGATAATCCATCACTTTTTGTCCAAAAGTCTTTAGTTGCCTGTCTAAGGCTTCCAATACATTAGCCTAGTAGATTCTACCAAGCGATATCAATCTCCAGTATAAAATTGTAATAAACGTTACGGCTGAATATCATTCAGGCCGTTAACTTAATGGCCCCGTTTGGCTAACGGCCTAGGCAGTTAGTTGAAAGAATGTTTAAGCTAGACTGGCTGCGACATGTGTATGGAGAAATTTGGCTTTCACAGACGTATCCAATGGTTCAGTTGGTAAGATTATTCCCGCTAAAAAGGATAGTCTAGAATTCAATCCCGTCCCGGATGTTTTTGATTTTCAGATTCATACGGATATCAAATTCGAAACTCGAGGTAAAGTTACTTCAAAATTTAATAAACTTATGTCTTGTGGTAGGTAGGAATTAAAGATAAATTGTTCACTGAGTTTCTTACTGGTATCTTCTCAGTAGAACCAACTTACCGAACCAGCGAAAGAATCATTTTCAAATGATTTATTTACTTTTTTTAATATTATATTAATAATTTATTGACATGACTGTAAAATTTTGACGTTCATATGTGCTCTTTATGTGCCTAAACTGAATAAACGAAATTGATTCTTTGATTCTTCTTTGAAGGTTTAGAAGCATGAAGAAGTGCGATTAGTAGTCTAACCTCGCTATAGTACCTAACTGGAAACTCTTCTCAACTTTTTATTCTACCTAGACTAATAACTATTAATAATTATTATTATCAGACTTTTATTAAAAACGGCGGTTCATTGGTCTGGTAAAAGGGAGATAATCCAGTCATCTCCGTCCTCAGGGGTATTTCAATTATATTCAGCATTATCTTGAGTCACATCTTGTACCCTCTGAGGGGTCGTTGTGGCGAGTCTGCGATGTTTCGACGAGATAAAGGACCTGTGTCGTACTCGGAAACCGAAATAGTCTGATATGTAAGGCATGTTTGTGGCATAAATTTTGTGCATAAAATCGTAAATTTGAATCCGATTCGAATTGTATCCGGTGGAGATGTCCTATTATGCGGATCAACATAGATACATATTTTGTAAGCAAGTACACATAGTCGTCGCCACCCGGACCCCTGCGCTTCCGAAGATGGCGACCGCAGTGATCGACGAAACGTCTAGAACGCAAGTTTCAAATGGACCACGGCCAAACAGCCAAAAGCCTAAAGACTTATAGGTACACATAAACCGTTATGTTGCATTGCGTCCCGAATGTACCCGAAGCTTTCTCTCGGAACCCAGGGTCCGCCTTCTTATTTTCCTCGTCCACTTCGCACGGTCGTAGGTATACCTGACAGTATTTAAAATGCGTTATGTCTCCATTATTTGCACTAAACGGTATCGAATTTCCGATCTCTGGCTGAGCAGAATGTTCTTTTTAATGTTGTACCCCTTCGCGTCCTAATGTGTGCCGATATGCGAGAGAAATGCCTTATTGCATCTCGACATTTGAGACCTAATTTATTAAATCCTGTGCTTGCGTAAAAAATAGCACATTATGGTACAAGTGTGTAAAGTTGGTGATTACCGCTGAGGCGCTATTGAGAGCTGAGCCGTTAGGTGACGATCTTAAGAGAGCAGAGGGTGGTGAGCAACGATACAAACGTGTACACAGTTGTATTATAAGAATTGATTTGTGTACCTACCTTTGTGGAATAAAGTAAATAAATGAATAAATACATTTCATACGACGTTTTTAAATACACTTTGTGAATTAAATAAAACTAAAAAAATAATTTTATCTACTCTCATACTGAAATGGGAACATTAAAAATTTAAACTTTAAACTATGGCGGTCTTTACTATTTTTTTCTTTTGTTCCTTTATGAACAGGCTAACGTGCTATTACTATGCTGCCTTGTCATTAGTAAATGACGGACGCACAGAATATCAAAATAAATTTTAAAATTGCAGCTGATTTTTTTCTCATAGTCTGTGGACGTACATCCGTGTTTAGCAATTCTATATCGTCTGTCATTTTACGCAATTATATTTATTCTTTCGCAAGGCCGACTCCTTAACCACTAAGCTACTGACGCTTCTGTTTAATCTTTACTTTTAACAACGAATGAGAAAACTGGACCGGCGCCTCGTCCAACATTTAGCAGGGATACTACTTTACATGTTACGTTGACCTCAAGAACTTGATAAGTTTCCATACACGCATACACACTTATTTAAACTTAAGCCTACTTAGTGAAACAAGTTACAAGCAAACTATATAATCAACTGTTTCACCTAAAAGTTTCTGCTAAAGAGTACATAAACCTTAAGCAAGTTTACACCGTTCACGCGACTGCTCCGAGAGAATTTCTTTGAGGGCTGGAATGGCGACGTGTTTTATTATTTCCTATACATTTCCTGTTTTCTTCGTAGAAACTTGTTTTGCGGTAATTTCTTAGCTGAAATACTATTGGTAGTACAGAGAAGAAAATAGAAGTATTCGTCCGAATACAGCGTTGTAAAATAAAGACTAAGTGAACACTCACAAACTAGGCAAAAATAAACTGTTACACATACCTATGTGTAGCAGTTTGTTTTGTTGCTTAGTAATTCACCCTTCTGTTACTCTTAGTGTGTGAAGTCGCCCACGTTAGCTGAAGGAGCGTGAAATTGAATCAAGCTGACTGAAAACAATAACGTGCTAGAATATGCAAGCCTAATCGACATGAATAGTGAGCGGTTTCGACGTGGAGTGTGGGTATTTGCCACGTACGTTTAGAGAGGTATTTCGTCTCGAGTTTATGTAAGAGCGATGGACAGCCCTGTTTGCTGTCTATCCTGTGCTCTTGACGTAATTAGTATGTATGCCTCTCCGACAAATAGTTTGTTTTTTTTCAGGAAAGAAGATTAGTCCTCGAGTTAGTTCACAGGAAATTAATAAAAATAAAATACAGTTAGAAGCAAAAATTGCTGACTGAAAACAGAATGTCAAACCTCCTGAATGATATTTGTGGTAAATTTTGCTAGTGCAACAATGTTCCTCCTACACCATTAAAAGCCAGACATAAAAATACTTTATTATCCAAAACTATTTAGTAAAAACATTCACGTTGGAGCGGAAATATTTTACCTATATATTTTTTAAACACTGTGCGCTATCTGCCTGTAAATATTTCACTCGGGCAGATATGCGCTCATAACTCAGCTTTGACAAATTGAAAAATTCAACACAAAGGCTCCATGGAGTTTAAATTTTTCCTTTGACAGCCAACTTTCGCGCGGCGTGAGTGTGCGACCTAGTTGATACTTTCGAAATATTTTAACATAAAAACCTTTTGTCTCCTTGTTAGGCGCTAATTTTAGAAAGTAATACGTGTTTAAGTGGAATTAATATTTATGTAGGTTACGTTGGCCATCGGGGCGCATCCGTGGGAATTTTCGCACGAAGAAAGGTAGGTCGAGTGTATAGAGCTCTGCAAAGGTTTTGTGGGCCTAGATAAAGGGTGACTGGGGACCCTAGATTACCTGCTGATTGGTAGACGAGACCAAGGTGCCGGCTTTCTTCTTGAGGTTGATGAGTCATACGGTAGTCTAAACGAAATATCCAATATCAGGAAAGCAGACCCCTGACAGAAGAGTAGAACCAAAAGGATAGCGTTTGCAAATTAAAAAAAAATCAACAGTTAATCATAAAAATCTGAAAACAAACAGACAGTTTTACTTTCGTAGTTATAATATGTATTACTATGGATTATTCCGTGTAGTTTAGTAATAAATGGATGTTCAGCGCTGAAGTCTTGACATTTATCTTATCTTGTTTTAATCTCCTCAGTGACTGTCAGGAATGTCCTAACTTGTGACTTTAAGTAGCAAAGGCGATCCACCCATGTCTAAGGTAGCGCACACGTTAATTTAATGAGAGGTTTACTTACTGAATTATTGACTTCTAATTTGTTTGGAAGCGCACAGAACTATAAAGCGTACCACTAAAAAAGCTATAGCTGGTGGCAGATAAGACGACTTATTGATTAATTTATCTGAGGGACTGAATTTCATATAAGTTGCCGCCATTTAGGATCAAAATGCCGAGAATTTTCAAGTGTCGCTTTGTACTTTACTCAACTTACTGCCTCAACTTTAGCTATTTTACAAGATTGAAATAATAGTGAAAAGTACCCACATTGAAAATTTTATAATAATAAATTTATACTATTAATAAAACGATAGCGCTACTATCTACTATTCAGGAACTGAAAAGAAATTACAGCTAGAAACAATTCAAATCTCAACCTGTCCCCCAAGTTGTATAATAGAGGCAGCACTATATTTTATTTCTCATTACATATTACACATTTCAAGCCCGAAAATTCAAGCGATAAAAACATCTCTCACGTAAATTAAACTTATAACACCCATCGTTTTTTGACGAGGGTTACAAACCGCTCTCTATTGTAATATGCTCATACCCTGAATCTGCAGAAAGGAGAATCTCAGCAAAGTAAATATTTGGCGAAGTAATTAGCGGGCTGCACAGTCTCCAAGTGCTTCGGTAGGGTCCGACGCTCGGTATTTGTACTGAGGAATTTTGCCCTGCTTATTAATTAAGTACCAAACTATGGGTCTTGTTGTTATGTATTCGAGTTTGCTGTTGGTACTCCTATTCATATTTACTTTACATTAGCTGACAATAGTTATGCTTGGGGGTTATTCAATTCAAATATGTTTATTCACTAATTGTGCCCGCAGGTTCGTCTTGACCTTTTTTTTTTAATATTGATGATATAAAAATTACAATGCATGATCGTATTTACCAGATGCAACCAGCTTTAGTCCTCTTTTTTGTCTTATATAGGACACGTCAATATAACTTCATCTCGCTTGATGATAAGCTGAAGGTAAAGCCTCGAGATATCGGATAAAGAAGAAGTCAAGAAACTCATGCTAAATACCAAGAATCCTAAAAAATACATAAATTCTACGACAAATAACGTCACTAGCTAGACCTAATATAAGCAGAGCTTTATATATGATTAAGATAGGAAAAAGTGAATCGCTCAGGTGGGACTCGAACCCACGATCCATCCCTTACAGGGGGAATGCTCTGACCACTGAGCCACCGAGCCACACCTGAAGCTATCCAAATTCTCCTATGCTACCGTCTTAGGGCGACGGTAGTATAGGTTTCCTATCTTAATCGATTTGAAAAGTTAGCATAGTGAATGCTTCAAAATTTCATTTCACTTTTCATATGAGTTCTAAAATACCGTGAAATATTTTTTTTGTGCTGTCGGTAGGATGACCAAAGGCTATTCCTGCTTTGTCTTCTTCTACACTGACAGCACAAAAACTCTCTGTGTTTACAGGGTCGGCAACACGAATGTGACTCCCCTGGTGTTGCACACGTCCATAGGCCACGGTAACCACTTCCCATCAGGTGGACCGTATGCTTATTTGCCACCTCAATGGTATAAAAAAAACATACTTGCAAATGAAAGAGATTCGAACCCACGATCTTTGACTTAGCAATCAGAAAAAACAGTCTATTGCTACGCCACATAGGTCGAATATATCACACCCCTGTTTTAAGCAAGTATATAAAAAGACTTGCAGCTTATTGGCGTTAATACCTTTTAATACCACCTAAATGGCAGACAAGCACACGGCCCCTCTTATAGAAAGTGGTTACCGTGGCCTATAGACATGTGCACCTTAGGGTGTCACACTCAAACTGCCGTCCTTGGGTATTTTCTAATGCCCTTCATGCCTTACTAATTTCTATCAGTCATTAAAATGTTTCCGTGACGTCACGGTCTTCGAATCCCTAACCACCAGTCTCAATAGATGCGATACATCATATTTAGCTCCGTACCGTCGTGCCGATCAATCAGTACTACCTGTCACATAGCCATTACTCAATTAAGAACCCGTGATGGATGGAGGGACAGTTGGCATTGTAGATTTTGGGATACGGTGTGTAAATACACGGGAAGTTTGTGTGTGATATGATATTTACATGTATAACATCTGGGACCCCATGCAGTAAGAGCGATTTCAGACCATCGTATTTTCCTGCGCGTATACGGTTGTTTCAGCATACGCGCTAACACGCGCGCTACATTACGCGCTTCAAAAAACCGGACTCGCGTAAGCGAGCATATTTCGGCGTGATCGCTCGAACCGGTGGTGTCGTGTTAGTATCAACATGGATTCTGACGAAGAAACATTACTATTTGCGTTACTTATTCGCCGTCGACTGATCAAAACTGATAGCTGGTCACTTTTATACACTTTACCCAGAACTGCGAAGTGATTCTAAACGATTCAAAAATTACTTACAATTACTTAAGTCAACGCGCGTACGAGTACAGCGTGTGCCAAAAGGCGCGAATTAAGTGAACGACACTGAAGTTATTTAAAAAAATACTTTATTTCAAGTGACAGAGTAACAGCTTGTTATTAGTATAAAACAGTAATTAATTCTATTGACAATTTATTGATCTTATATACTAATTTTATTGCTAATTCATCATTTATATAAACCAAGCGTGTGCTAGATAAAACTGTTGAATTGCATCGAATATTCTAGAACGTTATTAGCTGACAAAGCTAATGTGAGTGGTTTGGGGTTCCTTAACTCCTCCCTCCCCAAGAGAGAAATTTTCCGAAGACCTCGCAGATGGCTTCGGGGAATTTCGTCGAAAAATGTAGAAGAATTTTAATTTCCAAAACAATATAACAATTACAATTATTATTATAACGTACAAAAAGATAGTCCAAACGCTTATTTCTACCGTGAAGATTTGGGTTGTGTTTGTATTACTATTTTCGCTATATTTCATACTTCTGAGGACTTCTTTAACGTCACTGAAGTCTACGTCTCTGAGGTCCACTTTTTGAGTTCCTGTTAGGATGTCGTTTTGAAGTTCTGGCATCTGGATTAATGGAAGTTGAAGACTGGCAACTGTCTGGTTCTTAGTAGGGGCCACAAATATTTCTCCGATTTGGGTCTCGCAATGTTGATTAGGGGTCACTATATATGTTCCGTGGATATTGGCCTTTCTTATCTCGTTGTCGCAGTTTTCGGTGATGACTAAATTGTATTCGGAATAAGCCAACCATTGGCTGTCAGTTATTTTCTGCACCTTAGTTTTTTCGATCTTGATGTGACTTCGTATACATCTGCTGTAATTATTTTTCATTAACATGATTTGTTCCATACAAGTTTCTGTCAAATACTGCGACAGGTTATCCTCGGCGCACAGGAATTTTTCATCTTCGACTTCTGTACACGGGTTTACTACAGGTATGTATGTTAATCCACTCACCATTAGGTACGGATACTTGGGAATGATGGTAAATGTGTTTGGATACTGGAAAAGAGGGATAGGTATCACCTTGTAATAGTTATGTTTTGTCTTGTATTAGCGGGACCTCTAGTATAAAAACTAACCTATCGCTATTTAAGTATGATTTTATTATAATATTACGTTCTAGTTTAAGTAAATTTTGTTTGCTTATAGGATAAATAGTCTTAGCATGTTTATTAATAGTTAATAATGTATTATATAGTTCTGTGTTGTTTATAATTGATTGATGTAATATGTTTAATTTGCTAAAGGCGATTGCTGTTTCTATTTCCTATATAACTTCGTAACAAGTTCGAAAGTTGCTTAAGACTTGATACATAGAATTCCACATGTGTAATAGATTGTTGAACCTAAACTCGTTTCGGGCTAGTTTTTCTATTTCGTAGGTTTGTAAACCTAAATTTTTAATATTATAATTGATCGTTTCTGAATTGTTCACCAATCTATCGAAAGCCTTTTGCAATGACGAAACTCTCCGTTCAACCACATGTTCGTTATTACTTAACATCTGTATCGCGTTATCATATTTTATGGCGTCATTTTCATCTAAATTTCCTGTAATGGTTTTGACTAATGAACCTAAAGGGCTGAAAAGTGCTCGTTTATTACGAAAACTGAAGGGATAGATTTGGGACAATCTATTCTTGGTTAAACTTATTAAATATTCTATCTGGGTTTCAACACCTGCAGTTTCGTTAGTTAAGTTAATTTCCCTTACCTTAAGCTTAAGGTTTTCAAAATTTTGAATATTATGATCTATTTGTAAGCCTACGGATTTTAAATCTAGGGTTTTAAAAATAGTCCAAAAACTACTCCTCTTCACTGCTACTCCCATCTTCAGCGATGCTATCCCCGGGTTCTGACCGAGGTTTAGAAGGTCCAGCGCAGACGTTGTCATCGCTAGAAGAGCTAGCCACGATCTGTGGAGGGCGTTTTACATTTTTTATCGCTACTCGTGTAGTACGTTTATTTAATTCTACGGGTACAATATTATGTTGTACATCCCCCGTTACTTCTGCCTTTTCATACCGTGGTTTTTCCTTAGCCTTCCTGACCCTGGTGTTTTTCATAAAAATTTTGTCACCTGGTTTGATGGATGGCACATTTTCCCCTCCTTTCTTGTCTCTTACTTTAATTTTATCTGAACCCAACTTTTCAGTCACAAATTCGTACAGTACCTTAAGACGTTTCCTGTGATCTAATAATAGTTTTTGAGTTAATTGTTTTTGTCTATCGATATCAAATACATTGTTAGAATCGGTGTGTCCGAATACTAGTTCGAAAGGTGTGAAGCCTGTTGCCGAATGTATGCTGTTATTATATCCCATAACGGCATACGTCATTACGGATGCGGCATCTAAATCTGTTTTTTCGTATTTTGCTATACGGTACATCTCGATTATCGTAGAGTGGAATCTTTCTACTACGGCCATCGAACTTGGATTGTTAGGTGTTCCTATGTGGAGTTCTATCTTATACATTCCCAACATTTCTTTAATTAAGGTATTATTGAACTCTGTGCCTGAGTCGCAACTAATTTTTCTGGGTAACCCGTACATACTGAAATACTTAATAAGGGCTCTAACTATCATAGGTGTACTCCTATTGGGTACCTCGATTGCTTGTGCTAATTTGCTGAAAGCGTCCATAACGGTCAAATAATATTTGCCTTCGATGAAAAGTAAGTCCATAAATACTTCCTGGAAGGGACTGTCCTGGATCTGAGTTAATTGGATCTGAGGTTTGATAGGTTTCCTGTCATATTTCATCTTTCTACACACCTCACAAGCATTAATGATGGCTGTAACAGTTTCGTGCATATTTACCCACCAATAATGTCTCCTAATTTTGGCTAAAGTTTCCCTAATACCTCTATGACAAGTTTTTCCGTCATGGTATTTGAGAACGATTTCCTTTTGGTCTACTTCCGAATCTGTTAAGTTGACCACTCTTTCTGTACATTCCGTTAACTTTATTGAATCCCTTTTGAATAGTTTAATAACCATGTTGGAGAAAGATTTTCTAAAAGAAGGGTGTTCAAAATAAATGAAATATTTGTATTTAGGGTCTATATATTCCTTCAAAAAGTCTTTAATTAAACCATTGTTATTCATCGGTAAATGAACTTCTAAGATTTTTTGTTTATTATTAGAGATATCTGTGACCGCTACTTTGTCTTTAAACCAAACGTGAACTAAAATTTGTCTACATTTAGTGTCAATAGCTTCATTTAAAATAGGAATTCCTTCATGTTCCCTATTTGAAACGGAATTGGCTGTGACCCCATCGTCAGAGTCTGAAAGTTCAATGGTTTCTATAGGGGGTTCGTCAGTTGAAAGATCATGCTCGAGCTCGTCTCTAATTTTTTTTATCCGTTCCTGTCTATCCCCTACATTCACAAAAATAGAATCTAAATCATCGTCTATTGCATTAATTTTTATTCTAGAGAGGTCATCAGCGTTTGTATTTTGAGGCCCTTTTTTATATTTGACTTCGTAGTCGTATTCTTCTAACCGTAAACGCCATCGCGTGAGTTTACTGTTAGGTTCTTTTAATGAATAGAGCCATGCTAACGGTCTATGATCTGTAAAGATCGTGAATTTATTACCGTATAGATATGGCCTAAAGTGCTTAACTGCCCAAATAATAGACAAAAGTTCCTTTTCTATTGTGCTATATTTGGATTCAGTGTCGCTCAATGTTCTACTTGCGTATGCTATTGGCTTATCTGCTCCAATAGGTCCTTGTGATAATACAGCTCCGATCGCATAATTGGATGCATCAGTAGTTAATATAAAACCTTTACTGAAATCGGGAAACTGTAGTAACGGTGCATTGGTAAGGAGTTGCTTGCAAGTCTCAAAACATTCCTTATATTCTTCGTTAATAATTATTTTACGCCCCTTTTTTAAACATGCTGTTAAAGGCTTGGTTATTTTGGCAAAGTCCTTAATAAACTTTCTATAGTAACCAATAAGCCCTAAAAAGCTTTTGATCTGTGTAACGGTAGTTGGTATAGGGTAACGTAGCACAGCATCAATCTTATCACTATTTGGCTTTAAACCCTCACTAGTTATGGTATGCCCAAGGTAGAGGACTTCCTTTCTGAGGAAATGGGATTTATCTAACTGTACCTTGAGGTTAGTCTTACGGAAACGCTCAAAGACTGCCCTCAGCTTCTCTACATGTTCTGGTAGACTTTTGGAAAAGATTATGACGTCATCCAAGTACACCAGACAATGTATACCTTGGAGGCCTCTCAGGACGTTGTCCATCGCCCTCTGGAACGTCGCTGGCGCTGTCTTAAGCCCGAAAGGCATCCGGTTAAAGCTATAATGCCCGGATGAAGTGCTAAAGGCGGTTTTGTCCTTATCCTCCTCTGCAACCTCTATTTGATGGTACCCACTAGCTAAGTCTAGTGTTGTAAAATACGTGCTTTTTCCTAACATATCAAACAGATCGTTGATGTTAGGTAATGGGTATTTATCATCGGTAGTGATTTCGTTAAGGCGTCGATAATCAACTACCATCCTCCATTTCTGTTGGCCGGAAGAGTCCATCTTTTTAGGTACCAAGTGTACGGGGGCACTCCAGGGAGAGTGTGATTCCTGGATAATGTTATCCCTTAACATCTTGTCTACCTGTTTCCTAATTTCTTGGGTTTGGACAGGAGGAAGCCTGTATGATTTTATATTTATAGGGTCTTCGTTTTTTGTCCTAATCCTATGTTTAACCTGATTCGTGAAGGATAAAGGGATATCCTCACAATAGAAAATATCTTTGTACTCATGGCAAATACTCTCGATGACTCTACGTTCCTCTGAATTCATGTGGTCTAGCTGTAACTTTGTTAAGTTTTGCGTAAGTAGCCTATCAGTTTCAATATTATAATTATCGGTAAAGTTTACACTTATGGACGGGTTCTTCAAGTAAGGTTTTACTGCAAAAGGTCCCGTTACCACTAAATCTTTACTTTCGTTACTGTAGTTCTGTATGACTGTGGTCGCATAGCCTTTAATACAATTCACTAACGCGGCGGGCATTCTAATCCCTTCCGTAAACTGCTTAAACTCTAAAATACCTTCTCCGTCTAATAGGTTGACTGGTAATCTTACCCTAAGTTCGCTACGAGATGGTAGATGGTATACCTCTCTCATAGGCGGTGAATATATAATAGGAATATCTATATTTTTCAAGTGTAAGATTTGGCTTTCCATGTTAATTTTGGCTTGTAATTGTTTCAACAAATTACTGCCTATTAACCCGTCATATCTGTCGTCTACACTATAGACATAGAATTTATGGTATTCATTACTCTTAAAAGTATTTGGCAATGGTATCACTACCGTTTCATTATGAACGCTCGAAGCGTGAGTGCTAACAACTTCGAACGGCTCATATCTCAGATATTCTTTAAAATATTTATTTGCTATATATGGGCTAATAAATGACCTAACGCTACCGGTGTCTATCATAAAAACTGCTCTTAATTCCTTTATAATTACATGCGGTAAATTTAATCTTTTATTACAGTTTAATTTTATTCGCTCTCTATTGCGGAGGCTGTTATACAAAAATTTTCCGCCCTACGCGACTCATTTTCCGCCTCCGGTGCTTCGATTTCCGCCCTATTATCGTAGAGCGTTAATTCTTGGAAATCGTTAGCCAAGCTATTTGCATTGGGCTCATTATTGTTTATATAATTAACGCGTCGCGAGCTTGCTGTACGCATGGTAACATCAGTGTTTGAACCCGATGATTGTGCTTGCATTGCAGAAGCTGGCGAACGTGGTGCATAATTCTGTTGCGCAATCGAATACGGTGACCTATTAAATTGTTGTTGAGAATTATTGATATGCGTGTTATTATTTGTACTATAATTATTTGGGTAATTATTATTGGGTCTAACATGCCTGGATTGGTTAGATGAATTTGGCGTGGATGCACTATTGAGGCTATTCCTGTTACCATTCAAAATTGGGTTGGTTCTGGATGTATTGTGCGAACCGTTCCCTTGGGTTTCCAAATGGGGAGAACTGGGTTTATTTGATTTAATAAGATTGCGGCGATCAATGGTTTTAGCATCATATACAGTTTGGAAGTTCTGTTCCTCCAGGACGATTTTTAACGCGTCTTCTAAGTTGGATATGTTACGCAAACGAACTAGTCTTACTAGGTATTGTGGTAAACTATATAAGAATACATGCATCGCCCTGTTATTGTAAATAGTTTGTTTTGCTCTACGTAGATTTTCATCCCGAACGGTTTCCGACAGTTTGGCGAACAAAACACTTCTCGTATGTTGTATTCTATGACAAAAATCTAGGTAACTTTCCCCCTTATTTATTTTACAGGACTCTAACTCTAATGCTAAGCAATCTTCGGTACGTGGGTCGCCGAAGTGCTGGTTCAATAGATCTTTTAGCTCTGCCCAAGTGTCTATGGAGTCTCGTTCTCCTATTAAACTAGCCGCTTCCCCCGCCAGTCTACTTGTTATTACGTGGAATAAATAAATATTTTGGTCTGCACTACCCGAGAATGTATTCAATATATATTCGCATTTCTTAATAAACAATGGCAAGGTCCTCGCGTCACCATTAAACACAGGTATAATGTTGACCATTTCCTGTGGGACACGGTTTATTCCTTCCATTTTATATTTAGATTATTAAAATAATTATAAAACTAAATGGACACAGAAACCTATGACAGTATTACTAAAGCGTTGATAATACACACAAAACATAGGCCTACGACAAGGTTAGAGACAAGGAAGATCTGAAAGGAAGGTGAATAAGATCAACTCACAATTCCGCAGTTATCTTCATCTCCCGTGAATTACTGCTTGGCTGCTTCTACCACCAGTGGTTCCTTAATAAATTTGTTTGTTCGGGGATCCTTGCTGAACCGTAGAAACGGACGTCAGATTCTTCTCGTAAATGTAGATACGTGGTAAGACTCCGACTGCAAAGATCCTACCGGCTGCGCCAATTAAGTGAACGACACTGAAGTTATTTAAAAAAATACTTTATTTCAAGTGACAGAGTAACAGCTTGTTATTAGTATAAAACAGTAATTAATTCTATTGACAATTTATTGATCTTATATACTAATTTTATTGCTAATTCATCATTTATATAAACCAAGCGTGTGCTAGATAAAACTGTTGAATTGCATCGAATATTCTAGAACGTTATTAGCTGACAAAGCTAATGTGAGTGGTTTGGGGTTCCTTAACTCGCGCCTATACGCGCCTACATGCGCTTCCAAAACCGAGCTCATACGCGCGTAAAAAACGCTAGTCTGAAACCGCTCTTACACCACGTTTTCATAACGCGTGCCTTCAATCGGATGTCAAAACCAAACCTATCTAAATTTTCGCAAGGTTATTAATTCTCAAGCGGTTTATTTGTAATTTGAGTAAAAATTATACGATAAACGTTTTCTTAGTTTTTTGAATTATACGCTACGCTTCAAGTTTATAAAAATGTTTATATGCTTGTTACTTAATGACGCTCAAATGGCTAAACGGATTTGGCAGAAATTTGGTACAGAGATAGTATTTTTATTAGTTTGTAATAACACTTAGGCTATTTTTTATTACTGGAATTGGTTCTCATGATTTATGGGCGCAAGAAATTACCTACTAATTTCATATAATCTGGAATAGCCCATAATCTTTTATCCTGAGAATAGTATCCTGTGAGGCAGCCCCCGTGGCGTAACGGTAATGAACGCGACCGCTACGCAGGAGGTGCGGGTTCGATTCTCGCTCAGTGCAAATATTTGTATCCATTAATATGGGTATCTGCATTAGTCTGGTTGTGCCTCAGAGAGCACGTTAAGCCGTCGGCCCCGGTTGCCAGGCAAACATCTATGGCAGTCGTTACGGGAAGTTGGAGCCCTGAAAAGTCGAAATCTGGTCTAGCTGCAATTCTTCAATATCATCTTTCGGTTGTGGAGGTCACGTGGCAGTCGTTTCACAGAAAATACCGAAGTTCAGCAAAATCCGCAGTTAGACTGGTTAAGCAGATCCCAAACTCCAAGCTGATAGCTTCGGATGCGACTGGGATTAACGCTAAGACGAATAAGAGTATCTGTGGCTCACGGGAAAGGCACGAGAACTACATGGAACACGGGTGCAGTCGCGGGCAACAGCTGTAAACAATATCACATATACTTGAGCTAGGAATGAGTTCACATCAGTAAGTTACACGTAATCGCCACTTAATTGTATTGGTTGTTTACGAGACCCCTAATTTATTATATTACATGTATAAATTCAACTTTACCAAATGGCCTCATTAGCGAGAATTCTTTCGATTTTTAGTAACAATTGTAGCGCTAATTTGTTACTGTTAAGTACTGTGTAATCGTGACCAAGAACATAATTCTATAAAAAAAGGTGCGATTACAACTCACGACCCGGCCCGTCACTCCCGGTCCGACCGTCCAAAGCTTTTACCTCGGACACAGTGGTACGCATTTTCCCGTCTAACTGCGTGTTAGGATGAACTTCGATATTTTCCGTGAAGCGACTGCCAGACAGACTGGAAGTCGGACTTCCAAAACCCAAACCCCAAAATATTGTAGTTAGACCAATTGTTACACTTTTAGGCCTCCAGACAGACTGGAAGTCGGACTTCCAAAACCCAAACCCCAAAATATTGTAGTTAGACCAATTGTTACACTTTTAGGCCTCCAACTAATCGTAACGACTGCCATAGTAGTTTTTTTTAAAGAATTTTAGAAGCCGATATTATCGAAATTACTAATATTCCCTCTAACCCCTCCAACTAAGCTAAATTGCTTGTGCTAGGAGTGGATTCACGTCGGTAGTGTAACGGCCAGGATTTGAACCCGGGACCTCTCAAACATAAGGTAGACTCCTTAACCACTAAGCTACCGACCCTTCAAAGTTCGAGTTTGTATGACAACCGGGACCGACGACAGCTTAACATGCTCTGTGAAATCATCTTTTGGAAATACTTGGGTATCGTATTGGTCTGGACCAATTTAAATAGATATATTCATGTATGCAAATATGAGCGGGAATCGAACGTGCGCCCGTTCCGTAGCAGTCGCGTTCGCTACCGCCAGAACACAGAGGCATTATAAAAAATATCAACATAAAATAGTAGGTACTAATAAATCGTATCGGTATCGTCCACACCAGTGTGATCAAACTTTATCAAAATATTTTTATTTAAACATTGTATTACATAGCATTGAGAGGTTATAAATAAGATGTTCGTGTACATGTACATAAAATTGGGCTCTTTCATGTAATGAATGTACAATTTTTTTAATGTACATTCATTACATATTCATTGTTTGTGCCCTTCAAGGGCAAGACGGTCGGCCTAGTGTTGTTTTACGATAAAACAGCATTAATTTTTTTGAAATTGCAAAAATATTTGTTAGTTTAAAGGTCGCGATAAAAACAAAAACGAAAATGAAATATTTCAAGTTTGAAGAAAAATCTATGTCTAAAACTTAACTTAAATTTTAGGGAAACAAGTAGTAGATAGACAAACAAAAATATAATACTATTATAGAAAAAGATTCACTAAGCAAAAGACTCATAGCCTATCATCAGAATTATATAATAATATAGCTGTCGCCCGCGGCTCCGCCCGCGTGGATGTCGGTTATCGCGAATCGGACTATAATTTGAGATTTAAACTATCCTATCTCTCAAGTTGGATCGAACTGCACATGGTGTGCGAATTTTATTATAATCGGTTAAGTGGTTTAGGATTCCATTGAGGACAAACATTGTGACACGAGATTTATATATATTAAGATAAATGAAATGAGTTTATTTGGTATCATATTTTTTGTACTAAAGATGTAACCACTATTAATAATCTATTTTTATATATATTAAAACACACTTTACCAGTTCCACACAATTATATTTAATTTTGTCACTGTATAATGCTAATATTTGATTTATACTAATACGACATGTTTCGATTAACTCATCTTCAGGTAAACATATTTATTTTGAATGAGGGTACTTATTAAAACTTCATGCTCTTGTTCAATTGAAGTGACCAAAGATATAAAGAAAAAGGCACTGGGTGTGCCTTAGTGACTACTTGAAATTATATGCTTGCGTTTTAATAAATTTGAATGATTTGAATAACACAATTTTTAAATATGAGATTAGATGTCAAAATATTAAATTAATTAATAATAAATTGTTTTAATATATATAAAATAGTAAAATGAAGTTCCATCAAGAAGTTTCAACAAATTCAATCAACTACACTATTAATAATACCTACTACAATCAAAATAACTCTATCTGTCTGACTACTACACTTAAACGCCTAAACCGCTGTAGTGATTTCAGGAAATTGGGGACTAGAGATTGGGAAAGAATATAAGTTATGTTTGGTTGCGATAACCGACATCCACGCAGGCAACTTAAACGGCAAAATAAACATGAGTGCAAACTCAAATACTTCATAAACGTCTTCCGAATTTATACAATTTCCAGCTGCTCTACAAACAACACTGCGCTGGTTAAAGTTATGCTTATGACAACCCAATCGCTTTAAAACTTACATCGTTATTAAATTGTTCGGCAGACAACTGGAGCTGCAAATATTTGATCAAACCCTCGCGAAGGTGTGCATGATTGGCCCAATTTGTCCGCGGCACGGACTCAGCTGCCCGACAGACATACTGTTGTCTTTATTATGTTATTAGGGGAGACATTTTAAACAAGAATATTTTCTTGAATAAAGGTGTTTCTATTTCAGACACGCTTTTTTCCTGGTTTTGATTTAGTAAGATATTTATAAGCGTCAGTAGCTTAGTGGTTAAGGAGTCGATCTTACAATCGAGAGGTCCCGGATTCGAATCCTGGCCATTACACTACCAACGTGAACCCACTTCTAGCACAAGCAATTTAGTTTAGTTCGAGGGGTTAGAGGAAATATAAGTAATTTTGATAATTTCGGTTGCTTATATTCTTTAAAAACAAAAACTGATTCAGAGAATACAATAATTTAACCTTCGGATTAATATTTATGGATCACCGTCTTTGTCTTGCCTTAAAAAAGAGATGCAGCAATACCCTTGGATACCTTCTCGTTACAACCAATAGGGGTTGTTATGTAGGTTTCGAACCAACTAAAACCGCACACCGTCATCACTTGGGGGTGATGATATCCCCTACAACCCGGCTTACCCAGGGCAATCGAAATGGCCGATCAAGATAGGGTTGACCCTGTCAAATTACAAGTAAATTAAAGATAAAAATTGTGACAAATTAGTCAGACCAAGGTTTAAGTTGTGCAAAAGAATATGTAAGTAAAATTATGTCGAAAAACGTGTTGCAGCTGATATCGACAGTCCACATCCCTACCTGCAAGGATCCTAATCTTGTCCTAATGATTTTCAGTACATGTAACAGCTGTGTTCTTTCTGTTCAAATACCGCACCCATTTTGTAGATCTTAATTGAAATTCAGACGGCATGAAGGTTGTTACCGAGCACAAGGCTAGTGGCCAGCTGAATAATAGCGTGGCCGTGAATATGTTACAGATTCGATGTATTAAGTCCACAGTTAACAAAACCTGCGGACTCAGTTGACCACTGCCAGTTTTTTAACGCTTAACTGGATACTAAAACACAGGAAGGACACGACGGTATAACCGTCCAATTGAGCAGTCCGACTGGGGAAGTACTTCCGCCCTACAGAATATCGCGGCCATAATAACTTCGTGTTCTGTTCCCGGTGGTGAGTAGGGTAGCCAGAGCTCACTGGAGAGTTTTTGTGCTGTCAGTGGAAAGACCAAGGCCTATTCCTGCTTTGTCTTCTACACTGACGGCACAGAAACTTTTTGTACACAGGGTCTGCAGCACGAGTGTGACTCCCCTGGTGTTGCACACGTCCATAGGCCACGGTAACCACTTTCCATCAGGTGGGCCGTGTGCTTGTTTGCCACCTCAGTGGTATATAAAAAAAAGCACCAAAACTTTTAATCTATAAATAAATAAATTAAAACTTAAGAGAAAACTAAATATCTTAAACGTATCAAGATAACAGCATTGCTATTAGCCGCCTGCCTAATGTGAACCGGTATGTGTGTGAAGCCTGCCAATCGTAATGCTCCGTTCTTTTGACACTTTTACGATACGAAAACGATAAATTCATTTTATAATAACTAACCCACCTATGTGCTGACGATGCGGAGTCGTTGAAACTGTCAGTGCCAAAACGTATCAATAATTTTTGATATTTTTTAATTGTTAATGTGTAGACTCATTCACAGAAAACTATGTAAGTGTAAATGGAAAGCAAAATCAAGGCTTCACCAGACAGATCAGACATTTTTATTGGAGACACAATAATGTGGTGATAAAATTGGGATGCTTCACCGCTGTCAAATATTATTCAAACTTTGTCGTACAAGCGCCTAGAATGAACATAAAAATTATTATTGATCGAATTTATTGTCACTTAAAAACGAATAAAAGTACCATAATGTTACCATTTTCACGAGTTTTCTAAATTTTTATCGGCTTCAGTTTACGACTGCTTCGCACTATTTTTATATTAACGGCTTCCGCATACAGTTGTTGCCATAAAATTTCATTATATTTCGGAGAGGTTGCTGGGCAGTACTGCGGATATATTATAAGCTCCATAAAATTATGATAAGATTCTAATACTATTATTTTTTTCACATTATTATTCTAGAATTATTGTTGTTTTTGTTAGCTTTCAGTACCTAGTGTTAAAAGCATATTGCTAACGAGACACCAATCTGATGACCTATTTCATTTGTCAATTGATGAATATTCATTCTACCCACTTAAACCTCTCCAGTATACCTTAATAGTGAAACACTTACGGGGATATTTATCATTTCCCGATAAGTGTAACACTATTCATGTCAATGACCACATCAATCTCAAATAAGTATACCTTATTTAAGTTACAAATCTTTCATTTATTTTGCATTTCTTGTGTGTAACAAAGAATTTCATTGCTACGATCATGCTATTATATTATATCATTGAGCTAAAAAAAATGATTATTCAATTAAATACGCATTTATTATCCGCAGTGAACGCTGACAGTTTTTATAACCGCATACAATAAAAACACTGTCGTATTTTCATGTTCGTGTACAATCTGATAATTCAATTATAGCTTTATTTCAAGACCGTGGACGTTTCACGCAGAGTCGAAGGAAAAAAAACCAGAATGCCGCACAAACAATGTTACTTTTCATGCTACGTTTACCGACAAAGTTCTTACAAGGTTTAATAGGCAGATTAAGACGACAAAGAATACAAATACGTCGTTACAAAGTTAGTGCTTAATATTATTATTATAAAATTCGAATGGAAAATTAAGGTACGAGTTCGTAGCCTGTCATGCCATGCAGGAGCAGCAAACGACACGTCATCCGACCGCACATTATGGTCCATAGAAATAAAAGGGTACAAGTACCATAAGTATCAGTCCCACGATCCTCTCATTGGTCTATAACTGACCATTCCTGATTTTTTCACATACATTACTTCTTCTACTTTACACATACAAGTCTATTTCACGATACGGCCGCCTACTGCTGTGATCTGCAGTTGCTGTGTGCGGTCAGCTATTGGTAAGGCCAATTTGAAAGCGATTTTTGCTGTAGATAGTTAGTCAATAGTCATGAGGCAACTT
This sequence comes from Eilema caniola, assembly GCA_949126895.1. Lineage (NCBI taxonomy): Eukaryota > Metazoa > Arthropoda > Insecta > Lepidoptera > Erebidae > Eilema > Eilema caniola. The sequence continues at coordinate 5,942,168 of OX421467.1, forward strand.
AGCTTATGTATTTTAGAAATGACATGGTATCGAGTTTTTTTTCTCATCTTCGTGATCAGCATCATCAATTAACGCGAAAAAACACGTAACTAAGCAAACGTCATTAAAGTTGAAAAATGCTTGCAATCGCTGTTTTAGTTTCTTTGTGATCCGATATCGGGCAACATAGTGGTGTTATCTCCGATAACCGATATCGGGCCGGACAATGTGAAAGACACACATACATATCTCATAGATTTGACTTACTTCGATATCGGATGGCGGATATCGGATGAGTGTGAAAACGCTCTTAAACTTGTACATCGTCACAAATATTATGTATGAATCTATCTATTATGAGTATGAATCTATCTCAATTCGCCTAAAGCCGTTTACTAAGATTTCTAATTCCGTAAGTACATTCAAACGAGACTTTGATCTGAATTAATTAAGTCAGAGAGTAACAGTGCAACAATTACTCCGTCAAAACCATTGTGAAGTCATTCGTCTTCAGGAATTTAATAATTTGGGGAGAAAAAGCGCGGAGAGGGTACATGAACGAGGACGACTGCGCCTCGAAGAAAAAATATTTCTAAATATCCACAGATTCTTATGGAAATATATATCTATGGGGGAAACTGACATATACATTTCAAAGGAATGGGCGATGTGCTTGTTCGCTACCTAACGAATATAAATTAAAGCCCGAATTCTAGAATGGTACTCAATCTTGAATCGCATTTTTGCTGAAAACATATTGTATAGAAAGATGCATAGAAATGACCGATTGTCTATACAATTTGTCCTAAAATAATTCGAAATACAGAACTCAGTACTATTCTAGAATTCGGGCCTATTTTTTTTTCAATAGGTACACGACACACAATACCTTTATTGCGTTAAGTTATTATTAATTTACAATAAGGACCCTGTCGGGCACAGCACAATGTTTGGAGAGAGGGAGAATTTTGTAAACAGTTTTGTTTCTTTAATTTATTATGGATATTATTATTTTTATTTATTTATTTATTTTTATTTATTAATTGTTATAATATTAATTTGATTTTAATTTACTTACTAATTTAATATTAATTTACTAGTTGTAACCCAAGAAACACGCGGGAATTCTTATTCCGTTTTCGCAATCCCAAGGAACATATTCCAGGTATTAAAGTAGTCTATACCATACGTTTTTACAGACATCTTTTTACCAAATGCCGTTACAGTGTGATTGATTAACAAACACCCGAACTTCTTCATTATATACTTTTTATATATATTTATATAGGAGACGTCAATGTGACTTCACCTCGCCTCATGGTAAGCTGATGGCAAAGTCTCAATAAAGAGGGTCACCATTACATACACGTACCATATTAACAATGGTGGCACTCAGCTTGACGGCCTCATCAAAAAAGGATTGTCGTCGCAGTACCGCGTGATACCCACCGGTCCCACTAGTGTTGCGACCACAATCCCCCCTGCCCGGCTATGCACGCACTGACCCCTGAACGCAATCCAACCGAGATTGGATTACTATGGACGGTTTTTCGCAATCGTGCACGGTGGTACCCATCCGGCCGAATTCTGTGACAAATTTTTGCCATCAAATTTTCTACCACCACGATAAAGAAGAATAGCAATAAAACTTTATCGGTTCGCTTTAGAAACGTCCACTACTAGCCGTCTAGGCTTCTTTAACTTATTGGCTTGCAGCTCTTACTTAGTTAAATAACTATAAAACCGGCCATAAACTTGTTGAACGAAAAGATTAAAGCGACCATATAATACCATAGTAACTTGGTATGCTATACTCCATTCAGTTAGGTAATTAACTAAACGTAAACAATTTGGATGTGTAGTTGATTGAATTTGTTGAAACTTCTTGATGGAACTTCATTTTACTATCTTTATATAAACTCATCTTCAGGTTTCGGCTTCAGTTATTCGAAACATGTCGTAATATTATAAATTAAATTTTAGTATTTATATTATACAGTGATAAAACTAAATATAATTGTGTGGAACTTGTAAAGTGAGTTTTTTAATATATATAAAGATAGTAATTTGGATGTGTATTATTTAAAAATAATAATAATAAAGGAGGAATAATAATATCTTCTTCTTCATCCTAGCGTTAATCCCAGTCGCATCCGAAGCTATCAACTTGGAGTCTGGGGTCCGCTTTTACCAGTCCAACTGCGGATTTGGCTAAACTTTGTCATTTTTTCGTGAAGCGACTCCCATCTGACCTCCACAACCCAAAGGCGATATAGAAGCATTGCAGTTAGACCAGTTGTTGGACTTTTGAGGGCTCCAACTACCTGTAACGACTGCCATAGGTGTTTGTATGACAACCAGGACCGACGGCTTAACGTGCTCTCCGAGGCACGACCAGAACAATGCAAAGACCCATATTCATGCATACAAATATTAGCACTGAGCGGGGATCGAACCCGCGCCTATATATAATAATAATAATATAATTTTTGTATTTTTATATGATTTTATATGCAACAAAGTAATGAATAAGTTTTTAATCAAATAAAGATATAATAATAATAATATGTTTTATTTAAAAACTCAGTTTATTTATACAGGGTGTCCACTGTCCAGGCGAGTTAGGGGAGGCAGCAACTGCTATAAAAATAAACTACAAATAAAGATTTCAAAATTCATTACCTATTATATTTTAAAAGAGTAATAATTGAAGAGTTATTTCTTAAACAAAAGCTAGTTAAGCAATGCTTACTTTGAGATAACGGTCTTTATAGAATGTTGTAGAATATTTATTTAAATACCTGAATAGTATATATAATATCTAAATCCCTCGAATTTCTGTAAAAAATATAATTTTGTATAGAAATTGGAAGGATTTATAAATATATTCTGCATCACATGATTAAATATGAAATATTGAAATAAATATTTGTCCCAAATTTGTTTTGTGGTTTTGCACGCAGCCACAACACACGGTGCAGTGAATTTTGTATTGTGGTATATATTTCCCAAGTGGATATGTTTTAATTATTTGGGAATAACACTAATCCTACTAATATTGTAACCTAGCTGTTCTAACGTTGGTAATGAAACTAGTGTAGTGGTCTGCATTCAGAGAATCAAAGAATCAATTTCGTTTTTTCATTTTAGGCACATATAGAACACATATGAACGTCAAAATTTTGCAATTAGGTATGTCAAGAAATAAGACAATTTGAAAGGAGGTAGGAAACGACGGTATTTCCATCCAATTGAGCATTCCGACTGGGGAAGTACCTACAGAATACCGCTGCCATAATAACCTCGTGTTGTGTTTCCAGCGGTGAGTAGGGTAGCCAGAGCTCACTGGAGAGTTTTTGTGCTGTCAGTGGGAACACTAAAGGCTAATCTTGCTTTGTCTTCTACGCTGACGGCACATAAAGTTTCTGTGTTTACAGGGTCGGCAGTACGAATGTGACTCCCCTGTTGTTGCACATGTCCATAAGCCACAGTAATCACTTTCCATCAGGTGGGCCGTGTGCTAGTTTGCCACATCAGTAGCATATTTTTTTTTAAATAATATTAAATAAAGTTAATTAATCTCTTAAGAAGAATGACATTCGAATACCTGTTTCCCATTCTTGCAACCCATTGCTACCTTTTCGAGGCTTAAAATGCAACCTACATGCTATTCGAGATTAATCTATCCCTATACCAAATTTCAGTTATGGCGACTCCACAATAGTGCCGTGAATTCACGCACAAATTCACGCCATGAACCCACAGCACAAGTAGTATCCTCCACATTAACGGGATGCTCTCAATCGTTCGTGAAACCCGCTGCGAAATGGACTGCTGCTACACTAACTTTGTAGCCAGGTGCAAACTGGCAAGCGACCGCGAATGTGAATGTGTACGCATGAATGCCGCGCAAAGGAGGCGCGGACCCTTTGTCGTGAGATAAAATACGACTCCGATCGGGGAACGGGCGTGAACCCCGAGAGGACCGTCCACATTAACGTTCACGCCTGTTCACGGAGCTTCATGGCACTAATGTAGAGTCGCCATTAGATCTCTTCAACCATTAGACTGATTGAATAACAAACATCCAAACATCTCCATAATCTTTCATTATCACTACATAGTACAAAACTATGTCGCTTTCTCTGTCCCTATATCCCTTCGTATGCTTAAATCTTTAAAACTCTTCTTCATCCTAGCGTTAATCCCAGTCGCATCCGAAGCTTTTCAACTTGGAGGCTGGGGTCCGCTTTTTACCAGTCTAACTGCGGATTTGGCTAAACTTCGATATTTTCCATGAAGCGACCAAAGGCGATATCGAAGCATTGCAGCTAGACCAGTTGTTGAATTTTGAGAGCTCCAACTACCCGTAACGACTGCCATAGATGTTTGCCTGGTAACCGGGACCGACGGCTTAACGTGCTCTCCCAGGCACGACCAGACCAATGCAAATACCCATATTCATGCATACAAATATTTGCACTGAGCGGGGATCGAACCCGCACCTCCTGCGCAGCGGTCGCGTTCGCTACCGGCTGTCAGCTTATATCTTTAAAACTACGGAACGGATTTTGAGGCGGTTTTTAATAGATAGAGTGATTCAAGAGGAAGGTTTATATGTATAAAACATGTTTAACATAGTTTTTTTTTATGTGCGGGAAATCCCCACGGATACCCTCCCCTTCGGAGCCGAAGGGGGAGGTTTTGTCGGACTCGAACCGACTAAACCGCACGCCTTCGTTTCTGCTAGGGTGACGAGCGGCTTCACCCATCACCCTCAGGCCCGCGCTCATGGGGGGCGGGGTTCGGCTTGCGGCCAGCGATGTCCGCGAGTCTTTCTCGCTCGCTGTGCCGCGCCCGCTCTGCTGTCTCCTTCACGAGCATGACCTGCTCGCAGAAGGAGGCGCTGGCCGCCCACGCATCCGCGCAGCGGACCATCGCCGCGAGCAGGGTGGAGAGCGTGAGCACTATCACCCCTCTAGCCACTCCCCCATGATGGGTCTTACCGCCGCAATCACGGCGTGCCCTGCGCGTGGTTGCTCAAATATTTAACATAGAGGATGCAGCGGGAACGGGACCTGACACCACGCGGGCGGAAAAATATTGGCGGTACGGAGTTCGCCGGGTCAGCTACTTTATAATATTAGTAGGATATCATGGGCTTAAAACCGAAGATAAAAAGGCCTCACATATTTTCGCACAGCACAAATAAAATTCTTAATACTGTTGTTTCTTTTTTCACAAAATGAACACTGCAGCAGAGCCCTACACTTGATTCAAAAGTCATCGGTAGTACAAATTGCTTGCAAATTGATACTTCCCGGGGCTTCCTCGGAAACAATTAGAGTTTAGACGCATTCTAATGACGGTACCCTCCGTTTTAGCGATATGCGACCTTTCCGAGGGGAGTCCCTAGATATACTGCTAATAGAGTAGGAGTACATACATACAAATCGGAGTATTTTTAAATAAAAAAGTTTAACTGTGAATGTCTCTAGTGCAACAGAACTATTGTTCGTTCTGATATACTAACTTTTAAGCTCTCGCGTTAAAGGATATATAGTAAAAATAACGGGAATTAACGCAATCATGGTACAGGTACTTACATACTTTCCTGATATATTGTTATTTATTCTAAAAGTATAAGAAGAGTATAAAATTAACATTGCAATAAACACAATTCTTGCATTGGCTTATTATTTGTGATTTGTTCTGTAACCTTAAGTAAAAGATCCACTGACTCGCTGTATAATTGAATAAAATTATTTAAAGTCGCCACCTTTGAATTACAAATATTCCCATATCGAGTCATTACACAATCTAATTTGCTTGTGTTAGGAGTGAGCGACCTAGAATTCAAATCTGGAACCTCTCGATCTTAAAGCCTCCTTAATCACTAACCTACCGACGCTTCGTCTCAACCTTATCTCTGTCTCAATGTGGATCTATCCGTACCTGTATGGATCATATTCATTTTGCCACTTTCCTGATCTATCTATAGAATGTCTATGACGCAGGGCTCCGGGAAAAGTACGTGTATAAATTGATTCACAATATTGTATGCTGAAAAGTATAGGTTACCATTTGAAGTGAGTAGGTATGTAATTTCAAGTTGCTTTTGCTGTATTTTGATTGCTGAATGCTGTTCTTAGAAAGCTATTATATATCACAGTCGCTTTGAATAAGGGGATTTAAGTTAATGGTACCATGGTACCACTCCGTACACTAAGAGGATTGGTGCCGCATCGAAATTGAACCAACATGTAGGTACTAATTAAGCATCACAGTTCTAAAGTTTGCAAGATTTCATATTCACAAATAAACATACAAACGTTGCAAGTTTCCACCTTTGTTGTCCTGTTTCTTGTCATAATAATATGGCAATTCAATTAACACTTTTTGTTCAATCTGTGAATCGAATCTGAAACATATTGCTCCGTGGTTGCATTGACATCGTGGTAACCATCAAACGTGAAGTGTCACAAAACATAACTCATAAATTATTTTGAAAAATTATATATTAAACTTATATGTTCAAACTGCCCTTTTCATCACATTTTGTCAAAAAAAGTAAGTGAAAAGCATCAGAGACACGTTCTCTCACTCCCAACTGAAGCATTGTCGCACTACCCTCCCGCAGAGCAGAAAAATGACTATATATAGATTAGAAAAATACAGATACGACAACATCTCTAACTTTTATACCTACATACTAACTTCTTCGTATATATCAGCATCATCACCCATACATTGATTGCCCAGTTACGTCCCAGCTTCGTGTTTTTGAATGGTAGTTGATTTTTCCACTGCCCTTTGACCTCACAACCTTGGAGTTGGCTGGTCAGACGGAAAGTGTGCACCACAGCCTCGTCCATTGGTTGCTACCTTAACAATATAAAAAATGAATTCGGAAAATGTAGTAGAATCTTTCAATCCCTTAAAAAGCAACATTGGCTTATCGAAATAAGCCTTATGTAATAGATTTTATCGCAATTGATTTAGGGTTATTTTATTATTTACTGTCATTGTCACTTAAGTTACTGAAAAAAAAATTTAAAATAGCAAGCTACTCAGCAGCAAATCGCGATGGAATACATTCAAAATTGTTTTTTTTTTTCAATGTGTAATATTCGTATACCGATCAACAATAATCCATACTAATATTATAAATGCGAAAGTAACTCTGTCTGTCTGTCTGTCTGTCTGTCTGTCTGTCTGTCTGTCTGTCTGTATGTTACGCTTTCACGCCTAAACCGCTGAACCGATCTTGATGAAATTTGGAACAGAGGTATATTAGAGCTTGAGAACGGACATAGGCTACCTTTTATCACGAGAAAAGGGGTTTAAGGGGGGGAAATAGGGGATGAAAGTTTTTAAGAAAGTTTGTCATTTCTGAAGATATCTTAATGAAATTTGGTACAGAGGTAGATTAGAGCTTAGGAACGGACATAGGCTAACTTTTATCGCGAAAAGGGGGGTGGAAGGGGGGGACTAGGGCCTTGGGAGGAAAGTTTGTCATTATTGAAGATTTCGTGATGACATTTGGTACAGAGATAGCTTAGAGCTTGGAAACGGAAGTAGGCTACCTTTTATCGCGAAAAGGTGGGTAGAAGGGGGGCGGACTAGGGCCTTGGTATCAAAGTTTGTCACATTTGAAGATTTCTTGATGAAATTTGGTACAGAGATAGTTTAGAGCTTGGGAACGAACATAAGCTACCTTCTATCGCGAAAAGGGGGGAAGAAGGGGGGGGGAGGGACCAGGGCCTTGGTATAGAAGTTTATCGTTTTAGAAGATTTCCCGATGAAATTTGGTACAGAGATAGTTTAGAGCTTGGGAACGGACATAGACTACCTTTTATCACAAAAAGGGGGGTAGTAGGGGGGGAACCAGGGCCTTGGTATAGAAGTTTATCGTTTTAGAAGATTTCCCGATGAAATTTGGTACAGAGATAGTTTAGAGCTTGGGAACGGACATAGACTACCTTTTATTGCGAAAAGGGGGGTAGAAGGGGGGGACTAGGGCCTTGGGAGGAAAGTATGTCATTTTTGAAGATTTCTTGATGAAATTTGGTACAGAGATAGTTTAGAGCTTGGAAACAGATATAGGCTACCTTTAATCGCGAAAAGGGGGCTAGAAGGGGGGCGGACTAGGGCCTCGGTATGTAAGTTTGTCATTTTTGAAGATTTCTTGATGAAATTTGGTACAGAGATAGTTTAGAGCTTGGGAACGAACATAAGTTACCTTTTATCGTGAAAAGGGGGGAAGAAGGGGGGGACCAGGGCCTTGGGATAAAAGTTTATCGTTTTAGAAGATTTTCTGATGAAATTTGGTACAGAGATAGTTTAGAGCTTGGGAACGGACACAGACTACCTTTAATCACAAAAAGGTGGGTAGAAGGGGGGGGGGACTAAGGCCTTGGGATGAAAGTTTGTCATTTTTGAAGATTTCCTGATGAAATTTGGTACAACGATAGTTTAGAGCTTGGGAACGAACATAGGCATTGAAGCTTGGGAACGAACATAGGTTACCTATTGACGCGAAAATGGAGGCATAGGGGGGGGGGGGGGTGTCATAAGGGATTAAAATTTAACAGTTTTTAAGATGATGAAATTTTGGTACAGGGATTAATTAGAGCTTGGTAACGGACATATGTTACCTTTGATTGTGAATAATGTGGTAAAAGGGGGGGGGGGGATAAGGACTAGATAGTAAATATGAAAGTTTGTCATTTTTGATGATATCCTGGTGAAATTTGGTACAGAGATGGATTAGAGCTCGAAAATGGACATATGTAGGCGACCCCTTATCGCGAAAAAAGGGCTAGAAGGGGGAGGGGGGGAGCGGAATAGGGCGTTGGGATTAAAGTTTCTAATTTTTCAATGGCACAAAAAAGGGGGTGAATATGGCATAAATAGTAAGAATTTCTTTTAAGATGTCCTCATGAAATATAGTACAAAGGTGGATTAGAGCTTCGGAACGGATATAGTCGAGTAGCGAACCAAATATAGAAGCGAGTGGAGAGGCGAGTAGAGATTGTTATAGGGACGAGTGAATAGGCGTGTAAAGATTGGAAGTCGAGTAGAGTCGACTACAGGGGCGAGTAGATATGCGACTAGAGAGCCAGTGGAGAGGCGAGTATAGAATCAAATAGTATGCTGTAAAGGCGAATAGGGAGGCGAGTGGAAAGGTGAATGTAGTAGCGAGTAGAAATCGAATAGAGATTTGAGTAGAGGTGCGAGTAGATAGGCAAGTGAGGAGAGTCAAGTAGACAGGTGAAAAGAAAATTGAATGGATGGTCAAGTAGAGAGGCCAGTGGAAAGGCGAGTATAGAGAAAAGTACAAAGTCGAGTAGAGAGGGGAACAGAGAAGTCATTATACAGGGTCAAGTATAAACTCAAATACAGAGGCGAGTAGAAAGTCGAGTGGAGAGTCGAATATAGAGGCGAGTAGAAAGTCGAGAACAGAGGTGAGTACATAGTCGAGGACAAAGTTGAGTAGAGAGGCGAATTTAATGCTCAATAGCGTCGGATCAACACTACACGATAACCGACATCCACGCGGGCGGAGCCGCGGGCAACAGCTAGTATCAGCATAAATAAAATCATTTTTATCGTAAACAAAACATGTCTCACCGGTAAAATTCTTTGTAATCTTTGTGAGTCTCACAGTCCGGATATGGCGGAAATTTTTCAAAAGATCGCTGTTTCCTGCATGTTGATTGTATGCATCCAACTGAAAGAGTGATTTTTTGTCCCGTGCCTTCACAGGGTGCAACCGACAACAAAACTACTCAAATGACACAAGCAATACAAGCTTGAATTCATACGACATTTTTTTAATCTACTGCGTCTACGAAGTTTCTACGCTGTAGGTAACAGCTACGTCTGCTACGAAAGCGTAGCATTTCTAGTGTTGCTTTTGAGACGGGTAGTCCGAGTATTACCATTTTTGTAAATATGTTACAATTTTATTCTGTTGATAAAATACTTGATACATATAAGTATTATCTTAAAAATAACAGTAGCACTTATTATTAATGTATAAGTACGATATAATTATTTCTGTAGATTCTTATCTTTTTAATGGCTCGCACCTGCTTTCCTCTTGAAGTTCGGAGGTCATATTTACTTATTTATTTTTTTAATTTAAAAAACAAAAAGAATATTAGCAACCGTAATTATTGAAATTACTAATATTCCCTCTAACCCTTCCAACTAAGCTAAATTGGTTGTGTTAGGAGTGGGTTCACGTCGGTCGTGTAATGGCCAGGATTCGAACCCGGGTCCTCTCGATCGTAAGGCCGACTCGTTAACCACTAAGCTACTGACGGCCTTAGATGCAATCGACAACAACATTAAGCTAATGCGGACGAACGACTGAAGAACGCTCACTGAAGAGTTATTGTGCTGCTGTCAGTGGAAATACCAAAGGCTATTCCTGCTTTATCTTCTGCACTGACGGCACAGAAACTCTACGTGTTTACAGGGTCGGCAGCACGAATGTGACTCCCCTGGTGTTTCTACTCTTTCCATCAGGTGGGCCGTGTGCTTGTCTGAGACCTTAGTTATAAAAAAAAAGACTAAGAGAAATCCTCATAAATCAACATTATTATTATAAAATTTTATTTAATGTTTAAAATCAAGGAATTTTAAGTGCTTTTATGTTTCTTTTTCTATAATTGTAATTTTATGTATATTAATGGTCAATTCATGGACATGTTGTACTAATATAATTGATATGTTTTATTAAAAATTGACATTACGATATATTGACTCAGTGTGACAAATTGATTAATTAACGCATGTCTTTATCTTTTAGATGATTTCTTTTGTTTTTTTTTTTGTGGGATTATCAGTAGACTTTTACTCTCTTGGTGCTTATAACAACAGTTGAATTGGCGGTTTTAAAAGATGCCGATTTTAATATTGTAATCGACCAACAAATCGTTGTAATCAACCTATAAAACGAGCATACAGTGGCTGCCTTAAAAGGTTGAGCAACCAACATGTTTCTAAGTATATGTATGTTAATGTAAGCATTTTGTTGTACTTAACCAATGGCTGTCATAAATAAACAGGAACGACTGTTGAAGCTGGGCTTGTTCAATGAAAGATGGTGTTGGCTTTAAGCACTTTACTTGCTCTTAGTAGGTACAATTATAAAGAAAACTATATTATGATGGGTCGCGAACGATCCGTTCCTCACGACGCTCGAAAGGTGTGTGTCGCGCAGCGCGGGCGGCCGGGCGCGGGAGCGGTCGTATGGCGTAGACATCCTCCCGGGGGTTGAAGCTTGTCTTCAACTTCAGAAGTATTCTTCGCGTTAGGAGTTTATGTCTGTGCTTGGCAACAGACATATTTTATTGAGGGCTCGTCTCACGGAGCCCCGGCTCGTGGCGATGTCCGCAACTCGTGGCACCCCATCAGGTCCAGGGTACAATTTGGCGACACGTCCCAGTCTCCAGCAAAGCGGCGGGGCAGCATCGTCCTTTATGACGACTAGATCGTCCAATCGCAAGTCCTTACACCGAACTCGCCACTTCGTACGCTGCTGCAGCTCGCTGACGTACTCTGCAGACCACCTCTTCCAAAAGTGTTGCCTCGCTTGTTCCAGACGTTGATATCTGTCAAGATTATTAACTTTGTAGTCCAACAAACACGGTGATGGTAGAGAAGTAAGCGGCCTGCCTATAAGAAAGTGGCCCGGGGTGAGCGGACATAGGTCATTAGGGGAGGGGCTTAAAGGACATAGAGGTCTACTATTGAGGATAGCCTCTACCTGGGCAAAAAGGGAACTTAGTTCCTCGAAGGTCAGATGTGTATTTTTCAGGACTCGGTTCAGATGAAATTTGGCTGACTTGACGCCCGCCTCAAACAAACCGCCAAAATTAGGGGCGTATGCCGGGGAGAAACGAAATTCAATGCCCTCGCCGGCTGCAAATTCAATTAGACCTTGAGTGATAGCCTTCGATTTTAAAAATGCGTTAATTTCCTTCGAAGCCGCGACAAAATTTCTGCCGTTGTCACAGTAGATTATATTAGGCTTTCCTCTACGAGCTATGAATCTCTTTAAAGTTAGTAGAAATGCATCCATTGTGAGGTCACTGACAGCCTCTAAATGAACGCACTTAAAACAAAAACAAACAAAAACACATAAATAACATTTTATAATTTTCGCGCCGCGGCCCTTCCGGTCTGCAATATAGAAAGGTCCGGCCAGATCGACACCGGAAGTGCTGTATGGGAAATTTGGGTGTGTCCGTTCTAAGGGCAAGTTGCCCATTATGTTAGTTAATGTTGTGCCCTTAAGACGACGACATACCATACACTCTCTCGACGTGCGTCTGGCGAGATTTCGACCTCCAATAGGCCAATAGCGCTCTCTTATCGAAGCGAGGAGAAGCTGGGGGCCTGCATGTAGTAGGCGAAAGTGTTCTTGGACAAATAAAAGTTTAGTCAAATGGTGGTCACTCTTTAACACAATCGGGTGCTTTTTTTCAAAGGAATACATAGAAGAGTGTAGACGGCCACCAACTCGAATAATTCCATCTTTGTCCAAAAACGGATCGAGAGAAATAAGTGTAGATATAGGCTTCAAGGACTTGCCGTTCTTTAATAAATTAAGTTCTTTGGCAAAGGATTCACATTGAGCGGATTTCACAAGATAATTGTGTGCCTTTTTTAATTCATTGACTTGAAGAGGACCTACTATCTTTGTATTCGAATCCTTACAATTACTAAAAAATCGAAACATGAAGGCTATAACTCTTTGAAGCTTAGAAAAATTTGAATAATTATTAATATTAACGACTTTAGCGTCATGCGTAGAAGACGCAACCTCCGCCACCAAGGCAGAGTGAGCCTTTAACTCGGGTAAATTAGTCTGTGCGTTACAAGAGAGGGGCCAAGCTGATTCGAGCTCCCGAAGAAAGGGTGGCCCTTGCCACCACAAAGGGTTGCAAACTTGGTCAGGATCCACACCACGAGATACGAGATCAGCTGGATTTTGATTTGTGGGTACATAGCGCCACAATGAGGAATCTGTGAGCTCTTGAATAGCGGCCACTCGATTGGCCACGAAGGTTTTGGGTTTCGTCTTACATTTAAGCCAACCCAATACGACAGATGAGTCAGTCCAATATACGTGACGGCTGATATTGTAACGTAAGGCTTGTGTGACCGTGGCACTGAGTTCTGCGCCCAACACGGCGGCGCTTAACTCTAAACGGGGTATTGTAGTAGCCTTTAATGGTGCTACCCGCGATTTGGCACAAAGTAGATTTGTGAGAACCTTGCCTTCGGCGTCAGAAGACCTCAAATATATACAACAGCCATAGGCGCGCTGGGAAGCGTCACAAAAACAATGTAGCTCAACCGAAATCGGTTTATTGATAATGACACACCTGGGTATTTTCAAGGCTGATAGTTTATGCGCACCCTGTGCAAATATAAGCCAAGCTGATTCAATTTCTGACGGTACTTGTTCGTCCCAATCGACTTTGTGAGTCCATAATTCCTGAAGCAGAATTTTTGCCTTTACTGTACATAAAGATAATAAACCGAGAGGGTCAAAGACCTTGAATGTCGAAGACAATATTTGTCGCTTAGTGATATTCTGCTCAGGCTGTATTACGTGTGGGAAATTGAACACGTCGGTGGAAGGATTCCAACCAATGCCTAACGTGCTTGTGGCGTTACTTATCGTTAGTTCCCCAGTTTCTCGTTTCAGAGACTCGGACAACAGTTCAGGGAGGTTGGACCTATACTTGCGCAAATGAAAGCAGCCCTTCATAAATTCATTTGAAATTGAGCTTTGAATGTAGCTTAATTGTTGTAGCGAGTCAGCCCCTGTCAGCAAATCATCACAGTACAAATCATTTTGAATAATTGTTTTTATAACAGGATCGTCACATTCCTCGCCGATTTGCCACAAACAACGAGTAGTGAGGAAGCTAGCACTGGCAAAACCGTATGTTACGGTATTCAGCCGTAGTGTTTTTATAGGCTTATTTTCGTCATCCCGCCATAAAATGAGCTGTAAATTGCGGTTTGACTCTTTGACTTGAACCTGCCGGAACATTTTTTCAATATCCCCGGTTAAAACAAATTTATGCTGCCGGAAGCGAACTAAAATATTGAAAAGGGGATTTTGGACAGTCGGGCCGACCATCTGTATGTCGTTTACAGACACGCCTGTAGAAGAGGGTGCAGATGCGTCAAAAACAACGCGAAGTTTGGTAGACTCGCTTTGCTCCCGCAATACGGGGTGATGTGGCAGGTAATAGGAATTGTTGATACATGACTCTGTGTATTGCGATAGATGACCAAGCTCTTCGTACTCATTGATGAAATCAACATAGAGAGCCTTGAGGGCTGGACACCTCTGAAATCGAGACTCTAAATTGAAAAGTCGTTTCAATGCTAGATTGCGTGAGTCTCCTAATGAGCTTGGACTGTCGCGAAGGGGTAGAGCGACGCAAAATCGTCCCTCGCTGGTGCGAGTAGTGTTAGAGACAAAATGTTGCTCGCATAATTTTTCTTCTGCTGTGAGAAAATTTGTCTTAGGGAAGCTCTCAAGCTCCCAAAACTTAGATAGTTCATCGTTTAAACTAGTAAAGTTAGTTTCTTTCAATAGAAAATTACACATTATAGGCGACCGACTAGTGGCACCCTTTTTAATAATATCAGGTTGCATAGTACCTGCTACGAGCCATCCCAATTTGGACTCGTGAAGACGGAGAAGTTTAGATCCTAGCTGATGCTGCTGGGAGCCTATTATTTCCCAGAATAGGTCAGCACCAATTAGCATATCTATAGGGGATGGTTCATTAAAACTGGGATCAGCTAATTGAAATTGAGACAAGTTGAGGTGGCTTATGTTGAAGGCCGTTTTGGGAATATTACCTGAAATAGTAGGTAATACAAGACAAGACATTGAGGCCTCATAGTGGCTATTCAACGAAAACAAATTGAGAACACAGCGTTCCGTATTGAGTTTTAGGGGCGTGTCACCAATGCCAACGATGTTAGTGTTAGTGGGCTGGGGTGACAAATTTAGTGTGACCTTCACCCTTTCTGTGACGAATGAAGACTGACTTCCACTATCAAGCACGGCCTTCACTATCATCGCATCATTTGTGTCTGGATTTGTTATTTTGACTCTTGCAGTAGAAAGGAGAATTTCGGAAGACGACACTGCTGCCATTGAAATAGAACTATCCGCTTGACCCGATGTGTGCAACAGACTATTGTGACGCTCCTTGCAATGACGACATGACCCCAACAAATTGCATCGATCGGTGGCGTGACCGCTACGTAAACAATTATGGCACAGATTATTAGAGGACACGACAGACAACCTTTCATCCGGGGTCTTGGCCTTGAAAGAAGTGCATTCGTAAAGATGGTGATTGGATTTGCACAAAACGCAGGAACCCAAATTCGTAGAAGTCTCCTTGATGGCTACAAATGCCTTAGAAGTTGATGGCTTTGAACTAGAAGTGGGTTGTTTTTCCTTATTTTTATCGAATTTGTGACGGTTAACAATTTCTAACACGTCGGCGCGCCCTTTCAAAAACCCAAAAAAGTCGTCGAGTGTAGGTATGTCGCCTATAGTATTTCGTTTCTCCTCCCACTTAAATAGTGTACTAGTATCTAACTTAGCAGACACAATGAAAATTATCAAAACATCCCACTGGGCCGTGGGCAAACCAAGCGTGCTGAGAGCCCGCAAGTTTTTTGTGACATGATCAATTACAAATCGCAACGACTTGTCGGTCTCTCGCGTTGCTTCAAAGTTAAATAGTGACTTTAGATGGTTGTTAATCAATTGACGCTTGTTATCGTATCGTTCGCATAAGAGATTCCAAGCTTGAGAATAATTTTTATTTGAAACTTCAAAATTAGTCATCACTCTAGCCGCTTCACCCTCAAGATAAGAATTGAGGTAGTGAAATTTGTGCACGTTTTCAATTTTATCGTTATTGTGTATGAGCGATGTGAACGTTTCCTTAAACTCCAACCATCTAGAGTATGTGCCGTCGAACTTGGGTATTTGGATTACTGGCAATTTAAAACTAGGCATATGGTTATGACAATTGCTATCATGATGACAATGAGTTGTATTAGAGGCACTAACACTATCATTGGTATTTGTATTTGCCTTTATTAAATTTTGACTGGTGAGAATGCAATGATAAAAATCTTGTTCAATTATGTCTCTGCTCTCAAGTTCGACGGCTAGAGAGGCTTCGTCACACGAGGCTTCTATTTGAACTTGCAACTCGTCAAAGTCAACAAATAACGTCTCAAATTTAGCTAATCTCATTGCTAGTTTACTAATTTCGAATTCTGATATTTTTTCTAAAGAACTTAAATTATCAAGACTGTTCTTAAATTTGGTTAGACGTCCCTTAATAGAACCACGTTTGCATACCAGCTCTCTGAATTTTTCCATTTGAAACATTTGGTTACGCAATGAGAATATCTAAACCAAAAATAGACAATGCAAATGGCATACGATTACGTCCCTTGCTCTGGCGGCGATAGAAGGCAGGCGGCAAGCAGTGCAAATAGCGGTGCAAAGGCGAGTAGGTGTCGCCCCACCACCGTCCCTGAGGTTCGTCTGGTACAGGCGGCGTCGCGCTCGTGCGCCGAAGCACGCGGCCTACGGCGGCGGCTCGATGGGCGTAAGCGGGGTAGCAAGCGGGGAGCGAGGACTGCGTGGTATAGTACCGCAGTGGAAGCACTGAAATATTATAAGTAACAGCTAAACACCTGATCACCAATAGGTATATAAATGTTTAGAATGCTACGAGTAGCTTGCTTGGAAACTCGAATTAAATTAAATTTTACTTGGTACCCGTGCAAATTAAATTAGGTAGGTAGGTACCTACTTAAAAATATTTAATGTAATCACTAAATGGGATTTCTAATTGAATTTTAAGTGTGTATGAATCGCACAACAAAGAACAGAAATAATTTTACGGAAGCTTATGATCAGTTTAAAGTAAATATGTAGAATTTATAGGTATTGCCAGGTAGATGCAATGGATGAGTGAATTGGAATACTGGGATGAGATTGGAGTGGGCTCACGAAATTAGGCAGGCCGGCAGTGCTGCGGCGACGTGTTCTTGATGTTCACTTGGCTCGACGACAGCTAGGCGCTGGCTGCGAATTCGGCATAGCCCACAAAAAACTGTCCAGGTAGGCCGGCTGCTGAAAGCAAGCACGGCTGGTTGGCTGGCACCACTTGCTGGCACACCCTATACAAGCACGTGCGATCGGTCCGCGCGGACTTCTTCTAAAGTCTAGACTGCAGGTCCTGTCACGGTCGCCAATTGTTGAAGCTGGGCTTGTTCAATGAAAGATGGTGTTGGCTTTAAGCACTTTACTTGCTCTTAGTAGGTACAATTATAAAGAAAACTATATTATGATGGGTCGCGAACGATCCGTTCCTCACGACGCTCGAAAGGTGTGTGTCGCGCAGCGCGGGCGGCCGGGCGCGGGAGCGGTCGTATGGCGTAGACAACGACTATCACAAAACGGTCATATACAATGTTTTTCTACAGCTCAGATTTTGCCTTCTGCGATT
The DNA here is from genome assembly GCA_949126895.1 of Eilema caniola. Taxonomy (NCBI): domain Eukaryota; kingdom Metazoa; phylum Arthropoda; class Insecta; order Lepidoptera; family Erebidae; genus Eilema; species Eilema caniola. The sequence continues at coordinate 5,959,741 of OX421467.1, forward strand.
TGTTGTTTGTCAAAGATCCTCATCATTACCGATGCACCCAAGTAAGCTGATCCTGATCTTGTTATATCAATCTTGCTTGACAACTTAATGGATTATATAAAACGTCTGCGAGGGGACGAATGTAGACAAAAAACGCTAAGAAAACTGCCCCACGTACAACTGTCTTGAAGACATGTAGACAATAACTTGGCCGCGTAAGATATACTGGGGTAACCGATAAAGTGGGGTCACAATGACAACATTTTTACTGGCTGAAAAAGTACGACACATTTATATAACATTTAATATAATTATAAATTATCATTACCCTCTTAGTGATAAAATTAGGAAATGGTCCGGTATAAATTTAATTTTATTTCTATATTTGAAACTTATAATTTATGGCTCTTACTTAAAAAGAAATACACAGTGTATATACAGCTGATATGTCAAAGTTTTACATGGAAATTTTGACATAACAGGTATATTATACTCTATGTGATTTTTATAAGTTGTAAATGTCATAAAACTTAATTAAAAAAGAATATGAATGAAATCTAATAGACAACAAAAATAACAGTTTACTTAGCTAGAACACTCAAAAAAATAATAAACACGTTTGTAAATAGAATAGATCACAAAAAATGCCACTAAGTTCCTGACTTGTGTTTTGGCATAAATAAGTTTAACTTTAGATTTATTTTTTGTGTGTTTATGGTGACGAAGGATGCGGTCAATGTCACTGAGTTTTGAACTGTAAGCATATAGATATTTTAATATTAGGCCGTTACATTAGAAATTGCCGAAATTTTCTTACAGATTCATGAGTTCGTTATTCCTGTAATTGAATAGCTATTTCCATTGTTTATACTTTATTTGAAAGTTGGTTTCAAGGTTTTAAAACTCTGTATTAAATTTAGTTTTTATTGGCCGCTTGATAAATTAAATTGCATTGATAATAAATTTCGTATAACTTTTTTACAGGTGTCACTTTCAAAAATAGAATAATAGTTACTGTAAGACTGAAAATTTGGATTTGTCATTCCTAAAAAAATGCAATGATGTTAATACTGCAAATTGCGTTTCCTCCAATTTTTTCAATAAAACGCCTGTTCGATAAACTTGGAATGTTCCCGAACGGGTGTGTTTACACGGGGCGGGGTCGCCCCGCGCACTCTGCGCGGACGCCGGGCGCGCGCCTCGCGGCGTGTCTAAGAAACACGCGCGAACGATAGCACGTACATTTCGCTCCGGGAATTTTAAGGGCGTGGTCGACAAATCCTTCACGTCGCGGATTTCGGGCTGTTGGCCATTAACATACGCGAGTTCGCCTGGTTGGGTGTTGGGGTTATCAAAATCAACAAGAGGTTTCCGGGCTGCACGAGTACCGTGTCGTGAACCTCCGGGAATTGAACAGTCATATACGCGTATTCGATACGCCGGGATAAAATTCGCTTCCACTGTAAAAGGGGTAGTGTAGACAAGTGAGCTCCCACGAGCAGAAGATATCGGAGTCAAGACAGGGGGCCCCCTTCACGACAAAACGACTCGTCGAGGCAGCGGCGTCAAGCAACCGTGAGTAGTCTTACTTGTCTACCTAACATTTTGGTAGACAGAGCTGGTTAGTCTACGGGTCATTTGGGGTTTAGGTACGCGCCGGGCATTGCATAGCAGGCAAGCGCATAGAATAAAATTGCATTTTCGGGTCGCAATTTATAATCGTTAATACGCGGGTAGGTGCGGGTCGCGTGAGTGTTGCGTGTTATCCACCTGTGTATATTATTATATTGTACTAAGTACTAAGTTGTATTGTTGTTTATCATCACGGGCTAATGTGTATTTAATTTTAAGTTTATATTGTAAACAATTGTGTAAGGTTCGTTGACTAAGTACAGTCACCTACAAATAAGTTGGACCCAACAATATATTGTTGCTAGTGTAATTTGTAAGTATTGTATATTTGGTTGTTTGTAAACCTTCCGGAGATGTCGGCAAGGCAATTGAGGGCAGCCATCGGGTCCGAGCTCAGATGGGCTGCCTCAGCGCTGTTGCTGGTGGAGCGTCGGGACCGGCAGGGGGCCCTTCTACGACGGGCCGGGGAGTTAGACGCCCGTTTGGAGAGGGCGCGCAACAGCCTGGAGGGCTTATTTGCCTTGGAGCCGGCGGCGGATCCAAATTTATTGGAGGAGGCCCGCTTGGATATGGAGCAGTTGCAAACGGCAGCTGACACCATATTCGAGCGGGAAGCGGAAATACGGGCGGAGTCGCAGACGCCGGGGGAGGCAAAGGCAGGGGTCCGGGGTGCCACGGGGGTAGTGGCGCGCCTGCCCGCAATAGCACTTCCCGTGTTCGCGGGGGAGATGGATCAGTGGACAGGGTTCTTGAACCTATTTGATTCACTGGTCCATCTACGAGGGGACCTGCCCGACTCATACAAGTTGGCCCAGCTACTGGGAGCGCTGCGGGGGGAGCCTCTGGAGCTCCTACGACACCTGGCGGTGACGGATGGTAATTATGCCGTTGCCCGGGATATCCTCATCGCCAGGTACCAAAATACCCGCCGGCTGGTGGATGCTCACCTGGCGAAGCTGTTCGCCATACCCAGGGTGACTCGGGTGACGGAGGTCAGGACCGCCGTGTTAAACCCGCTCGTGGTGGCCAGACGAGCGTTGGCTAACCTGGGGATGCCCGTCTGCGAGTGGTCGTACATCCTGTTTTACCTAGTGTTCAACCGGCTGCCGGGGGATATGCAGCTTCGGTTTGAGCAGTCCTCATGGGGGGGTGAGGGGGATTTGCCCACCATTGACGGGCTCACCTCCTACCTTGAGGAGGAATGCCGCAGGGTGGAGAACCTGGCTCAGGCGCAGCCCGCGGGAGCTGTGGCGGCGCAACGGGAAGCCCGGGGGGCAAGGTACGGCCAGGTAACCTCGGTGGAGCCCAGCGGGGGGGATCGCTGCGGCTTCTGTAAAGGGGGGGGTCACTCCTTCGCAAGGTGCGAGGAGTTCCTGGCCCTTGAGGTAAGGCGACGCCGGGGCATAATCCAGCAGCGCCGCTTATGCTTTTATTGTATGGGGCCCCACTTCGCAAACCGCTGCGATAATTTACGCCCGTGCTCCTACTGCCAGGGAGACCACCACCCGATCCTCTGTATGAACAGAGCGGGACAGGGCCGGCCCAGGGGTCCGGATGGTGGGGCAGGGGGCCACGGGTCGGGGGGGTCGCAGGGCCGTCGATCACCCCGTGGAAGGGGCGACGCGCACCCCAGGGATAGTGGGGCTGGGACCGCTGAGGCCTTCATTATCAGTGGGGGCAACGGCGCAGGTCGTGGGCAGTTCCGCCGCTCACCCGACAACAGGGGGAGCGAGCGAGCCGGTGACATCGCGGGCTGCGGGTCGGGGCGCGATGTGGGACTGATGCGGTCCTCACACGCGTCCCAGGGTGACCAACCCAGCAATGCCGCCGGGGGACCCGCCACGGGCGGGTGGCAAGGCCCACCCCTGTATTACGCCTGCGCCGGGCAGGGGGGTCCGAATCCAACTTGGGGTGGCCCACTATCGCCGCCGCTGCTGGAGCGACCGCGACTGGACCCACGGCCTCCACACTTGCGCTATCCGCCAGGGACCCCCTATGAATGGCGGTACCTGCGGTACCCGGGCCGCCGCGGGGTGTATGCGGGCGAGTGGAGGCCGCCTACCGAGCCCCTCCCTGAACCCCAGCCTAGGGCAGGGGGGAGCGATGATGGGGACTTTTCGGGAGGGCCTTGGGGCCTGCGGGTACCCAAGGACTAGCTAGCGGTACAGCGACCGCTAGTCCCACTCCGACCGGAAGCGGTGGTGCTTCCGACCGTGTCGGTAGTGGTTTGGGGGGAGTGCCGGGGTAAGGCCGAAGCGGTCTTGGCACGCGCGCTGCTGGACACTGGGGCGCAGGGGAGCATTATGTCGGACCACCTCGCGCGACGGTTGGGTTTGGACATAATGCCCCACGGGAACAAACTCTATGGGGTCGGGGGTCTACAGGTGAGTGGCGTGAAAGGGAAGGTGGTTTTCAGATTCCAGGCACCGAAGCCGGGGTCGCCAATGCTGGCGGCGGGGGCGGTGGTGATGACGGAGGTGATGGGTAATCACCCTCACTCCAAGCTCAGCTCGGGCATTCGTCGGATAATGCTGGAGCGTGGCATCCGCGCTGGGAATCTGGCGGATCCGGACTTCGATATTCCACGCCCCGTGGACCTTCTATTTGGGGTAGATGTTCTCGGGAAGATACTCCTGCGTGACAGACGGGTGTTAGACCCACACGGGTTGCTGGCGATCAATACTGTCTTTGGGTATGCAGTGCTGGGTCCAGTCTTGCCTGCCGGGGTACCCAGGGCCAGTGACCAGCTGTTAGTGGGATCTGTGCTGTCAGATATCATGCAGAAGTTCTGGGAAGTGGAGGAGCCACCTATGGCACGCCGTGTGGATCCAGAGTCCGAGGAGTGCGAGTTGTTCTATAAGCACAACACCGGCCGGCTTCCATCGGGTAGATTCATTACACGGCTTCCGTTCCGTGGTAATTGTCCAGCCTTGGGTTGGTCCTATGATGCGGCATGGGCCAGGCTGAGATCCATGGAACGGCGGATGGCCAGGGATAAGAATTTTCGGGAGAAGTATGTGGGCTTCATGCGGGAGTACGAGGACCTGGGACACATGTCGGTGTCGAAGGTGGATTGGGAGCGGGAGGACCACTATTTCCTCCCCCACCATGCTGTTCTCAAGACTCCCACCGGGAAGATTCGGGTGGTTTTCGACGGGTCGTCGTCTACTAGCACCGGGGTGTCACTGAACCAGTGCTTACATTCGGGACCCAAGCTAACCCGGGATGTGGGAGATGTACTCACGAGTTTCCGGAGGCACCAGTTTGTCTTTGTGGCCGACATCCGGATGATGTTTCGGCAAACAGTGATCCATCCGGATGACAGACGGTACCAACTGGTGCTCTGGCGGGAAGGCCCAGATAGGCCAGTGGTGGTGTATGAATTAAACACCAACACGTATGGACTGCGTTCCAGCCCTTATGTAGCGATCCGAACACTGAGAGAGTTGGCGGATCGGGAGCGACTGCGGTTCCCTCGGGCTGCTGCGATCCTGGAGCAGGATTTGTATGTCGACGACATCTGCACGGGAGCTGACAGCATCGAGGAGGGGCTCGCCCGCCGGGATGAACTCATAAGCCTGTTAGCCCAGGGTGGCTATGAGTTGAGGAAATGGTTGGCCAACTCTCCAGACTTGTTAGTCGGGTTGCCAGGGGAATATCAACAGGACCCACACCTGTTTGAGAATGTGGAGAACCCCAACATGCTGGCGGTTCTGGGTGTCCAATATAGGCCCGTCCAGGACGCCTTCACCTATCAGGTTGACTTGGACGTTCCCAGGGTGTGGACGAAGCGGACTATCTTGTCCACAGTGGCCAGGACTTTCGACCCCAACGGGTGGATTTCACCGGTCACCTTCAGGCTGAAGTGCTTTATGCAGCGGCTGTGGGCCGCGCAATTGGGATGGGATGACCCACTTCCGGGAGATCTGGAGGCTGACTGGGTGGAGTTCCACCGGTCGTTGGGTGAGGTTGATCGGATCATGTTGCCTCGTAAGCTGTTTCCAGCAGGGAAATGCCGGGCGTCTCTCCATGGGTTCTGCGACGCATCGGAACTTGGGTACGCGGCTGCGGTGTACCTCCGTACGGTGACCCCGTCGGGAAAGGTCGGGGTACAACTCGTGATGGCCAAGAGCAAGGTGGCCCCTCTCCGAGTGCGATTAAGCATTCCAAAGATGGAGTTGTCTGGGGCGGCGCTCTTGACACGGTTGTTGAATCACACCGCCACGTTATTGGGAGCCACGGTGGACCTTGATGAGGCGGTGTACGCCTGGACTGATAGCCAGATCGTACTTTGCTGGCTGAGGGCGTCGGTGCACACCCTTGAGGTGTTTGTGGCAAATAGGGTTTCTCAGATACAGAACTCTGAGACCCCCTTAGTGTGGCGGCATGTACCAGGGGAGATGAATCCGGCGGACGTAGCGTCCCGGGGCTGCCGGGCTCCTGAACTGGTGTGCCATTCTTTATGGTGGGGACCGCATTGGCTCACGCTAAAGCGGGCTCAGTGGCCGGGGACAACGGTGGTCCCCGTCAATATGGGGCTCAGGGAGCAGGTCTGCGTGGCAGAGCTTACGGAGCTGGAGGGGGGATTCCTCGCGAATCGGTACAGCTCCTTTGACAAGCTTGTGAATGTCACGGCTTGGATGAGAAGGTTCATCGCAAATTGTCGTGCGCCAACGCACAACCGAGTATTAACGCCGGTTCTATGTCCGACTGAGCGAGACCAGGCTCTGAAGGTCCTGGTACGCCTGGAGCAGTCGGTGAGCTTTAGTGACGTGTTGGATACCCTCAGGAGGGGCCGTCCCAAGCTCAAGGGAGCAGTCATGCGCCTCAACCCTTTTCTCGACAACGAGGGGTTGATCCGGGTCGGCGGTCGACTGCGGAACTCCGGGCTGGCTTACGGGTCACGTCACCCATTGTTACTGCCTAAATCGGGTTCGTTCGTGGAATTACTGATACGGGACAGGCACGTCCGAAATGCACATGCAGGGTTAACCGCCTTGATGGCGACACTCCAGCGGGAGTTCTGGATTTTGTCGGGACGTCGCATCATTCGTAGCGTTGTGTTTAAGTGCATGTCGTGCTACAGGATAAAGGCAGCCACAATGCAACCTCAGATGGGGGATCTTCCCCCTGATCGGGTCACGGAGGTTAGACCCTTCTCGGGAGTGGGCACGGACTTTGCCGGCCCATTTATGGTACGAAATTCTCGTACCCGGAACACTAGGCTAGTGAAGGCCTATTTGTGTGTGTTCGTTTGCCTGTCCACTAAGGCCGTCCACCTTGAGGTGGTTGGAGACTTAACTACTGAAGGGTTTCTTGCCTGTCTCGACCGCTTTGTATCGCGTCGGGGGATTCCGTCGTTGATTCGTTCGGACAACGGTCGGAACTACGTGGGGGCGGATAGGCATCTCAGGGAGGTCGTAGAGTTCTTAAATGTAAACCAGGTGGATATAGGGACAGGTCTTTGTCAGCGTGGTATCAGATGGGCCTTCAGTCCTCCGGGTTACCCCTCTTGGGGCGGTATTTTTGAGGCTGCAGTGGCCTCCGCAAAGCGGCATTTGTCACGCGTCATTGGTGAGACCACGCTGTCGTTCGAGGAACTCGCGACCGTATTTTGTAAAATTGAGGCGGTACTCAATTCGCGTCCGTTGTGTCCCGTTAGTTCGGACCCTAACGACTTCGAGGCATTGACGCCGGGACATTTTCTAGTAGGGCGTCCGCTTAACGCGTTGCCGGAGTACCCTTATGAGGGCGTGAGGTTGCATAGACTCACGCGGTACCAGATGTTGCAGCAGTTCGCGCAAGATTTTTGGAGACGCTGGTCATTGGAGTATCTGCACATTCTGCAGCAGCGCCTTAAGTGGACAGACAGGTCAAACCCTCCCCAGGTGGGAGACCTCGTGTTGGTTAAGGATGCCAACCTATCGCCACTGCGTTGGCGAAGGGGGCGCATTGTTAACCTGTTACCAGGGGCAGATGGGACGCCCAGGCTGGCCGAGGTCCTGGTTGGGGGTTCGGTCCTCAGGCGGGCAGTCGGTTCGTTATCCCGGCTGCCCGTAGGTTAATAAGTACTCGGGTTAGGGAGACCCTACTGCCGAGTAGGGCGGGTGGATGTTCGATAAACTTGGAATGTTCCCGAACGGGTGTGTTTACACGGGGCGGGGTCGCCCCGCGCACTCTGCGCGGACGCCGGGCGCGCGCCTCGCGGCGTGTCTAAGAAACACGCGCGAACGATAGCACGTACATTTCGCTCCGGGAATTTTAAGGGCGTGGTCGACAAATCCTTCACGTCGCGGATTTCGGGCTGTTGGCCATTAACATACGCGAGTTCGCCTGGTTGGGTGTTGGGGTTATCAAAATCAACAAGAGGTTTCCGGGCTGCACGAGTACCGTGTCGTGAACCTCCGGGAATTGAACAGTCATATACGCGTATTCGATACGCCGGGATAAAATTCGCTTCCACTGTAAAAGGGGTAGTGTAGACAAGTGAGCTCCCACGAGCAGAAGATATCGGAGTCAAGACAGGGGGCCCCCTTCACGACAAAACGACTCGTCGAGGCAGCGGCGTCAAGCAACCGTGAGTAGTCTTACTTGTCTACCTAACAACGCCAATTTCATATGTAGCGACCTATTATGTTGTCACTGATACGAGAAAAAAATGAAGAGGAAGATTACATATATTATACATATATTCATCTAAATAGAAACTAATTACTTTGAAAAGCTATAGCGACTGCAAATGCAATGTAGGTACCCCCAGCACTATACAATGTCTTAATAAACGAGAACGTCCATTCATTTCGGATTCGTTGAGTCGTGTACGCCCATGCTTTTAGCTCGCGATCCCATACTAATAAATTCCCGGGATCGGTGGGAATGTGTCCGGGACTGCAGCGGGATGCGGCGACATGGCGCCAGAATGGATTTATATGCAAAATTCGTTGTAAGATTGAAATAAAATAGAAAAGCGATTTACGGCGCTCTTACGGGCTGCCAACGCGTTACATTGTGGTGTTGAATAAAATTATAGGTATATGGATTTTATTATATAAATACAAACATATTTTTTTCTTCTTCATTTTAGCAATAATCCCAGTCGCATCCAAAGCTATCAGCTTGGAGTCTGGGGTCCGCTTAATCAGTGTAACTGCGGATTTGGCTGAACTTATTTATCACCGGTAAATTCTTTAAAAAAATTTGATACACATCGCATATAAATAACAGTATAATATGTTATACATGGCCTAACAAAATAACTTAATAGGGATATGATATCATTTTAAACTGTATGCAAAGATCCTGATTGGAAGAGTGATGAATGAAACTGAAAATAAAATATGGGATGTATAAGCGGGATTCAGGAGAGGAATGGGATGCATGGATCAGGTCTTTTCCTTGCGAGGCATAGCCGAAAAATTCTTGGCTAAAAGCCAAAAGGTCTATTGCACCTTCGTGGACTTGGAAAAGGCCTATGATAGGGTAATGAGGAATGAATTGTGGTCGACATTGTCTGTGTATGGGGTGAGCAGAAACTTGATACGGACATTGAAATCACTCTACGAGGGTTCCAGTGCCTGTGTCAGGATAACGGGGCTTACACGGACTGATGATTTAACATCGAGAGAGGTGTTCGACAGGGATGTGTAGCCTCACCGGGGCTGTCCAACTTATACATAGACAACTGCCTGAAAGATTTGAAAGAAAGGAAATGTGGATTAAGAATGAATGTTTGACTACTTACTTACTTACTATACGCTGATGACCAGGTCATATTAGCATCATCGGTGGAGGAGCTACAGGCGATGGTTAATATTATGCATGGCGCCCTAAAAAGCAAAGGCATGAAAGTGAACGTAAGTAAGACGAAAGAAATGGTTTTTGAAAGAGAAGAAAATATGACGGATTGTACGATTCTGATAGAAGGAGAAAAAGTGGAACAAGTGAAAGAATTTGTGTATTTGGGTTCAAAGTTTACGAGAGACGGAAAGTGTGACTGTGATATTGATCGAAGAGTGTTAGCAGGAAACAAAGTGAACGGGGCCCTGCATAACTTTATGAGTAGCCAGAACGTGTCTAAAAAGGCACGTCTGGCTGTACATAGAAGGAGTGCTGGTTCCAACACTTATGTATGGTAGTGAATGTTGAGTATGGCAGAAGAAGCACGAATGTAAGATTAATGCTGCGGAAATGAGAAGTCTAAGAAGTATAGCTGGAGTGACTTTGGTAGATAAAGTGAGGAACAGTGTGATAAGGGAACGTTGTGGTGGGGAAGAAGATGTAGTGACAAAGATAGAAAAAGGAATGCTTAGATGGTTCGGACACGTAGAAAAGATGAGTGAAAGTAGATTGACGAAACAGATTTATGAGGCGAAAGTGAATGGGCGAATCCGTAGGGGGCGACCTAGGCGAACGTTCTTTGATCAAATCGAAGACGTCTTGAGTAAAGGCCAGGTCAAAAGTACCCAGAACCGACGCGCTTGTATGAAAACGCTTATGAAAGTAGGAGAAGCGAAAAAGGTGTGTCAGGATCGTAGCAAGTGGAACGAAGTGGTCTCTGCCTACCCCGATGGGAAAAAGGCGTGACCTTTATGTATGTATGTATCATTTTGAAAAGGATGGCCATTTTTTTTAAGTGTCACTGAATTTATTGGCATCGTTATATATATTATTTAAAATAACAACAGATTTATATTTATCATTATATATTTGTGAGGAACCTAAATAAAATGTTTTTCTTTCTTTGGATACTTTATTTAAAGATACCTTTATTGAACTTATTTACTATTACTATTAATACTACTCATAGCAAAAAGCTTCTACATTGTATTGAAGTGTTATACATCATTGTATATTTTAGCAGTAAGTGCTAATCAACAGGTCTTGTCACGGGTTCAATTCCCGTCGTGAATATTAACATTTTACCCATCTGATTAAACTTTTATTATACTGATTCGTTACTTGTCCGCGCCGTACTGAATAGTAAGAAGCTAGGGTTGAGTCCAGAAGATACGAGCCTTTATTCCAGATCAGGTGCTAACGATCCTAGAATGACCTTGACGGCTTCGACAGACGCTTAAAGAACCCGGGATTACAATTTGAAGGAAACACATATCTGCCTAATAAATCTTACCTCAAAAATATTATAAAAATATTGTTTTCAAGACAACTTGAATGATTTCTCGCCAACAGGTTCTCTTCATTTTACAAGAAGGTATAAAACTTGCGTTTTACGCATCAACACAGGAGCAAGAGGCTAAAACATTTATTATGTATGAGCCTTGTCTGTCAAAGGAGATGAAATTCAAATGAGCACAAATATTTTTTTATGCGTTTGATGTTCAACCCCCTAAAACGGAGATATTTAGTAAAACGTTTATCAACTAAATGCACTGATGTTAAAAGAAACTAGCGCGATTGTGGAAGCGATTAGGTACAGGTTTATATAATATTATATTATACTAGTTTTTGCCCGCGCATTGTAGCCTATGTGTTATTCTGATGTATAAGCTATGTTTTTGTAAAGTTTCATTAAAATCCATTAGGAGTTTTAACGTGAAAGAGTAACAAAGATCCATCCATCCATACATACTTACAAACATTCGCTTTTATAGTATTAGTAGGATTTTATTAGCATAAAACGTAGCTTAAGATCTACATTGAAGATAACGGGTAATATCTCACCTCACCGTAAAAGTTTGTTTAGATCTGAATGTTTCTACTTAGATGGCTATATAAAAGAAAATATATTTAAGTATGTTTTACTAGGTAATATCTTACTTGTTTGAAAACAATGAAAACAATACTTCGACTACTATTGCAGGCGTCGGTAGCTTAGTGGTTAAGGAGTCGACATTACGATCGAGAGATCCCGGGTTCGAATTCTGGATATTACAGTACCGACGTGAACTCATTCCTAGCACAAGCAATTTAGCTTAGTTGGGGGGATAATGTGACGTTCTTCAAGAAGGGTATCAGAATGATTTTAATAGGTTGCCCTGTTGTTGCACACGTCCATAGGTCACAGTTATTACTGCATATATGGTCTGCCACTCAAGTGGTCTAAAAAAGTTGAGAAATCTATACTTTCCTCACTAACCTAACCCCTACCTCAAGTGACTATATCCTTGTCTCTTAACCAATAAGAATTTATTAAGGTGAAAACTTTTTATAGACCGTCAACAGAGATACCTACTAAATATTTATGTAGGTATTTCTTTGAAGGTGGTTATCATAAGTAAGTTGCTTTTCCGCTGTTTAGTTTTTCGGTAGAATTGTTTTTCTTTTTTTATTAATTTTATTATACTCGTAACTTTAGTTGAGAAAAGTGTAAAGATTTCTGCATGCTATACGTAGCTGGGTGGTTTACTGTACTTCAATGTGCGGGTAAGTTGATGCCTAATATCGAATTGGTTTGCTTCATGTTACTTAACACTTTAATAATATACGACGAGGTTAACCTAACCTTTCCTCTCAGGGTTGAAATTCAGACGGTACTCGCTTTTATAGTAAAGAATAGAATAGAATTAGTTTTACTTCCGATTTCCTCAATAATATGATCTTATTCTAGTGTTAGTATCTTAGCAATAGTCAATGAAGTTATGGCTTTCATTGCTGGTTTCTGTGCTAGAGAGAAGGATACACAGGGGCCTGTAGCTCCAGCCAACGGCTCAGTAGTGGGGAGTACCACCAATGTATAACAATCGCCCAATTCAAATCAAAAAGAGGAGAAGGAGTAAACGAATCCTGAACTCCCAAGTAGAATGTTCTATGCATCTGGGCGCCACGTTAAGACGATAACGATTTAAAGCACATCAGGCTAATTCATAGAATCACCGCTCACAATCATCATATTCCTTTTAAAATCATATCAAACCTGACCCCAAGACTTTTTACACATTGGAGAACACTTGTACTTTTTCCACAGTATTTAGTATTAAACCTGACTAATTTTGCCTTACGGTGGAAAGCGTACAAATGTTTTCAATATGTGGTACAACAAATTCCAACAAGTGCCATCAATCAACAGTATAAATAGTCCTAAGACTTTTTCAAAAAACTCAAATATAAAAAGTGCCAAGTCAAACCTTTCGGCACGTTAATATCGAAAATTAATTTGCTATCGTCGGCCCCGAAGTGCACGGTCGGTATCGCCTGAGTCAATGACTATTGGGCAAAGTTGCCAACTGAATATTAACATAAAACATCAAAACTCGCATTAAAGTGTCCAAATTCGGTGCGCCTCCCCTTGGAGCATTCCCTCTCGCCCCTGCCTACTGTGCTCATTGAAGCGGGGACAGCCGTCTACCGTCGCGTATGTCATGAGAGACAGCGATTTCAAATATCTTGTACCAGTAAGCGTGCATGTTCTAATCAAAGATAAAAAAAAAGTAACATAAACCTACTTTGGCTGACTGAAGAATATTTAATAATTTTTGCGCATAAGTTAGGCGAAGCCAAGATACACTATACAAATAAAAAAAGAAAATGTCTGCATATAGAACGCAAAAATATTTTTTAAATTAAATTCACTCTTTCCTATCCATGTTATAGGCATAATATGTATGTATAAGTAACTTCCATACAATAAAAACTCTTCTCGGTTGAACAGAAAGTGGAGATCAATTTCTGAAAAGTATACATGTATTGCCACCTACTACTAACCAGTGAAAATCAGGAGAGCTGGCTTAGCATAAGGTGGATCATGATCAGGCACCGGAGCTCCTAAAATATGTATGAAACTTTACCTACTTCTCACCCGTCTCTTAAGACTTCCACCGTTTGATAACTACGCCTATATATTATTCAGCTACATCGAAATACTTGAACAATATAATAATTATCATTTATCGCTACAGGTTTTATGTGGTGGAAGAATCGTGGGGTATCAACCGACCCCAGTATAAGGCTGCGAAGTTACCGAAATACCACTTTTACAAGAAAACTGCGGATCATTCTTCATAGTTATGTTTTAATTCTCTATTGTTTTGAAGCACGAAAGGAAATATGAATGCTTTTGTTTTCACGAATTTTGTTCTAGCATTTAGAACTTTTATTTTTTTGTAAGGGAAGCTCATAATTTATTTACATCGCAATTAAATGGGATTGACGCATCTTAATCGAATATGAAAAGTTGTCATAAAGCACTATACTGTTGATTGATGGCACTTTGTGGAATTTGTTGTTGCACATATCTGAACACTTGTACTTTTGCCACAGTATTTATTATTGAACCTGACCGTTTTCGCCTTACGGCATTTTGAAATGTTTAAAATTCTTAGGATAGTAAACACTACGTTGCTTAACATTTGAAGAATGTTAAACAACATAGTGTTTAAGACTAGAAATGTTCATAAACATCAATGTAAACCTTTGAAAATGCCGTAAAGTGAAATCGGTCAGTAATAAACACTGTGGAAAAAGTACTAATGTCCTTAATATGTGTTGTTATAAACGGATATGTTTGACTACCGGAAGAGGCTATGACACACTTGAACCAACTAAAACGCACACTTACTGTGGATTCTAGGTTGCCGAAAGTGAGATTGGCATAGACATATATCTCACACCCAGAACCATCTCTTACAAAATAACGATTCACGGATGAAACAATTACGATGGCTTTACGCGTGAGGTATTGAGGTTAGACTCAAAAGATAAAACAAACCAATGAAGGAGGAATAGGAGAGTGGATTCGATTCTTTTATTCTATGTTAAAGCAAGCCACTTTCGTTAATTCAATATTATTATATATTACTAGCTGTTGCCCGCGGCTCCGCCCGCGTGGATGTCGGTTATCGTGTAGTGTTGATCCGACGCTATTGAGCATTAAATTCGCCTCTCTACTCAACTTTGTCCTCGACTATGTACTCACCTCTGTTCTCGACTTTCTACTCGCCTCTATATTCGACTCTCCACTCGACTTTCTACTCGCCTCTGTATTTGAGTTTATACTTGACCCTGTATAATGACTTCTCTGTTCCCCTCTCTACTCGACTTTGTACTTTTCTCTATACTCGCCTTTCCACTGGCCTCTCTACTTGACCATCCATTCAATTTTCTTTTCACCTGTCTACTTGACTCTCCTCACTTGCCTATCTACTCGCACCTCTACTCAAATCTCTATTCGATTTCTACTCGCTACTACATTCACCTTTCCACTCGCCTCCCTATTCGCCTTTACAGCATACTATTTGATTCTATACTCGCCTCTCCACTGGCTCTCTAGTCGCATATCTACTCGCCCCTGTAGTCGACTCTACTCGACTTCCAATCTTTACACGCCTATTCACTCGTCCCTATAACAATCTCTACTCGCCTCTCCACTCGCTTCTATATTTGGTTCGCTACTCGACTATATCCGTTCCGAAGCTCTAATCCACCTTTGTACTATATTTCATGAGGACATCTTAAAAGAAATTCTTACTATTTATGCCATATTCACCCCCTTTTTTGTGCCATTGAAAAATTAGAAACTTTAATCCCAACGCCCTATTCCGCTCCCCCCCTCCCCCTTCTAGCCCTTTTTTCGCGATAAGGGGTCGCCTACATATGTCCATTTTCGAGCTCTAATCCATCTCTGTACCAAATTTCACCAGGATATCATCAAAAATGACAAACTTTCATATTTACTATCTAGTCCTTATCCCCCCCCCCCCCTTTTACCACATTATTCACAATCAAAGGTAACATATGTCCGTTACCAAGCTCTAATTAATCCCTGTACCAAAATTTCATCATCTTAAAAACTGTTAAATTTTAATCCCTTATGACACCCCCCCCCCCCCTATGCCTCCATTTTCGCGTCAATAGGTAACCTATGTTCGTTCCCAAGCTTCAATGCCTATGTTCGTTCCCAAGCTCTAAACTATCGTTGTACCAAATTTCATCAGGAAATCTTCAAAAATGACAAACTTTCATCCCAAGGCCTTAGTCCCCCCCCCCTTCTACCCACCTTTTTGTGATTAAAGGTAGTCTGTGTCCGTTCCCAAGCTCTAAACTATCTCTGTACCAAATTTCATCAGAAAATCTTCTAAAACGATAAACTTTTATCCCAAGGCCCTGGTCCCCCCCTTCTTCCCCCCTTTTCACGATAAAAGGTAACTTATGTTCGTTCCCAAGCTCTAAACTATCTCTGTACCAAATTTCATCAAGAAATCTTCAAAAATGACAAACTTACATACCGAGGCCCTAGTCCGCCCCCCTTCTACCCCCCTTTTCGCGATTAAAGGTAGCCTATATCTGTTTCCAAGCTCTAAACTATCTCTGTACCAAATTTCATCAAGAAATCTTCAAAAATGACATACTTTCCTCCCAAGGCCCTAGTCCCCCCCTTCTACCCCCCTTTTCGCAATAAAAGGTAGTCTATGTCCGTTCCCAAGCTCTAAACTATCTCTGTACCAAATTTCATCGGGAAATCTTCTAAAACGATAAACTTCTATACCAAGGCCCTGGTTCCCCCCCTACTACCCCCCTTTTTGTGATAAAAGGTAGTCTATGTCCGTTCCCAAGCTCTAAACTATCTCTGTACCAAATTTCATCGGGAAATCTTCTAAAACGATAAACTTCTATACCAAGGCCCTGGTCCCTCCCCCCCCCCTTCTTCCCCCCTTTTCGCGATAGAAGGTAGCTTATGTTCGTTCCCAAGCTCTAAACTATCTCTGTACCAAATTTCATCAAGAAATCTTCAAATGTGACAAACTTTGATACCAAGGCCCTAGTCCGCCCCCCTTCTACCCACCTTTTCGCGATAAAAGGTAGCCTACTTCCGTTTCCAAGCTCTAAGCTATCTCTGTACCAAATGTCATCACGAAATCTTCAATAATGACAAACTTTCCTCCCAAGGCCCTAGTCCCCCCCTTCCACCCCCCTTTTCGCGATAAAAGTTAGCCTATGTCCGTTCCTAAGCTCTAATCTACCTCTGTACCAAATTTCATTAAGATATCTTCAGAAATGACAAACTTTCTTAAAAACTTTCATCCCCTATTTCCCCCCCTTAAACCCCTTTTCTCGTGATAAAAGGTAGCCTATGTCCGTTCTCAAGCTCTAATATACCTCTGTTCCAAATTTCATCAAGATCGGTTCAGCGGTTTAGGCGTGAAAGCGTAACATACAGACAGACAGACAGACAGACAGACAGACAGACAGACAGAGTTACTTTCGCATTTATAATATTAGTATGGATTATACGTCATGGAACTCAAATTATATCTAAATTTTAAACAAAATTATAAACTAAATCATTGTAATCAAACAAAAAAAAGCTGCTCACCACTAGAATAACTCAACTAATAACTCAACCCTCCCATTTACTCCAATCAAAGTATTTGCAGATACTCAAGTCGCCTGAATCGGTGTGATTGCCAAGTGGTCTAACACGGAATGGCTCATTAACTACCATTTACAGACGATTCCTTCCCGTAAGTGCGTCTGGCTCCGCACAATACCTCATCAAGTGCGGATTAAGGGATAAACATGTGGTAAACAGAACGAACTCGATTTTATAGTTGAGATTGGAAAGACTATTCAATCGAATGTAACCCAAAAGTTATATTATGTGGAGACATAACTCATTGCGTGCCTAAATAGAATGGAAAAAATAAAAGTAATATAAAGATGAACAAAATTTATTTTATTTTTGCGGCAATACTTGAAATAAATTATTTGATCTTCTTAAGTTAAAAATAGTATAAGAGCGGTCGGTTCTTTTTTATCGTTTTTACTCTAAATGGATGATTACTAAACCAATAAATTATTTGACAATTAAAAATTATGAATAATATTTTGACGTATAATAAAAGTAATTAATTTGACTAGACATACAGATACCCAATAAAAAAATTACAATATTTGTACATACAGTAAATAACAACAAGTAACAAGTTATTATAGTAATTTCAATATAAATATGCTTCTCATCATGTTATGTTCGGGCAGGCAGAAGGGGTCTTGTTGCAATATTAATGAAGATCTTCAAGAGTGTTTATTAACAACAAAACAATGAGGCACACAAAGAGCGAGAGTGTGAAGACTCGTTCTCTAGTTTACTCGTCACAACAACGTATTAACAACGTATTAACAACGTATTAACAACGTGTTGTTTACAGATTAATTACTTAATATTGCTTACACATAATTCTTAATATTGTTTATAAATCAATTACTAAATTTTGTTTACAATTAATTATAAAATGGTACTCATTTCAATTAGACTACAAAAATATTTAAAGTACCTTTCTTATACCACTTAGGAAGCAGACAAGCACATAGCGCATCTCATGGAAAGTGGTTACCGTGGCCTATGAACGTATGGAACATCAAGGCGTCACAATCGCGCTGCCGACCCTGAAAGAACGTTTGAATGCTTAAAGAACCCCATATTGTATTTGCATGAAAAAACACGACAGCTTAAGCGTTCTGAAGTTCCTAAACTAATACATACTCGTACCTAGGTACCGCCATCTTGTCTACAACAAAAGCAATTTTAAATTAAGAATACCATAGAGTCTATCCCAAAAATAATTAAAAACCATTAGTTAACTAAACCCTTATCTATAGTATTTAATCTGTAATACGTTTTCCCAGCAGACAGGAAATCAAACTACCTATCGAAAACAAGTGACTCACAGGTCACTAGTCTAGTTTTATCATATCCTTTTTGCTGTAGCTTTATTTTGAATTTAAATCGAAGAACGCAGTAAATACGCAATGGCGGTTACCAGTGCCTGCAAAACTTTTTTATGATAGTTATTACATGTAATTTTGTTTCGTTGGTTTGAAGTCGAGGAAAAAGTTTATGCATGTTTTTTACAATATTCGGAATGATTTAGAATGTTGTTTTAAATGTGAAGGTTGAGTTTTGCACGCAACCTTCCCGGTCGAGACTCTGGTTACTGTAGATGCAGACAATGTTATGGGTAAAACATTGATGGGGTGCTATGATGTACACTAAATAAGTTTTTGTCGTATTTCTTTTGTGTGATGTAATTAGGAAATTACGGTTTTCGAACTTTTTGCATTACACGTGCTATAAAACGTTGCTTTTTTTAGCTTTAACAATCTCTATCTATTAGATATTAACTCAAGTGAAAGAACCTGTCCTTTAGTTATGAGTTCCCTTGGAAGTCGCAAATGCGCTTAGAAGCCAGATTTATAAATAGCTTTAAGAGGTCGCAGGCCTGAGTAGTAATTTCAATTTAGTACTACATCACACTCCTGAAAAAAAGGTTTTGACAGACTGACGGACGGACAGCGAAGTGATCCTTAGAACAATCCGAAACTCTTGGATTATCCTTTTGATTTACGGCACCCTAAAAATATTTCAAAAGAACATTATATGATAAATAGAAGAACATACATAAATTACATACATTCATATATCGTTCGCAGAATCTTTCACAGACCGAACTAAACGCTCAATGGCTCCATCATTTGTCAGAACACAGCAAAGTGGCCGTTCCGTTTCGTTTCAAGGAAGTGCGCGCGACGAGAACAGATCCCGTCACTCATCACAACGCCCTTTGTCTCTTGATAGGGGGACCTCATCCGGCGGCGCAACGGATCGTAAACTTTATGCGATGCTTTGTAAGAATTCGTATAAGTTCCGCTTCAGTATATACTAGTATATATGTTATTTCCTTCGCTACAATATGCATGAGCAATTTCTTGTTTTTCAATGGAAATGTGTAATGGACGGCAGTACTATTATCTTTTCGTTGGTAATGGTGACTCGGTTTGGATGGTCACCTGGTTAAGTGTGATAGCTGGGAATAACTACAGTTTGTATTCGAAGCCCATAATAGATGTTATTACTCTGGTTCGGCTGTACATGGTGTCGATTATTTTATACATACATACATTTAATCACAAATTTATCTCCGGAGGGTTAGGCAGAGGTGAATTGATATCCACACTCATCAATCCACTAATTGGTTCGGAAACACATTCGGTTTCACGTAATAGGGGGTGAGCCTATTGCCATATTCTAAGCACTATTGTTGACTTGAGCCATGCATCTGAGGCAGAGTCTGGGCTGTATATATCTATATTTGGTGATATCTTTGCTGTTTATAGCAGCCCTATCCCTTAGTCACCTTGTACAACACTACATGGGAAGAGATGGGATGGCCCAAATTCTAGTCTGCCGAGAACCACATTTTTTTCAGAACATTATTTTCTATGTTTATGAAGTCTTCATGAATCACATGACCTAATATCCTATGACCCCTGGATGGGGTAGAAGGCGTCCACAGTGATTCTCCATTTCATGCGGTCCTGAGCTTCGCGTTTTATCTCGCCCTGTCACTGTGCGCCGCCAGCCCCTCTAGACAAGTGGCAATTCGTTAGCCGGCTTTTCGTAGAAAATAATGTCAAATGTATGGGATTTGACGTTCATGACATGCGTTAACGACTGTCAAATACGTCAAATTCCATACATTCGTCATTCTATTCTACCAAACGCCGGGCAACGAGTTGCCACTTGTCCAGAGGGGCAGGTCAGTTTAGGGCTACTACGTTTGCGTTTGCCTTGAGGGTTTCAATCGAGCGCCTGTTTCCTGATTATATGATCGGGGTCTAGTTTTCTTCTCGATTTTGAGAAGTCAGACGATAGTCGCTTCCAATAAAGCTGTATAGGCCAAATCAACTATCAGAGTGGTAGAATTGATTTTGAGTTTCCATCGTAATGTAGTACTTAGTTTCACGGCAGCACCGCTACTTACGGTGAGGGACAGTGCATCGGGAAGGCTTTCTACGTCCCCTCTAAAAATAAAAGAACAAGAAGTCAAGCCAAAAGAAGAAGAAGTAAGTGGACACTGCACTCTGAGATGAAAGCCTTGGATGTAACAAAACAACGCTAAGTACACGATGGTTATCATGTTCATAACTTTTTATGTATTTAATAATCCAAAACGGTATAATAAAGAAAAGAGTTCGCTACGGTTATTACAGAGATAAAATCTCGAACTAATCTACTTAAGCCACGCCTAAGCCAGTATGTAAGCCGTTAAGCACATGTATGCGGTTTATATTCTGGCGTGTTGCTACACGTAACTTATATTATTAAACTTAATATTCAGTATACTGCCTTGTTCGTCTTATAAGTATATCGTCGGCCGTTTACGCGAATATTGTTTAATGTGAAACTCAATAATACACCTACTGAGTCTTTCTCTGCACCACATTTGAATGACTGGTAAAAAGTCAGCGGCGTTAGGTTCGCCTATGTATTAAAATAAAACTATTTTTAATTAAATTCCGATGGTTCTTCACTATCACATCCAAGGCTCCGAGGATCCCTTTCGGAGTCCAGGGTTCGTCTAGAGACCCTAATAACCATCTCGACCATCACCAAATAAATATTCTCTATATAAGTTCTATTAAATAATTACGTATGTAATCAAACTTTCCATTCTTCTTCAAATCAATCAATTAGCCCACTGCAGTCCACTGCTGGACATAGGACTCACCCAATGTGCGCCATTTCAAATCGTTTACGTAAATTTGTATATTCTTACAAATACGTACACAAGATCGTAACCTTACCTGAAGGGGAAGTACTCTAAATACTAGAGATACTGAATGATCACTCAGAGGAAACATGCCTTTATAAAAAAAAAAAAGAAATCTGCATTCAAACATTTTTGAAAACTCACTTGCCATACCCGGCAGTCGAACCGACTAAAATCCCAAAAAGTAACATCCTGTATTTTTATGGCATCAATCGATAGTGTGAATTATAATGATAAAAAACAGTCTAAGAAACATCATCATTATCTTCCACCCTGTATACTTACTCCTACTGCAAAACTATATCTTTTCGTTTTCAGTAGTAAAATATTATGTCCAGGCTTCTGTAAACATGTCTGCGTTGATAAATTGAGTTTATCCATCTGTAATATTTAAATATTTCGCCAAAAACATAAACGAAATTAATTCATATCGTTAATTGAACCGCGTCATGGCACGTTGGTTCACAGTTCTGATTAAATAGGCGCCTATTCACTAAGCACTGCACTTTTAGCTAAAGCACTAGTGACACCGGGTGATGGGTGATTCGAACCAGTGGTTCTGTCAATCTCCGTTATAAGGAGGGTGCGAAAGTGTATTGTCGTGTCGGGACCATGGGGGACGATGCGCGCTTAAACAAATACCCTTCGTAATGTGACACTCTGATTCCCCATACAATAAATATTCACACTTCAGAATTTTGGTGCACGAAGAACAGTGGAACGGTCAGATGTACGTGACATGAATCATGCTAGACCATATACCTACACATGAAAAAAAATCGCAATAACTAAGTTCTAGTATGAGGTATGCAATTAAAAGCAACACACAAGTATTAGCTTCCTCCTGCCTTCATTAAGCCCGCCAGATTTGGATAATAATAAAAAAAAACATTTTATAACTAAGAATAGCTTGTAATATGTTAGGTGAGTTATTAAATTTCTTTTAACATGAACCTTTACCTGAATCTTACAAATACGGTAGATAAATCCATTCAATAGATTACTTCTTTCTCAAGTATTGCACTTAGCAACAGGTTTACCAATTCAATTTAACTATTAAGATACGTAACGAAATTTCCCTTTTTTAATTGGGATTAAATATTTGAAAATTTGAACGACAGACCTTAGTATGTAAAAAAAATTAACACGAAAGTCTAGACACATTAGCAAAAAGCTCTCGTTTCGATTATTTTTAGTTAAAACAAGATTCGCGACATGACCTTAAGAGGCCTTTTCACCGTAAGTCTTCAAGACACGGAGCACCAAAATCAGAAATTAATTTCCAAAGTCCTTAAAATTTAAAAACAACTTGATCGAATGAGGAATGTTTCCCAGACGCTTTTAACTACGCTAAATAATAAATCGGGCACAACCCTTCAAGGAACTTTACGAACTTATTAAAAAATATCCCAAATGCCGCAGCACTCACTTCGATTAGAAAAAAAATATATTTACCAAGTATAGGGTAAATATAAAGTTTTCTTACTTTTTCTCACCCACTGCGTATTAAGAGGTTTTTAAATTTATTCACCCTTTCGATTTTCGGCAGTTTCTTGGTGGAACTTGTAAGAAAATTTGAGCGATTAAACCGTACGGGGTGAGGAAAGTTAAGGGTTGAAATTTCCATAACGATCGTATGCGTTGTCTGGCAACATCCAACTTAGAGAAGTTTGTCTCGAATGGTAATCACTTAACACTTTGGGAAGAGTATATGTGAACTAATATTACGTACATATTTTTGGGATATTTTTTGTGAATTATTTTTAGATTGAGGATGTTGAATGAATTTTTGTATCTCGGAGTCGACCGTTGTTAGAATGTAGACATATGAAGTCAAGAGACGAAAGATGATCGGTTTCCCTCTCGAGTAAGAATGCAGTTACAGTCAAACTCCAAGCAAATTATGACAGAGAAAAAAACGAACTCCGGGTTCCGCAATGCAAACTATAAATACAACCGGAATAGGTACTTGGATAATTATGAGTATATTTTATATTTTTCAGTCAAAATCTGATAAATTCAAGTGCAAATTCTAATTGTCCCGGTATAACATAAAAGGCTATCCAAATTACCATTAAAATCAAAACACAAATATACTTTTTATACACATAAAAACCTACGGTTAATTCATCAACCATGCTAATGGCCATCAAAATAAAAAATATGCACAACCATTCAACTTATCCTACATACTGGTAACAAACATATATCGTTGATACCCGGCCGATTGAACACATCACAGTCTCGGATATTTATCGAAGACTTTTAACACACCGCAAACGGATTCCCCAACTGATCACTCTGCATCATTCACGGCTCACCGGCGTGATGAGAGGCGGTAAATAACTCCAGAAACAAAAGTACAACACTATACCGCAAACGAGTGAGTTAAAAGGGCCATTTGTTATCTTTTGTTGGGTACATCGTGCTACATTTGTTTAAGACGTGAGATATTAAGTGAACTCCCAGAATTGATGGAGAAAGGAATCATATATCTACACAGGATATGAAGTGATGTCATCGGTTAAAAGAATGTGAACTTTTCTGTATTTCATACGTGTATATGCTCCCAGTTTTGTTTTAATTCCGTCAACTTTTTACTTTTTTCTGTAGTTCTACGAGTTCTACTGCGAGATATACTGAGTCAATTTCCACACAAAAACCAATTTTTTATGTAAGATCAGAAACAGATAGTGGGATCTTGTTTGTGCTTACCCCCAGAAGAAAGAAGGCGTAAGTATACACGGCTTAGCGGTCAGGAGTCGGCTTTACGATCGAGAGGTCCCGAAATCCTAGCCATTATAGGCGAACCCATCACTGTTTGAACTCCTGAGTACATAAGCAGTATACCTTAGCTGGAGGGTTGGAGGGTTCTTGGAGGTAGGACACGGCGGTATTTCCGTCAAATTGGGCAGTCCGACAGGGGAAGTACCTACCTCCGACCTACAGAATACCGCGGCTATAATAACCTCGTGTTGTGTTCCCGGCGGTAAGTAGGATAGCCAGAGCCCACTGGAGGATTTCATGCTATCAGTGAGAAGACCAAAGGCTATTCCTGCTTTGTCTTCTGCATTGACGGCACGGAAACTCTCTGCGTTTACAGGGTCGACAACACGAGTGTGACTCCCCTGGTGTTCCATACATCAGGCCACGGTAACTACTATCCGTCTGGTGGACTATGTGCTTGTCTGGGTTGTATAAAAAAGAGTATTAGTAATTTCGGTTCCTAATATACTTAAAAAAAGAAAATAACCAAAACAAATGAAGATTTGGAAGTTAACGGTTACCAATTCTCTTCGGTTAAAAACAATTTTAAAAACTGTGTGTAAACTCACTATTAGTATAAAAGCCTTAAGAAGCTCAACAGCCGACAGTTCTTGATGAGGGTTCGCAAAACGAGAGCCCTCCAATTAAAACCTGTATGTTGGTGTACCACGGCGCTGTGGAGTTTTGCCCGAGATGTGGTGCGCTATTTTATTTTGATGTTCTTTGATCTATGTGAGGCTAGATGACGCTATTTATAGATATAATTGCTCGTATTTATTATCTAAGAGATATAATAGCCTAAATTAAATAAATGGGATAAATGAGAATAAAATAATACTTGACTGACATATTGAAATGGTGTTTGAGACGTCCTTCCATTCCAACGCCGTCCTTTTGGTCCATTGAAAGGTTACATTATTTTGGATTTCGCGTGCATTAATAAGAGGAGTCTTTGATTGTAAAAAGAAGTCAAGAACTCTTTTCATCATATTCATGGCAGTGAATGTAGTTCCATCAGTTAAATTAGATATTAAGAGGGGGATGCAGCTTAAAGTTAAATTCAAGTTTGTGGGGCTGCAACCCTTGTGTCAGGTTTTATTGTTCATCTGAGGGTTTTTTGTGACCTATGCACTTAAAAAAAATTGTTAACATTGTTTGTTGCAAATAACATTATTTACAACATTTTTATAAGTTAGAACTATTTATTTATTTGGATTTTATGAATTTCCCTTCATTTAATTCACCACGTTCGTTAGAGATTTCATTCCTATGATTAACCCTATCGGCTGATGGTATATTTTTTTTTTTAAATAAGGTAATGTTTCCTTGGATTAAAATTTGCTATATCCAGTATTAAGATTAATTTTCCTTCAGGTACAGTCGAAAAGTTTCACCCTATATTACTATTGTTTGGCTCTATGACTGAAGTTACTTGATAAAAGTCGTAGATAATTTTATTTACAACCAGAAATGTTAACTATTTTTTGTGTGACCTGTTCGTGAGATAAACCAGAAAAACCATTTGGACCCCTTTTATCAAGATGGCGGCCGTAGCAAAAGGCTTAAAACTCATCAAGCTTGGATTTAACTTGAATCTGACCCCGTCTTGATATCTATAAAAGAAAATTTCACCCTTTGACCAATGCAACCCTAAATGAAAATTGGTACTCTTAATTTAGTCTATGTTCAACCATGCTAATTGGCAAACAAGCTAAACAAGTGAGAGTCTACACATTAAATATTTAATTTCGGCAGGTATTTAAACGTACTTCAATTGATTCGGATTGTTTATCAAAAATACTAACTTGCACTCTAAATTGTACAATATTAATAATTTTTAAATTTTAGGTTATAAAAAAAATAACCACGAAGGCTTAATGCGGGAGCTACGCTCTGCTCCCGCATTAGCGTTACCTATTAACGTTCTAACCTAACCTAACCAAGTCGGATTGCGCAGCTATATGAAATTCCGTTGTAAGATTGTACAATTTAGAGTGCAAGTTAGTATTTTTGATAAGCAATTCGATTTTTTATGTAGGGTATATTTAGTTAGTCTGGTATGCATTCAGTTAATTAGTGGAGTAACCTAGTGTGCTGAAAAATTATACAGATGTGCATTTTAAAATAACCCTTTAATTTCTGATGAGTACCTATTTCATGTACCGTGACATTGATAGTGATGAGAAAATTTAAAGTTTGTTTTTGTAACTGTGTTATACATCTGTGAGTGAACAGTAATTCTTCTGCAAGGCTACCGAACTCATAACTATTAAAGGTTACATGAAAAACGAAATATCTGATAAACAGAAAAACTTACGGGCTTGCATGAAAGGATAATGACAGGTACTCGTAGACAGTAGAGATAATGACAATAGAGGGAGCTCGTATTTATGTAAAAAAACTAATTTCAGAATCAACGTATGTATAACCTAACAACAAAAGTAATTCTTTGCCCCAAATTCTTTCTAAACAATCAAGACAAATGGGTCATCACGAACTCGTATTAGTGGGCTATCGATTCTTAATTCTTTGTTTTAAAAAAAAGCTAAAACTGCTAACGAAACACCTATAAAGGTGTTTCGTCATAAGACAGTAATCATGTACGAATATTGTTATAAAATATTGTTTAATAATGTTTTTAAATACAAGGTACATATATTCATGCCTGTAACTCCTCAATAAGGCAAGCAGAGGCGTTTTAATACCCACATTTCGCCAAGAATGATTTTCAGTCTCATTTAATTTGAGGCGGGCCTATTGCCATTATGGGCTGTATGTTTATTATTAATTGAAGAATAACCCTATCCAAAGTCAAAGTCGAAGTCAAAAATCATTTATTCTGTATAGACGATTAAAACGGCACTTACAAAACGTCAAAAACTTCAATGTCACCTTCTATGACACTCACGGGAAGAAATAAGGTAAATAAATAAATAAATATTCGACCACATTTCACACAACGTTATCTAGACCCATAGTAAGCATAGTTTAACTAGCTTGTGTTATGGAATCTAGAATGTACATAGACAAGCTTATATACTCTTTTTGTAAATACATACAAAATATACATAGGAACACCCAGCCCAATGCAAATATTACATATTCATACATACAAACATTTGCACTGAGCGGGGATCGAAACCGCGCCTCCTGCGTAGCGGGAACCAATACGGCAACATAAACTACTCCTGTAATATAATCACTTCTATAATCCTAAAGCAAAAATAAAATAACTAACCATCCCTCACAAATTCACTTAGCGATCTGAAATTCATGTCGAGATATCACTAAATAATTTCGAAGGTATCACAACGGTACGGCGTATATTCCACGCTCCCTGACCCAAATACGAGTACTAGGTATTCAAGTATCAAGTATTAAAGCTAGGGTTGTACCGGCCGAGACGATTGCATTGTTTAATAATTGAAACCACGTTCCTACGGTGCTCGGTGGCGATGAGCCTGGTCCAAGTGATACGAGTAAGCGGAAAGGTGACTGTATAATTTTTTCATTTAGTACAATTACATACAAGAAGCGTCGACAGCCTCCGTGGCGTAGCGGTAGTGAACGTGGCCGCTACGCAGGAGGCGCGGGTTCGATCCCCGCTCTGTGCAAATATGTGTATGCATGAATATGGGTATTTGCATTGGTCTGGTCGTGCCTCGTAGAGCACGTTAAGCCGTCGGTCCAGGTTGTCATATAAACATCTATGACAGTTGTTACGGGTAGTTGAAGACCTCAAAAATCCAACAACTGGTCTAGCGGCAATGCTTCGATATCGCCTTTGGGTTGTGGAGGTCAGATGGCAGTCGTTTCACAGAAAATATCGAAGTTTAGCCAAATCCGCAGTTAGACTGGTAAAAGCGGACCCCAGACTACAAGTTGAAAAAGCTTCGGATGCGACTGGGATTAAAACTGATTGCGACTAGTATAAAGAAGACATACAAGAAACGTCAGGAGCAAACAAAAGACAGCTTTCGTGGTGTAACGGTACTGAAAGCGGCCGCTTCGCAGGAGGCGCGGTTTCGATCCCCGCTCAGTGCATACATATTTATATGCATTTATATAGGTATTTAGATTGGTCTGGTCGTGCCTCGGAGTGCAAACAGTCAGCCGCGGTTGCCATACAAATTTCTCTGGCAGTCGTTACGGGTAGTTGGAACCCTCAAAAGTCCAACAACTGGTCGAACTGCAATGCTTCGATATCGCCTTTGGGTTTTGGAGGTCAGACGGCAGTCGGACGCGACTGAGATTAACGCTAGGATGAAGAAGAAGCGTCGGTAGCAAAGGGTTCAATTTGTAGGAAATGTTTTGTTTTGATAATAAACTAAAAAAAAGGAGTCAGCAAAATTGTTTCTAATACAGTGTCGACATGAACCCATTCCTAACACAAGCAGTTTAGCTTTTCTGGAGGGGTTAGAAAGTATATTAGTAATTTGAGTTACCAATTGCTAATATACACACAATCACACCTTTTCAGACACACTATAGTTTGCCACTTGCTACGATCCTGGCATACATTTTTAGCTTCCTCTACTTACATAATTGTTTTCGTACATGCTCGCCGGTTTCAGATACTCTTTACATGTCCTTTCTTTAAAATGCCTTTGATCTGATTGTCTAGGTCATTATATCCTTTAAAAATAGATTACATTACAATTTATGTAGCAAATGTTTGCTTAATTATATAATTATTTTATTCTGCGAATATGAGCTAAACAAATAGTTACCTTGGATGAAATTTTGAAGCAATTACTATGCTCACTTTTCAAATCGATTAAGATAGGAAAAAGTGAATGTATAGGAGAATTAAGATTGCTTCAGGCATAGCTCGGTGGCTCAGTGGTCAGAGGTAAGGGAAAGATCGCGGGTTTGAGTCCCGCATGAGCGATTCACTTTTTCCCATCTTAATCGATTTGAAAAAGTTACCTATCTGTATACCTTTTTGTCTGAATTTAAATACCTAGTTCAATTTACCATTTTTCGGGATTCAACTGAACTCGATAAATATAAAAATCGATAGCGTATCTTTTCGAATAACTATCGAAAAGTTTTCCGGAGCTCTAAATTGTATAAAACGCTTGTATCTGTGATTTGTACCACACCTGAAAATTTCAAGAGCTCTCGCTCGATTTTATCGAAGAAATCCCCTCATAAAGACAAGGTGTTACGGTTAGTATTTCTTTAACCTATTCGCTATTCTGCGATTTTTCTCGATAATAATGTTGTTATGCGACCTATTGAGAAGCAAGTAAATATATTTGAACTTACTATAAGTATCGAGGAACAATGCGATACGCATACACCTATATAAATAGTTTCATATGTAAAGGCGTATACTTATCTCCTCAGCTGTATATGCATTGATTTTCAAGAGTATTTTAATTTAATAACTATAAAAAGCGAAACAAAATTACTCATTCCGCAATCGCCCAACTGTTGCACAAAATTTGTAACTAACTCCACTCGCATGACTTTTTTTATACCACTGAAGTGGCAGACAAGCACACGGTCTACCTGATAGAAAGTGGTTACCGTGGCCTATGGACGTGTGCATCACCAAGGGAGTCACACTCGTGCTGAAGACCCTGTTAACACAGAGAGTTCCTGTGCCGTCAGTGTAGAAGTCTTCCCACTAACAGCACAAAACCTCTCCAGTGATCTCTGCATGTTATTCTAATCCTATCCTCTATATAAACCCCTTGAGCTTTCAAGTATAAAAAGTAGCGTATGTACTTTTCCAGACTGCAATCTATTTTTCGCACCTTTCAGTCAAATCATTTAAACCGTTTGTGCATGTTCGAGCAACAAACATTCAAACATCTTCCCAAAACTTTCACATTGATAATGTTATCTTGGTACAGTGCCTTATTTGTGTTTGCTATGCATGGTAATATGCAAACAAATCTTCATGCCTCTTTTCAAGCAGGGTAGGTACAGAGGACATCTTGTCACTTACTGCAGTACACGTCTTTATTCTACTTTCATAGTTTTTGTCATCTTGCTCTCCGTTTATAGTAACTCTTAACCAGGTTTTTCATTAATAAACAAGGATTAAATAAAAGGCAGTTTTGAAATATTTACTTTAATTCAAAATTGAAGTCACTACGTTTCTCTTAACTAACAATACATTATCTATTTGGTTCATTATATTAATTTATATACAACTAATAAATGTTTTACAAACATACTCTTTAGTAAAATATGAAGCATTTCTAATTTAAATTCATTAAAACATGCTATAGTGTCAGCTAGTCATTAAAAGTGACAGTATGGCTAAAATACACACATATACATACGGCTGTATAGTACATCCTTAAATGGGTAGACAGTGGTATTTTAACACCCACAATTCATAAATTATCATGTGTAAGTCGTCAACCCTAGTTTTCTGCCTGTTGGTTTAATCTCGGTTGGATTGCGTTCAGGGGTCAGCGCGTGCATAATCGGGCAGGGGGGATTGTGGTCGCAGCACTAGTGGGACCGTTGGGTGTCACGCGATACTGCGACGACAGTCCTCTTTTGATGAGGCCGTCAAGCTGAGTGCCACCATTGTTAACATGGTACGTGTATGTAATGGTGACCCTCTTTCCTGAGACCTTGCCTTCAGTTTACTATCAGGCGAGGAGAAGGCAAATTGACGTGTCATGTATATAAAATAATGAAGGATTGAAGAGGTATATTCTGCTACACAGAGTACCACTTGACTAAATATGTGGGAGCATAATATTCCTCTGCCTACCCCTTAGGGGAAACGCAGACGTCTATGTATTATGTATGTAGGACTAAAAATGTGAATCGTCATTTAAGGTGATCGAAATACTAAAATTATATGACATTTGTTACTAAATTATAATCATTTACTTTGCATTGACTTTTATTTATTTTTACAAAATCAATCGATACAATACTGTTATTACTAGTTCGCGAATCTGTAATCAGCCTACAAAATGTTCCCAAGCAGTATAAAAAATAACAAAAGATTTTTTTTATATTTAACTCCAGATATTATTAAAGATCAAAGGTAGCTTCTTAAACATGAATACAATTTAGAAACATAATACATATCCAAAACACTATACATAACGTAGACAATCATTTGTTTCGTTGAAAAAAAAGCAATCAAAATATTGAGTAACTTAGTACCTAATCACAATATTATACGCTCAATCCATCTTGAATAGAAAGAAACACAGAGAACAATTGAAACGACTACAGAAGCAACAATACAAACTGGAGACCTTATTTCATAAGTACACGGTGAAAATAATAAAAAGAAACAAAACAAAAGCAAAGTTAGAAAATTACAGTATAAAAGAAACATTGATCGATCCTACAACACAACAGTTGCCGTCAAAGAGTGATTCAATAAGTAAATAAAAATATTTTCCCCACTCAAACTCAACGATCAACGTTGCAATAACACGCTTCAGTTGGGAAAACAACGCCTTTCAACAACTGTTGCACAATCAATCCTACCCATTTCCCTGAACAACCTCGACAAATTGACCAACATGTTCACATCATTATTCCTACACAACCATAAATTCAAAATATTTTCCGTCGGGGAACATGTGTTTGAGAAATAATAATAATAAGAAGATATTTTTAATTTGTCAGCCAACAACCGCCAATCGTTTCCTTTCGCTGTCTGAGAGTCCAATAGTTTACACAGTATCACTCTATCTGACTTGGTTAACACATTAGTCCGGTAATTATTGTCAACGCTAAAGTAACTTCTAAAACTGTTATTCTTATATACGAAATCGTATCTACCCTCTTTCTTAGATAAAGAAGAGTAATTGAACGGGTTCTCTAATATGTTTACAGTCTCTACACTGGAACAACTTAGTCTTTTACCAATATTAAAATGCATATCGTTAGTCTTCAAATTAAAATTGACAGAGCTCGATTGCTTTTGTTTCTGGTATACAGATACATTCAGTTCTAAGCAATTAATGGAATCAATTTGCTGGAGTACAAATATACACTGTAGTGATCTCGCTGACATATTCCACACTTGCGTATAAGCCAGCTCTTGATAATTTCCTCCAGACTGAATTTTCCAACCTACACCTACATCCCTTATATTTATACACAAATCAGAACAATTCTCTTGAAAATAAATAGTTTTTGGATCACAGAGCAGAGAACCACCAGAACGTTTCTCACTTTCGAAACAATCGTAGAAAGCATAAGGCGTGTCATTAAATACATGAACTTTCAAACTAAAATAACTGTCATCCATTTTTTTGGATATAAACAAAGCAAGTTTGAACAATTTCGCATCTAGACCGCTGTAACTTCTGCCTACTAGTACAAAGTCGCTTAGAAATTCACTCACTAGGAAAACTTTTGAAGGGTCGACTTGGGCGAACAGTGGAGACCCGGGCGTTTCCTGTCCCAAAGTCAAAACTTTCCGCCACTCCCTCGTGTTGATTTCTTCGGGCTTTTGGAGTATAGAGAGAAGCCAGCTGGTGTTCTTCAAAGACGCGCAATGCGGAAAGGATAAAACCACACCCTTGCAGAAGTGAAAGTTTTTGGGACCGCACCGTATAACAGGACTCAGTTGAGTTTCACCTGGTCAACAAAAAACGAACATTTTATTTAATAGGTAACATTTAACAGCAAAAGGAAATCGATTCATACACTGGAATTGGTTTAGTTTAATATTTAACGAACGAACGAAGATCACTGCGATGTATTTTAGGGCCATCGTAGTCGACCTCCAAAATAACGCTCACGAAGCAGGCCAACTTATAGGTTACAATACCCTGACATTTAAGATTTAGGTCAGACCGCGGCTCAATGTAATCCTATTTCTGATCCGAAACTTACAATGTATAAATAATATAAGCACTTTCTTACTTCGGGTTTATTAGATGCTTGTGTAGAAACTACACACACCGGCAGAATTGGCGGAATACAAAAAAAAGGAGAGAGAGGAGATAGTTAGCTTTATTTTTAAACAAATAATAATTAAACATGAAACAACAGCTAGATAATATGTTTTGACATTAATTTGCAACACCATACTTAAAGTTTAATAAAAAAAGCTTAATTCAACAAGATGCATTTATAAAATCTAAAACTAAACCGTCATAAAATCTAAAAATTTCAACTGTTACTTTATCACTACGAAATTTAAGAAAAATGCATTTTGTTTAGCTATGTTTTTTTTTATTAAACTTTAAGTATGGTGTTGAAAATTAATGTCAAAACATGTTAATTTAACTGTTGTTTCATGTTTAATTATTACTTGCTTAAAATAAAGATAACTATTTCATATTCTCCTTTATTGTGTTCCGCTAATTCTGCCGGGGTGTGTATTAATTCTTGAAATGAGTTTGGGAATCTAAGACGATTCTGTTTGTCAGTTTCTGAATTTGTTGTGATGAACATAATAGCTTCATTTAATGTAAAACTTAATACGTTCATAACTTTTTAAAAGCCTCCGACTAATTTATATTTTGTTACTTAATATCTGCGATCTACTAATATAAATAATAATATTAGTAAAGGTTTTGGATGATTAAAATGTTGAATTAGGTATCAATTCTCGTCTTACAATAATTAAACTGAGTTTTATAAAAATAATCTTATGTCTATCGTTACTACAATATAATTAGTAAGATGCATTAAGTGCTATCAAACTCGCTTACTTAAGTTTTTGTACCTTGACAATTGACACCAATATTCTTTGTGATTTTTTTCTATGAAAAGCTTGTAAAAATTAAATACATTATTTTTTATGAGACAAAACATAAAGAAGTAATTTAAAAAAATACAACTGCTCATGAACTTGGAAAACCAAATAAAATTCTATGTAGCACAAACACAAAAGCTTATGCCTAAAATAAATTCAAATGAGATATCTGGGTCACAAAGTTTATCTTAAACGGAGTTACCTTCCTGCAGAAATGGCCTATTCCAGTCGTCGTCTGCGACCTCAATTGTAAATAGCTCTTCACCCTTATCGACTACTCCATCGGGAATAAATAGACTTACTCCACATTTATTCAAATTTAACCAGCCACCATCTGAAGATACTATTTTTGAAGTAGCTACATCCAAATGTTTGATCAAAAATTTCGAATCTACAGATGCATTGTTCTTCAGTGATGGTGATATTTCTACACTTTCATTGCCATACGACGAACCGGCTAGAAAGAAAAAATATGATGAAGCGGCGACATGTGATGCTAAATACAAGCTTGTGAAAGCCGTGTAAAGCATAGAGGCAATGGATTACAATATTGATATTAATTTTATGAGTTACTAGACTAATTTCAACAATAATACGTAATCGATCCAGTTCACTTTTTCGTTGATTGATTTCATATTTATTGAAATTTAAATTGCCCATTTTTTCCTAGACATTTTGAAATTGCAATTAATTGCCCCTTGTAAGTGCATATTAGTGAACTCACAGCTTAAAAAGCAACTGGAGTCAGATCGGTCTGACTCGACGCTGTCCTTGCAAGCGTAATTCCTGTCGCTGCCATGTCTTTCAGTTCTTACCTCTTGGTCTATAGGTGTGATGTAGCTGTAATAAAGAATATGGTAAATGCTTTATGAATAAAAATATCCCTAGAATTTATAGTGTAAAATACTGTTCATTAGAAACATATCAATTCAGTAAAGTAAATAAAGTGTTTTTTTTTTTAATATTTGGAAAACGGGACTCCTCAATTGAACTTACAATTTCTTATCCACAGAAAAAGTTAATTTAGGGAATTTGGTTTTTTTCCAAAAACGGTAGAAAGTATCATCATTACAATGTAGTCATGAGTATGAATTTGAAAAATCAAAAGTATTAACTTATTCTTATTGTAGTAACAAAATTGAGATATTGGTCAAGCAAGAATCAGACTGGTTGAATTAAATTCAATTCTAATGTTGACCTACCTGTTGGCTAGCTGTGGTACTTCATACAAATGTTCGTGTCTTGTCGATGTGCTCATGTGCCTATGTGTTCTTCTAGAATCAATAGTCTGAAATTCCTCGTGTATTGTGAGATCTGGTTGATTTGTTAGAGTCCTTTTTATTACATTCCCGAAATAATTTGACCCTGTATAAGAAACTATACTTGAAAATGATGAAATAAGAAAATCCCAAGTGAAGAAGGAGATTTTTTTTGTGAAATGTAATAGATTCTTACCAGTAGGTGGTTTTACATACGGTGAAGTATCATTCAATTTGATTTTGATGTATTTAATTCCCAATATAATAACAACAATGAATATAAGAAAAGCTATAGTTAACGCTAAAAATATTGGCCAGTACGAGGAACCTGTGAATGAGAACACATTAGTAAAATGTGAAACATTATTTCATTATACTTATAAGCCAACCAATTTTAGATGCCTCAGACCTTTTCGTTTTTTAGAACCAATATAGTCACTATATATTTTCGAGGTCATTTCCAAGCGACTACCTACTTGAATTCTGATTAGTTTGGTATTCATTAATTATTAATTACGATTACTCAATTAACCCAAATTCACGTTTGAAAGTGATAATAAGTACCTAACGAACGCAAGCAATCCAAGTAATTATGGTTTTCTCTTATTCTGTTCAGAAAAGTATCTAATGACATCAAAAGTGGTTAGATAGGATAGTTTCAGTTATGTAGGATAGTTTCAATCGACTAATGGTTTATAAAGAAATGGCACAAAACTTAACTCCTTTAATGTGTCGGCTTATACAATGTGCGTTTCCAACATATAAAGAGTGTCTCATTAAGAACTTGAATTTTAAAAATTAAAAAATATTTATTTATTTAATATTTTATTAACATTTTTTTCTACATATGTATGGAGGTAGTGATGACATTTACACATGAAACAAAATATCGGTTCAATGGCCACCGTTGGTCTGTTGGCAGGTATGCACTCTTTTGACGAAATTTTGCAGTACATTTTGCATTTTGCAGTTTTCTTAATGAGACACCCTTTACTTGGTAAAAATGAAAGAGTTGAGGTTTCCGTCCAATTGAACGGTCTGACTGGGGAAATACCTCCACCGTACAGAAACCGCGGCCATAATGACCTCGTGTTGTGTTCCCGGTAATGAGTAGAGTAGCCAGAGCTCACTGGAGAGTTTTTGTGCTGTTAGTGGAAAGACCAAAGGCTTGTCCTGCTTTATCTTCTACACTGACGGCACAGAAACTGTCTGTTCTAAAAGGGTCGGCAACGTGAGTGTGACGCCTCTGATGTTGCACACGTCCATAGACCACGGTAACCACTTTCCATCAGGTGGGCCGAGTGTTTGTCTGCTGCCAAAGTTGTATAAAAAAATGTTACAGTAAGTTTGTCAAAAAATGTACTCGTACCATCAGTAAGGCCAGATTTGGATGTTCTCACACAACGAGAACACTGTGCAACTTGATAATCAGGGCCTCGACACACAGTGATACTGAGACATCCTCGCCTTCTGGTGCGAAGACAGTCAGAATCACACTCTGACCATTCTGACCACTGGGACCAGCGACCTAGAAAAGGAAAGGAACCTTGGATTTCTTGAAAGTTACTAAAGTACAAAAAAAATGTCCAACTATTGTACCTAGTCCATTTTTTGTCATTTTAATTTTTGAGGCCAAATAGGTCCAACAAAAGTATTGATAAATATATTTTGAAGAAGGTCTAAAGTTCTTTTAAAATGATTTCTACGGATGTCGTCGTAATTGCGTCCAAACAAGTAGGTTTTGGTCGTAAACTCTAAAAATAATCATTAAAATAAAGACAATACTTGAAATTTCGCCATCCATTTGTGAAGTTTATTTCAATCATGCGACAGTTATAAAAAAGAAAGAGTATTTGCATATTACTCAATCACGCAAACGAGGCTGTTTGCCTCCATAAGAACAAGATCAAAGTATAGACGTGACTCACCTATTAAAATATCCGGTGACTCATCAGCTAGTTCATCGAGCTCATCTAAATAAAAAAAAAAGATTGTTTAAATATCTAAGTTTCGAATAAAATGAATCATTGTAATATAGATTTATAGATTGATGGTAAAGAAAATGTTAAACTATGACTTACCTAAATCACAGTCCCTACAGTCAGGAGTTTTGTGTACATTAGGACCCACACACGGTTGTCCTCCATTAAGAGGTCTAGGTGCCGTACAAGTCCTCTCCCTCTTTCTTCCTGAGGGGCCATCCCTCCCTTGGCCATCACAGTAGCAATCCACCCAAGCCGACCACGCGCTCCAACCACCATTTACTAATGAAAAATAATATTTAAAATAATAGAATAGATTGAACGATGAAAAAAAAATACGCTCCTAAGCTCTCAAGCTCTTATTTCTTTAACCTTATAAAGCAACATTATAATTAAGCCATTTTTAGTTTCCGTTCGTACTTCGAGACCAGTCCAGACCTTCGAACAGTCCTAGGCCGTCAGGGCGAACGAGCAAACACCAGCAGGCGAACATACGGCGGGAATCTGTCGGCTCACAAGTGTGTGGTCAAGAATTACCAGCAGGCCAAAATCGCTTTAGTGTGTGGGCGCTTAGGTCTGCAGGCCGCCGCAAATTTAAAAATCAAAAACTGCAGGCGGATTATTAGTCTTAAGATAAATTTAAGAATTTTATAAATATAAGTAGGCATTTTGTGCTCAGAATGCGCTTCAATGCATGTGCAACTTTTGATTTATTTTTTGAGAATATTAAATATTATTGGAGATATACTACAAAGCTACACAAAGTAAACGAAATAATAGTTTCACTACATAAATTCAAGAGTAACAAACCGAAAACAGTGAGAAGAGCCGGCTCGGACATTCTCTTGCCAGCTAAATTCTCGGCGACGCATGTGTAGTTCGCCATATCCTGGAAATTGTTTCACAATTCAAATATGTCTCGACGGGTCCGACAATGTTCTGGTCCATTTTCATATAAACTGTTTAGAAGACACACTGGCGTATTTTAGCGAGAATTCAGCTTTATTCCTGAATATTACTTGGGAAACTTATAAAGTAGGTCGTGTAAGAGCTGTTTTAAGTACACTGTTTATATTCATATTCTTTATTAGCCTACATTTTTATAATACCTACTCATATACTCCAAAGCATGTCCTACGATGATACAGAGGAGTTAATGTCTGTTCTAAAGTGAATAGTGCTAGATATAAGATAATATATATTATTATTATAGTAGTTATTTTAGTTAGCAGTAGTGACCCAATTTGGCATAGTATTGTTTGTTGTATTTAACAGTAATATCATGTTGAGCATTTTAGAATTATAAATTGCCTTGGACGCCTGAAACACAGGATTACCTAGTTCAGGCGCACACTATGTAATATACTTAAATACTTATTTATAAGACCTAGAGACACATAATAATGTAAATAAGTGTATAACCAGTATACATACCTAAGATTCTTATGCACTTACTACATATTATTACGCACCATAGACTAAGAAACTGTGTAGATATTATTATTGTACAATGAATACTGAAATAAATAAATTTAAATTCAAATTCAAATTCAAATTCATATAAACGAATAGTTAGGTATAAAAGGCGGCCTAAGCTCAATTTTTATTGTTTTGTTGTCAATCTTGTTTATGAAGCCGCGTACAGAGGTCTCAGAGGCATACGACGGTATATTTCGAATGCCGTGTATATAAATAATGGGCCACCTTATATATTTAGAGAAAGATAATTAACAGCTGACTGTCGGCCAGTGTAACCTGATCGAAACGTCAGGCAATCAAAGGAGTACCTATACCATGGTCACATTAATTCCGTTCTCATAATTATATTACATGGAACTCAAGAGTTTAACCCCTTATTGCATGAATTATGAAGGAGATGACTAAAAAAAAATTTTTTTTCTTTAATCATCTTTATTTCTTATATATAAAAAGTCTGAATAGGAAAAAAAAATATGGTGTACTTATTTTAGAAATTACTACACGAAGCCATATATGGCATCGTATGCATTCTAGTGAAATTATGCTGATCCATATATGGCATCGTATGCATTCTAGTGAAATTATGCTGATCCATATATGGCTTCGTATACATTAATTAAAAAATAAAATTATGATTTATGTAAATGTTTGAAACAATTTCTTTTATCATTATATATATATTACATATAACATAAAGTAACTTTACATGTCCCACATTTGGTAAACGAACGGAATTTCGAACAATTCTGACAAATTTGTCGACTTCATTTTGTCCACTCGGGGAAATGGTCCTCGTTATCAGAACGTACAGAATATAGTGGTAGATCTTGATGCCTAGATGGAGTTTACATGCTTGGAAGTACCATAGAAGCGAGAAGGGTTCATTGCTGCAAAGAAAAGAAAAAACTACTGAATGCATGCGAAGCCACATATGCCCCATAATGTTGTTGACAAATATGCATACGAAGCCAAATATGGCGATATGAAAAGAAAGCCTGAAAACAAACGAAAAACACGAAAAATGCCGAAAAGATAACTATTTCTTATTAGAGTATATGTCAACATTGTATTTTGAAATTCTAGGGATTTTTACTTACCGTTTTATTGCTATTTTCTCATTTATAAAATTAGCACTATATAATTGCACTCTACCGGTCGGACACGCTGCACATAACCTCCTTTATTTTGATTGATTGCACTTACCATCAACAACAAAAAATACGTCCCGTTAAACAGAGAAATGATGTATACGGAGTCAACGTTGGTTGCGAAAAAACAACATTTTAAGAAATTGAAAAAAAAAAAAAAAACTTTTAAAGCCATATATGGCGTTGTATGCGGTAAGGGGTTAAAGCTTCCTTGTCGAGAATACATTCAATACCTATAATAAGAAAGTAAATTGTCCTCAATCAGGTACTCACCAATAACGTAGCTTGTTTAATAAACAAATCTCCTTCTTTAGAGACTTGTAAATTATCATCAGGGACAACAGGGGCACCGTTTTTGAGCCAATATATTTGTACGAAAGGTGCAGCTGGTGGTGGCTCACAACGAAAGGTAACTGATGTGTACTGTTTCACGAGCTGCGACCGTGGAGCCACTGAGAAGTGTTTCTTTATATCTATGTCAAAAGAAAATTATATAAATTAAATGGATGTGATTCAAGCTGTCGCCAAAATTTGTCCGCATGTACGGACATGCGGACAAATTTTGGCGGGAGTTTGTCCGCAAAATAGTAGATCTCGGATAAATTCTTTGTAGTTTCGAGCGACGTGGCCGGTGCCCGTCACATCTCAGGTAACCTAACTCTAAGAGATCCGCAAAACCTTTGTCAAACTCTTTTAACCTATATTAATCTATGTTTGAATGCGTGGTGCAGTCTTCTGCGCACAATAATCGATATATTTGGTATCAGATTTTTGGTTCTTGATATAGCAGTATCAAGAAACAAAATTTAAAATAGTGCCTTCGCTAACAAGAATAGATTTTTCCAATTAAACTTATTAAGTTCAAAATCCTAGGGCCAAGTACTTATTACTGATTTAATAGGAAACGAATTATATTGGATAGAACAGCATTAGTATCATATATTTCAAATATAAACTAAAGATACTAAGATAATAGATGATCAATTCGCTATCATGACTATTCAGTATCAGTATGGTAGCTACAAAAGATCGAGGAACTGTCCAATCGGCCAATCGAACATGACTATTCCGTATCAGTGATTAATCTTGACAGACGGTTTTATCGATCGATGGACTCTCTAGAATTTGTTTCTAAGATAACAGCTGGTAATGTCTGGCGACTTTCCTCCTATACTAGCTGTCGCCCGCGGCTCCGCCCGCGTGGATGTCGGTTATCGCGAATCGGGGTATGAAAAATAGATGTTGGCCGATTCTCAGACCTACCCGATATGCCCACAAAATTTCATGAGAATCGGTCGAGCCGTTTCGGAGGAGTTTGGGAACGAAAACTGTGACACGAGAATTTTATATATTAGATATATTTATTTATTAAAACTATGACAAATTACAAAGTTCAATCTTTTTTTTTGTAATAACGGACCTATTCCTTGAAATTATTTTAATATTGAATTATAATGTAGCTTATTACTTAAAAAAACTTTTTTCTTGTTTTAAATCAGTTCAAAGTAAATCATTTCATTTTCATTTTTTCATTTTGTCACATATAACTCATTCCAATATAATTTTGTTTCCACATATTTCCTTCGAAAATAATACGCGTTTTCAAAGTCACCCCGTATTATATTTTAAGGAAAACATTGAAAATGACTCATTCTACATGCATGTTACGCACGTCTCTTCAATGTAGATTAAAATGAAATATTCATATATGAGCATGAGATCATACGCTGTTTAGAGATATATTAAACCCTTCTTTGGATCTTTATACGTCCTTGTATGTTTTCAGGGTGAATATGTATTTCATTATTTTAAGTATTGAAATAATTTTATGAGTAGGGAACTTAGACTTATGAACTCTAGAATTTTAATAATTTTATGTAAACTTTACTGACCGTTTTGTTTAGTACTACGCAAACCCTAGTGGTTTATAAATGCTAATTTTAACTAAACTGTAAATCAATGTTTTTATGTGTTAATAAATAAAAAATAAAAATAAATAAATAAGTATCGATTAACGGGTCTAGATGACTCAGTAGGAAAACTATTTTTCATCAAAAGAGATGGCAGCTGGTTCAACCCTTTCTATCTTATTGACTTGTATATTTGTTTCAAAGAGGATGTTAAATTAATAAGACTGAAGTAGCGGTAGCCTAGTGACTAAATTTTCAGATTAACGATCGAGACAGCAAATTCGAACTCCGTTTATTACCTTGCCTAGACGTAAAACCACTCGCAATGCAATTTTTTTTAAAGAAAGAACAAATATTCCGCTAGAAATTCGGTTGGTAGAATAATTTATTGATAGAAACAATCTTTAGAGTCAAAAGAGTGAAAAGTACATTATAATTTTGATCAGAGATTCCTTTACTGACAGATTATGCAGAATACTTGGTATATAGAATCTCTGACATTTTCACTCCAAAAATGTCA
Organism: Eilema caniola; assembly: GCA_949126895.1. Taxonomy (NCBI): domain Eukaryota; kingdom Metazoa; phylum Arthropoda; class Insecta; order Lepidoptera; family Erebidae; genus Eilema; species Eilema caniola. The sequence goes on from OX421467.1 coordinate 6,001,627, forward strand.
GAGATTTTACAATAATAATCGTCAAAGTAAAGGTCTCATATTTTGTTTATTTTAATAAAGGTTTGGAGCTGAAGTGATCGGTAAATTTAAATATATTAAGCTCCTTTTAGCGGTAACTGAACTTATAATTAACATGAATATATAAACATTGACAATGTTTATTTATAATTGTACTTACTTATAAAATATTTCAGATCTATCATCAAAACATTCGTTCATTTAGATTTTTACGCATTGTTACCTGAGAGGTACACACTCCAACCTTTTTGAAACTGTTCTTAAAAAAGGTCAGGTGTGATGAGGAGTATGATTTGAATTTTGTGTGTGAATTTCTTTTTGAGTAATTACTGCCGGCGCGTATGAATGGTGACTTCTTCTAGATTTTATACATGCAAGGAAACCGAGAGTGTTATGACCAAACCTCACGTGTGTCATACGAAGTTTTTCGACACACTTACGAGTAAAAAAAAAAACAAATTTAAATTTAATGAAGGTCTCATAAACTGCCATGTACTTATCCCTGGATTTTGGAGGCAACAAGCTATCACTGGCATTTCGAGCCACAATTAATATTTCCGCGCGCAGATCGGAGTGTAGGCACGAACAATTACGCTAAACGGCCAAAACGTAAAATGCAAAAAATATAATTTTTATGTATTGTTTCACGTTGAATTATTAATTAAAGTAAATAAGTTGTTGTAAATTTATCATGTTCATACTTTTTTTTGTTGGCTACTTTTTTTATAAAAATAGTGTTATTTTTAGTCTTATGTTGAAACGAAACGTATCTAAGTCAAAACATTTTCCGAGATTTAAAAATAAAACTATAACCCAGTTAAGTTCATAGCAAATAGAATGCATATATATATAATATCTTTCAGCGAGGTACCAACTTAATTTGATGGAATATAAAATAAAACACTAGTGCGATCCAGAAAAAAAGTACAAGTGTTTAATACTATAGTTTATGAGTGTAAAAACCAAGTGATTGACACCAATTAATGAGTAAGGGTGTCGAAAATAATATTATTACTATTTGAGGTACCAAAATGAGCTGAGATGCCAAGCTACGGAACTTAAACACTATAGAATAGATTTATTTTAATTACGATTAGCGATCTTCTTAATACTAAAGTAAATCAAACAGGTTTTAAATTAACTCACAAGCCAATTCAATGGTAGCTGGTTGGCTCCGAATGTGTCCTCGGCTGGTCCATGCAAAACATGAGCATTGGTACTTGTCACTGCCGAAGTACTCTTCAACATTCTCCCTAGTCACTTTGCACTCTCCTTCTATAATGCGGACCCCTGTTTGAGGGTCTACAAAGTCGGAGTGAAGCGCTTGAGTCTGTACGCCATTACATTTGAAAAATACCTTTGTTGGAAATACAATATGGTTAGTATTCTTATGACTAGAAATACATAAAATACTTAGAATCTAGATAAAAGATTTAAAGTGCGTGAAAATGGTCTGACTGCCAGGGAAGCTGTCAACCTTGTGAAGACGAAGAAAGTTGAACGGAAAGTGACCCTGACCCATAGAACCCATACTCACAGGCGATATGGAACCTCTCAGCCTCAGAAGGGACTTTGCCTCGCTGTGTGTGTTATACCGCCTATACAATGGTCTGTGCTCAGATGAATTGTTTGACATGATGCCCACCGCTACATTCTATCATCGCACCACTCGCCATAGGCAGGGAATCCATCCTCACACGTTGCGACCGGAAATGGTGCGCACCGTGCGTTTTGAAAGGAACTTCCTGCCGTGGTTTTCCCAAGCGACTTCAATATGGGGTTCTTCAAGAAGGGTATTAGAAGGTATCTACAGGGTCGGTGGCACGATTGTGATGCCCCTGGTGTTGCAAACGTCCATCGGCCACGGTAACCACTTCCCATCAGTGGGCCGTGTGCTTGTCTGTCACCTAAGTGGTTTAAAAAAAAGATATATCGTTGGGACTATAATAATATCCTAAAATCTACACAAACTTTAAAATAGTTAAGCTAATTCGCGAAACATTTAAAACGTCGGGCTAAAAGTAAATAATAATAACAAAAAAGTGGTTTTATTTCTATGGATGATATTCATGTAAACTTCAGAAAATATTATCGACAGCCTCTGTGGCGTGTAAAGGTGATTTTCCACCAGAGGGGCGAGACGAGACGAGGAGAGGAGAGAATTGAAATTTGTATGGCAAATTTTCAATCCTCTCCCAGCGTATCTTTGGTGGAAACAGTGTGGATTGACGTGAATATTGACCGCTTATTTTTATTCGGAGTTTTCGGCATTGACGCTAGAATAAAGTTATATCGAGCATTGTGTGTGACCTGTCTAAAATACATTTATATATGAAGCATACGGGCGGCGGGGCGCGGCGGTCACGCGCGAGCTCGCGATGGCAATTTTTAGTGGAAAAGGGTCAGTGCGATTTCAATTCTCTTCTCGCCTCGTCTCGTCTCGCCCCTCTGGTGGAAAAGCACCTTAAACGCGGCCGCCACACGGGATGCGCGGGTTTCACCCCGCTCGGTGCAAATATTTGTATGCATGAATTAATGTATATATATTTGCATTGGTCAGGGTGTTTTAATGTAGGTATAATATGTAAGTATTTACAAATAAAAAAGTATCGAAGTATGTTTATCCGCATTCTAGATTCCATAAAATAAGCTAGTTAGGCTATGCTTACCGTGGATTTAGATAGCGTTGTGTGAAATGTTGTGGAATATTTATTTTATTTTATTTATTTATTTATTAACATTATTATAATAAATCTCTCGTGCTCATAAATTATTATTTTAATTAAGTACGTTTAATCTAATAATAAGGTGCGTATTTTAATAGTACTTACTCTTAAAGCATTAGCCGCTCTGCATTTTAATATAGCCGGTTTATTTTTAACAACATAAGTATTTTCAGGCTCCAGCAGGAACATTGGCAAGTTATCTTTGGCTGTGTGTAGCGGTATTTTATCATCTATCAACGAAACATCGTGTGTATCACTTCGAACTGTTACCAAATCTGGTGAGTCTTTATAATGAGACTCTTTACCATCATAATCATAGTCTAAGTAAGTTGTTTCGTCCTCTTCTTCATCATCTTCATTTACTTCGTGATTGGTAAATACTGGCGGTAAAAAGTAATCTCTTTCTTGATTTACTTGGTGATTTGATAGCAGTTCTAATGGTTTGTCATCTTTGATGTCCGTGTTTAGAGTATCATCTGATCGGTGATGAGAATCTAGAATAAATATTACTTTGCTATAACGATATCTAAGAATTTCTTAGACTTTGTTCGAAACTTAATTTTCTTGAAAAAAATATTTTTAGTCGTTAATTAGTTTGCTATTTTGTATAATGAAAAGTGATATATTATGACATAATCATGTGAAGAACTGTGTTGTATATCTTCAAAAAAAGTTACATTAAAAATTTCAACGTAAGAAAAAACCTGTTTATAAATAATAATGCAGTTATAATTGAAAATATTAATAATATTTATGAGTTTTTTGAAAAACTGTTCTACATAAACAAGTCAAATAAATATCTATAGTATAGTAGATAGATTTTTATACTAAGTTTACGATTGTATTTTAAATGAATATTGACAGGGAATATGTTTTATAAAGAGCCATTGAACAAAACAAATAAAATAATCTGTACTAAAATAAAATAAGTTAATATAACATATAACACAACATAACAATATACTTACTTTTTACTGCGTCTTGTCCTTTTACGTAAAAAGCCAATTGGAATTGTAGTGCAAACACGAAAGTCCAAAACTTCACATCCATTTATAAACTTATTTAAGTAGCAATTATTTAAAAAAACAACCGAATTTTCACGGACATCTTGTTCCATTACTGCTTAAATCTCAATCACATTTTATATCATAACTTTAAAAACTAGTAGTAAATTGAAAAACACCCTTAACAATAATAATCCTTGTCACTCAGACGCCAGAAATGACTAAAAATGCACGAAATAATGAATTTCTACGACGCGTAATAATCGAAATGATACTAATATTTGAAAGCGTAAAAGTTTACAGTTTCGCGAACACGTTAGAGTAGGTCCTCGCCGCACGACAAACGATATTTAACTGCGATATAGGGGATGAATGAGCACGGCTCCGACCTCCAAATACGCCTTCTGCGCATGCTCCAAACGCACAAACTTTTCAAGAGTTTTAAAAAGAACCTTTGACTACAGCCAAAGTGAGGAAATTGAGCAATGTTGTTCAATAGTTGTTTTAAAGGTTGGTTATAGCTCTTTGCATAATAATGTAAAATGAATTGTTTCTACTATAAAAATACTGTACTAAAGCAACATTTGCGACTGATAATGACTTTAACTGACTTCAAAAAAGAGATTCTAATTTGGACAGTTTCTTACAGACACGTTTCAAAAGCTTAATAATGGTCATACGTATTAAAAAAAACTACAGCAAAATATTGAATTAATAAAAATGAATCGCAAGGGGGCATAAATGGCATGGTTTTGTATCCTAGCCGAGATCCAGGCGGCAGTTAAAGTATATAGCGTAGTAAATAATATAGTATGTAACTACGTATTTATTTATTTTTTATATAGGACACGTCAATTTGACTTTACCTTGCCTGATGGTAAGCTGAAGGCAAAGTCTTAGGAGAGAGTGCCACCATTATACACACGTGCCATGTTAACAATGGTGGCACTCAGCTTGACGGCCTCATCAGATGCTTTTTCACGCCCCGCCAGGCGTGGTTCACTCCGCGCAGTACATCCGTTATATACCTACAGCGAAGTATCCGGCCGAGCGGATAAAAAATTAGTCGAATGTCACGCGCGCGCTCGTGTGAACGCTTGAGGTGTTTTCTATGCTCGCGCTCGGCTGGGATTTTATAAAAACATTTTTTTTCTCTCTTGATCGTGCCTACTACTGGTACCTACCTTAGAATGGACAAGAAAAGAAAATATGACAGACGATATTGTGTGGCGTTCGACTGTTTGAATTCGAATAGAAATATGCCGGATTTATCTTTTCTCTCGCTTCCCAAAGATGCTGTAAGGTAATTTTGCCAAATTAATAAATTTTATAATTTTAAGGTACTTACCTACCTACCCATAACCCAACCTACCACTACTACTGCTCAAAATGCGTAACTAGACTAAAACTACTTATTTTATAGGTAGACCACGAAGTAGGTAGGTACCTAGCCAGCTAGATTTTTGAACTGGGAGGGTTATTGGATCGGACCCATCGGGGTCAACGTACTCCGCTGTCACCCGCCTCGACGTATTTTTCTAATTTCGAGACTTCTTGACGGGCATTGCGCGTTGACTATAGGTAGGTAGGTACCACTGACGATACCTACCCTACGTAATTTCTGCAGTTCCAAGTTCCTTCTTTTTAAACGACTTCAAAAAAGGAGGAGGGTCTCAATTCGATTTTTTTTAATTTCTTATGTTTGTCCCTTCATAACGCCGTCATTTATTAGTTCTTACCTACATAATATATATATAACTAAACACGTAAATGGTATGTTCAATTTAGCAAATACACTAAAGTGTAGTAGCAAAGAATACTAAATGTAGTAGTATGCTTATCGCCTTATGTTAAAATATGCGGACATTGTAATAAAATACTTTTTTCATCTAATACTAGGTAGGTTTGTTTAAAGTTGTCATTTTCACATTAGTAGAAAAATAGTAACAGGTACATAACTGGACTGGTAATCAAATATTCATTTCTTCACAAGAAGGCAACCCTAATAGCGTAAGAAGAGATAAGAGGTACGCGATAGAAAGAGACGAAGTAGTAGGTGAATAAAATTATAGGTACCTAATGTTGTGCGAGCTGAATTCCACCGTATTGCGTCGGAGCAAGACTGGAATTAATAAAATCTTCTTGCGCAGTGATCCTTCTGTACGTTAGTACTATTAATTATTCTGTGGCCCCGCTTAAAGGACCCGGGACTGTAGGAAGAGGGAAACACGTGAGCTGGCAAGGAATTCCAGTATTTACTATCATATGTCTATTAATCAAAAATAACTAGACATAATTTAAAAATGTTCACATTTTGATATTAATGTAAAACAAAAACGACACAATCAACGGAAAAATCTTTTAAAGTAAAGGTGTCTAACTGCTAGTGGCTATAAAGTTTGCTATTAATTAATCGTAACATATATATAAATATATATACATACGGGTAGTATTAGATCTATCTGCAGTCACACATTTCTGACTTCCTAAATTTGCTTATAGGGGAAAGTTAAAACTTGGGGATGTTGTTGGGTAAAACAAAAATAACTAGACATAATTTAAAAATGTTCACATTTTGATATTAATGTAAAACAAAAACGACACAATCAACGGAAAAATCTTTTAAAGTAAAGGTGTCTAACTGCTAGTGGCTATAAAGTTTGCTATTAATTAATCGTAACATATATATAAATATATATACATACTGGTAGTATTAGATCTATCTGCAGTCACGCATTTCTGACTTCCTAAATTTGCTTATAGGGGAAAGTTAAAACTTGGGGATGTTGTTGGGTAAAACTTTTGAGAAACATCGCGAGGAAATCTGTCGCAAATTTTGAATTCATCGTAAAGGGTTTGTGGATGCATGAATTTTGTCAGTATGTGGTATGTACTTGGATCGATGACTATGATGCTACTCCGGGAACTTCTAGGGTCAAACAGACTGGATGAGGACAACCTAAGTAATCTGGTGGAGAAATAGATCAAATTTGCCAACATATAATAAACACTCCCCAAAATAGTGTTGGGTAAATGTCAAAAAAAATATTAAGCAATTAAAAACCCGACTGCTGTTTAAATTCAATTAAATTAAAAAAAAAATCTTTAAACAACAATTTTAACTTTATCCATGACGAGGGTATCCTTTTAAGTATAAGCTATACTTGTACTAGGGTATCCCCTCTTCCATAACAGTTGTTATATAAAAGTACGTAATACCTTACAGTACTGGAACTTATGAATCTATACAAAACTTGCGTTTGTGTACACGTGCATATTGTGTATGTATGTGTGTGTGTGTGTGTGTGTGTTGGTGTGTGTGTGTGTGTGTGTGTATGTGTGTGTGTGTGTGTGTGTGTGTGTGTGTGTGTGTGTGTGTGTGTGTGTGTGTGTGTGTGTGTGTGTGTGTGTACGTGCGTGTGTGTGGATCGGCACAGTTACCACTTTTTATCAGTATATCGTTCATTCATGTAATTGTGTTCATAAGGGCCTCCGTTTCATCATAGCTTCTACTTTTTAACTATGACATTAGTGCCTTTTTGCATTATAGATCGAAACAAGTAAACCCGAGTGCTGTCAAAAATCAAAACAAATTTGACAGCACATGTATTGCAAATCTTAAAGCGAAAGAAAAAATTATCGGTACCGCTTTCTGTCAAACTTCTCTTGACTTTTTAAACAGCAGTTGGGTTAATTGCAAATTTAATTGCAATTTCAATGTGCACAATACTGCCCCAAAAATGTATCCCGTAGAAACTTAACTGTGTTTAAAAGTTCTCTATCCAGCTAATAATATTTTTTAACAATAAATAATTATATTTTCTGATATTACATTTCATTTATTTATTGAATAAACACACACATATAAAGAATTACAAGGCTAGCTGCAAGTAAAACTGACAATTAATAATAATTTAAAAAAAAAGACGGGTTGCACTCTGGGAGTGCCGGCAGAAGTGAAAACATTTTCTTTTTTTCTTTCTTCGTTATATACATAGAAAAAGATAAAAAAGAACATACCATACCATACCTATAATATAGCGCTAATCATAGAACCTATCACTTATTTTCTGCTAATTTTCTGTCAGAAGAAATTAATAAATTATAAAAAGAAAAAATAATCACAAAAAATAATAAATTACAAAGAGAAAAAGTTATCATAAAAAGTAATAAATTACAAAAAGAAAAAATAATCACCAAAAGTAATAAATTATAATAAGAAAAAACAATCACAATAAATCCCTGAAGGCCAGGTGGTTTGAACCCGAAACTATCTGAAACTATAAGGACTTACAGTCGACGTGCTTACCGTTTAAGCTACGACGACATCTATGGTAACTTGCAAAATACATAGTCTGTACCTAATCTTGTATGACGTCAGTCGTCGGTTACGGTTCAAAGGTCAACTAATCCTGACGCTTCCTTAACATTTTACAGCCATCCAACGCCGCTAAAGAAGTTTTCACTTCAAAAAAGAAAAGAAGAGAATTTGATTGTGTGTCTAAAAGACCGCAGTTTAGCTAATGCTACAGATTGGTACAACCCGTAGCGCTGCTTTTCAACTGCAGCCTTACTATTTAAACCTGTTTTATTTTGCTTCTTCTAAATAAAGCAGTGTCTATGTTACTATTAATTATTATACCATTTAATAATGCGTTAATAAAAGTATTTCAATAACACAAAAACAGTAACTTCTAAAATCATATATACCTAGTAATATTGATTTCTGCATTTGATGAGGCCGTCAAGCTGAGTGCCACGATTGTAAACATGGTACGTGTATGTAATGGTGACCCTCTTTCCTGAGACTTCACCTTCAGCTTACCATCAGGCGAGGTAAAGTCAAATAGACGCGTCCCATATAAAAAAGAGGTTCAAGATATTCACTTCATGAAATTACTAATTTATTCTAGAGTATACCTAAGTTTCTTCCATAAACTCCCTAATGACATTACAAATCTACCTACTAATAAATTTAAAAGTTTAATTAAAACGAAACTTTGTAAAACTAAATTAAAGAATATAACGAATAACGACGACCACTGGGGTGGGGTATATTCGTATAATTAAAATTTGGGTGAGTTAAGATTTTTGTAGATAGGCCTCAAGAAGCCAGCTCGCTGTAGCTCTTGCTCGGGTATCCTCCAAGACAGGGACGTGGTACAATGAGGTGGTCGAGTGCTATTAATTTGATTTTTAACTTGACTCAATAATTTCAACAATCTTATGAAGTATAAACTATGAAAGGTAGGACTGAATAACTATTTTTCTTTCTTTATTTCAATTGCCGCACAATCCTAACAATTTATTCCAGCCACACATTTAGAAATATCACCCAGTAGATTATAAGTAAAGGGGTGGCAATTGTAAGTGAAGACACCATTGGGCATTTATATGTTATATATGGTGAACAATAACGCATAAATGATTATGAAATAAATAAGTTTGTAGGCGACCGTGTAGCGATGAAGTTATAGCATCATTTTAATCTGACTAAACTAAGGATCGCATTTGGTAAAAAATTGAGATCATGAACTAGTAGGACAGTAATATAGAGAGACAGATAGATATATAACTATTTTTTGTACGCTAACATTAGATTACAAGAGATAATAGTATGGATTACAGTAATTATAGTTAAATGGGCGACCTTATCGCTAAATGCGATTTCTTCCAGGCAACCGTGGGATGGAGAAATATTCAATAACACGCACGTTACAATTTGTGGTGTAACTGTCATATCTTCGCAGCCCAAGCCGAACTCACCTACTATTAGTGCACCTGCCTAATAATCGAATTGCGATTAGAGGGTCTGACACGCCGGTATAAGCCAAAATCAACGAAATAAAAATTTATCTTCAGAACCCGGGTGGGAACCTTAAATGCAACCGAGATCAACACCTGCTATTGAAACCAATCAATTTGGTTGACAAAGCACATAGATAAATCATACACATACATAATTCACGCCTGTATATCCCCGAAGGGGTAGGCAGAGGTGTTTTACATTTCATTTCGCTAACTATGAGTTTCGATCACAAATCATGACCTGAACAAAATCGGATTGTTAGATATTGTGGTAATAAGTTTATGTGATAAAATAATTAATATTCGGATGTACCTACACTCAATAAAATAGATTACAATTTTCAAGTACCATTCTTGGTAAGCAGCTAGGCTACTTTTTCCATCAAAACACTCCATAACATCAAAAGGTTACCTAGTTCAAAGGGAGCCCCATTGCACTGCCCCCATTTGATTTTCCTTGGTGTACAAACACAAATAAGTTTCTGAAATCTTTATTCTCCTATATAAAATTAGGACTGTAAATAAAAGTAGCTATGGGATATTGACGACACCCGCAAACAACTGCTCATTCCGAGCCCTGATGTAGAACAGGAAAGGGTGGTTGGCTGCGAATTCTTGCGGTACTTCATAAATTACTGGTTTTAGTCCCGTCGCTGGAAGAAATACAAAAAGTTTCGATAAATTGCTTATACTGTTGATTGATGGCACTTGGTGGAACTTGCTACACATCTTCAATGAAAACACTTGTACTATTCCACATTATTTATTTAATTCCTGACCGGTTTCGCCTTACGGCATTATCAAAGGTTGATACATGTTTTTTAGGTATCAGATGTCAATTACAGTAATATGTTGACTGTGTGGGTAGACAAAAATAGTGGTATACCACTTTATAAATTTTCCCAAAATTTAGGGAGAATCACAATATGAGACCATTACCATAAATCAACTCATGTTTGAAGTATTATTATAATTAAATGTCAAATTAATACAAAAATGTTAGAATAAAACAAGTAACGACTAAAAATAAAATAAATGAAGTATATGACCTTATCAATAATTATTAAATAAATTGAATGTCAAAAAACGATTGTATAATGTCATCAATGTCAAAGTATTATAAATTATAAAAAATAATTATATAATTATAATCCTAATCTATAATACTTTGACATTGATGAAAATACTTCAAACATGACTTGATTTATGGTAATGGTCTCATATTGTGATTCTCCCTAAATTTTGGGAAAATTTATAAAGTGGTATCCTCAACCTTTGAAAATGCTGTAAGGCGAAACCGGTCAGGAATTTAATAAATAATGTGGAATAGTACAAGTGTTTTCATTGTAGATGTTTCTATAAATAAATCTCTTAATATAAATTAGTCAATAAATAAACCCCAACACATCCGAAAGGTGTTGTTGGATTGGACTGAGCAGTTGTTAACACGTGTCGTCCATATCCATAGCCACTTTTATTTATAATCCTAATTATATCCTTATTCATGCTAGCGTTCCATCCCAGTCGTATCCGAAGGTTTTAACTTGAAGTCTAGGGTCCGCTTAACCAGTTCAACTGTGGATTTGGCTGATCTTCGATATTTTACGTAAATCGACTGCCATTTGACCCAAAGGCGATATCGAAGCATTGCAGTTAGACCGATTGTTGGATTTTTGAATGCTCTAACTACCGGTAAAGACTGCCATAGATGTTCGCATGGTGATGGGGACCGACGGCTTAACGTGCTCTCCGAGGCACGACTAGACAAATGCAAATACCCATATCCATGCATAAAAATTGTAGGAGGTCTGACTGGGGAGCTACCTCCACCCTACAGAATACCGCGGCCATAATAACTTCGTGTTGTGTACCCGGCGGTGAGAAGGATAGCCAGAGCTCACTAGAAAGTTTTTGTGCTGTCAGTAGGAAGACCAAAGGCTATTCCTGCTTTGTCTTCTACACTGACTGCACAGAAACTCTCGGTTTTTACAGGGTCAACAGCACGAATGTGACTTCCCTAGTGTTGCACACGTCCATAGTACACAGTAACCACATCAGGTAGATCGTGTACGTGTCTGCCACGTCAGTGGCATAAAAATATTAACATTTCATTTTGTCAACTATTATTTTCGGTCCCAAATCATGACCTGAACAAAACCAGATCGTTGTATATTGCACTAATAAGTTTTATGAGAAAATAATTAACCTTCGTGTGTTCCTAAACCCAATAAAATTGATTACACTTAAATTGTATTCTATTTTCTAGTAAATTAATCTTATTAAGCAGGTAGGTTACTTGTTCCATCAAAACACCTCATTACATCAAAAGGTTGCCTTTAGAGTTCAAAGAGAGCCCATTGCACTGTCTTTCTTGAGGTACAAAAACACAAATAAATTTCTGAAATATTTATTCTCCTATATGAAATTAGGATTATAAATTAAAGTAGCTATGGGATATTGACGACACCCGCAAACAACTGCTCATTCCGAGCCCTGATGTAGAACAGGAAAGGGTGATTGGCTGCGAATTCTAATGGTTTTAGATACATTAATGGTATCACTCCCATCGCTGGAAGAAATACAAAAATATTTGATAAATAAATCTATATAAGATAAATAAGTGAATAATAAAACTCAATCTTATCTGTAGGGTAGGATAGCGACTAACAGAAAAATACTCAGATGACGTGAAGAGAGAAGGATAACTCAAAGTAAAACCCTGTACCAACCCGTTCGGCCAGCGTGGACACAGCAGGCCAAAAGCTCCCAACATCAGGAGCGGACTGTGATAGGCTAACAAACTGTACTGACGAAGGAGTTTGTTTGTATGATTGAACGCCCTAATCTCAAGAACTATTGGTTAAAATTGAAAAAATCTTCTTATACCGAATCGTCCGTTTATCGAGGAAACCGATATCATCACGCTATTGTACAAAAGAGCAGAATAAGGATCATAAATGTCAACAAAACCAGCAGATTCCAATACATTATTTTAACATGAATAAATTGTAAGCCTTACGACTTAAAGGTAGGCGAAAGTATGCATCGAAATATGCCACATACGAAGCCGGGTAGGGCCAGTATTCTTTACAAGAGACTTTCTGGTCCAAAATATTTGTGAGTGTCTTAGTACAAAGCAAAGGCGGAGTATCAATGGACAGGCCAAAATTAGTCATCAGTTTTAAGGTTAGAGGTAAGTAAAACTGCGTAGCATAAATAAAATAGATCTTGATCTTTATTCATTCAATTTAAAACATTAACAGCTATGGTTGGTTGACGACGCCTGCAAATAGTTGGTTGTGAAAACCTCTGATATAGAATAGGAATGGCCGGTTCGCATTGAATTTTAATTGTACCAAGTCCTTCATCTGTACCTCAACTACTGTAAATATAAATATATAAGACAGTTGTCATTAATGAGCCACTTTGACTTATTATTCCATTGAAAAGTTACATTTGGAGTCGCATTTGTTAGAGAATGCAATATTTTTTAGATATCAAGGAGGTTTAGTTTAAAGATAAATCCAAGTTTGTGGCGTTGCAAAATATGTCCCGTGGCCGTCAACTTGGAAAATGGGGATTTAAAAGTGTTTGAACTCATAGAGGTATCATTCATTTGCAAGCTATCTGAGGATAAGAGAAAAAAGAGGCAGCGGGTATTGAGAGTTGTAGAAATTTTAACAAGAAAATACATCAAAAATCCATACTAATATTATAAAAGCGAAAGTAACTATATCTGTATGTTACGTTTTCATGCCTAAACCACTAAAACGATTTTGATAACATTTGGTAAAGGGTTAGATTGAGAAAGGACCTTGAGAAAAGACATAGGCTATGTTTGGTAGCGATAACCGACATCTATGCGGGCGGAGCCACGGGCAACAGTATTCCATTTCGTTTTGTTAGACTATTGGTCGAATATTACGGAATTATTTGTTTGTAACAATCTCAAAATTTAGCTGTTAGTTCGATTAGTCGAACAAAAGTCTCTATTTAGCAATTACACTCATTGGTGCCAAATGCACTTAATACCTGTTTGATATGATTTGAATAAAACTTCATAACTTTATTAACATATATAAAATAACTTTATTGATCAAAGTATGCGAATACATAAGAGTACTTCAGTGATTATATCCCGTTATATAACCCATCCCTTATCGTTCCCGGTGCAAAGGTACCCATGAATCTGGCTGCGTTGCCTCGCTGAATTGCAATGGCCATGCTTTGCCCCAGGAACGAGCCGGAGTGGAAATCACCGCCTTGCTCGTGGATACGGCGATCAATTTCCAACATTAGACAAATATAACATATTATGGTGCAGACACGATGCCTGTAAATAACTGCTCGCGATGAGCTCTGATGTAAAACATGAACGGATGATCTGCGATGAATTCTGGTGGCCCATTCAAAGATGCACTTACGCCTATAAATACCGCTGTAACGAATCATATTTTATTTTCATGAATAAAATTTGATGCAAACAAAAGTAATTGTCTTTGTCCATTATTGAGGACGGAGGTCGTTGAGCGACCTAACAACTACCAACTTTAACTTCAACGTCTATAAAATCGCCTCTGCAGCAAATCGCCGCAATTTTGCCAATGTCAAGTAAAATATATTATAAAATTAATGGCGAAACGCCAATGTCAAGTGTACCAGAGCCACGTTAGCCACGCCAGTAACCTTGCGTTGCTGTACCAGTGGCGCAAGGAGGCGCTGAAACGGGGCCATAGGCCGGACCCCTGAGTAATCAGAGCTCAGCGTTCCCAGCTCCACCGAGAACACACGGGCCACTGGTACAGCAACGCAAGGTTACTGGCGTGGCTAACGTGGCTCTGGTATACCAGATTCAGGTAGACATGCCAACTACCGCACCACAATGTTCGGTCATGTGCTGTCAACTGTCCACTTAAAGTACGCGCCACGAAATAACTCCATTGGCCGCGGCGTGGCTGTCGCAACATATAAAGGGTGTCTCAGTAAGAGTGCACTTTTTAAAATTGGATTTTTTTTTTTCATGCAAGTGGCAACTTTGAAATTTGACAGCTGTCACCTCTGTTTATTCCGATTATTAAAAATGGACCACTTTTTGAAAGAACAACGCGTTATAATTGTTTGTGAAAACTCATTACACAAATGGAGAAAGTTACAATGAAACCGCTCGCAAACTTCGCCAAATTTTCAGCCGAGAAAGTGCACCTAATGTGTCAACCATTAGAAGAGTGGTCAAAAATATGAAGAAACTAGGTTGATTATGGATATTAAGAATCCTTTGCGTCAACGTACCGGTCGGTCTCTTGAAAACATTGCTGCTGTAAACGAGAATGTCGCCGAAAACCCGAAAACATCTTTTCGGCATCGTTCTCAACAACTTCAAATTTCTCGAAGTACTACGCAGTGAATTTTGACTGAAAACCTCCATCTTCAAACGTACAAGATTCAGCTAAATCAGGAGCTTAAACCAGCAGACCAAGGAAAGCGCTGACAATTCGTTCAATGGGTAATGGAGCAAAGTGGCCTGCCACACCGTGTATGAAACTATCTTTTTATTGTAGCAACGATCTCCAGAACACATTATCTCACGAAATTCTGATGTCAACTGGCCACCAAGATCGTGCGATTTAACGCCGTGCGATCTTTTTCTTTGGGGTTTTGTGAAATTTCGGGTTTATGCGAATAAACCCGAAACAATTCCTGAGTTCAAATCGGAAATCCAACGCGTCATCGGTGAGATACAGCCACATCTCTGTGCAAAAGTCATGTAAAATTTCATGATAAGAGTACTGGCCTGTCATCGGAGCCGTGTGGATCATTTACCGGATATTTTATTCCATACTTAATACAAACATTGTCTTCTTTACAATACTATAAAAATATCACAACACTGTCATAAAATTCTTGTTTTTATTTTAAAATGAAAACGTGCACTCTTACTGGGACATCCTTTAAATATGAATATAATAGTAGTTGAACCACAGAAATTAAGAGGTTATATTCGCGCGATTTTATCGTTGGAACTTTAGAATGTGATATGAAGATGACCCTTGACATAGAGTTTGATTCTAAGAGGATTTCGGAGTTGAACTAGTGCAATTGCAAAAACATTTATATGGTAGTGAAGTGTAAATAGATATCTGACTGGCGATAGACAAACTTATAGAAAAAATTGTAATACAGGGCGTAATCATAAAAATTGAATCAACTGAATCGAAGCTTAGTGGTTAAGGAGTCGGTCTTACGATCGAGAGGTCCCGGGGTCGGATCCTGGCCATTACACTACCGACGTGAACCCACTCCTAGCATAAGCAATTTAGCTGAGTTGGAGGGGTTAGAGGAAATATACCTTCGGTTGCTAATATACTTTAAAAAAGACGGGTCGCACTCCGGAAGTGCCAGCAGAAGTGAAAACTTTTTCTTTCTTTCTTTCTTCGTTATATACAGAGAAAAAGATAAAAAGAACATACCATACCATACCATACCATACCTATAATATAGCGCCAATTATAGAACCTATCACTAATTTTCTGTCAGAAGAAATTAATGAATTACAAAAAGAAAAAATTATCACAAAAAGTAATAAATTACAAAAAGAAAAAATAAACACAAAAAGTTTCAAAAGTCCAGGTTCGAACCCAGTACTATCTGAAACCATAAGGACTTGCAGTCAAAGCGCTTACCGCTAAGCTACCAAGCTTCTAATCGTACCTAACAGAATAAACAATCTCTCGGTAATGTTGTATGACGTCAGTTGTCGGTTACGGTTCAAAGGTCAAGCGATCCTGACGCGAGTTTACCACTTTTTACCCATCCAACGCTGCTAAAGAAGTTTTCACTTCAAAAATCAAGTCACTATAAATTGAAATAAAACCGCTTTTTAATGGATTCTATCGCGATTTATTTGTTATTGTTCACTTTAGACCGACGTTTCGGCTACTTTTCAGCAGCCATGTTTGCGGTTTGACTAAGGATCTCGATCTTGGTTAAAAGTAAACAATAAAAAATAAATCGCTACAGAATCCCTTAAAAAGTGGCTTTATTTCAATGGGTCATATTCGCGTAAACTTTAGAAAATATCAAGTCACTATAAAAATTAGTTCAATTCAAGTTCAATCAAGTTTTCACCGTATTGCCGAAATTATGAAATATATGTAGTATATTTAAAGTACATGATTTTCTTGGTCCAAGTCAAAATGACCTGCAAGCCGGTACCGCCTACTAATTGACAAATGAATCTCAGTCAGGTAAGTCTTAGACTCGTAATGCTAATTGAATTGAGGTGAACTAATGGAAAATAAAATTGCCCGTGGCTCACCTAGGTGAACTACTGAGGTGGACCACGGGGTGGGACTGGTATTACAGACCAATGCTCAGTTATGAATCTACTCTCACAACTACATTAGAACTGTCATCTAGAATACAATCTGTTCTCAGACCTAGTTCCAAATTGAGATTCCGGACTATCAACAGAAATATCGTTCTTGACGGAAGGGCTTTTGGATAGAACGAGTGCAGATGGATTTTTAATGCAGTAAGACCACTCCGTGCCTTGAAGAGCCTGTTGCAATATCCCGGTTGCCATACGAATATCCTGGCATTTGATGGTACCACAGAAATATATATGATATAACAGCCATAGGCAGTGTTCACCTGCATGGCGCGCGTGGAAACTTCTTCACTGTAAATAAATAGATACTCACGAGAGATAAGAAATACTTATAATTTTCAATTTAAGCCCTTCATTTTTATTCCACAATTATTGAAAATAGCGCAATATGGCCTATATACGACATTTTAACGATGTTATTACAAGCTAGTCTTAACAGTGCCGAGTTAACGTTCGAAAGTTCCGGTCTCATAGGACAGGAATTGACTAAAATGTTGCCACGCGTTTTTCGCTCACATGCCGTTCTATACTAATATATTTCTGTGGATGGAACCCGATTTTTCGTGAGGGAAACGGGTGTAAGGTAGTCCAATAATGCATTTCCCTTACTATTCACTCACTGAGAATGGTAGTGGGCAGTCATTGGATTCCTAACTAGTCCCACCAACTAACTTTATAAGTTCAATGTCACCAATGTGGCTTGTAGGTCAAATAGCAGATGCTTAATCAAAAATATCGAAGTTTGCAATGACGTATAAACTATAGACAGGTCATGCAGGAACATGGCGGCTTTCAAAAATGGCACGAACACTAAATATAAAAAAATATTGTTTTTAATTTATATGAATTATATTATTATTTATATTAATAATAAATTTATTTTTAAGACGGTTTTTTTTCCGTAATGCATTAACTTGTCGCTGATTGATGCCAGAGTCCGCACAACGCATCTACAGTTCATAACACCATTAGAAGATTAGAGATTGGCAATAAATATTATATCATAAGTGTATGCTTACCACTACCAGCAGCCGCCACAGTCCCTTCCTCAGAAACCTCTATAATAGCTTTTTGTTTTGCATTTGAAATGAATACAGTTTCATGTTTAATTACGTCGGTGAGTTCAGATGTTTCTGGGGACAGAGCATGACTGACTCCCATCTGAAATTATATACGACTCCTTAATATTATGTTACTCCCCTGGTGTTGCACACGTCCATAGGCCACGGTAACCACTCTCCATCAGATGGGCGGTGTGCTTGGCTGCCACCTATGTAGTTTATAAAAAAGATATTAATGTTCTGATGTTTTGAAAGTGACATCTGTTGTGGTAGATTCTACAGATCCGGGTCCTTCAAGCGAGGCGTGAAAAAGCACCAGATGACGCCGTCAAGCTGAGTGCCACCACTATTAACATGGTACGTGTATGTAATAGTGACCCTCTTTCCTGAGATTTTGCCTTCAGCTTACCATCAGGCGAGGTGTCCTATATATGAAAAAAAAAAGAAATTCTAAAGGGGAACTACAGCTTACATATGAAAAGGACAATATATGATACATGTTTGTTATTCTGCTTGTTGTATGGTTGCCAAACTTGGGAATTCACAAGCAAAATAAAACAGAGAATCAAATGCAGCCAAATATCAATGGAAAGAAGCATGTTGAAAATTGGAAAAATACAAAAAATTAAGAGCGAAAGCATTCGGCAAAAAACTAAACTCAACGATGCTCTGAGGCATACACTACTACTAAAATGGAGGTGGGCCGGACATATCTCACGATACACAAACAGGAGATGGACTATCGAAGCTACACGATGGAAAGGAACAATTGGGAAGAGGAATGTTGGTCGACAATTAAAACGGTGGACTGATGAAATAACGTACATTGCAGGCAACGACTGGATAAAGTCAAGCAGGGACAGGGAGTCATGAAAGAAGATGGAGGAGGCCTTTACCCAAACCGGGATCCATATTTCCTAATACTAACAATAAAAATTATAAGTCATAATGAAAAGATGCTAACATTAAACTAAGTGTAACATTTATGCACGAAACATTGTAAAAACATTTAATAAACGGCTTTTGTTCTCTTTATTCATTTTAAAAACTTAGAAATTATATTTTTAAATACATATAGAAAAAAAACAAACATCTATTTAAAAAAATAATAAGTAGTGTCCCACCGGTATCGGACACAAGGATCAAGCTACCGGTGGTTAGGGCTCCAGAGAAAGGAACTTTCTCACGATGAGCGCCGTATCAAGGAGCACTGCCCTCTGCATCTGGCCCTTGATCCAACCGTCTAACCCGAGCCTCTTCAGGTGTTGGTCGAGGCTCTTTGCTATCAGTCCATTGACTGACACGACTATCGGTACAATGATTGCTGAGTCAACATTCCACATGTCGACAAACTCGTGGGCCAAGTTCAAGTATTTGATCTGTTTATCTTTCTCAGCTTTCACGAGATTCTCGTCATGAGGAATGGTGACATCAAAAATCAATGCTCGGCGTTCTTGCCGGTCTATCACCACAATGTCAGGCTTGTTGGCTATTATTATTATTATTATTATATATGAAAAAATAAAAAGTAATACGTCAACTAATGAAATGACACATCCTGGTTTCGCACACAAAAACAGTGGAACAGTCATTATCAGATCGATCTTGACGAAAATACTCAAAATGATCTTAATTCCTTGTTTTTTTTTTCGTCCTTCGTGCCCCTCTAGACAAGTGGCAATTCGCTAGCTGGCGTTTGGTGGAATAGAATGAAGACTATATGGGATTTGACGTATATAACAAGGACTTATTTCATGGCAATACTCTAGAATACGAAACGCATTTTTCACGCCGTTTTTTAAGATTAATTTTGTGCTGTATCTAGTTCCTTCCATAACTTACCTTTTTGTAATAATACTTGAGGTCCAAAGTAGTTTCAGTTTTGAACTTGGGTATTGAAACAATTACTTTTACGTTCCTCATATCCTTCATTGCGCAGCGGAGTAAATCATCGGACAATTTCACTGCTCGAAGCAATATTGGCAAACCTTTTTTGTCGTTTGGCAATACTATGATCATAGCGGCTTCCTCGCCCTCATATGGAAGTTCTATAATCTAGAAATGTGTATGACATTTTAGAATTACTAAGCAACAATTATATAATTTACATTTATACATGGTGTATTTTTGAAAAGGGACAGTAAGGGGAGGTACCTTAATCGTTGTAGTTACAGTAAAATGTTCTTATGAGACCTTCCCTAACTTTTCGAGATATGAAATGCATCCACAGATTTCGGCAAAATCGTACAGTCAGCAAGACATTTGTTTTCGGTAGGAAGTGGGTAATATTGACTGAAAAGTAAATAAAAACAATCTTTACCTACAGAATTTCGAATTTGATGCGTATATCTATATGTCATTCTTAGTGTGAGCTCAAAAAATTCGTGTTTTCTTTTAAAATGGACTTAATAGAAGTATATTTCGTCAAAAATCGATACGCGGTAGATGCATTAGTGTGTAACCGCACATAATGTAGCTCCTGCTTCGATTGGCAAATTGTATCAATCAGTCAATTAGACCACTGCTGGAGTAGACCTCTCCCAATGTGCGCCATTTCGTACGATCTTCCGCCTTCCGCATCCAGCCCGTCTCAGTCACCCTTTTCAGGTTATCGGTCCATCTGGCTAGGATGCCCCACCCTTCGTTTGCCTTCTCGCGGTCTCCACTCTAGGAGTCGTCTGCTCCAACGGCCATCGGTCCTTCGACAGACGTGGCCAGCCCATTGCCACTGCAGCTTGCTTATTCTGCGAGCTATATCGGTAATTTTGGTTCTTTCTCGGATCACCTCGTTTCGAATTCTATCCTTCAGAGAAACTCCAAGCATAGCTCGCTCCATAACCCGCTGCGCGACTTTTAGTTTATAGACAAGCCCTACCGTCAGTGTCCACGTTACGGCACCGTAAGTCATAACAGGTAAAGTATAAATATACCTAAATATTGAATTTTCTAATCTGCCTACCTAACTGTTTGTCCAAACCATCCAAACGAATGAAATAAAGTAAAAACCTTGGCATTCAAATCCTCACTCATGGTATAATTGAAACGGCCTGTTATGGTCATCATGGGGACTTGAATCTCACCGGCTGGGGAATGAAACGGCTGTAAGGTGGCTGGCTTGAATGGACTCCGCCAAGAACCCTGAAAAATAAAAACTTTGAAGAAAAATTTATAATTTAAGGATTTTAAATTGTAATTACGTGACTCGGATAGTAAATTAAGCCGTCATTCCTAGTCGTATCATAAAAACATCTGTGGCAGTTGTTAAATAGGGGAAATGGGTAAAATGGCCCCCACAGAAGGGCTGAGCTTTGATATCGCTAATGGCTTCAGGAGGTCATATGGCAGTCGCTTCACGGAAAATATCAGTCAAACACGCAGTTAGACTGGAAAAAGCGTATTCCAGACTCAGAGTCAAAGCTTCGGATGCGACTGGGATTAACGCTAGGATGAAGAAGTAAGTCTGGGCACCCGTCTGGTCAACGACGTACCCTGCAGGCAATAGTGTAAGACTGTTTATTTATCCTGTTAATACTTTAGGATAGATTTTGTAACATTTTAACCTTAAATAAAAAATGGGTCCCCCTAAAAACGATTAAAAATTTAAAAAAAAAAACATTTTTAATACTTGAAGTGGTAAGTTTCCACCATATATTGTGAAAAAATAAGTTGTTAGTATGAGCTGACTTTTCGATTTTTTTAAATAAAATCAATGAAATACTTATTAGAAAACGGTATGTATGTTGTTTTTTTTAATATACAGGTGTAATCGTTAAGTGTGTCAAGGCGATTATTCCGTAACTATTACAGATATCAAAAAACTTTAAACTGATATCGAAAGTACGTTACCTAATGAGTAAAATGACATTAATAACTTTTTCAAAGAATCAAAGAATCAATTTCGTTTATTCAGTTTAGGCACATAAAGAGCACATATGAACGTCAAAATTTTACAATAATGTCAGGAAATTACTAATATAATATTAAATTAAGTAAATAAATCATTTGAAAATGATTCTTTCGCTGGTTCGGTAAGTTGGTTCTACTGAGAAGAGACCAGCAAGAAACTCAGTGAACAATATTATAGTTTCTTTTTTTAAAACAATTTTTTTTTATTTTATTTTTCATAGGTTTATATTGTGCGAGCAAGCAAAGAGATTAGGATGACCATGCATTTTTATCATTAAGGTATTCGTTTACTTTGTAATATCCTTTTTTCATTAAAGTCTTTTTTACTTCGATTTTAAACTTATTTAGTGGCATGTCAACCAACTCTTGAGGAATTTTATTAAACATTTTAATATTGTTACCTACAAAAGAATTACCAACCTTTTGAAGTCTGAGTTTTGGCACTACAAGTTTATTTTTATTCCTCGTATTAGAATTGTGTACGTCAGAGTTTTTTTTGAAAAGATCTAGGTTCTTGCGTACATATAAAACATTATCGTAAATGTATTGGCAAGCAACTGTTAAAATATTAATTTCTTTAAATAGTTCTCTCAGCGAGTCACGGGGTCTGAGGCTATAGATTGCTCGTATCGCTCGTTTCTGTAATATGAAAATAGCCTCAATATCAGCAGCTGAGCCCCACAGCATCAGACCATACGACATAAGGCTGTGAAAGTAGCTAAAATAAACTAATCGTGCCGTTTTCTCATCAGTAAGTGACCTTATTTTTCTAACCGCATAGGCAGCTGAGCTAAGTCTTCCTGCCAAGGCTGCGATATGAGAACCCCATTGCAGTTTACTATCTAGAGTCATACCAAGAAAAACTGTGGTATCAACTATTTGAACAGACTCATCGCTCATTGTGATATGCGTATCTATCTGTCTTACATTAGGCATAGTAAACTTTACACATTTTGTTTTCTTCGCATTGAGCAGCAAGTTGTTACTTCTGAACCAATACAATATTTTGGAAAGGTTAATATTCACATCGTCAGGTAATTCTTTATGTCTATCAGTTTTAAAAATTAATGATGTGTCATCAGCAAATAATACTATTTCACAAAGATTTTTAGCGAAGTGAGGAAGATCATTTATATATATCAAGAATAAAAGGGGTCCTAATATCGAGCCCTGGGGAACTCCCATGACTAATGGGGCGCCAGATGAGTTAGTGCCATTAATATTGACTTTTTGTACTCTGCCAGTGAGGTAAGATTTAAGTAAGCTAAGTGAGCTGTTAGAAACACCGTAGTAACCTAATTTTATTAACAAAGTCTCATGATCAACACAATCAAAAGCTTTTGATAGATCACAAAATATACCGATGGCATCCTGCTTCTTGTCCCATGCATCAAATATATGTTTAACGAGTTCAACTCCTGCATCCGTCGTGTTTCTGCCTTTAGTGAAACCGAACTGTTTCTCATGAAGTAATTTATTAGAAGCGAAATGTGAAAGCAGTTGACTAAATATAATTTTTTCAAAAATTTTGCTGAGTGCTGGGAGTATGGAGATGGGCCGAAAATTAGATGGATCAGTTTTGTCCCCTGCTTTGAATAATGGAATGATTTTACTAAACTTCATGAGTGTGGGAAACTGTTTATCATCGATACATTGATTAAATATAAATGCGAGATAAGGGGCAATAGTGGGCATTACTGATTTTATTATATTGGTTGAAATGCCCCACAGATCCTCAGTCTTTTTTATATTTAGTTGCTTAAAAGTTTTTATTACGGTTTCGGGGTCAATATACTGAAAATCAAAGTTTACTCTACATTTATCAACACAAGATTCAAGAAGAGAAGCAGCTACGTTTTTTGAAGAATTTAATTTACTAGTTATGGTAATTGGAGCATTTGTAAAAAAAGATTCAAACGCATTGGCCACGTCAGCGTCAGCACTGATGTGTCCATCATCTATTTCTAACTCGAAGGATCGATCACGTGACCTTGCTTTACAGGTTTCTTTGTTGATAACATTCCATGTTGCCTTAATTTTATTATCAGATTTTTGTATTTTATCACGGATATAATTAGATTTGGCCATTGAACAGACTTTCTTAAACATTTTAGAGTACTTTTTAGTATGTTCAATGATTTGTGGATCATTTTTACATGCCTTTGTCTCATATAATTTATACAATTTCTGTCTACTCTTATAAATTCCAGGTGTAGCCCAATCACTAAATTTAATTTTGAGTTGATTAGTGTTAATTGTTTTAGTTGTGAAAATGTTATTAAATTCGTATTTGATTACTCCGAACAAATCTTCGTAAAGATCATCCGGGTTTTCAGCAATACTTGGTTCCAAAAGTGATACTTTATTATTAATATTTTCTTTAAATTTTTCTAAACGATATGTTGTGATTGGTCTACATACTATATTTTTTGGCAATGGAACATGTTGGTGCTCAAATCTAGCTAACTGACCTGCATGATCGGATTTTATGAAGTTTATTATAGATTTGTCGTTTACATCGCTGTCAGTAAAAATATTATCCAAGCAGGTAGCTGTTGTGGATGTGGTGCGAGTTGGTTCACAAAAAAGATTTTGTAAGTTAAAAGATTTAAAAAGATTGAGGAACCTTAACGCGTTCTGGGAGTTTTCTAAGATATCAACATTAAAATCGCCACATACAACTACCCTCTTCTTACATTGAAATGCCCTTTTTAAGATTTCTTCCATAATAGATTCAAATAGGTGGTAATCTCCGGAAGGAGGTCGATAGACGCTAATAATAATATATTCAATATTTCGCTCACTTGAGAGTGCTACAATATCTTTTCGTTCTTTAGATTTTAATTTGTCATTAATTAAAATGAGTGACCCACCTCTTATAGCGGTATCTCTAGTAAACGAACTAATGATTTTATAATTGTCAATATTAACTAATAGTTCATGTTGTTTCAACCAGTGTTCAGTTAAACAAAGTACATGAATATGCATTACATTTAAAAATAATTCTAGTTCTCTTTCTAGTTCTCTTTGCCAGAAAAACCCTCAATATTTTGATGAATAATATTCATGAACATAGACTTTTCCTTTGTCCCTAAAATTAAATTGCTAGAGATTTCCCCTATTGTCCTAGAATTAAATTTAAATGACTGTCACTCTTATTTGGAACAGATTCCAAGGTCGCAAGACAAACATTGTCATTTTTCTGCTCAATAAAAGCAGGTTGGTTAGCCAAATTCTTGGCTGAGTATTTAATATAATATGATAGCGAAGATGCTATCTGTCTCTTAAAATATCTATTCAAATAGAATTTATCTTTTGTCAATAATAATTTATTTTCTAAATACAAGTTTATGTTAATTATATGAAATTTATTGGAATTATGAAATGTCAATGTGTGTAATGTTTGATTGAGCTTATATCTAATATTGTTTTCTGCTTGCGACAAACTACGGCTATATGGAAGTGTAAATAAAATTATATTTTTAACATTTAATAAGCTCAATGATTCAAAACAATTCATAAGAGCATTTCTGTCCGCATTTCCCCTGTCTCCCACTAAAATTAAAAGTGTACTGCTGGTGTTTAAACTATAATTCTTTATTTTTTCTATAATAGTACAGTAACTCAAGCATACAATAGTTAATAACTTTGTGTTCTAAATATGAAATTAATAACTGGCCCATTGATTCCCCCAATTCATCACAAAACATCACTATTTGGGATTGTACATTATTTTGTTCGGTGAAGGAGCTACTGGGTTTCCTATTTGGCTCATGTGAAGGACTTTTGAGTGAAGGTTTGAGCAAGGACGTACAAACTGGCTGAGGACTGAGTAAATTCAAACGAGTGGTATCCAACATTTTGACATTAAACACTCCCATACATTTAGTATGAGATTAGTAGAAAGGTTTTAGGTACGTACACCAGAAGGGACTTCTCTATCTGGGTACTCTCTTCTGTAGGCGATAATGGCCGCTCTTTTGTTACAATCATATTTGTAGTCAATTTTAGCATATCTCTCTTTTCTCTTTTAGAATATGCCATTTTGCAATCAATAAATGAAACAATCACGATTATCTATTAACAAAAAAAAACATCGATAAATTGGCGAGAACAACAACCCGAGATAAAAGTTTTGAATTTAGAACGAAAACCAAAGAGTATCTTTTTTTTGTAGTGTGTTGCTTTTCAGTTAGCTCAAATTACTTAATGCGATATTGAAACACGGTTTATTACTAATTTAAGATAATTAATTTACACATTTATCTATTTGAAAATCATCATTGTCATATTATACATAATCATAAAATATGATTAAGGTAAAATGGGTACTAGATCACTTAAAATAATGAAATTAAAACCTTTCTACTAATCTCATACTAAATGTATGGGAGTGTTTAATGTTAAAATGTTAGATACCCCTCGCCAGAAAAAAAAGTTATTGATGTCATTTTGCTCATTAGGTAACGTACTTTCGATATCAGTTTAAAGATTTTTGATATTTGTAATAGATACGGAATAATCGCCTGGACACACTTAACGATTACACCCTGTATACCTACTAATATCTACCAAGTCACTATCGTCATCCGAGCACCAACCTTAGTTTGTTACAAAGTTTATACTGTTACTTTTTGAGCAGGGGCTCCGTTTTCCTAGTTCTCCTTCCTTAGTTTCCTTCTCCTGATACGTGGATACAGGAGTGAAATTTGCTTATTCCTTGAATATCGCTCAGGTAGGACTTAAGCCCGACTACCAGTCGCTTACAGGACTCAGGAAGAATGCTGCGACCATTGCGTTATCGAGCCACGCCTTGACCATTCTAAATTCTCCACTACAACCATCTTAACGCAAAGATTACTCGATTAATCGTCTACGATACGACTTAATCGATTTGAATAGTTAGCATACCTACGAATAAAATTGCTTTATAATTTCAATAAACCTTGCTGTAGCCTCACACATCCTGCAAAAGACCTCTAAAACATAGTATAGTAAGAGTTACAAATCTTACCTTAAAATATATAGCGTTGACCAATAGAAGGGAAAGACTCGGATCGATGTCGTCCGGCGATATTAAATTTGTAATTTTGTTTTTAGTTATATCCGCCACCTGTGTCAAGAAACACATAGGTACATCACGGAGAAAGAATATAAGTATCACCACCCCATCTCATCCGAAGGGTGTCGTATGAGGCGACTAACGGAAAAATACGCAGACGATATCACTACGAGAGAAGGAACACTTGAAATAAAACCAACCCGTCTGACCAGTGAGGAAATAGTAGGCCAAAACCTACCAACATTGCGAGCATGATAATTGATTGATTAGTTTTGTCGAACCGGAACCAATGAAAATCGCAAGCTGTTTCTATTATAGGGGCATAACGAATTCCCATAAAGCTCTTCTTATCTTAGCTCTTCTTCTCTTATTCTTAGCTCTTCTTACCCCGGCTGTAATCTACACCTTTGAGTTGATGTGGAACGCAGACTGTTTCGTGTTGCCACGTTGCCCTACGTTCCACTGTGTCATTTGCTAATAAGAGGGACACATGGAGAGATTTCGAGCAAACTCTCAACCTCAAAAGGTGCATTCCAACCTCAATCGGAATTCACTGTATGCGGCGGTCTCCCATACATGGGAGAGAGGAACTGCTGTCTCCAATGAGTGTGGCCACTGGCCAGTCGAGGCGTGAAGAAATTGCCTTAGTGGATAACCTTCATCACCGTCATCATCATGTAAGCCACACATAGTCCACACTGTCAGAACGACCGATCTAAAGCAGCCCGCATCCAGCTCTTCCTGGCGACCTTGATGAGGTCGTCCTTCCAACAGGCCGTTGGGCGTCCTACACCACGTTTACCAGTACGCGGTTGCCATTCCAGAACTTTTTTGCTCCATCGGCCATCTGTTGCGTATATGTACCGCCCACTGCCACTTCAACGAGCTAATCCGCTGGGCTACGCCGGTTACTTTTGTTCTCCTACGGATATCATCATTTCTGACGCGATCGCGTAGGGAAATATCGAACTTAGCCCTCTCCATAGCTCGTTGAGTAACCTTACACCTCGGTAATTGAGACTCAAGTCGGTATACAGTTACATCCGTGCTGCCACGTGGTGGGTTGTCCGCAAAAAAAAACTGAACTCACCCACTCATTGATCTTCTTAGCTACCTCCTCCTTTTCCTTTGTGTCTATCAATTCCATTGCGGAATCAAAGATGACTTTGCTATTGCGTTTAAATTCCCCCTGGAGTTTATGTTTTTTTGATAAATAAAACCTACTGGCGATGCTTAT
Source organism: Eilema caniola (assembly GCA_949126895.1). Taxonomy (NCBI): domain Eukaryota; kingdom Metazoa; phylum Arthropoda; class Insecta; order Lepidoptera; family Erebidae; genus Eilema; species Eilema caniola. The sequence goes on from OX421467.1 coordinate 6,029,836, forward strand.
CTCCACACCTTTTAAATATTGAAGCTCTTCTATTGTCTTCGTATATTCGGCTTCTATCTGTGAAACAACAACGCTAAATGAAAGTTTCTTGTCTTATCTTTCGTATATATCCTAAACTTAACCATTCTAATCTGGCCCTTTTACTCGTGAGTGACAAACCATTTTGTAACTACGCGCGTTCGTAAAATTCGTCTCATTTAAGTTGGTCTAGTTTTACGCCAATTCTCTCTTTTAAGTTAACTAAATGGTTATCCACTCTTAATTCACCGCCTTCTTATGTTATAGTTGCGTTTGAAACTCTTATGTCACGCAGAATAATGCCGCTGTGGGATCACTAGATAGCAATTACCTAAAAAAAAAAGTTTTATGTGTTTATTTACCTCACGTGTATTTTTTAAACCCAAAGCAGCTAGCAATTCCTTTTCCGTTTTGGAACTCGATTTGGCCCCAAGCACCAATTTGGCCAATGGCATCATGGCTGATATTGGTGAACAAATCAGATTACCCTCACCAGCTTCCAATCCTATTTCCTAAAAATACATGTTACTCTAAAAATCACAACTCATGCAGGTATGCGCGTGCGCGTGGGCGTGTGCGTAAGCGAGTGGGTGTGCATATACAGGGTGGAAGATTTTAACCTTACCTGGAGGGGAAGTACTCTAAATACTGGAGATAGCCAATTTCACACAAAGGAAACATTTCTTTATTTTTTAAAAGAAATAGAACGGCATTTAAAATTCGCTTGCCACACACCCGGTAATCGAATTGACTTAAATCTGAAAAAATAACAGCCTGTATTTTTATGTCATCCATCGATAGGGTCTCTCTAACAAACATGGTAAATTAAAAGAAAGGAAATCCTTGAAATCTAAACTTATCAATTAAAGTTGGCAAAATAAAGTACCTACTTTAACTCAAAGGCTAATCTGATATCATACTAATAATAAAATTAAATATTTGAATAAAATTACTTGTTTTTTGTGCGGATACACTGGTCAGTGGGGGTAGTTACATCGGACTTAAACCGACTAAAACCGCACGCATTCACAGGGCTCAATTAACAGCTTCTGTGGTGTGGAGTGGCATGATGCGGCCGTTACGCAAGAGGCACGGATTCGATTCCCTCTCAGTGCAAATATTTGCATGCATGAATTTGGGTATTTGCCGTGCCTCGGAGATCACGTTGAGCCGTCGGTCTCGGTTGCCATACGAATATCTATTGCAGTCGTTACGAGTAGTTGGAGTCCTAGAAAGTCCAACAACTGGTCTAACTGCAATTCTTCGATATCACCTTTGGGTTGTGGTGGTCAGATGGCCGTCACTTCACGAAAAATATCGAAGCTAAGCCAAACCCAAGTTAGACTAGTAAAGTGAACCCCAGTTGCCGAGGTTAAAGCGTCGGATGAGACTGGGATTGACGTTAAGATGATGAAGAAGAAGAAAATCACTACCAATACGGCAATTCTCTCGCCATCTCCGTTGCCCAGCAGGGCTAACATGCGCGCGTCGTCAAATATCTCGAATCGAGATGAGATATCATCTCGAGTCTTCTCGAGCAAAGTAACGCCGACATATTTTGTCGCGTCAAACTTTTTCAATTGTTGTCTATGGCATACACATTTTTTAAACATTTATCCGATAAAATCGGCCCGATACGGCCATTTGCTCAAAAGCACAGACTAGTTAGGGATGCTAGGTATGAAAAAAAGAGAAATAATAGTGCAAACAATTTTCGACCTTATTGACATGACATGCTATCGAATTTTTTTTCTTATATTCGTGATCAGCGTCATCAATTAATGCGAAAAGACACGTAACAAAGGAAATGTCATTAAGGGCGAAAATGGCTTGCAGTCGATGTTTTAGTCCAAAATGAACCGAGCACAAAAATGTTTACACGAGATAACTTCTCGTCGACCAAATGAAAGACGGTAGACAAAACATTTTAATTTAAAAAAGAGAAAAAATAGTGCAAACAATTTTCGACCTTATTGACATGACATGCTATCGAATTTTTTTTCTTATATTCGTGATCAGCGTCATCAATTAACGCGAAAAGACACGTAACAAAGGAAATGTCATTAAGGTCGAAAATTGCTTGCAGTCGCACAACGGTACTAAATTTTGATCCAAAATGAACCGAGCACAAGAAAAGTTTACTCGAGATAACTTCTCGTCGACCAAATGAAGGACGAGAGACAAAACATTTTAAATGTCAAAATTCGAGTAAATAAGGGCACGTATGTTACAATTTGCAGACACTAAGTAGAGATGATTTCTCGAAGTCGAGTTATGTCGACATCTGACAGATCGCCATGAAATTTGCCAAGTTACCAACAGTCGATATCGACATAAAACGGCAAAATGCCTCGAGATAGCTATCTCGTGGCGCGCATGTTAGCCCTTCATGCTACCAACAGTCGACATATCAACATAAAACGGCAAAATGCCTCGAGATAGCTATCTCGTGGTGCGCATGTTAGCCCTGCAGGGTGCACCGTGTGGAGGTTTCCAATCAAGCATCCTAAATTAAAAGCTACCTACATTCCTTGTGCAGTTACCCACTAAAGTTACATTCTAAATCGGAAAAAGCTATCATTTAGTATTTACTCCTTTTAATAAACATTTGGCTTCAAAGATAAGGTCATTTTTGGTAAGGTTTCTGATCACTCCTTGGGTAAAAATGCTGTATCTGCTAGCACTGGTTTTATAAGTTGAGATTTTATGGACTTCTTTTTTTAATTTACCATGTTTCTTAGACAGATTTGATGCTTATGATTGACACTATCGATACATCATTCGGATTTTAGTCGGTTCGATTACCGTGTGTGGCAAGCGAGTTTTCAATAAACATTGAATGCAGTACGTTTCTTTTTAAAAATGAAGGAATATTTCCTTTGAGTGAAATTCGCTATCTCCAATATTTCTGTGTGTCCTGTGAAAAGTGATACAAGTCAACTTATATCGAATTTGATATTATTTTAGTACCTTAATCAGAAAAAAATACTCTTTTTCCTAATCTAATCAACATTTTGATACGTCTATTAGTTTCTGAGATCGTGTGGTACATCTAAGACGAAATGGCGCGATTTAATAAATTATGTTTGTGTAAATAAATACATGTTGACATGTATCGTTCATAATATTTAAGTTATGAGATAAATATTTGTGTGTTAAGATGTATCTCTAGTGATATTATTATTCACATATATTTATTACCTTCGAATAAGGTGTCCGCTGATACATATTTAGTTATATCAATTGACACAAAGTAAATTTGTACACTGCATTGATACAACTAAAGTTGTATTATTGCTCACATACATAGGAAAGTAATATTTTTTGTATTAAGTAATTCAACTAAAGTTATATCAATAATCACGCGAAAATTAAAACGGTTTTGATCCAAAATATGTGCAAAGTAATACATTTTGCGAACGCGAGCGGTGCGCGGGGTGCCGGGGGCGGTACTGCGAGACTACCGCCGCCCGCGCGGTGTCAGTGCCGCAAATACTACTGGACAATGTGCTCGCCCGCGCTGTCTGAGCAATCCAACATGGCCCACAATGTACGTATTAGATGTATCATTTTACACTAATTCTATTTTATTTTTCGTATATTCATAATAACAAGAACTAATAACCATTTACACAAAATAATTTACTCCAGCTATATCAAAATACACGAAATCTATTTATTATTGCTTAAAAGTAAAAACAGTGCAATTCACGTAGATGCGCCCCAGTATTGCTCCTAGTGATGGATAATGGAAAAATTTCGGAATGAAAAGAAAAGAAAAAATGAAATATTTCTAAAATTTTTCCAATTTTTCAAATATTTTTCAGATATTGGAAAAAATGGGGAGTCGACCAAGATCAGAAACTAAAACAAATTTTTATTTGTTACTTTTATCAAAATACTAAAATTTCTCATATTTAGGATCCCGTACCCTATTACTAAGACTGTTATTTATTATTTTTCTTAAAGACTTTTATGATTTCTTGCATAAGATTATACCGTTCATCACCGGTATACCGGTGAAGTTCATGCGAGATAAATTTACAAATCATTAAGTTTGAAATTCTAATGTTCTCATTATCTTCCGCTTTGTACTCTGGTTCTGTCATCACTGCCGCATCACAAAACAGTTTTTCTGAATTTGGGATTTGTTTTTGGGATTCTTTAACTGTATAATCTGGACTAGACCAACGTTGAGCGTACTGACTGTACTCATCTGGTTCTGATATGTACGTATCACTTCTAGGTAAGCTGCAATTTGGAGTATTGTCTTTTCCGGCGACTTCTGAAAGCTTTTTTTTTTCTTGGAATGTAATCAGCATTTTCAGTGAATAAATTTTCTGATTCATTACGCATATTGTCAAAATTACAGTTCATTTCAGTATCTGATTCACTATCTGAAGCTAGTATAATCTTTTCTGAAAAACAAATAAACATACCTACATAAACTCACACGAAGGCAAAGCCACTGAGTCTAAAATATATTATAATGCTACGTGTACGAGTAGTTATACGAACGTGCAATATTAAGTAGATAGATACATACTAGTTTGTTGGTATTTCTGTTTAATAGTAAAATATTTGTTTTTTACCTTTGGACATCGCTGTCTACTAACAATGGCAGTTTTGTGGGTCAGATCAGTCAAAAACACTCATAAAAGTAGGGAGGTTATGTCGGACTCGAACCGACTAAACCGCACGCCGTCTCTGGGTCGAAGTGCTAGGCCGAAGGTGAGGTTGTCATGCGACATATCCCTCGCACCCCGGCTGACCCAGGGCCATCCCTCTCGGTCTGGCGCTCCTCGGGAAGGGGGGGACCACGCGGTCCCCGACTCAAACCCGGTGTGGGGAGGCGCGCATCGTCCTACGATGCGCGCCGCCGCCGTGGCCTGCTTCTGCTAGGGTGACGGGCGGCTCCACCCGTCACCCTCAGGCCCGCGCTCATGGGGGGCGGAGGTCAGTTTGCGCCCTCCGACGCCCGAGCCGCCTTCGGGCGCGTGCAGCGATGTCAGCGAGCCTTTCTCGCTCATCGCGCTGCGCTCGCTCTGCTGTCTCCTTCGCGTGAGCGTGAGCACTCTCACCCCCAGGGCCGCCACAAGCTCCCGCCTCGGCGTCTCAAACGCCGGGCACTCGGTAAGCGTGTGCAGCCCCGAGTCCACGCTCGCGTCGCAGTGATGGCACTCGGGCGTTGGCTCTATACCCATCAGATGCAGGTACCGCCCGAAGCTACCGTGCCCGGTGATAATCTGCGTCTGACGGTACGATAGGCTACCGTGTGACCTCTCTAGCCACTCCCCCATGATGGGCCTTACCGCCGCAATGACGGCGTGCCCTGCGCGTGGTTGCCCAAGTCGTCGCCCCCACTCGGCCACCATGACCTGGTGGAGCCGGGATTTCTCGGCCCGAATATCCTCGGGCTCGGGATCGAATCCCCGCTCCCGCGCCTCCTTTCGGAACTTATATAGTGCCGAAAGGGCCCTCGCTTCCAGGATCCACGGTGGCGATCCGGCCAGGAGACTCGCCGCTTCGAAGGATATCGTGCGGTATCCCCTGATGGCCCTGGAGGCCATCGTGCTCTGCGCCGTACGGAGCAGAGGCAGGAATCTGGCCTCCAGGGTGTCCGCCCACACGGGGCACCCGTATAGGGCCATGGACCGCACGACACCCGCGTAGAGTCTCCTGCAGGAGGACTCTGGGCCCTTCAAGTTGGGCAACAACCGGCCCAAGGCATTCGCCGTGAGCACCAACTTGGGGCGCAGACTTCGGAAATGCTGTCCGAAGTCCCATCGACCATCAAGCACGAGCCCCAGGTATTTCAACCGTGGCTTGATGTCGATGGGAGTACCTCCCACTGTTAGGCTGGCTCCCGGGCCTGGCCTGCGCCGACGGCCATGAAAGAACATGGCCTCGGACTTGTGCAGAGCCACCTCGAGACCCAGCCGCCGGATCCTGTCGACGACCTGAGCAACCGCGGTCGTGGCCCTCAGGGTCGCTTCGCGGTGCGTAGCCCCGCTCACCGTCACTAGCGTGTCATCCGCATAACACGTGACGGTGGCCCCGTACGCGAAGTCACCGCGAAGCACCCAGTCGTAACCGATGTTCCACAAGAGCGGCCCCAGGACCGACCCCTGCGGAACACCGCACGACATCTCACGCCTACCGACTCCCGTCGAACTTGGGTAGATGACGGCTCTCTCCGTCAGGTACGCCCCGACTATGCGGCGGAGGTAGAGAGGCACGTCGTGGTACACGAGTGCCTCCCTGATGCAACTCCAGGGCAAGGTGTTGAAGGCGTTGGAGATGTCCAAGGACACCGCCAACATCACCTCGCCCCGGGCAACCGCATCCCCCGCCAGAGTCCTCACGCGCATGATGGCATCCACAGTGGAACGCCACCGGCGGAACCCAAACTGGGTGTTCGCCAGGTCCGGCCCCACTCTAGAGAGATGCTCGACGAGGCGCTTGGCAATAACTCTTTCAAAGAGTTTGCCCACCTCGTCGAGCAGCACTATGGGCCGGTACCCGGACGGCTCGTCCGCCGGGACAGGAGCGGCCCCAGGACCGAACCCTGTGGAACACCGCACGACAATGTGTAAAATAAACCATTGACCATGAATCTGTATTAAAATATAACTTTGATCATTTGTTTTTTTTTTTAAACAACATGTAAAGCCATTAAATCCTTTGAATTTCAACTTATTATGAACTATATTTTATAAACTATTTCATTTAAACTAATAATTTCGATAAAAAGATATATTTCCATTATTTTTCCAATTTTTCAATTTTTCAGAAAAATAAATTGAAAAATTTCCGGTATTTGAAATTTTTCGGACAATTACCCATCACTGATTGCTCCTAACTACTTATAATATGTGCGTATGCTTCCGAGTGTTACCAGTACACCTACACTAAATTTTATTTACGAGTGCACGCGCACACAAACCGCTGACAGTTGGCGAATGACGCTAGTGTCAAACGAACTGTACCCCGCGATACCCTCAACCGAAAATTGGAGCAACGCGTCTAATATAAGTGAATACTAGTTTATGATACTGTTATTATTTTACTTTATTATTTATGTTCTATGATGGTCTATAATGTAAAATATCATTGTTGCAGCGTCGTCCTTGCCGTGCAAAACGCATGTTAGACATGTTAAGTTACAGGAGGGGGGGGGGGGGGGGGGAGGGGGGGGGACACATTTTACCACTTTGGAAGTCTCTCGCGCAAACTATTCAGTTCTAAGTATGGGGAACCCCCAAAATTTATTGTTTTTTTTTTCTATTTTTGTGTGAAAATCTTAATGCGGTTCACAGAATATACTTACCAAAATAAGTGGCTGTGACATACGGACGGACAGACAGACAGACTTTTTTGCCATTTGGCTACGGAACCCTAATAATGATTTAATTTCATTATTGCCATACATTGATAATAGTTATCATGATTATTATAAAAATTTAAAAACTAAGGCTAATATAAGAAATATTGATCATCATTTTATCTCTAGTGATGAAGACTGAAAAATATTTAATTATATTAGAAAAATATTTATTAGTTTAGAAGTTGTTGATTTATTTAGTTCTACATGTTATTTGAATGGCCATTCATAATTGGTTTTTATTTACAATATGTACATTAGAATTATTTAAAAAATATAAAAACAATAAGTACATAATATATACAAACCAGCAGGTTCAGGCGTCAAAGAATTCCTCCCCATCGATGTCAACTGGCAGGGTGGCCAGAAGGCTGGCGGCATTGCCACGTTGAATGGCAATACTGATCCTTTGCGAAAGGAATAAATCAGCCCTCTGGTCACGGGTAGCGTCCCTTACCCGTTTGGAAATGTCTTTAAATAATAGACGGGCACTTAGACCCCATGATCCCAGTGTCTCGACCCCAAACGGCTCAAATATGTATTTATCACTTAAACTACGATATTTGCGCCGTTTGAGGGTCTCTGCCGAAGCAGCAGCAGCGCAGGCACAGTCTCCAGTCCCTGGAAGATGTGAAGGCGCAAGGGTGTCAGCACATGTTGCATCCCACACCAAATGCCTTCCCATCTTCCAAGGCACCAAGGACATTCCATCCGGCTTCTTGCCATCATCGCGCGCCAGACCAGCAGGTTCTAAAACGGCTGGGACCCCGGCGGTGACAAGAGCCCGACGGATTATGTCATTGATGTACGCGTGCCGTGAAAGCCGTCCCGCGCTCCTACTGCATGAGAGACCATGGTGTCCAAGGCTACTAACTTCTTCTCCACAGCGACATCGATGCGGAGAAACGCAAGGAGCACCTTGAATTATGTTTAATTTGATATGGAAGTTGAATAACATTTTAAGTCTTTTAATAAACGTTATTTTATTATGTGATAGTTTTGATTCATTCTTGAAGTTCGAATATTTCGTCGAATCGAATTGAATTAAATTGAACTAGATATGAAAGTTCAAGTTCAGGTATGTTTATTATTTTTTTTACACAAAGAATACCGAGATTTGGATTTTTGTTTAGTTCTTTTGAGTATGTATTAGAAACTATTTTTCGTCTATGTTGTATTGTTGACTTATGTCATTGATGCTTTTTTTCCTTTTTATCAAAATTAAAACTACTTAACTTACTTTACTTTCGAACTAAGCGTTACTCAATAATACCCTTAAAAAAAATTAAAGTGATAATGCATTTTTATTTGCTTTTTATTGCTTTATGTTTATGCCTGTGTCTTTAGACTGTTTCTTGTATCATATTACACAAATTTGAGTTGAGATTTAAGTCTACTTATATCAAGAAACACGACTTTTATTCTTGAGTAAAATGATATAAATAATAAAACAACTACTTTTACGAGTTTTGTGTCTACAGTGCTTTTGCCAACTGAATAATATTACTTGTTTGTTTGACAGCTATGAACAGGAGATGATTAGTTTCATATAAAACTACCTGATAATATAATAAATATCACCTTTCACCAAACCTTACATAGCGTGTAAATTGATATAACTCATTTAGAATCATTATACACGAGCATTCATTTGGTGTGTTTTGATACAACAAATAGTTTTTTTTAAATATCTCTTCCTACCTGTACACTCTTGAGCAGGAACCTAATAGGTTATTAACAATAACACACTAATATAAAATACGTCACTTGTCTCCAAACAAATTATTATTCTAAAAAAAATTATGATTATTTAAACACAAAAACTACTCTACTGTAAAGTTGACATTTTCAAGATGTACCAGTTTTCACAGGACGCACAGATTTAGAGTAGGTACTTCCCCTCCAGGTAAGGTTAAAATCTTCCACCCTGTATGTTGGTAAATTATGAACTTATACGTGATCAATTATGAAACCAAATGTTCTTTTTGCAATAAATACAATTACATTATTAAAGTACGTGAACTCACATACCACAGCAAATAGATGCCTAATTTTCCCACTTAAATCCAGAGGGCTGTTATCGGGTACATAATTAGTTCTTTCATCACTACTCTGGGCTGATTTATTTTCACAGACCACACGGCGTTTTTTTTTGCTTGCTACTAAACTTAAAATTAGACCTGCGAAAAATAAAAAAGTGACCAGTTAAAAAATTTAATCACTGACTTCTAATATGTTAGCGCCTCGCCGCCTTGTTTTGCGCCGACCATCTGGTTACGTGGGTAAGGTGTCCAGCAGGCTTACCATGAACTATTAAAACAGGTCAATAATTGAACGGCTGTCATACTTTAAACTGCATAAAGAACTTTGCATTTCCATTTAAATATATAGGACTCCAAAGTTACATTTGACCACGTCAAGTATCGGACCCCGGGTTACATCTCGGAGCCTGAGTCCCTTGTTCCTTTTTTTATATCATTGAGCTAGCAGACAAGCACACCATCCACTGGTGGAAAGTGGTGGCCTATGGACGTGTGCAACACCAGGAGATTCACACTCGTGCTGCCGACCCTGTAAACACAGAGAGTTTCTGTGCCGTCAGTGTAGAAGACAAAGCAGGAATAGACTTTGGTCTTCCTACTAACAGCACAAAACTCTCCAGTGAGCTCTGACTACTCTACCTACTCACCGCCGGGAACACCGTCCAATCCCAACCGTCCTGTCCACCAACCAATACCGTCGTGTCCTACCTACATCCTCTTCTATGCTTTAGGCATTTAATTTATTTTCCACTATCATATTCCCGACTCCGAGAGAAAAGCCTGCACCAGAACCTTGTCAGTCGTTGTTTACATGGACTCTAAATAATTAAAGCTATGAGAAACTTCACATAATTAATTGACTTACAAAATATAAAACTGAGCCTCATGATTTTAATTTAACCACTTGCTATATGTGAAATATACAGCATCTAACAAACGGTAATAAAAACATCACCTGTAATTGTTACAATCACAAGCACTCAGTGGAACTAAATTGCAATCATTTTTGCCGTAATTTTATTACTTACTTATCGTAACTTTGACCAATTATCCATGCTTTTTATCTTTTCAATTACTTATTACTGACTACTAACCTATTCTTCTGTAGGTATTCTGTACATTTAAGACTAATAGATCCATGATAGAACTTAATCTGCAGCTGCTGACGTTTTGAACATCACATTATAATACTTTCAATTATTCTACAGTGAAGGTACCTACGTAGTACTACGATATACACTAATTATTTCTACAATAAAACTTAATACTAAAGTGAAATTATAATAACTCAAATCCCGTTTTACTAATTTCATTTTCATAGTTTGCAGATTTTAATAAATCCCGCGCTTTTATTGTTTCGTTCGGAAATAAAGCAACGGTTCAAAACGATAAAACATTCTGTACACATTTTTTTTATTTTCGAACTACGGTACAGAATGTCCTGAATGTCAAAAGCTAAGGATAAGATTCGATAAGAGGTCAACAAAGCTTGTATTGATTCGATTGTTTTTCTTATAAATATTAAAACGTACCATAAATTAGTTACGCATTAATTAAAGTACCGTTATTATATATCACTGCACGTAAATACGCGCAATACCATCTACTACACTTACAGTATAAAGTAATATATAATATACTGATCATCAACCATGATTCCCAGTGAGATTTTTGCCGAAGATTTGATGAGCACAGTAATTCGATATGGTCTGTATATAGGTGCAGCCTTTCAACTGGTCTGCCTGCTAGCTTGTGTTACGTTAACCGACGAGCAAAGTGAATCACACCCCTATGAAAAGGTAAGAAACTTTCGCTAAAGATTTCGGACCCCGTTACATTTCACGTTATCTGATTAAAATACGTTATAAAGTTTGAGTTTAAAGTGGTTGCATTTAGAATTGATTAATATAATTTAATTTACAGAGGTATTTTTGACAAAATAATTATATAAAGTCGAATATTTTAGCAATTATTTTCTTGCACTAGGTGAGAAAAGGTACCATTGCAGCAGGTAGGCAGTGAAACCCAACCACTGTGGAGCATCTATACTTTTTCGTAAAGCAACTACCATCAAACCTCTACACTTAAATGCAACCACTGATTTGTTCCCATTTCATCTTTAAATGGCAAATTATATTATACTATTTTCAGTTATTGTAGAAAGTTCAGAACTTGTATTATAAATGCAATAGTTTATGAAGATGTGTGGATGTTTCTCCTTCAACCACTCTCTAACAGCTGAACAAACCTGGCAGAAATTTGGTACAGACACTATTTGTAGACTGAAATAACACAGACTATAATAATACTTTTTATTATAAAAATATTTTACCATTGGTTGCGGGTATGAGATCAAAATTCCTTGTGGGTGTGAGCAGCCGCAATCAACAGCTAGTATGTTACATGCAGTTTGCCATTCCCCACATATCTTGATGTACAAAGTTGAATAAATATATCAGTACATAGTTTGCAAAGCTAGCAATTGTTTCATTTGTACATCATATCAACATATTTATGCCACCTTTGAATTTTTCCAGGCGTACACCGACAGTGATGAATGCAGCTCTGAACAATCCTCTCCAGGCCACAGGGCAGCTATGTCTCGTGCGCGGCGCCACGATAAAAAGAAGAGGCGTTAGTAACATAAAAGAAAGAAAACAGAAATGTCTAACACTATCGCCATTCGGTTAGGTACAGTCAGCGTCAGAAATATCTTGACAACAAAGTCTCAAACTGATCTTAAAACGAAGGTATTAAGAGCAAATCAAACTGTTAATGATTTAAATTGTATTATTGTCGGAACTAAAGGTGCGTACCAAATATCAGAAAAATCCATCAACAGGAGGGGGGAGGAAAACCTAGGAATTAAGATAATTTTGAGTTTGTTCAACAAGATCAGTCTGATGCTGACTGTACTTTAGTTATTTAATAAGTTAATTGTTAACTAAAGGGAAACAATCTTGAAGCGACTCTTTATAAAGACTCATATTACAAAAATTAACTAGGCTTACTAACTGACTCATTATAATGGTTCAATTTTGATTTTAAGTTTTTCAAAATAAGTTTCATCAGAAATATATTCATAAATTGAGTTTTTAAATAAAACATTAAAAAGACATCAGGGTTGTTTATGTTTAGAAATGTACCTAACCGACTGGCGGAGTATAGTATCTTTATGAATCTCAAATTGAATGGTAAATACCCTTTATATACATTATGTATAATTGGTGAATTTAAGTTTAAGACTGTTATTTACAATTATTTGTTTTAAAATCTACTTCTTTGTGTAGTCAGGTGGAGGTTTTATGCGTAAATAAATATTCGGAAGTTAATAGACCATATTTTATGATTTTTATAGTGTTATATTGTACTTGTCTAATTTTAATAGTCCACTCAAATGTGGACTAAACTAACATCTGGTAACTCTACACTGTCTTGAGTTGAGGATCAGTACAATATTTTTACACAATAGGTGAACACTCTTTGATCTCTGTTTAACTTTGAAGTAATACTGCTATTAATTTTAAAATGACATGAGGCACCTGATTCCCAAGAATATGTGTAATAGGCAATTCAAATTAACATTGTAAAAAAAACTCAAGATTGATCTTCATTTTTGTCTTACTTTCAGTAACAAAATATGAAATATAGATACATTTTAATCCTGTCAAATAAAAACTCACATAAGAATTAGTCTACATTGATAAGGCTTATAATTCTTTATTTAATTGATTATAAAGTTCCATTGTTTTCAATCAAATATGGCTGATTAAACATACTATTTCTGAAAATGTATTGGATTATTATTTAAAATAATTTTGCATTGTATTAATCAATACCTTTTTGTAAAATCATATATTTAAAATAAATGTAATCACAATATTTGTAGTAAAATCAGGATCTCTTTAGGATTTAATTAAATAAAACTACTAAATTATTATAAAGCATTTTATTTGTTATGTGGACTAGAAAACTTATGGCATTAATATTATTGCTTCTAGTAAAACTAAAGAATAAAAATCTCATATAAAATTATTCAACATTTGTACAGTTTAAGCATTTATATAAGTACAACAACATTTAAGGCACTGGTTTACTTACAATATAAATAGCACCACACATTTACTATAGGCCTGAATTATATAAAATAGGCGAGGAGACAATATAGGCGCTTCGAAACTAAATTGCCTATTTATGTTTACTTATGCTGGCTGATTTTGTTCCAATTGGTGAACTTCTGTAGCTCCTCTTGAGTTCGCCTATTCTGTATAATTCATACCCAAAAGACAATACACTTCATAAATTCGTTAAAGTTTCGATTTAACATCAAATATACCTACTATTTTAACAGATTAGTACTATTTATTCGAAATTTTAAAACTCCTGTTTCAACATTTCATGATAAGCCGATGCCCAAAGAGTTATTGTTTAGCAGACTGCAGAGCTTCTAATGTTTTGCACTAAATTGAACGAAACCGATCGTGTAAGCGCCAATCGTAAAATCTCGAGCACTTACGATCTTTTAGTCGCATGAAATTCGGGGCTTAACCTCTTAACTAAAATAAAGTACGAATTTTATTCTAAATACCTTCTCTAGTACAGAATATATAATGGCCGGGGCAGTATATCTTAAAACTGGCACGTAGAAAATATCTGTAAATGGCCTAATATACGTATTGTATATTACAAAATATTTAACATAATAGCAACTCACATCACATAGATACATGGTAAAAAAGCACCACGAAATATAAAATTAAGAACCTTTAGACCTCCATAGCGTGAAACTAGTCTCGCTAAACATAATTTTACCAATCTCGTTACTAAGGAGAAGATGTCATTGTCATCACATAAAAAATCTAGCCTAAAATATTTTGTTCATTAGTAGCCAATCACGTGGCGAATTCTGTTGACATTTTCACATTGTAACACACGAGCAATAGCGTCTTTCTTTTATATTTCGGGCTTTTTAGAGAATACAAATCAGAATTATAATGCTACTAGGTACGTCAATACAATAAATAAAAAATGAGAATTAATTGCACAATAATTCACAAATAAATTCTATGACAGCAAACTAAATACAAATTACACAAGACAGTTATTTATATAAAGTATTGCTTATTATTGGATAAAATATCACGAAGGGCAAACTGAGGGCCAATTCTCGTAATAAAAATCAGTTCAAAAATTCAGTCTCCATCCAAACTCAATATCCTAAATGTCAAAAACGTCGAGATCGGAGATTACATCGAAACTGAAATCTTAATAGATTTTTACTACGAGAATTAACATTCTGATAAGCAAAGAGCGAATTTCACGAATAATAATAACTCACGATTTATTAAACGCGTTTATATTGGTGAAATCGAACCTAAGAATGCCAATGCAAAAAAACTAATGCTTTGTACAAAGTTAAATGCAATGTTTGATATAGTTAGCCATTATTAGCTTGTTACATTAAGATTGTGCAATTTCATTGCTTGAATGATTTCATTGTCAGACAAAAACTGTTTAAGAGCATCAACTTTTTTAAAACATATTGTGATACAACACTTGTCTTGGCATTTTGATTCAGTATCTACTTTGCTACTACTGCAAGGTTTTTTTTCCTCTGGCACTTTTTTATTCGAACAACACTTATTTGACACATCACTGCCTGCTTCCTTAGAGCTACACTGATCACCTCCACATGGTGCTTTAGAACTGCAAGAACAACTCAACGTATTCATCACTCCATTTAAAGATGATAGAACGTCCTCATCACAATCATGTGTTGTGTATATACCCAAATCTTCCAAACTGGACTTGTGATGTCGCTTATGATAATGCAGGAAAGTGTTGTGATTTGTATCAGTTGCTTGACCACATCCAACCGCGCATTTCATAGCGGCGTGGTCGCATTTACAATCGACACATGAACAAGTGTCTTCGGTACAACCGGTTTTTGCTGTAGAAGGATCGTGTTGGCTACAATTCCTGCATTCTCCACCTAATGGATCACATTTGCAGTTTGTACAACCGCATATGCCAGAATCTGCTGTCAGTTGCTCTAGAGCATTTTTCTTACCGAATATATTCTCTGTTCTCACTACATACATATCTGATGGTGGTTCATTGTCAAACAATAATGTATCCTCCAAATCCAAATCAGTATTGAAAAGAACAGAATTGGCGGGATTTATTTCGATGTTCTGTTGAACTTTAGAATGTAGTGGAGTATTCAATGTTTCAAATTCATCAGATCCTAAAAATATGCTATAATCATTATCAAGTTTTGTTGGCTCAAGGTTTGTGACTATTTCACTGTCATTAAATACTTTATCCCCAACGTCTAGAACATTCGGCGTGTCTAAATCGAATGAATCGTGCGTTATCAGATTGGCGGTAGGCGCAACTTCTGTATTCAAGTCTATATAACTCTGCATGTGGGTAGGAACGAAAGTTGCCAGTGTAAATATACTTTCTGGAGTTTTTTCTTCTATGCATACTGGAGTTTCTGATATCGATGCCGCTAGAGCGCTTACATCTACCCAAGGAGCTTGATCCTCTATCTCGTTAGCTAGAGCAAGTTGCATAGCCTTCGATTTCACTTCTAATTTAGGGAATATGTCCATTGGAGTTGCTTGTAAGGGTACTGTGGCTTGTAATTCTGTGACGTCCACCCAAGAATCGGCTGAGGGGGTTTTCTTATCATTTTTGTCGACAGCAAACGGTGAGAGAGTTAGACTAGCTAAATCATAGTCCACAGTTAAGTCAGTAGATTCGATGTTTTTAGTATTGTTAGTGTTATCTGTGAAAAGTAGTTCAGCTATGTCGACAGTGTTGACTTTGGTGATATCTTCTAGACTTCCATCTGTTGAGTTTGATTCGGTTGTGATTCTGCCAAAGGATTCGAGTAGGCTATCCCAGTTCATGAACTCAGTGCCCTTTGTGATTGATTGTGGCGCTGGTGGTTGGGCTTCGACGGTATCCGTGGCTTTTTTGTCTATGGGTTCAGCTTCAATCTGTGAAAAGGGTGAATAGATTTTGGATTACACTCAAATTCGTAAATCTGTTTGGAAACCTCACACAGAAATACATGGATTATTGAAGATTAATTAAATTTACGTCAGTTTGACAGCGTCATCCTCCGAACCTATTTTTTTATACCACTAAGGTAGCAGGCAAGCACACGGTCCACCTCATTAAAAGTGGGTATCGTGGCCTATGAACGTGTGCGACACCAGGGGAATCACACTCGTGCTGCCGACCCTGTAAACACAGAGAGTTTCTGTGCTGTCAGTGTAGAAGACAAAGCAGGAATAGCCTTTGGTCTTCCCACTGACAGCACAAAAACTCTCCAATGAGCTCTGGCTACCCAACTCACCGCAACACAACACGAGGATATTATAGCCGCGGTATTTTGTAGGGCGGAGGTACTTCCCCAATCGGACTGCTCTATTGGACGGAAATACCGTCGTTACCTCCTAGGAAATGTGGAACGGTCGATTTCATTGAAGCGACGCCTCTCGGTCGAGAAAAAAATATACCTTTCTCACACAAAAGAATATATAAGCCTATAGACGTCAACCAGCTGTGCAGTTCTCTAAGCATAAAGCTTCGAGCACAACGTTGTGTCAGCCTTGATAGATTCTCATTGGTCGATCTCCAGTGACCCAGTCCGACCAATGACAATCTCTATTGAAGCTGTTACAGCGCAGCATGACAGCGCACGACGCATGTATACTTAGAGAATCGCAAAGCAAGGTCTAATTCATACGTTATTTCCTTACTGTCGTATGAATAGCAGCTTTTGCCATTTTGACCCTGCACTCACCATACCCCAGCGGTTTACAAACGTAAGTAGGTTTAGGTATAATCCATTTTTTTAATTCGGATAGTAAATTGACAACGGCAAATGTCAAATTGTTAAATAATGATACCAGCTTTTACACCTTAGTGACGTGCTCGAAACTATCGACAATGTTTGTGGCCTAGACACAAGTGGTTTGGCTTTATTATATTTTAAGAAAAAAGTTGAAATAAAAAGTTTTTTAGTTTCGTATACTATCCATATAAGATAAATATAAAATAACCTACAAAAATCTGTACTAAATTTAATTTATCGACAACTTTCGATACTGGTGGCACATGACTATTTTTTAATTTTAATAAACCGGCAACACAGGTAATGTCATTTTACTATCTGAAATAAAATAAAAACAGACTATAGTTTTATAAATACCTGATGTTTGACAGCATGCGCCCTGAGACTGGTAGCCGTGGAGAACAGTCGGCCGCAGCCCGGGGCCACGCAGGCGTGAGGCCTCGCCCCGGAGTGCGTGCGACCATGCGCTTTGAGGTGATGGGACGCCGTGAATGACTTGCCACAGCCTTCCGTTCGACATCTGCGAAATAATAAGTATATCTATAAGATCTAGTCCTACAAGTTTTATAAACGCGAAAATTTGTAAGTATGGATGGATGAATGAATGTTTGTTACTCTTTCACGTAAAAACTATTGAATGGATTCTTATGAAACTTTACAATAATAGGTGTAACTTATTATACATCAGAATAACGCATAGGCTACAATTTATAAGGAACAGATATTATAGCGATAGCCGACATCCACACAGGCGGTGCAGCAGCAAAAGTTGTTAAATAATATAGCTAAAGATTTTTCAGGAACTTTAAAAATGTATTTTTAAGTTCATAAGTCCGTTTATCTAGGAAGGCCATATAACATTACGCTACTATGCAAGGTAGCGGAACAGTAATCATAAATGTCAACAAAACCGGCAGATTTCTATATATTACTAGCTGTCGCCCGCGGTTCCGCCCGCGTGGATGTCGGTTATCGCGAATCGGGGTATGAAAAATAGATGTTGGCCGATTCTCAGACCTACCCGATATGCCCACAAAATTTCATGAGAATCGGTCGAGCCGTTTCGGAGGAGTTTGGCAACGAAAACTGTGACACGAGAATTTTATATATTAGATTTAAAAATTATAAACTTGCGAGCATATTATGGCTTACATATGCTTCTGTATGCTTCGAAATAAGCCACGCGTGAAAGTAAATAATAAAACTGAAAAGTTTGCTTTTTCAACGTAGCGCGTTCCGTGACAAAGCGTGATCCATGGACGCGCTATTGAAATAGTAGAATTGAAATTAATGCATATCGATTGCATTTTATCCATGCTTTTCCGTATCATCCGATTATCTGTGGTGAGGGGTACCTATAACCCGATTCCTACCGGCTTCCCAATGGTTTACATAGTGCATGACACACTAAATCGTGGTAAGTTTTTTGTTCCACCGGCGTATTCATGTATCCAAAATTTGCACCCTTCGCCACTGCCGAGCATATACGTCTTAATTAGCCCAGCATTTCAAATATTTCCAACGTCCGCGCTGCTGCTTACTGAGAAGTTGCTAACAGATAAGTCTAATACCAACACTACTTTTCCAGGGCTGGTAATCAAACCTTAGACTGCACAGCAGCTTAACTCGAGACCGTCGCTATTTACAAGGATGGTAACTGCGTCACTTGCATATTAAGCGGTTCATTTTCTTAATCTAGTACAAAACAAGATGTCTAGTAACCACATGTTCCTTAGTATACAGAAATGGTTTGGCTTTGAGCCAAAGCACTTTCTACAGAGTATTTGGCAGTGAAACTACTAAAGGCAGGAAATATTTACTGTATTCATCACAGTTGCATTCAAAATTTGCATTTTGGAACGCAGAGTGCGCCGTCTACTCCATTTTTCTATATTTTGGCTTTTACGAGAGCAACTGCTGTCTAATCCCCTTTACTCCGAGAGGAAGGCAACCTAAATCCAAGCAAGCGAAGCCACGGGCATAGGCAGTGAAGACGTATAGACACAGCGGTCCTATTAATAAACTTGGACTAACATTAGTCCCAGACTAGACAAGAATTAAGATAGTCCATCCTTATTCATTATTTAATGAGGAATAAGGTTTATTAATAAGGGGATAGGAGTTTAGTGTTTGACGAACGAAAATAAACCCACAGGCGACATCTAGCGTGACCTACTTATCACGGTCGTGTCCACTAGGGTGAATAAACGTTCATTTCACTTCTGTGCATATCAATGGAATGGAGAATGTTTACTAATTTTGAATATTAGCTCTCCATATTCTCTGTCAAAAATAAAAAAATACAAGTGTAAGAATTACTTCGATTGGACAATTAGTTTCCGATTTATAGAAGTTAACGTGCGATACGATTCGTGTGACGGTGTGACGTCATCTTAGATACACTCGCAAGTTTAAATGCCTATAAAATCAAAATTAATAGGTATTTTTGACTACAACAAAAACTATTATATTTGTATACATACAAATTCTAAAGTGAAAAATATTCAACCGATTTGGCATACCTATTAACATTCTCCATTCAATAAAGCTCACTTAATACCCTTTATGTGTATACAGGCACATTACTTTTTAGCCGTCAAGCGGACACTCCGTTATGGGCTGTATATATACTGTTGGATGAAGAACAGCCCTATCCCTTAGTCGCCTTATACGATACCCACAGGAAGAGACAGGGCACGCCGTGATTGCGGCGGGAAGACCCATCATGGGGGAGTGGCTAGAGAGGCCACACGGTTCCGTTACCGTTAGACGCAGATCATTACCGGACACAGTATCTTCGCGCGGTATCTGAATCTGATATAGAGCCAACGCCCGAGTGCCATCACTACGACGTGAGCGAGGACTCGGGGCTGCACACGCTCACCGAGTGTCCGGCTTGGGAGACGCCGAGGCGGGAGCTAGTGACGGCCCTGGGGGTGTAAGTGCTTACGCTCTCCACCTTGCCCTGAGCCTACTTGCCCCCCATGAGCGCGGGTCTGAGGGTGACGGATAGAACCGCCCGTTACACTAGCAGAAGCAGACCAAGACGGCGGCACGCATCGCGGGGCGATACGTGCCTCCCCATACGGGGGCGAGCCAGGGACCGCGGGGTTCCCCTCCCGAGGCGGGCCACACCGAGAGGGATGGCCCTGGGTCAGCTGGGGTGCGAGGGATATGTCGTCGACAACCTCACCTTTGGCCTGGCACAACGACCCATAGACGGCGTGCAGTTTAGTCGGTTCGAGTCCGACATTACCTCCTCCTCCGGCTCCGGAGAGGGGGTATCCACACTTAAAAAAAATCCGCAGGAAGAAATGGGATGGACCTATTCTACTGCACCGGGGCCCATAATGTGGTACAGTTGCTCAGGTTAAAATTGTTATGTTACAATTATAGACCCTGTTGGGCACAGCACAATGTTTGGAGAAAGGAAGCGTTGACAAACTCTTACTCTCTGAGTTTTATTAAATTCTTTAACCTCCATCTGGACTGAACCTCTACTTTAAAAAAGAATCCGCAGATTCGAAGAAAAAATAAAGAAACACGCATGCGCAATTGGCACCAACATTTTACATTTTAAATTTTGTTTGTAAAATAAATTTGTTTATGTATTATAGTATGAGAGTAGATAAAGTAGTGTATGACACTGTACATAACTTGGTCTTATAACACTCGTGTGATTTTATAAAAAAACTCGCCTACGGCTCGTTTTTTTAAAACACACTCGTGTTATAAGAACCCTTATTATGCAACGGTATCATAAACTACTATTATCATACTTATTGGCACAGTATAACTGTGGTATTTGTTTGTGTATCTTATTTATTTCATATAGATTATATTTTTAAGTGTATTCCAATACTATTTGTTTTATTTATCATTTATTATGTGAGTAGACTAACTGTTATATTATGAGAGTATACAATCAATACAATAATACCACTATAATAACACTATTTACAGACATTAATAGTCGATATGATTTTATTCTATTATGATATTAATATTTTATTATTCTTAGAGAAACACAATATATTTATTGCGTATGTGGTGCCGCGGTAGAACGTTCGACTGCTGCGCAGGGGCGCGGGTTCCAGTCCCGCTCTGTGCAAATATTTGTATGCATGAATATGTATGTCTGGATGTTTCTATGTATACTATGTATGTATTTACAGAAAAAAGTATCTAAGTATGTTTTTTTGCATTCTATATTTATCCATAACACAAGTTAGTTAAGCAATGCTTACCATGGGTCTAGATAGCGTTGTGTAGAATGTTGTGGAATAGAATATTTATATATTTACTCTTTAATTATAACTATTTAGTAGTATAATATTCAAATGTCACTATAATGCATGCATAACCTTACAAATAGAAGAAAAAATTTTAAACAATGTCAGTATAGAATCTTAATATCGAGTAAAGTATAGATTGGGATATTCAACTCACTTTAACTTACATACTAAAGAAAAACATCTGCGGGACAGGGCGATAGAAGTGAAAAGTCTGATTAAATCCCTGTGAACCTCCGCCAATTCTGCCGTCACCAAAGCTTTCGGCAAAGTGACGATGATGCGAGTTCCATGATGTTCATTCAGCCAAAAAAGTGCTCAACGAAAAACTCAATGCGCCTAATTTTTTTTTCCTTTTCATAAATTCACATTAGTGCTAATTCACACGCACACATCCCTATTTCTAAATTATTTTCTCATTTTGATTTAAAGACTTCCTAAGCTTATGAGTGGGATTAAATTCTTACTTCAAAGACACGGCATTAAATTTGCTTCTGGCTTGATTATATTTTGTGATTTACGTCGCTTTGGCATGACTAAACTTAATTCTACTTCAGCGAATGTGAGACACCAGAAACGCTTTGACTAAGCTGTTTTGACTTACTTATAAGGCCTTTCTTGTGTATGAGTACGTATGTGTTTCTTTAAGTCGCTGAGCGTCGTGAAGAACTTTGAGCAGCCGCCAGCGGTGCAGTTGAAGGTGTCACCACTGTGTAACCGCTGATGTGCACGCAACCTGAAAAAGTTTTTTTCATGTTTAGAATAGCAAAAAGAACGAGTTATAGTTCAAGAGCTTCCCCTGGGTCAGCCGGGGTGCGAATGTTTCTTCCGGCTATCTCACCTCCGGCAACCGAAGACCCAAAGACGGTGAAAGTTTTAGTCGGTTCGAGTCTGATATACCTACCTAACCATCCTTACCGGCCTAGGCTTGGGGGTTATCCACGGGGCTTTTGCGCACATTAAAAAAGGAAAGCGTACAAGATCTTGGGAGCTCAAGTCAATCACTCTGCAAGCTGGTACACCTGATTGACGGACGAGACTCAGGTAACTTGCATCAGACGGTAGTATCTCACATAAAAGCCAAGGCAAACCAATCCAAAGGAAAATCAGGAGAGAATAGCGGACCCAAACTCAAAAGTACAAGCTTTGGATGTAGCACTGGATAGCAAGGTCCACCGTCAGAAAATTGGCCAAAATATTCACCAAAGTTAAAGTTACCTTGACGAAACCTTCTGGTTGAGCTACATAAACGTGTCAATGTTTACAATATTACTAAAGGAAAACTTTTACACGCATTTTATGTGGGAGATTTATATCTGCCTACATACAGTTTCTATCAACGCGGCAACTAATAAAAATTCATCGAAAAAGGCATGGAGAAATCCACAAATTGTTTTTTTTTGCTACTTGGATCTTGGAAACACGAAAAGGTTCTCTCGCTGCTTACAAACTTGCTTTTAAGCTACAAAAATGAGTGAATCTAAGGGGGACCCCATACCAAAGTAGCATTTGTGTCGTACACGATAAATGCTACTTTGATGCCCTATATGCTATATACAAATGCTTCTTACCACGTCTTGTCAAGAAGCATATTTCTTGGTGATTTCCTGAGTGCGCAGCAAATGCTGCTTTGGTGTGTCGCCCCGTACAATAAGATGATTTAAGGCAGAAGACAGTGAGAGAAATGCTATCGTGTGAAGAATACAGTGACTTCGCTACGAATTTTTAGGCCCTTTTCATGTTGCAGAGGTGAAAAAGTAGTTAATTGGTGCATGTATTACCTATTTGAAAGAATATGTAGGTATTACATATAGCTGCTATTATTAACATATTATCACGAAAGGAAAACATTACTTGTTATTACACAAAAAAAAAACTGGCAAATTTCCAAACACATGAATTACGTAAGCTTTCTTAGTCATAGAATTTGTTTGAAATTTATTAATTTATAGTTCTGTTGTACTAGTTGATGAGTTTACTAGTTGTTTGTGATCTTCGGTTGGGAAACGTGCTAATCCCAATTCCCTCCCTTTTTTCGAGCGTAACGCCACAGCTTCCCGGCAAGGGGCGGTTATTTCGGGCTGGAACCGACAAAAAATCCACGCCATCTTGGGTTTTAAGAGATACTTCGGAGCGTGAGATTGCCTGCCCTTAGGCACTGCCTTACCCGTTGAGTTAGGCACAGGAATGCGCTTTATCATATGATGGCTAACCCAAAGCCAACGGGCCTACGACCCATAAGTTATTGGTGCCGATTCTCTTGCAACAAACTTCACTAAACTAGACTAAAAATCACTAAAATTAAGTAAGATTTTATCAAGAGACATCAATTTAGTGCTTGTCAAACTCAATCTTAGTGATGACTTGGAATTTCTACTTTTAGTTCGATGCAACAGCAGAATGCCAATATTGAAATGTCTTGTCTGAAATTGGAAAAAAATTAGAGATAGTTTAGTTAAGTTTGTTAAACAACAGAATCACCACCAATATCAAAATTAAAATAATTATTTAAGTCCATCCAAAGGTTGCCTGGAAGAGATCGCTTGTAGCGATAAGGCCACCATTTGTACATTTTTCATATGTTATATTATGTACTGTATTTCTTTGATGTACAATAAAGATTTACCTATCTTATCTTATCTTATCGCGCGGGTCTCCCAACTACATTCTAATGTACTAAAAATCTAATATACAAATATGCTTGTAGGCAAATTATTCATTGAGAAAAACATCAAACAAAAGGTGTAACATCACAGTAGCGTCCACCATATAGGTATGTTATTCATGAATGGTTTTACTATACAGGGTGTAATCGTTAAATCTGTCCAGGCGATTATTCCGTAACTATTCCAGATTTTAAAAAGCTTTAAACTGATATCGAAAGTACGTTAGGTACCTAATGAATAAAATGACATCAATAACTTTTTAAAAATCAAACGAGAGGTATCTAACATTTTGACATTAAACACGCCCATACATTTAGTATGAGATTAGTAGAAAGGTTTTAGGTACGTACACCAGAAGGGACTTCTCCATCTGGGTACTCTCTTCTGTAGGCGATAATGGCCGCTCTTTTGTTACAATCACCATTGTTAACATGGCACGTGTATATAATGGTGGCCCTCTTTCTTGAGACTACCTTCAGCTTACCATCAGGCGAGGTAAAGTCAAATTGACGTGTCCTATTATATAAAAAAAAAAAAATTGTAGTCAATTTTTAGCATATCTCTCTTTTCTCTTTTTGAATATGCCATTTTGCAATCAATAAATGAAACAATCACGATTATTAACGCAAATTAAAAAAACAACGATAAATTGGCGGGAACAACAACCCGAGATAAAAGTTTTGAATTTAGAACGAACACCAAAGAGTATCGTTTTTTTGTAGTGCTTTTCAGTTAGCTCAAATTACTTAATGCGATTTTAAAACACGGTTTATTACTAATTTCAAGTGGTACCTACCTAAGATAATTATTTTACACATGTATCTATTTCAAAATCATCATTGTCATATTATACGTAATCATAAAATATGATTAAGGTAAAATGGGTACTAGATCACTTAAAATAAAGAAACTAAAACCTTTCTACTAATCTCTTACTAAATGTATGGGAGTGTATAATGTCAAAATTTTAGATACCTCTCGTTTGATTTTTAAGAAGTTATTGATGTCATTTTACTCATTAGGTAACGTACTTTCGATATCAGTTTAAAGTTTTTTGATATCTGTAATAGTTACGGAATAATCGCCTGGACACACTTAACGATTGCACCCTGTATACTCTGCATAATAAACATGTAAATTTGTTTTAGATTACACAACACCTCTATTTTCGTTTCTTACTGATTGGTTAGCCGCAAATAAAATATTCGTTCCGTCCACCGTCATTGACTTATCGGTTTTAATGTGATTGACGCGAAGTCAAGTTCAAGGAATCCGATAAAATTTGTATTAAGTAGGTAGGTATACTGACTCATTAAGCGTAGATAGATGCAGTTCAATAACTTTAAGGCTACTTCGAAGCAACTACTAAACTTTAGAAAACGCATGCGGACCCGGGGATTTAATGGGGATACCCCACAACCGAACGATGCCATCTCTCCGATCTATGGGCCTTCCCAACTATTTAAGTAATCTGTGCCAAACACTAAGATTTTCGGTGCCCCTGCCAACCTTACGAAAGGTCAAATCTTCAAGTCTCGACCACACTATTACTAGCTGGTGGCCGATGAGATAGTGGGTCATAGTGGTCATACGTAGGCCTACGGCCGATAGGATAGTGGTCATAGTGGTCAAATGTAGGCCGCTGGCCAATGGTATAGTGGCCATAGTGGTCAAATGTACCTACCTAGGCCATTGGCTGATGGGGTTGTGTCAAACGTATAGGTACCTACAATTAATTCTAAAAATTAATGATATCAGTAACTTACCTATATAAAGTGTTAAACGCTTTTCTGCATCCACTGATGTTGCACGCGAAAGGTTTGACCTTGGTGTGTGCGCGTATGTGAATCTTCAAACTGTACGAGGTAAGAAATGCTTTTTCACAAGTTTGCATCGGACATTTAAACCTATATTCACCTGGAAAAAATATTCGTACAAACATTGAAAATGTATTTACGTGCACAATTAGCGACAAATGCGATTAAATATAAACTGCTAAAACGCCTGCATGCGTGCACACGCATGAGGCAAAGGACGGCCTTATAGTGGAGTTGATTGGTGAATTTACATGTGTGACACAAAATAAAATCTGCCGTATTAAAGACTGCGCCGTGGGCCTGTAAGGTAGTACATAGTTATGCGCATGTTTGCGTGCAACCATGAGATCTTGAGTCGATCACCAAATCGGACTTAGGCCCGTATTCAAGAACAACGCTCAGTTGTAAATAGACTCTCACAAAGACAGAACTTCATCTAGAACACTATCCTCAGATGTAGTTATAAATCAAGACTCAGTGGCTTTTTTCGTAAAAAAGTTTCTCAGTAGCCGTTCAGAGTCCAAAACCGTGATCAGTAGACGACAATAGATTGACCTCTTTAATATGGGACCATAACATAACATAAACTCACGCCTATATCCCCGAAGGGGTAGGCAGAGGGGCTAGCACCCACATTTCGCCAGTTTATGTTTAGGTCCCAATGTAAGGCGAGCCTATTGCCATTAACCGGGCACTTATAAACCTGCGATAAATACACACATATCTTCAAAAAGCTTCGAAAAGTCATTGGTGCGTGCCATGGTAAAACCTGGGATCGAACCCGAGACCTCGCAAATTCACAACAAATTAACAAAACTCCTACTCCTTCCGAAATATATTTGCGATAGGTACATATAAAAACTAAGAAAGTTTTTCCCTCCGCGAAACAACCGTTGAAACGCCTTGGACTATTAACAAAGTGAATTCTACAATTAAGTAGTTAGATACATTACGAGGCCAGTATGCACTGTCAGATATAATATCCTATTACGGAGAAACTTCAAAAAGGAACAATAAATGAAAATTACCTACAGCCTACAAAATATTTCCGTAAAACAACCCACCGCCGTTCAGAAAGGCCAATGAAGCCGATTAAATTACGTCTTTCAAACCACGCAATGTCATATAATATGACACCGCAAATGAAAGTTTTAACGCAAGTTCTAGCGTCATAAAACATCGGCTACAGTTGCCCAACCGTACCGCGGTAATTCCGCATAGAACAGCGCGGTACAGAAGCCAATAATTCTCATAATAAAAATCTGTTCAGAGTTCAATCTTGATCTAATATTAATCGCCCAAATGTCAGAAACTGTATTCTCACTTTAATTTTCAAGTCTCTGAAAATTGTGTCATGAGAATACAGTAAGAATACAATTTCGGTTTTGACATTTAGAGACTGAAATTGGATCACAATTGAACTTTCAACAGATTTTTATTACAATGCCAATTACAAATTTTATTGTGCAGGTAACGTATATGCAACAAATCGCAGTAGTTATTTTTTAAGGTACAGTTAACTGCAAAAGTTAATGACCAAAACTTAAACAATTTGGTACATTGGAATATGTAATGTAGGTACATGATATGTTGTTTATAATCCTCAAAAGACAAAGTTAATGTTTAATTCTGCTTATTATGTACTAGATAAGTTGTAAAAGCTAACGGTAGGAATGAATAAATTAAAATTTGCTCATCAGCCACATTAAATAAAAGTATAGTAATGATGTTCTGAATATGTAATAGTACTGTATATAGATCAATCATCAAAATTAGAAATGTTCTGAAAATAAGCAATCAGTAGCATTCAAAACTGATAGTTTTTTATGGAAGTTAAATTACAGAAGAGGATGTTTATAATTATGATGAGATTGCACAGGGTACATAATATTAAAGTATCATGTCCCTTTGCTTGTCACAATGAATTAGTTAACTAATGAGCCTCCCGTGTAGTTTAGTGTATCTTGAGAGCATTGAACTCATTGGACATTAGGTTGCAGACAAGCATATGGCCTACCTGATGGTAAATGGTTACTGTGGGCTATAGATGTGTACAGCAATTGGGTTCTAAAAATTATTAAAATTTTCTAATAAAAATGTTTAAACTGCAATAAAATGGGTTTCAACTCCAATCTGCAATCTGCTTATAGGGTTTTTAATGGAATTTTCTACTGCAAAGCTGGGCTTCTAATATTAAATATTAAAAAAAAAAAATTTTTTTTTTTTTTTAATATATTGTAATATTTTTAATTGTTTCCTCTGAAGAAAACCAAATGCTATGCAAAAAATAGGATTTTGTGTCTGTAACGGGTTGAACCCAATAAAAATTTAAGTTTTTACCAGATAGATAGTTTATTTTCTAATTAATTCGGGCGCCACCTGGGCGGATAACCCAGGAAATACAATTTAGATAGCTCTAGGGTAAAACTATGGCTTTTAATCACAAGACCGGGAGTGGAAAGTCCACCTAGGCTCAAATTATGCCTGACTCATGGCCAGGTATCAAAATATAGAAAATCTAATATTGCTCACTTGCATCCAGGTCAATTAGTTCAAGTTAAGGCTAAATTAACATTATTTTTAGGTTAGGTTAGGTTATATAATGACACGCGGCGCCGGGGCCGCGAACGAAGCATGTCAAAAACGTGGCAAAATCGGCAAAACCCGGCCAAAAAGCACGCCAAAATCACGACGACAAAACACGTCAAAAAGCTCGTCAAAGATCTCGTCAAAGATCTCGTCAAAGATCTCGTCAAAGATCGGGTTCTCTAAAGCGCAACCCTGTAAACAATATGTTCCGTTTAATGAAAATACTCTATCTAAAAGGGTGTCTTTTTTTTTACAGAAATATGCTATTCTACTCACCGAAACGCCCTAAGTTTAGCGATCTGGAGAGCATCGCCTTTCAGGATCAACAAAAAATCTAAAACAATTTGAAAAATCAATTAGCCTCTGTGTGGTCGAACACGCGGTCGTAAAACGAAAATGTACTAATGCGAACCAAAACTCACCAAAATTACAAAATAAATGAGGCTAGGGTTCAACCACAACGCCGCGGCACCATCACCAGCATATTTCCTTCGGGAACAATTATAAAAGGCTCGGAACTAATTCAATTGTGTCAGCCATTGCTGGCGTCGCCGGTAGGACAAGCCTAGAGTATCTTGACAGCTCATCTATGATATGTCAAAATCTCAAACGTCAAATCACGTCCAATGTGAAATTTCTGAACACAATAAACCATAGATGCTAAAATAGTCTGTGGCAAAGTGTTATCAACACTAAAAAACCATGTAATGTTAAGAATACATTACATTACACCCCCACCAAAATAAAAAAGAAGCGAAGCTCTTTTTTCTAGAAGAAAATCCAATCCCAGAAAAGAAAGGTACTAAACAAATTCCAAACTTGTTAAAAACAAGAAAACATGAAGCTTGGGGTTAAAGAAAAAGAAAAAGTCTTGCAGCGAAGTGCGGTTGGAAAAGATTTTCACCGACTTGACCAAATGCAAAGGCTCTACTTCCCCAATAACAAACCCAAAGGAAAGGAATATTCCAGAAAGAACAGAAAAGTTAAAAAGCAAAACTTCAAAAACTTGTCAAAAACAAAAAATGTGAAGCTTAACGACAGAAAAAGGAAAAATCCTGCAGCGAAGTGCGGTTAGAAAATAATTTTCACCGACTCGACTAAGTGCAAGGGCTCTACCCTCCTCCATAACAAGCTTAAAAGAAAGAAAAGGACAAAAAAATCCAATTACCCAAAAGAGTGAGAGTGGATCATAGAAATCACCAACTCTATCCCACCACCTATTAAAAATCTAAATACAAAAGAAAAAGCGTAAAAAATTACTGCTACCATTCCGTCAAAAAGAAATCTTGAAGTCAAAGTACGGATAGGTACGAAGACCTCGGACTCCTGAAAACAACAAAGATCCGAGTTAACGGTAAGGTAAAAACCAGACAAAACAAAACAAGTTGCAAAGAATCTTGAAGCCAAAGTGCGGATAGACACAATAGTCTCCGACTCAAAATTACTACAAAGATCCAAGCTCACTATAAAGGTTTCTTAGTTCGGTTAGAACGAAAATTCGCCGAATCAAAACAAAAATTTGTAATTTGTGATCGACCCTATGTCGCCGACACAAACTACAAGTCCAAAATAGCGTCAACAATGCGAACACTAAAAAGAAAGGTGTACGTGACCGGCACAACTCCACCGACTTCCCGAGCACGAAACAACAATTCAAAAAAGAGGAACTGTGTTACCAATAATGAACAACAGCCCAACCAAGTGAACTGGGTAAGTGACCGACACAACACCATCGACTTTTCGAGCACTTAGCAACAGTTCGAAACCAATGAAACGGTACAATACCGAGTCCTAAGTTGAAGCACACCTATGGGCAACAACAAAAATCCAAGAGGAGAGTCGAATACAATATTCGACTTCCGAGAAAATAAGAATCCTTCTCACTAAGGGAGAACGATCTATTCATAACAAAAGGAGAGCACAAGCTCATCCAAAAGAATAACCATGGCAAAGGTTTTATAAAAACTATTCGAGGTGTGAAGGGTCATGTCCGAGCGTATTATCTAAACATACAAGTTCGAACACTAAAAACAAAACAACACCAAAGAACAAACAATTCAAACAAGAAACAAATTCTGCATAAAATACAGACAAAGTATAATACAATTTATACAAATAAGATCGTTTGGTAAAGTATAAACGAGAATGAATTCAAAGCGTCAAACCATTAAGGGGAATTTGAAAACCTTTAACTCAAGATTTGAAAATCTTCATGGGATTTCCCTAACATACAACTAACACGGGTGAAGCCTTTCATACATCATCTCATTAATCACCATTCAACACCCTTCCCTAAAGAAAATCGAACTCGAGAAAAAGTGTAAATGCAGAAATCGCAAGGTTAAAATTTTTATAAAATTAAAAATTAGGCAATCCTAACTAATATTTAATAATGTCTTTAACATGATATTTAGCCGAAGTATTTTTACCTATTTCTTTCAAAATATAGACATTATCAGAAATTTTATCTATTATTTCGCATTTAACGAATTTAGGAGCAAGTTTAGCCGAAAAATAAGCCGGAGCGTTGGATTGAACAAAACTTCTTCTCCAAACAACATCACCTATACCAAACGAAATGGCTTGCCTACCTATATTGTAGCTACGCGCATTACGCTTATAAGCTTTAACTAAGTGCGATTGAACCCTAACAAAAATTTCACTTAAACATTTAAGTGAAGTAGCAAAACTATTTCTATTTCCAAGTTCCAATTGATCCAAATTTTCAATGGAATCACTAATATGATGTAGAGAAGCATCAATAACTAACTCTCTACCAAACATAAGAAAATTAGGAGTGAAATCAGTAGAAAGATTTACACTACTATTTAAGGCAAGCTGCACATGAGGCAGAAGTTTAGACCAAGTACGTTGATCGTTATTAACATAGCAAGATATACAAGTTTCGATGGTTTTATTATATCTTTCAACAGGATTATTCTGAGGAGTGTACAAAGTGTTATAAAATATTTTAGTAATATTATAGCTCTTCATGAAATCGACGAAGTGTCTAGAGGTAAATTGAGTACCGTTGTCACAAACTAAAATTTTAGGACAACCAAATTTAAGAAATATTTCTTTTTCGAAAAGTTTACAAATAGTTAAAGTAGTGGCTTTAACCATGGGAAAAACCCAGCAATATTTAGTGAAAACGTCAACAACTGAAAGAATGTATTTATGACCCGAATAACTTTTAGGTAAAATTCCAATAATATCAACAGAAAGCATAGTCATGGGGAAATCTACTTTTTTAGGGTTTACCATTAATCCAAAAGGGGGAGAAGTACTATGCTTATAAGCTTTACATGTGTCACAGTTTTTAATATAAGAATGGACATCATTAAACATTCCTTTCCAAAAGTAATGTTGTTTCAATTTACCAAGAGTTTTATGAACACCAAGATGACCAGAATTAATTTCATCATGGCTCGAACGAATAGTATCCAAAATATGTTCTTTGGGGATAACTATCTTCCAATTTAACCTACTATTAGGGTTGAATTTACTTTTACAAAATCTATACAAAATGTTATCTTCTATTCTAAAATTTTTATATCTGGAGGGAAATTTTTGACATTGTATAAATATCTTTTTATACCAAGGGTCATTAATATCATCGTCAGGATGAACGAAATTTACGGGGGAAGCAAAATTTTCAGAAATTTTAATTCTAGATAAAGCATCAGGAACTACATGTTGGGAACCTTTTTTGTGAATAATATTAAAAGTGAATTGTGAGATTCTAGCGGCCCAACGAGCCAAACGTCCACTAGGATTAGTCAAACCCAAAAGCCATTTCAAGCTGGCATGGTCAGTTATTACTGTAAATTCCATACCTTCAATATAAGGTCTAAAATGTTCTATTGATTCTAAAATGGCAAGAAGTTCACGTTCTGTCGTACTATAATTACGTTGACATTTATTAAGAGATTTAGAATAAAAGGCAATAGGATGTTGATCACCATTATCATCCTCTTGACTAAGAACACTACCAATTCCTACGGCACTAGCATCGCAGTGTAAAAAGAAAGGTTTTTCGAAATTTGGACACTGTAAAACAGGAGATGAAATTAACGCGTGTTTCAAATTATTAAAGGCAATTTCGGCATCATCATTCCAATCTAAAGCTTTCTTAGAATTCTTACTACCACCAGTTAATTTAGTTAAAGGGGAGGCTATATTTGCAAATTCTTTAATGAATCGACGATAATAGGAACACAAACCAAGGAAACTTCTCAATTCTTTAATAGTTTCCGGTCTAGGGAAATTCTCTATAGTATCTAATTTGGAAGGATCAGTGTGTAAACCTTCTTTGTCAACAAGGTAACCAAGATAACGGAGTCTATCTTTGCAAAAGTTACATTTCTTTAAATTAACAGTTAGGCCAGCCTGTTTAAGTATTTTATGAATTTTGAATAAGTATTCTAAATGAGTCTCAAAATCGTTATTTACCAAACATAAATCGTCTAAGTAACAAAATAACACATTATCGAATTCAGGGCCGAAAAGTTTATCAACTAGGCGCTGTAATTCAGCCGGGGCGTTGGTAAGACCAAACGGCATACGAAGGAATTCGAATAATCCTTTGCCGGGGACAACAAAAGCTGTTTTCTCACGAGAGGAGTCTTCCAAAGCTATTTGAAGAAAAAGCTTTTCTCAATATCTAAAATATATATATATAAAAGATCAATGGTACTAATAAATTTTGCATCACGAAGGCTATCTAATATTCTAGAGGGGTAAGGTAACGGATAAGAATCCTTAATAGTTATAGAGTTAAGTTTACGAGAATCTAAACACAAACGAGTTCCACCATCCTTCTTCTCAACAGCAAGAACTGGTGAACACCAAGGAGATTTAGAGGGTTGAATAATTTTTTCTTTAAGTAAAACTTCTACTTCATCGTACAATTCTTTTTGCTTCGCGGGACTCAAAGGCCAATATCGTTGCTTAAATGGTTCACTAGTGACATTGATTTTATGTTGAACAAGATGAGTAAGTCCTAAGCCATTCTTTTCATACGATATGTCTTCAAAAAGTGAAATTATTTTATTAAGTTTAAGATTCTCAGAAGGAGATAACTCGGCAGCTGAGGTAATAGAACAACTAACAATCTTATCTTTTAAGCACTCATCACTAATTCTAGAAATGTCTTTAAATAAATCTTTGGCTAAACAAAATTTCTTCCAAAAGTCAAAACCTAATATTATAGAGTAACTAAATTTGGGTATTACTAAGAAAGTTACCACATGAGTTAAATTATTACAAGTTATTGGGAGTTTCATAATACCAACAACATCTTGACCTGAGCCATCAGCAGTAAAAGCCTTATCTTGAAAAGTACAAGGAAGAGATTCTAATTTATATCCTAAGGCGATAAATTTAGTATGACTATTCAATCCTAGAATACAAGCAGACGCACCACTATCCAATAATCCTACACATTTAAAGTTATCAAGAGAAAATTCCAAAAAGGGTCTATTATCGTTACTTTTAGTATATAAAACAGGAGCAACAAAAAATGATTTTAAATAATTAATCCAATCGCGGAATTCGCGTTTGCGAATGGAATCGTCAGGTTTAAACGAGTGTTCAATAATTTTCTTCACCGAGTCATTACGACTTTTAGTCAAAAGTGATGCTCGATGGAGTCCAACTAGTTTTTTGAATTCGCATCAATTTTGGGTGTTTGTTTACAATCACACGTTTTAGAAGTAAAACCTGGTTTTCCGCATTTAAAACAAACTATTCCTTTAATTTTGGTACAAGCTTTAAATAAATGGCCTGGTTCTTTACATTTAAGACAAACTGTAATCTTAGGCTCGACTGCGCTGACTACAGCAGCCTGAGGCTTTTGTTTAGAGTCTTTATGAGACCTATCTACAAGGGCTTCAAGCTCTTTACCAAGGTCAACAAATTTGTCTAACGCTTTAATAGGCCTAGCAAAAACATAAGGTTTATACAACGTTAACATATTATGTCTGACAAGAGAAACTAAAACCGATTCGGATGGTGGTGAAGCCATACGACTTGCTAAATCTAAGATTTCAGTAATAAAATCGGGAAGCGATTCACTTAATTTTTGTTTTCTAGAACGAAGTTCGTTTTCTAATAAAAATTCATAATCCGGTTTATCAAAACGTTTTAAAAGAGCAGACTTAAGGTCACTCCAAGAAGCTATAAAAGGTCTAACAGTGCGAAACCACTTTATCGCAGTATTAACTAGTAGATCAGAAAAGGAACCTACCAGGAGAAACTCATCAAAACCTCTATGAAGGAAATATTCCTCAACCTGAACAATAAAATCTCTAACACAAGTTTTCCCGTCAAAACTAATCTTACTTTTCCTTAAATCAAACAATTTAAAATTCGAAGATATATTCTTCTTCACTTCTTCATTCGAAGCATTAATTGAAGTCAACGGAGGAGCAATTGTCGAAGAATGCACGAAAGGATTCGGGATAGCAGAGAAATCCAGAACATCTGAAACAATAGGATCAACCTGAGTACCCATTGTGGTGCGACTGGTGTCTTCAATGGGGGCATGCGGCTCCACACTCAATTCAGGAAACTGCACTCCTACGCTAGACATAGTTGCAACTCAAACTAAAATTTTCAAAAAGAAAACAATTTCTAAAGTCCCAAGATTACTGAAATAAAGATAATCCAAAGTCCAATCCAAATTCAAAATGAACGGAAACAACAGTCGAGAATTTTTTTTTTTTTTTTTTAAGTCCCAAGTCAGAACTTCAAAGTCCCTGAGAAATCTTAAAAGAAATCTAAGTCTCAGATCAAGAAAATTCTCGAAGTAGAATTGTCTAAAATTCAACTAAGTAAATTCACTGTCAAAGACAAAAAGGTTCTAAGTTGATGAAAAGTTAAAAAATGATTTAAGTTGAAAGACTTCAAAAATGTTCCAAGTTCAAAGTTTATGAAATTATTCTAAAATATTCCAAGTTCAAAGTTTATGAAATTTTTCTAAGTCTCAGAACGCTAAAATTATTCTAAGTTCAAAAGTAGTCAAATTTTCTAAGTGTAAAAATTACAAAAATTTTCTAAGTCCCAGAATGCTAAAATTATTCTAAGTTGAAGAATGTAAGAAAATATTCTAAGTCTCAAGAAATGAGGTTATGTTAAATTATGAAACTAAAATGTGAGTTTTTTACTGAATTATCCGTACCAGGATGCAAATGGATATAAATATTACACTATTAAAGTTATACAGCAAGACAATAATAGCACATTAGGTAGTAAATGTTGAATAAAGGTTGTAAACTAAATGCGTTTACACCAACTCAATTGACAAAAGAGAATTACTCGCTAACGACAAAAGTTAAATTCAAAGTTACAGTAATTATTCACAATTAATTCCTTCAAAAGGTTAATACACTAGTTGTACACATCTTCCTAGACTCAATGATATTATATAACACAAACTCAATTGTTATGCTAGTCAAATACACAAACAACAGGTTATATTATATTTCTAATTAAACTTATAATTAAGTTTATACAATTCCAATAACAAAATGTTCTACAATGATTTCAAAACAATATTACCATGGATGCAGTGAGAATCCTAGTGAGCAAATAACAATAAATTAAGGCACTATTACAGTTCTGCATACCATCAGGTGAGGTGCAGTTAGTATGAAATTGGTAGTTTATACAAACAAAAACAAGCCTATTCAATGTCCCTGTTCGCTGAGCGACAAATGTAATATTTTTAATTGTTTCCTCTGAAGAAAACCAAATGCTATGCAAAAAATAGGATTTTGTGTCTGTAACGGGTTGAACCCAATAAAAATTTAAGTTTTTACCAGATAGATAGTTTATTTTCTAATTAATTCGGGCGCCACCTGGGCGGATAACCCAGGAAATACAATTTAGATAGCTCTAGGGTAAAACTATGGCTTTTAATCACAAGACCGGGAGTGGAAAGTCCACCTAGGCTCAAATTATGCCTGACTCATGGCCAGGTATCAAAATATAGAAAATCTAATATTGCTCACTTGCATCCAGGTCAATTAGTTCAAGTTAAGGCTAAATTAACATTATTTTTAG
Source organism: Eilema caniola (assembly GCA_949126895.1). NCBI lineage: Eukaryota > Metazoa > Arthropoda > Insecta > Lepidoptera > Erebidae > Eilema > Eilema caniola. Next base: position 6,066,578 of record OX421467.1, read on the forward strand.
GTTAGGTTAGGTTATATAATGACACGCGGCGCCGGGGCCGCGAACGAAGCATGTCAAAAACGTGGCAAAATCGGCAAAACCCGGCCAAAAAGCACGCCAAAATCACGACGACAAAACACGTCAAAAAGCTCGTCAAAGATCTCGTCAAAGATCTCGTCAAAGATCTCGTCAAAGATCGGGTTCTCTAAAGCGCAACCCTGTAAACAATATGTTCCGTTTAATGAAAATACTCTATCTAAAAGGGTGTCTTTTTTTTACAGAAATATGCTATTCTACTCACCGAAACGCCCTAAGTTTAGCGATCTGGAGAGCATCGCCTTTCAGGATCAACAAAAAATCTAAAACAATTTGAAAAATCAATTAGCCTCTGTGTGGTCGAACACGCGGTCGTAAAACGAAAATGTACTAATGCGAACCAAAACTCACCAAAATTACAAAATAAATGAGGCTAGGGTTCAACCACAACGCCGCGGCACCATCACCAGCATATTTCCTTCGGGAACAATTATAAAAGGCTCGGAACTAATTCAATTGTGTCAGCCATTGCTGGCGTCGCCGGTAGGACAAGCCTAGAGTATCTTGACAGCTCATCTATGATATGTCAAAATCTCAAACGTCAAATCACGTCCAATGTGAAATTTCTGAACACAATAAACCATAGATGCTAAAATAGTCTGTGGCAAAGTGTTATCAACACTAAAAAACCATGTAATGTTAAGAATACATTACAATATTAATATTAGCAACCGAAATTATCCAAATTACTAATATTCCCTCTAACCCCTCCAACTAAGCTAAATTGCTTGTGCTAGGAGTGGGTTCACATCGGTATTGTTATGGCCAGGATTCGAACCCGGGACCTCTCGATTGTGAGGTCGCCTCCTAAACCACTAAGCTGCACACATAAAATTATTCAGAGTCAAATGCTTACCAGATGTGCAGTAGCCAAATTCATGCTTCTTTGATTCAGATTTATTGACAGGATTAGGAGTAGCAGTAGTAGTCTAGTAACTACAGCAACGTAATAAGATAATAATACAGTGACAAAAGCTATGACAAGAGTATTTACTACATGTATGTAATGTGTGGTACTGTGGTCTCACCCTTATGTGTTTTCATGTGTGTGCGCAGGTTTCCAACCGTGCTGTATGTGCGTTCACACCCTTCATATTCACATTTGTACCTCGCACTGTTGTCTTCCTGTTTCCTCTTGCCCTTATCCATGTTAGCCGTTGTTTCAACATTCGACTTTGGCATATCTGATGCTGTGTCATTGTGACTAATAAAAAAAAAGAAAACATTCATGGGTATTCTATATTCAAACTCCTAAACTGTGTTCGACAAAAACAAGCTAAATATTGTGTGGGTGTTAGATATTTTTTGTTTGTTCTCAACACTTACATTCTTAATACTTATAGCCAATTATGATAAATATATAACCCTAGTACCTCTTTTATTTAAGTTCTTGAAATGTATTTCACAAAAATGTATAAATTTATATTATAATAGTCAAATTCAAGACAGGTTAGTAGCATGTTTATCTTGAGTTCTGGATAATAACTTTCTTTGAGCCACTTTGAGGCTTGAACTATGTGTGTGTACAAGCAATTTGTTGATTGACGTACCTCTCACTCGCCTTTCAATGGTGTACTCATTGGTAGTACAAAATTAGGATATTCGCATCACATCGTGATGGTAATGTACCAAAATAGAATGCCCAAAAACGATAGATCCAGTAAAAGACCACTTATACGTATTTCAGAAAGTGCGAGCGAGATAGCAAACTATTGACAAACAGCTGATTGAAGTAAAGCACAGCACTGAAGATACGTAACAATTGAATTATTTCAATCAACCGTGATGAAAAACAAACATAGGTACAATTTTACTTACGCCGAAATTTCAATGTTTTCTTTAATGTCCTTGAGATTGATTTCGTTTTCCAAAGTTACGCCACTTTCAGGAGCTTTCCCATCCAAAGTACACCCTCGAAGATTAACAATGTCTTTAGCAACTTTTCCAAAATTTGTTTCTGTTTTTATTTTATTTGAAAGTTGTTTTGTGAGCGGGCTGAGAGAGTTTTGTGTCTGATTAATGAATAAGTTGCTGTCACCTGGCCATGCGGCCATATTTAGTGTTTAGATGAAAATGTCAAAGTCAAACTCAAATTGGCATTTACAACTGTCAAAAGGTGTATTATTTTGATCACTAGTTCACATAATCTTACATAGATAGCGCTAATATCAAATATTTCTAGAGAGAGCTACCGCTATGGGAGGTAAAGTAGGCGCCTGTGCCCTCTCTGAGGACTCCCAGCGGAACTCCCGTTATAATGAACACCACTTGTTGTCTGCGCGGGCAGTGCGTCGACCGCACGCCCTACCATTCACGCGAATGTATCATCTTCATATTCGTACAATAATTCGCGTCTAAAAGTGTGTCGCTCCGATATATTATTTTTATTTATAGTTTTTTAATCAATTTATTATAGTTCAATAAAAATGTGTTCAAGAACTTTTCATATTTACTTTTATTTGGTGAGTAAAGATTTTCTTTATTTAACTTTAGTTTATAGTAATTTAATTTTAGTAGCTACCTATTTTAGTTAACGGTTTTAAAATTTTACTTAAAATTAATTATAAATTTATATGTATTGTTTCTGAAATGAAATTTAAATACAGATACAAACTAATATTTTCAACCTTTCTATATAGTTTATTAATTGAAAAAAAAAGACATATTTTCATTGTGTTTGATATCGGATATATCTATATACCTAATACAGATGTAGATATTCCGATACCGAATATTATTCGATATCGTAGATTTTCGGTAATAAATTTAGGGTCGAACTTCAGGAAAAATGGTCATAATATTCATTTGAAATCTTTATCTATGTAACTTTCTAAAACAAACTTTACTTATGTAATCTTGTTAAGTTTTGCAATATATTTATTGTTATGTATTTACTAAAAAACTTAAAACATGTCTGTTTATCACATAACATCATTAAAAACAACCAACATAATAAGTCATTTATTCTACATGGTTGACTGACTCATTGCTTATGCATTTGGAACGGACGAGCTGTTCAGAAGATAGGTAAAAAGTATAAAACAGTGGGTGAAGTTTATCTTTAATTTACTGTTACCCACGGCACCCATTCGCCAACAAGCGCATTAACGTATCATTAGCAGAGCTGTTGAAGGTTGCTGACCGACATCGTGAATGTTCTATATTTTGTTAAAAAGACTGTTTTTTTTTATGTGAACTATGGATACCTAAGAATACTTTTCCCAGTGACGGTGACCACTTGCGTCAGTCGGTAGGAGGCTCACGTGTCGCCATTCCAGTCAGTCCTTCATGATGAGTCTTACCGCTGCCGCTACCACCGCGTGCCTTGCGCTTGGTCGCATAAATAGTTTCTTCCACTCTACCATGATGTCCCTGTTCTCGCGCTGCCTTTCGCCACCGATATAGCAGCGAAAGAGCTCTCACCTCTAAATGCCATGGTAGGCTTCCAGCAAGGACATTCGCCGCGTCGAAGGATATCGTACGGTAGCCTCTGTTGACCTTATTGGCAGTCATACACTGTGGAGTGTGCAACCTCCGAGCATTGTTGACTTTCCGGGTCTCCACCCAGACACCAAGGGCCACGAACGGCACGATCTTCCCAAAGATTCTCCTGCAAGAGCCATACCGACCCCTCATGTTAGCGAGAGCCGCGTCAGAGACGCAGATGTGCCCTTCAATTTGGGAACCAGACTTCAGAAAGTTCCATGAGCCGTCGAGTACGAGCTAATAGGAATTCCGTCCACTATGAGACTGAATTCCTCAGGTGACACGTTACGTTTATAGGCCCACGGAAGAACTGGATGACCCCCATGAACCCTCCCTGGATCCGCCACTGATAATACCTTATAAGAATATCCCATCTGCTTTTATTAACCTTGTTGTTGGTAATTTAAGAGCGGGGCTCTTATCAGAGTATACCAATATTTTAGCGACCGATTCATCCATACTTAAAAAACTATCTAGTTTAACTAGATAGTTTTTTAAGTATGGATGAATCGGTGGATGGATGTTTGTCACTCTTTCACGTAAAAAATACAGATTGGATTTTAATGAAACTCTACAATAATATAGCTTATACAACAGAATAACATATAGGCTACAAATTATAACGATAACCGATATTATGTCGGTAACCGGTATCAACGTGGGCGGAGCCGTGGGCAAAAGCTAGTTTTGAATAAAAGTACTAAAATTAACAACCTAAGTTCCTATGTTGATCGGCACCCTCTCGAAGCCATACTAGAAGCTTTGATTAGTTCTACAAAGCACTAAGTTATAAGTGATAATATATCCTAAAATAAATAAATAAGTGATTAAATATGAGCGATAAAATAAGAATGACCGTAATTTTAACCACTGTTTTAGCTATTATTTATAATATACAGCCACCTCAAGTCCCATTTCACTACTTCATGTTACAGGATGTCGATAAACCAAGTAAACCGCATATCTATGGTTGAACATTTATGAATAACATGTCGAACGTGCACGCTTGAATTGAAACCACAAAGCGACGTACTAGCTAGAGAAAATTACGACCATGTGCTGGTTGAACTAAACCATCAACCAGGAAACCATAATACATAATACGTAGGTATCTAAAGTTTTATAGTGCACTTGTTCGATCATAAAATTAATTTTATCAATGAACTAGAACCACAACCACAAAAGAATGCTGCGAATAATTTTATAGTTGTTTAATGCACTATCATTTATTAAGTTATACCGAAATTAGCAATTTATAAATAGCCTTATATAATAATGAGCTTAGTGTTATTATTTTAAAGAACTTCTCGTTATTGGGTATACTTAATATAAAGGCGTGTTGAAAAAAACCTCCTTGATGCATTGTGTTTCTTTGTAAAAGACGTTGCTAGTTTTGGTTAATGCATTGCCGAGTCATATTTTGGACTACTTGGATTCTTCCTAATTAGCAGAGAAAATGGTGGAGAGATGGTGAGAGTGAGTGGGGTATCATCTATGAACTATTGTGAAGTGGTCTGATACAGGCCTTCTCCCAAGGTGACCTTTGGTACAGCAACGACGAAATCCCCTTACTTCTGTTTTGCACTAGTATTACCGACCAGTGGTTTGTACCTATATGTTTGTATGCGTTCGTGCTCACTCGTTCTGGGTAAACGAGTTGACAGCTCTGAATATTTTTGTAATAAGATTCATTTTGAGTGCTCTAACATCACTTCGAGTTGGTCGTAAATCATCTAAAAGTGGATTTTGCAAAAAGTAACAAAACGGTTCATGCATATTTGTAAAGAGAATGTAAAATAATGTTTCCGCATGTTGGCTTAATGCAACACAGGTGTGCGTAGAGCTAGCAGCAGTTTTTCTTAGGCCGTGTTAGGTTAAAGCTTTTTTTTTTGTTTTCCATATTAGTTCCAGCAGCCTACCCGCCAGTAGGTATTACAGGGTGCCCGAATCTATCTTCTGGCTGATGATCCATTATGTAAAATAGCCCAGAAAATACTGAGAGACATGAAAGGGGAAACTTTTAAATTTCGACAATTTAAAAGATACCCAAAAGCTGCCTAGAATCTTCAATACAGTTAATTGTGCCAGTTTAGTGAATTAACACCAAGTTGATAGTTACTGCTAATGTTCAACAAAAGACAATATTACAAAAGTATTGCATACAGTCTGTAACACAGCAACTGTAATTACTGGCAATTGAAAAAGAGCTGCTGTGCTTACAGTTTTTATTCCCAGATTATTTTCTCATAAAATTTACCCAGTGTGTGAATCTGATTGTACTATAATGTAGAAGCAGTAACATTTAATGATCATACGCGTTACTCTATGACCTAAATCACAAAATAAATAATAGCACTTAATGACGTAATTAACTGAATAAAGTATAGGTGAACCAACGATTCCTTGAAATACAGAGAGCTAGAGTGCAAATTAAAGACAGTTTAGCTCGGTTTGAAAATATTGAAGGGACGATGGTGCTATCCTTTAATTATTGTTGCTTTGAATACATTTTGATTTTGGAATATTTCCACAGCGTAAATAATGTTTCTGAGTGTGATGTTACTTAACTATGCTCTACTCGGAAATCGAGTGTGAACTTTTATGACGTGGTCCCAGCGATCCCGATACCTTCGATTTGATGATGACCATCGAGAAGGAATGTTTCATTGACATTATATTTCGAACAGTGGTATCTATATGTAATGGTTTTGGGGTAACAATAATTAATTTTAAAGTTACTCCTCTTCATCAAGCGAATGGTATTTGTAATTCCAAACGCAGGCGTTTTTTTGAAAATAAACAAGGTTTTAATTTTTTTCTATGTATGCTCATAGCAAGTTACAACTCGGTCAAAGATTAAAGTTCACACTACAGTAGTGTAGTTACAATTTTAATACTAAGTATGTAACGTTTTTTAATCAGGAATTCACACAGGTTCTTTGGCATTCTCAGTAAGCACGGTATATTAGCATAGTTTCAACGTCCAAGTAATAAAAATGAAAGTTTCGATGCCATAAACACAATTGGCACTTAATGGCACTATTAGTAGAATTAATTCCACAGGCACGTCGCGTAAGTATATACGCTTGTTTTAAGCTTTGCTCGTAATGAAATCTGTAGTTATTTGTCGTGAAGTGTTGCGGTGTGTAAAAAGTGATTTTGTGTTATTATTTCAGCTAAATCTGTTTTCATAATGATAAAGTGGGTAAGTGGGGACAAAGTTGCGATGCTGAACTACTGAACGGCGAGAGCAGTTAAGATTCAACCGGAAACAGTCCTAAATTTCTTTCGAAGAAATGAATTTTAATGTACTTAATTCTAATGTACTCAATATTCTTTTTGTCAAATAAATTAAGAACTCTGATTAGGAGCGAATCGAATCTTGTTCGCAATTTCACCCAAGGCTATAAATAAGGCTTCTTTTATTTTGAAAACTTTTAACGAGTCAATTTACACATTACATTACACCTTGAAATAAAACTAGCCTCTTCGTCTCCATTTTTGCTGAAAAGCAAATAAATTAAAATATAAAATAAAATAAAATAGCGATTGCATTTAAAATTACTTTCAGAGGACATCCTTTCGAAGTAGTTTTTAATCAATTTAACTAGATACCTACCTGTTATCAGTTATACGGGAGCTAAAAATACTAAAAAACAGGTACAACGTTTTCACTTTAAGTAACGATACACACCGACTTAGATACCATCTGCACCGATTATTTAAAAAAAAGCCACACCAAAATAATGACTCAATGTATGACTCAGTCGACCTCCGAGGTATTTTTTTGCCTTTTGGGCATGTTTATTGATCGAAGTGTTGAGCTGATAAGGATAAAACGCTTTTAGCTCAACCGTATAGTTTTTATGTATGTAAAAACAAGTGCCAGCTACATGTATATACATTTTCTTAACATCCTAGTTCCACTGACATTGTTGTAGAAAGTCACACTTCTAGTCAATATTTAAACCATGGCTAATTCTTGACAAAGTAAACAGTGAAACTATTAAAACACGTACGGTATCTCAAGCTTTCGGAATATTTTTTAGTTGTAATACTTATTATGAGAAATGTAGCTTGTGCCGTACTACAATGTTAACTCGCAAATCAAAGTGAATCAAGCTTTGATAATAAAGTCGTTCAAAAACGTGTTGTCCATTACAATAGACCCAAGAGATCGCTAAACACTTTCTCTGCTTTTTCTTTGACGTGTTTGTCCACTGGGACTTTCAGTGATACAATACAATTGCTAGTATAGTCCTATATTAATCCTCAGAGACATACTATTGCATCAAAGGGGTCTTCGTCTTGCATTTGTATTATTAAATAATGAAAGGCCTACGTGTGATGCAATATCTTAATGTTTATGAATTTAGAGTTGTAAGTTGTAATGGTGTTGCTAATGTATGGTTACTTTAGATAAGCTTAAAAGCACCACTTGCCTTACATTAATGTTCGAACATCGACCTCAAATTGGAGCTTAAAAAGGAGACAAACGTCGAGTTATAAAGGTTGTTTGTTGCAGTTGAAATCTTGAATATGTAATGATGAACTATAAAATTATTTTTTTTAAAGTTCACGTTCTATGCTTGGCGGTTTCTAGGGTGTTGATAATTTTTTAATGTGAAACATCTTTTGGCGGGCGTTTTGAGTAATACCAATTTGTATCATGCCATGCCGGTAAAGATGTCTACGTTCTCGTGTGACATATATAACACAGCACCAAGCTAATTCACTTACCCATTTAAAAAACTGGGAGTGCCGGCAGAAGTGAAAACATTTTCTTTTTTTCTTTCTTCGTTATATACATAGAAAAAGATAAAAAAGAACATACCATACCATACCTATAATATAGCGCTAATCATAGAACCTATCACTTATTTTCTGCTAATTTTCTGTCAGAAGAAATTAATAAATTATGAAAAGAAAAAATAATCACAAAAAATAATAAATTACAGAAAGAAAAAATAATCATAAAAAGTAATAAATTACAAAAAGAAAAAATAATCACCAAAAGTAATAAATTATAATAAGAAAAAACAATCACAAAAAATCCCTGAAGGCCAGGTGGTTTGAACCCGATACTATCTGAAACTATAAGGTCTTACAGTCGAAGTGCTTACCGTTTAAGCTACGACGCTATCTGTTGTAAATTGCAAAATAGATAGTCTGTACCAATCTTGTATGACGTCAGTCGTCGGTTACGGTTCAAAGGTCAACTAATCCTGACGCTTCCTTAACATTTTACACCCATCCAACGCCGCTAAAGAAGTTTTCACTTCAAAAAACTTGTAAACAACTTCATTAATTTACATGTGTCCAGCGTAACAGTACAGGCACATTTCTTATAAACAACACAATACAAATTTCACAAAGGTTGATGAAGTTACAAAATAAAAGACATCAAAACAATAAATAAAATGACATCACATTTATTATTTGGAAGATTCGGGTTTTGCATTAAAGACAATATACACTTGACACTTAACAAATGAAGTGACTAGTGAGTTCAATGACATGTTACTCACACATGACCTAGAAATCTGAGGCCTGACACTTTCTTCTTGAGGGTCTTTTCGATTCACTGCACAATACCACGTTACCCTTTCATTTCCAACGAAATGAAATTTACACCGCATATGGATATTGTACAGGATATTTTAACTAATTGAGCCATTATGATTTTAAATTGATGTAGTCATTAAAATTTAAAAGGGATGTACCAACATTCGTGATCACGTATCCGGTGATTAATATCTTAGTAGTATACAACCTACTTGTTCTACTAAAAAGTAAATTGAGATATTTAATATTTATTCAAAGTCATGAATATTTAATACTTGATGTAATTGACGCATTAAGGGTTGATTTCGTCCTGAAAAATTCAGATTGAAAAATCAATCTTAATTGTTATTTTGATAGTAGGGTTTCTGATTTTCCTGTTTAGTATTTTCCTGTAAAGTTGGTAATGAACGAACTAAAGATATTAATAATTATTGGATTTTTCTTCAGGTATCTGTACAAAAATGTATGAATTCTTTGATGAGTTTCACTTAAATAGGCTTATGTGTAAGGCCTATACCTGGTTTATGTATAAAATAAATATAATAGTATTTGTTTTAATGTGGCCACAGATACCTTAAATCATAAAAGGGTACTTAATTTCTTGTGACCGCTGCTAACCAATAGATATAGACAAGAAAAAGGACTGGTTTTGTTAGACATTGACCTGTGGGTCTGTGACAGCGGGATCTATGTCATTCGGCCACGACATACATACCGTCCCACGAAAGGCAACTCACGCGCTGCCGATGAATTCGTGCTATCACCAATCATATTTTATTCTTATACCTATTTTGTTATTTTATATTGTCGTGAATCCCACAAGAAAAAACCTAAATGTCAAATGTAAAACGTCAATTGTATCTGTCAAATATTTATTTTTTTAGTCAATATAACAGCGATGGCGCATACACACGTTCTTTTATTATAACATCTAAGACCCCGCAATTTTAAGACTTCTATGGCCATGTTGGGCCACATTTGGCGACCGTGATATGTGGGCAGTAATAAGAATCGCAATATAAACGCCGCGCCGAGCTGCATTTGTGAAATTAGTTGCGAAATATAGATTGAAGATCGCATCTACGAACCGGCGCAATCCTGCGCTGCGACACAAAATGGCGACTCCGGTGGCAATGCAGCGGGAACGTGAACAAATCAGGCGCATCGTAACTCGAAACATTCAAAATATAGAGGCAGCCATAGGACGAAGCGAGCATAGCAGTGCCATTATAGACTTTGAATTTCTGCAAGAAAAAATGGCACGCCTCGTGATTCTGGATAGGAAAATTCAAGAGCACATGTTAACAAATGATGATTTCGACGAGGCCACGTACCAAGCTGAAGTAGACACTGCCGAAACCTATAACTATCAATGGGTGTCAATACGTCACAGGATGCAATTGAACGTTTCGGCAAAGGTATCTGGGGGAAAGACCGAAGAAACCACGAAGACGGTCCGAAATTACAAGCTACCCCAAATAGTCTTCAAGCAGTTCGACGACAAGCCTCTGAACTGGCTCGGTTTTTGGGGCCAATTCCGAAAAATACACGAGGATGAATCCATCACAGCAGAAGACAAGTTCCAGTATCTCATCCAGGCCACTAAGGAAGATAGTAACAGCCGGAGCCTGGTGGAGAGCTTCCCACCAACAGCAGAAAACTACACAAAGGCAGTCGAGCAGCTGAGACAACGCTTTGGACGGGAGGAAATTTTAATCCAGGTTTACGTTCGTCAACTATTAGGACTCATTTTAAATATCGACAAAAATGTAATATCTTTAAAATCACTTTATGACAAATTAAGCAGCTATCTATTATCTTTAGAATCTTTAGGCATTGTAAAACAAAAATATGAAACTATTTTGTACCCACTTGTAGAATCTGCTATCCCAGAGACACTTCTTGTCGCCTGGAATAGGTCAAACACTGATCAGTCGAGTGATCAGCTAGCCAAATTGTTGAATTTTTTGAAATGTGAAGTCGAAACTGAAGAGCGTATAAAGTTGGCAAGGTCTGATTTTAACTGTGTAGGTACTAGCACCTCTTTCAACAGTAGTACAACAGAGAGCAGCTTGCCAACAGCAGCAGTCCTAGTGTCGAACGTGAAGGCAGGTAAGGAAGTCCAATCTAATTGTTGTTTTTGTGATAAAAATAATCATCATATGTTCGAATGTAGCAAGGCCAATAAACTTTCGTTACAAGAAAAGACAGAAATAGTAAAGAGGAAAGGTTGTTGCTACATATGTCTCAGAAAAGGGCACATGGCTAGTCGGTGTAAGGCCTTTATACAATGTTTGTTCTGCAAGAAACGGCATTTGCTTATTATGTGCCCAGAAGTACATAAGAGAGAGGGCAATAAAAGTTTAGAGAACGTTACTTGTGCCAGAAATATAACTACGACTCTTTTACAGACGCTGACAGTCAACATTTCATATAAAGGGAAGGTTGGAAAAGTGAGAGCATTCATAGACAGCGGAGCACAGAGGTCGTACGTGAAAGCTGCAGTTGTCAAGAAATTGGGACTGCAGCCGACTGGCACAGAACGCTTAGGTCACACATTATTTGGAGGTGTAGAAGAACCGGATCAGGTATACAAGCGCTTTGAATTACAGGTGAGTGACATAGACAACTCATTTTCTATTCAGATCAAAGCATTACAGAAATCTGATGCCTTATGTGGACACCTGCCCAAAATCCAAGATGTGGCTTTAATAAAGAAATTGAGAGACATGAGTATTAAGATCAGTGATATAGATATTGCAGACACTGAAATAGGTCTCTTGATTGGGTCAGATTTTATAGGGTCCATACTTACTGGTAATTTGGTACATTTAGATAACAACCTGATGGCTGTTAACACCAAATTAGGATGGACATTACAAGGCCCAATACAAAGTACAGCTACAGTCAACACTTCAAGTGTTTCATGCTTTCCAAAAGCAAATCTTGATGATTTGTGGAATATTGAGTTATTAGGTATTAAAGACCCCTACGAAAAGCGAAAGAAAATTGAAACGGAGATTGAAACTTTAAGTGTATTCAACAACAATGTTTCAGTGAATGCACAAGGCCGTTACGAAGTCTCGCTGCTGTGGAAGGAAGGGTGTCCGAAGCTCAACACGAATTATGGAGTCGCATGTCAGAGGCTGCAGTCGACAACTGAAAAGTTGAAAGTTACAGGTAACCTAAATATTTATAATCAGATCCTAGAAGAATGGAAGAAGGCTGATATTATTGAGAAGGTTACAGATGATGACAGAAATAAAGGTCACTATATACCACATCACAGCGTTATTAAACCCACAAGTTCATCGACCAGAGTACGCCCAGTTTTTGATGCATCTACAAAGGACAAAAATGGGTGGTCCCTGAACGACTGCATGAATAAAGGTATTAATATGATAGAATTGTTACCAAGACTATTAATACAATTTAGAAAAGGCACTTATGGAGTTGTCTCTGATATTAAGCAAGCGTTTTTGCAAATCTGTGTTACAGCGGAAGACAGAGATTTCCTTAAGTTTTTATGGTGGGAGGATCCAGAGGCGTGTGACAAGCTAGTGACATACAGACACAAGAGAGTAGTTTTTGGAATAACTTGTAGTCCATTTATATTGAGTGCTACAATAAGGCATCATTTGGAAAAGCACACGAAGAACTACAAGGGAACTACTGAAAAGCTGAAAGAGTGCTTTTATGTCGACAACTGTGTAGCAAGTTTTGATTCTGTTAAAGAACTGAACACTTTCATTTCAGAAGCAAGGGTGATCATGGCAGAAGGAAAATTTGATCTGCGAGGATGGGTGACAGCCCCATATCGAATTGATGACACAGTTGCAGTTTCAGTGTTGGGATTAACATGGGATACAGTAAAGGATGAACTTCACTGTAATATGAATGTAAGTGAGATCATACCAGATAAAATAACTAAAAGATATGTGGTCTCCATTACTCAGCGTGGCTTTGACCCACTTGGATTTGTTTGTGGAGCAACATTGATCCCACGTCTTATTATGCAGAGAATCCATGAACAGAAAATTGACTGGGATGAAGAAATACCCACAGATTTGGCGCGGGAATTTAAAGATTGGTTAAAGACAGCCCATTTGATTAACCAATGTTGTTTCCCAAGGTGCATGTCAACAAAACCGGTGGAGAAATGTGAAACCAGTCTTCATGTATTCTGTGATGCAAGTCAAAGAGCATATGCAAGCTGTATATTTTTGAGAACACAACAAGACAAAAGGGTGGATGTACAGCTGGTCATGGCTAAGAATAGAGTAGCTCCAGCAAACAAAGAAATGTCTCTACCACGATTAGAATTGATGGGAGCGCTTATAGCAACTCGATTGTATAAAGAAGTGATAGAATCTGGACTATTGGCAAAATGTAAGAAGTATAAAGTTTATTTCTGGACTGACTCAGCTGTGGTACTAGCATGGATCAAAAGACAGACACAACGGAAACCATTTGTATCTAATAGAGTTAAAGAGATATGTACTAGCACAGACAGCAATGACTGGCACCATATACCTGGAGAAGTCAATCCAGCTGACCTACCATCAAGAGGATGTTCTGCAAAGAAGTTATTAGAAAGTAGATGGCAGGAAGGCCCAGTCTGGCTAAAGTATAAAATTGAAGATTGGCCAATATCAAAGATTGACAATTGTAATGAAGAGTTGGTGTCAGCAGAAAGAAGTCAGAGAGCAGTGGTCAATACAGAAGTCACATGTGAACCATTCAGTCATAGATTGATGCATTTTTCGAAATTCAACAAAATAGTCAGAGTAGTAGCATGGATGTTAAGATGGAGTTGCAACATAAGAAGAAAATTTAATGTTCACCAGTCAGACATCACCAATGATGAATATATAAATGCAGAAAAGGTTCTGATTAAATTGTTGCAGAAAGAGAACTTCAGCCAAGGAGCAATGCCAAACAATTTGAACACCATGGTTGATGAAGAAGGGATCTTAAGAGTAAAGACAAGACTAGAGTTAAGTCACGAAGACAAGGAGTTTGTGAACCCGGTACTGTTACCTGGAAGGAATGAAATTGTAGAACGGCTAGTAAGGCAAAGACATGAGAAACTCAATCACGCAGGGACACAAATCTTAATGTCAGAGCTCAGAAATGGTTTCTGGATTTTGAACATAAGACGTCTCGTCAAGAAGATTGTATCGAAATGTGTCATTTGCAAGAGGGACAAGTGTAAGCACTATGAAGTTCCAGAAGCTCCGTTACCTACAGACAGAATTGAAGCAACAGCTGCGTTCCAGGTTACAGGAATTGATCTAGCGGGACCAGTGTATCTTCGAGACCAAGGAAAATGCTGGATAGTACTGCTAACATGCGCTACATACAGGGCAGTCCATCTAGAACTCGTAGAATCGTTATCAAGCAGCAGCATGCTCATGGCTCTACGTCGTTTCATAGCTCGGAGAGGTCGAATTAATGTTATTTTTACAGACAATGGTGGAAATTTCCAGGGCTGCTCGAATCTCATGAAAGAAGTCAACTGGGCGGAAGTAGAAGCTGCAACATCCACCATCACGCCGACCATTAAGTGGCGGTTCATACCTCCGCGAGCTCCGTGGTGGGGAGGATGGTGGGAGAGACTCATCAAGGTAGTGAAGGAGATGCTAAGAAGAATACTAGGTAAGGAATCTGTCACTTGGATAGAGTTGTCCACACTACTGTGTGACTGCGAAGCAGTCATCAATAGCCGACCTTTGACATATGTAGCAACAACTGATGATTCCCTGAAGCCTCTCACACCCATGATGTTTTTGCAACCTTTGCCGTCTAATGAAACACCTGATTTAGACCAAATTGATGCTAAAAGTCTTAATGTGCGCCTACAATATTTACAAAAGTTGCGGGAAGATTTTAGACAACGTTTTAGAAATGAATATCTTGCTTTAATATGTAGTAAGAACAGGTGTAAGCCAAACTTTCCAAAAGTTAATGACATAGTTCTCATAGAAACTGAATCTAAGCGATTATATTGGCCATTAGGTATTATAAAAGAACTGTACACAGGTGCCGATGGTCACAGCAGAACAGCGAGAGTGCAGACTGCGACTGGCGAGTGGGTAAGAGCTGTACAGAGGCTGTATCCACTCGAGTTGACCACGGTCACTGAGGAGTGGCGCAGAACATCGCAAGAGCAAGGTAAGTCTGACACTGTTTCCGATAGGGAGGCCAGTTCAGACACAGATGCGAATCTAGACCAAGCCACTCAACCATCCTGTGTAGTTACTAGACATGGTAGATCTGTTAAGATACCGCAACGATTTTTAGACTAATATTTTGTAACTAAATGTGATATTAGTAGAAGGTATTTAATGTAAGACAGATATTTAATATAAGAATGACATTTAATAGAAGGACATAATTTGTGTAATAATTTGACTGAGAATGTATAGGACTTGACAATGTATACTTTATACTGTGATATTATTTTATGTGAATGTTGTAGAACATTTTGTTGTATATTTGTATGTGGATTCGATACATTGTATCAAGATTTTATAATTATAATTTATTTCATAAGACTATTCTGTAAAGGTATCAGAACATGCTTGTGTAGGAATTTTAAGTTGAATTATTATTGTATGTCGAATTTTGAATTGTAAACTTTGTGCGCGGGGAGGATGTCGTGAATCCCACAAGAAAAAACCTAAATGTCAAATGTAAAACGTCAATTGTATCTGTCAAATATTTATTTTTTTAGTCAATATAACAGCGATGGCGCATACACACGTTCTTTTATTATAACATCTAAGACCCCGCAATTTTAAGACTTCTATGGCCATGTTGGGCCACATATATAAGTATGAAAATTGATTTGTAAATAAGGTAACTTAAAGTTACAACGGGTAATACTTTTAACTACAATACTCATCCTTTGTGTGCAAGTACACATAATATCTTCAAAAACAGGTTATACCTACCTACTATTTTAACGTTTGAAATTATATTATTATCCGAACTAAATGTGTGTACCTACCAAATATTAGATCAATCAGTCAACAGGAATGGGGACTAATTTTAATTTTAAATTTGACCCAACAAGTAGTCCAAACTAAATAAAAACACTTAAAAAGTAAGCTTACTTACTATTTACTTGTTAGTAAGTGCCTAAATGTGTATAACAATTTAGACCAAGATTAGGTTTAAAAAATGTTTACCTTTGTGTAACAGATAGAATAAATAATTAAAACCATTTTTTTTAATATCTATATATTATGGACCAGTATCTGATACAAAAATCCGATATCCATCCGTTTGTTGCGAAAGTGTTGGGGTGGTATTGTTTACATGCATTATTTTTTTTAATTAATAATTTCAGGCAGCAGTAGCAAGTTACGTTGTTGCCGAGTGCGGACCACGATTGAAATACGTGTGGGGCGACGCGTTGGTACAAGGAACCGATTGTCCCGGACCTGACGGGTCAGCTTACCCTAGGTATTTCTTTTATATTGTTTCTTTTTTTTATTTTCAGATAAGCTTCGGAGATTAAAGAAGAATTTATTAACTTTTTAAAGCTTTTTCTTTATGATGAAAGATATTCCTACGGCATTTTAACTGTGTTTAAAATATGGAACAATTTGTTGTCATCCTAATAAATGTAATGTAAAAAGCATATTTTATTGATGTTCTGAAAAAATAAGGTCATTTTCTGTATCAAAAACATAAATGATTTTTTTTGATTTATTTTTGTGGTTTAATCACGTGTTTGAAAACGCTCTGTGATTGGTTGCAACTCTGATGACGTCACACAGAAGTAAACATTAGTTTCAGTGCATGCTTCCTGTTTTTCTTTATATTAATCGTGCGATCTACGTGTTATTTACGTTATTTCCCAGCCGTCCTATTACAGTTTTAAATTTAAATTTTAAATAAATGCGGAGCACAGATTGATGTTTCCTTGAAATAAATACATTAGACATTGTAAACACCTCTAAGTAAGTCAATGGCCGGATTGTACTGTTATCTTAAAGGTTATGTATAGGTATGTTAGCCTGAGCTTGCTTCTCTAGTAAAAGATACTTATTTTAATAATTTTTTTAACAATACAAATATTACTTACGTTAAAATGATCTTCACACAAAAAACATTTGAATTAGGTCCAATGCTTCCAGAGTTTCGACGAGCTACACTCAACCACTTTTTTCGTCTCTCAGGGTCTATCGGAATAGTTACAAATAGTGTTTCCGGAGTCTTTATCGATGTACTTGTACATTTTGGAAGCCATTATATATGCAACAAATTTCAAAACTTTTTCAACAGTTTGTTGTTTACTTATGTGTGACGTCATCTGTCAGAGCAACCACGCACCATAGCAAAAATTGCGTTTTGGCGCGTAATTTTTCAATTCAAACATTAACATTGATTTTCTCCGTATAAACGACAGATCTCCAGGAAATATTAAAACGGTTTGCATTTTATGCAAAAACAAATAATATAAAACTATTTTCCAGCAGTAGTCAAATAGTCTATTATGTATATTGTTTAGTTAAATTAGCGCCAATAAGTAGGTACATTGTTTCTCAAAAAATGTAGAATCATGCTTATTATGCCTATTTATCTCTCGTAGAATTATTATTATTTACCGACAAGTATGCCACCTAGCTACCTTTTACTGTTTTATGACTATTTATTCTCTATACTTATCTTCCTATGAATTTATTTTTCCAATAAATATATCAAACGATTCGTGTAGGTATTTAATAAACCAGATTTTTATTACAACTATAACTCATCGGCTCTTTAACAAAACAAAACTATCGCTGATTTTAACGACCATAATAGCTTCATTGCTTAACGGAAATAATATAAAGAAACATTTGTGTAGTTTCACCGGTGTTCGCGAGTACGAGTATCGTTCGTACGGTAACGGTACTTATTGAATAGGTACGATAATCGTAGTATCATATTAGGACCTTCTCGCTCTAGTACAGAATCATGAGTCACAGACACATTAATTATCATCTTAGCGTTGTTTCCAGTTGTTTTTGCATTGCACCTCGGAGCCCTAGATTCGCTTACTCGTTCTTTTTTATGTAAGACACGTCAATATGACTTCAACTCATATTATGTTAAGCTGAAGGCAAGGACTTAGTAAAAAGGGGTCAGCTCTATAGACACTAAATAGAGACTATAGATATTACAATCTGTAGCCTAATCGGATACTTTTTCACGCCCTGCTTAAAGGACCCGGTACTGTAGAAAGAAGGAAACACTTTTCCTGAAGAATTCTAAGACTATATGGTGCGGTAAAGATAAGGCTAATATGGAAGCGAGTCCCACTTAACATAGAATTTCGAACCTCAAAATAGTCTTAATAATTATGTTTTTAATATTGACTAATACTTATTCACTCTTACTTTCTCCTGCGCGTTTGTTGACACTCAAGGAAACTAAGGCGTGGTAATAGTTTTACTTTTTTTTAAACGTTAGTCACACTCTGCTGTATCATAATTTTCGTATGCTTGTCTAACGGCGGTTGTAACCTGTCCGGATCTAGAGCTTTGGTAATGCCTACGTAGTTAGTTAGGTACTTGTACCACAGTCTGACGAACACTTATATATTGTACAGTCACGAGCCTATTTGTCCATATAAATAGGTTACCTAGAAAAAATATTGAACACCCTGGATGTTACACCTTCGATAAAATGTGAAATATTTATCTAAATAGTGCTATTCCGAAATATAATTTTATATCTGTGACAAGTTTGCTTTGGTGAACTCATAAGGTCACCCCAGTAGCTACGGTTATACGGCACAATAGGACATTAACCTACCAAATATACTACTATATTATATCTACATAGTAATTAGTATCTAATTACTTAACTAGGCAGTTTTAATAGGTATATTTCCCTTTTCGTTTAAAGTTTTGGTAACCGTTAGCGAATATTTTCTTGGTCAGCCGGCTTTTTAGAAGATACCGCGTTTAGGAAACGTTGCAGAAAATATGCATGAATCATTGAATCATTATGGTAATGACTTTTTAGGAAACCATGTATAATCTACGGACATTGTACTAAGTATTTAAAAATTGCGATAAGAGTAACAGAATGTTACACAAAAGAACTTAATATAGTTTTGAAACATTCAAAAACATTGCTAAAAAATTATCATTTTGCGGTCCGTAAATCTAATTCTTATCGTTTATCCCCTACGATCATACAACTGCCCCTCTAGACAAGTGGCAATTCGCTAGCCAGCGTTTGACGGAATAGAATGACGAATATTTGGGATTTGACGTATTTGACAGTCGTTAACGCATGTCATAAACGTCAAATCCTATACATTCGTCATTCTATTCCATCAAACGCTGGCTAGCGAATTGCCACTTGTCTAGAGGGGCAGCTCTGAGTACCTACCTAGGTACCTAGTACGTGAACTCTACTTTTAGAAACCCTGTTCTCCTCCTTCCTACTTATTTACCCTACTATGTTTTTACAATCATACCTACATAGATACATAGAGATCATCCTATAAGTACTCTTATGAATAGTGGTTTTTAATTACGTAGGTACTTTTGCAGCACATCGTGCATATACTTTAGTCGGGTTTGTCTCATTTTGTTTTGAAAAGAGTGGCCGTGAGTTTTTATTGCTTGCCTTTTTTCTCAAAATAAACTTTTAATTAACTGTCCTATGAATGCCACCTACGAAGCAACCTATCAGTAAATGCCTATAAGAAATTAGTACCTACCGTACTATTTTTCTTATAAATTTGTAATTAAATCACACTTTTAAACCCATGACTATTGTCTTGTAGACATTACGCCCAGAAAACAATAGTACAATATAACAATAGATGTTTATATAAAATAATACCTACATAGGATACACTTTACAAACTGATTAGGTAATCTACCATTAAAATCTAAAAATAAACACAAAAGAGACATCTAATGTAAAGTAAAAACTCATAACTATTGATAGGTACCTAACATAATATGTAATTTATTTTTATTCTTCTTTTCAAACATTTAGGTAACATTGCAGATTTAGCTTCTACTGTTTACTAGTAACGCGGCAACATTCAGCCCTAAATAACTACAACATCATTTTATTATCGTTTCAAACATTAGCCAGCTGAGCAACCGGTTGGTTATGCCACAGGTTATGGTTAGATTTAGATTGATTGAGTGGGTAATGAGCGATTCCGCTAGGCGCTGTGTGAGAGGAAGATGCAAGTTGCGTTCGGCCACGCTCGGCTCTGTCCGGCTTGTGTTCGGGCGACTTCGGACATTGACGCGTAAACCGTGCTGCCATTTCGTGCCCTCCCCAGTCAATTTACACTGTAAAACCAGAAAGGCGTGTACTCGTTTATTGTGTACTTCTTTTCATTGGATTATTCTGAGAATAACCAAATAATTTTGATTTAATGTAATGGTGGATTGTTTGTAAGCAGCGAATTTGTAAAATGAGTGGAAATGACAGTGTAAAAATTAATAAAATGGATGTTGATAGAGACCAATTTTACCAGACATTAGACCAAGAAGTGTATAGTAAAAAGGGGCCAAACTCAATGTTGTTATCGCGTGAGAAATATTTTTCGATTATAGAGAAAATTAAAGCGGCAAAGACAGCTGCTAAGAAATCAACAGCAGATTATCGTCGTCTGAAAAAATATGAGGTAGTAGACACACCTGAAGGAGAAAGATTGTTTACAGTGCCATCATCCAGTGATAACAGGCGACAAATGTTGGTACCAATGGATGAAATGTATGACATAATTGCTGAGTATCATCTAAAATTGAACCATGGCGGGAGAAGTCGCATGATGGTAGAATTGAAGCGTATATATAAAAATGTTACTACCGAAAGTGTATTGGTATATTTATCAATGTGTGAACCATGTAAAAAGAAAACAGTTAAACGTGGAAGATGGTCTTCAAGTAATAACAATAGCAGTGAAGTAAACAATGAAAGTTTGAATGTGTTGAACGATTTGAACGAAACCGGTCATTTCTCGGAGTGTTCAGAATTTAAACTGGAAGTCGAGCCTGAAGAGGTCACTAGCAAAAATCCTACAACTTTTAAGTATCCAGAACTCTATTCTCGTGGCCAAGTAGATATATTAGGCGTTACTAACGAGCCAGGAGATGAGTATAAATACCTATTGGTGTATAGATATTTTGTTACAAAATATATACACCTAAAAGCTATGAAAGCTTTTAGTGCTGAGGAAGCAGTTAATGGATTATTAGATATATTTTTGATTTTCGGTGCTCCAAATATTTTGCAATCAAAAAACGGTTTAGAGCTAGTAAAGCCTATATGCAGACAGGTATCAAAATTGTGTCCTGATATGAAGGTATTGTCATCTGAAAGAATATTTTTAGATAAGGATTTTAAAGGAAAGTCGAATGAAGATATTCTTAAAAAGTTAAACGAATGGCTAGTCAAGTCTCGAAATACGAAATGGCAGGAAGGAATAAAGTTTGTCCAATATGATTTAAATACAACATTTCACGACATATTGTGCAAAACTCCCAGTGAAGTTGTACTTGGACAGAAACCAACGAAAGGTGTCACTTCTTTCTTGAAAATTGACGTATCCGATGATTTACTCACTGAAGAAGATCTTATAACGCTTTTTGAAAATAGAGAAAAGTCTGATCCAATAGCATTGAAACAGCTGCAAATAGAAGAAACGTTGATGTTACCAAGTAATTTTATAAAAATAGAATCTGAATCGACTACTGAGAGTACAGAAATCATGGATGATGATGAAATTTAATAAACCTTGTTGTTATAAACCGTTCTTAATTATAAATTCCATTTACCTTCCGAACCAATAGGTATCCTGCTAACATTATAAACGCGGAAGTTTGTAAGTACCTATGGATGGATGTTTGTTACTCTTTCACGTAAATACTACAGAATAGATTTTAATGAAGCTTTACAATAATATAGCTTATACATCAGAATAACACATAGGCCACAATTTATAACGATAACCGATATTATAGGCATAACGGACATCAACGCGGGTAGAGCCGCGAACAAAAGCTATTAACTGATAATTATTCATGTAGGAATTATGGGCTAGGTTGTAGGACAACCAAGACCTTCGGGGCCCAAGCCACCCTCTACTGATTAACAGGCGAAATGCTGGCGCAGGGTTTGCTCTCGGTACGACGGTCGCTCCCGCAAAAGCCACGAAAGCTAACAAGGGAAAGAGGAGGAAAAAATTGAGAAATGGCAAATAATAAATAAAAAAAAAACAATGATTACCTATTTTTTTTTTGAAAACATACATTTGGAGCTAAAAAAATTATAATGGCGTACATTATAAATTTTTATAAATTATTATTTCCGGTATTCATACTCGCGTATTACAGATGAATCAAAATACATCAAAATTGAGGACATAGGGATGAATATTATTTATGTTTTTATAAAATATACTGGCCAAACACAACTAAGTCGATTGCTGCGAAACCGAAAAAAGAGAGTTTTTGACTTTACCGGAGAAATAACCCAAACTGGTAATAATATCGAAATAAAAACGTTTTAAAAATAAGTAGAGCCAAAAGAGAATAGACATAAATGGTTTTAAGCGTGTTAGCACTTACAACTAAAATAATATTCTGTGATAATATTACAGATAAATATATATATATGTAGGTACAATATCAGCTACATCTAGATATAGGTATCTAGATATTAACTGATGCGTAAGTACCTATATATTTACTTACTTAATTAATTGCACAATTTTCCTTCCTGAATTTATAATGTTTATGTAAATTAAAAGTTCGCCACACCAAATCGTGAGATTAAAGCCATTTCCAAATGAATTAATTATCAACTAGGTATATACCTATACCTACATAAATAGGCACGAGCTAAACACGCTTTTAGAAAAAATAATTAGGTCATAACGGGTATTTAAAATACCAAGGCGGATGTTGAAAGCGTATTAGAAGAAATCTAATATCGTCGATTGTTGATCTAACATTAGAACTAATCCATAGAGGATAATTCATATTTTAAAAAAAGACCACAATGCACATTCAGCCATTACGAGTATTAGAACCTACTTAGAATACATGTGAGTTCAACAGAGTGCTGTTATTTTTTAATGCAAGTGCGTATGTATCGTGAGAAATTTCCCACTGAACTTCATCTTTGTTCGACAATAAGCTATTACAGAATGAGCCATTAATGTCATTATTTGCAGAATTTACTGTACTGTAATTGAAGAATGATTATTACGAGTACGAGTCTTTGTTACTGTGTCTAACGGAACGTGACAGGCATTATAATTTATTTTAGCGACATCTAGTCATCTTTTCCGGAACCTTTCAATTTGCAATTACTTTCGAAATTTAACTATAGATGTCGCAGTACATGATTTATTTTTCAATTGCATTCTAAAAAAATAATTACAGGAGAGCGTTAATTATATTTATAATTAATTTCTGGTGCAGCTTATTATTACAAAATCCCCATAATTTACATACATATATACAGTCACGCCTTTTTCCCAGGGGAGGTAGGCACAATCACGTTTTAGGGATTATTACCTATTTAAATCAAACAAGATAGGCATCTCTACCTTCCTACTTCTATTAAATACACAAATTTAATGATTACTTTGACCAAGTTATTATTTTCAAATTATCATCTACAATTATTCACCTTCAGATTCCAGATTTGACGAAGATTAATTAAATACTACTAGTTAAATAGGTGCATACAAAATCAACTTCATTCCTCAAATAGTTCTCACTTAAACTTTATTCAATTTTCTTTTTTAATTTCAGACACTTAGTGAACAAAGCTATAAAGTCGGGTCAGTGGGGTTCAGCGAGGCAAGGCAGAGGTGTTCGTCCCGCAGTGGACCCCAACATCATGAGGCGAGCGTTGCTAGATGCTCACGCCGGGTATTCAGAAGGTACACGAGTGATAGCAGGCAACAATAGAACAGGTGAGAAATAAGTTTGGCATCTTCCGACTGTTTTTTGTAAATAGACAAAAAATTAATGTTCGCTGAGTTTGTTGCCGGAGTCTTCTCAGGGCGGGACCACGTTTCGAACCGGATGTCCATTTGCTAAACTAGTCTGAAATTTTATGTTTTTAAATTTGACGTTTTAGAGTGCCATTTAAATTGTCTATACAGAATAAATGATTTTTGACTTTGACTTTTATCCATAACACTGGGTCCCCACTACGAACAAATTTTATTAGTGACTAATAAAATATTCTAGATGGCGTTATGTGTATCAATTTAACATAAAATTCTAAATGAACAAGAATTGAATCCTATAAATATTATTTTCTCATAAAACTTTAATATTTGTTCCTCATAAACATATAATAATGAACTTTGAAACCTAATTTCGACAATTTGTTATAATTATGCAGCGCCCTTCCCGTCTTTTATCGGTACTATAATGATACTGCCGATACTGTGCACTACGTTAAACACAATAGATGGCGTGTTATTCAATTCTCTATATTTTCACGGCTGTTACTCAAACAAAAAACATATCGAACGAGATTTACTGCAATTAACAATTGATTAGTTTCTTTTTTAATTATTTTAGGAGTATGATTAAAACTAACAATTAAAAAGTTACTTCTGTTCTGTATTTTTTTAACGTTTATTGTTGAAGAAAACCGCTGTTTTTATAATCTACGAAATTTCGTAGGTATCGCCCTTTGTTCCGAACATACAACGCCGCCAACTTGAGTGTTAGGGTTGTCACTTTGTCAATGAAAATTAAACAATCCTATAAAACGTTTAGAATGCTTATTTATTTTTAACCCCCCACGCGAAAAGAATAAGTCATAATAATATTATTTGTTTAAAATTAAAAAATTATAGAAACTCTCCCCAGTGTTCTAGGGTACATATTTGTTCATGTTAGTTCACATATTAGTACTTGGGTGAACAAAAGCAAAACGTTGGATTTTTGGCGCCAAAATGTATTTTGTTATTTTTTTTCGCTCTAAGTTATCAATAAGGTTATTAAAATAAGGGAAAATTAGAAGGCACTTGCATAATACCTTCTGAGGGTGTCAAAACTGTCAAACTAGAGACAGCATTTTGTAATGGCGATCACTATTTTATGGATTGCACCCCAGTTTACCATTAAGCGGGGAGCAGTCAATTTGAAATATTTAAAGCAATTTAAACAAATTAAGAAAAATAACGCTCCTGTGGCGCGCGCCTTGTGTAGGTAATACTAGGTTAGGTAGGTAGTACTAGATAGGTAGGTAGTACCTGCTTCTTACCTATTAGAAATAACAAGGATTTTTAAACATGCTGAGTACGGATTTGAAAAAAAAATGATATTTGGAATATTTCTCGCATATTTCTACTGAAATAATAACGGTAGGTACCTACTTTCTGCCTCATTTTTTAAAGACTACCTATCTACTGGGGTACTTTCTGAGTTGGTGTAGTGTAAATAATGAATTTATATAATTTTGCCACAGGCATTTTTCCAGTTTCCACTGGAGTTAGAACTCTTAAAATTACTTTTTCAATCGGTAAGTACCGGGTTTTGGAGCTTAGACCCCCGGTGGCCGACGCCCGACTGAGAATCCGTATCCAAAGTAGTATTCTTTCTACTTTTGCACAACCCTGGGTGACCGTTCTTAACATTTGAAGTTATAAGCGATATTAGCCAGGTCGGTGGGTCGGATGGGTGACCGTGAAAATAACAAGAAGGTAGGTAGGTATCTACGTAATACCTTTTAGTTAAACGGCTTTATTAATTGAAAGTATGACATCTCAGGCAGGTATATTGTCGTCTGAAAAGACACACGCCTTCCTACTTACCTACCTACCTATCAAATTTAATATCAGATCAATTACTCAACAGGAATAGGGTAACATTTATACCTAAGTACATAAAGCGAACTTAATAAAATGTATCTACATCAAGGTAGTCAGTAGTAGTAGTACCTACCGCACATACAACGACACACGGCGACGAGCCGATATACGAGCGAGGATGATATACCTACCTATAACGAGCTCCTATGAGACGACTTTCTCGCTTCTACACGAATATCGCAAATGCGAAATGGCAATCGTTAAAGAAAGTTGGAGCCCTTCGAAGACCGATGTCAAATCTCTCATAGGATTGGTGACTTGGTGACCATTCCTCAATTAAAGAATTTTTGTTGAAAGATTCCATTAGCTCCATTAGCTCTTCTACTGTCCTAACAGTAGGGGTAGGACCCGTAGGTCAGACGGTAGTCGGTCAGGTAAAATTTAAGGAGTCCGAGTCATTTTGAGTTATTCGTACACCCCCACTGATAAACGGATGGGACTCTAGCGCAAGCTTTCTTCTTGAGGATAGTAGGTCAAACGGCAGTCGCTAATGTAAAAGTCAAGGAGCTGAGTCATTTTGAGCTATTCGTACCACCCACTGATTAACGGATGCGAGTCTGGTGCAATTTTGCTTCTTGAGGATAGTAGGTCAAACGGCAGTCGCTCATGTAAAAGTCAAGGGGCTGAGTCATTTTGAGCTATTCGTACCACCCACTGATTAATGGATGCGACTGTAGTGCAATTTTGCTTCTTGAGGATAGTAGGTCAAACGGCAGTTGCTCATGTAAAAGTCAAGGGGCTGAGTCATTTTGAGCTATTCGTACCACCCACTGATTAATGGATGCGACTGTAGTGCAATTTTGCTTCTTGAGGATAGTAGGTCAAACGGCAGTCGCTCATGTAAAAGTCAAAGGGGCTGAGTCATTTTGAGCTATTCGTACCACCCACTGATTAATGGATGCGACTCTAGTGCAATTTTGCTTCTTGAGGATAGTAGGTCAAACGGCAGTCGCTCATGTTAAAGTCAAGGGGCTGAGTCATTTTGAGCTATTCGTACCACCCACTGATTAACGGATGCGAGTCTGGTGCAATTTTGCTTCTTGAGGATAGTAGGTCAAACGGCAGTCGCTCATGTAAAAGTCAAGGGGCTGAGTCATTTTGAGCTATTCGTACCACCCACTGATTAATGGATGCGACTGTCGTGCAATTTTGCTTCTTGAGGATAGTAGGTCAAACGGCAGTCGCTTGTGTAAAAGTCAAGGGGCTGAGGCACTTTGTTTTGAGCCGTTCGTCGTGCCGGAACAAAATGGCGAGAGTAGGAACCTAGTCATATTTATTCGTGTATATAGGTGCATAGATACCTACATACGATATTTACATATTCTTGTCCCATTCTAGGTATGCCGACGTCCCACGTCGTTCATAAGTACATATGTAAGGCGGGATTGCTTATGTCGTACTCGACATATACGCGGTGCATCCGCGACGGCTTAGTCGGTTCGAGTTCGAGTCCGACATGTCCACCGACCACCGCGCCGTGCCGCCGCGCCAGCCGCCGGTGATAACAGTTATGTTGAACTCGACTGGATATACCTAGTCTGGCATGAGGTGTGCGTTTTTAATCGGTTCGAGTTCAACATAACCACCAAAAATGACACAAAATTCGTACTCAGCACACGTACTCAAAAACAAGTTAGACCATACCCGTATTGCAATATTGTATAAATTGGACTTTGATTAACATCTAATTCATACTCAGCATACAAGAAATGTGAAGTACCCGATTGCAAGTTTGAAGATGCGATCTATATTATTTTACCTCTTTGGTAATTTATATTATTACTAGCTATTGCCCGCGGCTCCGCCAGCGTGGATGTCCGTTATCGCGGACTGGGGTATGTAAAATAAATAGTAGCCAATTCTTAGACTTCGGTCGAGCCGTTTCGGAGGAGTATGGGAACGAACATTGTGACACGAGAATATTAGATTAATTATTTATACTTCTTGACAAACTATAGCACACCACCATCTAGAAGCTATTACTGCGAAATGTAGACTGAACCTCGGGATATTTCGTTGACATCTAGTGGTGAAAAATAATATTTAAAAATAATGCGCAAAATAGCCCAAGTTATGGTGGTCTAATTTTTTGTAAGGAATGGGGTATCTATACTTTAGTATTATGTTATCTGTGCCCATATTTCAATTTTCTACCTACAGCGCGGCGGCCATATTGGAGGCCAAAAATGACGTCAAATTCGAACTCAGCATACTTGATAACTCATTAAACCACACCCATATTGTAATTTATCTAGGACACCGCGGCAGCTATATTGGATCCCAAAAATGACATCAAATTCACACTCAGCACACTCGAAAACCTATTAAACCATACCCATGTTGCAATTTTCTACCGACAGCGCGGTGGCCATATTGGAGGCCAAAACTGACGTCAAATTCGAACTCAGCATACTCGAAAACCCATAAGACCATACCCATATTGCAATTTAGCTAGGACACCGTGGCAGCCATATTGAATTCCAAAAATGACATCAAATTCACACTCAGCATACTCAAAAACCTATTAAACCATACCCATATTGCAATTTTCTACCTACAGCGCGGCGGCCATATTGGAGGCCAAAACTGACGTCAAATTCGAACTCAGCATACTCGAAAACCCATTAGACCATACCCATATTGCAATTTAGTTAGGAAACCGTGGCGGCCATATTGGATTCCAAAAATGACATCAAATTCACACTCAGCATACTCAAAAACCTATTAAACCATACCCATATTGCAATTTTCTACCTACAGCGCGGCGGCCATATTGGAGGCCAAAACTGACGTCAAATTCGAACTCAGCATACTCGAAAACCCATTAGACCATACCCATATTGCAATTTAGTTAGGAAACCGTGGCGGCCATATTGGATTCCAAAAATGACATCAAATTCACACAGCATACTCAAAAACCTATTAAACCATACCCATATTGCAATTTTCTATCTACAGCGCGGCGGCCATATTGGAGGCCAAAACTGACGTCAAATTCGAACTCAGCATACTCGAAAGCCCATAAAACCATACCCATATTGCAATTTAGCTAGGACACCGTGGTGGCCATTATGGATTCCAAAAATGACATCTAATTCGTTATCAACACACTCAAGAACCCTCTTATCTGGCAAACGAGGGTATTACCCTTTTTTCTTGCGAAGATCCGCTGTGGAAAAAGCCCGATTGCGAGTTTGGAGATGCGGTCTATACTAACATCATTCACAGTCAATCTTCTTAAATAAATAGTAGTAATATTGTGCCTACCTATGTTTATTTATATTGTCATTTATGTATGACACTTCTTATCGTTGAAAATATAGTACACCACCATCTAGCAGCTACTACTGTAAAACGTAAGCTGAACCTCGGGCTATATTGTTGACATCTAGTGGCGAATATTAATATTTAAATTTAGCCCGTAAAATTGCCCGAGTTATGATGGCCTCATTTTTTTGTATGGGATGAGGTATCTGTACTTTAGTATTATGTTATCTGTGTCCATAATAATATCATAAATGCGAAAGTAACTTTGCCTATCTGCCTGTTACACTTTCACGCCTATACCTCTGTACCGATTTTGATGAAATTTGGTATAGGTTGTTCCCAGTAGAATAAAATAGGGCCACCTAATCTCTTCCTGTGGGTGTCGTAAAACGTCACTAAAGAATAGGGCTGTTCTCCATCTGACAGAAAACATAGCAGCCCATGACTAAGTGCCCGATTGACGCCAATAGGCTCGCCCGAAAATCATTGTTGACAAAATGTGGCTGTTAATTGTTAATACACCTCTGCCTACCCCGGTGGAGATTTACAGGCGTGAGTATAATGTATGTATGGTATAGGGGTATATTTGACCTTGAGAAAGGACGTAGGTCGCGATAACCGACATCCACGCGGGTGGAGCCACGGGCAACAGTTAGTTTTTATGAAAAATCAAATATCAGATCAACTACTGTCAAAAAGACCGCTCTGACCCCGTCTAGAGAAGAAAGAAATGGCAACTCGTTGACCGGGGCGAAGATTGATGAATAGGCACACCCACAATTGGATTGGATTGACACTTTTTTTATTAGGGGCAAAAAACAGGTATGCCCTACAAAGAATACTTTAAAAAAAATTGACAGTCGTCACCGTATGTCAATCTATTCGAAAGTTGGAAGGGGTGGGGTGGAGCAGGGAACGGACACGATTCTTTGGTAGGCTTTCCTCTCAGGGTAAGGGATGTCAGACAGGCTTATCTTGGCTTTAGCGGGAGTAACTCCCGCTAAAGCCAAGATAAGCCAAATCAAATATAAAGCTATTAGGAGAGCTTCGGAATTCTAAGTACAAGCTTTGGATGCAAACATACGCTGCCAAGATATACAATCAATCAATCAGCCCACTGCTGGACATAGACCTCTCCTAATGCGGGATGCTTTAGATCGGTCGTTCTGGAATTCTATGGGAGAGGTCTATGTTCAGCAGTGAACTACCTGTGGACACACAAGAATTTGGTGTCTTTTTGAAAAGTTAAGACAGCGAATTAAACAAACATTTTGCATAAAATAATTTATTATGGTGCACCCAATAAAAACACTTTGCCAGTTTGTGTGAGAAAAATCATCGATCCTTCTGGGCCTAAGCACGTGCCCCAAGTGCTCTTATGGGAAAGAAGGCATTGCCATTCCATCTAGCTAAACTCAATTGCTTGTGTTAGGAGTGAGTTTACGTCGGTAATGTAATGACTAGATTCGAACCCAGGATCTATGGATCGCAATAGTGTAAATTAACATTGACAATGTACAATGATAATCATAATGAACTATCGGAAACTCGGTATAGGTTAGGATAGAGGGCTCCCACCGTCGTCCCAGGATGGCCATAAAGGAAAATTTTGAATGCTCAAGATGTAGCTCGGGAGCTCTGTGATCAGCGCATTACTCCTTTAAGGGAATAGTCACGGGTTTAAATCCCGTCTGAGGATTCAATTATTCCAAGCTAAGTCGATTTGAATAGTTAGCATTTAAATCGATGTAAGAGCGTTTTCACGTTGTCAATATTCAATATGCGATACCCGACCCGATATCGCGATATCGGAATCGCGATTCCAAAATCAGAGGAAGTCCAATGTATGACATATGTATTTGTCTTTCATAGACATTTGTCTCACACACACACTTTGTCCGGCTTGATATCGGTTATCGGAACCAACACCACTGTGTTGGCTCGATATCGGATCACAAAGAGACAAACAGCGTCTGCAAGTAATTTTCGAACTTAATGACATTTTCTTACTTACGTGTGTTTCGCATTAATTGATGACGCTGATCACGAATATAAAAAAAACTCGATACTATGTCCTGTCAATAAGGTCGAAAATTACTTGCACTTCTTTTTTTTTTCATCCCTAGCATCTCTAACTACTCTGTGCTTTCGAGCAAATGGCGAAGCGGGCCTATTTTATCGGATATATGTGAAAACAGCACATGTTGTCGGCTATCGGATATTGGATATGGGATGAATGTGAAAACACTCTAAGGTAATGCCCTTGTAAGGCAAAAATCGCGGATTCAAACTCTGCCAAGACCGATTCAATATTTTTCCTATCTTAATCGATTTGAATATTTACCATGCAAAATGCTTTAAAAAAATCATTCAAATAGTTATCATTCCAGCTTTAATATTTCATAAATTAAATGAATGCATTCCAGGTCGTGCCACGAACATACCAGGCCTCACACCGGCTTCGAATAACGCCTGCGGTGGAACTCGATTGTGTAGAACGAGGTACAACACTACGGCGCCAATGTACGGCGTCTCTCTTACGTCGGGGCAGCCCGTCACTATTGTGCAGAAGTTCCCCGATTTACTGCAGCAAGTCGTGTTTGAGGTTTGCGAGTGAGTATTAAACTTTGTTTTGGTAGTAAATAAGTGCTATTTTCGAATGAGCGTCCTCATAATATTATACGCCGTTATGTGTTTATAGTTGGTTAGACATTTATTACCATCATTAAAAAGCAACAACATTTTTAACACTGGCAATTCAAAGACAAACAGGTTTTCACTGACGATATAGCACCTATCTAAACCTCTCTAGAGGTAGAGGTAGGGTTTATTCTATTTAGTAGCAAATAAGTAAGGAAGTAGGCCAGACGCTGTTGCTTACGGCCACCTCCGATTGAGGCGAGGTTTCCACGTGTCTCTTTGATTACCACATGGCAAGGCAGAAAGCAGGCAAGGGGGCAGGCAGGTTTTTAGGTAGGTAGGTAATTCAGGCTTGTCTGCCTGTCTCCAAATCAATTTATTTATTTTTACACAAGCATAGTTTGTGTTGAATATAAAATGTTGTCGGATAAAGAAGCCGGCTTTCACTCAATTTTGATGATAATATTGAGCCATAGTGTGATAACATAGTATCGATGCCAGTTTGTGCAAACAGACAGGCAAATAGCCTGAAATAAATTTATTTATTAATTAATTCCTTAATGCGGGTAAATGAGTCATCGATTGGAATATTAGCTTTCTAATACCATTATGATGCCAGGATTGTTATGATAACATAATTAGTGAATATGCGCGTATTTGCTAAATACTTACCTACATACCAGTGGAGCAGAATACGGCTATCCAATCTTTTCCAGTGAGTGTTTAAACGATGACTTGGGGAAGGGCTATTCTCCAGCCGACAGTAAACATTTAGCCCATGAGAAAACGCCAGCTTAACAGCATTAGGCTTGTTCCTTACTAGCTTTTGCCCGCGGCTCCGCCCGCGTGGATATCGGTTATCGTGACCAAACATAGCCTATGTCCTTTCTTAAGGTCTAATCTACACCTATACCAAATTTCATCAATATCGGTTCAGTGGTTTAGGCGTGAAAGCGTAACATACAGACAGACAGACAGACAGAGTTACTTTCACATTTATAATATTAGTATGGATTACGTGGGATCGCAAATCGAAGTGGGAATGTTAATACACCTCTAGGTACCTCCCCTTTCGGGGTTTTACAGGCGTGAATTTATTTATGTACTGATTTGGTAGAGTGTTTGTTGTTGTTGTGTTTCCACGAGTACGAATTCACCGTAGTGTTACAATAGTTGGGTTTATCAGCATTATGGAGACCAAGCCAACCTTACCTACAAGTTAGCACAGCACACCTGCTGAACATCGAACGGGGCTCCGGCAGAGAGTTTCCTCTCAGCTGTCCAATTGGGTATATTCCTGTAGTAAAAATAAATCACATTACTGAACTTATTAAATTAAGAATACCTAGTCAAATAGTGAAAATATTAGCGTCGGTTCGTATTTGATCTTTCATATTTATTTTTAATTATCCACCCAACCTTCAATAGTAAATGATTTGACTATTAAATATTATAACGTAACAAATAAATTTTTCATACAATATTCCTTATTACTTGACTACCGTTTTGACGTTTAGTTAAAAGTAACTAATTTGACTAGTCAGTCAAATACCCAATTCTGTAAGAATACAGTGTCAAGTTCAAAGCGGCGACAGCCTTGAAAGAGATTCTTAGAGGTCGGGTGACGTCACTGGAGATAGACCAATCACAATCACTATCAAAGCTGTGCTCGACTCGCACTGCAGATTTGGGCTAATTATTCGCTTCTTGAAAAACCGACATACGAATCCAAAACGATACGCGGACTCCATAGTACAAACTTTGGACGCAACTGAGGTATCGGTATGAGGGTGATGAGTACGATGGTTTGTTACTTCCCCGAAAGGGTAGGCAGATGTGTATTTTTTTTTTACGTGCGTGAAATCCCCACGAATACCCACCCCTCCGGAAGCCGGAGGGGGAGGTTATGTCGGACTCGAACCGACTAAACCGCACGCCGTCTCTGGGTCGTAGTGCTAGGCCGAAGGTGAGGTTGTCATGCGACATATCCCTCGCACCCCGGCTGACCCAGGGCCATCCCTCTCGGTCTGGCCCTCCTCGGGAGATGTGTATTAACACGAACATTGCGCCAACTATGATTTTTGATTCCACGTACAGGGAGCCTATCGCCGTCAAGCAGGCACACAAACGAGCACAGCCCTTTCCCTTAGTCGCTTTCTACAACATCCACAGAGAGAGATAAGTTGGTTCTATTCTACTCTACGAGGCACTTAAAAAATACTGTTATGTAAAGTTTTCTTATTAATTTGTTTCAGGTCCAGTGAATGCTCCGTAGTACGAGGATCTTGCTCACAAACCTACGTGCCTTACTTATTCTTGGTGCTTCCTCTAGGGCCTGTCACTCTAACGGGCCAGGACTATGTTCTTGTTGAGTCTGGATGCGTCTGTAGACCAAACCTGGGGCCATAGACTAACATCAGGCCATATACATCTGGTGTAAAAAGAAAAAATCTGTCCTAGAAAATTCAAAATGGCGTTTTTTACCGCCATTATAGTTAAAAGTGTCATGTAAACTGTGTCGCTAATAAATGGTTAGGAAATAAAAGGTAACATGAAGAACATGAAAATGCAATATATTTTCGATATACTTATTTAGTAGATAATATTTCAAAATTTATTTTTATGTTGGGCATGAATCAACGAATAGGTACTGCTCAGTCTACCCACAACGATAGTATTTTATTTTTATGCTATTATATACCTAGGTACAAACGTATTACTGATGCATTTATTTTCTTACTTAAATTATATTTGTACTTAATGACAAGTATTTTTAATATTAATATAAACATTATGTTAGGGCTCACAACTATTGGTATAAAAGGGTGCATTTAATAACTGTAAAATTGCCGAAAAATTCATGTCATTTACGTCAATTTGTCGGCCATTTTGCATTAAAGGTTAACTTATTAAACAGACTGAATATTTTTTTCGTTAATTTATTTTAGATACTCTACGTACTGTTATTAAACGGTAAATATATATCGAATATAGATTTTACGAGAAAACTAATTATTGTGAATAATTTTTGTCTTATTGATAATTTATGATGAAATTGTTAATTTACGAACAAGGAATGTATCAAAGAATTAAATAAAATATTTAAAGAAATACTAAATGTTTTCTTTCCTTTTCGTAGACTTAGAGGTCTCAATCGGTAAACCAAAAAGGACCATCAGGACTCAGGTCATATCATAGCGGAGGAGAATTTGATTCCCAACGACACATCGGGGTCGATAATGCACTATCGTTACCTAACGACCCCAATGTGTTGTTATCAATATCGAACGGGGTCTCAGGGATATCCTTTCCAAGGTATAGGTGGTCCTCAGGTCACACAAACAGATGTACCTAAAGCAACACCGTGCACCTTCACTTGGTTCGTTTGAAACATTCACCTTAGCTTGGTGTGGGGAGAGCTGTGAAACCCGGGGCTAGCTTAGGAACGAGAGGTTCAAAAATAAAAAGCGACAAGTGTTTTTGGAGGTTTGGTGTACAAAAATGTCCAAAGCATCCGCCCTACGGTCACCTTACGTCCATGAGAAGAATTAAATGAAATACTCGATTACACTTGTAACTTTATTAACAAAAGATAAGTTACAAATTCAAACGTACTTCTATACAATCACAATTTCATTTTCTATAATTTCCTTTTAATTTTAATTTCATATCTATTTATAATGAAGACAATTTAGAATACAAAGCAAGTTATAACAGCTCACAAAATGCAATAAAGAATAGAAGAGAAACATGGTAAAGGTATATTATGTGTATTATCGTGAATGAAGACACAATTTAATTCAATATTTTCAGATCAGAAGATGAAATATGAATAAAAGATATCTGTCAGGCAACAAGTGAAGAAGAAAAAAATGAGTTAACACTTGTATAACGCAAAGCAAAATATAAATAAGTCTACAATAGGGTTAACACTACCGACTATATTGTAGTCTGTTCTTAAAAAAAAGTCGAACTAAATCTCATTGACATCCATAGCTTAAATGACGAGGCACAGAGTATCTAAATATAACTAAGTATAATACATTCTTACTAAAAAAGGATTTTCTACTTCTATCTACTAATAAGGTTGGATATAGAATCTGGAATTTCCCGCTTTTTCTCAGGTCACGCTTTTGTTAGCCAGACTCTAATGACTTTGTAGGGTGAAACCAATAGGCAATAATATATGTATTTTTATTTGCAATTTTCAAGATACGTAGAGGGATAAATCACGTAATAACACAGGAGAGAATAATAATAATAAGAATCACAGATAGCTAAAATGAATACAAAAAATTATTTCAGCACGTGGGTAGATAGATACACTAAATCAAAATGATAACAGGTTTAAAATACAAAACACAACAGAAAAAAGAACGAGTACTTATTAACACAAACGTAATTCAGTAAAATCACAATCTATTTCTACATTTTTTATTTTGTTGTCAATGATGCTAATTTTGAATTCAAGGCAAATATTGTGAAAGCTTTGAAATAATAGCCTTAGCTGCATACACAACTGTGGAAGAGATAGATGCACAAAAAATAATCATTTGGTTTAGTTTGTCTGTGAATAGGTTTTAAAATAGATTTCTGAACTTGTTTCTTCTTTTTACAATCCCGAGTTCTTCATGCGGGGCGCAAAAGAGCATCTCAGTAAATAGGTTTTGGGTCCAACAGCATCTAGAATGCTGACACGCATCTTTTGGATTTCACCCTAGCTTGTTACCATTTAGCATGGTACAGTTAATTTCCGGACTGAATATAAAAAAAAAAACTAAAGTTGGCAAAGGCGAATTAACACGGCCTTTTTACGATAAAATAATGTCGTTAACTATTTTGACATATTTAAATTATAGTTTTAAAATTTCTTAGTTTTTATTTTGTTGTGCTAGACTAGTATGTTTGTTTATTGTTCGTAACGGTAGTATTGGGGTGGTGTGGGCTGTGGCCGGGGTTGCGCGTGGGGAGCTTGTTGTACGCGAACGGCCTGGCCAATAGACTGAGGCTGGTATTGGGGTTGCAGCGTCTGGGGTTTA
Organism: Eilema caniola; assembly: GCA_949126895.1. Lineage (NCBI taxonomy): Eukaryota > Metazoa > Arthropoda > Insecta > Lepidoptera > Erebidae > Eilema > Eilema caniola. The sequence goes on from OX421467.1 coordinate 6,103,529, forward strand.
GGGGTAGGGATCTTGACTACGATGTCTGTTGGCTGTCTTGAGACCTGTGGAAATGAAATTTATAGTAAAAAAAAGCGAATACGCACTAAATTATAACAACCAATCCATATGTCGAGTTGAGTAATTCAACCCTGATTTCTTAGCTACAAAATTAAAAAAAAATATTCGAAGATAAGCCCATCGTAGGTACTTAATACATTATAAAATTTGAGAAACAAAATAGTTAGAATTTAAAAATTGAACAAAATCAAACTGAGGCGTAACTGTAAATGGAATAGAATTTGATAGTTCTTAAACCCAAGTTCGATCTCAATATTGCCCCTCAAAATCCAACCACACGTCCTGATCGTCCACCTGAAACTCGTAGGGGGCGGACACACGGAAACAAATTTACTGGCGTGGCTATGTGGCTCTGGTACACTCGACATTGGCGAGTCGCCATTAATAATTATATATTAGATTTTACTTGAGATTGGCGAGTTGTGGCGATTTGCTGCAGAGGCCATTTTGAAGAAGTTGAAGTTGATCTCAGTATTGTACCTTACCGCGAAATCACTGATAATATCATATACCATTATAAATCAATCGCCCCAAATAATAAAAAAATCAATCAAATATAATGCGATTTGACTATTTGCAACTATGTTAGTAACGGATTGTTCCAAATCCTCGACCCAGTTTCAAATGCGTCACCTTCTAAGGAGTTTCCAATTTACATAAAACCTCATCACCGTAATAAGACAATAAGATTTGTAATTTAATGACCTAAATATCTTCATCCTATTTTGTATCACCTTGTGACCTTCACAGACTTTTAAAACACTTTGTAAGTGAATACCTATTCATAATTATTATTCTTTTCATATTAATTATAGATCTTTGAGCGATTACAGATCAATAGTCCGTGAACTGGACTTATTTGGAAGAGGTCACAGAAATTCTTATAAAGGTTCTTTACCATTATTTAGGTAAGTACTATTATAACAAAGCCCTCTCAAGAAAGTGTTTGAGAAATATCTGGTCCTCTGCAGAAGCTAATATAAGTAGTAGTGCTGGAAAGTAATAAATTCCTATCGAAAGTACCATAAAATTCAGCAATTTTTTCAATCCCAATCCTTAATAAGTATTTTTATAATAACTTTGAATTTTAGCGTTCCATGATAACGGAATTATTGTGGTCATGGTCAAGTCAGGTCAGGCAGTCCGTGACCACAGGTCAATAAACCGGAACAATATAAATAATAATAAAAAAACAAAATGTATTTGTCAAAATGTTCTCGCATAAAGCGGGCCGGGCCGGTGCTAATCCAAAACAATAGGATATACAAGGAATCTATTTTAAGATTCCTTGTACCCTTTACGTATTTTGACATTTTGATACATTTTTGTTATATGTTGTATTGTTATATTGTGTATTATAGTGTTATAGTATTATATTGTATTACTTTATGTAAACTACACGTTCGCTCTCTTTCTCTCTTGTGCTATACTATGAATACTCTTTTGTTGCAATAGAATATTTTTATTTTCATAACAGGTACAGCATTCCAGACAAGCTCAAGTGGCTTATGATTTGCTTTCTTTGTATTTAAATTGTATTTTTTGTAAATGGTAATAAATAAAAATAAAAAAAATTGTACTTATGACAAAGCACAGAATTTCTAACCGAATCTGAAAATCCGACTAGTCTAACTACAGAACTACGATATCGCCAATTAGTTGGGGAGGTCAAATGGCAGTCGCTTCTTGTAAAATAACGAACTTCAGTCGCATCACAGTTAGACTAGAAAGCTGACTCCAAATGACTTAGGAACGGTTGGGAAAAAGCTTAGAGAATGATGACGTCATTTATACACATATAAATAAAATTGGAGTGTCTGTTTGTAATATTGACATAACCATTTTTTACTACATGCATATGAATATAATACCGTACATACACCTAAATAACATTTTTTTAAATTTTTGTCTGTCTGTCTGTATGTTTGTTCTAATCTCTGAAATGGCTGGACCAATTTGGCGGGACTTTTATTGGCAGGTAGCTGATGTATTAAGGAATAACTTAGGCTACTTTTATTTTAGAAAAATAGCGTTGATTCAACACTAGGCGCTAACCGACTAGTAGTACATGAAATTACCTCAGCCTTGAAACCCTCCTTAGGGTCAGCGGTATAAGTGACAGTTCTCACGAAGCCATCGCTGTCAACCACGGAGTAGGAGCCCTTGATGACGTCACCGTCTCTCTGCTCCTTACGGTTCTGGTAGTTGGTGTACTGGTCATCATTCACGTCGAAACCGAACTGGTAAGAAGGATGAGGCTGGAAGAATACAATAAAGTAGGTAAGTAACAGAGGAATATTTGTCAAATATATTGAACTGATAGATGAGATGACTGACGACATTGTGACATAGTGGAAATGATGACATGATAACATAAACTTACGCCTTTATCCCCGAAGGGGTAGGCAGAGGTGCTAGCACCCACATTTCGCCAGTTTATGTTTAGGTCCCAATGTAATAGGTGGCGAGCCTATTGCCATTATCCGGGCACTTATAAACCTGCGATAAATACACACATAACTTCGAAAGGCATCGAAAATTCATTGATGTGTGCCATGGTAAAACCTGGGATCGAACCCGAAACCTCGTCTCAGCAGTCCATTACCCATACCACTAGGCTATGACATGATGACATGATGACATAGTGTAATGACGACATTAATATCAGTCGCGGAGAAAATCATCGTCATTATCTTAACGTTGTTCCCGATTGCATCCTAGGCTTTCACATCAGAGCCCAGGGTCCTGTTACTGCTTCTCCTCCTGTTCCATATAAGTCACACTACGATTACCGCGTGGTTACTAGCCGCGTGGTTACCGGCAGAGCAGAATTTGGGCCACCCCTTCTCTTCCCATGTGGTGTCGTACAAGGCGACTAAGGGATAAGGCTGATTAACTTTAACATTAGACAGATATGTACAGCCTAGACTCAGCCTCAGATGCATGGAGTCAACAATAGTGCCCGGAATACGGCAATAGGCTCACCCCCTATTACGTGGGACCTAATACAGATTGGGGAAATGTGGGTGTTAATTCACCTCTGTCTAACCCTCCGGGGATAAAGGCGTGATTATATGTATGTATGTATGTACGATTTAAAAATAGGACCTTTTCCAATTCAAACATGAAAAAGTTAACTAAATGTTTCAAATTTAATCAGGTACGTGAATATTCAAGGAAAATCTTAACATCAAAGTAATCATAAAGAAAGTTATTTCCCTATATCTATCGTGAACTAATCCGAGACTTTATCTTTAATAGCGCCGTGAGCGAGTTCCAAGTGAAAGTTGCGCCGGCGCAGCCTGGTTCGTTCGATCCATCCGTGTTCGTTGCACGTTCACGGCGGTTGGACATTGTTGGCCACGAGGAAGTGTGGCCAACTAGGTTGGAATAATTCCGGATTGTAAAGTGTGTAGCGGTAAAATTACAAGACATGTTTGGAGACAGGTAGAGACATGCAAAGTGATTGGAATACCTCGAGCCGGGACCGGGATCTTGGATCTAAAATGTACTCAAAATGTGCTTTATCTTCCGATCTGTGCCAATGCACCTGACAGTGGCACAAAAAGGAAGATTTTTTAAGGTATAATTGATAAATGAATAAAAAAAAAATTCTTTTACATTTCATACAGCACAATCTAGGACTAAACTAAGCTTAGTTTGTATTTTAGGTTCTAGAAATCGATAATTTTTGTAAATACATAGTTACATACATCTTATACTTCGAAAACACCACATGATTAAAAATATTTGCACTGAGTGGGAATCGAATCTGCATTCAGTGCTCAGCTGCATCACACGGGTTTTTAATGGCACGGCATCCACGACATCTCTTAGAATTTTGAAATACCAATATCAATATCAGCCATGCAAGTATTTAATAAAATTTACGAGATGGCGTTAGGTAATTAAAAAAATATTTCCAAAAAATACGTAAAATCGTAACCGCTATGGAGAAACTTAAAAAGCAAAACTTATCTAAGTACAATTTTTCATGCACTTTGTTAGCACGTTTTGCGAGTTTATATGTGTATAATACAAGAAAATATTAATTGAAAAATATATGCAAAGAAATGAAAAGCATGTCTAATTTCTCTTCCAATTTCTGAAATTCTTCAGCAACTTTATTCTAACCATTTGAATGGGTTATTCGCGGATTTCCCCGGTTCTCGATTACCCCAAAAATAAACAAAACTTTCGGGGAAAATCGAGAATGAGGAGAATGGCGACTAACCTATTACATTAAAACTATATTGATAGAACTTACATCCGACTCATATTCTTCCTTCTCAACTGGTTGGGCAGCCTGCACCTGCGGCCTCTGAGGCTGGTACTGCTGTCTGTACTGCTGCTACGGTAAAATTACCCTTAATTCTTTAAAGTGCAAAAAGGCTTAGCAAGGTTGTAAACACTAGCCCCTTATTTATTTTTTTATGAGAATTTCAAATAAAGAACTGTATTTTTTAATTTACACAGGAATCTGATTTGTTTTATCACCATATTTTATATTATTTGACTATATTATAGTGTAAAAATTGGACAGTCCCCTCAGTGGGATAGGTTTTGGAAAGTGGGGCAACTCTACGGCTCCGTGACTAAGGATTCTTATAACCAGATTCCTGCCGGCTTGCTCTGTAAGGGGTAGCTGCAATAGAGATGTCTTACATTTTCCGAAATTTCATTTCATTCTCAGCGAAATTTTTCCACAATTGAACCGGCTTTTATTCTAATAGGGCTTAAAATTCCTTGCTAAACCAATCATGCTGTGTATATTATAAGTTTATTAAGTGCCATAGACGTGCACGTGATAGTGTTAAAGTTTTATAAAGAAAAGTCTATAATGTAGTGGCAGTTTTTTTTACCCGACTGCCAAGGAGGGTTATTTAGCTTACGTCATAGTCCTCAGGTTCTTGTTGTTGCTGTGGCCTTTGCGGTTGGTACTGTTGTCTGTATTGAGGTTGAGGCTGGGCTTGGGGTTGGGCAACGTACTGTTGGGGTTGATATTGCGTGTTTTGTACGTATAACTGTTGAGGTGCCTGCGAAATCAAAGATAGACTTTTAAAACACGTGTTCCTGATTCGAAGATATCTTTGTGTTATTTAGATGTTCGCCGGATTAAGAATTGAAATGTTCTATCCGCATTCGTGGTTCCTTCTTACAATCCTGGCGTGGAACAGTTTTTGCCGAGTTGTCTACATAGCAACCAACATTTTAGGATTGACATGCAGCATCTGGAATGGTGGCCACTATCTTCTGGATTCCTTGTTTCTCATCATCCCACAGGGCACAGTCAATGGGGATGCCGAATGCGCTTTTATCCCTACAGAGGGCGCCTCCTAAAGGCCAATGTTAGCTGTCATCTACGTAGATTTCATTGTTTGTCTCTTCAAATCTGACAGCTATGAGTTTGTTATTGTCACAGAATAGATGGTTATTGTTGTTTGATCATATGCTTCTACCATCTACAATTAGTCTTGCGTCGGCATCCCCATTGACGGACTGAATATAAAATTTTTGGCTGAATATAAAAATAAAAAGGCTTTTTTTCATATCATTGAATTAATTTATTGAAACCGCCGTTTCAAGCCGTCGGTCCCGGTTGTCATACAAATACTTATGGCAGCCGTTACGGGCAATTGGAACCTACAAAAGCCCGACTAGTCTAACTGCAGAACTTCGATATCGGAAATAGGTTGTGAAGTTCAGATGGCAGTCGCTTCAAGGAGAATATCGAAGTTCAGCTGCAGCACAGCTAGAATGGAACCTCCCCCCCATCTGAATTGGGAAAAGGCTCAGAGAATGATGAACCTTTTAGACAACTTCTATTGTGTAGCGGTATTGAAAGCGGCAGCTCGTTACGGGTAGTCGGAGCCCTCAAAAGTCCAAAAAACTAGTCTAACTGCAATGCTTCGATATCGCCTTTGGGTTGTGGAGGTCAGATGGTAGTCGCTTCACAGAAAATATAGAAGTTCAGCTTAATCCACAATTAGACTGGTAAACCGAACTCCAGATTCCAAGTTAAGAAAAAATTATCGGATACGAAGAGAGAAGAATGATGAATCTATTTAAACTTACAGGCCTGGGAACTGGTGCGTGTTGTGTCCTTGTTATAACTTGTGTTTGTGCGGGCGCCGCGTTCTGTTGCTCAGCCAGGTACTGTCTGAGTAGATGTGGAGGGATACCGGCTGCCTGCTAACAATAAACACAAGTATTATTATATGCTTGTAGTTATCTCATCCCTGGAGTGGTAGCTGGTAGACTACACGTCAGCCCATTTTATTTGGAACTAACTGACCCGCCTCGGCTTCGCCCGTGGCATACTTCAACCCCGTAGCACCCCTTTTTCTTGTATTAACGTTCGAATTGACTTTGTATGGAAGTCTAACTTTTAAACTCTTGCGTTCCATGATATATAACTAAGACAACGGGAATTAACGCGATCATGGTATAGGCACTTACATACCTTTGATTGCCTGACGTTTCGAGGCTGACTGATCAGCCTGTGACCGTTAATTCCCGTTTTCTTAGTTTGTATGGAAGTATAAAAAAGTGTTGTGTTTAGACGTTTTCAGGCAGTTTTTTAAATATTTCTTTGCGTAAGAACCATCCTCGTAATGCAAGGATTATTCTAAAAAAATTATTAGCGAAGTCGGTTCAGCTGTTCTTGAGATATGCGCTTAGCAACACGTTAAGCGATTCATTTTTATATTATAGATATACGTCACCCTCGTAATCGCGGGTGAGATATTGAAGTCTACAACTACTGAGCTATGTTGAAACTTAGAAAAGTTTTCAAATCGATTTAAAGATTAAAACCCAGACGAAGTTGCAAGCACAGCTAGTATTTTTTTTTTCTAGTTAATATTTTAATTTGCACTTGTCTTTCATTAATATGGAAATAAGAGTCTCCGAACTCCTATAATTATAATTCATCATTTCACACAAAATATTGATATATGTAATCGATAATAATCGCTCATGCACCCTATTAGTAGCAGTATGAAAACCAGTATACACTAGTGTAAAAAAGAACTTATTATAAATAAAAATAAACCCGACTGATGCTGAAAAGAATAATATTCTAATATAATTTTCATCAGGTTTGAAATTTGCAAATGGGTACGCCGTTTGTTTCGATCTTTTCTGTATCAGTCGGGTTTTTTATTTTTAATAATTTATTGTATTTTATACTTTTTGTAATCTTCTTTTAATTTTCTTTATTTTGAAACCCCACTCGATAAATTTGAGTGAATTTTTTTACCAAAAAAAATAAAAACAATTGTTTTATTTTAATGTACCCAGTGTCACTCTCACAGTAAATACGAATCTAACGACACCTCTCAAGTTAAAAGCCATCGAGCCGTTCGCTGTTAAAACATAACCCTCCTTCTGGTGCAGTCGGGTATTTAATACAAATCTTCGATCAATTAACTACAAAGAATGCTGGGCCCATTTCAATGCTCTGCATTTGGTCATTAGCAACAAGAAGCCGCCAGTAAATCAGTGTGGTAAATTACATAATGTGAAGTTGATCCAATTATTTCTTGTTACATATCGTTCGTAAGCTCGCCACTGACATTACGAAACGTCAAACTGTAAAGTGTAACACTCTTACGTCATACGTCATTTTATACGCCCGATTTGTCAAGGGTTTCAAAGTCTCATGCGTGCGTGTTGTAAAAAAACGATGTTTGTATTGTTTTCCGGTCTGTTTCTAGTCAATTATCTACATTGTTGGGTGTAGTAATTTTTTGTATAGGTACGTTACGCGTTGTGATGATACCTCGTGTTCTAGTTGCAGAAATATTAGTTTTTTTTATTTGTAATTTTATTAATTAATGAATAATTTTATGGGTATATATTTGGTTTTGAATTTCATACTATTTACTATTATTTATTAATTACTAATTAGGTGCGTTCGATATTTGTATTTCGGTTTTTATTTTTATTGGTGATTATGTTTCGTACGTAATTTGAGTTATTCATGTTACGTATATTATGTCAGTTCCATAACTATACATAACAATAATATTATTCACATACATGCAATGCATGTGTATGCAAGCAATAGTTAGTCAGTTAGTTAGCCTAGTTTATTTAATTAATATGTGTTTTTATAAAACGTCGATCTTTATACCAGATAAGTTTGCAATATCTAAAATGACTGAATAAGAGTGTCAAGATAACTTAATTGTCTACTTAAAATATTTAGATCTGCATTGTTTAAAAACATGTGATTTTTATCTGTGTCTATTACTGTTATGTTTAAAAGAAAACTTTCAAGGATTTGTAGTTTAGTGTCTGTACTGAAAATAAAATTAGTTATGTGTTTTAAAAATTGAGTGCTTTTCTATTTTTTTATCAGCTTTAATTTTTCAGATTATCGTAACTTTTTTTAAAAACTTAGCTCACTAACTATTTAATATAATTTAATATTTCTTTCATGTTTCTTAGAGTTCGATATTCATAATTATTTAGTAAATCTAACACGGCCAAGTATCATGCTATTATGAAATCCAAGAATATTTAAAACGCTATTATAAAATTCGAGAATATTTAGATGATAAACAAGCTTGAAAATGAGCTGTTAAGAAAACTATTGTATTTAGACTAAGCAGACTAAGCAAGTGTTTGTAAATAGACGAAAAACAAAAATGCCCGTTGAGTTTCTTGCCGGAGTCTTTTCATCTCGGGGCCGCGTTTTGCAAGTACCGTTTAAATGATCTAAACAGAATAAACGATTTTTGACATTGATTTTGACAGTAATTGATTTTACCATCCAAATTGTAATTTTACGACCTTTTTTAATTAGCGTTACTAATAGTTAACTCAGTAACTTCGGTTACCAAACTAAACGGTTTGGTTACCGAAGTTACCGAGTTACCGATACCGAAGTTATCGATAACCTAACTTAACGTTAACGTTTAACTTTGGGGGGTTCTGTTGGTTTGTATTTTTTTAAAGACTACTAGTGACAGAAATTATTAGTACTCTCGTTATCGTTTTCAGATAATCCAAATTGCCTGTTGTAATAAGAAATGGGTTCACTTCGGTAGTGTATTAGTCTAGATTCGAATCCGGGACCTTTCGATCGTAAGGCCGATTATTTAAGAACTAAGTACCGAAGTTTTTATTGTATCGTTTATTCTTGACTATTATTCTTCTCTTCTTCATTCGAGCGTTCCTGCTGGTTGCATCGGAAATCTGCACCTTCTACTGACCCGCAAACCTCTAAAGGGAAGCCTGCCCTGTAGTCCCGTCCATCATTCAGTATCATGGGGCGATACACAAAAAGCTAGATAACAGCTGCATAATTTTGAAGTGAAAACTTCTTTAGCGGCGTTGGATGGGTGTAAAATGTTAAGGAAGCGTCAGGATTAGTTGACCTTTGAACCGTAACCGACTGACGTCATACAAGATTAGGTAAAGACTATCTATTTTACAATTTACCAAGATAGCGTCGTAGCTTAAACGGTAAGCACTTCGACTGTTAGTCCTTATAGTTTCAGATAGTATCGGGTTCAAACCACCTGGCTTTCTGTAACTTTTTGTGATTATTTTTTCTTTTTGTGATTTATTACTTTTTATGATTATTTTTTCTTTCTGTAATTTATTACTTTTTGTGTTTATTTTTTCTTTTCATAATTTATTAATTTCTTCTGACAGAAAATTAGCAGAAAATAAGTGATAGGTTCTATGATTAGCGCTATATTATAGGTATGGTATGGTATGTTCTTTTTTATCTTTTTCTATGTATATAACGAAGAAAGAAAAAAAGAAAATGTTTTCACTTCTGCCGGCACTCCCAGAGTGCAACCCGTCTTTTTTTTAGTAGGTTGAGGAGGCAACCCTAACGCAGACTTTCTTCGCTAGGTTTGGTTGGAAGATCAACTAGCAGTTTCTCTTCTAAATTACAAAGTTTGGACACAACTGGGAGGATGTTGACCAATGAGGATGTTTTCAATTTGGTAATAATGTCATATCCCAATCTAGCCCTAAACGTTCTCTCAAAACTATCCATTGTAGTTCTGACGAAAACTGAGCAAGGATTTTGTTTAGCTCTAATTTACTAGGAACAAATGTAACAAAGCAACTCATGACCTACATACAGAGATCTTCAAGTGACCTACGAAATACAAGCGTGTTACTAGTATAAGCCATTGTTCATGCTGTCATGATGAAGGAGATAGCAGTAAGTCAAATTGCAGCAAAAATGATGCCTGGAAAGTTGTTTGAATACTTATTTTGTGAAAAATGCTGCCCTTGATTTATTTATGATAACAAAATGTGCTCATTGTTTTTACACAAACAAAAATATAAGCGCCAATAATGTCAATTTTGTTGCGCATTTGCAGTAAAATATCTGAATTATATATGTTTAACTTCAAACCACTTCAGTGGTCGTTTTGTTTTCCAAAATAACTAAAGCTATCAGTTGCAAGAATGGTTTGAACGAAGTTTATTTTTTAATAATATCTATAATTGAATTTGTAACATACGATCAAGTGTAAGTTTCGTCTGAATGCGGATGATATGTCACACATTAGGGGAAACCTATATTCAGCAGCAACATGTTATTTTAGTTATTTAAGGAACATAATAAATAGTGTGTATTGTAGGGCTTGAGTAGTTAGCTAATCATCATCATCATTTCAGCCGAAAGACGTCCACTGCTGGACAAAGGCCTCCCCCAAGGATTTCCACAGTGACCGGTCCTGCGCCTTCCGCATCCATGCCCTTCCCGCGACCTTCACCAGGTCGTCGGTCCACCGTGTGGGAGGCCTGCCTACACTGCGTCTTCCGGCGCGTGGTCGCCACTCGAGAACTCTCTTGCCCCAACGGCCATCTGTTCTACGAGCTATGTGCCCCGCCCACTGCCACTTAAGTTTGGCGATTCTGTGTGCTATGTCGGTTACTTTAGTTCTCCTGCGGATCTCCTCATTTCTGATTCGATCACGCAGGGAAACTCCGAGCATAGCACGCTCCATCGCCCTTTGGGTGACCTTGAGCCTTCTTATGAGGCCCATAGTAAGCGACCAAGTCTCACTTCCGTAGGTCATCGCTGGCAACACACACTGATCGTAGACTTTCGTCTTGAGACACTGCGGTATTTTGGACGAGAAGATATTACGAAGCTTCCCGAACGCTGCCCAGCCGAGTTGGATTCGACGATTGACCTCTTTCTCAAAGTTGGACCTGCCTAACTGGACTGTCTGTCCCAGGTAAACATATTCGTCGACAACTTCGAGTGTAGAGTCTCCAACCTTTAAAGAAGAAGTGGGTGCGACATGGACATTTGACATAATTTTCGTCTTGTCCATGTTCATTTTGAGGCCCACTTGTTGGGAGGCTCTACTGAGGTCTTCGAGCATTGTGCCTAGGTCTTCCAAGGTCTCAGCCATGACTACGATATCGTCAGCGAATCGAAGGTGAGTGATGTACTCGCCGTTGATATTGATGCCGAGTCTTCTCCAGTCCAGGAGCTTGAAAACATCTTCCAGGCCGGCGGTGAACAGTTTCGGAGATATAACGTCTCCCTGTCTCACCCCTCGCTGCAACTGGATAGGTTTTGAGCTTTGATCCTGGAGGCGGACTGACATGGTGGCGTTTTCGTACAAACACTTCAGCGCTTCGATATATCGATAGTCAATTTGGCACCGTTGGAGAGACTGTAGCACAGCCCAGGTCTCGATCGAATCGAAGGCTTTCTCATAGTCCACAAACGCCAAGCAGAGTGGCTGATTATACTCCTCAGTCTTCTGTATAATCTGTCGCAGCGTATGTATGTGGTCTATGGTGCTAAAGCCTTTTCGGAAACCGGCTTGTTCGGGAGGCTGGAAGTCGTCGAACCTGCGAGCGAGACGATTCGTAATGACTCTCGAAAACAACTTGTAGACATGGCTCAGAAGCGAGATGGGTCTATAATTCTTCAACAAGGTTTTATCACCTTTCTTGAAGAAGAGTACCACCACACTTCTGTGCCATGCCTTAGGCGTTCGTCCCTCGAGTATGACGGAATCAAATAGCTTCTGAAGAGCTTTAAGTATCGGTGTTCCACCAGCTTTTAGAAGCTCAGCCGTGATCCCATCATCACCCGGTGCCTTATTGTTCTTTAGCTGTTTGAGAGCCATTCTAATCTCGTACAGGCTGACGTCCGGGATATCCTCGGTATAGTGTCGGGTCAATCTGGCTCTTGGGTCTTTGGCCAGATTATTAACAGATTGCCGTACACTCGTGTATAATTGTCCGTAGAACTTCTCGACCTCTTCCAACAGCTCCGGCTTTGACGAAATAATTCTGCCATCCTCCGCCTTCAGCTTATTCAGTTGGCTTTGACCAACAGACAGATCCCTTGCGAAAACCTTTGAGCCTTTGTTGCTCTCAATCGCCTCCTTAATACGAGTCGTATTAAATTGGCGTAGGTCGCGAGTCAAGGACTTGGAGATCTGTCTGTTTAAACGCCGATACTGAGTAGCATCTTCAGAGGACTGCAGAACCAAATTTCGTCTTTGTTCCATGAGTTTGTTGGTGAGGTCCGAAATCTTTTTGGTTCCTTTTGAACGACGGGCTTTGAAGATCTTAGACCCAGACGTTTGGACAATTTCCACAAATCTGTCATTGTAATCATCCACATTTTCGCAATCTCCCAGGCATTCGAAGCGATTCTGCAACTCGAGCTGAAAGTGCTCAGGGTTCTGGAACTGGATAGGTGCTGGTCGGAGCGTAGACTTCATCAGTCGACATCTTTCGAGCTTTGTTCTAAGATTCAATGTGCCTCTTACCATCCGGTGATCGCTTCCTGTTTTTACTGAATTGATCACGGAGACATCATTGAATATGTGCCTCTTTGTCGACAAGATGAAATCAATCTCATTTTTTGTGACACCGTTAGGGTGTAGCCATGTCCACTTACGCTGTTCCGGCTTTCTGAAGAAGGAGTTCATCATAAAAAGGCCCTCCTTCTCCATGAAGCCGGCCAGCAGATGGCCACGTGCATTCCTCTTTCCATATCCAAATTGCCCCACTCTCAGCTCATTGTCGCTTCGTTTGCCCAGTTTCGCGTTAAAGTCCCCCATCACAACGGTATAGTGTGTTCGGGAGCTATGCATGGCTTTAGAGATATCCTCATACATAGTCTCCACCTCGTCGTCGGGGTGTTTCGAGGTCGGTGCGTGTACCTGTATGACCTTCAGCGAATACCGTTTGGTGATTCTGAGTATAAGGTACGCCACCCTCGTCGAAACACTCTCGATCTGGACCACGTTGTTGACAAGGGACCTGTGGACGATAAACCCGATACCACCCTGGGACAGTATGTCGCCCTCCCGGAAATAGAGCAGGTTACCGGATTTGAGGATCATGGTGTCCTGCCCCTCTCTCCGGACTTCACACAATCCTACGATATCCCACCGTAACCTGCTCAATCCTTCCTCGAGTTCAGCGAGCTTCTCGTCGGTTCGCAGTGTGAGCGTGTTGTGCGTTGCCAGGGCCAAAGGTCGTCGGGGTTGGTAGCCTGGCATCTGCCGGGGATTCTTCGCACCCCTTGCCCCGCCGTTACCATGGCCGCTACCATAGCCAGGAATAGCGGGGCCGCCGGGGACTGGGGGCCGTTTCTTATGTTTCCTCATCATGGGGGGTTATGCCGTAATCGCCACGCTTGGCAGGCGGGTTGGCGATCGCAGTTTGGTGGCTAGTACGCGGAAAGATGCTGCTGCCCATCCTCCGGTATTTGAATCCCTTAGTCGCCTCTTACGACACCCACGGGAGGAGATGGGGTGGTGCTATTCTAGGGCCACACCACAGGCATTAGCTAATAGATTGACAATAATATTTTTACAAACAGCTTTTTCCGAAATCGCTTTTATTGACTTACTGCTATTCGATTATCATGTCAAAATTCTGCACTGACGGTTTGAGTCTCGAGTTCTCGGCTGATGCAATCTAGCGAACAATAGGTTTGAACTTCTCAGGTTATCGACTGTTAAAGGTTAATAGCTAATAATGCACATGAACAATGAAAGAAGCTCAGTTCCTAAGTTCTGAATTGTAGTGTTATTGTTTTCGAACTATTAATTATCTCTGTGACTGAATTAGTTACATAATTAATTAATAATCATGCGAGAAGGTTGTCAATTACATTGCCTTTTATTATTTAAAAAAAATGTGTAAAAGGGATTTATTACAAGGGAAAAATAAAACAAATAACCCCAAAAGAAAATAATAAGATCAATGGTGTCACTATCCTTGTATTCTATGTTATAAATAAAAGAAAATTGTTGAACTAATTTGAATATCGAAGACTTTTATATGGTATTGTTATTTAAATAATATCTGTTATACCGGCTGTCGAAATTTTTTTTGAAAAATGGAATAAAATAATTTTAACTAAAAGACACCCCTTTCCCTTCTCTTTTGTATGCTAAATAAAAATTCTGGATACTAACTTGTGGTTGGTACTGATGTTGAGGCACGGGAACCGCTAAAACACACCCCAATACTGCCAAAGTGACACAGTGACGTAACATGGTGCACACACTAAAAAATGTTATTAAAAATAATTGCAAAGGCCACAGTACACTCGCGACGTTAAAACGTATGGTGAGGTGCGTGTATACTCTCACTATATATAGAGGCACCCCTTCTAGCTCGTAGGTGGTGAAGGCGGGAGTAAAACCACGTGCCCATGTGTGTGTTCGAAAATTAAATTGGAGCATCTGTTTCGTTGTGTGGTCTTGCCGATGGGTTTCGCATTTTGTTCTTGAAGTGTGGTTTTATTAAAAAAATAATGAAAATTGAAAAACGAAGGACATTTTTTGGATTTAAATTCGGAAGTGGTAAGTGTATTTTTCATTTAAGACTAGGTAATTTTTTTAAATTGACGAGTACGTGTTACTAGATAGTTATTTATACTTTTTATAATGACGAGTACCTATCCTAAATTAAAGTTAAAAGAAACCTTGAACGTCCAGGCACATATTACGGAATAGAGCCTCTGTATCAAATACTATGTAGAGACATAGTATGTGATACAGAGACATTGACTTCTAATATAGAAGTCACAGACACAGAGACAGATAGTTCAAGGGGTTAGGCAACACTTGTCAATTATTTACATAGTCTATTAGTATCTGAAAGCCTTAATTTTCCTTCATCAAAGGACTGTAATCAAAATGAATACAGGGTATACATTAACAACAGAATATAAAAAAACATCAACCTGTATAACATAACCTCTGCAGTTATAAACCTTCAAGATATAAATAATGTTAGGTATGACTTGATATTATTTGGATTGCATTAAGTAGCAGTACTAGCAGATAGATATAGCCATAGAAAAGTCTACAATGTCTCCACTGGGACAGTACTTGATAGTACTTGAACCCTTATAACGCAATGATCCATACTAATATTATAAATGCGAAAGTAACTCTGTCTGTCTGTCTGTCTGTCTGTCTGTCTGTCTGTCTGTCTGTCTGTCTGTCTGTCTGTCTGTCTGTCTGTATGTTACGCTTTCACGCCTAAACCGCTGAACCGATCTTGATGAAATTTGGAACAGAGGTATATTAGAGCTTGAGAACGGACATAGGCTACCTTTTATCACGAGAAAGGGGGTTTAAGGGGGGGAAATAGGGGATGAAAGTTTTTATGAAAGTTTGTCATTTCTGAAGATATCTTAATGAAATTTGGTACAGAGGTAGATTAGAGCTTAGGAACGGACATAGGCTACCTTTTATCGCGAAAAGGGGGGTGGAAGGGGGGGGACTAGGGCCTTGGGAGGAAAGTTTGTCATTTTTGAAGATTTCTTGATGAAATTTGGTACAGAGATAGTTTAGAGCTTGGAAACGGAAGTAGGGTACCTTTTATCGCGAAAAGGGGGGTAGAAGGGGGGCGGACTAGGGCCTTGGTATGAAAGTTTGTCATATTTGAAGATTTCTTGATGAAATTTGGTATAGAGATAGTTTAGAGCTTGGGAACGAACATAAGCTACCTTTTATCACAAAAAGGGGGGTAGTAGGAAAGGGGGGGGGGGACCCGGGCCTTGGGATAAAAGTTTATCGTTTTAGAAGATTTCCTGAAGAAATTTGGTACAGAGATAGTTTAGAGCTTGGGAACGAACATAAGCTACCTTTTATCACAAAAAGGGGGGTAGTAGGAAAGGGGGGGGGACCCGGGCCTTGGGATAAAAGTTTATCGTTTTAGAAGATTTCCTGAAGAAATTTGGTACAGAGATAGTTTAGAGCTTGGGAACGGACATAGACTACCTTTTATTGCGAAAAGGGGGGTAGAAGGGGGGACTAGGGCCTTGGGAGGAAAGTTTGTCATTTTTGAAGATTTCTTGATGAAATTTGGTACAGAGATACTTTAGAGCTTGGAAACAGATATAGGCTACCTTTTATCGCGAAAAGTGGGGTAGAAGGGGGCGGACTAGGACCTTGGTATGAAAGTTTGTCATTTTTGAAGATTTCTTGATGAAATTTGGTACAGAGATAGTTTAGAGCTTGGAAATGGAAGTAGGCTACCTTTTATCGCGAAAAGGGGGGTAGAAGGGAGGCGGACTAGGGCCTTGGTATAAAAGTTTGTCATATTTGAAGATTTCTTGATGAAATTTGGTACAGAGATAGTTTAGAGCTTGGGAACGAACATAAGCTACCTTCTATCGCGAAAAGAGGGGAAGAAGTGAGGAGGGGGAAGAACCAGGGCCTTGGGATAAAAGTTTATCGTTTTAGAAGATTTCCTGAAGAAATTTGGTACAGAGATAGTTTAGAGCTTGGGAACGGACATAGACTACCTTTTATCACAAAAAGGGGGTAGTAGGGGGGACCAGGGCCTTGGGATAAAAGTTTATCGTTTTAGAAGATTTCCCGATGAAATTTGGTACAGAGATAGTTTAGAGCTTGGGAACGGACATAGACTACCTTTTATTGCGAAAAGGTAGAAGGGGGGGGACTAGGGCCTTGGGAGGAAAGTTTGTCATTTTTGAAGATTTCCTGATGAAATTTGTTACAGAGAAACTTTAGAGCTTGGAAACAGGTACAGGCTACCTTTTATCGCGAAAAGGCGGGTAGAAGGGGGGCGGACTAGGGCCTTGGTATGAAAGATTGTCATTTTTGAAGATTTCTTGATGAAATTTGGTATAGAGATAGTTTAGAGCTTGGGAACGAACATAAGCTACCTTTTATCGCGAAAAGGGGGGAAGAAGGGGGGGACCAGGGCCTTGGGATAAAAGTTTATCGTTTTAGAAGATTTTCTGATGAAATTTGGTACAGGAATAGTTTAGAGCTTGGGAACGGACATAGACTACCTTTTATCACAAAAAGGTGGGTAGAAGGGGGGGACTAAGGCCTTAGGTTGAAAGTTAGTCATTTTTGAAGATTTCCTGATGAAATTTGGTACAACGATAGCATTTTGGTACAGGGATTAATTAGAGCTTGGTAACGGACATATGCTACCTTTGATCGCGAATAATGTGGTAAAAGGGGGGGGGGGGGGGGGGATACGGACTAGATAGTAAATATAAAAGTTTGTTTTTTTGATGATATCCTGGTGAAATTTGGTACAGAGATGGATTAGAGCTCGAAAATGGACATAGACTACCTTTTATTGCGAAAAAGTCAGTTGAAGGGGTGTAATAGGACAAGGGTATGTAAGTTTGACAATTTTGAAGATATCTTGATGAAATTGAAATAGAGATGGATTAGAGGTTAGAAATGGATATAGGCTACCCCTTATCGTGAAAAAAGTGATAGAATAGGGAGGGGGGGGGAGGGGAATAGGGCGTTGAGATTAAAGTTTCTAATTTTTTAATGGCACAAAAAAGGGGGTGAATAAGGCATAAATAGTAAGAATTTCTTTTAAGATGTCCTCATGACATATGGTACAAAGGTGGATTAGAGCTTCGGAATGGATATAGTCGAGTAGCGAACCAAATATAGAAGCGAGTGGAGAGGCGAGTAGAGATTGTTATAGGGACGAGTGGATAGGCGTGTAAAGATTGGAAGTCGAGTAGAGTCGACTACAAGGGCGAGTAGATATGCGACTAGAGAGCCAGTGGAGAGGCGAGTAAAGAATCAAATAGAATGCCGTAAAGGCGAATAGGGAGGCGAGTGGAAAGATGATTGTAGTGGCGAGTAGAGATCGAATAGAGAGTTGAGTAGAGGTGCGAGTAGATAGGCAAGTGTGGAGAGTAAAGTAGACAGGCGAAAAGAAAATCGAATGGATGGGCAAGTAGAGAGGCCAATGGAAAGGCGAGTATAGAGAAAAGTACAAAGTCGAGTAGAGAGGGGAACAGAGAAGTCAGTAGAGAGTCAAGTTTAAATTCAGATATAGAGGCGAGTAGAAAGTCCAGTAGAGAGTCGAATATAGAAGCGAGTAGAAAGTCGAGAACAGAGGTGAGTACATAGTCGAGGACAAAGTTGAGTAGAGAGGCGAATTATGGTCAATAGCGTCGGATCAACACTAAACGATAACCGACATCCACGCGGGCGGAGCCGCGGGCAACAGCTAGTGTATTATAAACTGCATACGTAATGCAGGAACATGGCCACTTTCAAAAACGGCGCAACAACTAAATAATTTTTTTTAT
Source organism: Eilema caniola (assembly GCA_949126895.1). NCBI lineage: Eukaryota > Metazoa > Arthropoda > Insecta > Lepidoptera > Erebidae > Eilema > Eilema caniola. The sequence continues at coordinate 6,122,172 of OX421467.1, forward strand.
CTACTCTGATACTATAATACAAAGATTATAAAATTGAAATCAAAAATCTTATGACAAACATTACGCACAGGCCTAAAAAAAGTTTTATTACAATACAGGTTTTGTATGGACACCTATATAATTAAATAACTTTTTAATCATAACGATACACCTATACAACCTCCATCTGGACTGAACCTCTACTTTAAAAAAAGAATCCGCCGATTCGGAAGAAAAAAAAAGAAACACGCATGCGCAATCGATGTTTGCGCCTTGGCGCCAACATTTTATATTTAAATTAAACAAAGTTTGGTTTTATTTGTGCAATAAATTAGTTTATGTATTTTATGAGAGTAGATAAAGTAGTGAATGACACTGTACATAACTTGGTCTTATAACACTCGTGTGATACTATAAAAAAACTCGCCTATGGCTCGTTTTGTTAAAACACATTCGTGTTATAAGCCCTTATTATGCAACAGTATCATAAACTACTAATAGCTACTTACTAATAATACGTTAATATGATTAATGTATATGAATTATATAATTATTTATTTTAAAAAAATAGAATTATTGTTATGAATTTACTATTAAAGACGTATTTTTCTGTAACGCACTGTTGTCGCGTCGCTGATTGGTGCATAATAATGATGATCCTCATTTTTTGTTGCCATTTTAGAGTCCGGATAACGCCTCAGTTTCAGGCAAAAGTTTATAATACATCATTGCTAAAACGTATAAGGTTAAAGCTGATGTAAAGGGCCTTAGGCAAGTTTCCAAGGGCCTTAGGCAAGTTTCCAAGGGCCTTAGTCAAGTTTCCAAGGGCCTTAGCAAGTTTCCAACTATTAAGGTAATCTGTACCTTAGTCTGTGCACCTGTTAAAGAACCGATGAGTCTCTGGAGCAGGTTTAGGAGTTCGGACTGTAGTCGCTCCCGGAAAAGCCTCTTTTCTACTCGGGTAAAGACAAAAATATTTTTCCACTTGCTACCATTCTGACATATTGATACCTAAGCATTATGTTTTTTGCCTAATTATTTACGTAAACTATTTTTATAACTACTAGCTTGAGATTTGCGAGTATTTTTAAACGAGTAATTTGATAAACGTATGTCTAGTTCAGGTGCAGGTTCGTTGCAAGTGGTTCTCAGTGGTATAAAAAAAATCTCAGCTCTCAGTCTAACTTCTATATTTTCTAAGAAGCGAGTTCCATCTGACCCACACAACCAATTGGCAATTTTGAAGATTTGCAGTTAGACTAGTAGGACTTTTGAGGGCTCCGACTACCCGTAATGACTGCTATAGATGTTCGTATGGCGACTGGGACCAACGGCTGTACGATTTTATTTGCACTTAGCGGAAATCGAACCAGCGCCCCCTGCGTTCACTACCGCCACGCAACAGTGTCTATTGAGTAAATATACGACACAAGTCTTGAATTCCGGTTTAGACTCCAATTACTTTAATAAACATTCGTATAGTTTTTATACTGAAGTAATTTCATCAGTTACTTAATTATTTTAATACTTGTAACACTAACATTAATTAATTATTATAACTAAGATTGTATAACCGATGTTTGGAATTGAGTTAATGTGATTCATCTCTAATTAATCTTACTGGTTATAAACTGGGTCGTTTTGTGCCCCCCCCCCCCCCCCCCCCCTTCTATAAATTGAATCTAACGATATAATGTACGTATAAGATGAAATAAAAAAATAATATACTGTTATTTATACGTTGAGGCACAGGAACCGCTAATACATATCCCACAATACTGCCAACCTAACAAAGTGACGTAACATCCGACAACATGAGTGACGAATGTCCAGAAGGACATGAGGAAATTAGGGCTTGAGGAGGAGGACGCGCTGGTTCTTTGAAAGCAGGTCTAGGAGTGGCTGGTGCTAAAAGTGTTCCGGTGTAAAATGGAGACACCTTACTTCTCACACCCCTAAGGGGGCCATCACAAAAGTGTAGTTGAGCCATTGCCAACCGGGGTACGAGGGATATGCTTTATTGGGTAGCCTTATACCCCGGTAATTGAAATCGGAGACGATGTACGCATTTAGTAACCACCAACTCAGATCCACTCCCTGTGGCCAGTTGGGGTGTTAGCCCTGAGAATTTCGTGTCTGAGATCGCATGTGAAAAGTGTCAAATGTAATAATTTCCGACTATCCATATTAATATTATAAATGCGAAAATAACTCTGCCTGTCTGTCTGTCTGTCTGTCTGTCTGTCTGTCTGTATGTTACGCTTTCACGCCTAAACTACTGAACCGATTTTAATGAAATTTGGTGTAGGGGTAGATTAGACCTTGAGAAAGGACATAGGCTATGTTTGGTCGCGATAACCGACATCTACGCGGGCGGAGCCGCGGGTAAAAGCTAGTTGTTTATATAGATACTTCATTGATATATATTGTCACCGCAAACTAGCTAGCCATTCAATTAACGGCCTGAATGATATTCAGCCGTCTCGTTTATTACATCATTTAATAACTTGGCTGGCTAATGCTTAGGCCAATTGTAAGATGGGGCTACCTCGAAATAAGACAGAAAATTACATAGATACATATACTTACACCTGTAAATCCCCGAGGGGGTAGACAGAGGTGTATTCACAGAAAATTAGTGATAGGTTTATTTGATAGCTGCGCAATCTAACTTGGTTAGTTTAGGTTAGAAGGTAATAAGCCATCGTGGTTAATTTTTTTAATAACCATGCAGAAATAAGTTATTTTTCTAACTGTCTAATTAAATGGCTAGGCAAGTTGTTAAACGTCATCGATCCAAGCTATTTGCCTAGCCGTTTAATTTTATGACTGTACACCATTCAGGCCGTTAATTGAACGGCGTCGTTCAGTAAAGAGCCTAGGCAGTTAATTGAACGCCTGATTAAGCTTATTGGCGGTGGCATATATATTGTTATTTAAATATAGTTAATTAGTTAACTGCAGCTGACTGGCCAATGGCGTGCTAATTCATACTAATGTCTGTGCTAATGTGCTGATAAAAGTTGCTAATAGCATTTTATTTCTTTCTTTATCCCATACTTAACCAGTATACTAAGCTCGATTGTCTATACGAACAGAATACCGGTTTGCCAGGCACCACAAATCGTGCTAAACTAGGTTTAGGTTTTACTATACTTATTGTAAGGTCTGGCCTTGCTCATTCTTTAATGCCAATGCACTCTTCGTTATACAGTTGTACAGAATCAAATTGCTCAATAACCTAGCATTCACTTTTGTCTAATCATTCTGTATAAGTTTCTTAAATGCGGCCTACAGGCTTATTATTATCAATTCGTTGATTTAATTAAGTTTAGATCACGCTTAAAAATTGATATTGTTGGAAATCCCGTTTTAATTTCAAGGCTCTTGAAATCTTCAAAGATAGAAAGATGTGAATGTCACCTACATTTTCTCAGCTATTATTCTGATACTATGTCCTGAAGAGTGTGCCATTTTTTTCACATACGAAAATGTATAAATATACCAAACCTAAATGAGATGTATGTATATATATATACCCCTGAGACTCCAGCCAACCTTGGCCACCAACATTGGTGAACAATCCGCAGGCCCGCGATCATGGAGGACAGAGACAGAGGTCATTTGCTACTCCAAGCGTGACTTCTACAGTATCGAACGCTGCTAGATTTCTTCTGTTTCTTTTCTGTTGCCTCTCCACTACATAGTATAAAACAAAGTCGCTTTCTCTGTCCCTATATCCCTTTGTATGCTTAACTCTTTAAAACTACACAACGGATTTTGATGTGTTTTTTTTTTAATAGATAGAGTGATTCAAGAGCCATCGCTGGCCGCGTTCGAAGGCGGCTCGGGCGTCGGAGGGCGCAAACCGACCTCCGCCCCCCATGAGCGCGGGCCTGAGGGTGACGGGTGGAGCCGCTCGTCACCCTAGCAGAAGCAGGCCACGGCGGCGGCGCGCATCGTAGGACGATGCCCCCCCCCCCATTCCGGGGGCGAGTCGGGGACCGCGTGGTCCCCCCTCTCGAGGAGGGCCAGACCGAGAGGAATGGCCCTGGGTCAGCCGGGGTGCGAGGGATATGTCAAAAGACAACCTCACCTCCGGCCTAGCACATCGACCCACAGACGGCGTGCGGTTTATTCGGTTCGAGTCCGACATAACCTCCCCCTTCGGCTCCGAAGGGGGGGGGGGGTATCTGTGGGGATTTCCCGCACGTAAAAAAAAAAGAGTGATTCAAGAGGAAGGTTTATATGTATAATACATAATACATGCATACATACATATTATCACGCCTTTATTAACGGAGGGTTAGGCAGAGGTGAATTAACACCCACATTTCACCAATCTGTGTTCGGTCGCACGTAATAGGGGGTGAGCCTATTGCCGTATTCCGGACACTATTGTTGACTCGAGCCATGCATCTGAGGCTGAGTCTGGGCTGCACATATCTGTCTGATGTTAAAGTTAATCAGCCCTATCCCTTAGTCGCCCTGTACGACACAACAAGGAAAGAGAAGGAGTGGCCCAAATTCTACTCTGCCGGGAACCACGCGGCTAATGTATGCATAATACATGTTTAATATATAGAGGATGCAGTGGGAACGGGATCTGACGACACGCGGGCGGAAAAATATTGGCGGTACGAAGTTCGCCGGGTCAGCTTAAGGTATAATTCCGAAGGTGACCGCATACGACAATTGCAGACACGCGCAGCAGATACACGTAATTCATTACGGCTTTTCTGTGGTTACATTTGTCCGTATTGAAGTTTACTAAGTAATGTATGTAATAAATGTGCTGCATGCGTCGGTAATTCTTGTATGCGGTTATGAAATCATATCTTACAACGTTTAAAATAATTTAACAGAGACCGTTATACAATAGTTAAATAATATTATCACCAAAATTATTAACTACTATACTTACAAATTATGTTTGCAAGTCTAAAAACATGGTCTACTTTTGATCCTGCCTGTACATAAGTAAATCGCGACCCACTGCCGTAGTAATTTATAAAAAAGTATTGCCAATATTTTAGATATTAAAGATCAAGACCAATCCAAATATAGAAGCGCGTAAGTAAACGATTAATCAAACAGTTTTATGACGCAAGGTTTTGGATAAGAGATCAACTTTTGAAACACGTAATGATATATAAAGATTTTAACACTTAAAGACAGAATAAATCGTACTTAAGCTTTTATGTAACTTCTGTTTTTACCAATATAAAGTTGTAAATGACTTGTCTCCACATTGAAGACATTTTTTTTAAAGCGTTACTTAGGTATGTCAATTTTAAGATTCTGAAACCAATTTATTTTTTAGGAGTCTTGTCTGTTTGTTTATGATGGACGCAAAATCTATTAAACGAATTTATATGCGGATATTTTATAAGTAATGTCTTAGTCAGGATAAAATCTGCTGTATGTTTGATCGCAATTGATTGGGTAGGAACAGAGATATGAGCAATATTTGCGACACCCAATGTCTACGCGGGTGAAGCTGTGGGTATCAGCTAGTTTTTTTTTAATATAAAATACATTTAATTGTGAGTAATGGAGGATATGACTATAATATGTAACATAGCTTAGAGCGAAATTAATATTACAAAATTCTATTTCACCTCTCTAAGTAACTGTATTATCGTTTGACGTTGTTTCTTTCGTGATTTGATCTTTGATCCTAATCTATAGGATTGCGACTTAATTGAGTTGTTAATGTAGTTATGCATTCATTCATTCATGGATATACAGACCTACCTACTTGTAGAACAAAGTAAAGACTTCTATGTTTAAGGTTAACAAATATCTTGACCTCAGTCGCACAAAATGTAGGTATACCTATATGCACAGTAGGTATGCATTTTTTGGGTTTCTTTTGAGGATAGTATGACGGGGTGCTGCTGTGGTGGAGCATGGGCTGAAACACGCTAAATATATCGATATAGCCAAGACGAGATTCAGAACATTGAGTACCCAATGTTCTAAGTCTTAGGCCCGTATTCTAAAATGCAACTCAGCTAAACCTCAATTTATCTGGGGAAAAATTGTATACACTTAATGACAAATTTGACAGGTTGTCTGGCAGATTATCTATACAAATTTTCCTCAGATAAATCGTGATTCAGCCGAGTGACAGTCTAGAATATGGGTTTCAAAATTTAAAATGGAACCTAGAAATAAGTGTTTAATTTTGAATATGAAATGGGACGCAGAAACTACATAGATAAAACTAAAGTGAGTTCATGAATTTTAATAATTTTATAGAGTGCCTTTTGACGCGACTGCCAAAAAAGGGTTATATTTCTGTATGATAGCAATCAAAAGTTTCGCATTGTTGTTGGTTCATCATTTCGCAGTATATATTTTTGAAGTGAAAACTTCTTTAGCGGCGTTGGATGGGTGTAAAATGTTAAGGAAGCATCAGGATTAGTTGACCTTTGAACCGTAACCGACGACTGACGTCATACAAGATTGGTACAGACTATGTATTTTGCAATTTACAACAGATAGCGTCGTAGCTTAAACGGTAAGCACTTCGACTGTAAGTCCTTATAGTTTCAGATAGTATCGGGTTCAAACCACCTGGCCTTCAGGGGTTTTTGTGATTGTTTTTTCTTATTATAATTTATTACTTTTGGTGATTATTTTTTCTTTTTGTAATTTATTACTTTTTATGATTATTTTTTCTTACTGTAATTTATTATGATTTGTGATTATTTTTTCTTTTCATAATTTATTAATTTCTTCTGACAGAAAATTAGCAGAAAATAAGTGATAGGTTCTATGATTATCGCTATATTATAGGTATGGTATGGTATGTTCTTTTTTATCTTTTTCTATGTATATAACGAAGAAAGAAAAAAGAAAATGTTTTCACTTCTGCCGGCACTCCCAGAGTGCAACCCGTCTTTTTTTTTTGTTACGAACCGCCCGTCTTAGAGTATATTTAAATGGAAATCATTACACAGATCACGTCCATGAACATTTTCAGTCATAAGCAACAGGAATAGAACTTTAAGGTATCTACTTACTCAAAAGCGATACCCGCATCCCTTCGAGCACCGACCAATATCATTCCATATTACTCAAGCAGATAAACACGTGTATTGCACTAATCTTAGTAGACCATCAGGTATTACGCTAGTCGTTAACGTATAGAAAGTAACAGATGAATTGTAAAGCTGGCGTAGACAAACAGCAAGCAGCAGGCCTACAATAAACTCTTAAAACTAGATAATAATTGTACGGCTGTCATACTACCACCTGCATAAATAACTTTGTAATCCCATATAAAATAATAAATAAAAATCCTATAGATTAACAAGGTTACATTTTCAATTGTCAGTAGGTATAACAGTCTGATCTGCTTCTGGTACAGGTTGATTAAAATAGGCATTGGTTTGAATCGAGTGCGAGGGATATGTCGCATGACAACCTCATCTTCGACCTAGCACTACGACCCACAGACGGCGTGCGGTTTAGTCGGTTCGAGTCCGACATAACCTCCCCCTCCGGCTCCAGAGGGGAGGATATCCAAGGGGATAAGCCGCACGTAAAAAAAAAGTGGTCATAAAGCTCTTTATCCTAAAATGGTATGTTATACTCTCCATTTACGAATAGGAGACTCTACCTAGGTTTTTTTGTAATATAGGACACGTCAATGTCATTTCAGCTGAAGGCAAAGTCTCTGGAAAAACGGTTATCATTACAAACACCAACAATTTTACAATGGCGGCCCTCAGCTTTACAGCTTCGACAGATGTTTTTTCACGCTCCGCTTAAAGGACCCGGAACGAATGGAAGAAGGAAATACGTGTACTGATAAAGAATTAGAGACGCGGCAAAGAAAAGAATCACCGAACCGCTTGGCCCATGCCAACTTCACTTGCTGATAGGTGAGCGTTGATGAGATGGGAGCATACATTTTTTTCGCTCGATGTATGAAAACGCCTAAAGAGTAATTAAATGCCAAAAGAGGAGTGGAATGCCTTACCCGAATCTGTGTTTCCGGATAGCTATAAATTGAATGTCTTCAGGACTAGATTGAATAGGTAACTTCCAGGCAAGCGTTCTTTACCGTCGAATACATTTTCACTTACTATACTCCGCACGCCGAATGATGATCCTATGACGTTTCAACTGACAGTTGTATTAGTTAAAAATACTGTTTTTTCAGGCAAATGTCATGTCATTCAGCCAGGTCATTCAACATAATAAGCAATATTTATTTATTTTGAAAAAAAGACTACGCGCATTGATGGACATAAAACACTAGATAAAAAAGTGACAGCCTTATTATATTTTATTTTACTATACTTTAATTTTTATTCAAATTGCATAATTTAAAGAATTTAAAATTCTTTTTGAATTGAATTTTAAAGAAGAAAGAATTACAAGAAAGGATTACACTGACTGGGATCGAGATGTACAATACGACAATATCATTGACCAACCGTTAATAATAAACGTCACGGATAGCTGCAGTTCAGACTCAGATTTTGAAGATCCGATTGACCCTGTATCAGATTCAGAATGATATAAATAAAATACAAACTCAAAGCATTTGTTTTATATTTCCAACAAATTATCGATATTTTGTTTATCGATGTGTCCCTTCTTAGTCGATAACAGCTTGACGACGTAACTTTTGCAGCACGTACCATGTACATTTGCATTGAGTTTTTTTCTATTATTTCCGAACATTACGTAATAATTTCTTAATATTCATTTTTATAATTTACAATTGTACACAATTATGAGTTTTTCGTCTTTTTAATGGACCTCTAAAGGATTTGATGTGATAGGACGTCAGTACAATGTTAAGCGCTAACGAACTGTCATACGGATCATCATTCAGCGTGCGGATTATAACAGATGAGATAGCGGTCTGTTGCCTCTTCTTCGTGTAAAAAAATCAGATCGTGTATCGTAGGCCTTAAACATTTTTAAATAATAATTTGCCAAAATTTATTCGCATCATGCTCCATCGTAATGTTAGGTATTTTAGATGACAGTTAAGATGACATTAGGTCAAACCCTTTGTGGGTACTGACTGTTATTGGCAGAATATAGAAATGGATGAAGAGTATTTTGATTCATAACGGTTTATTAAATTGACTGCAATCTTTGCATTTCGATAGGCACGTTAGCGCGTATGATTCTGAAGCCGAACGCATATGACAAGTGCCAATGCATGCAGCACATACATTACTTGTTAAACTTCGATACGTATAAAGGGGACCATTGAGAAGACGCAACGAATTACGCATATTTGCTGCGTGCGTCTGCAGTTTTCGTATGCAGTCATCTTGGGAATCATACCTAGAGTTGGAATTTTCACGAATGTGTCCGAATGCGTGAGGACATTTCCGCTAGATGGAGGCGGATTCAAATGTTTTGAGAGTGAACTCCTAGTTTACCGGTATGTGAAGTTAGCTTGATCTCGGAAGATCGTGATGGGGCACCAAATATACTTTTCAGGTTAGTTCTAGTGACACTACTTTTCCGCTTCTTTTAATAAAGGTTAATTAGCTAAAAATTTCACGGTGAGAGGACCTGCGTTGATCAGAGTTCCTAGGGAGTACTTTCCTAGAATATACTCGGGGTCCTTGGTAAAAGACGTGTATGGAACACCGTGTGGTTTAGTCGCTCCTTATACAGCCACTTCATAAACCTTGGTGAGCTATACCCCTTGGGGGTTTTCACCTGTATAAAAAGTGAGTTTCCAGCGCATGTAATAATAACTTAAAACTAAAAGCCTATAGCGTTAAACTAACCAGACTATAGCGAGACTAAGGTGCTTTGAACTTAAACAACTAGTCAACCGCCTTGACATTTGTACAACGAGATTATCTCGGGTTGCCATTGCTAACGAGAATCTTTACACTTTAATAACTATAGTAAAGCGAATGATCAAGGAGATATCGATGTAGGTGTTAGCAGGGTGACTTTGGGGAGTCAGCGTCATCTTTAAAATCAACCTTACGGCAGCCGAAGTTCGCTTTTTTCTACTGTAACTGTGAAGTGACTGAACTTTAGATTTTCGTGAAGCGACTGGCAGTCACTTCACGAAAAATCACCTCCACAACTCATTCGTGATATCATAATATTGCAGTTAAACTGGTTTAAGAACTCGTAGAATATACTGCTTCCGGGCTGTTTGGCCGTGGTCCATGTGAAACTTGCGTTCCAGACGTTTCGTCGATCACTGCGGTCGACATCTTCAGTGGCGCAGGGCCGGGCAATTACGACTTCGGAGACCTTGCCTCACCGGCGGCTGAGTTGCGACTGATGCGAAGTCTTGAATCACGGGCGTTTTTATAGGCACGGTCGGAGCGGGGAATCGAAGCAGTATATTCTACATGCAACGCAGGCCGTGAAAGCCTGAAGACTGGTTTTAGAACTTTTTAGGGCTGCAGCTATCCGTAACGACTGCCATAGATGTTCGTGTGACAACCAAGACTGGAAATACCTATACCAATGCAAATAGACATATTCATGCATACTAATATTTGCTTTGAGCGAGTATCGAGGGTATGGGGTGTTGGGTGTTTGCAAAAAATATATTAACAGATTTTACGTAGGAGGTTAGGACACGGCGGTATTTCCGTCTAATTGCAGTTCGACTGGGGAAATATCTCCGCCCTATAGAATACCGCGGTCATAATAACCTCGTATTGTGTTACTGGCGGTGAGTAGGGTAGCCCGAGCTCACTGGAGAGTTTTTGTGCTGTCAGTGGGAAGACCTAAGGCTTGTCCTGCTTTATCTTCTACACTGACGGCACAGAAACTCTCGGTTCTAGTAGGGTCGGTAGCGCGAGTGTGACGCCCCTGGTGTTGCACATGTCCATAGGCCACGGTAACCACTTTCCATCAGGTGGACTGTGTGCTTGTCTGCCATCTAAGTGGTATCTGCCAAACAAAGAATAATTGAAATACCAGGAATACCAGCTATTTCAATTATTCTTTTTTTGGCAGATAGATATATTTAAACATACAGTCATAACAATAATTTATTGCAATTTAATCTTATCCGCAAATTGTAATTTAACAACGTTAAGTATGTACATACATACAAGTTCGTAATTAAATCATATAACAGCAATAATTATACATTTATTACCTAATAAACAAATTTATATTACTTCTTTTGCTTTATTTATGATTTCCTTTCGGTCTTGCTGTTATTTTTTTTAATGAGAATTAACATTCTTTACTATTAATAAGAGTCGCCTCTTATCTACCGTGGTTGTTATAGAGGGCTACTAAGGATTAGGGCTGGCCCCCATTCTGCTAATTTAATGCCATAAAAAACCACGGTCATACAGCTGACATTGCATTAAATGTCATAAAATCTTAGACTTTATGGCTGAGTTTATAGTCCAAAATGAAAAGTCAAAATGTTCATAACATTTTTCATTCACTCTATAAGATTGTCTTTTAATTTTAGAATTTAACAGTATAGCAGTAAAGTCTAAAGTTAAATAGCATTGGTTACAGTGTCTGTGAAATCAGGACCCTGTTCTCAACACGCAAACATGCTGCTGATGTATGCGGTCGAAAATGAACTCGTACCTTAACCTACCAATAGCCTTTTTCATCCACGCACAATAGTCCAAAAAGGAGTCAAAGTGCGGACAAAAGAGTCCCCTTCCAGACTTTCTTAAGTCGTCACTAGTCCTAGGTCACGAGTCAAACACGTGTCATTATTATCGCAACTGTAACAGCGCTTGCGTATGACCGAACAACTTTTTGTCATATATGTAACTGATAACCGGTCGACATTCACTTGCGGAACGGCTAGGCTCCGTGGCTCTCTGTATGGCCTAATTCCATCCGGACTTAGTTCATATATGTGATAATTATGTTGAAAATGTTGGGTGTCGCCTAGCTTGAAATAGATTATGTGTTTTATGCTATCGAGTGCTGTGAGAATGTTACATCTATTGGTAACTAGCTTTTGCCAGCGGCTCTACCCGCATGGATGTCGGTGATCGCTATAGTATCAGTTATTGCTATAAATTGTAGCCTATGTGTTATTCTGATGTATAAGCTATATTATTGTAAAGTTTCATTAAAATTCATTCAGTAATTTTTACGTGAAAGAGTAACAAACATCCATCTAACAATCCATCCATGCTTACAAACTTTCGCGCTTATTATATTTAATAGGATAAGTTTATACCTGCCTGCTTTGTCTATCTTTTTTTTTTTTTTTTTTTTTATATAGGACACGTCAATTTGACTTCACCTCGCCTGATGGTAAGCTGAAGGCAAAGTCTCAGAAAAGAGGGTCACCATTACAAACACGTACCATGTTAACAATGGTGGCACTCAGCTTGACGGCCTCATCAGATGCTTTTTCACGCCCCGCTTAAAGGACCCGGGACTGTAGGAAGAAGGAAACACGTGAGCTGGCAAGGAGTTCCAGGTCTTAATGGTGCGACAAAGATAGGAGTCACCAAACCGCTTGGTTCTTGAGGGAATATTCTGCACCGTATACGGGTGACATCTAAGCCCTGCTCGTGTTGTCCTATGTAGGAAAGGAGAGGGCGGGACCAGTTGGAAGAGCTCATCAGAACATTCACCATGGTAGAGACGGTAAAATACTGCCAAGGATGCAACATCTCTACGCATCTGCAAAGGCTCAAGGGTGCTTGTGACCTCGCGATTCCCAATAATGCGGACCGCACGTCGCTGCAACCTGTCGAGAGCATCTAATAAGTACTTTGCGGAGCCATCCCAGAGATGCGAGCAGTATTCCACGCAGGACCGAATTTGGGTCTTGTATAGAAGACACCGCTGCTCCGGCGTGAAAAACCGTCTCACTCTGTTCAAGACTCCGAGTTTACGCGAGGCTGATTTGATCTTTGGGATGTTTACTCTTTAATTTCGATGGGGCAGTAACTACAGACTGCAAGGTAATGATCTTATTGTAAGAAACATTACCATTTTTAGGCAGTCGGGTAAAAAGAGGTTGACCTAGGTCATTGAGAGGCTCGTGGCTAACTGTTACTGTAGTGGCTAAGTAGTAGGTAATGTAAGTTAATAATATTTCAAAGTTAAGTAATACTACCCAGGGCGGTCCTAGGTTAGGTGACCATCCTTAACTTATTGAGTGAACCCGGTTGCCACACCCACATTTATGGCTGTAATTGTTGGAGCCCAAAAAAGTCCGACAGCTGGTCTAATTATAGAACTTTGATATCGTCAGTGGTTTTGGTGGTCTGATGGTAGTCACGTCTCGGAAAATATCGAAGTTACGTTAAAGCAGACCCTAAGTGAGTTGAGAAAATACTCGAAAAATGAGATAGCTACGTTACAGGCGTTTATAATTGGCTCCTTTAAACGAGGTTCAAAACGTGTCGGTTTCAACGCAACCACGCCTGTAAAATTGAATAATTACTTCACTTGTACTTTTCCGCAGTGTATTTTTATTTTTAACCTGACCGGTTTCACCTCACGGCATTATCAAAGGTGATAATGCCGCAAGGTGAAACCGGTCAGATCAGAAAACTTTAACACGTACGTATAAACGTGTGTAAACGTTAAGTACGTTCATAAATAGTCCAATAAGTATGCAGAATATTTATTGTCAATAATAAGGTCATACTTCGCCTGTAAATCCGGCCTCATATGAAGGAAAATAGCATTATTATATTACATACATAGTAGATTGTTCAACAAGGGACTAAAACAAGCCAAGCGAGGGTGGCTAATAGTTCGAGTGTCATTATGGTTGTTTAAGTCCCACGTTAAACACTCTACTTTTAATTTGGAATGCGAGGAAAAAGAACGATGTTCTATACAAAATTATAATATTTATAATAACAAAGTTTCTCAAAATTACGTATTAATCGTTAATCTAACCTAAGAAAAGTTCTATTCAAAATTCAAATTGCAAAGAAATGTGTCCCGCGGTTTTTTTGTTAAGTGACGTACGCTTTAAAAGCTTGCATATTAAGCCAACAGATTCAAACTTGAAAAATAATTTAAAACTAGTTGAAAATGCATAAAAAAATAAATTAATACTTTATACTTAGATAATAATTAATTAAATTAATATCATTAATCGTGTTTCACGAAATTAAATGGGGTTTTTAGATTTTTTCTAATGTCATTTCGAGGTTATTTCTATACACAATCACTAAAAAGGACCCGGCGGACACCGTGATTGGCTGTTTAGGAGTTATCAAGGTAAATAAAAAAAATTAGTCCCTAGATATTAATAAGGAACTTTAGTCCCGATATGCAGTGACTAAAGTAACATTTTAAGAGCATGAGAAGTGAAAAGCTACATGCACCTATGACACAGTTACAGCAAATAAAAAGTCACGGCCATTATTTCCAATTGTTAAGTTGTCTAATAAGGATATAAGATAACACAAAGGTTAGCAATATACCTTCTTACCATAATTTATTACATACGTACATAATATGTAGGTACATAACAACGCCTATGTAGAGACAAAGGGAAGGAATATGAAAACTCACTATTTATTTATTTACTTTTGAATTTCTGCAAATCTATTTCAACAACTATGTTTTCAGTCCGACGTTATCGAGTGCCTAATGCCACAGAGTAAGTACGTAAGATGCCTACCGCCGTCAACAGGACGTTTTTCAAAGACTGTACTAAGTTTATAATGGGAGGAAGATTAGAAAAGATCTATCTATCTCACAGAAAAAGAAATGATAAATGTAGCGCTTACGCTAGATTAGCTTTTGCCCGCGGCTCCGCCCGCGTGTATGTCATATCTGTTATCGTTATAAATTGTAGCCTATGTGTTATTCTGACGTATAAGCTATATTATCGTAAAGTTTCATTAAAATCCATTCAGTAGTTTTTAAAACTACGAAAGAGTAACAAACATCCATCCATTCATACTTGCGTTTATAATTTATTAGTAGGATATTGGCGCTATGTACATTAGTAAAATAACGAGAGTTACTACCAATTAATTACAGTTACTAACAACATAGGCCTAATTAATAAGCTATTACCGAATTAAAATATAACTGTTATATTCTTGTTTTGTCAGTTTTGTGACCCTCATTAATTGAGCATTACGTAATAGTAGAACATTAACAAGAAAGAAAATAAATCTAACGCAAGTGGAGGATAGTGGGTGAAATAGAATTGGAGCTTAAAAAAGTTAGAGGTTATTTCGATCTCTCTCTCTCTCTCTCTCTCTCTCTCTCTCTGTCCCTGTTCCCATTTCATTTGGGGTCGGGCCTCCTAATGGCACGGCGCCAGGACGGTCTGTACTGAGTTGTCGAATCTGGCAGGTTTTTGGTTTTCAAATCCCTTTGTACATTGGACCACCACGTGGCAAGCGGCCTTCCTCTTCCTCTGGGCGGGTTGGGGATGTCAAGCACTTTTCGGACGGTGTGCGTGCCGTCTCGTCGCATGATGTGACCGTACCATCTTAACCGTCCTTCTTGCAGCTTTTCGGTAATAGGAGCGGCTCTAAATGTGCCCCTAATGTAGTCGTTCCTGACCTTATCCAGCCGCGTGCCCACCTCAGCATTTTCATTTCGTTCATATGCAAGCGGTTCTCGTGTACCTTGTTGGTGGTCCAGCATTCGGTGCTGTAGAGGTTATTTCGATATAGACAAATAATGACAAATACTTAATTTAAAATAATTCAGTATTAAATAGAGCTATAATGTTGTAGACTACGGTAACTGTCTAAGAACGCTGTTATTACCAGCCGTCCTACATCCTCCTTAGGGGAACAATAGGAGAAAAGGGTAAAAAGGCTCACACAGGAGGGTATTTCACGGGTATCACTCATTCCGTCAACAGCTTCCCCTGTTGGCAGTAAGTAATAATAGTACTAGTACCTAACTATCACCGTGGGCTGACAGCTTCTTTGCTGGATTAGGACGCGGACGATATAATTGTCAACAGCTACGTTGTACAAAAACAAACACCTATTTTTAACAATAAACGGAACTAATAAATCACAAAGTAGTTACACGCGATGTGGTGAAAGTTATAAGTATGAAGTGGAAAAATACTAGCGTTAAACTTGTCAATTATTAAAAAAATGTTTGGGACATTGTAATGTTGGTAAGTTACATGAATATCGTTAAAAACTAACCTGCACCTTAGAGAAGTGACAACATGTGGCACATCATTAGAAGAATACAATAATCAATGTATGGAATTGATGTTGACGACTGTCCTACGTTTAATATGTCAATCCTGTATACACTTCTATTTTTTTTTATAACGTTCTGTCACTTATCTATGTGGGGCTGATATGACTTAATATCTTTACCTAATGTATTTCGGTGTATTAATCGTCAGGAACAGGAATGTTGAGGACAAATTCTTTTTCATTAAATTGTGGAGTGGGTTGATCTTTTATATTGAAGGTTAGTTAGTGTGTTGCAGGTACTCATAATACTAAATGACCTTAGTTTTCACTACTTCTTCTATCAACGAAGTATTTAACTTCGTGATTAAAAAATCATCCATATAAGAACTTCCGACCTACTGCTAAGAAAAGCATTATGAGGAATTCGAGAGTAGGTATTTTTCATACCACTTAGGTGGCAGTCAAGCTCACGGCCCACCTGATGGTCAAAATCATGGCCTATGGACGTGTGCAGCACCAGGGGAGTCACCTTGTGCTGCTGACCCTGTAAACACAGAGAGGTTCTGTGCCCTTAGCGTTAAAGTTTTCAGGGACCTTTAGTAGGTACCTATGTACTATTGCTTGCAATAAACATAAATACAGGTCGACAAATAAAATAAATAAAAAATAAAAATTTCGTATAACAAAATTGTACAGATACAACTTTAGTAGGAATTTCCATATAAGCTATTATGATGCTTGTGTTTGGAAATTCTGCTCTTCTAGTACTTATAGCCTTTCCTAGTTGTGCTTATAAATGAATAATTAAACTGTAACTTGAACGAGGCAACTGCGGGAGCTGTCAAATGTCACCGAATTTTGAGCTGGACACATCAAAAAACGCTGGAAATTGTCCACAGCACGACAAAGATATTCGGCGCACATTCTATGTTCTTATTTTTACTGGAACTGTACCCATTGACCTTTAAATTGTGTATGTAATGTGTGTCAAAAGTGAAGAGTCTGCCGTCAGACCCCCAATCTCGAGAAGAAAGCCTGCGCTAAAGCGTCGCCCGTAAATTACCAGGTGTAACGGCTTTTTTTTTTTTTTTTTTTAACGTGAGGGAAAATCCTTCATGGATGCTATGCCGGACTCCTACCGACTAAAAACCCTCACGTACCGCCTTATGGCCTGCGGTTGGTAGCCCCGGGTAAGCCCTCGGAAGGATGTCCCAGGACTACCAACAGACCTAAGGCTGCGGCCTCACCTGGGTGGTTCGGGTGTTATCCCGCGTCTATGGGGGGGGGGGGGAGATCGGGTGTAACCCCGGCTGGAGACCATGGCTCGCACCATGGTCTCGAGCGAGAGAGTGTCCACGTCCAGACCCACCACGAGGACCTGGCGCTGTTCCGCCCACGCTGTGCACTCCACCAGCGTGTGGAGCGATGTGTCGTCGCTACGGTCCTCGCAGTGCTGACACTCGGCCGTGGTTTCCCGGTGTCTTCGCCACAGATATCTACCGAAGCTACCATGCCCGGTAAGTATCTGTGACAACCGGTAGGAGAGAGCACCATGTCTCCTCTCCAGCCACTCGTCCATGACCGGTCTGACGGCCGCGATTGTGGCGAATCCCCCCTTTGGTTGCTCAAGTCGCACCTTCCATGTCTCCACGGTTTCCTGGTGAAGCTGGGATCGTTGATAAGAGGTAAATATAGATTATTATAGAATGTAAATAATATCTATACGGCCTTTTATAGTTAATTGGTCTAAAATTAATGTAGTCCTTCACCCTATCATAATCTCTAAACATATATTTATCAGACATTCTATCACAATTGCCTTACCTTACAAAAGCTACACGAACGCAATTTAGATCAAATATCAGATTGTATTAAAATTGCTTGTAATTTAATTATATATATTATCACCTTTTTGTAGCCTTCAGTCAGATAAGTAGCCTTTAGAATATACATATTAGGATGATATTACACGGGTATTTGGGGTTATTCTTTGTCCCATTAAAAGAATCGTAAACGAACTGAACATCAATGTTGGAGGGGATGTATGGGCAACCCGGTTCTTTTAAGGAAAGGTTAGGCTAAGAGTACCTGTATCATAGCGATTTCTCATTGCGTTGTACTATGGGACCAAAATGCCAAAGTCTACTTAAAGTTTTTAATTGGTACCTATATTCGTTTTTTTCTGAGATCAATGAGACGTGTGACGTACCAAACCCTGCCCCTCTAGACAAGTGGCAATTCGCTAGCAGGCGTTTGATGGAATAGAATGACGATTGTTATAAGATTTGACGTATTTGACATGCGTTAACGACTGTCATTTACGTCAAATCCCATACATTCGTTTTCCTATTCCATCAAACGCCGGCTAGCGAATTGCCACTTGTCTAGAGGGGCTGAGAGGAAAGCCTAAGATTTGTCTGGATTTAAAGGATGTTGGTAGTGTTTTATACACCCTGTAAACCAGCGCGGCAGCGTGCAATTTTGATTTATAAGCTGTTGCCCGCGGCTCGGCCCGCGTGGATGTCGGTTATCGCAACCAAACATAGCTAATGTCTTTTCTCAAAGTCTAAGCTATCCCTACACCAAATTTTATTAACATCCGTTCAGTGGTTTAGGCTTAAAAGTGAAACAGGCAAACAGACAGTTACTTTGTGAAGATGTAAAGTTTTAAATAGTACTAAGGTAAAATGTAAAGTAAAAACAAATTATGAAATACTAGAAACTCTCCATTTTCTTATCAAAATACCTTTAACTTTACATAACCAAATTACCAGTACTATAAATATTAAAAGCCCTAATTGTTAAATTAACGTTCGGAAATCCAAACGACATCTTTGAACTACATGAGCTATCGTAAAGAGGCAATATTGCGCAATGAAGCAGCTTAAATTGCGTATAAATGTAATTTAAGTTAAAGTTACATTTCCGTGGCTTTCAACTTTCTGATTGAATTTAAATGTGGAGTAGGTTTGTGAAGTTCATTTGCATTTAGATTTGTATCTGACCTTTGTCGATTATTATCTTTATTGTAATTGATGGTCTTTACAAAAAATTTGATTGTAATTACTCTTATAATTATGGTAAGTGACAACTGCGTCAGACTGTACGCAACGAACCTAAATACTCTCAATATTATTTACATGATAATCTGATGAAAGTAGTTTTAATGTAAATTTTTAAAATACTTTAAGTTTACCTGTATGTACAGTCAGCGTCAAAGTGATAGTGACACTTAAGAGAAGAGAGAGATTAAAAGACGCAAGCAAAAATTCAATAATTTCGGTACAAGTAAAGTTTCCATATTGTTGACAACCATATAAGCTCTCAAAAGTTAAGACGTTCAAAATGCCATAAAGATATGTTCAGTCAAACCGCCATAAATATGGTTACAGTCATCCCACCAGTTGTATCCAAGCATTCAAGTGTTCAAAAATGTGGAACAAATTAGCTAAATAAACTTTACTGCAGTATCAAAGCATGAAAACAGTTTCCCGTGAAGGAGTTGCTAAAGAGGTTTTCATCCCGTTGAAAAAACCTCTTTATGTAACATAATGTTGTTTGCAAGACATTCTAATATCTATTAGTCATATCAAAGTTAGGTGCAATATTAAAACAAGATTAAAATATCTATTGAAGGAATGATAGTGTTTTATGCATAAATATGGCTACATATCGCATTAATGACACAATAAAGATCGAATTATATACTTGAGGGATGAAGGTGTCTCTGTAACAGATATTTTAAATGAACTAGGAATATCCGTAAGCATCGTCTTAGATGAGTTAAATGCATACTTATCTTGTCAATCTGATTTTTTTTAATTCATAACTAACTGTATTTTATTTAGAGAAACACCGTTTACCGTTGGATAAAGAGATGGCAAAATGAAGGTACCTTGCAAAACCATGTTTCATTCTGCGTCTACGTCAAACGAATTCAACTCAAGACAGAAATATTGTGCAGCGAGCTATTGCCAATCGTTATAAAGTCCAGAAATATGTCTAGGGAAATTTGGCACATCACAGAGCACAATAAGATGACGCGTACGAGAACATGGATTATGCCATCGTATTCCTGCTAAAAAGTCTATATTAACACCAAGACTTAAAGCACAGCATTTACAGTTTGAACGAAATTATTTAAATTTCAATTTTGATAACATGATCTTTGTAGATGAATAAGTATTTTGTTCCTCTGCTCAGGGACGTTTATCTCTATACCGAACATCGAATACAAGGTATGATGAAAGAAATGTCCTCCCTAACAATCACAGTGGTCGACTCACCTTAGGATTTGAGGATGGATGAACCAATGTGAACTAGGAGAGCTCTCAAGGTGGGAGGAAGAATGAATGGCCCCCGATATAAAGTCATCCTCGAAAACGTTTTGCTGCCAACAGCCAGAATTTTTTTACTTATGAAAGGATAAAGTTTGTCCAAGATAACAGTTCCCTGTACAACTCTAGAGTTGTTCAAAACTACAGGAAGGTAACAAGGACCTGGACTTAATTTCTATGCAACCTCATAGTCCCGACCTAAGTTCCATCGAAAATTTGTGGGGCAAAATGGTTCATGTATGGGACAATACCCGAGCACAAACCACCGCAAATTTAAGGACTCACGTTGAACAAACTTGAGAGTCTATGAGAGGAGACAATTTTTGCTAGAATGCGGTACAATCGATGCGAAGACGTCTGAATGACGTTATTTCCGCAAATGGTGGCTTTACACGATTTTAATAAATAAGATAATTACAGCTAAAAAAATTGTTTATTTTTACAACTAATGAGTATTTTTCCTTTCCGATCATTGGCTCCCCTGAGCTTCTCCCCCAGAGGAGATTAATTAAGTGTTCTGTAGGTATGTTTGAAAATGCCCATTATCAATGAGATTTACATTAATTTTCAAACACCTACTTATTGCTTACAGTAGAAGTATCGTTAGTCGTCTTAAAATGAAAAGGACAGAGCAGTTCCTATCCCTTTCGTTTTATGTGTAAGTAATGTTTTGATATGAGAATTGACATTTAAAATATATAGCATTAAAGTTTATTTACCTAATTTGTTCCACATTTTTGAACACTTGAATGCTTGGATACGACTGATGGGATGACTGTAACCATATTTATGGTTATATCCTATCTTTATGGCATTTTAAACGCCTCGTCTTTTGAGCGCATATATTTATTATGGTTGTCAACAAAATGGAAACATGTACCGAAATTATTGACTTTAGCTCGCGTCTTTTAATTTGATTACCTTAAGTATCACTTTCACTTTGACGCTGACTGTACATGTACCTGTCTATATCCATAAAATGGTATCGGTGATAACAAGGACTTGCTTCTAAAAGATTATTGGTGCGCAAGATATAAGTAGTGCTATGAATTATAAAAAAAAACTCACAGTAACGACCTTTGCAAATTAGAAAGATTGAACTGAAATAATTTAGATAGGTACCTAATTAATTAACTGTGTTTCATTATTGTTTTAAGTAACTATGTGTTATAATTATTAGGTTCGTGGGTATCGTTGGGTGGTCACATAGAACTCTTCATGATAAGTCTTAATAAAGAGTTCTATATGTGGACGCCGTGGAAGGTACGGGCTAACCGTCACCCTATTTTTTTTCTGGCTGTAACCATCTCATATACTTACGGTTATGTCGAACTCAAACCGACTAAAACCACATGCCGTCTCTGATCTTCAGGTGCTAGAGTGTAAGATTCCCTCAATCAAATCTATTTGACCCCGGCTACGCGTCGTGTTTCTGTACCTCTTTATTAGGGAGAGTGATTGGTCTGTTAGGGCTTAGGAACATTATTTCTAGGACATCGATGGATCTCCAGCAACGCAGACAGATGTGAATAAATATGTGATTTTCAGGGACCACGTTCCTCTTATTACTTTGATTTGGCTTAAGACCTCCCAGCCTCGAGAGTAAAACCTATTCCGGAGTGTCGACTGTCAATCATTAGGTGTATCGGCTTGCAGGTGATATTGACTTTTGATTTAGGCTACGAAAAACTTTGTTGGTAGATCAGAAGGACAAAAGGCTTGGAAAGTTGATATAAAAAAAAAACAAATCATTAATTTGAAATTTAATTAAGCAGTACTAAAATAACATCTAAAAGTACAACGAAATAAATAATATAAAAGAACTCCTTAAAAGAGTTCCATCTACGAGGCATATTTATCTCCCACGTGGTGTCGAACCCCCCACTTGTAGTTCGCGTTCTTGTCTGTCTTGACGAAGGTGTG
Organism: Eilema caniola; assembly: GCA_949126895.1. Classification (NCBI taxonomy): domain Eukaryota; kingdom Metazoa; phylum Arthropoda; class Insecta; order Lepidoptera; family Erebidae; genus Eilema; species Eilema caniola. Next base: position 6,144,517 of record OX421467.1, read on the forward strand.
CACTGGCCCTGTGATCCCGCTGGTGATTCGTTGACTATGGTCGGGATTGTGGTGGTGGTCGCGGTGATGGTCATAGTGATGGTCGTGGTCGAAGTCGTCGTGACCACGTTTTGGTCGATGCTGTGGTTGTTCTTCAACTTCGGATGTTTCTACTGAAACTGGATGGATGGTCGTTGTTGGTAAATATTCTTAAAGCAAAGTATGTTGAGGGAATATTAAGTTTTTTTTTTTACGAAATGTAACAGAAGTAAATGTGAAATTCTTGCATGGAATCTATTTCAACTATCTTAAAAATGGTGGACTTTAACTTGAGGGCCTGGTCAGATACTTTTTCGCACACCGGTTAAATGGACCGTAATTGTAAAATGTCGGGAACACGAATGTTGGTTAAGAGTCCCATTCCAGGAGTAGGAAAATTATACTTCGCACTACTAGTAGTGTCATTGAGTAGTACTGAGAGTAAGTCACTGTCTTTATGATGTCGACAGCAAAACAATTTCGTGATTAGTTCTGTTCCTTCAATCAAGTCTAAAAGTTAATCTCAAAATCTAATATTGTTGCAAATTATGGTAACATTTTCAGCCTGGTGCACAAGCCATAACTGTGTGTTTTTATACCACAGAAAAAATAATAGCACTAGGTCGCCACTGGACTACTTTTTAAACATTTACCTGGACTCCTATAATGCGTGTGTGGATGAGCATGTAAATGTGGTCTCAGATGGGCTGGTGGCTGTGGGGCGAATCTCGTGAACCTCATAGGCGCTCTGGGTACTGAGTTATAAGGTAGTGACCACGCCGATGTCAGTCCGATTGTGCAGACTAAAGAGAGCTAGAAAACAAATTCATACATTAAGTATAAATCTACTTACAATCAATGTTCTAGAATGTTTAAATAAACAGTACTTTAACATTCTAATTATATTATAGATATTGAATTATATTATTATATTATATTATACTGTTAATGTGTTCAAGAATCGACTTGACAGTATCTTCAGATCCAAAGATACACACGCATCAGCTTGATGAGCTAGTGTGGTTTTATAGTAATAATAATAATAATAATAAAGTTTGTGAATGCCTCTTAAGGCTGAACGGATCTGGCTGAAATTAATTCTTAGCCCGGGAATAGGGAATAGGTGTCATCCATACTAACATTATAAATGGGAAAGTGTATGTCAGTGTGTGTCTGTTTGTCCGTCTTTCACGGCTAAGCCACTAAGCCGATTTTGATGAAATTTGTTATAAGGGTAGATTAGACTTTGAAAAAGGACATCCACGCGGGCGAAACCACGGGCAAAAGCTAGTAAGTTCATATTCAGAACTATTTTCTCGAATGATCATGAGTGCTATAATTGCTCTGGGGTGTGGCTCGAGTGTAATAATGTCTGTTTATTTGTTTCACAAAACCCAGAATCAATTTTGATGAAATTTGTTACAGAGGTAGGTTAGAGTTTGAGTCAGGACATAGTCTATGTTTGGTCGCGATAACCGACATTGACGCGGGTACAACTGTAGATAACAGCTAGTTATAAATATTTAAACAGATCGCATGCTTACATGCACTCATTTTTGGTTTCCAGTTTAAGCGTAACCGAGAACCGAACCGACCGATGATATAAGACATAATAAAATCGACCTTACTGGGAGTTCGTTCGACTGTGATATTACACTGAACTAACTAGTACGCAAATTAGTATAACTACATTTTCTAAAACCACAGAATGAAATACTTGTTAGGTACCCCTGTTAAAAACTGAAATTAAAAAATAATATCTCGGTATAAATAGAGTAGATGATATCATTAATAAGCTGAACAGAATCAACGGTGCTTAACACAGTGGAGTTAGGAAAATTAAGACACAATTTAAATTCAGTTACTAATGTTGTCAGTTTAAAAGCTTCCCGTGACCATAGAGCTTCCTGTGACCGTAGGGTTACCTTCGCCATTCGACGTGATAATGGTTGCCGGAAGCCTCCTGAGCACTGTCTGAGTATAGATCCATGGGGAGAATTTTTCCATGGCTAAAGTTGCAGTCTCTCCCCATTTATTAATATTATTTTAGTGTTAGTTTTTTAATTTAATTGATTGTATATATTTTATGTATATTTAGCTTTATTATTGAAAGCAACTAAAAATTAAACCAATGGTCATTCCAATAATATTAGCGCCTTAGATTATTCTGTATTTATTTCTAGATAATTATTACTGTCGTATGTTCAACAAGCATTTGGGGATTCGTATAAGGCTTATTTTATTGTTGATAGACAAACATAATACATAGAGAAGAATAGCTAAAACTGAAAGCAATTTCTAACTCACCAATATTCTTGAATCCATTTCTAAAAGTAGGTACTATTAATGTAACTGTTCTGGATAGTAATGGCGTTGGCATAGTCAATCAGCTTCTTATAAATAAGAAAGAAAACGAATTCAAAACACTTTCTATGGACGATTTAACGGTCGATCGCACATTAGCTGAGGTGGCCGAAACGGACACAGAATTCAATAAACTTCTCATAGCAGCAGAAACTTTTAGAATAATAGATATGCATTATGTATATATGGATGTAAAGATTTTTAAAACGAATAAAAAGTTTGTGCAATGAGAGAAAGTTATTTAAGAATTATGTAATTGTTGAGATATTGCAAATCTAATAAACATTACCTTAGCTTAGCAGGTCAGCAGGAAAAGTAATCTATCAGCAATTAATATTTTTTTTCAGTGAGGAAATGGCTCTGTTTTACAGTTGTGAGATCGATTAATTTGCTTTCTTATTTTAATTACATATGTTGGATATGATTTTTCTAATTCGTGTTATCTAAGTTTATGTGGTGATTCTCTCTTCACCACTAATTATAAAGAGGAAGGAATTATAAAGAGGAAGGAAAATGATAAAAAATCTGTCGAAGTAGTGGTCATTCAAAGATGTGACTTGTCTAAGTATTGTCTGTCGAAGTAGTGGTAATTCGAAGGTGTGCGTTGTCCAGTAATTGTCTGTCGAAGCAATGACTTGTCGATCTATGTGTTTTTGAAGTTCGCTACATGTCGAAATATTTTACTGTCTAATTTCAGTCCGTGAGTCGTAACCGTTCGTCATATAACCTCTTCATTTTGAGCACTGTAAGCTATGACGGTAACTTTGGTTATTTGTTGCATGACGTCATTACCTACAAATTCAATCCTTTACAGAAAATCTATGCAGGCAGTAGAAAATTGAATGCAATTATTTTTATAATTTGAAACCGGTTTCAAAGTATAGGTATGCTTGTATCTACGTATTCACTTTTTCTTTAATAATTCTTTGGACATTATCTTTTACCACTTTGGAAATCAGTTTAGAAAAAAAATATATTAGAAACCTCAATATCTTTTTTGAATACCTAGTCACAGATACCAGACGTACGGTAGACGGTTTGATGAAAATAAAAAATAATGAGTTTCAAATCAAATGAAATCAAAACATTAATTTGCATAACAATACATTTTTATTACATCAGTAACACAGCCCGTTGGCATGGCTAAAGATCCAAGAGCCAAGCTTACCCGACATTATACCGAAGACATCCCGGACATCAGCCTGTACGAGATTAGGATGGCCCTCAAACAGCTAAAGAACAACAAAGCGGCGGGTGAGGACGGAATTACAGCAGAGCTTTTGAAAGCGGGCGGAACGCCGGTACTGAAGGTCCTTCAGAAGCTCTTCAATTCCGTTCTACACGAAGGCATAACGCCGGAAGCGTGGAACGGGGGTAAGGTGGTCCTTTTCTTTAAGAAAGGTGATAATACTTTGTTGAAGAATTATAGGCCCATCACGCTCCTGAGCCACATTTATAAGTTGTTTTCGAGGGTTATTACGAACCGTCTCGCCAACAGGCTCGATGACTTCCAACCTCCCGAACAAGCCGGATTCCGTAAAGGCTACAGTACCATAGACCACATCCACACGCTGCGGCAGGTTATACAGAAGACCAAAGAGTATAACCGGCCTCTCTGCTTAGGATTCGTGGACTATGAGAAAGCCTTCGATTCGATCGAAATATGGGCCGTGCTACAGTCTCTCCAGCGGTGCCGGATAGATCACCGGTATATCGAAGTGTTGAAGTGTTTATACCAGAACGCCACTATGTCGGTCCGAGTACAGGAACAGAGCACGAAACCAATTCCACTGAAAAGGGGCGTTAGACAGGGAGACGTGATCTCTCCGAAACTGTTTACCGCTGCCTTGGAAGACGTCTTCAAGCTACTGAACTGGAAAGGACGTGGCATCAACATAAACGGCGAGTATATCACTCACCTTCGGTTTGCCGACGATATTGTCATTATGGCAGAATCGCTGGAAGACTTGAACACCATGCTCGAAGACCTCAACAGAGTATCCCAACAGGTGGGCCTTAAGATGAACATGGACAAGACAAAGGTTATGTCAAATGTCCATGTTGCGCCTCTACCGGTTCATGTTGGGGACTCAGTCTTAGAAGCTGTTGACGAGTACGTCTACTTGGGTCAACTGATCCAGGTAGGCAATTCCAGCTTCGAAGACGAGGTAAATCGACGAATCCGACTCGGCTGGGCGGCGTTCGGGAAGCTACGAGATGTCTTCTCGTCCGACATACCTCAGTGCCTGAAGACGAAAGTCTTTAACCAATGTGTGTTACCAGTGATGACTTATGGATCGGAAACGTGGTCCCTCACTATGGGTCTCTTAAACAAGCTCAGAGTCGCTCAACGAGCTATGGAAAGGGCTATGCTCGGTATTTCCCTACGTGATCGCGTCAGAAATGATGATATCCGTAGGAGAACAAAAGTAACCGACATAGCCCAGCGGATTAGCTCGTTGAAGTGGCAGTGGGCGGGACACATAGCGCGCAGAACAGATGGCCGATGGAGCAAAAGAGTTCTGGAATGGCGACCGCGTACGGGCAAACGCAGTGTAGGACGCCCAACGGCTAGGTGAAAGGACGACCTCATCAAGGTCGCCGGGAAGCGCTGGATGCGGGCTGCTTTGGATCGGTCATTCTGGAAGTCTATGGGAGAGGCCTATGTTCAGCAGTGGACTGTGTATGGCTGATATGATGATGATGATGATGATTGAGGATTTTTCAATTTTTTGTGTGAAAATCTTAATCTTCATCCTAGCGTTAATCCCAGTCGTATCCGAAGCTATCAACTTGGAGTCTGGGGTCCGCTTTTTACCAGTCTAACTGCGGATTTGGCTTAACTTCGATATTTTCTTTTTTTGACGGCTCCAACTACCCGTAGCGACTGCCGTAGATGTTTGTATGACAACTGAAACCGACGGCTTAACGTGCTCTTAATGCGGTATTGTAATTAACGGTATATTACAGGATAAAGGTATCAATATTAATATTAGTATTAACAGCATGGTTCTTATAGTTTCGGAAAAAAGTGGCTTTGATATACGGACGGACAGACAGACAGACAGACATGAAGAATCCATAAGGGTTCCGTTGTTTGCCATTTGACTTCGAAACCTTAAAAAGTAGGATCATCAATCATCATCCAAGACTATCGAACTGGTATTATTATCACACCACTTTTAACATCAACACCACGGAGACGTATTTTCCTTATTGTATCTCAGGCCAAGGTGAACTCGGAGCTCAGGGCCAGCATTCTAGCTTTTCCTTCTTCACTTCGCATGATCTTGGAAGTCCCCCATAGACTTCAGTCCACCATTGACTTCCAACTTTGAGGTCCACACTGCTTATCTGTGACTTCAGCTTACTGTCATGGTGACGTCCACACTGGTTCATTCACTTCGAAATCGTTAGATTTTTCTTTCTTTCCGTTTATCTTCCATTGCTATCGTCACTGACATATCGGACCAAAAACGATTTCTTACTAAAAAGGTGGGAAATGATGGGTACGGAGGAACTAGATCTGGAAGACATTTCCAATCTAAGGGTGGAATAGATCGTAAGCTTTTACAAGGAAACAGGTAGGTTTGACGAAGCGCCGTGATTGCCGCACAACCTTATCCCACACAGGAAAAATAGGGGAAATGAAATGGCAGATCACCGGTCCGGTCGCGGCGTCCCCTGCTGGCAGTTAGTAAGTATGTCGGACCGTCTGAACTGAAAATACACAGCCTCTATGAGTCAATTTTTTAATTTAAATACTAAAGACTCAAGAGGTACAAACATCAATGACAAAAAAGCAAAGAATTGGTGTTAGCTAAGCACAAAAAATGTCGAGCAAAGTGAGAACCTTAATCTTTTTTATACAGTTTTAAAAATAGTAGACTTCTCTTAAAACTTTGGACTACCGCTGAGTAATAAACCAACCAAGACAAATGAAGTATAGTTATGCAGTCAGAATAATGTTTTGTAACGGCTTTCCAGATGAACAGCCACCTCGAGAGATTGAAAGTGAAGTAAAATACTGAAATTATGTAATCTGATTGTTTAAATGCACCTAAGTGTTGCAAGTCCCAAATTATCAGATAACTTGTACTAATGTGAAACAAACGGTTTAATTATCTGCGTAAATAACATATAATTAGGAATTGAGACGGCTACAAAGTGTTGGGTAACACGAAGAGGGATTCTTTGATACATCAATGCCAGATGGGTGATTACTTGCAGTAATGTCTTAATTTTGGAAGTGTATTTTGCAATAGGTGTAGTATTTTAATGTAGGTACTCCATTATGTACCCAATTACTCATTTGAATTCTCTTTGGAATAATGGTACTAATCTTTAGGATGTATCATAATGACCTAGGTTTCAATATCTTTGTGTCGTAAAAAACGAATGTTTCGTGATTCAAAATCTGAAGCTTAAAAAATTAGATTGAGAGTATTATTAGAAGAAGTTTACTGATGCAGAACCATGAATGAGCTTTTCATGTGCGCCTACTCAGGCACTGACCAAAATATGAAGTACTTGGATTTTTTTAAAATTGAATATGACAGGTGCCTTAACGAGGGTTTGTACAAGCGTTTAGAAGCTACGACACCACAGACAGGTCAAACTTATAACACGATAGTCGTAGTCACCTGTCGGATTAAAAATAAATTATGAGAAATAAAAGATCCAAACAAGCTCAATTAACTTAATTTTGGCTTGAGATTTGCAAATGGGTGCCGCCTGCTATAAAGCTTGTTTCGATCTTTTCAGCATCAGTCGGGTTTTTTATTTTTAATAATTTATTTTATTTTATACTTTTCAGTTATGAGATATAAATTTTTGTAATCGTCTTTAAATTTACTTCATTTTCAAACCCCACTTGATAAATTTGAGTGAATTTTGTAACAAAATCCGCCATTTTTTTTATTATTATTTTGATATACCCAGTGTTACTCTCACAGTAAATATGAATCGAACGACACCTCTCGAGCTAAAATCCATCGAGCCGTTCAGGCCGCAGAGCGTGCCAAACAATTATACATTCATACATACATACATACAAACTCTCGAAAAACATAACCCTCCTTCTGGCGCAGTCGGGTAAAAAGGCATTAGCTTAGAGCTAACTTACGATAACTGCGGATGACATTAGCATAAAATAACAGTAGGTATTCTAGCTGATAATAATTTATCAGAAGCTCAAATAGGTTACTAGTGATTGTGAAACGTGGTCGTCAGTGGAAAGTATGTCAGCTTACGATTACCGATCGTACACATAGGCTGCGATCACGATATTTATTCTAACAATAAACAATGTGGATGTTTTAAGGCATAAGCGATTAGCTGGGTGCACACAGAGCGAGCCCACGGGTCTCGAGGAGACTCCCCGAACGACTAATGCAGGCTCGGTATTTTCGCTCGCACGGAGACCGTATAGCCTGGTGCAGCAAATGCTTGCTCTGTTTGGACCTGCCTATTCGCAAATAATGTGTTTGTATTGGACAACATCAGCTTAACAGCAGTATTAGCAGTGTAATCTTTGGATGCAACTTTCGGTTGCATCCAAAGATTGCACTTTGGAGCCGTAATCTTTCTCTGATTTGGCAATATCTTAACTATTATGGGGATTGATTAAAATACTTAGGAAAAGTTGGAATCGGTTCAGGCGGAGTTTGATTGTTTTTGTTGTTTTATTTTTCAGGCGGAGTAGTCAACAATTAATGTTTCAAAATGTTAGAAAAAACATTAATTGGTTCTGATAGTTCCTAAGAATATTGGTAGACACTCCACTTTCGCCTCAAAGACAAGAAAGAGACACGAAACGACAGAGACAAGAAAGAGTTAAAAGAAGAATAAATTTGAATTGGTTCGGGCGTGCTCTAGTAGCTTAGTGGTCAAAGCATTACCCCTGTAAGGCAAGGATCGCGGGTTCAAACCCCGCGTAGATCAATTCAAATTTTTCCTATTTTAATTAACTTGATTATTTAGCAAATAAAATGCTTAAAAATTTCATTCAAAATACAATGGGGATGCCTATCGTCGGACTCCCAATAATCCTGACAGGAAACCTTCCGAAAGAGTCCATCAGTAGATGTTACAGCTTAAGGTGAAGTTGCCTTTGTCGCAAGGATCAGGCACCCCTATATTATGTGTTAAGTACATTTATTTCTAAAGAAAGTAACTGAAATCGCTAGTATTCCCCCTAGTCCTGCCTCTAAATTGCTTGTGATAGGAATGGGTTCACAGACTCCAAACTATCGCAATGGCCAAGAATCGTATCAGGGACGTCGCGATCACTACTGACGGTCTATAGCTAAATATGGCCTCCCCGGCTTAATTTCCTTTTTTTCTATAGAGCTAGTAAAGATTGTATCAACATCTTAAGAACAATAACGAATGGCAACGCCATATCCAGTCAACGCCAGTCGCCTATAACTTACACCACTGAACTAATTTATTGCACTGCATCAAATTTAAAGTGATCTCTGATCTAGATCAATTTGTACAGCTGTTGAATGCAGTACTTCACTGGGAGATATCTTATAATGTTGGTTTACATGACTGAGTCCGTGCACGATATTTGAGGTATAGCCGTGAACTTTAACACGATTACAAGAATGTCTACTTTCTTTTTTTTAAATGTTCTCATTTACATTCGGAGACTCTTTTTCTTTGAAAAGTAGCACAATGTCGAATTTCTTTTGACTGATGGGGACTAACAATTTTCTTTTACGTAGAGCACTATAATATGACTTCACCTCACCCCATGGGGAGTATTTGGGGAAGTCCTAATATGTACTATTCATTTAAAAACATTTTTCAGTATGCAGGTTGTCGGATTTAGGTAGAGCTTTTAGGTTTCGAGTAATAGAAAAGTTCATCCTCTCTTTTTTAGCCGTTGTCTATACCTACCTGGGCTTTTTACATCAAACTAGTCAATTTTACCTTGCCTGATGGTAAGCTGAAGGCAAAGTCTCAGGAAAGAGGGTCACTATCACAGATATGTATCAATGTTACAATATTGACACTCAGCTAGACGGCCTCATCAGATGTTTGCAGACGCTCCGCTCATAGTACCTGGTACTGTAGGAAGAAGGAAACAGATGAGCTGATAAGGAATTTCAGATCTTAATCGTGCGGCAAAGGAGAGAGTCAACGAACCGTTTGGTTCCCTCAGAAGTTCCTGAACACTAATGAATTTACAAACAATCTTTACATTGAAATAAATCTGTAGGTATAAGTAAAAGTTCCTGTGGGTCACGAAAATGGGGTCAGTATTCAAAATGTGCGAACCCACATGCATAAGTTAGTAAAAAATAAGCCTAAATAACATCTGGTAAGAAATTCTTATCATTTTACATGCAATCACGGTGCTCCACATTGCCTAATTAGGTATCGGTGTGAAAGTTGAAGGCATTACGCAACAATGATTCTGCGTAATGACCACAATTAGTTTTTATTCGGTGTGCGCGGGCGCAGGCTGCCTCATTTCCGTAAGTTCACCTACTTACCTATACTGTGACAATATAGTAGACCGTAAAGGGTTTGCGTTGTGCGTGTGCTGCATGCGGTCACCGCACGCGCGCTGGTGTTTTATGCCAATAGTACAGCCCCTCTAGACAAGTGGCAATTTGCTAGCCGGCGTTTGATGGAATAGAATGACGAATGTATGGGATTTGACGTATTTGACATGCGTTAACGACTGTCATAATATACGTCAAATCACATATATCCGTCATTCTATTCCACCAAACGTCGGCTAGTGAATTGCCACTTGTCTAGAGGGGCTGAGCTTAATTAGGAAAGATAATTTGCATAAAAACGTGCAAAGTCCATACGATTGCAAGATGTGCGGGCGCCCGTATGTATGACAAGTATGAGGTAGCAGAGAGAGTGAAGGTCTAGTTACTTTGTATAAAAAATTGTGTGCATATTTAACAGGGAGAGACAGAAGTACTCTGGATACTTTTCTTATAATAACCGAACTGAGTTGGTCGTGGTAGTTTAATCCTCTCAAGTTTAAATGTTGACTGGTATGGGAAGATCTTCGCCATCACTATTCGATTAATCAAATAATGTAGGCACGTAAATGTGTCACTCTAGCGCAGTCTGTACAAAAAGACGGACAGGTCTTAATGAGATTTTCATTACCACCTACTTTCATTTTTCTGAAGACAATGTAGGGACAAAATCACTGTATTTTTTTTTTGATGAAGATATAGTGACCATAATACAAAACAAATGCAGTGCAATTCTATTGTTTTATTCGCAGATTCCCAGTATTTTTTATAGGTAGGTACTTATCAACCTACTACCTAACTGAACATTATTATTATATATAAACATATTTTTAGCGATCTACATGGACATGACACTGTTAGAAGTTTACGCGAATTTAAAATAGAAAATGATGCATTTAAGCTTGTCTGCATGCTAACTCGTTATACAAACTAGTCTAGCTGAGCTTACTTTGAGCTTCTTTAGGTCTAGTCTGGATAGCGCTATGTAGGGCGTTGTAACTATCATAGAAGATTTATTATTATTCTAGTTAAGAGGTCGTTTACGAAATTATGTAGTTTTCGCCGACATTTACAATTTTCGAGATGTGACTTCATAGTTAAAAACTGTATTATTTTGAGTTTAAATGGATATAATATGAAGGATGATTTCAAATATTATTAAATGTATGTGCTATTTACTTGTTTTTATTACATAAGCTTGATTAATAAAATTCAATCACGCGCCTGTTTTGTGATTTTTCCTGGAAAAGGTTATTTACCCAGGATTTGGAAATCTTCAATGAAAACACTTGTACTATTCCACATTATTTATTAATATCCTGACTGGTTTCGCCTTAGGGCATTATCAAAGGTTGATAATGCCGTATATACAACCTTTGATAATCGATAATGCCGTAGTATTTTCATTGAAGATGTGTAGCAATTTCAACCAAGTGCAATCAATCAACAGTAGTAGGTATAAGCAGAAATTGGAAACTCGGAATCTCCAGTTCCTCGATTATGATGCTAGTTCTTTATGACATAATGCGGTTGTTTGTTAGTATTACGCCAGACCTGTCGTTGTTGATATTAATGTTAATCGCATTTTGGAAATGTGCGCACATCATTCACACACCTCACAATGAAATTCTCATTACTGAACATTAAACCACAAATTACCAAGGAATTAAATTATTAAATAAATCTTCAGTCTTTGTTCTTTCTGATCACTGCCGGTAACCCAGAAATATATTGAAAATATGTTATTTAGGAAATTTAACACAAGGACAGATTATAAATTGTAGAGACAGATTATATCTACCAATTTTCACGAGCTTCAACTTTATACTTACTCAATTGTTTTTAAACTTTTTTTATGCTAAATGTTCAAATCTATTAAAATAGAAAAAATGAATCGGTCTAAGCAGAGTTTGAACCCGCGATCTTAATCTTGAAAATGCTTAAAATTTAATTCAAAGTGTATGAGCGGAGTAGTCAAAAATCAATGTTTAAATCGAATTAAAAAGAAAAAATTTAATCTGTCTAAGCGGGGTTCGAACCCGATTAAAAATCAATGTTTAAAAATGATTTAAAAGTCATTCATTGGTTCCGATAGCTTGTAAGCATATCAGCCCCTCTAGACAAGTGGCAATTCGCTAACCGGCGTTTGATGGAATAGAATGACGAATGTATGGGATTTGACGTATTTGACATGCGTTAACGACTGTCATATACGTCAAATCCCATATATTCGTCACTCTATTCCACCAAACGCCAGCTAGCGAATTGCCACTCAGTCCCTCTAGACAAGTGGCAATTCAGCAGACGACTCCACTGTCGCCTCAAAGACAGATATAGGAGAATTTTGAATTAGTTGGGGCAAGGTCTGGTAGCTTAGTGGTTAAAGCATTGCCCCTGTAAGGCAAAGATCGCTGGTTCAAACCCCGCCTAGACCGATTTTTTTTTTCTATTTAAATATACTTAAACTCTAATTTAAACTATAGTATAAGTATAGAACCTGCTACATAATTAGGCACCTACTAAGAGAGTAAACATGCACAAGACCCACAAGGCACCGGTACCGCTGGATGGAGCGTCATCGTCATTTTGCGATCTTGCTGTGAGGCCCTTGATATCTTATCAAAGCAGCGTTGAGGATTTCTGTATTTATATCAATGGCTGAGGATCCGGAGGCGTACTAAGACACCTCTATGACACGACTGGTTGTTTTACGAGGTTTAACCTGCCATGTCATCATCATCACACAGCCCTATATGCCCGTTGCGTAGTAAGTATTGCTTTATGGCTGCCACCCCGTGTAGCCTGATATCCAAATGAGGTTAATTTCTTCTTGCGTGATCAAAAAAGTCTAATTTACCTTCGTGAACTTCTTATTTAGATTTAAATTAGGGTTGCGCAATGATGTTTTTACTTCATCTCTAGTTATGTCGCCAACTTTACGGAGATGGTTTATTGTCTTACTGGTTACGTAACTATCTGCCTTATTATACGGCCCTCGCCTCCACCACTTGTTTTAATTGTTTATTTTTATACTGATTGAGTCGTAACAACTGAACTATCAACGTAATAGTTTGCTTTAATGGATATAGTTACGGATAACAACTGTTTGTGACGTTATCCGTTGTATAAGACGATTAAAGAGTTAAGTTTATTATAATTTGTGTGGAGAAGGAATACAAGTATCAAATCACAACCCTATCTCATTTGAACGGTGGCGTAAGAGGCGACTCCTAAACCAACATTTGGAGATGCTTATGACCAGCAGTGGAATGCGACAGGCTAATCGATTGATATTATAATCCGAGCACTGTTTTCGGTTGTTTGGGGTCTGTGCTCTTACCTCATAATTTGACTTGGTTCTTCTTGGTTGAATTCAAACATCAAACACCGAAATTAACCTGGTCCCTCCAGCCATTCTGGCTATATGGACCGAATCATGGGAGATGCGCACCGTACTTGCGACTGCTATTGCCGGCGAGCATTGCTTGGCTTCCTACAAATTCTTAAATACTGTCCCGAGCCCTCTCCCCGTTCTGGGGTGGCTACGCTATCTAGCGTGACGCCGCCGAAGCGGCCGACGACACATAATACGGTTTCGTCGCCAGCCCTGGTCCTCATCTTGCACCATGCGTGTGTAAAGTTCCTTAGCCGACGGAAGTTAGGCTCTGAGCCAACGAGATCGCAGTAATATGCAGGCCCAACTCTCGCTGAATGCAGCTTGAGTATCGATAGTAGGCAAGGTTAGTTTTTTCTTGAACATATTGGGGGACCACGATTTATCCAAGTTTTGTTATTAGATACTAAACTTATTCACTCCTGTAATAAATCTTTTGAGGATATAAATTGGATACTTAAGACTGGCTGGATCTACCTGACTATCAGGCGGGCCTCTTGAACATCGTTCACCCTTCTCAAAATATTTTTTTATTCTTGTCCGTTTTGCGGTACCTATTGAACGGATTTAATTAATTTAGTTAAAACGGCAATTAATTATCCCTTAAAATAGTAATATCTATGTAAATATCTTCGAAAATGTAGATTTGATGTTAAGAGCAATGTCCTACCTCCTACGATTAAAACTGTATTAAGTATGGCCAAGTATAGCGACGATATCTACTGAACAGAAGTTACTTGCCATTTTTACTTGTTTGCTTATTCTTTATTTATTCTAATTTTATTTGGACCTGAACTGAAGAAAACTGTTGTTGAATGAGCGGCATTCCGCTCATTGCTCTGCACCGCTAACCCATTGGCCAACAATAAACAATGTCATTCAACTAGGATTTTAGATCACTCTATTTATGTTTACCGATTTTTACGAAATATACTTCTTACAAACATAGAATGATTTTCAAATGAGTCTCTGTTTAATGATGTTTTACCTGACCCCACAATGAACATCCGAATTGAGAACCTTCTTTCTGAAGTAGGTTAAAAAACTAATACTCAATATCATTTTAAGTTTAGGTAGTTTTGAAAATAAATTATCAAAAACAAGAACTCGACTGATGCTGAAAAGATAGAAACAAGTTTGATAGCAGGCGGTACCCATTTGGAAATCATTAACCGGGTAAAAATTAATGGGTACCGCCGGTAATCAAAATTGTTACGATCTTTTCAGCATTTTGTTTTTAATAATTTCTTTTATTTTATTCATTGTAATTGCCCATTTCCTTCATTTTGATATGCTATATGATAAGATTTTGTGAATTTCTTTTTTTACAACATAGGTTTGAGCAAAAATTCCACTATATTTATATACCTTAGAACACTTGAGTGAAGAATATCTTTTGTTTGGGATATCAATCATTGAAATCCGTCCAGTGGTTTGAAAGATATAAGGTAATAAAGAATATAAAAAACATATATACATACATACTTACATTCATGCAAGATGCATGCAAAAAATATAACTCTTCTTGACAGTTGGGTAAAAATTATATAAATCCGCTGTGAAATATAAAGAATGTTATTCTTGTGGTCACGGTGAATTACATCGAATTATACCAATAAAATTGATCTTTACTAAATTACATTAACAAGGCCACAACAAATTGTTTAACCGTATAACACGTTCTGTCATCGCGAAACTTGAGCTTAATTGTATTATTTTTATGATTTTATTTAGTATTTTTTGTTCTGTAGTGAGAGAATAGTCGAATTGCACTAAATAATTTCTTCGTGCAGTTATTATGAAAGCACGGTGTCGGATTTGCCATCGAGAGGACGCGGATTCGAACCCTAGCTCAACAGACTATGATATTCTTATTAACTGAAGGAATTTATGAGAGTATTACCTAGAAAATTCAGTTATTAGAAATGTTCTTGAACAAAAATTTGAGCTCGAAATAATATTCAATGGAATCCTATACACGATTTTATTAAGAAATATCATATTACAGGGTTGACTCCCTGCTGCACACGACCTTCAGGACAGGTCACGGTAACCACTTTCCATCAGGTGGGCCGTGTGTTGGTTTGTCAGGTGTAATCTAAAGATACACCATATTTAATAGAGCGGCATTTTCACAATGGGCGGCAAGGAAAACAAACTTCACAGTTAATGATGTGGCACGATTTGTAATAGGTTCATCTAAGATTGATTCAGGGCGGCACAACATTTTGACCAAGGAAAATTACTTTCTATGAAGTTAAAAAGCCTTTAGTAATTATATCTGATTTACCTACTTATCAATTTTTATAAATTCTTTTATTTTTGTAAGGACGTGTTTGGATATCAAGCCCGTAGATAACTCCCAAAGGTGATTCCAGAGATATTTTGGCTTTGTTTAATTTAATTTAATTTGATTTTATGTAATTTACTAACCATAGATGTAAAAAAAATTTATATCTAACAAATTGGGCCCTGTTGCCATTAATAAAATGAATTTTATTATTATTATTTAAAATTGAAAATGCAATCACAACATTTGGTAGTTTCATAAAATACGCCAGCGGGCTCACATCACGTGTTCGGTGTCAGCATTAAACCGAACATCTTGCATAGGGCTAAGATGAACGATAGGGGAATTGTTAATTTAGGTTTTTCAAAATTATCATTTCCTTTTAAGAATCGTAGTATTTTCCGTAAACGACGAATCAATGTTATATTTTAGTAGTAATGTAACTCCAACACAGCTAGAAAACGTCATGAGACCACGGAAACGTAGTCTAATCTAGCAAATAAAACAAAAAATAATTTCGTAAAATAAAATTTGATTACAAGGTGACATGTTTTACCTGACCTTTGATGGTAGGTAAACTATTGTAATTTATAATCTCATGGCAGTTAATCAATTACTGCGAGGTATTTTAGGTGAGATAAACACCTCCAAAACAAAGTGCAAATAATATAATTTCGAACTGTTACAACAGATGAACTTGTAACACATTTTAATAAGAACCTTGTACCATTTGTCTACCTTATAGTCATTCCTGTCAGGAGCTATCTTCTCAGTCATTTCTTTCGTTGTATGATTACGCAATGGATTCATCTTTTCTTGTCTAACCTCTTCCGTTGAAGAAGCCTCCTACCTATATTCATACTTGGAGTTAACTCCTTTATTTACAGTTTATTTTGTTACTTGTAGCTTATCTAGTTTATTTTGTGTTTTACGGTAAAATTCTCATTTTCGAATCAGGATCTCGCATGATATTGTATTATTCTTTATACATCAACTAAAACTTTGACCTTTTCTTCTACAGAAGGCCAATGTGAAGGTGGCAAGCAGCAGGCTCTTTGCTATCAAAGAAAGGGATCCAAATTCAGGAACATGATTATCATCAAATATATAGTCAATATAAATTTTGCCTTTGCCTTCTTATAGAAAGTAATGATATAATTTGACCAATGGTTGTCAACCGCTGGTTAGAATGAAATGTAACAATGTTGTCTATAAATGTTATACTGACGTTGTTGGGCACAGACCCTCAATCAAACCGCCAAGATGTCACAACGTCTACTTGATACCACGGTACTAACGACAATTAATACATTGAATTTAAATAATATGAATTAGATCGATATATTTAAAAATAACGACAAAATGTTTCACTGAAAAGTGCCTACTATAGGAAGTGAAAGTGACTGTGTTTGTGATAGTGAATATTGTTCCAATTTCAAATGTTTTATTTTTCTTTTTTGCGAACAATACGGATCTTCATTGCATTATTGTTAACTAAACAAAAGTTTTTAATCAATATTTGCCAGCTATTTTCTGTCGAGAAATACTTTCTCGTTGTAAATGCATACAAAAACTGTTCTGTTCCTATTAGAATACTTTTTCTACTTTCAGAAATGGCTTTGGTGCTTGCTAGTTATACAGGCAAGTTCAATAAAGGGACAGCCACATCCAGTCAGAGTACGAACTCCTACAGGAGGTCCAAGCACGGTTGAAGCACAGGCAAAGTTTTTCCAGTAAGTGACCTCTAAACTCTTAGTCCTGAATCTCAATTATTATTGACAGATTTGTCAGATTGTCAATGACGATCTGTCTTAAGTATTAGTTATAAAGCGATTCAGGGCTGAGTAACGTTCAGGAATTCGGATCCAAGATTGAATGAAATCTAACCGTATTTATTATCTGCGACGATTGCTCAGAAGGTTGTTATTATGAAACTAATATTTTGTACATCGTTGACACTGATAACTAAATTAGTCAGCAAGGATAATTGTTTTAATATTTGATGTCTTTAGATAATAGACATTAGCCTTTCAAATAGAATTAAACCCGATTAAGTTCAATTTCGTCTCATTTAAAATGCCCAGCATGATTATATTTTATTATAACATACTTCTTTAAGTTCGAGCAATATTACTTTCTTCAGATCCTATAGGGTGTTAATAATTGTAGCTTCTTAATAAGTATGTAATTAATCGTGAGTTATACCCGAATCTCTAGTAGATATATAATTGCGATTATAGATAATATACAAAACAACTAATAATGATAGCAATGAGTATAATTATTGCGGTTTATAATATTGACTATTTGTCTGCTTATAACTTCAAGTTATTATTATATTTTTAATTTAAAAATATCAAAGATTTTCTGAATCTTTAATTTCTCGTAGGCCTTCGGATGCAAGGACAGATTGCTTATCGTTTAATATACTTTAAAGTGACTCGTCTAAGTTTTATTTTGCTCTTTCAACTGTTGTTGACGAATGAGCTGACTGCATCCAAAAAAGTTTAAAACTGTTAAACATTTACGCGATTCACACAATGAGGTGTTTCCTCATATGCTCCTATATTACCAATGTGGGTGCATGGGTAATATAACAGGGCAAATGGTCTTTGAATGACTAATAGAGATAGATCTGATGAAAACTTGCGATTATACCACAATTTTGTTTTCATTGAAATTTTAATTTTATTGTTACTACGTACTTTATATTAGTATTGCATCACTTGATAACCGTAATCTATCAGAGAAAAGGATCTAAAAAATGCTCCGTGAGTAGGTGTGAATCATCGTATTATTGCAATAATACAAAATAAAAATAAAAACCGTCTTTGGTAGTTGGGTAATAGGCATCAGCTGAATTTGACTTAACCAATGCTTGCCAATGGTGGGAATTTTAACATAATGGAGAAAATAAAAGAGGATATGTACATTATGAACTGGGTTTATGGGGCTCTACCAACATGATCGGGCCCAAGCCAACCTCACCAGCATGCCTGCTGATTGACGGATGCGGTTCTGGAGTAGGCTTTCTTTCTTTATGAAAAGTAAGAGAGCAGACCCCGGGTTTCAAAGTGCAAGCTTTAGATGCAACCGGTTGAAGAGAAAACATATATTTAACGGGTCAGTCCTTGTATGAAAACTAAAAAATATTCTACAATAATAAATATAAGTAAGGATGGGCATACTTTGCTTTATAGGGATTTTTTCTCAGTACAGTTGAGTCCGTACAAGATGGAATTTGGCCACGTCTGTGAGGACCCTGATTCTTGGGAACAACGATATGAGAAGAAAGACTTTAAAAACCACAGGGACATGGGAAAAGTAAAACACATCATTTATCTTGCTCTGTTTCTAACTATTTCTGTATTTCTTTCTTTTTTCCGCTTCGCTTCGCTTGGCTGAAGGTATAGACACTTACCAACCACGGACGAGTTCAATCAGGGACATCGATTGGGCAGCGAACGTCACTTCACTGAGAGGCACGAAAGAGCGAAGCCTTCAGAAGGATTGTTCTCTGCTAAAGTATGCTTCTTACTAACTTTTACGCAGAAATTTTAAGACTTAGTTCAAATTTCTAATTTGAAAATGTATTTATTATCTCAATCAGGGTTTCTCAAACATAACATAATACGTAGGTTACATGGTGCACGCCTTGGTCTGCGACCAAATGCACATATTGACAGTGGTCTATATAAATTGAGTATTGGGGTAATATGACAAGAGGAATAGCCGCATTTGGGAAAGGGAGGAAAATTAGTCCAGGAACTTTAATTTAAACAAACCTAAAATTAAACTTAATTTAGGTGTTAAATAAAGTTTAAGTTTTAGAAACCCTGATTTAGATTATTGTGCTTAGCTAATGAATTCAAGTAATGGTAAATATTTGAAAATATCTGCGTATCATTATTTATTTATATTATTTATCTTATACGTATTCTTTTAATATACCTTCAATTTTCTGTCTCTATTTTTAACTTTAAGAGTTTTTCTTGTAATCTAACTTCTTCTGTTTTAAAATATTAACAATCTGCATACCCTTTAAATCTATGCTTTCTAAGTATGCCATAAACTATCAAGCCTTTATTAACTATCATAAAATAAAGCTGTTTCTAGTGAAACAAATTAACATAACTAAAATAAATATTACATTTTTAACACAGGTGCGATGGGGTGATAAAAAAGGTGGGTATGGGGAACATTATTGGGATTTAAATCATGCTGGTCACACTGGCAATCATGGAGATGAAGGATATGACGGTGATGATGGTTCTTATCATGACTCAGGCCATAATGATCCTTACAACGAGCCAAATGACTCTTCTCCTCATTATGATCATGACGACTATGATTCAGAGAAGTCAAGTTATGA
Source organism: Eilema caniola (assembly GCA_949126895.1). Lineage (NCBI taxonomy): Eukaryota > Metazoa > Arthropoda > Insecta > Lepidoptera > Erebidae > Eilema > Eilema caniola. The sequence continues at coordinate 6,164,469 of OX421467.1, forward strand.
TGAAAGTGGACGTGCTAAAAGAGCTCATCCTAAAATCAAAGTAGAGAGAAAACACAAACAATCTGAAACATACGAAGAAGAATCGAAGCAATTGAAACCTAAACATAAGAGAAAAGAAGAATTGCAAGCAACTGCAACTAACTTGGACGAAGAGTACGCAGAAAATGATGACGAGGAAGAAGACGAAGAGGTGGCTTATGAAAAACCAAAACCAAAACGTCAACAACATAAAAAGCAAAATGAGAGTCAACAACAAACAAATCAACAACAACCAAAAGAGAAAAACCAATATGTGTTAGTTGTTAGTCAAAAGGATGACTCTGAGAAACAGAAACAAGTATATCAGCCTCAATATTCGAAAAGAAAACTTGAAACACCACAATATCTTCCAAAGAAACAACCAGATGTTTCTCAATACGCAGCTCTGAAACAACCTGAGTTGTCCCAATATGTTCCTTATGAAAGTGGAGCTGGAGTACGGCAGTATCTACAGCCTGAAGTTAGTGCAGCCACGACAGTACCAAGATTGTTCTTAGAACCTTCGACAGGACATGTAGTCGACCGAGCAACTGGACAAGCCTATGTTTTACAACCAATAGTACAATCTAACAACTACAATAATTAAAAAGATGATAAGTACGTTATTTAGTAACCTAGTATATAATAGTTATTTATTTTTGTAATTAAAGACTTGTTCACGTAATTGTTTTTATTATTCTGTTAAATTCTACACTTTACCTTCAAAATTACTCATTTTAATTGAAGTACATGTTTGAATTAGTAGACAGTTAAACGTCCGTCAGTTAAAGATCCGCTAGCTTCATTTTTTTATACCACTTAGTTGGCAGACAAACACACGGCCTACCTGATGGGAAGTGGTTACCGTGGCCTATGGACGTGTACAATACAAGGGGTGTCACACTCGCGCTGCCAACTTAAAGCTACCTTTAAGATTACAACTTCGATGTGCATGTATACTCATTGTTTATTTACTGTTTAGTCGACATGACAAAAGAAGAAGAAGCTAATAACAAATAAATCCGCAAAAAAGTGGTTTATTTCAATAAAAGTATTTGCGTAAAATTTAGAAAATATCAAGAAGCTACAATTCAAAGTACGAGCAAGAAAATAAAATTGATCTCTCAACTATTCTTCAACCATAGTGTGTGCGGATAGATGGATGTGTGGGTGGATATTTGGTCCACTATCACGCATTAATGGATAAACTAATATAAATGGAGTTTGGAACAATGTTGAACTATAGTCTAGAAAAACATTTATCCTTGATTTTATTCAAAGAAAAGATACCTTTCATATAAATGAGATCAGAATTTCACACAATCGGAGCCGCACACAACAGCTAGTCAGGAAATACAGCTGAACAAATTTTCGCATATTACGTAATACACCTCAGAGGTTTAGAAATTATTATCTTAATTATTGGAAAGTACATTCGCAACCAGTTAAACGAGCAGGCAGGAAAGGCAACCAGATTTACTTTCCACCTAATAACACTCAGGGAAATTGCTGTTCTCTGTACCTACATATTACCTGCTAATATTAAAAATGTATTAAGCTCCTAGATTTTTAATAGGAGAAAAGTTGCCCGCGGCTCAATCGGTATCGAATTCTGATACCGTTCCCACAACCCGCAATCTCCGAAACAATATGGATTTTGACGATCTTTATACTGAAGATAGGTGATGTTTTAAGGCGTAACTTAGCCAACTTTTATTTCAGAAAATTATAAGGGTTTCGTGCAAAAAATATCGGGCTCCACGCAGACGAAGTTGCGGGTATAATTTTAAACAGAAAATAGGCCTTAGGGACTCACTTGACCAGACATTCTGTATCCTCGGTCACAGATACCTAACATAATACTAAAGCCTCGGTACTAAACTGCAATATCGCAAAATCTCATTATTATTATAATTTTGCTTTGAACATACCTTACGCCTTTTCTGAGTGATTCATGTCTACCGCTATGTAGTTGCGTGATCTATTGATCCACAGTACAAAAAAATACAGATTCCTAAACACTTTTTGTCGAAACTTTCTTGCAAGCCTTAATGATAGGAACATATTTTTTGTCTTATTGGTTTCAAAACTAATAAGATAAAAACAATTACTCGACCAAAAATAGGTAAAAGACTTATGCAAGGTTTTGTATTGCTGAAATGTTTTCCGCTTCTATTTAAGTTTTAAGGTGTAAGTAGGTAACTTATTTTTTTTTTATAGCTTTTAGTGTTGCAGATTTTGTTCATAATTTGTATAACGATAGGTAAGTACGTTGCATTACATTTTATCAACTAAGTAGGTAGGTACCTACAATTAAATTGTCATGTTTTCAATCCATATATTAGAGGGCAAACTTATTGTTGTTATCCGACCAATTATCACAGAATCCATATTGCTATTGAAAATAAGATATCTAAATAGAAACAATAACAATTCAACCCAGACCTCACGCACAGGAGGCCCTACTACGGCATTATCAAAACACTAAGATCATACAAAGTACCTAACTGACAATTGCTTCTAACACCCTCTAAACGTAACGCCGCTGCCTACGTACCCGTACGACCTCAAAGTTTGGACCTCGTTTGTAAATGGGTCTAAAGGTATGATCCTGAAGTTACAATACAACAACTGCACAAGCATGCAGCAAATACAACGCAAACGTTACTTATTTAACTTCGGTACGGATAAAGGGGACCATTGTGAAGCGGTCACGAAATTACGCGTATCTGATGCGTGCGTTGGCAGTCGTATGCGGTCACCTTCGGAATAATACCGTTAAAATGAGGTCATACCGGTGTTTTTGGGATAGGGTCCAAACTTTGAGGTCGTATGGATACGAAGATCGTACGACCTCAAACTTCATTCAAGTTTATTGACCTTCCTATAAAGGACCCCTTTTTGCGTTCGGTCAACCCGCTTAACTTTAACCAATGGAAGCCAAGGGACACCCGGTTCTCATGTCACTCAGTACAAAGTTAACTGGAAGATAATAATCAATATTGTGTCTGTTTAAAACGGTTGTATCAGGTACAGTTCTGCCGTTGTGAATTGAATGCGGGTAAGTTTTGTTTCATTCGAAGATTGAAGTACATTCTGCACATGATGATGATGATGCCTCTGACCGATTACAGCCATGGCGACCACTTCGACTTCTTACATAACTCGGCTGCATATATAAACAGTAATTGAATAGAAAGAGGCATTTTGGAAACGAATATTACCATAATAAATATTCTAATTTAGTCTTATTACTGCTAGAGCACGTTACCCCTCCAACTAAGCTCAATTGCTTGTGCTAGGAGTGGGTTCACGTTGGCAGTGTAATGGCCAGGATTCGAACCCGGGACCTCTCGATCGTAAGGCCGACTCCTTAACCGCTAAGTTACCGACGCTATATATAACTATACCTATACATAGTGTGGTAATTACGAATATGACTATGTGACATAATTTAATAAACAGTGCAAAAGAATCACCTTATGCGAACTAGCCGTTGTTAGCGAGGTAAAAGCTTAATAACGGACATACCTACACGATTTACGACAAAGCGATAATATTTATAAATGGAAATTTTTGCAATTTCAAAGACAATAATGAGTTAGGTACATAAGTACTTTACGACTCTGACATGAATGTTACCTATGAAAATTAATAATAAGTTATGCCTGAAGGAGTAAATATTTACAGCACTTTTAAAGAAAACGTAAAAAAACTTGTTTGTTTTTTCTTTTCAAACAAATAGGTACAGTTTCTAATAATGTTATTTATTAGATGAAATTATATTAGTTAATGTATGAAAACAAACAAATGTGCGGCAACAGTATGTGAAAACTTAAAGGGGTGGATTAAAGTCAACCCCTCTAACGTGACGTTAACGTTTATGCTACTAATATTATAACGGGAAAGTTTGTAAGTATGGTTGTTTGTTACTCTTTCACGTAAGAACTATTGAATGGATTTTAATGACACTTTACAATAATATAGCTTATACATCAGAATAACACAGGTTACAATTTATAATGATAACCGATATTATAGCGGTAACCGACACCCATGCGGGCAAAAACTAGTAAATAATAATAATCGAATCAAACACCCTGTCGAAGGTTGAACATTTTCTATATTATAGATATATTTTGTATCTCGATGTTTGGTCACGCACCATGCTATCTAATAGTTATTACTACCTACGTACTGATGTTTCTACAAAGAGAAGTCAGCTAGAAACGAGTTATAGAGACCATTACCACACCACTATGAGAATGAGGGCCAGAAATGTATCAATTAGGCACTAAATAATAATTAGTTTTATTTATGTAGTTAATGTCAGCTTATGTATAATGGACAATATATTTCGTAATATAACCGTTATTATGCGCTGCAGCTATTCAAAATAAACGCATTCTCTTTCTTTCTTTATTCTTCGTATTACCGTTAGATTGTTATGGAAACATAAGGTAGGTACACATTAAAAAAAAATTAGATTCCACTTTCAAAATTTTCAGCATTGAAGCAGTTTTCAGGTGCAGCTTCAGGTCTTCAAAGGTATATTAAGTAAGTATGGTCAGTATACAATGAGGGGTTCCTCTAAGCACTACTTTCTTTATTAATTAATTAATTTTAAATCCATTCCTACAACTAACTCAATAGAAAAATTATACTATAAATAAATCTTACAGGTTGATTTTTTATACACACCATGGACCAGTACCCATCTCACCTTTCTCTATTCAAATGCAAAGCGCGCACGCGTTTTGAGATCAAAAAAATCTTGTTGAAAAAGCAAGGGGCTGCTGTTTCTTCCCTTCTTCATGGACCCTTATGATATCTTTTGAACGATCGTGTGATGTTGGTATAAAATTTCATATTTCATCACCTTTATGTAATAGTTTGGGCGACTATTGAATGGTAAAAAGGTTTATTGTGACGTTATTTTGGATGATGCTATATCAATACACCGTGAAGAAAGTAAGTAGTTTGTGAATTTAACCCCAAATAAACAGTTGTTTACGGAACGGTATTATGGATTGGTTTACCTACCACAGGTAATTGATGGAAATGGGCTCACGTTGAAAGCGTACTGACTAGGTTCTGAAGCCGCAGTATGAACTCAAGTCCAAAGCCCTATGCATACAAGATGAAATTACTTGAACTGCAAAAATGTCAACTTATTCAGTAATGCCCCGAAACCGAAACTGGACTAACCAATTAATTTACTTGCGGTTTAAATGGCTACCTTTTTTTATGTGCGGGAAATCCCCGCGGATGCCAGTGCGGCGCCGGAGGGGTAGGTTATGTCAGACTCGAACCGACTTAACAGCACGCCGTCTGTGGGTCGTTGTGCTAGGCCGAAGGTGAGGTTGTCTTGCGATATATCCCTCGCACCCCGGTTGACCCAGGGCCATTCCTCTTGGTCTGGCCCTCCTTGGGAGCACGCGGTCCCCGACTCGCCCCTGCCGCCGTGACCTGCTTCTGCTAGGGTGACGAGCGGCTCCACCCGTCACCCTCAAGCCCGCGCTCATGGGGGGCGGAGGTCAGTCTGCGCCCTTCGACGCTCGAGCCGCCTACGAATCGAGGACGGTCGGTCTACGTCAGAAGCTCCCGCCTCGGCGTCTCGAACGCCGGGCACTCGGTGAGCGTGTGCAGTTGGCTCTATGCCCATCAGATGCAGGTACCGCCCGAAGTTACCGTGTCCGGTAATGACCTGCGTCTGATGGAACGAGAGACCACAGTGTGGCCTTTCTAGCCACTTCCCCATGATGGGTCTTACCGCCGCAATCACGGCGTGCCTTGCTCGTGGTTGCTCAAGTCGTCGCGCCCACTCGGCCACCATGTCCCTGTGGACCCGGGATTTCTCGGCCCGATTTTCTTCGGGCCTGGGATCGAATCTCCGCTAACGCGCCTTCCTTCGGAACAGATACAGTGCCGAAAGGGTCTTCCCTTCCAGGATCCACGGCGGCGATCTGGTCAGGAGACTCGCCGCTTCAAAGGATATCGTGCGGTACCCCCTGATGGCCCTGGAGGGAGGCCACGGTCCTCTGCGCCGATTTAAATAGCTACCAACAACGTACTATCAAACTTGTGTCGCTCTTTTTAAGAATTGCCTAATAATTACTGACTTTTTACAAGCTTTTTTATCTTGCAATTTGTTCGAGCAGATATCCTCAACCTACTTATTTTGATTATTATTATTTTACCTACAAGTCATTAAACTCAACATTTAAAACGAGGTCTGTATGAAAACACGTTTCATAGTAATCTAGGTAGGTATCCACCAACCTACACGTTTTGAATCCAGATCCAAAAATATATTTAAAACGACCACTAAAGCTATATTGTCTTTACTTGACAGACGGAAGTAACGGCTACCAAACATTCCCACACACTAATCCTTGCAAAATAACCGTTGTCACGAACTTACAATAAAATCACTATCTACATTTCTCAAGGCGGTCAAAGGGTGTCCACCCTTTAGGGCAAGACAAACCAGTTTGACCAGTTGCAACGTGGGAATCATTGTCCACTTCTATGCAAATATTACGGCGAGTATGATTCTATAGGACGAAGCGAGAATAAAAAGGTGTTATTGTCTTGTTGTCCCTTGCACTTGTTGCTTGAAGGGTGCGTACAATGAAATGTCCCGTTCTTTGTGGGATAGGGACAACTTGTGGTAAAAAATGCTGATGGTTAGTTAGATAAATTGGTTTGAAATAATTTTATTGTTTGATAAATGTTACAACATATAATACGGAACGTTTTAATTTTTGACTTGAAGAACTAAACAAAGGTTAAAAAGCATCTAAGTAAGGAAAATTTCTTACCCGTTCAACTGCTAGATGCCTACTCGTATTTCATCAAGTAAGAATATACCTGTCCACGACGACCAAATGGTTCTCCTACACACGCAACAATTTTATTATTTGTAGATATGCTTCACAAACATTTTTTTTCTTATCTATTTTATATATCTTCTTATAAATCATCTTATATATCTATTATCTAGTCTATCTTCTTAAAATAAACTTAAAGGTAAAAATACAGTTGACCTTTTCATGTGCCTACAACTTCAAAATATTCGTACAATAAAAAGAATAATCTTCCTCTCTGTACCACGCTATGGACCCGGCGACCGTCCGGTGAATCCATGGAGTGCTGAGAATCGGATCTCTTATATTATTCTATTTTATTTTATTACTTTTTAATTTTCTAACTTTATTTATTCATAAATTAATATTATATATTCATATATAAATGTTACATTTGAAAAAAAATATAATTTAAGTATTTGAATTTACGATTTGAAGCAGTTTAGCAAATAGCTCATAAAATCATTTACAATATTATTTCTTAACTCCAAAAAACCTATAGAAAAATAAACCGACCAAACTAAACGTCCGTGTGTCACAAAACATTAAAGAAGCATCACTACATGCAAATAAAGGGTCATTCCACGCTGTCCTTTCCCACACCGGGAAGTGGTCAAACTGGTTTTTGGACGAACCCTTTTTGCAATCAAAGACGCAAGGACACCAGTGTCTTCCTAGTCCATTGTCCAAAACGAGTTGGACAACTTTTGCACGGTGAGAATGTTGTACAGTTAATTTAACGATTTATTATTATGAACTGTCTTATATCTGTAGTTACTTTTCAGAGTTAAAAATAGTTAGGTGCTTTTTTTTTACGTGCGGGAAATCTCCACGGATACATTTTCTTTGCGCACCCCGACTGACCCAGGTCCATAGAAGAATCCATCGGGGTATATGGGTCCGTGTGCTCCTTGTTTTTTTTTATTTAGGTATGACTTTTACTTTATTTTTTATTTTATTTTATTCGGAAAACAAACAGTATCAAAAACTATGTAATATTACAACTTACATTACTAAGAGCCATTTATAAGTTTTCACATATAAGTAAATATATAATAGACACTACACGGTTTTGTTATTTCAATATATGGAATAAAAATATTGCAACAAGTAAGTAAAACGAAAGAACAATTGAGTACCTCGACAAAGAGCACCTAGAGAGCCAATCTAAACCAGTAATCACCGACAATACTTTTGTATTTAGCAGGACTTGTGTTAAATAAATCTAGCTCCGGATATTCGGACGTTCTGTTCACAAACTTGGCTGATCTAAGGAAGAAAGAGTTGCTTCTGTAATTCGTTCGGTCAACCCGCTTAACTTTAACCAATGGAAGCCAAGGGACACCCGGTTCTCATGTCACTCAGTACAAAGTTAACTGGAAGATAATAATCAATATTGTGTCTGTTTAAAACGGTTGTATCAGGTACAGTTCTGCCGTTGTGAATTGAATGCGGGTAAGTTTTGTTTCATTCGAAGATTGAAGTACATTCTGCACATGATGATGATGATGCCTCTGACCGATTACAGCCATGGCGACCACTTCGACTTCTTACATAACTCGGCTGCATATATAAACAGTAATTGAATAGAAAGAGGCATTTTGGAAACGAATATTACCATAATAAATATTCTAATTTAGTCTTATTACTGCTAGAGCACGTTACCCCTCCAACTAAGCTCAATTGCTTGTGCTAGGAGTGGGTTCACGTTGGCAGTGTAATGGCCAGGATTCGAACCCGGGACCTCTCGATCGTAAGGCCGACTCCTTAACCGCTAAGTTACCGACGCTATATATAACTATACCTATACATAGTGTGGTAATTACGAATATGACTATGTGACATAATTTAATAAACAGTGCAAAAGAATCACCTTATGCGAACTAGCCGTTGTTAGCGAGGTAAAAGCTTAATAACGGACATACCTACACGATTTACGACAAAGCGATAATATTTATAAATGGAAATTTTTGCAATTTCAAAGACAATAATGAGTTAGGTACATAAGTACTTTACGACTCTGACATGAATGTTACCTATGAAAATTAATAATAAGTTATGCCTGAAGGAGTAAATATTTACAGCACTTTTAAAGAAAACGTAAAAAAACTTGTTTGTTTTTTCTTTTCAAACAAATAGGTACAGTTTCTAATAATGTTATTTATTAGATGAAATTATATTAGTTAATGTATGAAAACAAACAAATGTGCGGCAACAGTATGTGAAAACTTAAAGGGGTGGATTAAAGTCAACCCCTCTAACGTGACGTTAACGTTTATGCTACTAATATTATAACGGGAAAGTTTGTAAGTATGGTTGTTTGTTACTCTTTCACGTAAGAACTATTGAATGGATTTTAATGACACTTTACAATAATATAGCTTATACATCAGAATAACACAGGTTACAATTTATAATGATAACCGATATTATAGCGGTAACCGACACCCATGCGGGCAAAAACTAGTAAATAATAATAATCGAATCAAACACCCTGTCGAAGGTTGAACATTTTCTATATTATAGATATATTTTGTATCTCGATGTTTGGTCACGCACCATGCTATCTAATAGTTATTACTACCTACGTACTGATGTTTCTACAAAGAGAAGTCAGCTAGAAACGAGTTATAGAGACCATTACCACACCACTATGAGAATGAGGGCCAGAAATGTATCAATTAGGCACTAAATAATAATTAGTTTTATTTATGTAGTTAATGTCAGCTTATGTATAATGGACAATATATTTCGTAATATAACCGTTATTATGCGCTGCAGCTATTCAAAATAAACGCATTCTCTTTCTTTCTTTATTCTTCGTATTACCGTTAGATTGTTATGGAAACATAAGGTAGGTACACATTAAAAAAAAATTAGATTCCACTTTCAAAATTTTCAGCATTGAAGCAGTTTTCAGGTGCAGCTTCAGGTCTTCAAAGGTATATTAAGTAAGTATGGTCAGTATACAATGAGGGGTTCCTCTAAGCACTACTTTCTTTATTAATTAATTAATTTTAAATCCATTCCTACAACTAACTCAATAGAAAAATTATACTATAAATAAATCTTACAGGTTGATTTTTTATACACACCATGGACCAGTACCCATCTCACCTTTCTCTATTCAAATGCAAAGCGCGCACGCGTTTTGAGATCAAAAAAATCTTGTTGAAAAAGCAAGGGGCTGCTGTTTCTTCCCTTCTTCATGGACCCTTATGATATCTTTTGAACGATCGTGTGATGTTGGTATAAAATTTCATATTTCATCACCTTTATGTAATAGTTTGGGCGACTATTGAATGGTAAAAAGGTTTATTGTGACGTTATTTTGGATGATGCTATATCAATACACCGTGAAGAAAGTAAGTAGTTTGTGAATTTAACCCCAAATAAACAGTTGTTTACGGAACGGTATTATGGATTGGTTTACCTACCACAGGTAATTGATGGAAATGGGCTCACGTTGAAAGCGTACTGACTAGGTTCTGAAGCCGCAGTATGAACTCAAGTCCAAAGCCCTATGCATACAAGATGAAATTACTTGAACTGCAAAAATGTCAACTTATTCAGTAATGCCCCGAAACCGAAACTGGACTAACCAATTAATTTACTTGCGGTTTAAATGGCTACCTTTTTTTATGTGCGGGAAATCCCCGCGGATGCCAGTGCGGCGCCGGAGGGGTAGGTTATGTCAGACTCGAACCGACTTAACAGCACGCCGTCTGTGGGTCGTTGTGCTAGGCCGAAGGTGAGGTTGTCTTGCGATATATCCCTCGCACCCCGGTTGACCCAGGGCCATTCCTCTTGGTCTGGCCCTCCTTGGGAGCACGCGGTCCCCGACTCGCCCCTGCCGCCGTGACCTGCTTCTGCTAGGGTGACGAGCGGCTCCACCCGTCACCCTCAAGCCCGCGCTCATGGGGGGCGGAGGTCAGTCTGCGCCCTTCGACGCTCGAGCCGCCTACGAATCGAGGACGGTCGGTCTACGTCAGAAGCTCCCGCCTCGGCGTCTCGAACGCCGGGCACTCGGTGAGCGTGTGCAGTTGGCTCTATGCCCATCAGATGCAGGTACCGCCCGAAGTTACCGTGTCCGGTAATGACCTGCGTCTGATGGAACGAGAGACCACAGTGTGGCCTTTCTAGCCACTTCCCCATGATGGGTCTTACCGCCGCAATCACGGCGTGCCTTGCTCGTGGTTGCTCAAGTCGTCGCGCCCACTCGGCCACCATGTCCCTGTGGACCCGGGATTTCTCGGCCCGATTTTCTTCGGGCCTGGGATCGAATCTCCGCTAACGCGCCTTCCTTCGGAACAGATACAGTGCCGAAAGGGTCTTCCCTTCCAGGATCCACGGCGGCGATCTGGTCAGGAGACTCGCCGCTTCAAAGGATATCGTGCGGTACCCCCTGATGGCCCTGGAGGGAGGCCACGGTCCTCTGCGCCGATTTAAATAGCTACCAACAACGTACTATCAAACTTGTGTCGCTCTTTTTAAGAATTGCCTAATAATTACTGACTTTTTACAAGCTTTTTTATCTTGCAATTTGTTCGAGCAGATATCCTCAACCTACTTATTTTGATTATTATTATTTTACCTACAAGTCATTAAACTCAACATTTAAAACGAGGTCTGTATGAAAACACGTTTCATAGTAATCTAGGTAGGTATCCACCAACCTACACGTTTTGAATCCAGATCCAAAAATATATTTAAAACGACCACTAAAGCTATATTGTCTTTACTTGACAGACGGAAGTAACGGCTACCAAACATTCCCACACACTAATCCTTGCAAAATAACCGTTGTCACGAACTTACAATAAAATCACTATCTACATTTCTCAAGGCGGTCAAAGGGTGTCCACCCTTTAGGGCAAGACAAACCAGTTTGACCAGTTGCAACGTGGGAATCATTGTCCACTTCTATGCAAATATTACGGCGAGTATGATTCTATAGGACGAAGCGAGAATAAAAAGGTGTTATTGTCTTGTTGTCCCTTGCACTTGTTGCTTGAAGGGTGCGTACAATGAAATGTCCCGTTCTTTGTGGGATAGGGACAACTTGTGGTAAAAAATGCTGATGGTTAGTTAGATAAATTGGTTTGAAATAATTTTATTGTTTGATAAATGTTACAACATATAATACGGAACGTTTTAATTTTTGACTTGAAGAACTAAACAAAGGTTAAAAAGCATCTAAGTAAGGAAAATTTCTTACCCGTTCAACTGCTAGATGCCTACTCGTATTTCATCAAGTAAGAATATACCTGTCCACGACGACCAAATGGTTCTCCTACACACGCAACAATTTTATTATTTGTAGATATGCTTCACAAACATTTTTTTTCTTATCTATTTTATATATCTTCTTATAAATCATCTTATATATCTATTATCTAGTCTATCTTCTTAAAATAAACTTAAAGGTAAAAATACAGTTGACCTTTTCATGTGCCTACAACTTCAAAATATTCGTACAATAAAAAGAATAATCTTCCTCTCTGTACCACGCTATGGACCCGGCGACCGTCCGGTGAATCCATGGAGTGCTGAGAATCGGATCTCTTATATTATTCTATTTTATTTTATTACTTTTTAATTTTCTAACTTTATTTATTCATAAATTAATATTATATATTCATATATAAATGTTACATTTGAAAAAAAATATAATTTAAGTATTTGAATTTACGATTTGAAGCAGTTTAGCAAATAGCTCATAAAATCATTTACAATATTATTTCTTAACTCCAAAAAACCTATAGAAAAATAAACCGACCAAACTAAACGTCCGTGTGTCACAAAACATTAAAGAAGCATCACTACATGCAAATAAAGGGTCATTCCACGCTGTCCTTTCCCACACCGGGAAGTGGTCAAACTGGTTTTTGGACGAACCCTTTTTGCAATCAAAGACGCAAGGACACCAGTGTCTTCCTAGTCCATTGTCCAAAACGAGTTGGACAACTTTTGCACGGTGAGAATGTTGTACAGTTAATTTAACGATTTATTATTATGAACTGTCTTATATCTGTAGTTACTTTTCAGAGTTAAAAATAGTTAGGTGCTTTTTTTTTACGTGCGGGAAATCTCCACGGATACATTTTCTTTGCGCACCCCGACTGACCCAGGTCCATAGAAGAATCCATCGGGGTATATGGGTCCGTGTGCTCCTTGTTTTTTTTTATTTAGGTATGACTTTTACTTTATTTTTTATTTTATTTTATTCGGAAAACAAACAGTATCAAAAACTATGTAATATTACAACTTACATTACTAAGAGCCATTTATAAGTTTTCACATATAAGTAAATATATAATAGACACTACACGGTTTTGTTATTTCAATATATGGAATAAAAATATTGCAACAAGTAAGTAAAACGAAAGAACAATTGAGTACCTCGACAAAGAGCACCTAGAGAGCCAATCTAAACCAGTAATCACCGACAATACTTTTGTATTTAGCAGGACTTGTGTTAAATAAATCTAGCTCCGGATATTCGGACGTTCTGTTCACAAACTTGGCTGATCTAAGGAAGAAAGAGTTGCTTCTGTAATTCGTTACACTACAGGGTATATGGAGAGGGACAGGTATTCTCACAGATCTGGATTGGGACTTTCAAATATATCATGGAGAGGAGATATGGAGATTCCACCTTTGATTGTGCTATGTTTAATAGCAGAGCTACATCCGCAAGTCTCCGCCTCGTGTGAAGGGGCAGTAAGTGGTGTCTCCTACAGCTCGCCTCATAAGTATCCTCATGTGTGCTGCACTTGACAGCCTCCGTGGCGTGGCGGTAGTGAACGCGGCCGCTACGCAGGAGGCGCGGGTTCGATCCCCGCTCAGTGCAAATATTTGTATGCATGAATATGTATATTTGCATTGGTATGGGTGTTTATATGTATAATATGTATGTATTTACAAAAAAAAGTATTTATGTATGTTTATCCGCATTCCAGATTCCATAACACAAGCTAGTTAAGCTATGCTTACCATGGGTCTAGATAGCGTTGTGTGAAATGTTGAGGAATATTTATTTTGTTTATTTATTTATTTACTTATACCGCAAAAAATTTGCGAATTTATTCTGTATTGATTCCAATCTGTTAATGTGAACATCATACTGCGGATTCCATACTTGAGAGCAATATTCCAGGACGCTACGAATGTACGAGCAATATAAAATTTTGATAACCTTCATATTGGAAAACTGTTAGCATGATCTGATGACAAAACGCGATATTGTCTACATGCTTTTCATACGTGAGTTTAGAATCGAGTATTTACCCCCAAGTCCCGAACTTCCTGAACTCGCTTAAGTGTTACACCTTTAAGAACATAGTTGAAATCGTGTATGCGTGGCTTACGTGTAAAACTGATTACGTAACATTTGGAAACATTGATATCCAATTTATTTACACGACAATATTCCAGTAATCTCATAAGATCTTGTTGTAATAGGAAACAATCCTCCACAGTGTTTATTACTTTGTAAATTTTCATATCATCTGCGTACATCAGAAATTGGGAGTGTACAAAGCAGGAAGCAATGTCATTGATAAAAAGATTAAACAGTAAAGGACCTAACAGGGACCCTTGAGGAACGCCAGAGGGCACAGTGTGCCAGCTGGATATGGATCCGTTGAGTGCAACAGCTTGAGACCTATTGTCAATGTTGGACACGAACCACCTAGGACTTGCACCTAACTAATAACTTATTGAGGGCAGATAATAAGTCCTATCCCTAGATGGAAGGATGGAAAGAACACCTCCTACTGTCCCCGTTTGAGATGGACACGTCTTTTTCTCTTTTGACTTTCCATCTTAATCAACCACTTATTGTTTATCATAATCATAAACATCTTCTTCATCCTAAGGTCATCCCTTTTTTTTACGTGCGGGAAATCCCCACGGATACCCACCTCTCCGGAGCCGGAGGGGGAGGTTATGACGGACTGGAACCGACTAAATCGCACGCCGTCTCTGGGTCGTAGTGCTAGGCCGAAGGTGAGGTTGTCATGCGACATATCCCTCGCACCCCGGCTGACACAGTGCCATCCCTCTTGGTCTGGCCCTCCTCGGGAGGGAGGGACCACGCGGTCCCCGACTGCGGCCGCCGCCGTGGCCTGCTTCTGCTAGGGTGACGGGCGGCTCCACCCATTACCCTCCCTAGGGTCATCCCAGTCCCATCCGAAACTTTCAACTTGGAGTCCGGGGTCTGCTTTACTAGTTTTAATAATCAACATCCTCAAGCGTTCAATCTCGGTCGCCAAGGAGTACGGTTCCAGTTTATTAACACTATTGTTATTTTAACAATACCAAGGTAGGTAGTTAGGTACCTACTTATTTATTAAGAATTTACTTACTACTTACAGGCCGCTTCATGTTGCAAGGAATTAGGTAAAAAATTAATTACCGTTTGCCACACAGTTTTTGCACTCATTTAACATTTTTGTGGTCAGATTCAATAGACAGCAAGACATATTGCGGCATTTAGAATCTATCGATGCGTAACATGATCTGCAACTATTTCCCGTGCCTTCAATATTGTTGCACAATGGCCGCAAACTACACGTTGATTTCATTCAAGAATTTGTAATCCGAGATATATGTACCTATTTTTTTTTCACGAATTTTGGTTACATTGGTTTTGGTCTACGGGATTTGGACTTTGGACAGACAGTAAAGTTTGAAGGTAGGTAAATCTACTTACCAATGAACTGCTAATTTCGTTTTTATATCAAGCTCAAGCAGGATCACTGCCACTTTTACATATTTTCAACTTTTGTCTGCATTTACTTACACAACCCACAGAGCAATAAATTATTTATCTGGTTATAGGTAAAAAGGACAAAACGGCGCGAAATACAAAGATTAGATTTTTTTAAATAAAGAACAGAGTAATAAAGATACAGACAAAAAGTTGTCTTGCTTGCCAAAGTTTGTTTTGTTTGATGGATTTCAAGGAGGTCGTCATATTCACACAATTTTCGTTCCTGTGAGATTTTCCAAGGATTTTTCATTACTATATTAAGATAGGAAAAAATTAATCGCTCATGCGGGAATCGAACAAAAATCTTTCCCTTACAGGGTGAATGCTCTGACCTCTGAGCCACCGAGCTACGCCTGGAGCAATCCAAATTCTCCTATACAACCGTCTTGGGGCGGAGCCGCCTGAGCGCTTCACTTTTTCCTATCTTAATTGATTTGAAAAGTTAGCGTACTAATTGCTTTAAAATTTCATTCAATTTTTCATTACAACTTGGTATAGGTATGTTTTATGTTTATGGCTATAGATTTATATGGATAGAATAATTTATTTACAATACAATTATTTTAAGAAGAAATTGTGTCTTATTATCATCATCGGTGCAATAATGAATCCTACACATAAAATAAAGTTAGGGTTAGGATTTTATACTTATATAATTGAAATTTTCTTGATGAAGCTTATTTATGAAGTACCTAGTAGTTAGTTGAAAAAATATTGCATGCCCTCTTATTATTGGATTGCTGGAGAATGGCACCTTATTTTGTTCTAGCGCCTGAAAGAATATGATAAGCAATTTGTGTTTTGGATCTCTAAGTGTTGTTATTTAACGCTTTGAAGATTCTCTATTCTCTGCTTTATTGATCTGCGAGAAATAAGACAAAAAAGCGAAAAGCTATTAAAGCTAAAGGTCAATGATACTCGAGGGAGACATGAGTCTAGTGTTGTGTTGCAGTGCACGACGTCACTCAACTAACTGGGACACTCTCACCTAAACAATGCTCGTTCCTTCGGTATTTTATAATAATATATTATTTATTTATATAATTAATTAATTATTCTAGCTGTTCCTTTAATTAGCGATACCTACTATGTAAAATTTCTCTCGTAGATGTTTCTTTGTAACCTACTTAATGGATAAATGAATATTGAATATTTCAAGATAGGTAGTATTTTATGACCATCTACTTACTACGAAGCAACAAATTAATAACTTATAAAAGCTTAATAAAGTACCTACACATTCCTCGACAAACGTCTGGCCAATGGCCGTAAAATGCAACGCCTTTGCATAATCTCGAGGTACGGAACAATTTTTTTATAATGGCATGCAAGGGGTGATTGCCAAATAGGGCGGGGAAATCAAAACCCTTTTTAATCATTTGACAATGGAGCAAATCAAATAGGTTTTGACTCTGATGTCTAGTCAGTAGTGTATAAGGTGTGCTTGTGAATACTTCAAATCTTTCAAGTTATCGTTTCAAAGTGCAATAAAAATACATGTTTCTTTCTGGTGAACTTTATTTTCAAATAATATATTATACAGAAGGGTACGTAATATTAAATTTAGATTATAAGTTTACATTTCAAACACAAGAGTACATTGATTTCTATTTATATAATAATAAATTGAGATTAGGTATGTGTGTTGAATGATTTTGATCACACGTCTAGAATAAAATGATGTTTAGTTAGATAAGTACCTAAGTATTAATGGAAACCATGTGCTGTTGTGGAATTTTTCCAATGAATGCTTATGATAGCGCCGGTCGTTGTTAATATGCCATGATTTTTTGATACACTTGCTTAATTGTTTTTTTTTTTAAATCTTTTTCGTCACTTTTTTCTCTTTTTTTGGTTCATTTATTCAAGGTTGTATACTTTTATTCAGGCTCGTTCATCCTAAGACGGGCAAAATCTTCAAATACGATGTTATCTTCTTCTTCATTGGTGTACAGAGAATTTTCGTAACGATGTCTCTCGATAGATTGCATTTTCTTCATGGCATTGAAGCGTTGACGTTCAACAGTACCTGGAAACAAATTCTACATTATTATGGTTCCGTACACAAGAGTAATAAATTTCTTTCACGTTGCCAACTACCTTCAGCTGGATGCAGTAGTTTGAATGGTACGTCGGTTACAAGCTCTCCTCCCAAAGTTCCACAGTTCAGTTTGACTCGGACAGAGTATGATACGACGATACCAATAGCGTCAGCTGGACATTTGCCATCAGGGACGATAGTTGAGCTAGCCAAGTTCACATCGTCTTCCTTCAGATGTCCATCTAGAGCCACACCTGTAAAAGTAATAACAATTTTAATATCCTGAAGTGGTGACAGCCATTAGATATGGTTCTCGCAATCGTGAAACCCACTCAGTATTCTACTGACGTAGATCAGTTTGTAACCTACCTGAGCTTTCAAAAGGGATTCTATTGTCATATGACCCTCGTAAGTAAATACTATTCAAATCAACTGATGACTAAGTATGTGATGTTGAATATTATCTAACGATACCTACCACGAATGTCCTTGTTACTGCGAGCCAAAGGCACCAAGTAGAATGTCTTAGACAAGCTTGCTCCAGGTGTAATAGGACATCCCTCTCGGCTCTCTAGAGAAGCCACATGGCGGCTGAATTGAGAGTTGATCATGGTGATTTCTACGTGTTGGACGACCATGCAACGGATATTGCGAACAGATTTCCTGGAGTTATTAGAAACGATGATGTTAGCAGCCAGCTTTTCTCCATGGTAGTAAATTTCCCTGTCCAGAGTCACTTCCAGGGTGATCTTTCCATTGCTGAAGGTGAAACCTTTGCTAACGAGTGAGCTGGGTAGACGACGTCCACGCGAGGTTGGCGCATGTTGCAGCTATATTAAAATACAAATTATGATTAAACACCTATATAATTTGTAAGATAGCGGTGATTAGTGAAACTAATTAGATACCTACCTTCTTGATGGCAAGAGTTACTGAGCTCCTCTTGTGACTTTTTTGATCTTCTTGTTCAGCCACATAAGTTCTCACGGCGTATTCAACACCCATAGGTTTACCTTGATCTTCGTCGGCGGGTTGCAGAGTTACCTGTATTTTAAAATTTTATTAGTAGGTCTAAGTGTTCCTTTTTTGGGAACCTAAAATAATGCAATATCTTTACCGAGCTAGGCGCTAGATCAGGGAAGTTGAAAGTAAAAGGGTAGGCGTTGGGACCAAGTTTCTTCAGTAGCTTCTCCTGCACAGGTGTTAGTTCCATCTTAGAGTTGTTCATAGGCACGACTTGATCTTGGCCAATAACCATTTCCTTGGAGAACTTCAATCCCATTACTTCATCTTCCTCCCTACCATAACGGTAGGTGGTCACCAGCTACACAAGAAGAAATAGCACATGATAAAAAGTTGTTAAGTATGTGAAATCAACACTGTAGGACACACTAATTTGGGTAGCACTTCACTTGATAAGTTTGCACTAAGCACAACACTTTTTACCTGACTATAAACTTTTCTTCCTTTCAGATATTCGGTGTCCACAACCACCACTCCATCAACGGGATCGCAATAATCCACATGATCAATGAAGTCGCGTTTGCCAAGGTAAACCGTGACTTTGCCATTTGGAGTTGTTTTCTTGAAAACTTTCACAGCTACAACAAAAGCCAAAGAAAAGTAGTCCAACATTTTGTTGGAATTGGTATTAAGGGTTTTAGGAATAAATGTTTAATTAGGATATTAATTATGTTTAAAAGTTGCAGATAGATAGATGGATGTTGTGAGATTGGTGTATCCACCAGAAATGATTTCGAACAAGAATTTTCAGCTATTTATAATAGTAACATGTGAGGTTTCCTACAGAATACTTTAGCTGGCTAATAGGATTCCGTTCGTAGGCGTGCTAATAAGATTTAAGTCGTATGACGCATCTCTTTCCAATCGATTGCATGTCCCTTCACTAAGCTTGTAAGAAATCATTGCGTTCATCCAAACGTCAAAAATGACGTTTGTTTTGACAAATTCACAAGGTTATGTAGCGTAATTTTTAGGGATACTATTAAATATTTAAGGAAAACCAATAAGATTCCAATAAGAAATAATTTCAACAACTACTGTATTGGTTTGTTTCTCGTTTTAGGCTCAGTTTGATGTAAATATATGTGATGTAGGACCCGAATTGTGAGTAGTTTATACACATCGATACTGGCAGATTTATTGCGGGTTCTAATAATATTTTTCATATTTTAGCTACACAATCAGTATGCCTACATTCTTGACGCCGGGCCGGCATGGCTACAGCGTCCGATTCTCCCGGACCAGGCCTGACACTCTGGCCGTGGCTACTAGCCAGTATTACGGCCTAGCTGGCGGTGGAACTCTATTCTTCCTAGAGCTGTCTCCTGACGGCAGTACTTTATTAGAGGTTCAGAAGTTGGAGTGGAGCGACGGTCTATTTGATGTGGTAAGATGCATATTTTCTTCAGTATCTATTAATTAACCTAATAAAAATACAGCCAGCTGCTTTGATTCTTCATTTCAGACATATCTACTATTTGCTGAAACAGATAGAAACTTATAGACACACACTCCAATTCTAAAACAGTAAATGGATGTCTACCTGCTTTTCTTTTAAATTATTAATTGCCAGGTTTACTTGTAGCTCTGTTTGCTTTGTTATTATTTTATAAGTGTGTTTATTTAACAAATTTTCTTTCTTTCTTTCTACATTGATCAATTATTACTAACTTTTGTGCTTGAGCCAAATATTTGTAATCTATGGCCTATATTCTGGAATGTCACCCAACCGGATCACAATTCATCTGAGGAAAAATATAAACAATCTACCAGAAAAGCTGTCAAATTTGTAAATGTGTATACAATTTTTTGCCATGTAAATTGATGTTCAGCTAAGTGGCAGTCTAGAATATGGGCCTATGTAAATAAAAATGAAACCCTCTAAATGTATTTTGGTATGGACTGTCGAAAGACTGCACTGCATTATTGTCAGGACAAGATTTGTATAATATGTGCTTGTCATAGGTTCTAGACTGCAGATAAACATGTCAAGTTATTTATATTTATAGATATAGAAACACTTAAAGCAATGCAAATACTATTCATGCATACAAATATTTGCACTGAGCAGGAATCAAAACCCACGCCCACTGCTCTACTGCAATTCCATCTAGGTTAATGGAATTGCAAAAGAGCAGTCGCCAGAACAATAGCCAACTATAAAAATACTAGCTGACCTGGCGAACTTCGTACCGCCAATATATTTCCACCCGCGTGGCATCAGATCCCGTTCCCGCTGCACCCTCTATTATATTAAACATGTACTATACATATAAACCTTCCTCTTGAACCCCTCTCTATTACAAAAACGGCATCAAAATCCGGTGCATAGTTTTAAAGAATTAAGCATACAAAGGGATATAGGGACGGAGAAAGCGACTTTGTTTTATACTATGTAGTGAAACTCATAGTTTGTGGTGATATAATGACTTCTTGGTATTTACTCCATGAAGCCCCACAACATATCTATATAATAGGTATTGTATGTTTGTATAAGCCGTGTGAATTTGCATCATCACATAATAGGATTACCTGCTTTTGTTAACATTGCCTACTTTATATATCAACCGTGGCTAATTTGTTGGTTAATTGATCTACAAGATTTAGTTCATATTGTTTACGATGTTATGCTATAATAATATGTCCAGTTGGTATGTTTCATATACCTAAATCTAAATATATATAACTCAAAGGTGAGTGACTGACATAGTGATCTATTAACGCACAGCCCAAACCACTGAACGGTTCAGGCTGAAATTTGGCATGCAGGTAAATGTTATGACGTAGGCATCCACTAAGAAAGGATTTTGATTAATTCTACCCCCAAGGGGATAAAATAGGGGATTAAAATTTGTATGAAACTTTGTCAATTTTAAACCGATCGGGCTGAGACTTTGCATGCATAAAGCTACTATGTTGACTCAACACTAAGCGATAACCGACATGCACGCGGGCAGAGTCGCGGGTAATAGCTAGAAAATTATATTCTTATTCATGCCAGTGGCAAAAATTAAAAATATTTAGATAAGTGGAAATGGGCTGGCTATGTTGCTAGACTCCAGGATGAAAGGTGGACATCCCATGTTACAACTTAGAAGGGCCTATAAAATGCTGGACGGACAATACCATTCATCAGGTGGCTGGGCCTAACTGGGCTTTATAGGGCCCAAGACCATGAAAATTGGCAGTCCCTGGAAGAGGCCTATACCTCACGTGAGGGTTTTGGTGTGAAGCTAGAAAACTTACATAAAGAAAATTTTTAATTATCTATTTATTTAGCGCCCAGGCCAAAACTCAGCAACTTTGGGGTGACTTATATTTGGGGACATTCAAGTAGTCTAACTATAAAATCTTGATATCAGCAATTGGTTGTGAAGGTCAGATGGCAGTTACCTTACGGAAAATATTGAGGTTCAGCCGCATCACAGTCAGACTGCAAAGCTGACCCCAACTGAGTTGGGAAAGGGCTCAGAGAATGATAACCGTAGAAAACTAGCTGTTGCCTGGATGTTGGTTATTGCGACTCAATATAGCCTATGTATTTTCTTAAGGTCTAATTCACCCCTATAACAAATTTAACAGACAGAAAGACTTATTTTTGCATTTATAATATTAGTAAGGATTCAAGAGGTTAGGTTGGTTTGGGCCTTAATGATGATAAAACCCAAAATCTGACATTTTACATATTATTATCCAGTTTGTTGCTATCGTTCATTTAATGATTGGGTATTTTGATTAAGTTTTATTATAGTTAAAGATAAAGGTTTGAAGCGTTGGCAGCATAGTGGTTAAGAAGTCAGCCATACAAATGGGAGTTTCTGAGTTCAAATATAAAAATTAATAATTGTTATGTGTGTGTGTGTGTGTGTGTGTGTGTGTGAGCGTGTGAATAATAATTGAATGAAAGTTCATGGATTCCTTGAGAATAAAATCCAACACACGATGCCTTAGTAACAACTAAATCCTCAAAAATGCATAGATGTTTTTTTTGAGAAAGGATGTTTATAAATGTAATATGTAAATTTCACAGACGTGGTCAGGCACGACAGAAAGTGCAGCGGCTTGCGGCGCAGGCGATGGCGCTGTTATAGTATGGAGAGTGGGCTGTGCTGCTCCGTTACGAGTATTGAGGGCCCACACCAGCGAAGTGTGCTCTGTGGACTGGCCGAGGACACACCTCCTGAGTGCTAGCTGGGATACAACCGTTAAATTGGTAAGAATATACTGTCGATTTCATAACATTACATAATGGCTTCTGTCTATTCTCAATTTCTGGTAGGCTGGCACTACCTGTGTGTTTAAAAAAAAGTTTTGCTTGATAATCCAATTCTTGGAACTGATTATAGACTACTTAAATTAAAAAAATTGAATCGATCCTTTCAAAACCTAGACCGATTCAATTTTTCTATTTAATTGATTTGAATATTGAGCATAAAAATGCTTAAAAATTTAATTCAAAATTATTATAGACTACTAGCTGTCGCCCGCGGCTCCGCCCGCGTGGATGTCGATTATCGCTTTCCCGCTTTTCTGTTGAAATTTTTCCTGAATTTTCTTTGCTATAAACCTCACGGAGCCCGAGACCTTTCCAACGAATGCAAAACCGTGGAAATTGGTTCGTGCGTTCTGGAGTTATAGCATCAGGAAGGAAAATCCGACTTATTTTTATATAGTAGATTTAACATAACGCTATCACTATATTAGGAGCCCAGCAATAGGATACAAGGACTATGCAATGCATGTTTATTATTTACCGACATTTGTATCAAAGTTAAAGATTATTGTTATAACATTATAAATAACTTAATACACAAAATGGATAGCAATTAGGCTAGGTAATGACAAAAATTTGCTACCTTGAAATAGATGTATGATTGGAAAATAAGCTTTCTACTTCATACAGATATAAATATAATAACCTACTAATATTATAAACACGAAAGTATGTAAGTATGGATGGCTGGATGTTTGTTACTCTTTCACGTAAAAACTACTGAATGGACATAATACATCAGAATAACACTTAGGCTACAATTTATAACGATAGCCGATAATATAGCGACTATCGCTGACATCCACGTCCCGAGGAGGGCCAAACCGAGAGGGATGGCCCTGGGTCAGCCGGGGTGCGAGGGATATGTCGCATGACAACCTCACCTTCGGCCTAGCACTACGACCCAGAGACGGCGTGCGGTTTAGTCGGTTCGAGCCCGACATAACCTCCCCCTCCGGCTCCGGTATCCGTGGGGATAACCCGCACGTAAAAAAAAAAGAAAATAAAAGACATCCACGCGGGCGGAGCCGCGAGCAAAAGCTAGTAAAATAATGATGCTTCGTTTTTGTGCACATACAGAAATGTAGGAAAGTGCCATCTACTGGCTTGTTTATGAATAACGGTGACAAGTACCTCCATCTAGTGTAACCATATAAAACTTGGAAATTAATTCTGATAATAATTCACCAATTTCTAACATGGCAAACTATTATGGGTTTAAATACGCTAACTATATTTTTTTAATGCCACGTTATAATTGTTGTGAACCAATATTTCTATTTTATTTTTCTACGAGCTGTGGATGGTGAGTAGCGACATCTAGAAACTGTTACTATTACCACATGCAATTAGGCTGGGCCACTGACCTGTATTAGTACTCGCTGGACTGGTGATTGGTACACTTAAATTGTATCCAATTGAAAATCGCCATATTGGCGCTAATAGTTGCGGCACGCAGTAGTGAGTGTACTTGGAACTAATACTAATGATGGACAACAATTTTCTTGGTATCGATATATAAACGATGGATTTTATGTATCAAATTTACAATATGGCAATTTTAGACATTTTGTATGGTAAAAGCATAAATAAAAAGAACGAACAACGTCCATTTGCAAACTAATTAGTCCTCATTATACTCACGGTGGCGCTTCAAATCGAGACAAAAAGTAAATTGTCAGTCCAGCTAGTTATAGGATCCTGATCAGGAATTCAGATTCCGAAATATTCAACAAGGCTCACACGTCCTTACTATTTGTCGAACGAAAAAAACAGAAATTCGTTTCGGAATTCGTTCCGTTTGAATGAAAAATTTCTAATTAAAAAATACCGATAATATGCGCTAGGCACGCAGAATTTCGAATCTGAATTCCTGATCAGGAAACCGAGCGCGTGCGCCCAGCCTCATGTACAGTAAGTATCAACATTTATTCATTCACAGTGCTAGTGTTTTACAATAATAGACCAATGGAACTTGGAATTTTTAAATTTCCTTAAATGCTTTTTTGATTGATTAGTTCGTCGCATTAAATGAAATTTTGTCCAATATAGTGGGACCCTGAATCCGAAGCTTGTCTCAGCACATTCGTGGGCCACTCTCAGTTGGTCTACACCGCTGCATTCTCACCTCACTCGCCGGCTACCTTTGCGTCCGTGTCTGGGGACGGCCACCTCAAGCTGTGGACGTGTACGGAGCCATCAAGACCTGCGGCTGTAGTCAAAGCTCATGAAGCTGAGGTAATATGATCCTTATGATATTGTAATAGAGTTGTATGTATGAATAAAGTAAGTAATGAAGATTTTTTTTACTGTTGAAATTTGCAACTCAGTAATTTACAATTACTTGGTGCACATAACCGAAGAGGGTCAGATCAAGCGAGATGGCCCTGGGTCGGCCGGGGTGCGACGGATGTGTCTCATGCGCGGTTTATACAGAAAAGACGTGGCGGACAATTTGAGTCAATATAAACCTTATGAAGTGTGCAATAACGTTGTTTTTGTCTTAAAGGCGAACTGCGTCCGCGTCTCCAGGCGACGTCCCGCCACTAAAGTGACGCGCCATCGCATCGAGTGGCGCGCGTCACGTCATTGACGTTATTGTACACTACATAAGGTTTATATTGCGTTACATAAATTGTCCGCTACCGTCAAATGTCTTCCGCCACGTCTCTTCTGTATAAACCGCGCCTAAGACAATCTCACCTTCGGCAACCAATGACCCAAAGATGGCGTGCGTTTTAGTCGGTTCAACTCCGACATAACTCCACGACCGAGTCCGGCGGAAGGGGTATCTATATGGATTTTGCGCACTATAAAAAAAGGTTCAGATAATGGTCAGTGGTTAACGAGAAATTCTTTTGGAGTCAAATGAAACGTCACCTGCAAACCGGTACTTGCCGGTCAACGGAGATGTAGCTGTAGTGCAGGCATTCTTCTAGGGTTGGAAGGTCGGACGGCAGTAACTCCCATAAAATCTGTATAAGTCAAACCAAGAGGAGGGTACAGGGTTTCAAGATGAAAGCCTCGGATGCAAAACAGGGAACACCGTTAAGATGATATTGATGATGAATTTGTCACACTTGTGCTAGTATGATTTGACTATTCGGTTGAAAATGAAACTTTACGGTAATATTATTGTTTATTCTAGGTGTTGTCATGCGATTGGAGTCGAACAGAAACGCACGCGCTCGCCACCGCGGGCTCGGACGGTCTCGTCAGAGGGTGGGACCTGAGAAGACTTACATCGCCTATGTTCACTCTCAAAGGTATAAATCCATTATGCACTAACTTTTGTAATGCACTTAATAGAAGTCGTGGCGGGGCCGCAAGGGGTGAAATACGGTATGAAAGTGTATATTGTGGCTACGAAGCCACCATGAAATCGAAAAAACAAACTTAACTTTTATACAATTGTATAAATTTATAACGTATGTTACAGGATGTGAATGTGCAGTAAGAAGAGTTCAGTTCTCACCACACGCGCCGTCAATCATAGCGGCAGGCTCATACGACTTCACTACTAGGTAAAAATCTTAGTTTTAATAATAAAATCTCTATAAAGCAGTGTTTCCCAAACATTGTTCTGCCATGGCCCAGTAATTTTCACACTGCCCCTTCGTGACCCACTGAATACTTTTAACCCAAGCTGGTGTCATTAATGATACACATTTAATAGTAGGAATGTTTTATGAATACTAGATGCAAACATCATACAATATTTAGGTATCACCTATTTAGTCACTAAATTTTAGTGCGAAGTATGGAGCTGTTGTTTGTTTTTTACTAAAGAATCCAAGTTTGCGGAAAATGACGAAAGTTTTATCCTAAGGTCTGGTTCCACTTCAAGTCGGTTACTATATTTATTTTTAAGGAAAACTAGTGCTGAAAACCCAGCCTCATTTAAATTAATATAACATGCGTTGATCGATAGTAGTTATTATTTTTTTTAAAAAGGCGGGAATTGTGCGACCCCGTATTTTTTTTTTGATGGCCCGGTACCGGGTCGCTACCAGGCGAATGGGAAACGCTGCTATAAATAATACCGTATTTATTATCGACCGATAATAACACGACTGTGTGTCTGAGGCATAGTTGCATATCACGATACCAATGTTTTTGTTCCCTCCCAATCTAGTTATAGTAAAACCTACATTCCCATGAACTGAACGAGGCCGCCACTCTATCTTTAGAAGTGTCAAATCGTGCTTGCACTACCGGCACGGTATGATGATTAAGTATTAAGAGAACTTGGCAAAGGTTGCTTGCTCTCTCTCTTTTTTACATGGCCGTTAAGTACCACCTTATCTACTACCTTATCTTCTACCTTATCTACTACATTATCTTAAACCTTCTAACTTAATATGTCAAAACGGCCATCATAGCGTGCTGCAAGTATAATTGTCTTTCAATAAATTTGTATACATTTGATACTGACAACCGTAGTTCTCATTTTGGCTCGTTCGTTCGTTTCGTCTCGTTCATCGTTGGTTTGCTTGACTAGCTGCTTAGTGCTATCAGCCGTGTCGTGTTTCATCTAAACATAAATCAATCAATATAAGTCTTCAGAGTTTCACGGCCGGCGTTGCATGTAGAATATACTGCTTCCGGGCTATAACCGGAATATTTCGATGGCTTCTCGAAGTATACGTGGGAAAAAATGTGTAGTGGTCCAAGCCGCAACTCAGCCGCCGACGAGGCAAGGTCTCCGAACTCGTCCTTGCCCGGACCTGCGCCATTGATTTCGACCGCAGTGATCGACGAAACGTCTGGAACGCAAGTTTCACATAGACCACGGCCAAACATCCCGGAAGCAGTATATTCTACATAAATACTTAGTTAGTCTATCGCTGGACATAGGCCTCTCCCAATGTTGGCAGGCTTTGTCCTACTTTTTCCATGCTGGTGGGTTCTTACAGGGGTTTTTTTCAAGTTTTCCTTCTCTCGCAGTAGTATCATCTGCGCATTGTTTCTGGTAGTCGCTTCTTAAGTAACATTTTGCAGAAGATAGGGTGGTTATATTTGTATTTTTTCTCCGACATCACACGGATAGCACATAAACTTAGTACAAACATATACTCACGCCTGTAAATCGCTGAAGACGTAAGCAGTGGTGTATTAACACCCAAGTTTCGCCAGGTCCCATGTAATAGGGGGCGAGCCTATAGCTGATAAGCGGGCACTCAAATATGAGATGTATATTTACTTTCAGATCGAGAAACAGAAACTTTATATCAAAATTAAACTTATAATTCCAGGATTTGGGACTTAAAGCGTGGTTGCGAACCCCTAGAAACCATTCGTCACCACTCGGAGTTCACATACGGTCTAGACTGGAACATGCTGAGGCCTCACCAGATCGCTGACTGCGGCTGGGACTCGCTAGTGCACGTGTTCACGCCTAGATCGCTCGCTTGAAAGTTAATAATGACGAGTGAGTATTATATTGTTTAAATCTAAATCAAATTATTCATCGTACCCAATCATCAGTCGGCTTTACAGTTAGTCTAATTATGGAGTGAAGCGACTGCCATTTCACCTTCACAACCACTGGTGATATCGAGGGTCTTTAGTAAGATCATTTTTTAGGATCTTATAGGACTGCAACTACCCGTAACGACTGCCATAGATGTACGTATGGCAACCGGGACCGATGGCTTAACGTGGTCACCGAGGCACAAAACAGATGTGTTTATTAATTTCTGTCAAAGGTATATGGAAGCCTAACAAGATCACACCTGCTAATCGGTACACGAAGAAGACGAAGCTGAGGCATAAGCTTTTCTCTTGTGGTTGGGTACCACAGAAATATATTAAGATAGAACGGCCATACGTGTTCACCTGCATGTCGCGCGTTGGTGACTTTTTCACTGTAAATAAATACTCACAAGAGATAAGAAATACCTTTATTTTTCAAATTTACTTCTACATTTTTACTCTACAGTTATATTAGTACTTTTAACGATGTTATTCTAAGCTAGTCTTGACAGTACCGAGTAAGCTTTCGAAAGTTCCTGTCTCATAGGACAGGAATTTACCAAAAAGTTGCCACACTTTTCCCGCTCACATAGCGGTTCTATATTAATATATTTCTGTGTTGGGTACCAATTTATTTATTGCTGATTAAATGTATAACTCGCCAAGGGGAGTATTTCAGGCTATCGTACACTATTTTAAAAATAACTAGCGGCCCCCCGCTACTTTGTAAGCATGTAGTGAGTTAGACTTTCATACAAACTACCATCCTCTGTTTTAACACCAAAAGGGGGTTGATTTCTAGGGATACATTATTAGTACACCTCCATACCATCTATAGAGCATACATTTTAATTAAATTTACCTTACTTCTAAAATATACTACTATTATAGAAATTTCCAAACACTGTTTTACCCCCTCAGGGAGTTTTGTAAAATCCGTTCTTAGCGGATGTCTACGCAACATAAGAAACCTACCTGCCAAATTTTAAGTTATAGAGATTAAGTTAGTTTAGACTAAATTTTATTTTCTCGTTGTCTAGGATTCTCCGGATCGTCTGTGATTTAAATCAAGCTGTGAGAGTGGAACTAACGTGCCAAACCACAATAGTGTATATTGCAAAGGCATCAGGGTCATTATCGCTTGGAGCGTGTCGGTGCAGGTAATGGTGTTAACAGGGAATATGGTGAATGTAAATTATTGTATGTTAAATGTATATTATTGTATGTTACGTTGCATTTAACCGTAGGTTCGTCTGGTACGTTGAGGCGTATCATCTATACAAATATAATAAAAAGGAAAGATTTGTAAGTTTGTTTGTAATGAATAATATCAGAAACTATCGAGCCAATTTTAAAAATTCTTTCACCCATTGAAATAAAATGACTTTTTACGGATTCTATCGGCATTTATTTGTTGATATTAGGTCGTTCCATATGAAATTGCAGAAATTTTTCTTACAGATTCATGAGTTTGTTATTCCTGTAATTTAATAGCTATTTCCATTATTTATACTTTTTTTGAAAGTTGATTTCAAGATTTTAAAACTCTGTATTAAATTTAGATTTTATTGGCCGCTTGATACATAAAATTCGATCTTCAAAAACAGTACTACCTAAATGCTATCCATTTTGATGATAAATTTCGTATTACGTTTAAACAGCTGTCACTTTTCAAAAATGTAATAAAAGTTGCTGTTAGCATAATGGCGTCTCATTCACAAACAAAAAAAAAACATAAAATTGGGATTTGTCATTCCTAAAAAAAATTGAAAAATGTTAGTGCTGAAAATCGGGTTTCCTGCAATTTCTTCAACAAAACGGCAAATTCATATGTTTTGGCTACTTAAGGTTTTTTTTTTCAATGATGATTTTTTTGAGTCGGTCCAAGCGGGGATTCAATCCTCGACACTTTCTCCCTAACAGGGGGACTGCTCTGACCATGAGACTAGCAGACCACGCCCGAACTAATCCAAATTTCTCCATTATCCGTCTTTGAGGCCGCCTGTAAGGGAAAGGTCGCGTCAAGTCCCGCCTAGACCGATACAAATCATGTTCCTATGTAAATTTATTTGAAATTACAAAATGCTTCTAAATTTTAATCAACTATATTGGATTTTCAAAAAGTTTAGGGTTCCGTACGAAATTCACGAAAATGTTTTTACCATCCGTGCCACTAGTTCATTATACAATGGCGAGTAGTTCGATTCATCTTTTATACAAGTAATAGGAAATTTTGCATGATTTCTTTATTATCAATCAATTAATTAGCCCACTGCAGTCAACTGCTGGACATAGGCCTCCCCCAATGTGCGCCATTTCGTACGATCCTCCGCCTTCCGCATCCAGTCCGTCCCAGCCACCTTTTTCAATCCACCACCACCACCGGTCCATCTAGCGGTCTATCTAGCGGTCCATCTGCGTCCTACACTTTATAATCAATATTATATACAAAAAGATCTAAAAAATCGGGCGAATTTAAACAATTTATAACGATATTCGATTCTTAAAGAATAATTCGGATTTTTAAGTTTATTATCTGTGCAAGTATGTAATCATTATCTGTTTTTCCCGCTGAATGTTCTTATTAATTTACATTTGAATAATTAGGTTCAAATTCAATAATCATGATTTTTATATATGTAAAGATGAAACGCCTCTACGAATTAGTAACATTTTATGACTAAAATAAATGCTTGTAATGTGTTATTGTATTAAGGAATATTGAATTTCAATATAATTTTGTTATGACATGTTATGAACTGAATAGCACTAGAATGTGAAATTTAAGGCTCCTTCAGAATGAACTGGTAATGTTGACCAAATTGACCTCTTTACAAGCTTATGTGTAATCCTATACTTATTTGAGACGCACGGCACCTATAGACTTTAAATAATTAAAAAATTTTTTTTTTATCACATATGCATACATTTTATTGAAATTTCGAATGCCAAAATTTAAATTTGTAGTGTCATTCGGCTGCACACGCTTAGCGTCATCTTTTGAATTTGGAACACAAAATAAATTAGACTAGCCTTCTTCAGATGTCACTACCAGCCCCCCTAGCATGACCACATGTCGTAGATATACGATAAAAGATATCGTATCATATAACACCAACATTTTTACCGATTTCGCGAGCATGGCCAAAGTAGCGATATGATATGATAGGATATGATAAAATTTATCACGTGTTATGAAATGATAAGCCTCGCGATATGGAATAACAATGTTGCCAGTACTAATAGAAATTTTCAATCATCATTCACTTGCCACTCACTCTTTTTTTGTTCTTTTGCAACTTTTATCACCTTTTTTGACGTGCGTGTGTAATCGGTGGACCTGTCCGACCTGTCTTTGTCTTATCACACCTTGTTTATTTACTTTTCATGGAACCGGATCGCCATAACACAAAAAAAAAACCGTCAGCAGAATAAAAGTTTATTTACCTATTTGTTTGATGTGTGTTTCATCACAATAATGGAAAACAAAGGAAAAACATGGGAAGTTTCTTTTAATTGCCTCGCCGTTTAGAACTTAGAAAGTTTGCATTTTGAAAATTACATATACTTTTGTCTGTCTCTCGGTTAACTCTGTTCAAATTCGTTGTCTTTTAGAACTCGCAGTACAGCGCATCAGCTGAAGCTACTGACTGAGTACATGCAGACCCATCCCCGAATGGCGCATGGGGAGTTTATTGCGCCACAGGGTTGACTGACAGAAAATCGTCAGTGGGAAGAACTCCGGGCTATGTTATAGTTATTATGGCATAAGTACACTTTATTCCATTTCATTTCTTCTTTTTACGACCTTAAATATATTGACCTAAAATATATAGAAATTCGTTGCTAATTTCTCTAATTAGGGTCCTCTTTTCCTATTTCACTTCTTTGTCCTCCGCGGCAAGTTAATTAATTCTTATGTATGGTCTAGCCATATTAAAAGAATTTAGGTGAAGCTTAACTTGTGAAGTTTTAACTGAAAAAAGGAGTTGTAATATCTTATTATTTTCTGTATTTTTCATATACATTTACACAATAATCATAAAAATGATTCTTACCTTTTAAAATCAGTTAATGACTAGTGATTGCTTAATAAACTGGTGACTGTTATATTTTATCGAGTATATCACGCACTCTAAACCTCGTCGATAAAATAATACGACTAAATGTCAAAAATCGATAAACTTTACTTTTTATATCCACCAATAGTTGGCCATGCTCGACTTTTCGATAAATAACCGACTGCCATGCTCGCTCTTCTATCTATTGTAACGTATCATAACACGTGACGTCACTGGGCACGGTTATGCTCGCTGTTTCGATAAAAAATTAACATGGCGGCGATATTTATCATATTTTGACAGTTGGCGTGGATAAAACGCTTTATCATATCGTGTTATGATGGTCATGCTAGGGGGGCAGATGGCGTTGTTATCCAAATCCGAATGTCAGCTGATTTGAACGAATTGGGTATTTTCCTGTAGTTAAAATAAATAAATTAGCTGAACTTATTACATTAAAAATGGTAAAAGGGGAAAATCAGTTGAGTCGGTTCTTATTTTATGGTTGTTATTTATTTTTAATCATCCACCCAACCTTTAATAGTAAATGATTTGACTATTAAATATTATGACGTCACAATAAATTTTTTCATACAATTTTCCTTGAAACTTTCCGTTTTGATGTTTAATAAAAAGTAACTAATTTGACTAGTCAGTCAAATACCCTATTACAAAACTATAAGAGCCTTTATCTACACATTGCATTTTAGACTTGGAAAATGTTAAGTTTTATAATTTGTAATAACATTCCTTTTCTGTTATGTTTATAAGCCTATATTTTTATAGTTTAAGCACAGAGTTATACGAATTTTTATTAATTATTCATATCTTTTGCTATAAACACAATGTTATTGTATAATTTATCCGATGGATCCAATTCTAAAGGCCAAAAAATATCCAAGTTTTATTTGGACCTCAGCTGTAAGGGTCAGTTTCCATTGAAAGAGCAGGGGCCGGCAGCAGCCGGAATTTGTTACTAGAAATAGTCGTAAGAAGGTTTGTGTAGCCTCGCGACGTCCCGCTGCCCCTTTTTTACCTTTTGAACTGTGAATTGAAAATTAATATCAACATTTCCTCTAAGATCGTTTTCAAATTCATCCGATTTCCGATATCGAAGTTGGATACCGATAGCCGACATCCGATAGAATCCTTGTGCTGTTTTCACATTTATCCGATAAAATCGGCCCGATACTCGCCATTTGCTCGAAAGCACAGACTAGTTAAGAATGCTAGGGATGAAAAAGAAAGAAAAAAAGTGCAAGCAATTTTCGAACTTATGGTATCAAGTTTTTTCTTATATTTGCTCGAAAGCACAGACTAGTTAAAAATGCTAGGGATGAAAAAGAAAGAAAAAAAGTGCAAGCAATTTTCGACCTTTGACATGATATGGTATCAAGTTATTTCTTATATTCGTAATCGGCGTCATCAATTAACGCACGACACGTAACTAAGAAAATGTAATTAAGGTCTTTGTGATCCGATATCGGGCTAAAACAGTGGTGTTGGCTCCGATAACCGATATCGGGCCGGTCAATGTGAAAGAGAGATACGTTTGTCATACATTTGACTTCCTTCGATGTCGGATATCGGACAGTGTAAAAACGCTCTTAGGTTTAAAATAGTTTGTAATATTTTGCCTTGAAACGCCGCTGCCGGCCGCTGCTCTTTTTATTATTCTGTTTGACAGTCAGTGATCTTCAATGAGGTCAGTAAAGTTGGTATTCCTATGTTAAAATATATGAATCAGATTTTATAGATCGCTTAAAATAGCCTATCATTATTACTAGTAATGTAAATATTTCGTATTGTATAAAACTTTCTGTATAATTGTATATGCTACAGGGTGTAAACCTTTGTATATTGTAGCTAGCTTGTATTTGTTTGTATATAAATTAAATTGTAAGATTACTCTTTATACAGCATTAAAGCAAAACGAATAAATGTAAACCTGAATGAATATTGGGACATTATTTTATTCAGAAACCATTTTCTAACCATTGTCATAACTTGAAAAGTTTGATAGATTATAGTTTCGAAAGTTAAATAAAAGATTGTACCTTGACTTTTGTACGAATTTACGTTCCTTGTTTTTTCTGTGGGATTCTGCATTTTGTCTGCTTTGCAGGGAAATCATGAAACGTTCATTCGAACAGACTAAAGGCCGTTGCATACGTGACGAATTTTTGCACTGACAATACGGGACGGGAAGTTTTGAAGTGCATATGTCACGGAGACACGATGGGACGGGAACATGGCACGTGCGGGACGTTTGTTGCCGACGATGTTCAGCACGTCCCGTCCAGTGTCATAATGAAGGAAGGAAATTTCAATCGAATTATTATATTTTTTTTCCATTTTAAATCAATGTTCATTCATCATCATCATCATTTCAGCCGAAAGACGTCCACTGCTGGACAAAGGCCTCCCCTAAGGATTTCCACAATTACCGGTCCTGCGTCTTCCGCATCCATGCTCTTCCCGCGACCTTCACCAGGTCCTCGGCCCACCGTGTGGGAGGCCTGCCTACACTGCGTCTTCCGGCGCGTCACGGCCATTGTTCTACGAGCTATGTGCCCCGCTCACTGCCACTTAAGTTTGGCGATTCTGTGTGCTATGTCGGTTACTTTAGTTCGGATCTCCTCATTTCTGATTCGATCACGCAGGGAAACTCCGAGCATAGCACGCTCCATCGCCCTTTGGGTGACCTTGAGCCTTCTTATGAGGCCCATAGTAAGGGACCAAGTCTCAGTTCCGTAGGTCATCGCTGGCAACACACACTGGTCGTAGACTTTAGTCTTGAGACACTGCGGTATTTTGGACGAGAAGATATTACGAAGCTTCCCGAACGCTGCCCAGCCGAACGATGTCAATGTTACATAATTACAATTTTGAAATAAATAAATATAATCCGGTCAATCTAAACCAAATTATTGGAGTGAGGGCACAATAATTCGCACCTAGCTGAAAATTGGTAGGATTGTTCAAAACACTTATATATACATCTTCTATACATACATATAAATAAAATTGGAGTGTCTGTTTGTAATGTTGAAATAACCGGTTTTTACTACATGCATATGGATATAAACGGTACATACACCAAAATAACATTTTTTTTTTTAATTTTGTCTGTCTGTCTTTCTGTTAACTTTAGGCTACTTTTATTTTAGAAAAATGTAATGCTGAATAACGTTGAGTCAACACTAAGCGATAACCGACATCCACACGGGCAACATCTAGTCATAAATAAAATCTAAAAAGTCCTCATTGATCTGATACCTGGATTTAAATTATTCAAGGTCAAAGGTCACTAAAACGAATAATGTTTTGGCATACGAAAATACTAATAAAACTGAGTCTCATTATCCAGAAGGTAATTGAAACTGGGCCCAAAATCGGCACGTAACACTTCGTTCGGCCTAATCTCTACTAACAAATTAGAAGTAACCTCATGGTGGCACCTAAATGCTATGACGTCATTAGTTCGCGTTTCGTGCAGTACAGTATGTGCCTGCAGGTCCGAAATTTCGGATGAATGTTTCATGATAGTTCCCCACAGGTTAAATGGTTAAAATTGGTATTATTATTGCTATCGTTTGTCAACATTGTTATAAAAATTATTGTAGAACTGTAAAATACTATTTATATTTGGTTGGTAATTAACAAAAACAAAAAACTCTCAAACAGAAGTCTAAATATGAAAAGAAACTGATTCTTAACTATATTCAGACACATTTTGCTACATCATTTTTATCCTATCAAATAAAACATTATAACAATTTATATATTTTTTTATTTCCATGTCAAAAATGTAGGAATTCCGAAATCGTTTCTTTTATACAGTCCACAGGAAATTTCTATCACGTTAATAATACACAAAACAAAAGGTATATCTCATATAAGAGAGCGACATCTGTTGAGGATTTATGGAAAACAATTTTGTAATAACGCCTCCCCTATACAGGCGCGTTATTATCGGTCGATAATACCGCACGCGTTATTGTTATACATATCTGTAATAATACATTATGTATTAGGACGGCGACTAGGCGTCACACTCCTGCGATAATAACGGAGCCAGCAATTGGGACGTATCGACGTAGTAACGCGTGCGGTATCATCGACCGATAATAACGCGTCCGGTATTGACGACCGATAATAACGCGTCATGTATTTATCGACGGATAATAACGAGCCTGTGCGTAGGAGGCGTTATTCAGCTTGAATAACGCCTCCTACACACAGGCTCGTTAAGATAATTATTGGCACATGAGATAGACCTCACGATTCATTACAACATTATAAACTAGTCTTTACAATTGACGTAAGTTGAATATTCCAATACAGAAAGATTTCGGTTTAAATTAAAATTGACAGAACCTTCTAATGTATTCAACTTGACAAAATTAGAGCTATTTTATTTTAATTTACTACATACAGAAATCAAAAACCTATTTACACGATGCCATGTTCTTTAATGCGAGAGCAATGACTCCTTTAAATAAAACCACGTAACGGATTCTATCACAATTTATTTTGACTATTTTATTTGCACTTAAAACAATAAGTTGCTATGGAATCCGTTAAAAGTGGGTTCATTTCAATGAGTAATATTCGCGTAAACTTCCGCCAGTATGACACTATATTTTCAATAATTGTAAGCAACTGTTTACATGCGTATACTATTAAAAAAAGAATTAAAATTAAAAAAAACACCAAAAACAGTGCTCTGTATGCAAAAATTACTTATTAGAGTTAGAATGTGAAGTGTCGTTTAGATGATGCAAGTAATTTCTTGGTTCAATGTTATTGTATGCAACGGGCAAGTAATTTGCATTGCGTAAATCGACTTAATTATTACTATCGATATTTAGTCTACGCATACGTCCCTCAATGGCTGAAAGAATGGTGTACACGGATTTGAGATGCTCCTTATCGTTTTTACAAATATCTGTAAGACAGGTTGCAGGGGACAGTATACAAACACGACTGCTTACATTCTTCGGAATGATGATTTTGGCTGTTTGGCTGGCCAACTCTTCACGGCCACTAGGCTTCATGGTACTTATTGAAATAAAGGAATTTCTGTCAATGCATTTCAGTTCCTCTTCCGGTGACATTGCTAGATGCTTCGTTACTGTGAAGAAACTAAAATTCTGTATTTATATGAAGTGTAATATAATGCTTAAAGGTATGACTCTGCGGCGCAACTGACCGCATACGACAACTGCAGACGTACGCAGTAGATGAGCATAATGCATTGCGGTTTCTCAACGGTCCCCCTTATCCGTATTGAAATTTAACAAGTAATGTATGCGCTACATGCGTCGACAGTTGTAGTATGCGGTCGGCTTCAGAATCATACCCTTAGAAAAAATTGATATTTGTTTTTAAAAATTAATATTTTGCGACGTTTCTGTTTCAAAAGTAAAAAGGATTGAAAGCGCCTAGACTCTGGTGTTGCGTGTACTACGAAACAAACAAAATTGATTGTATCATACAAAATTACAATGTCTTTGTATATCTAAAGTACCTAAAGATATAAATTAGAATATTTCATCACGTCAAATATATTAATGTAATGTAATGGAAGGTTGGCCAAGCTAACAAAAAAGCATGACTAATTTTTACAAACTTAATAGACTAGGTACTTACAATTATCTTTGACTTTCCCCAGTTGCTTACTGAGTAGCGTGCTGTAGTAACGGCATGACGTCACTAGATTTGTCTTTATGCATTCTTCGGACTTATCTGTAGAATAACATGCTCATTACTGGGAGATATCTTTTAATAGTTGGTGAGTGTAAAGAATGGTGTTAGCTCCAGTTAGTCATCAAGAGTCTTGACAGGAGGATTTGAAACGAGTTTATGTCCAGTTATACCCTTGAAGATAATATTTCTGTTTCATACAAAAAATGCTACAAGTTGACAAGTGCTCGCACAGATGGTCCTTCGAGCCAGGCGTTCTGATTGTCTGCCTCTGTTGACTGAATGAGGAAAGACAAAACACATACCAATGGGTGTTTGGCTCTACCAAAACCAACGTACAAATTAACCTGGACGCGTAATTTACCAGGTTACGACTGCTGTTTGACGGACGAGGTTCTGATGCAGAATTACTACTCGGGGTTAGGTCAGACTTCAGACGCTCCCTTTTGAAACATATAAGCCAACTTTTAATGAAAAGGAGGAGATGGAGTAGGTTTAAGATTACGTTTAATACCGTTCCGTACTGATTACTAGATTTTAATTCCAGTCAAATAATTCATCCCACCTTCTGTTTCTGGGCATATTATTTCCAGTCGTTCAATTATTTCTTCACGATCGTTCTTTCGTATATCGTTTTCTGGAATCTGTAATTGGTGATTCTTTACTTGACAAACTTTCACTTCATTTTCTTCGAAGCCATGATTCATTTTAATACATTTACAATTTTTACATTTCAACAGTTGACTATCATTTGCTTGTATATTCACTGGCCGAATATCAGATTTTCTTGAAACTTTTACTTCAGCATCATTTGGAGTGACGACGTTGGTATAATTATCATGGCTGTTGCTTTTTTCCAGGTCTTTCTTCGGACTGTCTCTCTTATAGATCTTTATGAAGTCTCCTGTAGCCTTGGCCTCTAGTGGAACACTGGATATTTGTGTTCGGAATAAGTTAGAAGAAGTCTGTGCAGTAGTTTCAGTGGCCATTTTAGTATGCTTTAAATCTGAAAAGAAATTGCCAAAAACACTAAAATTTTAGCCAAATTGTCCCAAATAGAAAATATCTACTGACGATAGTATTCTAGTTCTATCATCATCATGGAAACCGCTGACCTCTCATACACGGTCGTTATTAACCAAAAAACGTACTTACATTTGAAAGATCGGGTTCGAAAGAAATAAAGCCGCTAATGAATTTCTATCGGTACGGTTTTTATTTTCGGTACCAATTGCTGGATAATGATATGTTCCATGGTATCTGTGGTTAAGGAGTCGACCCTACTGTCCGGGTTTGAATCCAATATACAACAGATGTGAAGCCATTCCTAACTTAAGCAATTATGCTTAGCTACCCCTTCAGTTTACGGGGAATAATAATAGATAATTTTGGTAAAAAATCTTCAATCCACGATTTCGGCTATTATACTAAAAGTGTACTTATAATAATGTTTCTACATAATTCTATGAATTAATGATATTCCGTTACGACCATTTGGAATACCTATAAGTTAGCATGTTAATTACTATCAGCAAAACTTACTTTCGGACTCTGGACCCCCCGCTACCGAGGACTTCACCGTTGGAAATCCATAAGGGCAGCTTATGTCACTCCACAACGTCGAAGTCACCACATCCACTGACTTTACGTCGGGCATGTACGGCCTTGTAGTTTCTGCAACTGTAAATAATAGTATAGCCACAAATTAGGACCACTGCTAATTGTCAACTTCTTATCATTCGACAGACAGTGCAAAAAATGCCTGCGTCGGCACCCGCTAGAAGGGGTCCCCCAAGAAGTCCTGGTTTGACGTCGTGGAGGGTGACATGCGTGCAAATGTTCTCACTACCATGGACGCCCAAGATAGTGTGAAGTTGAGGAGGAAGAGCCGGAAAGCGGACCCCGAGCTCTGAGTGCATCTTGACCTTGGATGCAATCAGGATAACGTCTAAATGGTGATGATGATGATGAGACAGTGCAAAAAATGCCAAGTAACTTTAGACTACTGCTAAAATTGAATGGTATCTTGTAGAGTGAATGAAAAAATATAATGATTCAGAAGGATCGGGGTCCATAGAGAGACGTCCAATAAGATATCGGTAGGGTAACCTATGTATAAAAACAAAATCGTTATCTATCTGGCGCCAATTTTGGTTGTATCCAGAAATCCAAGATTCAGATCCAGCATCCATAGATTCTGGTGTTCGCTGTCTTCATCATCATTAGCATCACAGAGTTAAGCCCTGTTGCATCCAAAGCTTTCACTTTGGATCCCGAACATCTTACTCTTCCTGGTTGGTTTATTTTGGCTTTCAGTAGCTACTACCTTCTAACTACGTAACCCCGATAGGAACCTGTGTCGTATGGGTAACTAACCTGCATCAGCCACGAGACAAGTCGATGGCTGCCTATTCGAAGGTGTTTTCCGGTTTATAACGGCAGTTACTTGTGGTACAGAGGTATCCCTCACTGGTGGTTCTCTGGTGTCTTCATTGACTATCATTTTAGTTGTTTCATACAGCGCTTTGTAGGCTAAACAAAAACGGCTGTCAAGTGGTTTTATAGTTATTCAGAAGTTAGTTATTCAGGTGAAAAGATCTTGTTGGAGACTCTATACACTTGTGACAGCTACTAAATTTGAATTACAAGGATGTCTATTTTTAAATCCGCGAGATCATTTTCCGCCTGATTTGACTTGAACTTAACTTATGTAACTTTTAGAAACAAATCAGTTATTTGCCAAATAATGCGCCTTAAATTATGGGATTATGCCATCCAGCGCTTGTCAAACGATACGCTTAGTAAAATAATACCATATTACACTTGTGTATATTACCTACCCTTTGAAAGATTATTTCTATTCACGCAAAGGTTTCGTCGTCGATTTATTGTCAATGATGCGGCTTTATTCCGCCATTCATAAATCTACGGCTAAGTATAAATGGGGGAGTGGCTAGAGAGGCCACACGGGAGCCTCTCGTACCGTCAGACGCAGATGATAACCGGGCACGGTTACTTCGGGCGGTATCTGCATCTGATGGGTATTGAGCCAACACCCGAGTGCCATCACTGCGACGCGAGCGTGGTCTCGGGGCTGCACACGCTCACCGAGTGTCCGGCGTTTGAGACGCCGAGGCGGGAGCTTGTGCAGGCCCTGGGGGTGAGAGTGCTCACGCTCTCCACCCTGCTCGCGGCGATGGTCCGCTGCGCGGATGCGTGGGCGGCCAGCGCCTCTTTCTGCGAGCAGGTCATGCTCGCGAAGGAGACAGCAGAGCGGGCGCGGCGCGGTGAGCGAGAAAGACTCGCTGACATCGCTGCTCGCGCCCGAAGGCGGCTCGGGTGTCGGAGGGCGCTGACAGACCTCCGCCCCCCATGAGCGCGGGCCTGAGGGTGACGGGTGGAGCCGCCCGTCACCCTAGCAGAAGCAGGCCACGGCGGCGGCGCGCATCGTAGGGCGATGCGCGCCTCCCCACACCGGGGTTGAGTCGGGGATCGCGTGGTCCCCCACCTCCCGAGGAGGGCCAGACCGAAAGGGATGGCCCTGGGTCAGCCGGGGTGCGAGGGATATGTCGCAAGACAACCTCACCTTCGGCCTAGCACCACGACCCACAGACGGCGTGCGGTTTAGTCGGTTCGAGTCCGACATAACCTACCCCTCCGGCTCCGGAGGGGCGGGTATCCGTGGGGATTTCCCGCACGTAAAAAAAAAAAAAAAAAAAAGTATAAGAGCGTGCCTTTACAGAAAAATAAGAAGAAAATAATATTTAGTTTTGTACTGATATTATTCTAACTTCAGTAAGGTATTTATAGACTGTTGTAAACTAGAATCGGAGTAAAATAACTCTATTATTTGGGTGGCAGTTGTCAGTAACAATATACTACCTATTAAAATCAAACAAATTCGAAACAAATTAATCATTAATTTACCTCTTGGCGACAAAACTGCTCCTATGATGCTAGATTTTTTCTTTGCAAACTGCTCCGAAACGGGTAACATGCCAAAGAAAGGTGTTAAAACTCCTACTTCGACGTGTTCCACTATAGTCTCCACTTGGGCGGTTTTCACTGTAAAGTTTTTTTTACAATTATAAATGCAATTCACACTTTGACGATTATAAAAAGAAAAAAGTTCACCATGAATGAACCATCATTTATTTCAGTGAACACGCGAAAAAGAAGAAATTTTAGATATGCTGTTAACTGATCTCTCTGCTTTATTAGAATACTTTTAAAGGCAATAAAATTGTATTATGAACTAGCTGACTCAGTGAACGTCGTAGTATTATTTATTTCTCCAATCACGTGGAATTCAGACCCCGTTCTTGCTGCATCGTCCATAAAATATTTATACATACCTTGCCCTCATAATAACGAACACAAAATAAAATGAATTATGCAATTTAATGCAGTCGTTCGGAAGCTATGCGCGTACAGGATTTAATTTTTATGTATGTAGATTTTCATTCGAACATTTAGTTTTGGAATATATGCAATCATCATCTACTTTGGACACTGTACAGTTAAAGGCTTGGTTGCACTCTTCTTGCTCATTATCATCAGTCTAGCGTTAGATTTTAGTTGTATCCGAAGCTTCTACTTCGATTACCTCTTATTGCTTTTTCTATAACATTATAAACAATTCAAGACTCACATGATGTTGCAGTTGCTTGCACTTCTGCATTGGAGGCGTGCTTGTGTACTATACATGTCGGTTCTCCATACACAAATTTGCAAGCTGTTTATACAAATTATATTAGAGTTTTGGTCTAAACGGTACGAGATTTTGATAATGATGGTATTATATTCCCCATATTACTCATAGAATTTTCCCAAAAATCTTCTTATTTGGTGCACTCGTTCGGAAGTTATGCGCATGTAAACATTTCCGCGATTTAATGTTCAGTGTAAAAAAGAATCGAGAAAGACAATTGCTTAGATGATTTTCGAATATCCAATTCGATAGAATTGAGAAAATCTAGTTGACAGTTTTCCAGCAGAAATAAAAAAGAAACTAGAACATAATATAGAAACCCCCATGCTCCAAACGGTGGGAACAGCCGTAATACGCTATTATTTCGTCAGACATCTCGAATTTATTTAGGCAAATACTACCGTAACCGTACCAAGAGAAATATGTGGGTTGGTAATGTATTTGTCGACATCTGTAAAGTGGTTCCAAGAGAATTAGTTGTAATGAATTAAAGTCATGTTAAAGAAGCTGCTACCAATTCTTCAGATATGGAGATTGTGTTTATTTTTAGTAGGCGTATAGTCCTTCTTCATCCTAGAGTTAATCCCAGTCGCATCCGATGCTTTCGACTTGGAGTCTGGAGTCCGCTTTACCAGTCTTAACTGTGGATTTGGCTGAACTTCGATATTTTCCGTGAAGGCGATACCACCAGCATTGCAGTTAGGCCAGTTGTTGGATTTTTAATGGCTCCAACTACCCGTAACGACTGCCATACTGCCGCGCTAACTAAGAATACAATAACTCGATTTTGACGATGTCGAGAAAAACGCGCGCAAAGTTTTGAACTTTGTTTTTCTTGTATCTCATGAACCAGTGAACATATCTACATGGAACTGGTACCAATTAAAAGAAGAACAAATAAAGAACAAGATAAAATATAATTCAACGTCAAAAAAATTAAGCTTATGGCATTGAACATGGAAATAATGTTCATAGCTAGGAATGTTTTAATAATCAACCTGTCATCACTAGTCTTAAATACAATAACTACGTTACTTATTGTACTCATCCTTAGCAAAGGCACTTATTGTAGTTTTACGTAAAGAATCAGTCCATCCTTACTTGTTATAAATACAATAACTAATGTAGTTATTGTATTTATGACCAGTAAATTAATGGTAGGTTGGCCATTTAATTAGATCTAGATGTAATGTAATGTTACTTAATGTATTCTTTTTTAGTAAACCTATAAACTGAAGTACTATTATGTTAATACGACTAATCAAGAAACCCAATGAAAAAATAGTAGATTGTATAACAAGGGAGCAAAATAGTATTTTTACGGCGAGGGAGGGCGCACTTTGAACCACGAGTCTAGCGAAGGTTTCTAGTATAGAACCCCGAACTTTAGCGAGGGGTTCTAACGTAGAAACCTGAGCACAGCGAAGGGTTCAAAGTATATCGCCCGAGGGAAAAATAATTTGCTCCTCGAGTTATATACTCTACTTTTCATCCCCATTCTATGAGAAAATAAATAAGAGACTGTGTTATGGAATAATGAATAAATGTAATTAAACAAAGACGTGAATATACGTATAAAAACAATTACAAATTTATATTTGACGGCGCGTTATAATTATTGTGTGATTAGGGTGAATGAAATTCACTCTGGCGTAATGCAAGACTCTAGTGCTCTATGGTCGAGTGTGACGTCATTC
Organism: Eilema caniola; assembly: GCA_949126895.1. Lineage (NCBI taxonomy): Eukaryota > Metazoa > Arthropoda > Insecta > Lepidoptera > Erebidae > Eilema > Eilema caniola. Next base: position 6,209,122 of record OX421467.1, read on the forward strand.
GTTCATTCGGTCAATTTGAGTTTGACAGATCATTGACTTTGGTGGGGCGCGCGGCGAATCGTGATCAGTATCGCCGTGAACCTCGACCGAGCACTACGTGTCTAGCAGAACGCTCCTAGTTCGGTTGAATATACTTGGTTATAGATCGCGAGTGTGTCTGTAAAATGTGTAGTCAGTGATTGATGTGATTGAAATATGGTGATTCGTGTATTAGGTTGTCCTATCTCCTTGCCCGCATATCTACGCGGATTGTAAGTGCAAGCTTACAATGGGCTACTAAGAGGCCCCAGACCCGAAGTAAACCCCATGTGCCTGCATCAGAAGTGGGATACCAGGGCAACAAGCTGAGGAGAATAGCAGTGGCAACCAAAAGACTCGCTAGTCGGGTTTACATGAAATAACGTGAAACTGTGACTGTCCTGATTGTCGGCTGCATCCCGATTACAAGACCCGGTGAGCCCGTTCCTTTTTATTTCGTAGACAGTGTGTGCTTGCTTATTTTTAAAAACAAGTGGTATAGCCAAATAATTTACTGGTAGCGGAATATCGCATTCCACCCTCCAGGTAAAGATATTGTTGTAAAGGTATTACTCGTGGGTACAAATTCGTGTTTGAATAAAAAGTCTCGTCCTATTTCTACTATTCCATGTAGTGCCAGAAGAGACGATAGCAGTTCTGGCAATCCGTGAGCAGAGGTTTATGAGGTATCGGAGTTTGCACCTAATTATATAGTGGCTAAGTCATATTGTCATTACACGAGAAAGTTTCGAAATATCCCTAATATCTAACTATGCTAATTTCTATACTATCTGTAGCTGTTAATACGGTGAGAAGACTTATTCGAATTGAGTAGGGTACGCTGCAAAAGGTTACTGTGATTGCTTAGATTAGCTTGGAATGCGGTGACGCAATCAGTACGTACAAGAAGTGAGAACGATAATTTTTAACGAACTACCCTATATTAACATCAGTGAGTTCTTTATTGTCAGTACGCAGATGCCATGTCACCATAGTGCAAAGGCTCGTGTTAAATCGTCTTCCATTGAGTGGGAGGGTAGTGAGACAAAAGGAACCAGTTCTCGATTTAATCTTTTTATTTAAGTGACATGATTTACGTAAAAGTGAGTAGTTTGCAGAAAAAACTAACGAAGGACGATTTCGATTATATCACGATGTATTACGTGTTGGTTTTTGCGTTTGCTTTTTTGGTTTCCATATCTTTTCGGTAGCAGGTACTGACCCGGTGTGTCTTGTCTTGAGATGTATAGGTCCCTCGGAGTGCTCGAACTGTGTTTAATTGTTGGTGGACAGATAGGTGAATGTAGCTGTACAGTGTAAGATATAGCTTCCTATGACGAAGGTTGAACTCTGTTAATAATCGCGTGCTGGATTGTCAGTCTAATTTTCTATGATGCTGAGTAGCGAAGGAGCCATGCAGTATCGGCTCTGACGGGTTTTGTTCGTGAAATATTTCTCAAGTGGGTAGTGGGTAGACTCACCGTGGTGTACTTCACTTTGAGGTCACACTATTGTGTACCTAGGTAGAAAAGGCGTGGCGGATTCTTAGCAAGAATACACGAACCAACAGTTTGGTAACCAAATATTTCGGGTCGACTAAAGGAATAGTTCTCGTCGCCAAATTGGCAGATTGAGGCCGATAAACTGCCCCGAGTAGTCTCTCGTCTTTACTGGGCGATTATATGATCTACATTCTGGTGAAAGCCTCTGTGGCATAGCGGTGGTCGATGCGGCTGCTGCGCGAGGCCTCGGTTTCGGTCCCCGGTCGGTGCGGGTGTTTGTGTGCTCGTATGGGTCTGCTGGCATTGGTCTGGTCTACGTGCTACGGAGGGCCTGTTGCGTCATATATCCCGGTTGTCATGCGTGCGTCTGTGGCGGCCGCTGCGGGTGATTGGAGCCCGACTGGTGTAGCTGCGGAACAACGGTGTGCCGCTTGGTTGTGGGGATCGGATGGCGGTCGCTTCGCTTCGGGGTGTTTAGAGATCCAGTCGCGCCGCGTTTGTACTGGAGAGCCGAGACCGACTAGGTCGAGAAAAGGGTTCGGAGATTGACGATAGAATGAGTTGGAGTTGATTGCTAGGAGCGGCGGTTGCTGCTATTTATTTGTCATATACCCTCCATTATGATGAAGTGGAGTAAAGTGTGTCATTACGGGTCCACCACCACCAGAATGGCTACCAGCTGATTCCGCGTTGTCTGAGTGCTAACAAATTGACACTAGGTTATTAACTGTAGAAGGTTTCTGGTGGTAGGAAAACTGAACCCGACTCACTGCAATCACGGGCACAAGGTGAGGTGCGTAATGTTGAGGATTTCGTGTTGTTTGGGTTTTTTTAGTTAGACAAGATTCTTTAGTTAACTGTCTTTTATTCTAAGGTTGGGACAGTGTTTGCAATATTTTACAATAATCTTAAGGTAACTAGCTAGTGCTTGTGACTTGTGTGGCTGACATGTAAGAGCAGTATGGCGGACTCATTCCGGAAGCGGATACAAGATGGTATGCCGCTCGGGATGCGTTCTGAAGCGTTAACACGTAAATTTCAAACTGTTACGAAATTTCAGTCTAAATTGGGTCTAAGTACGAATCATTGCTCAGATGTCAGAAGTTGACGTACAGACTATAATCAGATGAAGGGGGCTGTAATCCGTCACATCAGTAAGTGGTGTACAAGGAGTGAAAATAAAGTGCTTTGGTACTGTGTTCTCGGGTATGAGTGATAAAGTCGTCACAAGCTGTGTGCCTTTGCTTTGAGATGTCTCATTTGGTGAAATTAGGACGTCTTTGATTGCAATACCCTCGCGTACCTAAGATTTAGGGAAAGATGTTCTATTAGCAAGTAATGTTTCATTGTTATCTCAAGTAACGGTTTCTCGTCGTACGTGGTCACATAGACGAAATTCTACATCGATCAATCAATCAACCAACTGGGCCACCATGGTCAACTGCTCGACGTGGGCCTCTCCCAATGTGCGCCATTTCGAAATACTACATGGATATGGGTTATCTATGTTATATGATTAGAACAGGAGAAGACCTAAAGTTCCAGATACTGACAAGCATTGGCAGAGACATCCAGGTTGAGGATTACTACTTCAAACAGACGCGTGCTTGGGTGACTTCTCTTACTTTACAGGGTAGTATCGGTGTCATAGGGCTACTCTGTTTAATAGGCAATCAATGAGCTAGATGAAAATGACAGCCTCCCCGTAAGTGTGATAGATATGTTCGCTCCACAGCCGATCGTGTTGATCTAATAGTGACTTCGATGGATCAACACACGGATGATGGCCAGGGTGGTAATGAAACCGTTCTATGTGGGAGGGCGGTGTGCTCCTCCATGCGTCTTATTTCGCTCCATATTAATGATTGAGTGATGTAAAGTAACAGCGTAGATGTGCAATCCGTGCGACTCCGCCAATGGTCCGGGGAAGCGTAGTCGTGATTCGTGCCCTCGTTAATAGACAGGGTAATGGAGCGGCCGTTGCACAGCCGACGTGAGCCCACTCCTGGCACGGGCAGTTTGGCTTGGTTGGAGGGGTTAGAGGGAATATTAGTAATTTCGATGATTTTGGTTGCTAATATTCTTTTGAAACGAAGCGCGTATGGTAGTTTGGTACAGGAAAGCGAAGTGTAACAAAATTGGCTCCTAACTAATTCTGAACCATAAGTTTGTTCTAATTAATCGGTTTCGAGTGTATGCGGATAGAGCACTAAATGGAGTATAGTCAGTGTTGGTTTATTGGTTTCCAGTCTTGCTTTACTTGCTACTACTACCTTTGGAAACCTATTCAAATAAAGCCTGGCCGCGGCTTGGGCTAGGATGTAGACGCTACTCGCTTCCAATATGGCGGATAGAGCTGGAACACATCGTGTTTGGGCAGACTTCAGTACATTTCATCTCCTAGCTTCGAACCCCAATGCCTCAATCCGATCTCGAGAGATTAGTCATACCACTGTAGTAGAAATTGACAACGAGCTGGCCGAGACGGCGGTCTATAATCAGAACGAAGGAAGAATTCACGACAACGACACATTCTCAGCGATTAATTCTCACATCATTACTACTAGTCCACCTTCCACAGATCTTGATGCATATTGTAAGTAGGTAGGTCCAGACTCACTTTCATGTTCGGACTGGCTCCTCGAGGGTCGATGTTCGAACTATGTAATGTTGCTAGCCTTGCAGGATAGTGTAGGTGTTTGTAGGGGCACCGAGTGGTTGTACGTAGGTCTAGACTCACATTCATGTTTGGACTGGCTCCACGAGGGTCGATGTTCGAACTATGTAATGTTGCTAGCTTTGGAGGACAGTGTAGGTGGTTGTAGGGGCACCAAGGAGTGGTTGCCCGGCCCGACTGGTTTGCAGTCGTAGGGGCACCAATGAGTGGTTGCCCGGAGTCCGACCGGTTTATGGTCGCAGGGGCACCAATGAGTGGTCGCCCGGGTTCCGACCGGTTTATGGTCGCAGGGGCACCAATGAGTGGTCGCCCGGGTTCCGACCGGTTTATGGTCGCGGGGGCACCAATGAGTGGTCGCCCGGGTTCCGACCGGTTTATGGTCGCAGGGGCACCAATGAGTGGTCGCCCGGGTTCCGACTGGTTTATGGTCGCAGGGGCACCAATGAGTGGTCGCCCAGGTTCCGACCGGTTTATGGTCGCAGGGGCACCAATGAGTGGTCGCCCGGTCCGACTAGTTCATAGTCGTAGGGGCACCAATGAGTGGCTGCCCGGTTCTGCTCGTTGTGGCCGAAGAACACCAACGAGAGATGTTAGGCCTGTGCGGCGATGGAAGTCAGTGATGGACGAGCGTGTCAGTGCGAGAAGAATTAAAGCCTCGTACATTTGTTCACAGACGGATCTCTGGCATTGGTCGCACGAGGACGAGCGACATGTCAGTCTGGCCGTGACGGCGCGTTATAATTATTGTGTGATTAGGGTGAATGAAATTCACTCTGGCGTAATGCAAGACTCTAGTGCTCTATGGTCGAGTGTGACGTCATTCGTTCATTCGGTCAATTTGAGTTTGACAGATCATTGACTTTGGTGGGGCGCGCGGCGAATCGTGATCAGTATCGCCGTGAACCTCGACCGAGCACTACGTGTCTAGCAGAACGCTCCTAGTTCGGTTGAATATACTTGGTTATAGATCGCGAGTGTGTCTGTAAAATGTGTAGTCAGTGATTGATGTGATTGAAATATGGTGATTCGTGTATTAGGTTGTCCTATCTCCTTGCCCGCATATCCACGCGGATTGTAAGTGCAAGCTTACAATGGGCTACTAAGAGGCCCCAGACCCGAAGTAAACCCCATGTGCCTGCATATTTATATTTGATACGCTAGCGCAATTTTGAAAATTTGTCACTGTTTTATTTGGGATCGATATTGTTGTCGATTCATTTACATTTTGAGTATTTGTTATCTTAGTATCTGACTGGTGCTCAAAAGGTACAGAATCCTTTGATGTAGAAGGACGTGGCGACAATGGTATAGGTGAATTATCTTTAGGTCTTAATTTAATATTTTCTACAACGCGGGTGCTAGTTTTTTCTTTATTTTGAATTGAGTCTTCTATGTAACCTTCAGCTACAGAGCTGGACTTCCATCCTCCATGCCGCTTTAAAACAGTGAGATCCGCTCCAGAATCTGCCAAAAGTGTAGCAGACGTTCGGCGAAAACAATGACCAGTGTATGACTTGCAATCGGGCAACTTCAAGTATGCAGCTATTTCTAAGGGCATTAAAGACATTCTATTTTTTCCCATTACTTGTTTAAAACACTTTCCACTTTGATATCTAATAAAAAATCTATTTGATGTTGTTTGAGAAGGACGTAGGCTCTGATATTGTTCAACTATTCGTTTATACTGGCTACGAATAACGAATGACCGATCAATTTTTGTTTTAGTATCAGTTAAATTGACTGAAAGTAATTCATCTGAATGTTTTTTGATATCATCAATTGTTAGTTTTATAAGTTCGTTACTACGACATGCTCCATGTATGCCAAATATTAAAGCCACCTGTAACAAAACAGAAAGGAAATCAGACAAGTAGGTACAATACGTACACGTTTTAAAACACTCTGTTTATAGATTACAATGAAAAAACTAAATGATACATACTTTTGTTGCGAGAAATTCCATATAAATAATAAATAAATAAATAATAAATATCCCACAACATTTCACACAACGCTATCTAGATCCATGGTAAGCATAGCTTAACTAGCTTGTGTTATGGAATCTAGAATGCGGATAAACATACTTAGATACGTATTTTTTTTTTGTAAATACATACATATTATACATAGAAACATCCAGACCAATGCAAATATACATATTCATGCATACAAATATTTGCACTGAGCTGAGCCCGAACCCGCGCCTCCTGCGTAGCGGCCGCGTTCACTACCGCCACGCCACGGAGACGTTTTGATGAGAAAATACTTTTGATTTCGTTGGTTTGTGTCCTTCGGATAATCTCTTCAAGTAAGTTAGTAAATTTGAGTAATTATCAATTTTTATAATTTTTGTTGGTATTTACAGTTGACTTAAGCATTGAGTATATACTCCATAGGGTAGAAGGTTGCTTAGTTTTGGCCAATTCTTGAAAATAGGCCAAGAATACATTTTCTGAAAACGTTTTAGCACCTTTTTTATTTTTCCATATAATGAAATTTTCAAAGGCCCTTCAATATTTCGCCCGGGATTTCGTTTAATAGGTTTAAAACGACGTGGATTTAGCCCGGTGATATCGGCGCAACTGGTCGAAAGTTGTCGCGTGGTTCACTTCCCCTTACCCCCGACACACCCCGTTGCATAGTCTTGACTAATAATAAATACAATAACAAATAATGTTAATTCAATTATAATTGCATTATAACTTTATTTTGAATCAGTTTACTCATTATAAATACAATAACTCTATTTATTTGTGAAGCATAAGTATTATCTCTGTAAATGGTTGGAAGACGCCAATCATAAGTACAATAAGTCTAAGATATTGTATTTATGACGAGCAAACAATTATTTAAAATTCAAGTGCCATAAGTGGAACAACGAAAAATTATTGTACTTATGACAAGTAATGTAATCATAGTTAAAAGTGAATGTCACCACAAGTTTGATTATTGTATTTTTCATTAGTAAATTTTGTAATATAAAATAGTTATTGTACTCATGCTTACTGAAATATCAGGTTCCAGAAGGTTTAAAAGTTTCTTAGAGAGAATTGTAGATCTCGATTCGCTGATTCCGAATATATATGTAACTCAAAATCGACAAAAATCGAGTTATTGCACTCTTAGTTAGCGCGGCAGCATAGATGTTTGTATGGCAACCGGGACTGACTGCTTAACGTACTTTCCGAGGCCCGACCAGACCAATGCAAATACCCATATTCATGCATACAAATATTTGCATAGAAGTCTAGCGTAGCGGCCGTGTTAACTACAATATTTTTCACGTAGCATGGGTACGGTGACATTTGACTAATTCCATTTCATGCATGATTCATTTCGAAACAATTTACCTAACGCGGAATACAGGAAACAACACTTAATACGAAGATAAAAAGAAAACTGTTTTATTTTGCATTTTTAACTTAAAACTATTTTTATTTCTCCGTAATTATTTAAACTTTAAATATAAACATTCCAAATACATAATTCTTGATGCGTGAATCGGAACAGGTTGCGATGGAGATTGACATAGTAAAATCGTTATAATCGATAAATTGTCGAATAAAGTATCATAAATCGTTAGTTGTATTTTTAACTAAAATACGATTATAAAATATAATTATGTAATAATAAACTTTAAACAAAGCATTTTTGTCTTTGTGGAGCTTTATTATAATATAGCAACACTGCTTAAGCATGAGCTGGCAGCCATCTTGTTATATCAACTCAGTACGAGTGCGTCTGCCTTGTATGCGGTCTGTTTTCTTTGTTTTGAGCTTGCGTGGTGTTTTTGTTACTTGTTTTTGTTATTGACTATCGTTGTGCTTTGTTGTTTTCATTACCGTTTTTTGTTATTGACTTTTGTTTTGTTGTTTTTTTTGGCAAAATGCCAAAAAGAACGAAAAAGACTGTGCTTGGTAGTCAAGCCCGTGAATTTGTAGTTCGATTGCGGGATTACTTTGAGCGGGAACGTGAGAATGGCGGAACGCTATTGCCTGTGTCCAACGTTTTGGATCGAGTGGCAGATGCGTTAGACATTGGGCGGAACACGGTTTCTCGAATCACTCGAGAAAAATATGGTGCCACGATACAGAAGAAAATAAGTTGTCCACCCCTAATAAAAAGCGAACCAAAAAGGCATCTGTAACAGATGTAGACAGTTTTGCGGCCGATGCTATACGGAGCCACATTTATAACTATTACCAGAATAAAGAATTACCGACGCTTCTAAAGCTGGTCAAGTCTTTAAAAGATGCTGATTTGTTTACTGGAAGTCCTACATCCTTGTGGCGCGTATTGAAGGACATTGGTTTCCAATTCAAAAAAGTAAACAAAAGAAAAATTGTCATGGAGAGGGGCGATATAGCACTTGCGCGGGTTACCTTTTTGAAAAAGGCTAAAGCGATTACCGATTGGAGCAATGTCGTCTTCCTGGATGAAACTTGGCTGAATGCCAATCATACGGTCGGTAAAATGTGGACTGACGATACACCTCATGCCTCGACCAAAGTGCCAGAAGGAAAAGGGGAGAGATTGATTATTTGTCACGCAGGCACATCGAAAGGATTTGTAGAAAATGGGCTACTTGCTTTTAAATCGAAAAAGACGGGAGAATATCAAGAAGATATGAATGCGGAAGTATTCACGGAGTGGTTTCAAAATATGCTTAGCAATTTAGAAGAACCCAGCACAATTATTATGGACAATGCCCCATATCACTCCGTGCAATTGAACAAACCGCCGACTTCTTCCAATACGAAGAGCGAGTTGATCGAGTGGCTCCAAGCCAATAATGTGGAAGCCGATGAGACGAAATTAAAGGTGGAGCTAGTGAAGCTCGTAAAAATGCACAAGCCCCAAACGACATACAAATTAGATATGATGGCAAACGAATATGGTCACGAAGTCCTGAGACTTCCACCGTACCACTGTCAGTACAATGCCATTGAATTAATTTGGGCCCAAATCAAAGGTAACTTGTTTAACCATAGTCTATTTACATACTAACAAAAATATGATTATGTTTATTACTTGAATTCTATGACTCAATTTGTTTTTTATCTTGTTTCAGGATACGCTGCACGAAAAAATACAGCTCCGCCTTTTACAGCCACAAAAATGATGGGGTTATTGAAAGAGGGATGCAAAAATGTCACTGGCGATGACTGGAAGAAAGTAGTGGAGAAAACCAAAAATCTAATCTTACATGACTGGGAGCGAGACATTAGAATAGACTGCATAATTGATTCCCAAATAATTATTCACGTCGACGAGTCAGATGACGATGATGATGATGATGATGAAGATGATGAACATGTTTGATTTTTAATAAATAATTAAACAGGTTATCAATTTTGTTTTACTTTTTTTCTTCAAAATTATTAGTTAATAGAATCGATTTCTTCTTCATTAATAAATGATCTCGATAAGATATATAATCGATTTTATTTCATGCGATTTTATCTTGACTACATCTCTAGTAACTTCAAATCCCAAACGTCACCGTACCCATGCTACGTGAAAAATATTGTAACGCTATTCGACGGAGGCTGTTAGTAGGCATACAGTATTAACGTCAATAAGACCATAGTCGCCTGATAGTAAAATAACAGTAAAGTCTGAGGAATGAGGGGTTATTATTACATCAGTGTCACAGGCTGGGACAAATAGAGGTTTTTCTACAGAGTGTTCTAACCTCACTTAATTAGAACGACAACCTTATCCAGATCCCTTTTACGGTATCCATTGAAACTTATTCCAGGAACAAATAGAAGTCTGTATTATTTCACACGATAATCTTTTCCTGTACCGTTCAACTGCTTGAGCGTGATTGTGTAAAGGGATTCACACCAAACGAGCGAATGCTCATTCTATCCCCTCTCCGTCAAATTCTTTTAGTGTAAACAGCGACAAAACATTTAGTCGTTGTTCTTTCTTTGAAAATAAGTTTTAAAATATTAAGAAAGAATGCTCCTAGAATGCTTTTGTTCTTGCTCTTTGTTCGTTTGGTCTTAAGGGATTGACACCAAACGAACGAATGCTCATTCTTTCCCCTCTCCGGTAAATTCTTTTAGTGTAAACAGAAACAGAACATTCCTTCGTTGTAATTTCTTAGCTCGCATAGATTCTATGGAATATTCTAAGAATGTTCGCTCAATCTATATACTCCATTTATTTTGGAGTAAACGCTGAAAACGAGTTTTCGTTTAACCTAAAAGATTAAAAGACTAAAAAAAGAATACTCTTGTTCTAGCTCTAGCTCTTATGTTCATTAGGTCTAAATTCACCTCAACCAACGTCTAAGCGTCTTCACAAAACTCACATTTTTATGTTTGTAGGATTCTAATAGGTATATATGAATAAAACTAACGTGTGGGAGGTGCTTTTCCACAATTTAGCTCGTAAGTACAGGTTGGACACGTCGGCAGAATGCATTTTGATGTCAAAACACATGCCGATTTATGTTGAAAGCGTGTGTCTGAAACGGTGCCTAGGAAAGAGAAAATACATTTTTGAACAATTCATTATTAAAATGTAAATCTTTCAAGAGTATAAAATATCAGTATTATAATGTTTAAACAGCCTATATACATTAACTAATATTTTTGCACTACTAAAATCGAACCTATGATTCTCATACCTATGCCTGTTTCGTTAACGGTTGGAACTGCTTGATGCTGAAACTCTTGCTGGTCCTTTTTTAGAACTTGGTCTGAAATAATAAATAAAATTAATTATTAATTTGTATGCGATAGAAGTAGGAGTGGGAGGGGAGGTATACCAGGAATATTTTACTATAATTATTAAAATTTGGTTCATAAATTTAGCTGGGCAGGAAGAGAAATACGAGTACTGAAGATGAGATGTGAATATACATATATCCGGTGCTTTCGTGTGGTCAACAGAAGAACACGGGTGTAAGAGGTCTTTTTCTGACGTAGATTTATTATTGTACCTGTGTCAGAAAGGTCAGAAAAGGAAGATCGCCTACATTCGAGTCATAATACTAGGGATCGGCCCAGAATGTTCACGGAACGCAAAGAAATTGGTATCTATACCTTACCTAATTGAAATTAATAGAAAAAAAAAACAAGAATTATTAAGTGTACATACCTGATGTAACTGCATCGACCATCAATGTTCGCCGATGAAGAGGTTCCTGCTGTTGATTTTGCTCAAGCTTTTGTATTGGAAGTACGTCAGCAAGACTATCGTGTACTGCTAGATTCTTCAATTCAGACGGCACTGCGGTAAAAATATTTTTTGTTTCTAAATGACGGGTTACTTTTTCAAATCTCACATTTTACAGTTCTTCAGTTGAATTTGTTTTATAATAGCTAAATAATTTCAAATTGGTTGGAAGTTAGCGTTCCTCTTGGGGTTGTGATGTCAGACAGCAATCGTTTCCGGAAAAGACGACATTCCAAAACAAAATCAATAAATGGACCCCACGCTTAAAAGTGCAAACTTTGAACATAATTGAAATTCGTTATAATGAAAATGAGGATTGATTAAAACTAAAAACTCACAAAAAAAGTATTTTGTTTCTACAGGGGATGTACAAGTTCGAGAAATACAAAGCTTTAATCTCAACACTCTTGCACGTAAAGTGGCTCTAATTTTACCGCAATTAGGCACATAATGACACCTGTTAAACTGACTTTTTCAAGGCTATAAAATACAATTTAGTTATCGATTTTTTTTTACTTTATTGGTTGAGTTGCTTTGTTTAAAAAAAAAGCTTTGATACAGAAGAGGTCGTGTTCAATTATCATCATCATCATCATCATCATCATCATCATCATATCAGCCGCACATAGTCCACTGCTGAACATAGATCTAAAGCGGTTTGCATCCAGCGTTCGTGTTCAATAGTACAAATAAATTAATATACCTACCTATTACTTGCTTACTTCATGCAAGTTTGTATTTAAATAGATTACGTGTTTAATAAACAAATCTCACTCAATTATCTAATAACTTTAAAATTCCCCACTAGGCCATAACAAATAAAAAATGAAGTCCTTTAGTCTATGGCCGATCGAGATGCGCGCACATAGGAAAACCGATAAATGTTTCCAACTATTGCGAAAAAAATAATCACAACACGTTTTCACTTTTGAAATTATAGTTATTTATAAATTAAATGAAATGTCTACAAGTACTAGTACTGAGAACAATGTTTTATGTTGTACAACGTCCGATATATGATGTGATTGATGTGAAGTCCTTAACGTTATGGAAAGTTTAATACCTGAAAACTGCATGGGTAAATATCTATTTAAGTACTATTTACTAAGACTTAGGGCTTGTCCTGCTTTATTTTCTACACTGACGGCACAGTAACTCTCTGTTCTAACAGGGTCGGCAGCGCGAGTGTGGTGCCCCTGGTGTTGCACACGTCCATAGGCTACGGTAACCACTTTCCATCAGGTGGGTCGTGGGCTTGTCTGCAATCTAAGTGAAAAAATGAAAAACATAGTTATGATACACGTGTGTATTGATGATTACCGTCTTCGGCTCTTTTAGGATGGCGCCTTAGCGGTAATCACCAATTTTACACACTTGCACCAAAATGTACTACATATTATGTAATTTATAACTCAAGTACAAACCAGACGAATTTTTATCGCCCAAGAGACTTAACATTTCTGATTTTGAAGACTTGACAGGAGGCGGTGTGATTTCCAACTCTTTTTCTGGTCTTAAAAATGATTGATATGCTAAAAATTAAACATCAAGACTAGTTATGAAACTTCAGTAATCAGTATTGTTAATAAGAGATCAAAAATTATCGGATGTGTATTACATTGATATTTTTCGTAAAATGGAAATCTTAGCTGGTTCGCCAAATCATCATCATGTTCATAGTGATTTTCCAGTTGCGTCCAAAGCTTGCACTTTGGAGCCCGTGATCCACTTTTGTATTTGATTAATATTTCCGCCTTTCCGAGAAATATCACTATTTAACTTTCCAAGAATATAGCCTGCGTCGAAGTCTCGTCCGAAGTTTTTTTAGTTAGCAGGTTCACCAACTTCTCCGGTTTGCCAAAAATATTTAAAGTTTAATTAACCTACCATAGGCATCTTTTTGGATCGATGTGCAAGCTCTCATCCATTTATCAGCGTCGAGGTTGCTCGAGAGTACCGCAGTCGGAGGATAGGTGTCAATATAAGAACTTGCCCTCCGTCTAGCGCCGATCAGACGTGATAGAGAGAAAAGCTGGTTGTTGATATCTGTGAAGATATTAACAGTCCTAGGCATTGAAGTTAGTTAAATTTTATGTTCAGTTCGCACCAGAAGTTCCTGAGATTATTTTTGGGGTCCTATCAAGATCTTAGGGCCAAGGCATTCTCATCTGTAAGCAGATGCATTTGTTGATTGTCGGACGAGATTCGAGTTCGGGAATTTCTAGGAGAAGAAGTAAGAGGATCCCGCGCTCTGAAGCAAAAAGCATTAGATGCCACAGGGAACAACACTAGGACGACGATGATGATAAAACGAATTCTAAAATGAATCTTACTATTCTTGAGTTGAGTTCTGGATGTCAGTGAGTCGGTGTAAGGGTTGCTGGAGACCTCTACGCTCTTCTGAGATTGCAAGAACGAAGGTCGTGATGACTGCATTACACCTGATAAAAAAGATGTATTTAATATAAAAATGAAGATGAATGTATTTGGCCTCATCAGATGCCTTGTCCGTGCGAAGAAAAATCAGATTCTTAGTTTGATTAGACTACTAAAATCAAATGTATATCGGAATGATCAAATTAATCAAGGTATACTTTTACAATCAATTGATTAAATTCATCAACTCGCTGATACGCAATCCGCTAGCGCGTGCGAGGTAAAATTTTTCGATTGTGAACTGTTTCGATTGTGATTGTGAACTGTTCGTTGATGTATGTATTTTATTGTTATTGACCACAACTTTTAATATTGTCTATGACTTACTGAATATATTTTCTGTGTTGGTGTCACAATCTTGAGAACTTAGAGCAACGCAGCCGCATACCTTTGGAGCTGTAAATACACTTTTTATTACCCAGCCTGCAATTGATTGATATGTGCCTCATTTTATTTTGGACTTCTATTGATATGGATGGAATGTTTGGTGACCTCTTTGCTATGTAATCGCTTCCACTCGGACAGAATGTAGAATGAATGAATGTAGTTTCTAAAACATGTATTTACAAACATAATCATAACAGGCTATTGTTTAATCTCAATACCCACCACAAATTTCATATGATTTCTGCGTTTGTACGGATTGTGTTTGGCCAAAGTGATCCGTCATACACGAAACAGTGCTGTAGTTGTGACTTGGTGCTGTTGGAGTAAAAGAAAAAAGATATTATCAACCTAGCCAATATGTATGTCAATAGTTTGAACACGGTGAATATGCTAATATAATTTGGTACTTTGGTAGGGTCTATTAATGAGATCAATTTTACTGTTACAAAGTATTTGACGTTGACTGTTCCATCCCAATAGCATGAGAAGCATGAAACCTATTTGACGGTTAGTAAGTGTGTCTTATAAACGCTTTTCTCGCATATTGCTACCTTTAAAGAGGAGGAAGGAGACGAGAATATAGAAAAAATAAAGGAAGACCAGGCGCCCTCTCAAGTCGACGTTACAAAACATACGTAGGCACAATACCAACCACATTTCAGAGATGATTTCTTATTGATAAGATTTGTTTGTGCGAAATTTACTTGGCCACATTGTGACGTCATACATGAAACCGTGTTGAATTTATGACTGGATGTTGTTGACGGTATTTCTGAAAACAAATAAATTAGATACTTTTTTATATACAGCCTTTTAATTGACTACACCCTGCCTGCTTGATGGGAAGAAGCTTGGGATCAAGATGATCTTTATATTAGTCATGACATTATAGTACGATAATAGCCACTGGATTAAGACAGATATTGATTCTATAATGCAAAATAAATTTTCTTCGAGGTTAAATATAGGAATAAGGATGTAAAATTGGTGCAATATTTATTTTATTGTCCCGTCTAAAAGTTGAGTTCGCGAATGATTTCATCGCGATTTGATTGGTATTTATTGTTTCATTATTGAGCCCAAATCTTTAAGCATGGCAGGTTTCTAGTATTGCGAGGAAATGAGGATGAGTGCTCATAGGATCATTTCTTGTTGTAGTCTGAGTAACAGCACTATATTATCTATCTTGTTAGCCTTCAGTCTAGTCTAGTAAGTGCTATAATCGATAAAGTCCATCCGAAACGCGAGTGGTCACATTTTGGGTTACTTTGATTTTGGCGTTTCTTTGATAAGCAGATGTAGTACTATAAAATTGACAGGGCAGGACAGAACAGCAAGTTCAACGTCCCCTGGGCGGTTCTGAAGCCATGGTTGTGTTTTGGGAAATACCTTCCTGCATTGAATTGCGATTTAGCAAATATTATAATAAAGTCATGACGTCCATGTGCTAAAATATAAAAATAAGACAAATCATGTGGGTACTAACCATACGTTACGGATGATTTCTTTTTGATCACAGTTGTTTGTGCCGATTGTGCTTGACCCAATTGTGACGTCATACAGGTAACAGTGTTGTAGTTATGAGATCGAGCTGTTGGAGGGAATGAAAAAAAGAAAATGGTTCAGAAATACCGAGGTGTCGAAAATAGAGAGTGTTATATGTAATATTTTTGTTATAATAATAGTGTATCTACCTTAATTACATCTGTAATAGGATGTTTCTAAAAGGATAAATCAAAATGGTGTCATACTACATAACAAATGTTGACATGAATCTATATCAACTGTGTATAAGAAAGGGTCATAAAAAGCCGGCATCCGCAAGGCTCCATGTTGTCCCCGACATTTGCTGCATATCAATGATATTCGATCAATGCATGGTATTCATTGCTATGCGAACAACAAAAATTAAGACATCGCACGGATAATGGTAAGTCCACAATAGAGAAAAAAACCGAGACTATCTCGAATGAAATCAAGAAAGCCATCACTAATTTATAATCGTGAGGAAGAGAATTTGTTTACATAAATCTCATTACGATTTCTTGTTGAAACGTAAAATGTGTGTTTTTTCTATAAATCCAGAAAACGCCTATCGTCATCTCGAAGTAGTAATCTCGTACTGAACATCGCATTGAACACTACGGGATTCTTCCTAAACTTTTAACTCAGGATTATCACAACTGCGAAAACTTTTAACTGCGAGAATTTTGAAATAGTCTTTTCCAGAAAGACTTAAACATGCAGCTAGCCTTTTAAATTTTTTGAACGAAATATTAAAAACTTCAGTTACAAGTTTTATGAATTTTCTATACCTAACTGTTGAAAATTCTATCGTACAGTGATATATTATTAAAATATTTTTTGGTTTAAAGTAGTAGACTTAACATAGATATGTACGTAGACAGCGATGACTGACCTTCTATGATATTCCTTTCAAAACTTTTGCTCGATGGACTCTCAGATTGTACGCACATATCCACACAAAGCTTAGATGACTTGTTAGATGGAGCTACGGAGATGGACTTCGAGTCTAGTCCAACATTTGTGTATGTGCCCTTAGAGACAAAGGCAGGATAAATTTCTGAAAAGTAAAGTGAATAACGCTAATATATATGGATCCCACGAACCCGCAAGCACTGTTTCCCTCTTTATAAACATTGCACTCCATGGAACAGTAGTCATACATAGACATAACAATGGACTTATTTACCGTCATCGTCATCCGTATGTCCCTATTCCAGTTAATTGGGGCTACGTCCTATTCTTCCATACTTTCCTATCAGATATCCTTCCTCACTTACTCCTTTCCTTGTCGCATGTCCTTTTCATTAAATCAATGACGTAGGTACTTCTTGTTAAGAATATTTTAAACTTACTGGTGGTTTCACGTAAATCCAAAAAGCGGGAAGCTTGGGTATCAACGTCGTTCAACGCTTTTTTGATTAAGGTGCTCAGTAATATCTCTGTAATAAACGTTGGTAATTAGGTACAAAAATAGGAACGAGGTTTTCTTACTGTTTGATGTCGCCATACGCTGATTCAAAAGTATTTTGAGGAACTGGTTAGTATGTTGCGGAAAATAATTGGAATTAATTAGTGGAAAGTCAGAGTGCCAGAGCGCACCAACTAGCAGAAGAGGTTGGCTAGCCCTGAGGTATAGGCAGTGCCCTGTACACCTAAAATATCTAAAGTCTAGGTAATACTTTGAAATTCTAGTGTAGATAAATTAGAGAGTTTATTTCTAAAATCATCACCTGCTTCTAGAATGGTGTTCAATCCAACTATCGAAGTAGATTTGGTGCAGGAATTAAAGTTGTTCGTAGAACGTGCGTCAAGATCTGTCACTGAAGTACATATCGCGCGCGTAAGTTTTCTTTTTTCTGCAAAAACTAAAATTTAGCTTAGCTTAGAATAAAGCTATTATTTCTCTTATAGCTCTAATCAGCCCCTCTAGACAAGTGGCAATTCGCTAGCAGGCGTTTGATGGAATAGAATGACGATTGTATAGGATTTGACGTATTTGACTGTCATTTACGTAAAATCCCATATTCGTCATTCGTCATTCTATTCCACCAAACGCCGGCTAGCGGATTGCCACTTGTCTAGAGGGGCAGTAATCTAATGTTTGATTATTGATTTTGGTTAGAAATATCTAATTGCGAGGATGTTAAACTTACCACCTTCATGTTCACTGTTTTGATCATTTGTTGACACTGATTTGTTGGCAGTTAAAACAACTGTTGAAAAAAGTAAATAAACAGTTACCTGATAGACAAGGGGTTTATTTTCATTCTCAGTTTTATACAGATTTATTTTTTTCTCACCCTTGTCTACTTTTTCGGTTTGATCTTCGAGTGCACCATAAAATGAAGTATTCGTGAAGGTTGATTTTTGTTCAGATAAGATGACTGTGAAATGAGGAATAATGATTTTACTTACTGAAGAAAAAGAATTATTTTAAGACACTACGCACGTACAGTAACTCACGACGATGGAGAAATATACAAAGAATTTTAGCAATTAAGTAAACAGTCGCACTATTAGTAATAAAAGTGCATACCTAAAACAGAGTGAAATTCTAGCTAAAGTGACTGTCAAAGCTTCCATTAGTTCCAAAAGTCAACAAAATTAATGCAAGCAATACTACCAGTACTACGGTTACGTATTTTTTATAAATAAAAATTTAAACAAGAAATTGACTTACCCCTGTTAGAAATACATCTTTCAGTCATCATGAAAGATGATATTGATGTTATATTTGGTTCTGAAAATTAATCTCTAATCAGAAAAAGCTTTAGTTGCAAATTTTAACAAACTTTGTAGATTATGAGAAATCAACTCTTTACTTAATTAATTACTTAACATTTTACTATTGTATTGTATTCTTTATTTTCAACTTATTGACCTCAATTCTATTCAATCTATGTTTTCCACCGCTTCCTAGCTAGGTAGTAGTAGCTAGACAGACGATGGACTGGATGTGGAAAATGAAGTACTGTGTCCTAAGGCGAGATTTGGTTGATTGATAGGCAATAAGTCCATAAAGTAAAGCGTCAATCAGTCCTAGCAAGTCAGTCTTTTTTCAGAAGAAACAATCCATGCTCTTTAAAAGAACCGAGTAGAGAGAGACAAGCGCGTTTCCCTTTCTGACCTATTAAATCTGGGGATGTTCGGCCCATTTTTGTAGGGTTCTTTTGGTATTGGAGGTCAGATCGCGGTCACGCCTGAAAAACCAGAAAGACCTTTAGCAGCAGAGAACTAAAGGTCTTTCTGGTTTTACGGAAAGAAGGTATAAAGAACAAGCCTCAGGCTTCAAAATGAAAGCTTTGGCTACATTCGGTTTAGCGCTTGAATGAAGAGAACACAAATTTTCTTACCCGTGACTGACAACATTTGCGTTTGCTTTTTATCTGGTATCACCTCTTGCACAGGAACTGGAGCAATAGTTGAAACACTTTTGTCTGAAACAGACGTTCACATTCACATAATTATGCATCAGCAGGGCACCTAACGTTTCACCATGGTAAAACAAAATGTATTAAATATACTCTGTGCTTGATATTATTTTAAATAGACTATTGGTGCTGCTTATATATGAATTGCCACTTTTAGTTGTATCCATACTAATATTATAAATGCGAAAGTAACTCTGTCTGTCTGTCTGTCTGTATGTTACGCTTTCACGCCTAAACCACTAAACCGATTTTTATGAAATTTGGTATAGGGGTAGATTAGACCTTGAGAAAGGACATAGGCTATGTTTGGTGTCGATAACCGACATACGCGCGGGCGGAGCCGCGGGCAAAAGCTAGTAAATAATAATCTATTGAAATAAAAGCTATACACCTAAGCATTATTTATGCTTTGAATATGTAAATTATATTTTAGAGCCTCACCTGCGATTGGTATGGTATTTTGTACAGCAGTTTGTACAGAAGTCAGACCTGAAACAAATATAGTAAAAAGTGAAAATTCAAACCAGAAACTAGTTTGAACTTCATCATGGAAGATAAATTATTATTCAGTTTTATAAACGGTAAATTCAAAGTCCAAAAATATCCTACCTGAATTGTACGCGCAGATAATCTAGACAGCAAACTGCCACTATATTTCGGTGGTGGATGGAAAAATAAATTGCTATACCATTCTCTTTTAATGAGCACAGAATGTAGCCTCATATCTACTAGGCAGTATTTGACGCCCAACAGGTATTGCTCATCAAGATCAACAACGATGCGCAACACAATCGTTGTTTCACTGACACGCAACAATAGGTGCGGTTTGTTGGTTATTCGACGACTGATCGTGTGTGGATGATAACATTATTCCGCATTGTAGCGCGACTTTGTTGTGAAAAAATGTTCCGCAACATTGTTGGTACCGTCTTCGTAGTCGTCACTGTTTGTTGTTTCTATAGGATTATAAAACGGGTCCACGCTGAAAACTATGGTTAATATTTATACCTGTGATATATAGTTTATACCTGTTAAATAGCATAATTCTTCTTTTATTGTTTGACATCCACTTTCGCTGTTTTCTGTAAATATAAAAAAAATTCAAAAGCAGCTTGGTTCTTTTCTTCTTTATGTAAAATTAATTGGACTTGGTGTATTTATTATTGGTATATGAGGGAATAAAGACCTAATTTACGATACGCGTCTTTTTTTTCCGGGGCCGTAGGGGGAGGTTATGTCGGACTGGAACCGACTAAACCGCACGTCGTCGGTCGGTCGTAGTGCTAGGCCGAAGATGAGGTTGTCGTGCGACATAACTCTCGCACGCCGGCTGACCCAGGGCCATCACTCTCGGCCCGGCCCTCCTCGGGAGGGGCGACCATGCGGTCCCCGACACGCCCCCGGTATGGGGGGGCGCGCATCGTCCTACGATGCGCTCATGCATGATCATGCATGCCCTGCATGACCTGCTCGGAGAAGGAGGCGCTGGCCGCCCACGCATCCGCGCAGCGGACCATCACCGCGAGCAGGCTGGAGAGTGTGAGCAGTCTCACCCCCAGGGCCGTAACAAGCTCCCGCCTCGGCATCTCAAACGCTGGACACTCGGTAAGCGTGTGCAGCCCCGAGTCCACGCTCGCGTCGCAGTGATGCCACTCGGGTGTTGGCTCTATGCCCATCAGATGCAGATACCGCCCGAAGTAGTACGTCTACGTCTGACGGTACGAGAGGCTACCATTGTGGCCTTTCTAGCCACTCCCCCATTATGGGTCTTACCGCCGCAATTACGGCGTGCCCTGCGCGTGGATACTCAAGTCGCCGCTCCCACTCGGCCACCATGTCCAGGTGGAGCCGGGATTTCTCGGCCCGAATATCCTCGAGCTCGGGATCGAATCCCCGCTCCCGCGCCTCCTTTCGGAACTGATATAGTGCCGAAAGGGTCCTCGCTTCCAGGATCCACGGTGGCAATCCGGCCAGGAGACGCGCCGCTTCGAAGGATAACGATACGCGTCTTCATAATTCAGTAAAATTTATTGTACTTAATGAATATATGAAATACAGGATGTTACCTGATTTGGTGTTAGTAAATATTTTTTCGTATTTCGTGTTAGGTATGGAGATTTTATCAGCCACTTCTAGACCTGATAAACTTGGGTATGACTTCTGTGTTTCATTATCTAAAAGAACAAAAAGCATTTACAAATGAGACATTGAATCTTATTCAGTTTGCGAAAAAAGAGTTATTATATTAGACTTATTTCTACTTTATTTATATCGTACTAGACTGTATAGAAAATGCAGTAAATCCTAGTAATCGACAAGTATTTACTTAAACTTTTTATTTATACCGGCTCACTACCGCAACGCCTCTAAAACATAGTATATTTCTACAATTATTCTACAATGTATAAGTTCTACAATGTCGATGTACATTGTACATATTACATAACAAAACTTCAGGCTGATTTATGTTACCAGGCTAAAATGCTATGAAGATGTGTGAACGAAGATTGCCACTGATTGCAGTACTGGAAAGACTATACAAAGGTGGCCTTGAAAATTTCTATAGAGGAATAAAATAGGATATTAGTTGATTTTTCGTTCCCAGTGATAGGCATTGTGCAAACTTCTGTCTCCTAATAATATAATATTTACAATGAGTTCCGCAAAACTAAACTTGCAAACTCAATTTGATGGATGCTTATTTTAAGTATGTTAGATGATATTATTTATATTTGTATAATGATTTATTTTACGCACCAATTGTATCGTTATTATTTTTACATTTTCACATCTCTGTAATCTTAGAATAATATTATACGAGAATTTTTCTCAAGCGTCCAGCAATTATGACATTGTTGTCACAAATAAATGGTTTTTGGTTATCATCTATCTATGATCTAATACACAATACTTTTTGGACTGTAGAATATTTGTCCCCGCTCCCATTATTCTAAGATCCCAGTGCTGCCAGACAACACGTATTTTCTTATACCTTTTTAATGCACTGGAAATTGACTGCCTGGTCAAACTAGCAAACTGCGATCATAGTACATCCTAACACTATTCAATAACTCACAATTCGTAAGTCAGAGTTCGAATGTCAGCACTGGGATCTTGTAATATCTGGAAAGTGCAGCGGTAGGGGACGAGTCTCTGTGGGACGAGTTAAAGAAGAGAAAGAAACAGCATGAGGCGAGAGCGAGCAAGATACCGCCGCCAGCGCTCATGGTCCGCTAGCCAACGACAGGTTCGCACGCCTCTCGGGCGATACTTCGTAATATGGTTAAGGAAGTTGAATTATGAATTTTCGTGTTTCGTGAAATTTCGTGAAGTCATTTCAAAGCTTCAAAATTGGCTAAAATACAGTTGACCTTAAGCAAAAAACTTCAGCTGACCATACCGCGTTGGAGAATGCGTAGCTGGTGACCTGACCAAATTCAGTCATTTCCTCCCGGCTTAAAATTGGCTAAAATACAATTGACCTAATACCTTGAAGGAAAAAAACAGCCGATAGCGTGGTGGAAAATACATCAGCTGGTGCCCAATTTCTTTTTTCACATGTGTAGGTCACCAGCCGACGTATTTTCAACTGACAATTATTATCCGCCACAACGCACGTACCTACCATGAGTGCGATATAGCGCTCGCGGCAGGTCTATAACAATCCGAAAAAAAAAAACAAAATTACAGACACAATTAATGCCCTAAATTGTAGAAGAGAGTAGTGTGTTGACTGGTATCTAAGACCTACCTATATAAATACACCCATTATAAATATTATATTCTCAATAAAATCATTTCACTTGAACGATTTTACTTATTTTATAACAAAGTAGGCTACTACGATAACACAATAAATTCAAAGAAATCCATTAATAGTCGTTTATATTATTAAATTTCCGTAGTAATATATATTTATTTAATGGTACTTTGACTACATAAGGGTTATGCCCGGTTCACACTATTCCAGTAGCATTTTAGTCCAGCGAGCGAATCCAGTGCTGGAATGGTACTGGAATAATGTGAACATCACTGAAATGTGCCCATTCCAGTGAGTGATTACAGTTGAGAGAATTGTCATTACAATCCAGTCAAGAACTGGACTGGATTTTTGCTGGATTACTGGACTGGAATAATGTAAACCGGGCATTAATTTCCTTTCGTACTTGTGCCCACAATTTTGTACAAATTGTAGAAACAATACTTTATTGGGGCCAATATTTTTCCGAGCCGATTTTAATGCTGTCGATTGTAATGTCCAAAGTTTTTGTTTGGTTGAGAGAGAGTAAACTAATTACAGGGTCTACAAGGCCTTGTTGTTTATAGGTATAACTAATCTAACTAAAATAAACGACCCCCTGTAACATACACGGAGGAAGATTTTGACCTTACTCGGAGGGAAAGTACTCTAAATACTGGAGATATAGAAGTAGAATTTCACTCAAAGGAAACGACGATATTTCCGTCCAATTGAGCAGTCCGACTGGGGAAGTACTTCCGCCCTACAGAATACCGCGGCCATGATAGCCTCGTTTTGTGTTTTCGGCGGTGAGTAGGGTAGCCAGAGCTTACTGGTGAGTTTTTGAATTGTCAGTAGAAAGACCAAAGGCTGCTAATACCTGCTTTGTCTTCTGCGGTGATGGCACAGAAACTCTCTGTGGTTACAGGGTCGGAAGCACGATTGTGACTACCCTGGTGTTGCACACGTCCATAGACCACGGTAACCACTTTCCATCAGGTGGGCCGTGTACTTATCTGCCACCTCAGTGGTTTATCAAATACCCTGTATAGTAGGTTTATTAAATTTTAGGTTCTTTTCGCCGTTTTCTCGATATAGCCGACAACATTTACTCATAAGCTATCTTGTGGATATTCCAAATACAACTTTGATTACAAAAAATGAATTATATGTATTTTACTTAACCTCAATGAACAAGATGTCATTTAAAGCACCAAAGAGTTAGATGTTGTAATTATGTCAGATGTCATAAGAACAAACACATAACATACGAGTTTTAATGGACTTTATCAGCTATTACCTTAGATTATGGTCAAATTACCCAGGAATTGAATTTGGCTACACAACTTTTTTTAGCAAACTTATACAGTTTAGGAGTACGTACATCCAATGGTAAAAATGTTGATAATGATGGTGATATGGATATTAATTTAATTTTATAAAGAATGCGTTTTATACAAAGTAATCGAAATAACAATATAAGAATTGTATTACCGTTTTGTAATGTGCAATAATTAGCCTCTATCTCAGTACTTGCTGCAAAAGATAAAATATGTTGATCCATGTAATCCATTGATTGATGGCGTGTCTTGTTCACATCAGCTGATACGAAACGTTTCGCACCTAAAATTTTATTGGTTTATGATAATAATTATTGTTTTGAACTTCTTGGCAATCTATATCTTCTCCCGTTAACCAACAAGCATATTGCAACAATCCTAATATAAATTTATTGTTTGAATAATAACAATAAACTTATGGCATTTCATTTATTATCAGTTTTTATAAGCGTCTTATACCACATAAAAATATGAACCGCCATGAAACAATAGCACAAATGTAGATGAGAAATTAAACCTAGCTTATAACGGAAGAAATGGTACATACTTGTTTGCATAAAAATGTAATGTATCACGAGAATGGAACATAGCACATTATTATTGTTGTATTTTAGTGTACAATAAAAGTATTGTACAATCTTTAAACATAAATACTGTATAGACACAAAGCGCGGTGAATTACGCATTACATAAGAGTAAGTTTATAAACTGTTAATGTGGCCATGTTATGGGATGAATATATATCCTGGAAAAAGCAGATTGAAACCCTGAAAGCTCGCACTCGCAAGTTAATTTATATTTTTAAACTGTTACGAAAGTCTGCAAATGCTGCCATTTTAAGAACTGTGTACTTTGCGCTTGCACAGTCAATACTAACATATTGTATACTGGCGTGGGGAGGAACGCACAAAACTACTCTGCTACCATTGGAAAGGGCACAAAGGGCTGTAATTAAGGTGATAAATAGAAAACCCTTTAGATACCCAACCGAGCAACTTTACCGCAATTACAAAGTCCTGACAGTTCGTCAACTTTTTATGCTTAAAGCAATTTACCATACTCATAAAATTCGGAATTACAATCCTATTGCACACAATTTAGCCCGCCGAAATCTGTGAGCCGGTTGTGCATAGAACTTCGTTCGCGGCTCGCCAGTGCTACGTCCTGGGTCCAAGACTGTACAATAGAGCTAGTAGAAGTATAAGCCTGTACTCAAAATCTAGATATGATTGCAAAAAAATGCTTACAAATTGGTTGCAACATCTAAATTACGATGAAACAGAGTATTTACTCGAGGTCCCAAGCTGAAAGTTTACTTATAACTAATCCATTGTATAGTTTGATTTTTGTTTTTGTATAAATAATTAGACGTGATATTGTAGTGACGTATTATAATTTACATGCACTGATCTGGTTGCGTGGGTTTCCTGGTGACCTATAAATACAGATACAAACTGTTGTATCTAGTTTAGGCACCAGTCTCACAATTACAGTTTTTGTATTGCCATTAAGACATAAGAGATAAGTTCTAATTGTTTGTATTTATATTAGTATTTGTAATTGTTCTGAGAAAATAAAATATTTTTATTTTTATTTATTTTTTATATTTCCACTTGTAGCAAAGTAATTGATCTTCTTCATGCTACTGTGTTGTAATGCAACTAACCTTATCTATAGAGCTTGTACATAGTCTTAAGTGTACAATATTATTTTTATTTTTGTGTTACTATACTCATCTAGTGTACCTATAACGTGACTACATATTGTCAAATATACTCTGATTTCAATTATCTACATAAGGGAGCACATATTCTAACACATAATATCAATTATTAATAATAAAAAAAATTAAGCTTACCTTTATTGAAACATGGCTTGTAAAATGTGATATTGTCATTTCTTCGACCCGTTGATTTGGTCTCAAATTTTGGTTTAATTATAAAACTGAACTGAGTAGCTGTTAAAGAAAATTAGTGTCAGTAAATCAGATTGGTTTAAGCCGAAAAATGAAGATTGTTAGCAACGTAATCAAATTTTAATGCCCACTACTTGCAAAGTGGTATACAATTTTAGAATATATATCTCCTAGTAGAGTGTATATGAATTCTTAAACTAATGATCTCTTTTCGAAACGTTCTAACTGACATATTTTATATCTTTGTCATTCCTTTGCCGTCTTCTTTTCGCTTGTCTTCTTGTGTTTATGTATATATCTTCTCTTGGTCACCATGATTTCATCCAAAGCTTGCATTTTGGAGCCCGGAGTAGGCTTATCATCGAAAATCTTGGACCCTATACGCTCATCCTCTTGGTTATTTTCAAGTTCCTGAATTTATTTCTCATTTCGCTAGTTTCAATGTATTCAATTATCAAACAAAACTGTTTATTTATACTTTTGATTGATGGTAGGTACTTGATGGAACTTGCTTCACATATTAAATAAGACACTTGTATTTTCCACAGTAATTTATTTCGACATTCTCAGAGGCTCACAATGACCGATGGTCAGGTTAAAAATAAATTACTATTATGTATAGGTTAAAAAAAAACAAAATAAAGTGTGGATAAGTACAAGTGCTATCATTATTCAATATGTGTAGTAGATTCCACCAAGTGCCATCAATCTTCAGTTTAAACATAAATAACTGTGGCAAAGTACAACTATCTTGTACAATATATCAAACAAAACCTTATTACCAATATTATTATAACTCGTGATAGGATCTGTCATTGATTCTGTGGTAGATTCTTCAGGGTACTTATTAATATCGTTAGCTGTGTTTGTAGCAGCATAATTATATGTTATGACCCCTGAGCCTGCAAAAATAAATCTATTTTACATATGCCAATTTAACAGTAATATTAGCACCACGTTGTATATATTTTAGTAAACCTGTTCAACAGAAAATATGTGATTGCAGGGCAAGTATGTATTTTACAATAAAGTACCAGTTATATTTTTTGTTCAATCCTCGAACTTTATCATTTATTTTATCCTTTTCAGTATAGAATACTCAGTATAAAGTTCGCTTGGCGTCAGTATTTGGCGTGATACTTTGTCTATTTAGCTATAGTTACTAACTCTAAAGTGTAAAGCGCGACGTTCTGCTTAATTTAGATGCCAGTATTTCTTTCCTTTACGAGTTTACATAGAATTTTAACATACAGTATATGGTGTACAATGAATGAGTACAGAGTGAATGACAAATTAACTATGTAAGACCAGCCGAGGGCGAGATCACGATATGATACACTACCCAAATTAATATACTATTAAAAATGATCTATCTAAAGCACTCGAAACCACCGGGCAAGACTGTAAAGGACGCTCGTGAAGTATGAAAGGGTCATTTAGATGGTGCGAGTTTCTAGCATGGTTTCGGTTCGATAATTATAATAATCGCTAGTAATAATCGCCCTACAATTGTCATATCAAAATTTTTATACACAGGTAAACGCTCAATTCTCAAATATGATTATATCATACGAGATTTGACAAATCAACTTATGCCTTATGTAATTGCTTTAAAATTTTCTTTAGTCTGACACTATCAATATTCAATAGCGAGGCAATCTTCGCCAGGCGTGGATGAGCGCGCGACAACCCTTTCTGCGAATGTCTAGATAAAGCTACTTTTTTTTCTCCTTTCGACTTTCTTCCCTTGTCTATATGACGCTAAGGATAGAAGCATATGGCGGGCTGTAGTCTCTGTCTACCCTAGCGGGCAACTAGCGTGAGCATATATATGTATGTACTATACTGCAAAAAATTACATTTAGGAATAACCACCTGCTCCATTCGACGCTTTCATAACACTCGTTGTTCTTTCGACTCCTGTTACAGGATTGATCTCTGTAAATAGATTCGTTTGATGATATGTCGTCTAAATTTTAAAATAGTATTTGGTTATGGGTCAGCCAGCCTATCATCCATAAAAGAAAGTAATCAAGGGCATTATTATGAATGACATTGAACATTAGAAGATCATCATCATTAGAAATGACGAATGACACTTGTAACATTAGAAGATAGTCGATTTCAATTTCTTTATTCCACTAAGGTGGCAGACAAGCACATAGCCCATCTGATGGAAAGTGGTTACCGTGGCCTATGGAAGTAAGCAACACCAGGGAAATCACATTCGTGCTGTCGACCCTGTAAGCACAGATAGTTTCTGTTCCGTCAGCGTAGAAGACACAGC
This sequence comes from Eilema caniola, assembly GCA_949126895.1. Taxonomy (NCBI): domain Eukaryota; kingdom Metazoa; phylum Arthropoda; class Insecta; order Lepidoptera; family Erebidae; genus Eilema; species Eilema caniola. Next base: position 6,237,572 of record OX421467.1, read on the forward strand.
AGGGCAAGCCTTTGGTCTTACCTCGAACAAGTGGTATGATCATCGTCATCGACTGAATGGTAACCTAATTTATCTTAAAGCGAACTATATGTTATTCGTTGCCTACTCTAGTGTAGTCGAAACGGAGAATAGATCAATATAGATGCTTTTAAGATACAAAACGAGTATTAGTGAGTTATTAATTAAATAATCAGCAATAGATCATAGAAAATCACCTGTATTAGCTGATATATCTTGTGTTGGCACTTTGTTCACTCGACAACTACAAGTTGGAATGATGTTCCAGAACAATGACTGGCATGTATACCCTCTAGCCAGGGCATTTTTTATGCCACGATTTGACGGGCTGTCTCTCATTACTTGGGAATTTCTCGGGGTAGGGGCTGACTGCCTGACTGATATGGAAGCACTTCCACCATCAGATTCTACGCATGCACTTCTACGTGTTCGACTTATGTTGTGTTTGTCACTTGTTGAGTCTACTCGTGTTTTGAAATTCGATTTTGTGTCCCAAAGAAGTTGATTATACGGATGTCTTTGAATTTTATCTAAAGGTAAACCTTGTAGAATAAAAAATAATATTTTAATTAATTTATGTCAATCACATACCCTAAATACTTATAAAACAGCATGATTTACCTAGAAACTGAGCTATGGAATAACAAATGATACAGCTAACAAGAATTTTTAAACATATATTTTCGTGTTCAGCATCGTTAAAGTAACATAACCTAAGTTTTTTTTTTTAATATCTGCATTGTACAGTCATGACTACTTTACAATTTTATTGTATAATAGTATATAGGTTTAGGTATGGACTAACCTGGACGTCTATCGATAGTTTCAGATTCAACATTTTCCATTAAACTTGCTCCTTTTTCGATGCTCGCCGTATTATTGGACGGTGTTTCTAAAATTATAAATTCTTATAGTTACAACTGATCAAATTGGTGTTCAATTTATCATTTTTTTTAGATCTTAAAAGCAAAAGAAGGTCAGAAGTATTCTTTGATCTGCAATAATAATATTCACTTTCTGGGTTCCGTAACTCAAAAGGTAACAGAAACGGAACCCCTTTTTCTCAGGAATGCGTGGAGATATCCAGTTGAAATTCATGCCAAATCTTCAAGTATGCGACGCCTTGAAGCAGTAAAAAAATCAAACTTCTAAGTCAATGCTATCAGAAGATACAGTAATTTATGTAGCAATTTTTTAAAGCAAGGATATCAAAACCACTTGCGTCCGTCACGTCAGTTTTGTACAGAACCCTCTATGCGCGAGTCCAACTCACACTTGACCAATTTTTGTAACATCTACAATTGATATCGATTACATTCTACATAATATCTATCTATCTTTCAATAATAGATACAGTGGTGAATTCCATTGAGTTACCTGATTGTTCTAGAGATTCAATATTAAGGAATAATATTGTCTCATTTGAAATGTCTTCGTCTGAAGGACCGATGGATTTTATTTCTGAAATGTGTTATAATAAATAAACAATAATAAATATTATTAACATTTCACACAACGCTATCTAGACCCATGGTAAGCATAGCTTAACTAGCTTGTGTTATGGAATCTAGAATGCGGATAAACATACTTAGATACGTTTTTTTTTGTAAACACATACATATTATACATAGAAACACCCAGACCAATGCAAATATACATATTCATGCATACAAATATTTGCACTGAGCGGGGATCGAACCCGCGCCTCCTGCGTAGCGGCCGCGTTCACTACCACTATGCCACGGAGGCTGTTATAGCAGTTGTTAATTTACTTATTTTGTAATACTTAATAAATTATTAGATATGTCGGCGACATTTAGTCTCATAAATAAGAAAATAATATCTATTGAACTAAATTTAAGGCTTTCGATTGTATTACCCGAAGATTTACTAGTTTCCATATCAACAGGACGTAATAAAGATTCTTCTTTTTCAATTCTTGCTGGATTTAGAGATATTAATTCTGAAAGTAGTATTGATACACTTTAAACAATATTATAGTGTACATAATAACATGATTATGATCAGTAGATACTAAAAAAGGACATGTTCTATTTAGAATTTATCTTGTGACTGTGTCTTTCTTGATTAACTTTCAGTTTGCTATAAAATCCGTGACCTGAACAAGAGTTATCATGTTTTATACTCGGAAAAGTTTCAAAGAGGACTCATAAAACTTCTATTCCGTACTGAAGGGTTTAGTTTTAGCTGTAAAGTGGATGAACGGTCTTGGGTATTCGCAGTATTTTCCTTATGATTTAAAGCATTTAGAAACTTAACATTGATTAAGTGTTTTTTCTTTTACCTGGTTGTTTAGACGTATCGACATCAACAGATTGTATTGAACTAATTGTCCTTTTTAAGCTTGAAGGTAGTAATGCTGGAATATGTGACAATGTATCATGAATAGCTACTCATTTTTTAAACACAGAACTGTGTGATTTTCTGAGAAGATTATACTTTTGATATAAATTGTAGGACCTAGAAGTCTTGGGTTTGCTTTTACGTACAATGAAGTAAATGATTTTGATGTAATTTTAGGAGAAGCTAGTATAGTAAGATAATTACTAATTTCTGCGTATGTGTGGATGCCGATTATATATTTCTATTTTGGTTACAAATTTACTCAACCAATTGTGATGAAATATACGTCATTATTTTCGTCTTTTTTCATGTAAAGAAGATCTTTCTGATAAAATACAGCAACAAAATCTATTCACAAGAAAACAACAAGAATTCCTGGAAAGTATTTTTTCGAGTTCAGAATTAGAACATAACTCAATATTTTTTTAAATAAAATATCTACAATGTATACATAAAACTACCTGGTAATGACAAACTTTCTTCTCTTTCAAAGCCTGCAGGGCTTGGGGACAGCAATTCTGAAAAGTATATTTCATTGTATACTTAAGTTAAACTTTATTTTATTGGTATTTTCTAAAGATTATGCGAATATCACTCATTGAAATAAAACCACTTTTCAACGGATGCTATTGCGATTTATTTGTTATTATTTACTTTTAGCCCGACGTTTCGGATACTTTTCAGTAAGTAGGACAACAAAAGGAAAAATAAAATAATATAGAATTTCTATAAAAAAATAGATGATTATTTATAGTTTCAAAAATACAGTATTAAATTATTTTACATACATACGAGTACATAAGGTTACGCCTTTTTCCCATCGGGGTAGGCAGAGACAACTTCTTTTCACTTGCTACGGTCCTGACATACCTTTTTCGCTTCTCCTACTTTCATAAGCGTTTTTATACAAGCGCGTCGGTTCTGGGTACTTTTGACCTGGCCTTTACTTAAGACGTCTTCGATTTGATCGAAGAACGTTCGCCTAGGTCGCCCCTCTCACTCTCGCTTCATAAATCTGTTTCGTCAATCTACTTTCACTCATCATTTCTACGTGTCCGAACCATCTAAGCATCCCTTTTTCTATCTTTGTCACTACATCTTCTACCACACCATACGTTCCATTATCACACTGTTCCTCACTTTATCTACCAAAGTTACTTATTAAATTATTTTCATCATATTTATTATTACATCAGTGACAATGCTTAATTCTTAAATACTTCTCCCCAATCGGAAAGAAATGAGTCAGCTACACATCAGTTTATCAGAGGTACACTAGAAGGTGTACTTAAAAAAGATCGCATGTATTAAGTCTTAAGGTCCATTACCTTCGAGGGAAGGGACAATGAGAGGTATCTAGTGGAATGACTTACATCTATTGACCTTTTTGAGTAGATACGGCATGCGGACATGACTAGAATAAGTTCCCTCTTTAATTTGAAAGGTACTGAATAAATTATGTTACCTGAACATGTAGAAGGAGGTTCCATAATATCAACAAGTTGTATTGAAGTTAATTCTTTTTCACCATTTGTAGAATTGCTTGGTTTCTCTGAAAATTGTAATAATAATAACGGCATATATACCTACATACATATTCACACCTGTAAATCTCTGAAGGGGCAGGTAGAGGCGTGTTAATGTCCACATTTAGCCATCTACGATTTTTGGTCCCACGTTACATACGAAGGGAGCGAGCCTATTGCAGAAGTGGGCCTTATCGCCTAGTCGGCTTCTACGATATCCACGGGAAGACCAGGAATCCGGAAGTGTGGGTGTAAATACAACTGTGGATATTTATATATATTGAGTATGTATGTATCAATAAATATTATTATGTACCTGAACATGGAGCTGTTTCCACATAAATTGGCTGTATTGAAGTCATTATTTTTTCAACATTAACAGTATTTCTTGGTTTTTCTGAAATTCATAAAGGGTACAATGCTAATCCATCTTATCTCTCTGGTATATAAAAATGAATGACTGAAATGTATCCATGTACGCGCATATCTTTTAAACGAGTGCATCAATTTGGGTAATTCTTTTTTATGTTTGACATTTTTAGAACTATGTTTGTATAAAAAATGATTAAAAACAAAAAGGGTTCAGAGTTTCACGTAGGTGGAGCCGCGATCAATAGCTAGGTCTCTATATTTGTGTCTTAACTTCATGTTTGTATTGAAAAAACCTGTGTATGTATACCTGAACTATTATAATGTACATCTACAAGAAGTACAAATGACCATTAGCACACCTCGGAAGCTCTCGGAAAAATGTATGAAACAATCGCGTTGTAATTACTACAAACATAGCTCGTGTACATGCACGGTAGTGTTGATGTGTGTGAAAATTAGAAATGTCATGGATGGCACTATTTGAAATTTAAGCTAATTTTCGAGTGAGATAGCGTGATTTTTCTCACTCTATCCGTTGGTGTCATGATTTACGTCACATCCGACGGAGGCGACAATCCTGCTGTTACAAAAAGTCATATCAGTGATTTTGACATTAAAACGTATTTCCATCTTTTTCTTCGCTTCGGAAGAAAAGAATATGGCGATACATTTTGGTCCTGTCAAACAACAGAATTGGCACAAATAACAAAACAATACTACAATACGACTTTGATATGTTTATAGAGTAATTAAAACCGATTGTGTTTATAAAACTAGCTGTTGCTTACGGTTTTGCCCGCGTGAAATTTTTCATTAATTATAAATAGTGTCCGTTCCGTTCTGTCTATAGGGCACATTTCTAAACCGATTGTCACCAAACTTGGCATACATGTTCTTTGATTTAAAACATAATTTTTGCCTAGAGCTCTTTTAATCGGCGGAGAAAAGTGGTGCCTTTTCTGTCGCGTTATTTATGAACGGATGTTGATGATTTTGGGCTGAAATATCCGAACATGATTCCTTACAGGTAGTTGTGGGAAAAAAAAAACATGAAAAAAGGGGGAGACGTTCCTTGTGGCTTTTTTAAGAACGGGTTGTCATTTTTTTATTTATTGGTAAAATATCCAGAGGACTATAAAATAAAGATACGTATCGTATAAAATAAATATAAATGAGGATACCAGATTTGATCTCAAGATGCCAAAAAATGATCTGGAAATCTTTACAGAACTACTAGTATTTATCCCTTAGTAATTAATGCTCCATTGCCAAGGGTGAGGTAAAACATTTCTTTATAAATGGTGTTTTTATTACTTACCAAGGTTTCTGAACCTCAACTGATCGAACGGATCTTATGCCCGGTTTTGTAATAACTATCCTAATAGTATACTTTGTAATAACTAATATTTTTGTATATTATTTAGAATTGTCAACGGCGAGTAGGAAATTAGAAAAATGGCAGTTGAGCACATTTTAATTAAATAGTGTTAATTTATTTAAGTATCAATTATAATTTATACTAAACGGAAGTTCATGGAAATATATCTATTTAAAATTTATAGAAACAAATGGTTTTAACCGCTCTATACTTTATAAAATTTAAGAATGATAATTTTGACAGCTCACTCCTATGAAGTATGGCTTTTTTTCCGATTTGAATGTATCACATTTAATGTCGTCCATCATGGATTCCGTCATTGCCAGGTACCGCCCATTTTTTAACCCTAGAATGAATACTAATCTAAATCTGCATCATATGCTTTTGAGTTATAATCTTTATAATGTTATAAAAATAATAATTAAGAACTGGGTATTCTATCCTTTATTTTATAGCCCGTTTTAATTTTCAATGATGGCGCACCTTCTGGGTGAAATTTAATTCCGGTTTACAACTATCCAATGTAAGTAAATACTCACTTAAATAAGTAAATGAAATCATAGTGTTCGAATAGTAATAAAGTAATAAGAAAAAAATATGTTAATATTTTAATATTTACTTATTTAATGCCGCTAAAATGCAGTTCCTAAATAATTAACCTATAATCAATATCGGTCCACTATAATGTCACTTAACACGCTAGTTCTAAAGTTATTTTCTAAAGAACCCGGACCATATGAAAATTATTATAATTTATAAGATGTTTCACCCATATAGTCCTGGGCGAACCTGGCATCCAGTTCATTAGTTTTTTTTTATACTGTTCATTGATGACCCTTGGTGGAACTTGTTGTTACATATATTGAGAACACTTCATTACTTATTTATACAAAAAGGCAAGATGCATTTGAGGGTTAAATTTCACTATAGTCATGTGTGAAAGAGAGGACGCCTTAAAAACCGAAGCAAGCCGAACTTTTCACTCTTCTTCCCGAAGTGCCGTTCCTATACAATTTACTAGCGACAACCTTTGTTTTAGGCGCCCATGAAAGCGCCCATGATTTTGACGTGCGGGGAGAGGAAATGAAATCGGTGGGAGGGGGTGAGCTTCCATTCTGTACGCTAGTACTATTATCTATTCTGTGCCATTAGGTAAGTCAATTGTTTACTTCATAATCGTTTTTTGATGGGATAAATAACAGTGTAGTGGTTAGTCACCCCTGGAATATTAGTGTGCGTGTATGACAATACAAACATAATTAATTCAATGATTGACTAACTATTTATTGGAAACTAGTTTTTACCTGCGGCTCCGCCCACCTGGATGTCAATTATCGCCTATGTCCTTACTTAGGGTCTAATCTAACCTTTTACCAAACTTCATCAAAATCGGTACAGTAGTTTATGCGTGAAAGCGTAACATACAGACAGACAGAGTTACTTTCGCATTTATAATATTAGTATAGATTCTATAAAAAAATTGTTCTTTTTAGGTTATAGACAACATAAAGCATGTAAAAATATTTTGTATAGACGATAAATAGGCGCGAAACAGGCATGGTATAACTCTGCGTAGTTGAATAGTTGAACTTCATTACACCTGATGAACTAGAGAATTATGAATTCGATATTTTGTTAACGTTACTTACGTTCTACAAGTTTTATAAATATGTATATTATAACAAAATATTACCTAAACTTTTACTACAACTACAACTTTCCACACATAGACACTTTATTACACTTGCTGCTCGTTCAACACTTGCAGGGTGGGATAGACAGACAGGTGTTAATTCTGAGGAACCAAAAAAATGAACGTAAGACATGATAGCAACGGTGAATGTTTTTGTATTGATGTACACTCAGTGGTAAATCAGACGACATTCGCTGCCACAAAAGCCGTACAAACCACATTAAAAGGAGTGATGCTTATGATGTAATGATAGACAACGATAAAGACTCTGCTGTTGAGACGATTTTTGATGTTTGTTGTTGTTTTGATGTTGATTGTTGAGTTAACGAAAACGAGAATTTAATAGAATAGAAAAGTCAGTACCAAAAAGCGTACAGAGTCAAATAAATATGTTACCTGAGCATTCATTAAAAATTTCTGCACCAGCAGATTGGATAGAGGTACTTATTTTTTCAACAATTGCAGTTTCTTCTGGTTGGATATCTGGGAAAATCAATAATGTTACTGAACTGATTCATCAACCCACAGCCTAAAGCAATGGACCTACAAACTTGAAATTTTGGCATGTCATACTTGTTATGACGCAAGGATCCACTAATAAAGGAGTTTTGAATATTTCATTTATAGGGGTAAAATAAGCGACGTACAGCTGTTTGGAAAGTTTGAGTAGGATTCTTTTACGAATTTATTCCCAGGTGAATCTGTGACCTGTGCGGCTACTATATGATACGGAATAGACTGATAAATGACAATTATGTATTCGATATTTTGTCCACATTGCTTGAATTTGATAAGTGTTATAAATATGTATCACAACAAAATATTACCCAAGCATTTACTACAATTTTCCACATATAGACACTCGATAACACTTGCTGATCTTTCAACACTTGCTGGGTGAGAGAGACAGGCTGGGGCTGATACTGAAAAACCAAAAAATGAGCGTGAAAATGACAAAAACAGGAAATGTTATTGTATTGATGTATACTCAGTGGGAGATCAGACGGCAGTCGTTGCTATAAAAGCTGTACAAGTCAAAATAAAAGAAGGAGGTGGAGTAACCGGCCGATGTAACCGGGAATAATGCCAACATGATGATGATTGGCAGAAAAAGAAGGTTGTGACTTAACGACAGACGAAACAGAGCAAAAAACAGAATGAGCCAAATAAGTTATGTTACCTGAGCATTCATTAGACATTTCAGCACCAGCAGATTGTATGGAAGTACTTATTTTTTCAACAATTACAGATTCTCCAGGTTTGATGTCTGAAAAAATCAATAAAGACAGTGAATTATGTCAACCTACAATCGAAGTCTCTTTATTGACTCACTAAAAGGAGAGTCGGTGAAATATAACCAAAATCTTTCTTTAAGGTACGATTTCGTCCCTGACCACAGGCCGCAGTAATAGATACAGAGTATCGTGATACAGACATATGGGTACTTCCAAATGAATAGATGGACATCAAGCGAATATTGAAAAAAAAAAAGTTACCTGAATTGAAGTGAGACATTTTCTCATCAATAAGTATCATTACACTTGTTGATCTCTCAACACTCACAGAGTTGATGCCCTGTATGTCTGAAATGTTCAATGTATTGCCTTATGTACATTAATAATTGTATAGTGAAAAATAATAATTGTATAGTAAAATTGTATAGTGGTACTATATTTGATGTAATGATCAGTTTTTACGACTTTTGTCATTTCTAGTATTCATACTCTAATGGGTCTGATAGTCTTTGGATCCAAAGATGATTGAACCGATTGGCACAAAAATTATAACTTTCTTTGTATCTAATAAACTACTTCACATAACCTTTATAAATAATAAATTAAATGAAACTTGAAATATATACAATCCAACTAGAATACCTGAATAACTGTGAGAAGTTTGAGCATCAACAGATTGTAATAAAGATGTTGCTCTATTAGCCAACGGAGGATTGATTGGTCTATGAACTGCAATATTAAATAATACTAAAGTATCTAGTATCTGTTTGATAATATATATCCACAATTATAATTGATAGGGTGTCCCGTCCCTATCAAGAACTTCAGGGTACAAGCGAACCTTATTTGCAAGCCAATATACTTGCTGATAGATTGACTAGGCTCTGGCGCAGGCGGTACCTTATGGGGCTGGAGGTCAGACCGAAGTCGCTCTTGCAAAAGTCAAGATGGGCCAAATCATGGAGAATAGGGTTCGTTGTGTAAATGTACGTTTTAGATGCAACCAGAATTGGATGATGAACTATAAGTTGAAAACAAAAGTCCATTGAGAAATATCACCAGTTATCAGCGTAGTCTTAAAACGAATGCAATTTGGTTTCTCGTTCTTCAATGTTAAAGAATGAGATGAAGGAATAAGGTGACCTGAAGATATGTAAAAATATCTAAATAGCAGTAAAAATCGCTTCAAATATTGTTTTGTAGTTTAGAAGGTCATATGCATAGAAGTGTACAAACGACAGAAGTTATAAGATACAAGTTTAAAAAGGTGATTAATTATCTCCTTTGCCGTGTGTACAAAAGGAAATGTACCGTGAAGTGACTTTATTTTATACTTAGTATAAATAAGTTAACAATGTTACCTGAGCATTGGTGTGAAGTTTCTACATCAACGGATTTTATCAAACTTGTCGATTTTTCTAACTTTTGAGAAGTTACAGATAATATATCTGGAAACAATATCGACATACTTTTCATGGTACTTTTACGTGCTATGTTAATTACGGATGACACTATTGTATTAAGCAAGCCTGTAAAATAGTAATGTGCGGACGTACCCAAATTTGAAAGTCAGGTTACAGGCGCTTCACACACGTGTGGAGGTTAGTTACTTGAGTTAGACTGAAGAGCGTACATGATTAAGTCTAAATGTTCAAGTATTCACTGCTATACCGATGGCGAACAGTCATGGTACAAATGTTCTTTGGTCCGATACTGATCTGTTGCCCAATTGTTCATGGAACAATATTGACGACTAGTAATCCGTTACAGACTTCAAGTTAGGTAAAGGCTAACCTTCGTATTGGCAACTCCTTTGTATTCGTAGACCATCAACACCATGTTTTGCATTCCAAAAAGTATTATCACTTTCTCCTTTAGATATTTTGCTGGGACGTTTGAAACAGGCAACACTTTTTGTTTCTGGTCGAAAAGTTAATGTATTTACAGGTAGAGATGTTATGGCTGTGAAATAGAAAACAAAAATATGTTGAGGCTGCCTTAGTCCACTAGAATCTACAACCACGACTCACCTAAGGAGTAGTTGTATACTCCACTGGTGGATAAGCGATCCAAATAGTTATTAAAATAACATCAGTTCCACTGGGGTCAAATATGGGAATTTTCAGTCTCTTGAGTTCTTTTCGATATACGTTGAAAGAGATGGTAGATCCTAACAGTTGCAAGTGTCACAGAAATCGCTACACTATCAATATATCATAGTGAACCCATAGTGCCGTTTATTCCATTGGCTCGTGGCTGTGGATCCTAGTGGACTGAGGGTGGGAAAGAGCTGAAATTAGCAAAATATATCGGCTTCTATCATTTCTTCTGAATAAATGTATTATATAAATAATTTCTTACTTGAGTTATATAGGAAAGGAAACACAGGTGTAGGACTGAAATATTCCCGACTTCTGGGTTCAAAGCCTGAAATTTATTAACAAAGTTAATGATTTATTTTTAAATGGTTATATAATAAATATAAGTATATTTAATGAATCTGATTGCAAATGTAGTCATTGGGATTTTTTCGTTTTGATATATTATTATTTCGTAAATCGTTTAAATTTATATTATGTTACTGGTTTATTCTAAGTAGTTCTACTAGAATTTCGATGATCAATCGACAACGAAAATAAATCCAGTTATAGACAGATTAGACTGTCAGTTCTCGTCCCGTGTAAAATATTAAGAAGAAATAAGAATTTATAAAGTTACCTCAGAAGTTGAAATACCATTATTTTTAACAAAGTCATCAAATAAATTCATTTATTCACACAAACGTTATAGGTTACAAAGAATTTTCTTAAAGGCCAATGCCGTAAGTATATTTCACCTTCACAATTACATTCCTAATAGCTTTAAGAGAAGATCCCATTTCTTACAACATAAAATCACAAACAAAGTATCTACCCACATTGTCGTAACAAGTTGAATTATGCGAATCGCACACTGATCATTTCACATAATATAGTGGAAATGGATACGAACTCGTTACAATGAAAGTGTGGACATAATCAAACCCCTGTGGCGTTTTGGGAGGATATTCGACTGCTAACTGCAAAGATCGCGAGTTCAGTGCAAACATTATTTTATGCATGAAAATGTATACTTGCATTGATCTGGGTATTTTATCCGCATTTTAGAATCCATAATAAAAGCTAGTTCCTCTACACTAACCACTTGAAAATAGACAGCGATGGAATGCCCTTGAATATTTATTTATTTGTTATAACAATGTCTGGATGGTAAAAAATATTTCTTTCGAGTAAAATTTATTGGAAGCTAAAAATGTCACCTTAGTAGAAACGTACATGATAGCGGAGATGTTGTAAGGCAATCGAGTCGCGAGCCTTCCATACGTCAAAACGACTCAAACGTCCTTGCGTTCGGTTGTCATTTTTGGTCAAAAGTCCAACGATAAAAATAGCTTTAACCTGGTTTAAGAATGAAGTGTGCAGTACAAGGATGCACAAAGTGTACAGAATGTCTTTCCGGAACCATCTAGTGTAGAGAAGAAATAAGTAACCTTGTCTTACATGAATAATAGTTGTAATAATAACTTAATCCAATTTATGAAAATTTCATCACAATAGTCTTACCCGAGTTCATTAGCAATTTTTAAAAACGGTATTTAATTTATTAAATGGTAGGAATATTTAGTTTGAATTGAAAATTTAAAAAAAAATTATTGGGCCATCTATCGGTATGAGGCCAAATCATTTAGGGGGCCTATATGATTTTGCTATAATCCAAAAGATGGCCTTATTTGTAAAAAAATATTTGCCTCATTATAGATTATTCTAGAATTCTGTGTAGCGCTTAGTGGCAAACATCTCAAGACCCTATTTCTGTTCGGTTTCGCTATGAAGCACTAGATGGAGACGGTGGACAAGCTATGATGTCATACCCTCCGCGTCTCCCCTCACACCCAAATTTCGTCACGCATTTTTCTTAAGCGAAATTTGACAGGGGCATCTTCACTACTTAATCATATTCTGACCTCCGTGAGAATGATACACCTAAGCCACCTATGTGCCTTTAGAGATGACACATACATGTTTATTTTTTACTTTGACTCCTTTGTTTTATTTACACAGAAATTTAAAAAAACATTTATTATTCTCTTGCCGTTCTACCTATATCAGCGTTTTGGAGAAACGAGTTACTATAACAATAGCATAAGTAACAATTACCAAAGGACTGCAATGACTCTATAATGGAGACTGCGGTGGACTTGAGCTCCTTCAGCTGGTTGTCTGTGCCTAAAAGCAAAACTGTGTCACTGTTGCGCAAAGGAAATAGTTCCAAAGATTTATTGTGAGAATAGTACTTTAACGGACAGGTTGCACGTACATCCCATGAAATCCAAATGAATTGGCCGTAAATTAAAGAGTATTTTTTTAATAATAAAATACTATTTTATATGACGTCACCATCTTAGCGTTGTTCCTGATTGCATGAACTATCAGGTTATTGCAGTTCGACTTAGGTTTTTTTAACGTCCACCATAGTACCTCATCCTCCACCTTCCACATCTAATACATAGTTTAATAGTACATGCTCATGTATACATATATCATACATAGAAATACTTAGCTTTTTTCCCTTTGGGGTAGACAGAGACAAGACCCAGCCAACTGTTTTTATATCACACTCTTCCCTTTTGTCATAAAACCTTTCATGCAAGCATATAAATGCATGCATAGCATGCATAACAATAATATCCGTCAGTTTCATATGCTCTTGGTTGTTGATGAACCAAATTTCACAGAGTCACAACATGATTTACAAAATATTTAACGTATGAAATCATCATAAAGTAAGAAACCACTAGCATAAAATGAGAGAAACCTGTTTCTTCATTAATAAGGGCATTTGTCTGAACGTCAGCGTCTTCCCATATAGCGGAGCGTTGCAAAAACTGCTTCAAAAAATCTGAAACATATATTGGGTAGGTATTACAAATATGAATTAATCAACCATGAGATGTTGGCCGTATGGATCATTTTTGCGATTTGTGTCAATACTGTCTGCGGTAGACGTTATTATTAAATCATTTTTACAAGTATATTTTTTCAAAATAATATGTACATCTTGCACTGTCTTCTTAGTTGGTGGGCACGTGAGATCTCAGCGTTCATTTTTTTACCCGTCTGCGCCGGTGAGGCTTATGTTTTTCGCGCGTATTTATGTATGGATGTATTTTTGTTTTCTTTGTTCCTCTCTACAGATCTAACAGCTGGACGGATTTTGATGAGTGGGGTCTCTAATGAAAGGTATTCATCTCTGGAGTGTCATAGAGATACATAAAATGTCAATACAAAGTACATAGTGGATTTTAGGTGGATTAATGTGTGCGGACAAAAAAAACTCAATCTTATCAATTTAAAAATATACTCGACTGCTCTCTAAAACATCGCAACAAGTTTGATAGCAGGCGGTAGCCATTAATTTATTTTTATAATTGGCAAATGGGTACCGCCTGCTATCAATCTTGTTTCAATCTTTTAGACAGCAGTCGGGTTTTATTTATTTATTACATACATTTTTGACGGATAGTAGGGGGCCACGATGACCAGTGTGTCCAGTTGGGTTGAGTAGATTTGCAAATGTAGGTCCAACGTCGGCGATAAAACCAACGAAACGACGCAAGCAGACGCCAACGTCGGAATGTTTTTGGTACTGTGTAAAAAATGGCAGAAATTATTTTGTACTTTATTCAAATTATTGTTTAGCTGCGAGAGTATGTACTAACTTAAATATCTAGGAAATTCAACATTTTATAGAAGACATTAGCGTCTCTTTAAAAAAAAAAGACGGGTTGCACTCTGGGAGTGCCGGCAGAAGTGAAAACTTTTTCTTTCTTTCTTTCTTCGTTATATACATAGAAAAAGATAAAAAGAACATACCATACCATACCTATAATATAGCGCCAATCATAGAACCTATCACTAATTTTCTGCTAATTTTCTGTCAGAAGAAATTAATAAATTACAAAAAGAAAAGATAATCACATTAAGTAATAAATTACAAAAAGAAAAACAATCACAAAAAATCCCTGAAGGCCAGGTGGTTTGAACCCGATACTATCTGAAACTATAAGGACTTACAGTCGAAGTGCTTACCGTTTAAGCTACGCGCTATCTATCGTAACTTGCAAAATAGATAGTCTGTACCTAATCTCGTATGACGTCAGTCGTCGGTTACGGTTCAAAGGTCAACTAATCCTGACGCTTCCTTAACATTTTACACCCATCCAACGCCGCTAAAGAAGTTTTCACTTCAAAAAATTACCTTTAAATTTGTTACTGGGAAATCTTTTATTTCTATAAGTTCCATGGCGGTCAATGTTACTGCAGCAGCAATCGTCGTCATATCGTGAATAATGTTTATATTTTCTTTTATCTTGATCTAAAAAAGTTTTTATAACATGAGGTAACAGTCTATGATTGGAATTGCTAATTATTTAGCTGTTATAACAGACTCCGGTCTTTTGAAACCACCGTACTGGTGACGAATTTATGTAAATGTTTTAATACAGTAAAGACTGGCGTTGTACTTAGACATTTATAACATAATATAATAGAGGTTACCATTTGTCAGTCAAATCTCTACTCTACTCTCAAGAACTTAATTTTAAAATAAATAATTCAAAGAGTTCTTTTAATCTTAATGGGAAAAGTTTTTTCTTTTGAGATTATTGCAATACCTACGTTGCAAGGTTTTATAGTGTATATTTCATTTCTTAACATAAAATGTTGTTACATTTAAAACTAGAAGCTATTTAATCTTTAAATCTAATAACTACTCTGTATACCGTACCTGGTGAGCTGGTTATATCGCTGTCACTACGGCACTTTGTCGACTCTGTGTCATCTGCATACAAATAAAGGGAGTCTCTAGGTGATTGTTGCCAATGGAAGTTGGAAGGATCGTAAGCACCGGGCTCTTCCATAGCACCTGTAATTGACAAATTATCTAAGAAGTGCATGTAGATATTATCGTTATAAAATTTATGATCCAATTCTAGAATACAAGAAGTTACTTTAATCTACTATCTACTCTCTCTCACAAAAAACCTTTGAAGTACATTTATAAACATTATATTTCAGTCCAAAGCAATAAGCCTCTGTGGCGTTGCGGTAGTGAACGCGGCCGCTACGAAGAAGGTGCGGGTTCGAACCCCGCACAGTGCAAAATTGTATGCATGAATACGTATAATTGCATTGGGTGTTTCGGTCTGGGTCTAGAAAGCGTTGTGCGAAGTGTTGTGCACTATGCTAAAGACCCTGTGAAGTATGAAGTGGTGATAACAACTGAAACCTAAAGCTGAGATGATAATCTGAGCTTTTTTGCAAAGGATCTTTTTTATTTCCTTGATAGTTTGATGAGCTCCATTCTCTTCTTATTTTTATTTATTTAATACACGACATAATTCATACACAGATTAGTAAATGGTCCCATAAACTGTTTGCACAGTTTGACCGCAGGATCGGGTAAAACTTCTTACAACCTTTTTAATTTACATAATTTTAAATCAATGTCATTGGTTTTACCGTACACGTTTTCATTGGCATTTATTACTTCAATTTGTCCTACGAATCATAATTCTAAATTGTTAGTTTTACCTTCTATCGCTTCAAAATTCGTTGTCCTCTGCAGTATTTCTGAGAAACATTCTGTGTATGATGGCTCAGCTAGACCATTTTCGTCTTGCACGGTATATGGGATAAAATCCACACTATAATCTCTACCATCTAAAATACATTTAAGATTATAAAGCTATGAATAAATAACTCTACACAACCAGATTAAGTAATTTTTAACGTGATAATAACACTTTTTTTTTTTTTTTAACACCATTTTCTAACACCATTGGAGCTCATCCCATAGAACAATTACGCAATTAGATTTTAACTTTTTTACAGGAGAACAAATCAAAAGCTTGCAAATATTGTGAAAATTCAAGTCATTAGTGACAAATCCAAAGTTATGTGACAGAGAATATAATTACTGTATATTAACAGACCTGGTTTTGAATTATGTGTAGATTTGTTTGCCGTATTAGTATAAATTCGTTCTGTTGCATGATCAACCTTAATTGTCTCTTGTACATCTGGGGATTTGCATATAACCACTGTTGATTTTTTGTTAAGGGTGGTAAACGTATCTGCAATGAATTAAAAATAGAACCTTGATCTCTTCATCATATTAGGCGACTGAGATCATGTAGAATATCTACAGAAAGGTAAGAACTAGAATAATAGTAGGTAGTAGAAGAACAACAGAACTAGACAAAATTTAAAACTGATAACACTAATAAGTATGTGTGTATATGCCATTTTGAAATTGCCATTCATGTAATAACATGTAAAAGCCAGGTATTTGTTGAAAATTAATGTATAGATATAAATATACAGAAATGCTTCGAAGAGATACATATAATAAATTATTCGTAGACATACCTGTACTAAAGTTATTGGTTGGATTTCTCGTTACAAGTTTTGCATTTTCACCAGTATCACAATGTTCTTGCGACGTTTTTACTTCTTCGTGTTCTTTACTAGGCTGTTTTAGCTTATTACTTTCCGAAGATAGTAGGGTGTAATCATGATTAGTTTCATTAGTTGCTTCGATTTTGTGGAAATTAATGGACATGTCTAATTCATTGACGTTTGAAGCTTTTCCATTGTTTGACTCACTTTCCTTTGAAATTATTGATGTGCGTAACGTATTAGAGTTAGATGACGTCGTGTTTTGGTTATTATTAATGGGACTGATTGCCATTCTTGAATAATTTCTGCATGAGGTCTCTGACCTATTTAATTTTTCGGTATTATAACTCATGGAAAGAATCGACATCTTTGTCTTTGTCACATTTAAGCTCTTTGTTTTTAAATCTTTTCTGTTTATAGTCATTACATTGTTTAATTTGTACGTATTTAAATCTATTGAACTGATAATTTCATTACTGTTTCTTATCGTTGCTTTCTTTGAATCACTGTTGTGTAAACGCCGATTGTTATTCAAACATGTCAATTTTATATCAATTTGTAAGCTATCATTTTTCGTATGAATTGAGGTGTTTAGTTTATTATTGCCTGAATTCACTGATTCCGTGATTTTAATGTAGCTTGGTATAATTATTGTCATTAATCTACTATTTATAGGGCTAATTGCACTGTTTGATTTATGATTGTCTAATTTCTCTCCTGGAAACTCACTTTGGAATTTGTTCATAGTTTTACTATTATAACTTGAAGGTACTGAATACGTAAGGTGATTACTATTTGAAATCATCATCCGATCCCCTAAAAATTTAAGAAAATACTGTTATTATGTATTAATTCGGTATGAAGGACTGCATAACTTTGTTTAGTTAAATGAACTTTTCTTACAGGTTGACAGAAAAATAATATTAGTTTATATTTATAAAATTATATTATTTCAGCACGAAAGAGAAAGAGTCGGGTTTATATATAAAATATTACCAGATTTATTGTCTCTTGTCGGAAATTCCAGCTCTGATACATACATGCCTGTACTTTGACTATCGGGAGTGATTTTGGAAGTTACTTGGTTTTCCACCATTTTTGTTCCACTTAACGAGTATTGCGGGACAGAATCCAATTCTGAAACTTAAATCATAGAAAATATCAGAATCATGATTTCACAGAAACCAAATCTCGACTTCGATATTATTTTTGAAATAACAAATACATTATGGAAATTTACTTAAAGAATGAAAAGCAATGAAATACTTTTTATATACTAATCAGAGTTTTATTTTTATAGCATTAATTTTTAAAAATCTGAAATGAATGAAAAAGCAAAGAATAACATTTTACTACATTCACTTCTAACAACTGCTTTTTACTGACGAAATCACTTATTACTGTGGCTCTAATTCCATGAACGAACCTCATTATTAAATTAACTGAACATATTCTATCAAACACTTAATATTAAACGTTCACAAAGGTTCACTGAACGTTAGTAGTTCAGCCGATGGCAATAGATTATTTTCTATGTTATTGTTAGAGGAACTGAACTATTCCATGAATAAAATACTAAAAACTGTCCGCGCCCTTAGTACGTCCGGTGTGCCGGGGGTGAGGTAAAGAAAAAGAAAGAAATAGCTTGAATCAAAAGTGAGTTACCGTGTTGAGTGTTGACGGTGGACTGACCAAATCTCAAGTTAATACTCCCCCCGTCTCGCCGCGCACATACCCAAGGCGCAGTAAAGCGTTTACTGTCAAACGATAGACAACTGGCAACATTGAAATTTTATCGTTATCTCTTTTTACTGCCAAAATTACTCTCATTATTTAGTTTAACTTGTTACAATTTGCCAACGTTTAATATCAGGTTATTGAATTTTACAATGAATTAATTGACAGTTTGCTTACAATTACAAGTTGTGTTACTCGTATAATTATCGGGACTATCATCATCCACGTATTCACAATATAAGCTTGTGTGGTTTGAGTCCATTGACGTTGTTATAGTTGGTGTTGTTGATGTGTTGAGTTCCGACAACCAATCTGTTGTAAATAAATATTGTGATCATTGGTCAGGCAAAATGATTGTTTTTTTATTCCAACAACATAATACTACTAGTTGAAGTAAGCGCATTTTCTTTGCCCAGGGTTAGAAAAGTGGCAGGTACAAACTATTTTGTTAGAAATGTTTTTGCGCGAGATAAATTTTTATGAATTCAAACGTAAATCAAAATTATTTGGTATTTAATATAATTGCTTTAAAATTTCACAACTTAATACAAAAAATAGGACTATAATTTATAAAATACTTCAAGTAGGATAGACCACGTAGGACCCAACCACATAACCAGGACACGGATGACACCAGGTCAGTTTTGGATTATGAAAGGTTCGATAGGATGTATGTATGTGTGTGTAAAAACGGCGTGGGTAGGTATAACTTGACCACCTTTTCTCAGCCGATTGGCTAGTCCTAATTGTTATGTTAATGCAGGTTCAAAATAATTCCTATAGTGATCATTTTGTAACTGCTGTACACTGTTGAACCTGTGCTATCGTAAAATCTAGTAGATCAATATTATTACTCATAAAGTTGGATGTAGTAGGCTATAATCGTATAGCCTTAATTTACTTGAATATCCATAAAATAGTACATGATACTCCCTACACTCTGAACTGCTTTAGCAGAAATCATAAATTTTGGCACTCAGCCTATTGATGTAATTAAGAATATTGCCAATTTTATGAACCTTCTAAGATAAAAATTTCCGTATTGATCGTCCTTTGGTACCCAATTGACCATGAGCGCGGGCCTGAGGGTGACGGGTGGAGCCGCTCGTCACCCTAGCAGAAGCAGGCCACGGTGGCGGCGCGCATCGTAGGACGATGCGCGCCCCCCCCATACCGGGGGCGAGTCGGGGACCGCGAGGTCCCTCCTCCCGAGGAGGGCCACACCGAGAGAAATGGCCCTGGGTCAGCCGGGGTGCGAGGGATATGTCAAAAGACAACCTCACCTCCGGCCTAGCACATCGACCCACAGACGGCGTGCGGTTTAGTCGGTTCGAGTCCGACATAACCTCCCCTTCGGCTCCGAAGGGGGGGGGGGGGGGTATCCGTGGGGATTTCCCGCACGTAAAAAAAAAGGTACCCAATTGAAAAGATTAACTATTCTTCTTCATCTTAGCCTTAATCCCAGTCGCATCCGAAGCTTTCAGCTTAGAGTCTGGGGTCCACCTTACCAGTCTAACTGCTGATTTGAAAGTATTATTAATTATACTTCAATAGAAAATGATAAATCAACGAGCATATATTGGCAATTTTATTCAAGTTACTGCTATAGGAATTATCTACTGAAGTTCTGTTGGATTCTGGTTACGTCTTCACAAATTTACTACTACTCTTAGTTATGAAGATGCATTTAAGGGTTAATCTTTACTATATGTAGGCATGTGCGAGAGGCCGTTTTACCAAACCAAAGCAAGCCGAACTTTTCACTCTTCCCGAAGTGCCGTTCTTACACCTTTTACCGACAACCTTTGTTTAAGATGCCCATAAAAGCGCCCATGAGTTTGACATGCGGGAAGAGGTAATGAAATCGGTAGGAGGGGGTGAGCTTCCATTCTGTACGTTAGTACTAATATCTATTCTGTGGTATTAGTATATTAGATAACCAAACAGTGGTTTGTCGCATAGTTTTGGAGGATGTCCAAAGTATAAATAAAACGTGACATGTTTTTCAGAGTATGTGATATTTTCAAACTAGTTTTTTCGTTCGATTAGTATAATTGTGACCGTGATTTGTGTCAGATCTATGTCATAAATTCAAGTTGTTTACCATCATATCCTGAGCTGTCGATAACATCGACGTGGTCGTATATATGTTGTACGTTGGGTATAGGTCTTGACAATGCTATGGACGTTGGCACTTCTGGTTGCTCAGGACAAAAATCTAAATAAAATGGACTCGATAAATGATTATTGCTTGAAGTTTAGTTAATGTTGTGTATTTTAATTTTAATAATAATACAAGTAGCCAAGGAATTTTAAGAATTGTGTAAAACGATTGGTATATAATCCAATAAAATTGTCTTAAATCGAAAATCTTAAATGAAAAAAAAAAAACCATTGACATCGTTATCGATTCCAATTTTGGCGAACTATGATAATTCAGGTGTAATACCAGTGTGATAGTATATAATGCCCGGTTCACATTATTCCAGTGGTTTTCCAGTCCAGTGGGCGCATCTAGTGTTGGACTACTATTGGTACAATGTGAACTATCACTGGAATATTCCAGTGAGTGATTCCAGTCTAGTAAATTGTTCAAGCGCGTTTGAAACGCTGGAGTAATGTAAGCACTACAATGCAGTCCACCGCTGGACTCGATTGATTCGCTGGATTACTCCAAGCATCTACATAATAGGCCAGTCACTTCTGTCAATACTCTCTACTGTTTTGTAATTCTGTAATATAGCGATATAGCGACGTACCGTAAACGAAACGTCACAAAACATTTTACACAAAATATCTTTATAGATTCTTTTAATGGAGCCGGTACTTCAGGACCATTTAGATAGTTGGTTTTATTTTAATTATTTCTCTTATAGTCCTCCATACTATTGTTACATGTTTGTACAACTATCTATTTCTAGTATTATCTAGTAATCTAATAATCTTCATACAATTGCAACTGTCTGAAAATACAGACTATTGTACTTATCAAACTTTTTAACTTGAAAACCCTTACTACTTTACATCATTTGGTGGGTGAGGTTTTTCTGCAGCTGACTGTACATACTCACAAATTTTGATCTTTTATTTTGTCTTATGAATTGTCTCTCATGTTGAAATTGATTTATATACCTGGATTGATCAACAAGTGCACTCTTTGTACATTTTGGTTTGCTGGTATGTATCGGTTGATCTCACATTGTTGTGCTTGCGGGATCGTTTCCAAGGCGTCTCTTAATGATATGCGTTGTGGTATTCGACTCGGCATAATTTTATTTGCTGTAATCATCAGAGGTTCATTTTAGAGGTATTCACAGTTTATCAGATACAGTTGTGATAATGAACTTACTTTTGTTATCCTGTTGGGCATTATTGTCGTTTGTATAAGAACTTGGACCAGGCGCGGTGCCACCTGCAGTTAAAATACCATTTTCATTACAATAACTATTATCGTCAATTCAATTCTTGTTGACTGGCTTAGTCTCAATTGCTGATATACCTATCATTCATGGCAGTGTGGTTTGGTGTTTTTCAAAAGTTTATTTTTGACACTTAGGATTAGACTCAAGTGTAGTTTTGTTCAATTTTTCCTAATTTTCCACCGGGACTAGAAAGCTCATTACTTAAAACAATATTTGGAGCTGGGTATAATTTTATGAAACTTAGTAAACGTAGTACGAGCGTTATTATTTACGCTACTATGATAGCAAACAAGCACCTAATCCATGTGTTACTGACATTTACAATACTCGAGGGTTGCCAATTTGATATGCATAAAATAAATAAATAAAAAAACAGGAAAGTTAAGCTCTACGGTTTCTTACAAACTTTGTATAGCACACGAGTACACTCTTAATTCTTCTTCATCCAAGGGTTAATCCTAGTCGCATTCATAACTGTCACCTTGGAGTCTGGGTCCGGTTTTTCTAATCTAACTGCGGGTTTAACTGATATTTTTCATGATGCGACTGCCATCTGACCATGGAGAAGGAAATTATAGCGGAGATGTTGCAAGGCAATCGAGTCGCGAGCCTTCCATACGTCAAAACGACTCAATTGGTCTGTGACGTCACCATCTAGTTCTAGTGAAACGTCCTTGCGTTCGGTTGTCATTTTTGGTCAAAAGTGCAACGATAAAAATAGCTTTAGCCTGGTTTAAGAATGAAGTGTGCAGTACAAGGATGCACAAAATATATAGATGAACAATTTAAACATTTTAATGGTATAACATTTCATCAGTAAGTCCACTATATTTGAAGTTTTTTTTTTGAAATAAATGTCGTAACAGAACCATCTGGCGTAGAGAAGAAATAAGTAACCTTGTCTTACATGTATACTAGTTGTAATAATAACTTAATTCATTTTATGAAAATTTCATCACAATAATCTCGCCTGAGTTCATAAGCAATTTCAAAAATGTTATTTTATTTATTTAATGGCACATTTAGCTGAAATTGCAAATTAAAGTAAACAAAATTGGGCCATCTGTCGGTATAAGGCCAAATCATTTAGCCCCCTAAATGATTTTGCTATAATCAGAAAGATGGCGCCTTATTTTTAAAAATTATTTACCTAATAATAGATTATTCTAGAATTATGTGTAGCGCTTAGTGGCGAATAGTCAAACTATATAACAAATATGACAAGGTCTGTTTCTGTTCGGTTTCGCTATGACCACGGAGGACAGAATATGATTAAGTAGCGGAGATGCCACAGTCAAATTTCTCTTAAGAAAAACGCGTGACCAAATGCGGGTGGGAAGGGAGACGCGGGGGGCATGACGTCATACCTCATCCACATCTCCATCTAGTGCGTCATAGCGAAACCGAACAGACACAGACCTTGTCATTTTTGTTATATAGTTTGACTATTCGCCACTAAGTGCTACACAGAATTCTAGAATAATCTATTTTAAGGTAATAATTTTCAAAAATAAGGCCATCTTTTGGATTATAGCAAAATCATTAAGGGGGCTAAATGATTTGGCCTTATACCGACAGATAGCCCAATTTTTTTTACTTTAATTTTCAATTTTAGCAAAATATTCCATTTAATAAATAATATAACATTTTTGAAATTGCTAATGAAGTCGGGCGAGATTATTGTGATCATTTTCATAAAATGAATTGAGTTATTATTACAACTAGTATACATGCCAGACTAGGTTACTTATTTCTTCTCTACGCTAGATGGTTCTGTTAAGATATTTTTTTCGGAAAAATTAAAATTTAAATATAGTGGACTTACTGATGAAATGTTATACCCTTAAAATGTTGAAATTGTTTATTTTTACACTTTGTACATCCTTGTACTGTACACTTCATTCTTAAACCAGGTTAAAGCTATTTTTATCCTTGAACTTTTGACCAAAAATGACAACCGAACGCAAGGACGTTTCACTAGAACTGGATGGTGACGTCACAGACCAATTGAGTCGTTTTGACATATGGAAGGCTCGCGACTCGATTCCCTTGTAACATCTCCGCTATCATTTCCTTCTCCATGGCTATGACGTACTAGATGGAGACGGGGACGAGGTATGACGTCATGCACCCCGCGTTTCCCTTCCCACCCGCATTTGGTCACGCGTTTTTCCTAAGAGAAATTTGACTATGGCATCTCCGCTACTTAATCATATTCTGTCCTCCGTGCATCTGACCTTCACAACCCACAGGTGACATCGAAGCACTGCAGTTAGACCAGTGGTTGGACTTTTAGGATTCCAACTACTCGTAAAGACTGCCATAGCTGTTCGTATAGTAACCAGGCCCTAAAAGTACTCTCCGAGGCACAATCAGAACAATGAAAATACCCAAATTCATGCATACATATATTTGCATTGAACAGGGATCGAACCCGCGCCTCCTGCGTAGTGGCCGCGTTCACTACTGCCACGTACAAAGTGGTCACTTGTAGTTATGTCCAGAATAAAGTTTTTTTTTCTTTGCAACTCACCTGAATCTTCCAAACGGTTAGTAATTTTATTAGAACTCCTGTTTCTTGATCCTCGTTTATTAAGCCTTGGAAGTCTGCCCATATTTATGCCTATTGAATGATTCATTTTAATCGAAATGTTTTTCACATTATTAAACAAAGTAGAAATTATAATTTTAAAAACACTGATAGTGTCGTCTGAATCTAACATTGGCCAGTCGTGCTCCTGTGTATAAGGTGTTGTATATTCAGCGTCAGAAGGATTTTGTCAAAGTCTGTCAAAGACAGTCTTAAAATGATCTCAGAACCAAGGTACTAACAGCAAATCAAACTATTTTATTGATTTAAATTGTATTATTGTCTAAACTAAAGGCGTGCTTCAAATATAAGAACAATCAGTTGACATGAAGGAAGGAAAATCAAGGCGTCAAGACCATTTTGAGTAGATCTGATGCTGACTGTACCTACTCGTATATAAAAATCGTTGTCTTCAGCTTAAGTAATCGTAGCAAGATAATACCTATTTAATGAAAATAATTTGCCATTGAAAATAACTGTTCAATTGAAAAAATAAAAAAATAGTAAATGTAAGTATATAAATAAAAAAGAAAGTTAATTAATTACTTAGTTTTCATGTACATAATTCATCACTTATTGTTAAAGAATAAATGCGTGTGTGACCGAAGGGGATTCATCAAATTAGGATCAAACTGCAGTTACCGTAGGTTATAACTCTATTAATTTGCTGATACAATAGTTATAACTAATGACGACCCCAAAGATTAGCAACATTAACATACCTTATTTGCGATAGTTGTCTCAAGGTAATCTCGAATTGTTGATGTGATGAGATGGTTTTCTCACTACGTAAGCTTCAACTTTATATGAAGTAGTACCCCTTCTCAATTGCAAATAACACAACTCGCAAAATAGGCAGTTGTTTTCTCGATAATTATAACAATTACATCACAAGCACAGATTAAAACTTCTTTATTATTATTTTATTTTTATTTATTTCAATTTAAAACATCAAATTTTACGGTCTTCTAAAATATTGCATTTCATTTTGACACTGTTATTTGACACAGATAACAATATCTTCAAACTTTTTCTTCAATTATATAGAGACTCCTTCTTTCAAGGCTTGAAGTTCTTCGATACTCTTGTTTGCAGCTGCTGCTTTCTCTTGTTCTGCTTGGACTTCTTCTAGTTTCTTTAATAGATCTTCTTGAACGCTGTCCACTATTTCCTTTAAATTTTTAGCTGCGAAAGTAAATTTATTTAAATTAGAAAGGCCATACTGTAATGTTTATTTGGTTATTTTGTAATAGACTACACCGTAAATAATGTATCCTTAGAAATCAACCACTTTTTAGAGTTAAAACAGGGGATGTTAGTTTGTATGAAAGTTAAACTCCACGCGTAAAAACTCGCAGGCGGCCTAAATGCCATTGATTTGATCTAGTTGAAATACGTGGTTTCGCCCGAGTAAAATTATGAGTATTCTCCGCCACCTATTTCAGGTAAAAAAAATTGCCTAAGTGTTATTTCAGATTTTAATCGACCTATGTAACAAATTTTAGACAGAACCGTTCAGTAGTTTGTTAAATATCTTAACATTCTTCAATTCAATAAAAATTAAATTTTTCCTATTGGCAAATTAATGGTAAGTAGAATAGAATTAGTAGAATGATATCGTCCATCGAAAATAAATTGCTCAAATAATATTAAGCATTTACCGGTTTTCTGATTAAACTCCTCAGCAATCAATGATATCTTTTTTAATGTGTTAACATGTCTGGTTATCTCACTAGCTACGTCCAGTTCAGGCGCCGTATTTACTGACATATCTTTCATTGCATCTTTCTTTTTCTGAATTGCCAATTTAAATAAGTCACTGCTTAATACAGGCATTTTTGGCATTTTAATTGATCCAGTGTTCGTGGTTTGCATTTGATCGTCAATATCATGGAGAGAGATGTCATCATTTTCTTCTTCATTTGTTACGATTACTGGCGGGAGTATATTTAATGTATCATTTGGGTATAATTCTGGTGCAAATGTTTGTAATGTTTCTATCCTCATTGGAGACGCACTTTTGGGTGGCGATTTTTTGGAGAACTTGATCGGTAAAGCATTTGTGATGCTTTCTATTATTGTTTCTGTGAACAAATGTTAAGAAAATACTATTACTTCTTAAACAAGTACCAGGGTATGAAGTTATCAATATTCAACATACTTACGAACAATATTTCTAGGACTTTCCTCTTCTTGTCTTTTTTTCAATGCTAGTCGTCTGGATAAGTCTGCTAAAAACATTGAACATGTTGGACCTACAAGAAAATTGAAAGGATTACATGGAGAAACAGTGAATGAAAACCCTATACGCGGGGAGTGGTGAATGTGACTGTGGTGCACCTCTATAACAGTAAGCCATCTACTGTCATACTGCTCACTGTGTCCCAACATCTGTGTTGGTCATATCTAATGTCACATTTTGTTGAAAAAATGCCATCAATATGATGAAAACCACACCCTTAGAAATTAAGCAGTTTTCATTATACGTACTAACCATGATTTCTGATAAAATAGACTTATGCATAGTATAATATAAATAGATGAAACCATTTTTTAACACATTCTATCACGATTGACCCTGACAATAGCTGCTGAAAAGTAGCCGTAACGTCGGGTTTTGTTTCAATGAGTGACATTCGCGTAAACTTCAGAAAGTATCATGAATAGATAATAAAATATTCTAGGAGACATTACACAAGTCGTCAAGGTTCAAATTAAGCATAGCTTGCAAAATGGGTCCGAGAAGACAGATAATCATTCTTGAATACGTTGCTTTTATAAATGTGTACATATTATGCAGTGTGTGTGTGGCGGTAGCTCTGGGAGTCGTTAAACCATTATAAAGTTTAAAAGTGGTAAAAGCGGACTATATTGTTCTTAACATGTTTTTAAATTGGAGAATTGGTGTTAGTGCACGTCTCAAAAGTGGAGAACAGTTCTGAAACGTTGAATTCCGCGTAAAATTTCAACTAAAATCATATTGTGTACCAGTGATAAAAAAACATTTTGCGGGTGGCGCGGAAAGTGTCAGGCCAAGCGTCGCGCTCGCTCGCACGCGTGCGAAGTGGCTAGGTCCATCTCTGTCACACTGTACTGATAAAATACTTGTGATTGAAAATGACTTGTGCTGCTTGTAATAAAAAAATTGATACAGCGGAACTGCTTCGATGCAATGGATGTAAGTTGGCATACCACTACAAATGTTTGAACTACACCGCAACTGCGTTCAAAGAAGAGCAGGTACGAATCAGACGTAGTTTCAAGTGTGATTCCTGTGCCAACGTGACCCAGCGTCTGCGGGTTACGGATGACACTCCCATACGTTCCCAACGCACGGGGATGACGGATAACCTCCTGGATATAGAAGTAGACCAATCCGCGGGAAACAATAACTTTAAAGAGGTAACATCTGAAGAAACAAACAAAGTAGTAGGTATTATGGAAAAAGTCAATAAAATGGTTATGGAAAAACTAAATGATCTGGAAACTAAAATAATAAAAGAGATTAAAGACACGGTGAAGAGTTTAATGCTAGAAAATACTAAATTGACACAAGAATTAAAGGAAGCCAATAATAAATGTATGTCGTATGAGCAGGAAATCTATAACTTAAAAAGTAAAAACTATGAGATTACAGGGAACCAAACTACCAATACTATTGTAAACAAGGCAGGCGGGCAACGTCAGACGGTTGTCGGTGGCCCGGAGACCGCGGTTGTTCCTAGGACATCACCAGTGCGTGCCGGCGCAGGACATGGGCGTGGTAACCCTAAGCAGCAGATACAGGCGTCACCGAGGTCTAGTGCTAGTTATGCGGCAGTAGCCAAAGGAGCAACAAACACGGAAGGCGATGATAAGACGCAATATACTTGGACATAAGTCAAAAATAACAAAAGGAATAACCCTATAAAAAGGGGGGGTAATGCGTCGACGGTACTCCTGAAAGCCGTCGAACGAAAAAAGTTCCTTCATGTTTGGAGACTCGATAAAAGCACGTCTGAAGATATGTTAAAGGATTATATAAAAAATGTTCTGGGAAACGACTCTGAAATAATAGTAGAAAAATTAAAACATAGAACTGAAAGGGACTACGCTTCATTTAAAATTGGCGTTACTGAAGGTAACTACGCTAAACTCTGTGACTCGCAAGTATGGCCGTTAAATGTTGAGTTTAGTGAATGGGTCTTTTTTCGTCGCTCAACCATCCCTGGCCAACTATCAACCTAGTAGAAGCATTCATATTCTATATCAGAACGTGGCGGGACTTAGGACGAAGACTGTGCAGTTTTTATCTTTCATTGAGTCATCGGGGTCGGATATATTCGCTATCACAGAAACTGGTTTGAACGATTCTATTCAGAACGCAGAATTCGTGCTCCCCGGTTACCATACATTGCGCTGCGATCGGGCGGATGGGCGTAAGCAGGGCGGTGTGCTTCTGGTGGCCGCGCCGCGGTTCGAGTTGCGACGAGTGACACTCCCTGATAACATGGACGCGCATATAGACAGTCACGCGTTCGAAATGATTTGTGCCGCTATTTATGTACATAATCGCTTTTTATTTACATGTTGTACTGTATATATTCCGCCAAACAGTGATGAAAATGAATACATGATAATGTTTAGTGTTTTAGAAAAGTTGAGTATGAAATACAAACAAAACTTAATCATACTGGGTGATTTTAATCTGTTTTCATGTAGTCAAAATGTCGTTAATTATTATGATTTTTTTATGGCCTTCTGTGAATTTACTCAATATAATGCAATACCTAACTCTAACGGTAGGCTGTTGGACCTCGTGTTGAGCGCGCGGGGCGGCGTGTTCGTGGGGGAGGCGCCGACGGGCGACAGGATGGAGCCGGTAGACCGCCATCATCCTGCGCTCGCCGTGCGCCTCGAGCTGGGCGCGCGGACGCTGCATGACGTGCTCACCTCCTCCCCCGCTTCCCCCATGCAGCACTCACAGCGCCCGTTTTCGCGTAATCAATGGAATTTCAACAAAGTTAACTTTCACATTTTATATGATTTGTTTGCTAGAATAGATTGGAGCGAATTATATAGTTCTAATGATCCGGAAATTATTTTAGATTTATTTTATAATAAGATCTACGAAATATTTGATATTTGTGTTCCTCATAAAAATAATAACACAATAAATAGGAATAGGTATACATACCCGGTATGGTACACACCTCTAATTATTAAGGAATTAAGACATAAGCACAGGTTACACAAAAAATATAAAAAATCTGGAGCTACTAGTGATTATGAAGCTTTTAGCAGGTGTAGGGCGAGATTAAAAGTGGAGACAGTACAAGCGCACGACCAGTACCGTGAGCGCGTGCAGAGCCACCTGGCTACGGACCCGCGAGCTTTTTGGAGTTACATGAGGTGTAGAAGGGGCAACTCAGGTAAACCCAGGTTAGTAAAAAACGGCCTCACATTAACAGAGTTGGAATGCGCAAATGAGTTTGCTCAGTTTTTTAACTCTGTGTACCATCAGGAGCCTGCAGAATTAAACGTGACAGCGGCAAGCTCAGTGGGGACGCCGGCGCCAGGGGCGAGGGTAGATCTTACTCGCCTGCGCTTGGGAAATGTGGGCACCGCGCTGGCTCGTCTGCCTCCCAAGCGTTCCATGGGCCCGGACGGTATACCGGCGTTCATCTTCAGGGATTGTCGCGTGGTGCTCACGGAACCTTTGTTGCACTTATTCAACGCCTGCATCGAGACCGCAAAATTTCCAGAGCGCTGGAAACTCACGCGAGTTATACCCGTACCAAAAGGTAGTGGGGGCCCGGACCCAAGTAATTACAGGCCCGTGGCAGTGCTTAGCACTCCAGCGAAGGTGTTCGAGGCAACCATCCACAGCTGCCTGTACGAACAAATAAGCACCCAGTTATCCGATGCGCAACATGGCTTCCGCCCCGGGCGGGGGACTACGGGGAATCTGTTGCATTTAATGTCGTGTGTGGTGCCGGCGGTGGATGCTGGTTTGCAGGTGGATGTCGCGTATTTTGATTTTAAAAAGGCATTCGATACTGTCGACAATGACGTACTCTTATCGCGACTGGCCGGCGTGGGGTGCACTCCGCATACGTTATCCTTCTTTTCCAGCTACCTAAGGGATAGATGCCAGTACGTTGACTGGGGGGTCACCTTTCCGAGCCGTATTTCACAAGATCAGGAGTGAGTCAGGGCAGTAACTTGGGACCTCTTCTCTTCATATTGCTGATTAATAGCTTACCAGAAGAGGCCAAACACTCCGTGCCCTTGCTTTTCGCAGATGATCTTAAATTAGTACGGGTTATTAAAGACCACGTAGATCATGACGAACTACAACATGACATAGATAGGGTTATGGGATGGAGCCTACAAAATAAACTTCATTTTAATGTAGCTAAGTGCTCTGTGTTGTCGTTCAGCCGTGCCCACTATCCAAGTCACTACCAATATCATATGGGGGGGGGGGGGGGGGGGCTCCTCTGCAGCGTATAACCGAGGTTAAGGATTTGGGTGTTAGCTTTAGAACGGATTTGCATTTCCGAGACCACATTACCGGTGCTTGTAAAAAAGCGTACCGAAATTTAGGGTTTGTCTTGCGTCAAGCAAACCAATTTTCCAACATAGCTGCTTTGAGGGCGTTGTATGAGGCTCTCGTAAAAAGTCACCTGGAGTTTAATGCGGTGGTCTGGTCTCCACACGAAGACAAATATAAAACAATGTTAGAGCGGATCCAGAATAAGTTCCTTCGTTTTTTATATTTAAAACAATTTGGTGTCTATCCGGGTTTTCCACGATTGTATCCTACGTTGTTCGTTCTGGGGATGACGGGATACTATAAGTTGGAGGTTAGGAGGGAGGTAGCTTTGGCCACCTACTTGATTAAAGTGCTTCGCGGCTTAATTTACAACCCGGCTATCCTGCAGGAGATTAGGTTGTGTGTACCGGAGGAGTACGTCATGCGGCGGCGCCGCCCCCCACTGTTGTACGTGGGTCGCGCTCGTACCAATTTGCTGCAGATGGCGCCGCTGATGCGAGCGCTAGCGCTAACTAGATTTGTGTGTGTTCTCATGCTCACTGAGTGAATTTACAAGGGCCAGTTATTTTATTTTGAGCGAACTGTGTACATGACTATACTAAGTAATTGACACTTAGTAGGTAGGTAAATAGGTTAAATGTTATTTCTGTCGTATAATGTTATTATTATGATTGGATATTGTTGCTATTGTGTAATACCAATATTATGATATTGTTATTTTAATTGTAATCTCATTGATTTGACATTGAAATTAGATTATTGTGATTTGACATTAATGGAAACTTGACTTATTTATATTGTAATTGTAATTTCATTATTTTGACCTTAGATTATTCTGACTTGGCATTAAATAGGAATTTGACTTATTTAAATTGTATAGGTATAGGTAACTGTAATCTTTTTAATTTTACCTTAGACCTTTGTGACTTGACATAGAATAGAAACTTGACATAAAACAGGTAATGTTAATTCTGATTTGATTGATTAATTATGTTATTCTTATCTTGATTATATTAATTTTTGATTTCAACTAAGGGGGTATGGGTAGTATATTGGAGTAAAGTCTATTTATTGTAAAACCATTGTATTATATGTAATGGGAATTGTAATAATTGTGGTCTACTACCATTGCATTAGGGGCAACCTGTAATAATGGTAGTATGAGGAATAAATAAATAAATAAATAAATAAATAAATTATTATAATTATAAGAAGTTGTAATATATTCTGGTCATACACTGATGATACAATTATTTTAGACACTCGATTGGATCCACATTAAAGAGCGAGAACGATTTGATAAAACATTTACTTATAACGAGACGAGTAGTAGGTTAGAATTTAATCTCCATATTATTAAAATGAATATCTGAATGTGTTGCTAAGCGCAAATCTCGAGAACCGCTGAACCAATATCGCTAATTCTTTTTTTAGAATATTCCTTGCAGTACGAGGATTGTTTTTAAGCAGAGAAAAATTAATAAAAAAATGTCTGAAAAAAAAACTAAAAACAACATTTTTCTATATTCCCATATAAACGATTTGTACTGTTAGTGGAGAGGTTCCGGGAAGGCAAAATAATTGAGTGACACATAATTTCTTAGTGGTGCTACGGGGTTGAAGTATGCCACGGGCGACGCCAAGTCGGGTCAGCTAATATATTTATAATTATAGCTATAAAGGATCTATATACCATCGGATTTGCGCTTCTTAGATGTTTTGGGTTTGGCATTTGCTGGAGATTTCTTGTTTTTTGCCTTATACCGTGCAGGTACTTTGTCCATAGCTAGAAAAAATGTCAATGTTAACTTGTTTTGAGCAAAAATCTGATCATAGAATGTATTTTTCTCGTAATGAGCAAGAAAGAGAAAAGGCAAGAAAAACGTTCGGTGGTGACTGGTCTAGATATAGAACCCCTTTTCATACTTTAATCCTTTTAATGAACCTTCCTATACTTGATAATATGAACAAATATACAACTTAGGAGAAATATGGCAACGAGATCACACAATAATCTGAACATTGCTGAAGAGAGAGAAATTATTAGGCCTTCGTAGCTATTCGTCGCTTGCGATGATTTTCATTCTTCATTTCTAAGGTTTTGTGAAGTACTAAAGCTCAATAAAACTGAAAGGAATACTTTTTTGGAAGCAGAGAGAATTGAACAATATGATCAGTTTAATGATATTTACAACGTACCTAATTGGTCTAATCTGAGCTTACCTGGTGTACCCAAAAGTGGAAGTTCTTTACGTATTATAATTTGTTGGCATCCTGTAATATTCAGTCATTTGCTGATCTTGAAATGCACTAAAACAAATTCATATTAAATGAAATATACTCACTGTATGATATTCTAGAAGCCCCGCGTAATATAGGACTTTCGATAAATTACTGTTTTCGTACTTACAAATAGTACTTCAACTTAAATTTTTCTTAAAATGGCTTCATCGTGTACCGATGATTCTTCCTTACAAATGTTATCAATGTTTGTCAATTGACACTGAATATTAACCATAGAGAAAATTATACATAAAAATATTGTAGCGCCCGTCAACCCGCGTCGCTTTATGAGTTCATGCAAAGGAGGTTATATACTGATACGGAGTTATAATAAACCTCCTTGAAGTGTGTTGACCTTTGGATCTTTTAGATATAATCCCACTTTTGTATAACCACTTTTATATTTGTGATAGATAACATTAAAAGAGAGAAGGAATGTAATCCAGGTAAAAATTCAGAAATATAAACGTGTTGCTTAAATATTGGGCTCCAATTCAGCGAATACATCTTTATGACCCTTTGCAAAGGTATTGTAGATCGTTCAGCGATGCGGAAGAGCTGTGGGAGTATATTTATTGGTAACACGTTTCTTTAGAGATCTAAGAGGGCTTTAACTTTGTTTTGACACTTTGAATGGGCTTTCTCCAGCAAAGTAATCGCTTGTGGGCGTACCCAACTTACAAACATCTATTGTGTCACCGTGTATAGGCGTAGTGACATACTTACTTCGTCCGTGTGTATATAAAATTGGTACGATTCAGTTTTTTTTGCTGTATATAAGTTTTTAAAATCTCTATATTTTATCTTCTATGACAAACTAAATCCTTAAATGTACTCGACATTAACCTTAACCAAGGTGGCAAATAATATAATTTTCTTTGCATTTGCTCATAATATGGTTCTAATCTCGCCGAAGTTAGGCACATAATGATACCTATTATCAAACTGGTTTTTTGATTGTTATTAGACCACGAGTGGGATAATGACCTTTTTATTTTATTGGGTTAGTTGCATTGATATTTTATTGGGTTAGTTGCATTGATATTACTTAAAAAAAATACACAAAGATATCGTGTTCTATAAAACAAATAAATTATTATAACTACTTATTGCTTGTTCATTTCATGCAACTTCGTATTTAAGTAGAGAATCTCATTTTGTACGTGTATAATAAACAAAACTTTTACTCAAATATAACTTTTGTTTTCTCTCTGTTTAAAACTTTAAGTAAATTTACCATTTTAAACATAGAAAAAGAAACTTTTAGTCTGTGGCCAGTGTTTTTTTTAATTATTCTCGCCAGTCCGCGGTTCCAAAATGTTTCGCAATACCTTTTTTTTACTAGTGAAATTATAGTCATTTATTAATTAAAATTTAAACTATCATGGTTGTTTATACTATTAATTAAGTTTTCGGGATATTTACCATGTAATGTTTTATCGAGTTTCCGATATTTCGGCACTGTTGCAAGCGCGATGATCACGGAAGAACTGAAGTACTGGCGGTTGATGGAGAAAAGTTTTAAGCGCAGACATATCGGTCTACCCTCTTACGCACTCTTTTGTGACGCGTTACATTGTCAGTACCACTACCACTGGTTTCACTAGAACTGCAAACTCGATCACTACTCACTACACTCACAGTATCCACTCGCGATTTTAATTCGGCTGGTTCACGGTTTTTGCATAGGCGGACCACTGGATACCAGACGTTCGGCAGTTGAAACCCTTCCTCACGATTGAAATTTTTATACTTTTTAATTTCAATCGCCTCTCTAACCAATCTTGGTATATAGTGGCGTTCTGTGAAAGAACCGTCACGTGCCGCATTAAAGAACATATCAGGGCAGTCAAAAATAACGAACCGCAAAAATCAGCAATCGCTCAACATTTACTGGAGTCCGGTACAAACCACTGGATTGAGTTACATGACCCTCAGATGCTTGCGACAGAACGCCACTATATACCAAGATTGGTTAGAGAGGCGATTGAAATTAAAAAGTATAAAAATTTCAATCGTGAGGAAGGGTTTCAACTGCCGAACGTCTGGTATCCAGTGGTCCGCCTATGCAAAAACCGTGAACCAGCCGAATTAAAATCGCGAGTGGATACTGTGAGTGTAGTGAGTAGTGATCGAGTTTGCAGTTCTAGTGAAACCAGTGGTAGTGGTACTGACAATGTAACGCGTCACAAAAGAGTGCGTAAGAGGGTAGACCGATATGTCTGCGCTTAAAACTTTTCTCCATCAACCGCCAGTACTTCAGTTCTTCCGTGATCATGGCGCTTGCAACAGTGCCGAAATATCGGAAACTCGATAAAACATTACATGGTAAATATCCCGAAAACTTAATTAATAGTATTAATTAAAATGTCTACAAGTATGTACTAGTTATGAAGAAAACCATTTATGTACCTAGTACGCCGCCCGATATATACACATTTACTGTACAACGTTCGATACATATATCGACAACATCAACATATAACGTTATAGAATATTTACTATCTGAAAACTGCAAGGCTAAATATCTATTTATATTATTCACAAGTGAAATGAAAAACGTCGTATGATATACGTGTGTAGTGTTGATTACCGTCTTTGGCTCTCTTTAGACCCTCGCCTAACGGCTTGGGTCTCTATTTCGCCTCAGCGGTAATCATCAACTTTAGACACTTGTACCATAATCTACTATTATGTTGCATATAAATTTAGAGTAGTGGCCCAGCTAGTCAGCGCTATCTACGGTTTTAGGACAGCCCCTTTCGGGTATCGTGGGACAGCCTTTAGGACACCAAAGGAAGTATGGTGTGCTCATTGATCCCTGCACAGCACCCCCTGTATAGAGTTTCGATGAAGGCACCGTGCGATTCGATGATGCGGAGAGGAGAGAGCTTCCTTGGAGAGAGGCACTGCCTTCTCCGAGACCCAGGTAGCCCCGCGTGGAGCACAAATCACACCCGATACGATAGGCAGGCACCCCATAGTACTTATTTAGATATATAACTTGGTAGTTCAAGAAGTATTATATTTGCTACATATAAATGCCATTCAAAACTGTGATCTCCTTTTGGATTTAAATAGCCCAATAATAAATCGGGCTATTCCCGGTAGTACTACCGTCTTCAAATGTTCCAGTAAAATGTTAATCTACTTCATCGCAGTTTTTACATGTGCTGGTTTGTTGCCTATAAAACTTTGGAAGGTCAACGTCAATACTACCTATAATAAACAGAAGAGGAAACGACTCACACATGAATCATAATATGGTGTGTACCAGGCAAAGATGGACGTTAATAATTACCTGATAACTGTCCATAAAATAATGAAAAAATAATAGCTAAAAGCAAAAATAAAGAATAGATTTTAATAGGAGACCAAACTAAACAATAAAAAAATTATCAATAAAGTGAATTACATTTAAAAAGCTTTTACGTACGTACTAAAGCGCAAATCGAGTTCAAAAATTTCGTTACATACAATACAATGGTACTAACATAAACATTAAGCTAATAAAAGCGTGTTATTTAAATGAATTGAATAACTGTAACAATATATGTTGTGTAAAATATAATTTAATCATCTTCTGTTGTTTTTGCGATCTTAAATAATACAATTCTAAGATAAACTTTCACATTTTTAAGATAATCAAGTATCTAAAATATTTTATAGCAGTTCTTTCTATTGAAGTCTCCTCCTGCTCGCAGTTTTTCAAGTTTATCTTCCATTGGTTGCACAGCAGTCCGAACTTCATAGGCCACTCACCACATATATAAAACCGATGGTTACGTACTTTTTATAGAGCCTATAAAAGTGAACGATTCGACTCCGTCTTTATGATGTGATTGACAGTGACCTTTATGTAGTGGAATGTTGTGATAGCATGTGTTGAAAACTAATCATAGTATTAAGTAAATTTTATATATCCTCTGGTTTTAGCTTTCTTTTACAATGTAAGACACTGCTTATTTTTGCCTTGTTTGGTTATATTTTTTTGTAGGGTATAATACCTTATTTTATGATGAGATTCAGTATCGTTAAAGCAGTAGGAATATAATATTTTGTTATTCACATTTAAAAACTAGGAAGCGTGGCTATATTTTATGCATGCCTGGGATACACCTTTGATAGCAGATATTTGAGTTCTGTATTATTCATACTATTAATATTAATTGATATTAGCTTTTAATTACTTCTGGGTTTAAATGACATTAGAATATAATAGTTATGTATTTAGAAAGTTTCTAATGAAACACAAGCGCGATTCATTCTCAGTACAGCCTTCTTTAACTTCTTTAACTAAGCTACAGGCACTAAATAGCTGACATTCGTTACCTCGTGTTATGTTCTCAGCGGTGAGTAGGGTAGCTAGATCTCACGAGAAGACCACAAGACGGGAAGACCAAAGGCGTGTCCTGCTTTGTCTTCCGAACTGACGGCACAGAAACTCTCTGTTCTTATAGGGTCGGCAGCACGAGTGTGACTCTTCTGGTGTTGTACGCGTCCTTAGGCGATGGTGACGACTTTCCATCAGGTGGGTCATGCTTGTTATGCCTTTGGTGCAGACACATCATTTGGGCTTCACCGCAGGCAACCGTAAGTGATAGAAGAGATTCATAGGTGGTGAAGAGCAATAAATGTTGGAGGCATTTGTCGCGAAGTTCCTTCACGAATAAACCTCCGTGTTAGCTGTGTATGTCAATAATGTGACTAAGAGATAAGGACGCTCAGCTGATTCTATTCATTTGGAATCAACAGTTACTCTCTCGTTGCAGATGCATGAATCAATCATCATCCCTAAGCGAAGCTGGAGCAACATGGCATGTCAGATATATCCTTAAGAACCCACAAAATTCCTCTTCGCGATATGGTGAACACGTCGCCTTCTACTTTTCGTGACAGCATTTATAGACCAAAATAGTTGCTTACCAATAAGTAAGCAGCACATATTTCTCGGAACTAAAATGTGCTCAAAATGCGATCTACAGGGTGTAATCGTTAAG
This sequence comes from Eilema caniola, assembly GCA_949126895.1. Lineage (NCBI taxonomy): Eukaryota > Metazoa > Arthropoda > Insecta > Lepidoptera > Erebidae > Eilema > Eilema caniola. Next base: position 6,276,226 of record OX421467.1, read on the forward strand.
TGTGTCCAGGCGATTATTCCGTAACTATTACAGATATCTAAAAACTTTAAACTGATATCGAAAGTACGTGACCTAATGAGTAAAATGACATCAATAACTTTTTTAAATCAAACGAGAGGTATCTAACATGTATGTAACGTGTGTAACGTGTGTAAATGTGTGTAACACCACACAGTATGAGATTAGTAGAAAGGTTTTAGGTACGTACACCAGAAGGGACTTCTCTATCTGGGTACTCTCTTTTGTATGCGATAATGGCCGCTCTTTTGTTACAATCAAGTTTTTTGTAGTAAATTTTAGCATATCTCTCTTTTCTCTTTTGGAATATGCCATTTTGCAATCAATAAATGAAACAATCACGATTATTAAGACAAATAAAAAAAAGACAACGATAAATTGGCGAGATCAACAACCCGAGATAATAGTTTTGAATTTAGAACGAACACCAAAGAATTTCTTTTTTTTTTCGTAGTGTGTTGCTTTTCAGTTAGCTCAAATTACTTAATGTGATATTGAAACACGGTTTATTACTAATTTGAAGTGGTAAGATAATTAATTTACACGTGTATCTACTTGAAAATCATCATTGTCATATTATACGTAATCATAAAATTTGATTAAGGTTAAATCGGTACTAGATCACTTAAAATAAGGAAACTAAAACCTTTCTACTAATCTCATACTAAATGTATGGGAGTGTTTAATGTCTAAATGTTAGATACCTCTCGTTTGATTTAAAAAAAGTTATTGATGTCATTTTACTCATTAGGTACGTACTTTCGATATCAGTTTAAAGTTTTATGATATCTGTAATAGTTACGGAATAATCGCCTGGACACACTTAACGATTACACCCTGTATATGCGTAGTATACGTTCTTGGGTGTCTTTTGAGGATAGTACGTGATGCTACTAAGCATAGATTATTACCATACAATCCGTGCACGTCAAGCCCTCTTTTGTCTCGCAATTTAGGCCTAAATCCCACGGTATACCCTGGCTTACCACCTAGTATAAAAATAATTTCAATAGTAGAAAAAGGGGTAAACTTTTAATCTCATATGCAGCACTTAAGGCGAAAACACATCAGTGCAATGTGGTTGGCGTCGCACCCGGAAAACTAAATCGTTATACAACACTTTGCTGATTTACGATGTGCGCTATTCGATGTATGGCATGGTGCGTCGCATCGTAAATTAAGATGCAGAATCGCATTTGGTTTGCAGAATCGCATTTTTAATTATGTATACATTCAAGTTTACCCCGGAACCTTTTTACAGGACTCATATACAACGATACGAGAGGTAGATCACGATTGAAGGAGACGGTATTTCCGTCGCAATTGAGCAGTCTGACTGGGGAAGTACCTCCGTACGTAAGCGTAAGTAGTGCTTGTCTGCCGCCGGGGTGGTTAAAAAAGGACTAAAAGTGCTGGCTTGGCGACGTGGCGGTCTCCAAGCTCCGAAGTGGGAGCCTCGGACACGACTGGAATTAACACAGAGTATTATTTTAATAATAGCTATTGCCCATGTCTTTTCTCAAGGTCTAATCTACCCCTATACTAAATTTCATCAAAATCGGTTCTGTGTTTTTCATATGAAAGCGTAACATACAGACAGATGGAAAGACAGGGAGTATGGATGGATAATCAATTCAATCAGTTGAGTGATACGAATAATGTTTTGTTATAAAAATTAGGGTAAAAAATCAAACATTCAATTAGCCAATTTTAGTCCACTGTTGGACACCGGCCCAATATGCGCCATTGCTTCTGATCCTCCGTCTTCCAGCTACATTTTAGCCAGCCATATGTTCCCCGACAGTTATCGGTCCTTCAACACATATTACACTGCCCCAGCCCATTGCCACTTCAGCATGCTTATTCTGCGTATTTAAAAGACTCATGTAATTTTCTTTTTTTTTGTCACAGTTAGGTACATGCATATTGCCATCTCATACATTACTGAACGACACGAGTTAATAGAATATCACATTCCCTAGAAGCCTTGAATAGATATTCCTTTTTTGTTGCTATTAGCTTCTAGCTTCTAGGGCAATAACGTTTATTGTGTCTGTATATATTGTCTGGTTTGTTATAAAACTCTATTAGAAACGAGTCGGGTTATGGCTTTTGCAAGTTATGTGCTTACCAGCTGGTTCTAATTGTGTGCATGTTTACGATCATTCTCGTGCCCTATATTCGATATTCTGTATACTTACGTATATTATGTATAGCGTATACCTATTGTTTCTACTAATTAAATTAACTTTGATGAATTATGGTGGCTGTATGAAGTCCCACTAAGATCTTTAGGGCCCAAGTCAACGTAACCTGCAAATTGAACAATTCTTTTTAGTTATGTACGTTATTGTCAGGATGTAATGAGAAATTTTCTATAAGTGCACTGGGGTGAAACTATAGCGCGCACTTTGTTAATTTTCAACCATATTTAACCTAGTGCTATCTAGATCTAATGTAGGTAAGCATGGCTTAACTTGGTCGTTCCTATAATGTTCTTTTTAAAAAGCAGACTGTGAATTGCAATGTATTGAATAATATTTTGTATTATCGCTTTTAGCTAAGCTTAGAAAACAGGTAGACACCTATAGTATTCCTTATAAAAATTAAAATTATTTTAAAAATAACAACTCATAAAAATGTAATTTAATTTTCTTTCCATTAAAGTTTCTTCGAGTCAATATTTCTTGTGCAGGTTCGGAACATATCAGCTTTCGTTCCATTCTTCAATTTAAAGTTGTCTGCGACAGAGTTACTTTCGTCGATTCATCGAACCAACTTGATTTATTTGCTCATATTGAATTGCAGTTTCTCATTTTGAAAAGAAACTTTTTATATGAAAAATCTGATTTTACAATTGTAGACTACTTTTTTGATTTGATCTAGTTTAGCAAGATTTGCAGTGTATAAATCTTGTCTGGGTAGAAAATATACACATATTATAATATATACACTTTGGTTGCGTGAGACTCTACCGAGATCTTCGGTGCACTTTCTCACCGACACACGAGGTTCTAGCTGGCTTTGGTTTCTGATGAAAGTTCTTCCCATAAAAGAGAAAATAAACCAAATTAATGCAATTGTAGGACTTTGGTCATCCTTCTCTGATCGTCTTCAGGTCACAATGATGCAAAGAATACATAATGAATCAAAGATTGACATAAAATATACCTCAGATCCAAAATTGGTTGAATTTGGTGTACCCCAAGGCAGCATCCTTGGGCCACTGCTATTTTTGGTGTATATTAATGATCGCCTTTTACTGACGATGGCAGAAACTCCAATTATACCACCGACATTAACAGGTCAATACAAAGCATAATTGATTGGCGGACAAAAAATAATTTGAAAATAAATATAGAAAAAACCAATTAAGTATATGGTATTTATATCATATCTGTAATAGGCTAAATTCTTTTTTCGTATGCTCTTTACATGCTTAGGAAAGTAGCGAGTGAAGAGACATTATTAACAGCATACCATACTAATGTGGGTTCTATTCTCAATTACGGCATTCTATTTTGGGGGAACTCCACTAACGAGGAAGATGCTTTTCGAGCCCAAAAGAAGTGCATCAGAAGAAACGATGGTTTGCAAGATTATGTTTTTTTCAAGTCCGCATGACTTGAAAAAAACATAATCTTGCAAACCATCGTTTATCAGACTAAAGATTCTCACCATGCCTTCACTATTTAATTACGAAATCGCAATTCTAATCAAGAAGGAAATAAAAAACTATGCAACACTTAAAAGTGCAAGACACAACACCACTCTCTGTATTAATAAATGTAGGACTTCAAAATTTCGTAATAGTGTCCTTGGCATGAGTACAAAGATTTACAATAAACTGCTGGACACGATTAAAAGGTCTGATTCTATTAATGTTTTTTTAAAAAAGGCTTCGAGAGTTCTTGGTCCACAATCAAACAAATGAATTTATGAACATTTGAATTTGAATTTGGATCTCGGGCTACAAAAGTGGAAGTTTTGAATGTAAACAGGGTTGGCGCTAACTTAGGTTAATATAGATAAATGTATATGGCCATCATCTTGATTTTCCTGGCCGCACCCAAAGTTTATACTCAGGACCGCGGTGTTCGCTTATCATCTTTGATTTGATTGTTGACTATTACGAGAGCGACTGCTGTTTGACTTCTGAGCCTTTAGAGAAAAGTCTGCCTCACAGTACATCTAATTTTATTTATGTATTTTCCATTATTATGGTGCAATCATTGAGTGTTATTATGAAGTCTAATAGAGGTATGTATGCTATAACAATAGATCATTAAAGCCCTTCACATCACGCACATAAACCGCTTTGAGGTCGTGTCGTTAAATTGAAGTACACGCTCAATATCAATAAGCTTAGGCATAAACGTATTACAATATACACTCAACTAAATTGAAGCTATTCAGATAAAAAATATAACTTGTTACAAGTATCCTACTTCCTAAGTATTCAATCCATACAAACAATATAAAAGTGATGGTTTATGAGGATTTTTGGACGTTATTATTCAATTACGATGTAACAGCTGAATGAATTCTGCTCGTCAGCTTCCGTAGCGTAGCGGTAATGAGCGCAAGAGGTGCGGGTTCGATCCCCGCTCGATGAAAATTCTTATATATAATATGCGTATTTGCATTGTTCTGATCGTACCTCGGAGAGCACGTTAAGCCGTCGGTCCCGATTGCCATGCGAACATCTATGGCAGTCGTTACGGGTAGTTGGAGCCCTAAAAAGTCCATCAACTGGTCTAATTGCAATGCTTTGACATCGCTTTTGAATTGTGGAAGTCAGATGGCACTCGTTTCAGGGAAAATATCGAGGTGCGGCCAAATCCGCAGTTACAGCGGACTCCAGACTCCAAGTTGGATTAACGCTAGAATGAAAAGAAGAGCTGAATGAATCCGGCTGAAAATTGATGCAATGATCTATTATATTAGTCTGGAATTACACGAAGGCTTTTATCCCTGAACAGAAGTCTTTAATTCCCATGGTTCGTGGGAGCTGGACCAGAATTCCAGGTGGGTGATGCCGTGGGCATTAACTACTTTACTATAATGGACGTCCTGCGGATAAGCAGACGCATATCGCAGAAAAAAGGCAGCTTCTTGTCACTGAACTTGACCGGATCCTGAACCACATTTCCCAATAGGGCTCTGAGAACTTGGTCGAGTTCAATGCCAAAAAGACGCAGGCATGTGCGTTTACAGCAAAGGTATCTTCTTTCCTTCCCCTTCCCACTCTTCAGAACACGCCACTGCCACTGCAGGACAACCTCAATATCCTCGGTATCGATGTTCGCTGCAAACTGAATAACAAAAACTACATCGAGAGTATCATCAAAACAGCCTCGCATAAACTCAGAGTCCTGAATAGAGTGAGACGGTTTTTCACGCCGGAGCAACGGTGTCTTCAATACAAGACACAAATTCGTTCCTGCGTTGCAGCGACGTGCAGTCCGCATTATCGGAAATCCTGAGGTCACGAGTACCCTCGAGCCTCTGCAGATGCGTAGAGATGTTGCTTCCTTGGCAGTATTTTACCGTCTCTACCATGGTGAATGTTCTGAAGAGCTATTTCAATTAGTCCCACCCTCTCCTTTCCTTACTTCAAGAACCAAGCGGTTCGGTGACTCTTTCCTTTGTCGCACCATTAAGACCTGGAATTCCTTGCCAGCTCACGTGTTTCCCTCTTCCTACAGTCCCGCGTCTCTTAAGCGGGGCGTGAAAAAGCATCTGATGAGGACGTCAAGCTGAGTGCCACCATTGTTAACATGGCACGTGTATATAATGGTAGCCCTCTCTCCTGAAACTTTGCCTTCAGTTTACCATCAGGCGAGGTAAAGATAAATTGACGTGTCCTATATAAAAAAAAAAACTATATAACATTTACACACCGGTTATTTTATTTTTTTCGGTTTGGCTTATATGATTATGCAGGTCGAAACGGTAGCATCACGCTTCACACATTCGCAGCACGTACAATTTAAAAAAATTACTATTTTTTAATATTTTAAAATTAAGTCCATTTTTAAACCGTATAATTCGGTATTAATATCTTCAGGGTCGTAGGTTATAATTTTAAATTAATTAAATAATCACACAGAGAAAACTGGTCAAATAGATATGTAAGTATAGAGGCCGATGGTTAACTGCTGTCTCTGACTTCTTCCATGTGTGTCTCAAAATTATCCTACAATACCATTAAAAACTTATTCCATATACTGTGCAGTCAGGATTAGATCGATGTTGATGACCAAAGTGCTCAAAATGATCTTAATTTCTTGGTTCCAGGTTGGTCTCCAGAAACTTCTTGCCTCGCACAGCTAAACTGTGGAATGAACTGTCGCCTGCGGTATTTCCGGACCGATACGACCTTCAAAGCTTCAAGAAGAGAGCGTACTCCCACCTTAAAGGCCGGAAACACACCTAGAACCCTTCTGGTGTTTGAGTTGTCCATGAGCGGCGGTGATCGCTTATCATCAGGCGATCCGTCTGCTCGCCTCCTATGTCATAAAAAAAAGAAAAAAAAGACTGCTTATATTTTAAACTAAGGTCAATGTATTTTGGAATTAGACCTTCCTTTTTACAGTTTGCATTAAACCATATATGTTCATTAACTTTGGCAAACTTTATTTTTAGCTTTCTATAAATATCAATCAGTTCAGCCGTACCTGCTGTCTTCAAACTGCTTATACTGTTGATTGATGGCACTTGGTGGAACTTGCTACACATCTTCAATGAAAACACTTGTACTATTCCACATTGTTTATTAAAATTAAAATTAAAGAAAAAGACTGATTGTTGTAATATTTGTTACATTCCTTTAGTTCAGATACGAATAATATTTTAATGAATGAAGCAGTTTGATTTACATTTAACCCTTAACCTTAGTTTTAAGATCTAGGTTTTAAGATTTTGTAGTCGAGAGATTTGTTTTCTCGAGACTGTACTGTAATAGTACAGTCGACAAAATCGATAGTATCCCACCTTTACATATAAAGTTGTATGTAAAGGTGGGATACTATCAATTTTGTCGAGTGTACATACCTTTACAAAGAAAAAAAAAACTGTATAAAAAGTATCTTCAATAACTTATTTACTTCAACAATGGACCCAAATCTAAAAATAATTCTGATGTTTTCAATAAATTAAACCTCTATTCATTACTGCCTATTGGTTAGGTGTGGCCAAAGGGCCTGGCGACCGCAACACGTAAGTACCCATGTCACGAATGAGTCTGGCACAGAATAGTAATGACCTACAGTTGTTACAATCAAAGTCAGAGAGTAATTTGAATGTAATCGAGTTCTGATATGGAGATAGAGAGCTGTGGTCTGAGTTGTTCCTATGTGATAATTTTGTTCTTCTTAAATACAATGTTATGTGCCTATTTTTAATTTCTAACCGCGGTAGCCTAGTGTAATGGACTGCTGAGACGAGGTCTCGGGTTCGATTCCAGGTTTTCTATGGCACACACCAATGACTTTTCGATGCTTTTCGAAGTTATTTGTGTATTATTGCAGGTTTATAAGTGCCCGGTTAATGGCAATAGGCTTGCCACCTATTACATTAGGAGCTAAACATAAACTGGCGAAATGTGGATGCTAGCACCTCTACCTACCCCTTCGGGGATTAACATATTTACAGTTCCTGTTACTGTTGCCACTGTTGTACTGTTTTAAACCTTAATACGTTACATTTAAAAAAGTGTAACTGACGAGCAATCTAACATTTCGTAGTATTTTTTAAATTATAATGTGCAAATGGCAATACATTTCTTTCAATATTATGACATTATTTAAACAATCAATGACACTTTGAGAGTAAAGTGTCCAGAAAATTAAAGTGCTAGTGATTTGTGGCTATAAATAATACGCTATTTTTATTTTTTTCATGTAAAACTCATGTAACGTTCACTACCGCTACGCCACGAAGGCCAAACACCATAATTCTCTGAGCCCTTTGTCCAACTCATGTGGCGTCGACTTGCCAGACTTTCCTAACTGTGAGGCGGCTCAACTTCAATGTTTTCCGTGATGCGACTACCATAATATGACCTCGAAACCAATTGGCGATATCAAAATTCTGTAGTTAGAGTCCGACTTTTTGGGGCTCTAAAAATCTCTAATGAGTGCCAATACTGTCATAGATGTCCGTAAGACAACCGGGACCGACGGCTTAACGTACTTCATGCCAAATATAAAGATAAAAAAAGATGATGATACCTAGACGAGTAACGTATATATCGATATATTTCAATGTGAAGATTATTCATAAATGTGAATGATTAGCTTTCATTTTTTTTTTTTTTGCTGACTGTACCTATAACTTGTTATAGAACATCGACTGTGTACGATAAAAATAGATGAAATTTCAATTTTCTCTTAACAACCGTTTACAAAGTCATCTTCTCGGATTAAACGCTGAACGAGAAACGATTTTAATCAAAAGTAATTAAAAACATTTCAACGTGGGGTGAACAGCTTCCAACGAGAATGTAGGAAGGAAATCTCGCCTCGTTTACGTACATTTTATTACGAAATTCGCCTTGAGCAAATATTTATCACACGCCTGGTTTATGAGCTATAGGTACAAATATGAGACGATATTCTTAGCAATCCATGGATTCTCCGTGCGGGTGCCGGGTCCATCGCGTTGCTGAGTTGGGAACTCAGGACAGTGCCTGGGACTTGCGACCCAAGTGTAGGTTTAGAAGGGGCCCCTTTTGTTGATGTACATCAACACTCACCTTCACTACCCAAGTTCCCCTCCCTGCCTAACCAAATTTGATACGAACCTACTAGTGCCGCTTTAGACATTCGTCCTAGTAATGAGCTTATTGTAGCTCTCGATAGGCCTAGATCTTTAAGTAGGTTATAGAGAGATTTAGCTGGTATACCTCTCGCTCCCACTTCTACTGCATACAAATTAACCACGTAACCGTTTTTGATTAATTCGTTTGTGAGATCATAGTATTTATTTTTCTTAAGTGTGTGGTCCTTCGGTATATTTGTTTCCCACGGTACAGTAAGTTCCACATGGACCACATATTTAGTCGTTTTTGAGTAGAGAAATATGTCCGGTCTAGATGACGAAACCCCAACATCCTCCGGAATTTTATAGTGCTTTTCATACGTGTCGATTAGGAGAGTCCAATCTGGGGCAGTATCTAAGATTGAATAAGGTTTGTTCCTGGATTATAAGGATGAACCTTCAGACACAAAGTTGATATGACGTCTGTTAGTAGTCAATCCTTTTTGGGCTCTAGCTACTGCCAGACTCATTGCTTCGCGTATGATGAAAAGCACTTTATCGTGGCGGCGTGAGTATTGGCCTCTATCAAGAAGCACCCTACATCCTACTAATATGTGCCTAGCCGTCCCTATTGCCTCACCACACGTATAACATTGTTTTTCTGTGGCTTTCCCCCACCTTACCAGATTACTCTGGTCTGGAAGGGTCATCTGAAAGGCGTTAAGATAGAATTTTAACATGGCCGGCGACCACTCATAGATCAAGGTGCGCCACTTTAAAGCCATCGGTATGCAGAACTCTCCCATTGTCAACCATTCGTTTTGGATTTCCAAATTCATCGCGTGCACTCGATATTTATCATTTTCGTCTTGCTTCAGAAAGGACCTAAGTATATCCTGGTCCCTTTTTGGCTCTCGTACTCCCAACCCCACTTTGTTCGACTGGGCTCCTATCATAAATCGTTTATGGAATATAAGTCTAGATTCAAGCTCGGACGCGTTATTATCTTTCGGGAGTGCCCTGACTGTGTCATCTTGGGATTTACCTAAGATGTGGGCTTTGGTAACTCTAAGGTGTTTATAGAGCTCCGATGGTTTCTTTAATTTCATCCCAAAATTATTCTGATCCTTAAATAAAGCAGAGGGATCAGCAGAGTGCGCTAGTCCAAGCCACGATTTAAGTGATTTTATGACAGTTGCATCTATTTTCGCGAGTAAGGTTTTACCGAAATCGTATACCAGAAAGGGCCAAGTCAGACGTGATGTTAGGTAGTTGTCATATATCCAAGCTTTTTGATATTATTCAGTTGTAGCTGATCTATCTTATTTAGGTCGTTTATAAACATATTGACAACTTCATCTATGCCTGAATTTAAGCTGTCATGTTAACAACAGGAGTCAAAGGTTAATTTTAGCTTAGAATTTCATTCATTCAAATTTCGAATGCGTGGTATCAATAAACACCTGCAAGGAGGTTCTTAATGGGTTGGCAGCCCGAGTATGACAATCTTAGTGTTGCTCACGTCCATAGACCATGATAACCACTTCTCAGCAGATGGGCCGTGTGCTTGTCTACCGTGTTTTATTATAAAGAAGACGGCATTTTACGGCCAGGTGAATTAATTGATAGGAATTAGTGTGAAAAGTATTCGTAACATTAATTACAGAAAAGCAAATATATAGATAAGTATTATATTATTTATCTATGTAAACTGGAAATTAATACAAAGGCAAATTCTCAGAATCTAAAAATTTCAGTAAGTACATACATTTTGATGTATTGCGTTATGCATACATCACTGCATATAGTATTAAGACTGCTGTGTGCAATTTTAAAGGAGCTTTTGTACGTATCTCTTACATTACGGTTAGTTTCATAGTAAATGAGGCTTATGAAAACTATACAAGTGATTAGAAGTAAGCCAACTCAGGTTAACCAGTTGCAACGCTAAAAAACCCACTAGTGTCTATTTTAGAATCAAGTAATTTTATATCTTTTGTCGATAATAATATGAATGATAAAATTATACAAATCTGTTCTTGATTATCTCGAATTAGTACTATATTAGTATCTACACAATTCGAGAGTCTCGAGAGTAATATAACAGTCCAATACATCGGCTTAATGCAATAAGTCAATGAATCATTTTCATTATCACACTCTCTGTGCTCACATGGCTCCATTGGTGTAGCACACGTCCATAGGCCACAGTAACCACTTTCCAAAGGTGGGCAGTGTACTTGTATGCCACCTGAGTGGCATAAAATAAAATAAAACACACACACTGTAAAATTAATAGCGGCTTTACGTCTATGCATGAACTAAACTTCTACAACTTTCCTGTTCATTGACATTGCATCACAGGCTCCCACGAAGTGAGCACGTCTTAAAGGGCTGACACTGTCCTTTTACGCAGTTTTTACACATTTCCGCTGAAGCGACTAACATTATTTCGCACTTTCGTGAGCGGAACGTGCTTGACACAATTGTTGCGGTTTTTTGGCCACATGTAAAGCTCTCAGTGTCGGGATGAGGGTGGTATTATAACATAGTATATTATTTACATGGCTCTGGAGCCTGGAAACAGCTACATATCATACAGTGTACGTGTTATTTTTGATATTGAAATTTTCTCAATATTTGGCAGCTGTTATCTTAGTTTTGCCGTAATACAAAGTACTTCGACGCCTTTTTACGTGCGAGCTATCGATGATGAATGTTATGGCATCTGGTGCGTCCAAGAAAAGATATTACCAAAAGATATAGCCCGACCGGCCGCACCCTTGGCCAGCAACATTAGGGAATCCGTCAGGTTGTTCAGGATCAAATTTGAGAACCTTAAATAGGGGGAAACTCTCGTCAATAGAGAGGCGCGCGTGGAAACACGACGCGTCACTAGGCTGGACCTACTTCTTTTTTAATTATAAATTATAATAAATAAATATTCCACAACATTTCACACAACGCTATCTAGACCCATGGTAAGCATAGCTTAACTAGCTTGTGTTATGGAATCTAGAATGCGGATAAACATACTTAGATACGTTTTTTTTTTGTAAATACATACATATTATAAATAGAAACACCCAGACCAATGCAAATATACATATTCATGCATACAAATATTTGCACTGAGCGGGGATCGAACCCGCGCCTCCTGCGTAGCGGCCGCGTTCACTACCGCTACGCCACGGAGGCTGTCATCATGTCACTTCTGCTATGGTAGCGGTATACGGATGCTTTAGTTTTCGTTCTATAAGTGCATTATTCAATAGGTATTAGAAGTTCACTGGTGGTAGAAATTTAATGGCGAAAATTTGTCACAAATTTCGGCCGGTTGGGTACCACACGTACCGTTCACGATTGCGAAAAGTCCATAGTAATCCAATCTCAGTTGGATTGTGTTCAAGGGTCAACAAGTGCATACCCGGGCAAGGGGGATAGCCACTACAATTAGAAGGATAGATGAGAGAGACTAGGTAGAAGAATGGAAATACCATTCGAATTCAAACGCTAAAGTCAATTTTATTATACATTTTTTTTTATATAAATAGGACACGTCAATTTGACTTTACCTCGCCTGATGGTAAGCTGGGACTGTAGGAAGAGGGAAACACGTGAGCTGGCAAGGAATTCCAGGTCTTAATGGTGCGACAAAGGAAAGAGTCACCGAACCGCTTGGTTCTTGAAGGAATGTTCTGCACCGTATAGTTCTGAACAATGTCATTTCTCTAAAACACTGTAGGTATGATACACAACACATATTTAAATTAGACTAAGGACGCATACTACGATCCGTCCTTCTGTGAATAAGCTCCAAATTTCATTATACGTAGAATTGTTTAGTTCAAGGGGTTAGAGAGCTTTTCGATTTCCGATCACAAGTCTTATGTCCGCACAGCATGTTGGTGAAAAGAATGGCTCTTGTGTTACGCTACTCATCCAGAGAGATGACCCTAAGTCAGCGGGGGTGCGAGGGATATGAACTGTAGCTACCTCACCTTCGACCTTGCATTGCGACCCACAGACGGCGTGCGACTTAGTCGGTTCGAGTCCGATATAACCTTCCCCTCCGGCTGCGGCGGGGGTGGTATCCGTGGGGATTTCTCGCACGTTAAAAAAAAGTGTATGTATTGCATATTTTCAATGTACGTACCGAATATTGCACGAAAAGATCTTATGACTAATAACTATTCAAGATCTTACTCTAATGTTGGTTAATGACAGAGTATCTAAATATGCATGAATAATATCATGAAGCTCGAAGCACCGTAGTCTAGATTATCATAATGACACATAATTGTATAATAATGGTAACGACAGCGGCCTCAAATTGAATGTATAAAGAAAATGGTGTTAATTAGTAATTTGAATTAATATTAGCTTATGTTGTCAACTAATTTGAATACAGTCACTTACTGTTACCGGGCACGACTACTATTGTTAGTTTAAGAAATATGTTGTATGTACTTAGTATCTTAGAGCATTTCTTTGTGTTATATTTAGTTTACTAGGTAAGATCCCATTGTCTGTAGCCGAGGGTCTCTATTGTATTAACAGATGTGGCACCGTAATTAAGGCGGGGGCCCGCGCGCGGTTCGGGGGTTGTTCTGGTGCTGGCCTGAGACCCACTCCTCGGTAGTCTTGTTTGTAGTCTGAACCGAGCAATGTTACGCGATCGCCACGCATAAGCACTCTCGACAGCGCGCACGTGGTTATTGCGTAACCATTGCACTGTTTTATTGTGTTAAGTTAGTTTAGCTTAGTTGTTGAGCTCAAATATATTTTGAAGAGTATATTACTTAGTCTGTTGTTTCACTGCTTACTTCATAAGAACCCTGCACCTCTCTCGTTTACAATTAACCAGATACATTTTAACCGACTTAAAAAATATAACAAATCTAAGAACATTATTCAACAATTAAGATCGATAGTAAATGCTTCAAATTTTCATTCAATTATTTGGGCGGAGTCATCAAAAAACAATGTTTAAAAATGATTGCAACATCATTCATTGTTTCCGATATTTCGTATGAATGTCGGTAGATGGCTCCCACCGTCGCCCTAAGACGGTAGTATAGGAGAATTTGGATAGTTTCAGGTGTGGCTCGGAGGCTCAGTGGTCAGAGCATTCTCCCTGTAAGGGAAAGATCGTGGGTTCGAGTCCCACCTGAGCATTCACTTTTTCCTATCTTAATCGATTTGAAAAGTTAGCATAGTAAATGCTTCAAAATTTCATTCAATTATTCAACAAGCTGGTAGCCTACCATGAGCTCTTAACTTAAATCAAACAATCAATTAGCCCCATAGTCACTCCCAATGTTGGGTAGCCTTGGCCTCCAGTTTCCACACTGGCCAGGGGGTTTGGTACAGGGTTTTATTTCGAGTTTTCCGTTTCTCGTACTGACATCGTCAGCGTATTTTTCCTTTAGTCGCCTCTTACGACACCCTTCGGATGAGGTAGGATGATTCTTGTATTCTATCAATAAGGGTACGGCTTTCTTATTTCGTATCCTAAACGTAATGAATGGCAGAAGCCTGCAGATCCCTTAAGACTAGGCAATAATTGTACGGCTGTCATACTACCAATTGCATAAATAAGTTTGCAATCCCATATAAATAAATAGGGTTACAGAGTCATATTTGCAGCTGGTAGTGTGATAGCCATTCAAATATTGACTGGTTTAAAGAGCATGAAATGCCTGCTGATCGATTTATCCGCCGGGTAGCCGCTTTGGTCACGGGCGTCGAATAAAACCAGTCTTAATAATGTATTGTGTTTTATACTAGCAACATATAACGAGTAGACCTTTAATTCGGTAAAGTCGACCTTTAAACATGACTCGCTCTGGTAAATTCCAAAATACAAACGTGGTGATTCTCAAACAAAGCCTGGAAGGTCAATAACGCTATAACTCTGGACTTATGCGCACTCCGTCATACATACTCTGGTTATAAATCTACTCTATGTATGATTTATCATACGCTTTTGTTCCCAGAGATGTTATCTAAGAAAATATTCATCAACGTTGTATAAGTTAATAAGGGATTTTGTTTTAGAACTTTGAACATACTGAATGATAACTTTAAACCTAGATGAACTTTTTTTTTTTTGCAAAAGATACTAAATTCCATTTAGAATGGACTTACAGCTAAATAGTTCACAAACGAAAAGAAATCTTAGATAGCTATACCTCAAGAGGATTTTATTAGAAGATTAAAAAAAAACAAATTTTAACAATCAATTAGCCCATCACAGTCAGTGGACGTGTGCCGCTCGGTGCAAATATTTGTATGCATGAAAATGCATTTGTCTGTTCGTGTCTTTGTTCGGTCCCGGTTGCCATACGAACATCCCTGGCATTCTTTACGGGTAGTTGGAGCCTTAAAAAGTGCAACAACTGGTCTAAAAGCAATGCTTCGATATCGCCTTTGGGCTGTGGAGGTCAGATGGCAGTCGCTGCATGAAAATATCGAAGTTCAGTCAAATCTGCTTCTAGACAAGTAAAGCGTACCCCAGACTAGACGTTGAAAGCTTCAGATGCAATTGGGATTAACGGTAGGATTATTAATTCTTAATTATTGGTTTGTGTTACCTGAAATTGCAAATATTTCAACTCATCATCATTTCATTTGGTAGTAAGTACCTAACCAAATACAAACGAAAATGTACTCAATTAAATATACAGCTTTATTAGTTGAAGGACGTAACTATGAAAATTGGATGTTCCAGTGTCAGTAATTACAGACAGCTCTTGATGGATCGATGTATCCAATGCCCACCATATAAGTTTCCCGGGTAGTTAATAGACTGGGTATTATATACGATGCGGCGCTATACTATGATGACATTTGTTGTTAATTGGTTTCTATATCAATGTATCGTTATTAGAGACATGCTTTTCTCAACATGATTTGAACGAAAAACCCTTGATTTCTTAGAATTGAGTTTAAAGTGTTGTGTTTTGAATTTTTTTGGGTAGGTACTAGACATGACAAAATCTAGTATGCTTCAGCAGTATGCTGCTTGAATCCATATTAATATTATAATTCAAAAGTAACTCTGTCTGTCTGTCTGGATGTTACGCTTTCACGTCAAAACCAATGAACCGATTTTGATGAAATTGGGTATAGGGGTAATTTAGACCTTGAGAAAAGAAATCGGTTATGTTTGGTCGCTAATCAACATGCACGCCGGTGGAGCCGCAGGCAAAAGCTAGTATAATATAAGCTTGAATTGATATAATACCTATTGAATTTTATTTTACCATTTCATTATTTTCCTCATGAAATGTTTGTATGTAACGGAATCTTTGAACTCAAATTTAGAGTACTTTACACACACACACTAAATTTAAAACACGCCATTTTGAGAAGCGTTTTCTTTACACGTTCCTCGCGTATTTATTAGCCGGTTTACGTTATTTGAGTGTATTGGTATAGTTTAAAAATTGGTTGCGAACTACATGCGTTAAAATACGTGATGTGAAAAGGCCCTTATTTAAAATTTCACATACTTATCAAAGACCGATGATACAATACAATAAATTAAATAGACTATAGTGCGTACTTGTAAGCAAGGTCTAATATAATTAATACACGAATATATCACGGTCGAAATCATAGACTCCAAAGGGGAATAAAGTTCTTCACAAAATATTGTCCAAACTCCAACAAAATGTTATGAGAAGTGAATCGGAAATCAATTTAAGTTCTTAGTAATACAAATCGTAACTGGACGAATACGAGTGTTTCGTACAAACAATTATAACTTGGAAGCACAAAACAAACTTCGTCGAACAAAATAAGTTTTTGTTTTTCGTTTATTATCAACACAAAATATTACCTACAAATTAAATTTATATAGCACGAAAAAAACCACGAAGTACTTGTGCTAATACAGTACAGTCGCTATCATATAAGGATATAAAAAATACAATACAATAATTCTCAAACAAGGGAGATCAAATCTCTACCTATCCACAAGGCATTAAAAAAGTATGAACCGTTATTATAGATGTTACTAACTTTTATAAAACAATCATAAAAATGCAACAACAAACAAAATTATTATATTATTAAATATCTACAATGAACTAAATGTATTCTTTGAGTTTACGTGTAAATCAATCAATCAATCAAGCCTCTTTATTCCATATTTCTAGTATACATTTCAAGTGTTAGTAATTTTATAGTAGTTTAGGTTAGTTTATGTATTTATTTATTATATTTTGTTAGTTTTCATTAGCTGAAATATGGATCCCTTTTTGGGTAAAGACCTCCCCCAATTTTTTTCCATGACTCCCTGTCCTTGCCTAATTTCATCCAGTTGCTTCCCGCTGTCTGCACAATATTACAGCCTACTGTTTTAAAGGTTTAAATCGAAAATACTGTTACATAATTTAATATCCGAGGGTAGACCATTTATAAGTGTTTACGTACATTGGTTTACATTTTATTCTTTAGCTGAAAATTTAAATTTGTAATCGAATATTAACGCTTGTCACGACCGAAATTCCTGCAAGTTAATTATTCTATGCCAGCAAGGAGTAACCTAAATTGGACGATATTTCTCTGAGTATTTCTGGTATTACTTGTAGAATTATTTACACAGTAGCTGAGCGACTCCACCCACGTGAAATTCTGATGCCGTTTACTCTTTACAACTTATGTTTGCTGACTTTCCCTACCTAGCTTCGCTGGTAACAAACAAACAACCAAATATAAGTGTAGATAATTTATATATAAGCTATACTCACGCTTTTCTCTCTCTTCAGTTAATGATATATAATTAACTGGTAGATGCGTTGTCCGAACTCTAAAATGGCGACTCTAAAATGCACCAATCAGCAACGCGTTAGTGCGCTACGGAAAAAAATAAGTCTTAAATAATAAATTCTGAATAATAAATTTATTAGTGATATAAATAATAAGGCTAAGTTCAGAGGAACGCGCGGTTCACCTGTTCAGATGGCGGCGGTTTGCGCGCGCGCGCGGTGCATTGCGGTGCGCGCGGGCACGCGCGATGGCGCGCGGTCATGTACACAACAACATTGATTTGTTACAATCTTAAACCGCGCGCCGAGCCAACTGCGCGTCGTCGCGCGTTCATCTGAACGTAACCATCTGAATATAATTCATATATAAATTAATAACGTTGATGCATTGTTAGTAAGTAGGTTTTTTTTTTTAATTTAGTGTTTGCACCATTTTCTAACGCCGCCATTTGCCTGCATGACGTATCTTTAGTTTATAATACATCATTGGTTCTACGTACTTTTTATCGAATGCGATGCTTCATTTACTGCGCTGACATTGTAGTACTGTGTATGCGTTTAAGCTTGATACAGGAATAATTTTCCAGTATGGAAGCAGTCTACATCATCATCCATGTAAAGATTTTTTCCAGTAGCGTCGAAAATTTGACTTGGGAGCCCGTTCGCTTATTTTTTTGATTGTTACTTATGTCGGTTTTTCCAGAAGCGAGTGTCATCTAATCTCCAAAGAAGAAAACCTAAGCCTTGTCCGTTGTTTAACAGGTCAGTGACTAGTAGGTAAGGATATCTTTTACCTGGTTATTTTTTAGTCTAGTACCTCCAACCTGTCATTCGTTTGCTCTTGGAGTGTGAACGGAATCGTAGTGAACAACTGTTTATAAACTTCAATAGAACAATAGCAATAAGAATTCCACCAATTTCTCAAGGATACCATAATCAGATCCTTACCTGATGACTATGGGACGACTTGGGAAGTATAACCTGTCAAACAAATCAATAATTTTTCAAATCGCCCCAGGCGTATTTGAGTAATCGTAGAACATAAATAAAAAAAAATTCGACGAATGAAGAACCTCCTCCTTTTTGAAGTCGGTTAAATTTAAGCTCATTCCACAGTATTTTGTCCGCACCTCATTCGGACGTTGCAAAGTGTGTTTATGAGATGTGTAGAAATACTTGATAAATAGTCGTACCTAAGTTAAGAATAGTTATCAATAATATAATTTTGTTACAATAGGACTGACATGTCTTACGTCAAAGTCCTGTAAATAAGATAAGATAAAAATAAATACTCTTTATTGTATACCAAACATAGAAAATATGCAGAGGATACGTAGATGACAAAATATTGTACAATGGGCGGCCTTATCGCGGTCTGGGATCTCTTCCAGACAACCAGTATATGGACTGAATTGCAAGAATAGGTAGCTTGTGGTGTACACTAAGTTATTAGCACTTAATATGCTGATGTAAATAACAGAAGTGAAGGAAAATGTACTAAATTCAATAAATAAATACCTACATACACACATATATATACATATACACATATATATATATACATACATATATACATATATATATATACACATATACATATATATACACATATATACACACATACATACATACATACACACACACACACACACATACATACACATACATGCCTACATACTTACATTAAAATGAAAAACAAAATCTAAATTACAAATACTGTTATAAAGTATATACATCAAATACTATATACACATACCAAACCACATACATACATAACTATATATATAATTATATACAATACCTACATATATACATTTCCATGTACAACATACAAATACATACTGCGTGCAAATTTACATAGCCTAATTGCAAAAAAGCGGTCATAATATTAAGTAGTGCTCTTTTACCAGTCTCTGAAATGTGGAAAGCGATTGTGCTCGTCTTATATTTACAGGCAACGCGTTCCACAGTCGTGCAGCTTGTATTGTGAAGGATTTCTCATAGAAGCTTGTAGAATGCGTCGCTATTGCCAGGGTTAGATTTTCCGTGGATCTCAAGTGTCTACTGTTCTTGTCTCGCAAAAATTGAAAACGCTTTTTTAGATAGAGAGGAGTAGCCAGGTTAAACAAAATATTAAAAAGGAGAGCGAGTATATGAGTATTCCGGCGAAGGCGGATCGGTAACCACTTGAGTTTTTTAAGAAATTCGGATACATGATCATATTTGCGCAAGCCAAAAATGAATCGTATACAGAAGTTTTGGAGTCGCTCAAGTTTATCAAGTTGGTCCTCATTAAGATCTAGGTAGCTGACATCGGCATAGTCCAGAATAGGGAGGAGTATGGATTGCGCTAGCGCAATTTTAGTTTCGGTTGGCAAGAAATTACGTAATCTCCTCAGAGAACTACCGGCGGCTGAATGTTCTGATGAGCTCTTCCAACTGGTCCCGCCCTCTCCTTTCCTACATAGGACAACACGAGCAGGGCTTAGATGTCACCCGTATACGGTGCAGAATATTCCTTCAAGAACCAAGCGGTTTGGTGATTAAGACCTGGAACTCCTTGCCAGCTCACGTGTTTCCTTCTTCCTACAGTCCCGGGTCCTTTAAGCGGGGCGTGAAAAAGCATCTGTTGAGGCCGTCAAGCTGAGTGCCACCATTGTTAACATGGTACGTGTTTGTAATGGTGACCCTCTTTTCTGAGACTTTGCCTTCAGCTTACCATCAGGCGAGGTGAAGTAAAAATGACGTATCCTACATAAAAAAAAAAATATTTTGCGGCTGATGTTTTGCACCTGTTTTGACCATAACATGGTTTTGTCAAATATGCCCAAGTTCTTGACTGTATCGCTTATGGGGATGATAGTACCTTCAAAGTGAATTTTGGGTAGTGCCGACCAGTCAACTTTTGGTAGAAGTCTTGAGCTGCCAATTATGGTCGCCTGCGTCTTACCGGGATTAATCTTTAGGCCATACATAGCAGTCCAAGTACTAAGATAGGCCAGATCGGCGTTAATAGTGGCAATACCTTGAGACAGTCCGTCCACATTTGTCTGGCAGTAGATTTGTAAATCATCTGCATAGAGGTGGTAGGAAGAGAGAAGTTGATTTGAAATAGTGTTAATAAATAATGAAAGGAGCAAGGGAGATAAAACGCCACCCTGCGGTACACCCGTAGCGGTGTCAGACCATGATGAATAGTTATCATCCAGTCGGACCCTCTGCCGGCGACCAGACAGGTGACTGCGAAAAAAGTCAAAAGCCGATGGAGATATGTTGAGAGAGCTTAAAATGGCTAGGAGAACGTCGAAATCCACAGTGTTGAAAGCGTTGCTAAAGTCAAGTAGACAGAGTATTGTGAGATTTCCATTCTCCATACCGAGCCTTATGTCGTCAGTAATGTTGACAAGTGAGGTTGTGGTGCTATGCCCCGGACGGAACCCGGATTGAAATGGGTTCAGTAGACTGTGTTCACGAATGAATGCACTAAGTTGGTTTTGGATGAGGCGTTCGAGGACTTTAGATAAAAAAGGTAGGAAAAAACGAAAAGAAATTTAAATTGAAGAAGGATAAAATAGACTTTGAAGTCTATTTTATCCTTCTTCAATTCAAATTTCTTCATTAATGCATTTGAGTATCAAGAGAAACTTGCATAGCATGACACCTGCTCCAATTAGGTAAGTACGGTTTGTGAATACGAATGAAAAACTAGTGAGTGAAAAATAAAAATATAATAACAGAGATGAACGCATTTACTTTTCATAGCTAGACTAGTTCGTAGTCTTAGAAGGATTTTATTCGTAGCCATTCAGTTGTAACGATGTCTTGACACTGCGGGGTTTAGTACTTCTAGGTCCTCTGAGACAGTTTAATCAAATCTTCTTTCAGATTGCTCTGAAAAGTGTTGGAATATTTTTTTTTGTAAAGTCCTTCGCTATTAAGGGTTTGTTCGCATTTTTTTCAGTGATAAGAAAATATTTTGAAGAACAAGTATGCGGAATAATATCGCCATGAATGAAAAGCGGTTCAAGTGAAGTATGAATCTATCAGATACTCAGTATAAATTACTAGCAGCGATGTGTATGAAATAGCTGTTAATTTTCAAATCAAATCAATCGTTTATTTGCTTCGATTCTGGAAGTACCTACCTATGTTACATACATCGAAAAACATCTACGATTGCAGAGGATTTCGTGGCGATACTAAGATTGATACTCTTGTGATATGTAATGCCCAGTATAGATGCTTTAGTGACATGACTAAAACATGCAATAATAATGAAAACACAGTGCAATGCAATAACCACTTACAAATGGACACAACATGTACAAACTTTATATATACCTAAGTAACAACAATTTATACGCTCCGTAGTGAAGTGGTGACTGATAGATGAGTATGTAATGTAATAGTGATGATCAGTGGAATCTACACTGTCACGTACACATGCAATTTATTTATAATATTAATATTAATAGTAGACAAATGAAGAAGAATAAGAAGAATAGCCCGACTAATCAAGATCAGGCAATGAGTAAAGAATCGATTTCAGTTTGTTGAGTGAATCACAGTGAATGTCAATTTGATCGCTGCAACTATTAATAACTTTGGACAACCTCGCGCAAGGGGAGTTAGCACCGAAAACTGTCCTTCGCAACGGTGGGCATAGTGGTGTAATAGCTCTGCGCGGGAGCCTTGCCGGGACTCTAAATCTGAACAGTGCCAAGAGCGGTGATGAATTAATTTTATGATGTAAAATTTTAAGGGCAAACATTGCGTCAATAAAGTTTCTTCTAAAAGCAAGGGATTTAAGTTTAAAATACGTTAATCTATGTCTATAAGAGTAAACTTTTTTGGATATTCCATTATAAAATGCAAGATGCCAAGCAAACCGCTTTTGGACTCGTTCAATACGCAAGGAATGTGTTGCGTAGTGCGGCCGCCAGACCACACTGCAATATTCCAAGTTGCTCCTAACTAGACTGTTATAAAGAATCATTTTAATTTTATTACCACGGAATGCCCCACAGGTTCTCAAAACAAAACCTAACATCTTAGAGGCTTTTTTTATAATGTGATCCATGTGGGGCATGAAAGTTAACTTCCTATCAAATATCACCCCAAGATCTCTAATTGTGTCAGATTCACTAATTTTGGCTTCATTTGTAAAGTATTCGGAACAAATAGGACATATTTTTCTTGTAAATTTCATATGATGACATTTGTTAGTGTTTAGTAGCATTCTATTATTTTCGCACCAATGTACAAGGCTGTTGAGATCGCTTTGAATAAGCTTAACATCATCCTTCGATTTAATTATTCTTAGAAATTTGAGATCATCTGCATACAAAAATACTTCATAGTATCGAAAACAATTTGGAATATCATTAATAAAAAAATTAAACAATATAGGCCCTAGATGTGATCCCTTTGGCACGCCGGATGAGATATGCTGTAAGTTTGATCGGTAACCATTAACGACAACAAAAAAAAGCCTTTCTGACAAGTACGAAGTCAACCACCGCAGCAAAGACCCACAGATGCCATATGCTTGTAATTTGTCAATTAATATTTTATGTGAAACCTTGTCAAATGCTTTGCTAAAATCGGTGTAAATTACATCAACTTGGTGACCAGCATCAATTGCGTTAGCTAATTGCTCAGTAAATGGGACCAAGTTAGTAAGGGTGGATCGATTTGCCACAAAGCCATGTTGGTAATCACTTACGTATAACTTCAAATGGTTCTGCATATATGGACATACTAGTGCTTCAAAAATTTTAGCAAAAGATGACAAAATTGATATAGGTCTGTAATTTGAAATTAAGTCATTGTCATCAGATTTATGAATTGGGACCACTTTTGCAATTTTCCATTTAGAGGGAAATACGCCAGTCTGAAGCGAGTGGTTATAAATATGCATAAGCGGAAATACCAACACTGACGAGCATGCTACAATCAATACTGGTGGGATACCATCAGGTCCCGCACCTCTGTGTATATCTAAAGCTTGTAATTTTTTCAACAATCATTCGTGGCTAATAATTGGGTTCGTAATAGACAAGCTGTGTTTTTCTAAGGGTAGAATATACTCAGAACTATATGTATTATCTACAGGTTGCTCGAGGTTATAGACTGATGTAAAATAGTTGGCAAACATTTGACAAATCACGGTACCCTCTGCGGTGGCTGTTGAGCCATCAGACATTGACCTAGGATATACACTAGAACCTCCTCGCTTAGCCTTCACATAAGACCAGAAAAGCTTCGGACTCTTAATAATTACCTCTTCCATGCATTTTGTATAATTGTTAAAGCATTCCGTAGACATTCGATCACAACATTTTCCAATATATCTTAATTCTATTTCATCCAACGGGTTATTGTATTTTTTAACTCGTTTCCTAAGTTTATGTTTTTTGTTAAGTAGCTTTATTAATTTTCGGCTGAACCAAGGTGGGTATTTACTGCTTTTTGTTACATGCATTGGAATGTAATTGTCAATAGCGTCATTAAGAACGCTGTAGAAGATCTCAAGCATTTCATTTACATCGCTATGCCCAGTAAACAATTCATCCCAATTAATATCTTTTAAACAATCACACAATGATGAGTAGTCGCCTTTATAGAAATTTGGTCTTTTTTGAACTTTATTATACGGAAGCCTAGTATCAGCCTGAAAATTTATAACAATATCTAAGGGTGGATGCAGATTACTTACTTTACTAATAGGATACACACAAGTACCAACTTTAGAGCACGAGACAGTGGAGAGTACAAGATCAAGTATTCTTCCCATCGATTTTTTTTCAAAATTGAACTGATTTAACTTATTTATATAAGTAAAATCAAGCAACGTTATACTTGTGCCGGAAATATCTGAATTACCATTGACTTCCTTTGCTCTATGCCAGTCGATATCACTTCTATTAAAGTCACCCACAATACATATTTCACTGTTGTGACTTTGCTCAAGCACCAAGTTGCACCTGCTAAAGTACCCCTCCAGTACAGATCGTAGTACTGGTGGAGGAAAATAGACAGCACAAATAACAATTCTCCGAACCGAAACTCCCCGTGCGCCCGGAAAGTCATTGGTTACCCATACATCCTCACTGTCACTTTCCCATTGTACAATACGTTTGGCTTTCAGACATTTTTTTATTGCAAATAGTACTCCACCACCTTCAACTTTATGCCGTTGTTGGCCAGACGTTATCCTATCTCTTCTATAGACTGTGTATCGATCATCA
The DNA here is from genome assembly GCA_949126895.1 of Eilema caniola. NCBI lineage: Eukaryota > Metazoa > Arthropoda > Insecta > Lepidoptera > Erebidae > Eilema > Eilema caniola. The sequence goes on from OX421467.1 coordinate 6,301,034, forward strand.
ATCAGTTCACTGCTAAATACAGAGTCATTCAACCAAGTCTCTGTTATGATTATAATATCAAAATTATTACTACAAACATTGCGGTAGAAAGATTGGGTTTTAGTTCGCAACCCTCCACAATTTTGGTAGTAGATATTTAAAGAACTGAATTTAAATTATGTATATTATGAAGACAATACGGAATTTTTAAAATAAATATATATAAGAAATAAAAAACTATAATATAATTTACAATAACTTATCTATAGTATCCCGACTTTTTATGATTATTACATCGGAATTATCATTCTTTTTAACAAATATCCTCCCATTTCTAACCCAAACATATTTATAATTCATCTCTTTAGCTTTAAGTCTAGTCGCGGCATGTAATTCCTTGTTGGTTGGAGATAGGTGTTCCAAGACGTATACCGGGGTTTTCTGACCGGCTATTCCAAAATCCTCGCTGCACAGTTTCTTTTCGGGATTCTTTTTGTTATATGTAATCACAGCAGCCAGCACTTGATCGCGAACACGCGGGGAGGAAAATTGCACTACAATGGATCTAGGGCGCTTGCTACTACTATTAATTAGAGCTATACGAGTGTAGTGCAATATGTCGCTGTCCTTTAGCTTACACCCTACCACAGACCCCAACTGCATAATAACACTCAGTAAGTTCTCATTTTTGTTTTCTGGTAGACATTGCAGTTCCAGGTTACAAGAGCGCGCATGTTGATCCAAGTAATTTAATCTGTACGTTAAGTCAGCTACAGAGGCTTCCAATCTAGCATTCTCCTTCTTTAGATTTAAAACGGTATTACTAGTTGAAGTTTGTGCAGATTGCAGTTTATCGAACTCGATTGTATGGAAACTTAATGATGATTTTAGTTCTTCAACATCCTTTTTTATGGGTTCCAACTGTTTGTTTATTGTGTTAACAAGCGTGGTATTCATCTGCTGAAGCATCGCGGCCAGTTCCATCTTGATTACATCTTGGACAATAGAACGCACATCATCGACAGTGGCGGCTGCTGCACCCGGGGGGGAGTTTAACGCCGGTCTCTTGCTACCTCTGATAGTGGATACGTTTCGCACGGGAGTGTTGTCTTTTTTTGCATCTTTAGGTTTCATGTTCTTGCAGTTAGGACATTTCCATATCTTATAGGTGTCGGACTCCTTTGATATCTCCGATATAGATAAGCATAGGAAATGATACGAAACATTGCATAGCACACAGTTAATAAAATTCTCATGTTCATCCGTGTTGATCTTTGCACAACACCCCCAAGAAATTGTAGTTGAACTCATCATAAAATGTACGCGTGGACAGAAAGATTATAATTCAATTCTATTGCAACCAGTTTCTGTTGTTATGATCGAGGTCGAGCTCGCGCTCGCGAGAAGAACGTCGTAAGCGCCGTGCAAGACGCGTCGCTTGCGCGTTTACTCGAAATAGTCACTTTTCACTTAGTGTCGGTGTTTAGTTTTTTTTATACCGATAGTTGAAAATCACAAATATTCATTAATAATTGTTTTATTTGGGTCACTCACTACACAATTCAACTATAGACACTGTTAGCTAATATTTTATCAACAAGTTAGATGTAAACAATTCGTAAAAGCACAACAAACTGAATTAAACTTTGAGGAGCGAAATAAAGTGATGTCAACTGTGAGGTAGGCGGTAGTGAAAATACCGTGGCCTATGGACGTTTGCAACACCAGAGGCATCACAATCGTGCTACCGACCCTGTAGATACCTTCTAATACCCTTCTTGAAAAACCCCATATAGTAGTCGCTTGGGAAAACCACGGCAGGAAGTTCATTCCACAACCTGAGCGTGCGTGGGATGAAGTTCCTTTCAAAACGCACGGTGCGCACCATTTCCAGTCGCAGTGTGTGAGGATGAATTCCCTGCCTATGGCGAGTGGTGCAATGATAGAATGCAGCTGATGCCAAACAATTCATCTGAGCACAAACCATTGTATAGGCGGTAGAACACACACAGCGAGGCAAAGTCCCTTCTGAGGCTGAGAGGTTCCACATCGCCTGTGAGTATGGGATTGTCGACGAGCCGCAACGCCGTATCAAAACGATATTAGACGGAGCGTTATATATGTCTGCCTTACCCCAAGTGGCGAGAGAAATGAGGACTTGGTGAGCACGGATTGGTTTTATACGGGGCGTAAGGGGAATGCTCCCGAAGCCGAAGGCCCCTGGAAGTACTCCGGGTACAGTAGGGTACATATTGGCATAACTTTTTTTTCGATTTGATGTTTTTTTTTTATATTTCTTTTAACATGTTTTTTTTCCGTTTAATTTACATTATTTATTTTCCATCGTATTAGGAAAGATCTATGAAAAGACAATTTAATAAAAAAAATATTAATTCAGAAAAAACTGCTTTTCTTGTAGTGATGTTTTTTTTTAAGAAATTGTCGTTTCATTGTGCTTTAGTAATATAATGGAGAATAAATTAAGCTGAAAAAAAAATGAAAAAGTAAAAATCAAGGGGCCTTCGGCTTCGGGAGCGTTCCCCTTACATCCGGTATATTATATGATTGCTGAATTTTGGCTTCGCCACTATCGTAGAATCCCATACTTTCCTCAAAAGACACCTCAAAAGTACATTATGTGACCTGATTGGGGTCAAGATATATGCCGGTAACTATATTTACATTGATACCACTCACTTTGTCTACAAGTATAAGAGTGAGGGACTGTCTATGTGTGAATATCTGTTTCAATAGTACCTACTCTTTAAAGAGTATACTTATGGTTTTTTTTGTAGCCGGAAGGGGAAGGGGGGGTTATGTCGGACTCGGACCGACTGTAGTACATCGGCCCACAGACGGCGTGCGGTTTAGTCGGTTCGAGTCCGACATAACCTCCCGGGGTACCCGTGGGGATCTCCCGCACGTAAAAAAAAACCATAAGTATAGTAAATTTACTTACAGGAAGTCTAAAACATTTTAACAATATAATATACGTTATACGTAATGTAATATACGTTATACGTAATGTAATATACGTATATAGCCTGGTTGGCATGGATAATGGACTGCTGAGACGAGGTCTCGGGTTTGATCCCAAGTTTTACCATGGCACACACCAATGACTCTTCGATGCTTTTCGAAGTTACGAGTATGTGTTTATTTATCGCAGGTTTATACGTGCCCGGTTAATGGCAATAGGCTCGCCACCTATTACATTGGGACCTAAACATAAACTGGCGAAATGTGGGTGCTAGCGCCTCTGCCTACCCCTTCGGGGATACAGGCGTGAGTTTATGTTATGTTATGTATTTCACAATAAAACACAAACATCTCACAGGCCTGTTACCAAGTTACTACAAGACCAAAAATGTCAGTTGACATTTGACGAAAATGAATTACCCAGAAACGCAATTTACGCGAAAAATTGCTCATGAAATGTCTTTTAGATTAGGTGGTACTTTTAATAATGTAGTTAATGTTTTTGAACTCAGTTATCAGACTTTTAGGAGTAATTTGAATTAGCAGTAACAAATATTCACTTTGCTCTAGATTTATGGTCTTAGGAGTTTAGGTGGATTAGTGATGCACTTTCAACTATGCGAAATCCTAAAATTTGGAAGTATTTCAAGTGGCTTCGTGGGGTACAGGAGTTGTACCGCGTTTGTACATCTTCTACTATATAAAATTCTCATGTCACAATGTTCGTTCCCATACTCCTCCAAATTGTCCTCGTCCTCCTCCTTGATTCTTTAATTCTTTGACTACTGGACCTATTTTCATGAAATTTTATGTTCATATCAGGGAGGTCTGAAAATCCGCTACTGTCTATTTTTCATACCCCGATCCGCGATAACCGACGTCCACGCGGGCGGAGCCGCAGGCAACAGCTAGTGAAATAGTAAAAGTACATATTTTGAATTCGATTTTATCAAAAAAATTAATATTGTCCTTCCTGTATTCCTTCTACGTAACTTTGTAGAATGCATACGGAATTCGAAAGGGTTTATTGTGTCGATAAAATAAATTACGATTGGTATCACATTTAAAAATAAAAAGCTAATATGTTTCATACGTTTATTTTTATATTCTCCTTGTTCAGATATATTGCAACATCTGAGTAGCTATTGGCGATGTGGGCTATTATATAGCCATTACAGTTTTTTTTATATTTATAAAAACACGGAATTAAAGAATACAACAAATTAAAATGATTGTATGGTTCTTATTCAATCACACTCAACGGCCTGAACAGCCTTTTTAGACAAGTTGGCAATTCGTTGGCGGGCGTTTGATGGAATAGAATGACAGAATACATTCGTCATTTTATTCCATCGAACGCCGGGCTAACGAATTGCCACTTGTCTAGAGGGGCGCATCAGAATAAAATTTGATACGGTGATAAATTATCATCCGGAATATATTGCAGTAACAGAATCGGTACTTAGGAGCAGTATTCTATAGGTACAGTTCGTGAATCATAAATTGAAATATTTATTAAATAACCATGAACGAACACCATCAGTCAATAGCTACAGGATACACATAACATTTACAATACACATAGAACACAAAATGACTAGAGTTCGACTCTATGTAATCTAGTTTGGCACCTTACATTATGGCCCGTATACATTTTTGGCCCAAAACATACAAGCATGGGCCATACTTTACACATAATTATACTTACATAAGGTTGGTTCAACGTGTACGGGGCCTTCTAAATATCAAAAATGTTTTCAACGATAAACAGATACAGAAGTTGGAAAAGCGCCTATTTAAATAACAAACAGCCTCTGTGGTGTGGCGGTAGTGAACGCAGCTGCTTCGCAGAAGGCGCAGGTTCGATCCCCGCTCAGCGCAAATATTTGTATAATAATATAATATACAAGAATTCCAAAAAAAATATTTCCGTGGTCAGTATCGTTAATATAACATACTCCAAGTATTTTTTTTTTAATATCTCCAATGTACAGACACGACTACTTTACAATTATATAATAGTATAGATTATTTATGAATATGTGTATTTGCATTGGTCTGGATATTTCTTTGTTTCATATGTATGTTTTTACAAAAAAAGTTATCTAAATATGTTTATCCGCATTCTAGATTCCATAACACAAGCTAGTTAAGCTATGCTTCTCTGCCACTCTAGACAAGTGGCAATTCGCTTGCCAGCGTTTGATGGAATATAATGACGAATGTACAGGATTTGACGTTTATGACATGCGTTAACGACTGTCACAAACGTCAAATCCAATACATTCGTGATTCTATTCTATCAGCTAGCGAATTGCCACTTGTCTAGAGGAGCTGGATCTAAATAGCGTTGTGCTTTTCATGATTATTTTGTTATTATTCAGCAGAATAATAAACATAGGTAAACATTATTATATAATTCATTACATATAATATCGTACGAATATCATTATCAACGCAAGATCTAAAAAAATAACTTACAGGGGTCTCTTTCACTGAAATAACATATTTTTAAAACCCTCATTAAAATAAAAAAAAAACGTCTAACATAATCGTGGAGTTCATGTTTGTATAGAATTATATTTCTTCACAGTATTAATATTTTATATTATATTATTATATATTAGGTACCCAAACTTAGTAAGAATTAGATGACTTTAGCTAAATCATATAATTCTTACTAAATTAGTGATTTAGAATTAGCGCTTTTCCTACTTCTGTAATAGTTAATTAATTTAACATCAATCTTATTTTATATGTACAAGGATGTTTGGTTCAAGAGATCTAAGTAGTCGTACAAAGTACACCAAAAAAGACGTTTCTTTTTTCTAAATAGTCCCTGTATTCTGTTTGCTACTTATTCTTTACAATAAAATACTTCAGAATGTATCACACCATGTATTACATGAAGCTCAAGCAATTAATACATGATGAATTTTTAAGCATCATGAACTTAGTGAATAATTGAAAATAATTTTTTTAATATTTTTCATATTAAGCATCTTACAGGTGAGAACATAAAAAAGTACTATTTTAGCAGAGTAAGAGCGTTTTCACACTCATCCGATATCCGACATCCGATATCCGACATCCGATATCCGACATCCGATATCCGACATCCGATATCCGACATCCGATATCCGATATCCGACATCCGATATCCGATATCGGAGGAAGTCAAATGTATGAGATATGTATCTTTCTTTCACATTGTCCGGCCCGATATCGGTTATCGGAGCCAAAACAGTGGTGTTGGCTCCGATAACCAATAATATATATAATACAATATACATAATAATAATATCTCATACATTTGACTTCCTACGATATCGGATGTCGGATATCGGATATCGGATGTCGGATGTCGGATATCGGATGTCGGATGTCGGATATCGGATGAGTGTGAAAACGCTCTAAGCCTTAAATAGTAAGTGTTCAACGACATAATAATACTGATTGAATAATTTTTTACAAATTTAATTAACTAAATTCTATTTTTAAGGGTGAAGACCTAGTTTTTTAAGAACTGTAGTTTATTTTGCATGAATGTGTTGTTTCAACTATTTTAACAATAGTTCAAAATCAATTGTCCAATGATGTGAAAGAGTCAAACACAAGCAGTAAACAAATGAGTAATTGTAATTTTAAACAACTGTTAGTAAATTCGAGGCATACATCACAGTTAATGTATTCTATGAATTCGCAATTACGTTCAAATTAATTAGCTTGTGTAAGCTTTAATGAATTGCTGAAAGCAAAATCAACCTTTAAAAATGCTTTGTTTTAAATTTATAGTTAATAGGGTAGGTTATTTCTAATTCTTATATGGGTTACTTTTTACTTTTTCTTCGTCAATAAACTTTTTTGAGTTTCACGCATAATTAAGTCCTTTTACATGTTCTGTATTTAAAACAATTAATAAGTGATGTTGCGTTCTTTCAAAACATTAAAAAAATTGTGTTCTTACAAATATTTTTTCATTATTTTCCCAAACATTAACATCTTTATTGGATTCATTTTTATGTCATCTAAATTTAGAAGTAATAAGTACACACCTATTAAAATTACACAGTATACCATACATACATGCTTATAAAATTATACACCTAGAATCAAATATTTATATTAAAGTCGGGGTCTTATTTGACTATGAAACACAGTTTGTTGTTGGTAGGGGGCTCTAGTTATGATTAAGCCCATTGACCAGAATTAAACAGTCGATATCTATGGTGATCTTCGTGACAATACATTTTTGTCGCAATATAATATTGAAATTATAATTATTGACGTGCAAAAACAGTTCTTTTCTATAGTGATACCGGATGATAATATAGGATCACAATTATTTATTGTTTGTTTAATTCTAATATATAATATGACTTGAGCCAATGATTACGTAAAGTGTACACTACAAGAAGGTATCCTCTCGTCTTCTTTGAGCAGGATGACAGTTGTTGTTCATTGGCTGATCCGGGAGATGAAGACGAACCTTTTTAGAGTTAGTGCTATTGTTATGCTGCACTCTTTGCGTCGGGAATTTTATGCTGTCGTCCTTTACCTTAATTGAGGAAGAAAATTAGTAATTTTATTTACATACACTGTATTCGTGAAGAAACTCTAGAAACAAAAAGAATAGCAAGTACCTAAATAACATTTGAACGAAAACTCCAAAATTGTCCCAATATGCTTCGAAAATTGACATAGGAAATGAAGGAACTTTTTCAGAAAGTCTGTTAGAGTAACTTTGTTCCGATAAATAATTTTGAATAATTGAGGGAAAACTTTTATCAAAGTCAAAGTGGAGCAGCGGAATTGATAGATACCCTAATTATTCAGGTAGATGACCTCAGTAGGGTCAAAGATGGTAATTAAATCCTGAAAAGGGTATTGTTTGATGACAATGAATAAGGATTGGAGATAAGTGACTTTCCAAGTTCTATTGTTAGGGAAACTATAAAAAAGTTTTCAGTAAAATTAAGTTCTCACGGAAATTAAACTGTTTGAAGTTATTTTCACCACATAATGGTATCAAAATGTATGAGAAATTTTAAATTCACAAAACTTGGCTCAAAACTCTCATCAATAATAAATATGGGGCTATATTTGTTCCAGTTTCCAAAGTTTTACTTACTATTATGCAAATAGTACGGGGAATTTGGTTTTTTCCAAATACTTTAAGAGGGTTTATTCAGTAATTATTTTTTTATTGTACGTATTACTTCTGCTATATCTGGTTCAAAATAGAGAGAGAAATCGGTTCAATACAGTTTAAAAATAAAATTTATCCATTGCTTTATACCATACTTACTTTAATAGTAAGTTCGTGTCTTGTGCGCCTATGCGATGATGTCAGCAATTCCGTGTGTGCCCGAGATTCGTTCCCTGGAGGACTGTCACTCGCTCTCACCCAGCACCACAGCCATTTGTATGGGGGAATGTTCCTGTTGTAGAAAACGTTTTGTTAATCAATACCGTATGTTACTCTATTAATAAAGGACTTAAAGTTACTTGGAAAGTTAGTAAGTGTAGTTAACAGGGCTGTTTATCTGTGGATATTTTGCGCACAAACACGGGTACATCTTCTAATATATAAAATTCTCGTCTCACAGTTTTCGTTGCCAAACTCCTCCGAAACGGCTCGACCGATTCTCATGAAATTTTGTGGGCATATCGGGTAGGTCTGAGAATCGGCCAGCATCTATTTTTCATACCCCGATTCGCGATAACCGACATCCATGCGGGCGGAGCCGCGGGCGACAGCTAGTAACTTATAAAAACTGATTGCTACCTACGGATCAATTAGCACAGAACTCTTTGACGTGGAACATTTCTACTTTTTATAATAAGAGTCTAGAACAGACATTAGAACAGCAGAAGTTAAAGAAACGTTTATAATCTGGCTTTGATTTTTTTCTAAATATTATTGAAGCTTCACTAGTTTTCTATGTGGTTTTAAAAGAATGAAAAGCAATAAAAAATGAATTCCAACTATTTAATCTGCTAACAGAAAACTTAAGAAACTTTGCTGATTCAGAATAGTTATTTCGAATGACAACAAACTTTACTTTTACTAAACATTTAAATAGTAATTACCTTTATAGTGATTGGTTTGAGTTCTTAATTGATTAAAAATAATTTAACATTAATAAACAGATATAACATTTATAAATAGATAGATAACAAGCGGCCACGTTTTGCCCGGCAGAGTAGAATTTGGCCCACTCCATCTTTTGACATGCGGTGTCGTATAAGGCGACTAAGAGTAAGGGCTTCTTCTTCATCTCCGCGTTAATGCCAGTCGCATCTAAAGCTTGGAGTCTGGGCTCCGCTTCACCAGTCTAAGTGCGAATTCGTCTAAACTTCGATATTTTCCGTGAAGCGACTGCCTTCTGACCTCCACAACCCAAAGGCGAAATCGAAGCTGCAAGACTAGTTGATGGATTTTTTAGGGCTGCAAGTACTCGTAACGACTACCATAGATGTTCGTATAGCAACCAGGATCGATGGTTTAACGTGCACTTCGAGGCACGACCAGACCAATGAAAATACCCATATTCATGCATAAAAGTATTTTACCGTCTCTACCATGGTGAATGTTCTGATGAGCTATTCCAATTGGTCCCACCCTCTCCTTTCCTATACAGGCGGTTTAGTATTCCAAGCGGTTCGATGACTCTCTCCTTTGTCGCACCATTAAGACCTGGAATTCCTTGCCAGCCTACGTGTTTCCCTCTTCCTACAGTCCCGGGTCCTTTAAGCGGGGCGTGAAAAAGCATCTGATGAGGCCGTCAAGCTGAGTGCCGCCATTGTTAACATGGCACGTGTATATAATGGTGACCCTCATTCCTGAGACTTTCCCTTCAGCTCACCATCAGGCGAGATAAAGTCAAATTGACGTGTCCTATATTTAAAAAAAAATGCAATGAGCGGGGATCGAACCCGCGCCTCCTGCGTTGCGGCCGCGTTCACAATGGCTACACCACAGAGGCTGGAGCTATTTAACATTATACAGCCCAGACGCAGCCTCAGATGCATTGCTCGAGTCAAAAATAGTGCCCGGGATATGGCAATAGGGTCATCACTTATTAAGTGGGACCGAATACAATGATTGGTGAAATTCACCTGTGCCTAAGCCTAGGGGATAAAGACGTGATTACATGTATATATGTAAAAAATAAAACGTTCTATTAATAAGTACTCATAAAATCATGCTTATACGTGCAAAGTCACTTAATTTATTTAGTGTTTTGTCATGGAAGCGACATCCATCTAATCTCTAAACTCCGAGAAGAAAACCTGCGCCAAAGCCTGGTCCGTTAATCAGCACGTGTGTTGTCTTACAGGTGAGGTTGTCTCTTATATTTTTTATACAACTGAGGTGGCAGACTAGCACACGGCCCACCTGATGGTAAGTGGTTACCATGGCATATGGACGTGTGCAACACCAGGGCAGTCACACTCGTGCTGCGGCAGAGTTTATCACTAAAATTTTGTGTTTACCTATCCCTTGTAAATATATCGCTTACGCTTTCGGTGTAAGTTAGACCACCGCCCATGAACCATTCTAGGAGCAACAGATAGTTACTTAAAAGCCAGTAAATAGACCAAGTTTACGATCTAAAAAGCATAAAGCGTTTAGTATTTAAGTGCACTTTAACGTCAGTACATTTGCCGTTGATCCCTCGCTTGATGCCCTCGTTAGTGGCTTAAAAGCCATATTGTTCAATTTCTTGTGAAATTTACAGTATTAAATGCTTTTCTTGTTAAATTTTATGTTTTTTGGTGAGAGGAAAATATGAGTGCATTAGCATTTAGTCTTGTGTTTTAAGAACAAATTCACTTATTTAAAATTACTTTTTCAACACTTTTGCTCATAAAGAGGCTACAATTTTACAGCAAATAGCCATATAATGAATGACACCTGTAATCAAATTCTGAATTTTTTATTATATACACAAATGAGTTATAGATTTATTTTAATGCTTATTGATTGGGTTGCTTTTTTCTTAAAAAAGCTTCGGTATTTAAAAAGACGTGTTCAATGGTACAGATAAATGAATATACCTACCTATTACTTGCTCATTTTATACAAATTTGTATTTAAATCGATGATTTCACCTTGTACGTGTTCCAACAAAATTTTCACTCAATTAACTAATAACTTTTGTTTTCTCTGTAAAAACTTTAAATTCCCCTTTTAATCCGCCTCAAATAAAAAAGTAACCACTTTAAGTCTATAACCGATCGAGATGCGCGCCGATCAAAAACAAATTAATTTATCCCGCTCGTTTTCACTTTTGAATTTATAGTTATCTATACATTAAATTGTCTACAAGTACTAGTTATGAAGAAAATGAAAAATAATTATGGAAGCTTACCACCTGAAAACTGCAATGGTAAATGTTTATATTAGTATTATTTTATTTACAAGGGTGTTGAAAGACATCGTATGATAGCGTTCTCGGCTCCCTTAAGACCTTCACCTAACGGCTCAGGTCTCAATGGTGCCTCAATGGTAATCACCAATTTTACACATTTATAACATCATGTAGTATTACTTTTACACAGATATATATTTTTCACGTTTGTCTATCCTAATTGTTTGTATGTAGCTATCTCATGTGGCTACATACAAAATAGTTTTTTTTACTAGCGGGCAATCCCCACGGGACAATCCGGAGCTGGAGAGGAAGGTTATGTCGGACTCGAACCAACTGAACCGCACGCTGTCTGTGGGTCGTAGTGCTAGGCCAAAGGCGAGGTTGTCATGCGACATATCCCTCGCACCCCGGCTGACCCAGGGCCGTCCCTCTCGGTCTGGCCCTACTCAGGAGGGGGGACCACGCGGTCCCCGACTCGTCCTCGGTGTGGGGTTGCGCGCATTGTCCTACGATGCGCGTCGCCGCCGTGGCCTGCTTCTGCTAGGGTGATGGGTGGCTCCACCCGTCACCCTCAGGCCCGCGCTCATGGGGGGTGGAGGTCGGTCTGCGTCCTCTGACGTCCGAGCCGCCTACGAGCGCGGGCAGCGATGTCAGCGAATCTCTCTTGCTCATCGCGCCGCGCCCGCTTTGCTGTCTCCTTTACGAGCATGACCTGACCGCGCAGCGGACCATCGCCGGATGGAGAGCGTGAGCACTCTCACCCCCAGGGACGGCACAAGCTCCCGCCTCGGCGTCTCAAACGCCGGGCACTCGGTGAGCGTGTGCAGCCCCAAGTCCACGCTCGCGTCACAGTGATGGCACTCGGGCGTTGGCTCTATGCCCATCAGATGCAGATACCGGCCGAAGCTACCGTGTCCGGTGATAATCTGCGTCTGACGGTACGAGAGGCTACGGTCTAGCCACTCCCCACATTCAAAATAGATTAGGCTATGTCCTAAAAGTTCACCAGTATTTAGTCATATACCATAATCATGAGAGAGAGAAATACAGAGATGTGGCATGGTTCTTGTATTCTACGAGTGTAATTTAAAAAGCTTGTAATATTACAGTCATTATAATTATTTAATTGCGCAACATTCGAAAGACAAATACTATGTAAAGAAATTAAATGACTAGCCACAAAACAAAGCCATTAAAAATCCATTTGAAAAAAGTAAATACACTTTGTTTTTGCTTGCTCAGTTTCAAGCAAAGCTCTTAATTTTGCGTACAAAATTTCGACGGTGACCTTTAGCGAATCGTTTGGGATTGGTGTTAGCCCGTTGGTAGACAACATCTAAACTAATGAGACTAAAGCATAAATAATTAACTTGAAATTATCGCTTAAGCTGAACAAACCGACCGTAACTTTGATTAAGTATGAACTAATTTTATTTGGATTGAACTTTTAAAGGTTAATTAATACAATCTCAGCGTTTTGTGACTTTGTTATCCTTTGTTAGTTAATGACGATTATTATTATGTTTAATGACCATAATACTATAAGTACTTAATTCTATCCAAGTTTTCCCACATTCTATACTTGTGTTAGCCATCGATGACTTCATATGAATGAATGATAATTTGATTATTCATATAACGATTTTTCAAACATTATGTACTTAAAATAATCAATATTGACCTATGTGTAAAGAATATATATTATACCCCAGAAATCAACTATTATGTAAAGATTGTAACATAATCTCTAACTTTTAGTTTCAAAAGATTAATATTCTTAAAACATGAAATTTACAACCATTGACTGACAGCATCTATTAATTCGTTCCATTTTCACTCCATCACATTCAAGACCAAGATTGTGGGTAATTGTTTACGTCTTCTTTAAGGATTAGGGATTGTTTGCTTAGTTCCTAGGAAGAAAAATTCCAATGTAATCAATGGTAGAAAGAAAGAAAGAAAGTTAAATCAATTCATTTTTGTGCAACACAAAATAAAGAATGCATGCATGAATTATTATGCTATTACATTTAGGTAGGAACATACTTCATATGTATGTTGCACCAAGAAAGGAGCCAGTTCAGCTTGATGCCGGGCACAAGTACCCGGCGCTGGTTTTCAGTTGGCTCCTAGAGGACATCTAATCCGTATAAACATACACTGGTATAAACACACTTAGACATTATTTAAAAAAAAGACGGGTTGCACTCTGGGAGTGCCGGCAGAAGTGAAAACATTTTCTTTCTTGCTTTCTTCCATATATATTTACATAGAAAAAGATAAAAAGAACATACCATACCATACCTATAAAATAGCGCCAATCATAGCTGTCAGAAGAAATTAATAAATTACAAAAAGAAAAATAATCACAAAAAGTAATAAATTACAAAAAGAAAAAATAATCACAAAAAGTAATAAATTATTAAAAGAAAAAATAATCACAAAAAGTGTCAGAACCCGGTACTATCTGAAACCATAAGGACTTAAAGTCGACTACGATGCTATTTATCGTATCTTGCAAAATAGTCAGTCTATAGCTAATGTTGTATGACGTCTGTCGTCGGTTACGGTCCAAAGGTCAAGCGATCCTGACGCAAGTTTAACACTTTTCACCCGTCCAACGCCGCTAAAGAAGTTTTCACTTCAAAAAAAGGTATATATAAATGGTTAATATGGTATAGTTTACTTTTTAATTAAGAATACTGAATATTCTTACATATGCACGAAACACCCATTTCACTTGCACTTTACCGGCTTAGATGCGTATGTGTGTAGTATGCTTAGTAGATATAGATTTGAGGACGCACATAGTGGTATCGCTCCTGTATATCGAAGTTCTGCCAAATCCGCAATTAGATTAGCAAAGTGGACCCCAGAATCTAAGTTCAAAAGCCTCGGATGCTGGGATTTACGCTAGGATGAAGAACATACTCACAGTTGTATCATTCCTGTACACTCAACTGTTTACCGTCATTCTTCCTATGACATATTTTCCTTTTATGTTTTGTAAATCTCAGTAACTATGATAATATTTTAGATTCCATGGCAGGAAATTTGTTGAACAAACCAATAATTATTTCGACAGTAAGACATTTTTATACATACATACATACATATAATCACGACTTTATCCCCGGAGGGTCAGGCAGGGATGAATTAACACTCACGTTTTACCAATCATTGTATTCAGTCCCACGTAATATAGGGAGAGCCTATTGCCGTATTCCGGGCACTATTGTTGACTCGAGCCATGAATTTGAGGCTGAGTCTGGGCTGTATATATATCTGTCTGATGTTAATCAGCCCTATCCCTTAGTCGTCTTGTACAACACCGCGTGGGAAGAGATCGGGTGGCCGAAATTTTACTCTGCCGGGAACCACGCGGAAGAAGACATTTTTATAGCTCAAAAATCTACATTACATCTAAAAGAAACCTCCGCTTGATATCTCTGCTAACGTGTAAATTATGCAACTTGCTTATTATTACCTCTTGTATCACAGTTTTTTATCACATACCATTTTTTACGCAAACATCTTGATATTAACAAGATTACTTAAATAAACCGCCATTTATATAAAGTATCCTATTTTATATAACGTGTTTTATATTTTTTCATATTACAATGGAGAGAAAATGTGCTTCAGTTTGTGCCGGGCTGTTAAATTTTATTGCATGAATCGCTGAAGCCTATTTATAGTAGGAGATCCCATTATGATATTCTCATCCAAAATTTGGAGCCCGGTTTTAAGGGCCCGGTGTTGTCAAATATTGTAAAAAAATTAAAAAGCACAAAAAAGTGAATATATATTACTACAATGGAACTGTCGCTAGCGATATGTATTTATTATCAGTCATAATATCCATACTAATATTATTAATGGGAAAGTGTGTGTGTCCGTTTGTCCGTCTTTCACGACTAAACCACTGAACCGATTTTGATGAAATTTGGTATAGGGGTAGATTAGAACTTAAGAAAGGACATAGGCTGTTCGGTTGCGATAACTGACATCCACGCGGGCGGAGCCGCGGACAAATGCAAGTTATATATATATTTGGTCATGGTAATCCAATAACAGAAGATTTTGTATACTGATGATTGATAGCACTTGGCCGTACTTTTTATTACACATATTGACAATACAACGTAGTATTTAAAACTTGAAATATTCAGAACCATCAATCGGTCGGATCGGTCAGGTTCTAATAAATTACCGTGAAAAAGGACAAGTGCATTGGCAATATTATATGCAAGAACTGAAGAGACACCCTCTCTACAAGTAGTGGGATCTTAGACTATTAGGTGTGTTCTACATGGACATTAAGGGAAGTGATTAATGATGAAGGGGACCATTTTAGGTATTGCGTTTGGATTTTTAATAAACGATGGGTTTATAAGGGTAGTATAAAAAAGAAACAATTTTTTTACGATTAACGTAACCCAAAATGTTTAACAAAATGTCGTTGTGTGTAAATCGCTAGCTGGAATCCCTGAATATCATTTTTGACATCACTGACGATTGATGAAATTTTAAAGCAATTATTGGTTTAACTTTTTCGATCTAAAGCTATTGAGCTTTCTAAGAGTAGTTCAGTTCAAGATAGTTATCCCAAGTTCTAAAGTTTGTTTATAGTTTATACCATTACGACGAGAACTTGCAAAATCTATTGAAAATTAATGTTATTGCCATGAAATTCTTTTCCAACAAATGTGTTTCCTTCTCCCTACAGTTCTGTGTCTTTTTGCGGGGTGTGAAGAAGCATGAAGTCGACAAGCTGAGGGTCACCATTGGAACATTGTTGGTGACTACCATAGCGATCCCCTGAGATTTTACCTTCAGATTACCATCAGGTGAGGTGTAGTCATATTGATGCGTCTAATAATAATAGTCACTGTTCTTACCTGATATCCAAGTTTAGGCAAACCAGCAATAATACTGGATAAAGCGGACCCCAGACTTCGAAGTGTAAATTAAAACACCAGGATTCTTACCTGAGGCTAACAAATATCCTGTTGGAAAATATGAAGTATATGACGGGGTTGGCTGCCGAGTTGAGAGGTGCCAAGCTCTGAATGAGCGAAGCTATCGCCACGTTCACTTGCGTATCGGGAACGTAGCCGTACACTTGCAGCAAATCGAAGATCATGTATGGAGACCAGCAGAGTACGAATACTGGAACAAATGCTTGAGTTAATATTGACAAAATGTGCTTTTAAGGTTTTTTAAATATTTTGTATGTTGGTTTTAACAAGAGACTTTAAATATGAGGGAAGTTTAGTTTTACAATACGTCCAAAGCCCATGATTAGAACATATTAGAATTAGATGTTTTAGTAGCTGGTACACACAGTATTAAAATTACTATCTGCCGTCTCGGGGTTTATATTATTATAATCAAATGAGGTACTTCGTATCATACTACTCGTAGCACTGCCGTAGCACTCGTAGCGTAATAAAGCTACGACATCCGTTTGTAAAGATTCTTAGAAGCGTACATTATGTTCATTGTCAAAATGGAATTATATTATTCTCATTTTATGAACTTGCATTTGTTAAAGTAAAAACATGTTCTGATCTCTTTAGTATCTCATTGCGAAGCGTATTGTCGATGCTTCTCGTGACCAGAAGGCTGGCCTCTTTTTAGGCCAGAGAATCAGCATTGCCATACAACGTGGCAATGTTGCCAGTCTTCTGGGAACGCTACCACAAGAGGCATGTGATATTGAGATTATGTATTTAATGTTATATTAATGTTATAATAACGCATAAAACCTTACGTACCTATAATATTTGTATAATGTACTGGCACCAGCTATTCGAATGATGTTCTAATTCATTTTATGTCATTAAGAAAATTTACATTACAGTTGCTCAAAAGAACTTGCTTTAGACAGTTCGATTGCAAACAAATAGTATTAATACACTAATTATACACTTTTAAGGAGCTTTATTAAAAGTGTATAATTGTATTTCTGCACGCTAAACCCTGCTAGGATCCTCCCCCATATGTGATGCATAGGAATCCCACGACGCATTTAATTGTTATATTTTAGCAATAATAATAGTTCTTTTAGTTTTAATTTGATTTCAATTTTTTACTAGAGTAATATTTATATAGTAATGTATCTATACTGTCCATTCTTTATTAATCTTAAGTAAATTATACCACATAATAGTTACAGCATTCAAATTATTCATCAAATCAAAATAAAAGGGGCCAAAAAACTAAAAAATGACAATTTCTTTAAAGTTACAACCTTTTTTACTTTAAGATTTAGAATTTCAGTCGGTTGTAAGATTTAGAAATCCAATATGTAATTATTAACAACGGCTCAATTTAATGAAGCTTTAATAAACAAGTGTTGGCATAATGAATTTACAAATTATTACAGCAGATTGCTAACTACTTTCCTGAGGGATTATATAATAAAACAATCCAGCTTTACGGAGGAAGTTTCGCAAACTTGCCCGTTGTGGAGTGATTATTGTGTCACGACTACAGAACAACTTTCTTGCAACACCAGTTTGGTGTTGATCTAGAAAGTATAGAAGATTACAAAACACTGGAAACATTTTCTCATCTAAAAATATCCGAAGATCTGTAAAGTTTTCTGTAGAACAAATAATAAAATCTTACTGTAAAAACATGTTCACACACACAGTCTTGGAAATGGATTGAAAGAATTTAATCACTTTCATATTTTTATAAGTATGAAAGTATTTGAATATTTCTTGTCTAGGGCCACGGTACTACCCCCGCCAAGTCGAGCAAAAAAAAGAGGCACGGCCGTACCATCCTTTTCTCGAAGCAGCAGTTTAGCCGATTTTCGACCCCCTATAACTTCGTTGTGGATAATACTACAAGCCTGAATTTTCGGTAAGCAAACAGACATTATATAAATACCGTGTATTTGAAATTTAATTCCATTTGAATTCAAATGGAATGAAATTTAAGAATTATACGAGTCAAAGTTTTTTAAATTCTAAGGTACTTCTAGCAGACACATAAACTTCAAATTTAGAATATAATTAGTGTTTAGTGTATGAACTAAAATATTTTTCAGTTTTCTGAATACATTCACTGGATAAATAACTTTGTAATCCCATATAAATATACAAAGCTACATTTACAGTTCCTTAATCAGTGTATCTATAGTTTTTTTTCGGATTATATCTAAGACGGTCGGTCGAAACATCATTTAAAATGACATGAAATTAATTTCTTCTGTGTTTTAATTTTTCAATTATTTTTTTCATTTTTAATCCAGTACTATCTATCAAATTCAATATGCATTGAACTTGTTAATTTAAAGTGTTAGTTAAATAGGTTTAAAATATAAGTTTTAAATACATTTTTTACAATGGCTAAGTGTCAACAAGCTCAAAACGACTTTGTGTGATGCTTTTTTCAGTGGGTGTTGATGAAAATATATTTATTGTTTGTTTTATTCGTTGAGGCCCAAAAATTAACATTTAGCTTTGTTTTTGTTCATATTTTATGTACCCAAGGACACCTGGGTAATAAATACCTTTCATTTGAGACATGAATAATTGAAATCCGTACAGTGGTTCAGAAGATATAAGGTAATAAAGAATATTACAAACATACATATAAACATACATACATACATACAAACATACGTACATACATACAAGATACGCGTGAAAACATAACCCTTCTTGGCAGTCGGGTAAAAATTGAGCATCAAAAATCAAGCCAATATTTTTTGCTGTGCAGTAAACAGCAATTTATTTGGTTCGGTCGGATAACCCACATCAAGTTTATCCCACATGGGCGTTCATGACATTTCCCTCACTTGATTATTATGAAGTCTAATTTTTATAAACGATTTTATCACCGCCTATTACGTGGGAACAAATAAAATGATTACTGAAATGCGGGTGTTAATTCACTTCTGCCGAACCATCCGGGGATAAAGGCCTGATTATATGTAAGTATTTATGTATTGATGACCTTTGTTTATTCAAGGTCAAAGTTCAAAGTCGTTGAGTCTTCCAATTAGGGTTGTTTGACCTTCATAAACTATTGCATAAAACCTCTCCTATATCATAAAAGTGTGATCTTGCAATGTCACAGTCATAACTTATAATATATTTATTGTATGTTATGTTCCGTGGCTGGAAGAATAGCAATCATTTACACTTAGACATGATGGAGAGATCGTATTTTTTTTATTATCTCTCGACTTTTGCTGCCTGTTCATATTGCGATGGCTCTTACGTTTGTTATTGTTTTCTAAGAGTTTCGACCCCAATTTTTGTTTACGTACATGTATGACCTATACTATAGTAAAGTAGTATGTATGACATATAATACCCTAGTAGTAGTGAATCGTATAAACAGGTGCAGAAATGGATACGTTTTCACTTTACTTGTTTCAACCCAAGAGTTAAAAGAATATATTAATTCCCTTTTCAACTCACAACAATGTATGTATATAATACATATGTATATGTATAGTATGTACCATAAGCACCCTGTAAACATTTATATCAACCTGTGTTCACGAAATAAATAAATGAAATGAAATGAAAACAAAAATGGATTACGCTTTCATCCCAGAAGTATTGTAGCTACGCACTTATATATGAAAATACCTTATCGCTTGTCAGAGTCACTTGCCTTTCAACTATAGGTATACTGTGACAGCTATTGACGTACGAGATATATATAAATATCACTTCTGCCATAAATCGACTGCTGCTTGACCGCTGTCAGCTAAAAGGATAACAGTGTATTTTGGTTACCGTTTTGACTTCTCGTATACTTATATTCTTAGTGGTAGTGAATTATGCGTAACGGTTTTTACAATAATTTGAAATAGAACGTATGCCAGGATGTTTCTTTTTATTCAATTTTTTTTAAATTAGGAGTTTTTATTCTTGACAGAATATGCCAACCCTATTGAGCCCTTAATCCTACTTATCTCTAAAGGGAAAGAGAGTCACTGAGGGGGCTACTTGACCATCCGACATAGGTATGCAGCCGTCTCTGCAGTTGGTTGTGCTAGGATGCTCAATATCAATCAATCAAACAATATGTATCAGAAAGTAAATGTAAATTCAATTTAGTTATTAGAAAATTTACTAGAGAGCTACACGATGTAAGCCCGTAAGGAAGGTCTTGATAATATGGTTATATTATTATTGTTTGTACTGTGTACGAGAAATAATCCAGGCGTGTTTACCTATTGTAATCATTTACGCTTGGTAGGATGCGGAACAGAAATAATGTATTTAGGTATGTACATTAATATGGTGTGAATCTCTGACAAGTTTCCCATTAATTTCGTGTTTCACACCGAATTTATGTAGGTATTTGTTAGTACTAACTGAATTGTTTACTTAATTCATTATTGAATAGGCAATGCTTAATATTCTCATTTATTTATTTAAGCAACTCGAATACATTCCTTTGATATCTCTGAACAATAAACATGAGATTTTCATCCAGGTATTAAACGTAGGTAATTTAAGATACATAGGCACTTGAGTCAGATTGTATTAGGTGTATATTATGTTACTGTGCATGTCCAAAATTAGTGAATGTTAAGGCAATTTACGGCTTATGTGAATGTTATCGGTATGACGGGAATCACTGGTGTTTTGTTTTTAACTACCGATTTGTGTTCAAAATGGGTTTCGTATAATCACTCTTCGTAATGCTTTTTTGAAGTGAAAACTTCTTAAGCGGCGTTGGATGGGTAAAAACTCGCGTCAGGATCGCTTGACCTTTGGACCGTAACCGACACTGACGTTTTTCGATCGATTTTCACGACAATTTCAATTCGGGATTTTGAAATTTAGTATTTTGATACATAGCCGAAGAAAATGATTATGATGAATTAAAGAAAAAAAAAGACGGGTTGCGCTCTGGGAGTGCCGGCAGAAGTGAAAACTTTTTCTTTCTTTCTTTCTTCGTTATATACATAGAAAAAGATAAAAAGAACACACAATACCATTACATACCTATAATGTAGCGCCAACCATAGAACTTATCACTAATTTTCTGCTAATTTTCTGACAGAAGAAATTAATAAATTACAAAAAGAAAAAATAATCACAAAAAGTAATAAATTACAAAAAGAAAAAAATAATCACAAAAAGTGTCAGAAGGCCAGGTTTGAACCCGGAACTATCTGAAACCATAAGAAGGACTTACTGTTGAAACGCTTACAGCTACGCTACGAAGCTATTTATCGTATCTTGCAAAATAGACAGTCTGTAGCTAATGTTGTATGACGTCAGTCGTCGGTTACGGTTCAAAGGTCAAGCGATCCTGACGCGAGTTTTAATATTTTTTACCGCTAAAGAAGTTTCACTTCAAAAATCTTGGTGGATGTTAACAGTTAGTCAGTTCACAGTAACAAATAGATGAAAAAAAAACAGATATAAATTCATTCTCAAGGCCTTTTTTTTCAAATCAGTTGGTATCACCTTTTCAGCCTAAAAGTGATGTGGCTGGACTTTGATAATAATCCGTGAAGTGACTGCTATCTGACACCAATCGAAATCAAACCCATGAACCCTGCGTAGCAGTCGAGTTCACTGCCACCAGGCTACAGAGGCTATCATAATATTGAATACTGATCTATATCTTTAAAAGGACCAATATTACTATTCTATACACTACTTAACAAAATGCCAAATAACTATTGTTCCTTTATGCAACAGGAATTGCCATATCGCATCTGGAATCTCCATAAATGACATTAAGTTTAACCAGCACGGGTTTGCACCGAGTGTTGTAGAATTTAAAACATTGCACTAACTATAAAGTAAAAACTATATGCATAGATGTCAACACCTAGGAAAAGCTATACCGAGTTTTCATTGTTGGGAATAATACATAGGCCGCACTAAAAGTTTCCGGAACTGGCCACTTACATAAACAATATTTAAAAAGTAATTACAACATTTGAAAATAGAACTCTTTGGCTGTAGAATGCAGTTTGTTTTATCTGACTGTCAACTGTTTTTACATTGTAGCACCATTTAAAAAATCGTGTGTCAACATCACATGGATTTAAGTCGGGAAAATTTTCGTAGTATGATTTTCTACGATTTTAAGTGTAGTTTGACAGCTCAACAGAGCATCGCACAGCTTCAATCTGCTTTTGGTGATGAAGCACCATGCAAGACGACTATTTACGTATTTGCAGAATTTAAGCGCGGTCGTGTTAATCTCAGTGACGAATCTCACGATGGTCGCCCGTCCACCTCTGTGAACAACAAAAACATCGATGCTGTGCGCCGTATGATTAAAACAAACAGGCATGTGACCTACCATGAAATTCGCACATCCTTAGACATAGGCATGAGTCAAATACAATAAATCCTTCACAAACATTTGGGTGTAAGAAAGCTGTGCTCGCGGTGGATCCCACACAATTTGACCGAGGCTCAAAAAACTGAACGCGTCACTTGGTGCAATGCCATGCTTACCAGATTCAACGAAGGTGCGTCAAATTGATGTGGGACATAGTAACAGGTGACGAAACATGGATTTATTGCTACGATCCCAAAACAAAGCAGCAATCGAGCGCATGGGTCTTTCAAGATGAGCCGAAACCAACCAAAGCGGCGCGCGTGAAATGTGCATCTAAGTGGATTATTGCTTCTTTTTTTAATAAAACTGGACACGTGGCTACTGTTGCTTTAAAGAATAGTCGTACCGTGAATAGTGACTGGTATACGACCATTTGTTTGTCGGAAGTTATTGACGAATTCCGTAAAAATAACCGTAAACGCCGTATCATCTTGCACCACGACAATGCTAGTTAGTTCCCACACGGCCAGACAGACAAACGAATTTTTGAAGGTGAAAAATGTAGAACTTATGAGCCATCCTGCATACAGTCCCGAGTTGGCACCTTGTAACTTTTTTCTGTTCCCAAAAATTTAAGAACCGATTACGCGGTCAACGATTTTCGTCACCAGAAGGGGCTGTCGAAGAGTATGCAAAACACGTTTCTGGGGTCACCGAATGAAAAAGTGCATTGACGCAAAGGAAGAATATTTTGAGAAACAATAAATTCATTTTTGACCTTTAATAGTATTTTTTTCTTATGCATTCCGGCAACTTTTAGCGCTCCCCACGTACTACCGAAATTATCAAGCAGTATACTTTTTAGTCCTTTTTTTTTTAACGTGTGGAATCCCCCACGGGCTTCACCCCATCGGTGCCGACGATGGGGTGGGCGTGTCGGAATCGGACCGACTAAAACCACACGGTGTCCATTGCTGGGCACCCCGGGTAAGCCCTCGAAAGGATAACCCCAGGGTTGCCGGCGGACATTGGCCGCCACCGCGGCCTCGCCTGGTGGGGTCGGGTTATATCCTGCGTCGGTGAGTTGGCAAGCGTGTGTAGGACACACACGACACGCCTCTGCCACGGCCTGCTTCTGTAAGGACGGCGAGTCGGCCATCTGCCGTCCTCAGGCCCCGATCATGGAGGTCGGTAGTCCCGGGCGTAGACGAGTCTGCGGCGTCCTCGCCGCAGACTGCGGAACTCGGGGGGCAGGGTTCTCTCCCGCTCTCTCTCCGCCGCCTCTTTCGCGCGCATTACCTGCTCGCGGAAAGAGGCAGCGGTGTGCCACTTGTTCCCGTCGGAGACCACGGCCCTCACCATGGTCTCCAAAGAAAGAACGTCCACGCCCAAGGCCGCAACGAGATCCCGGCGTTGGCTCGCCCACTGCGGCGTTGTCTCCCGGTGGTTGCGCCATAGATACTTACCGAAGCACCCGTGCCCGGTAAGTATCTGGCAGTAGGAGAGGTCACCGTGGTGCCTCTCCAACCACTCCTTCATGATTACTTTTTAGTCCTGACAGTTAAACTTTTGTTGAGAGTTGTTCATTGTGAATTATGTGATTTTTCGATTGTAAGCCAAGTGAATATTTAAAATATATCATGTACAATAAATGATATTAAATTAAAATAAAAATAAAAATAAACTAAACTAAATAAATGAAATATTTACATACATAATGCGTGAAATTCCTCCGCAATATCACCGACCAGTAACGGTCCCAGAAGGCTGGCAGTATTGCCACGTTCAATGGCAATGCTTATCCTCTGTACCAACCTACTGGTCACGCTATGCCAAATCTTTGTATTGAAAGCGGGCAATAAAAAACTTAAGTAATTAAAGAAAAAAAGAATTATTACTTCAATATGTCAATTATTGTTTAGTGAAATTTTCAAACATTTAGTTTTTTTTTACAGTCGTTTACACGTGCTAAGACGTGTCTACGTAGCTCAGTTGTTCAGGGCACTGTTCCTGTAAGTGACTAGTTACGGGTTCGAGTCCCGTGTTGGATGTTCACTATTGCGATCTAAATCTAGGTGTATCAATTACTACTTATGTTGTACACATCCATACTAATCCCCATTACCAAAGTCATGGCTTTATAAATTTAGTTTTCACGTTAATAATTATGTTATTATTATATTAATAAGTAGTTCTAATAGTATAAATGTAGGTTAAGCAAACAGGGTCATATTTACTAACCAAGCTGGTCCTTCAACTGGACATGTTTTGATAACATACGATCAATATCGAGAAGCATACAAGGACTTCCCATCTCGTCCCGTGCATGTCGTACACGGGTAAGGAACAGGATGGCTTCACAGTCTTATATTATACAACCTCCGTGGTGTAGCGGTATTAAACGCAGCAGCTAAGCAGGAGGCGCGGGTTCGATCCCAGCTCAATGCAAATATTTGTATACATGAATATGTAATATTTGCATTGGTATGGTTACGGGTGGTTGGAGCCCTCAAAAATTCAGCAATTTGTCTAACTGCATTGTTTCGATATCGCCTTTGGGTTGTGAAGGTCATATGGCAGTCGCTTCAAATATCGAAGTTCAGCCAAATCCGCAGTAAGACTGGTAAGCGGACCCCAGACCCCAAGCTTCGGATGTTACTGGAATTAACGCAAAGAGGAAGAAGAAGAAGGTTATACAACCTCAGAGACGTACATCAAGAAACCGTAACCGTAAAAGAATAGGCTAATAGGAGACGCAAAGTGGGCGTTTAATCAAAACTATTTATTTTCGATGACAGGCTATATGCGTATGTAATAAAATATCAAGAAATATATACTCACGTCTGAAAAGTCCCTGAAGGGGTAGCAAGAGGTATATTAATATCCATATTTCACAACTATGATTTTCAGTCCCATCTAATATGGGGTAATACTCGGTATAACGGTAATACTCTCGGTATTACCGTTATACCGTACCGTAATTGGTTACGGAAGACGTTATAAAAATATTTCTTTTGAAAAATATGTCATCGCATATTAATGTTCACGTGTTATTGGCGAACGATCGATTCGACCGGTATGTCTTATGGTCAATAAAATTTGCTCATAATAAAGTTGATGCGCTGCTTATTTTTCTGGAGCAGAATTATTTACAACTAGTTTGTTAGGGCTATAAATAAGTCCCCAGTTCAACTATCTTAATGTATTACCATCAGGTAAAAGAGGGAGGGTGGCAACAGCCAACCTCTTATATATAGAATTAAAATGACATTTGCAGTGTTGGTAAAATGACAGCTGTTCAGTTATTCACTTATTTTAAAACTTCATGGTACGGGCTCAACTGATTGCCTGACAAGGCTCTGGAACCAGCTAGAAAAGACAATTTTCAGTCAAGAGACATATATGTTATGCTGCCAAAATGTGAGTTATACCACTTCGAAAAGGGAAGACAAATGATATACAAATGTTAACAACTAAATTAAACTTAGACACATATAGAAAACAATACATCACTTACCGAACACAATAACAAACGTCATTTTGACAGTTTTAATCTTCGCCTTCGGTATGATGCCTCGACTGCTCGCGCGTCTGCTGTCCAGGTCGTCGCTGTCTGCAATACAAATAAAGTATTCTTAACTTGTCCAAATATATGAACATCTATGATATAAAATTATCAATAACAAGTACCCATAAACTTCCAAGAAAGACGTGATTAGTCTGAAACTAATTGTTAGTTAGAAGCTAATCGCGTTGCGAACTATGTTCAAGATCTTCACAATATTGCGCGATAGAAACATTGTACAGAAAGAAAAGAAAAGCGAATCGATTTTTGCTCAAGCAACTCTTTCAATATTGTTTATATTATATATAGGTTTTTAATAGAATCTAATAAGTCAAGTTATCTTTTAATCAGCTGTCCTGCTTTCTGTTAAAGTTGCTTTCATAAATTCTTCCTCAATACTTTTTCATATTTTGAGAAGGGCAATAAATTGTTTGAGAGTTACTAGAAAACAATTTGAAAAATCTGAAGCTGTTAAATTGATTTCGAACAAAGTTAGCAAGAGCGACTAGCGTTTATTGAGAGCCAGAGCAAATACTTCTAAAATTAATGAACATTTATTAAAATGAAAATTAGTTTTAATAAATTTCAGCTACAATGCACTATATATTCACAATATTACTTTATATATATTACACTTTTCATTTTACATTGTAAAGTTATATTTACGTACTTAATATTTTATCACACACGCGGTAGTAACCGCGACCGCAAAGCAGGAGGCGCAGGTTCGATCCCGCTCATTTAAAATATTTGCAGGGATGATTATGCGTATTTGCATTGATCAGGTCGTGCCTCGGAGAGTACGTTAAGCCATCAGTCTCGGTTGTCATACTAGTCGTTACGGGTAGTTGGAGCCTTAAAAAGTCCAACAACTGGTCTAGCTGCTATGCATCGATATCCCCATTGGGTTGTGGAGATCAGATGGAAGTCGCTTCACGTAAAATATCGAAGTTCAGCCAAATCCGCAGTTAGCCTCGTAAAGCGGATCTCAGACTCCGAGCTGAAGGCTTCGAATGCGATTGGGATTAACGCTCAGATGAAAAAGATTCGTTTATAGTATTGGATAGGGTCGGCACATACTAACTTGCCCTAACCCTTCTATCTATAGAAAGCCTTAATGCGGTGGATGAAAGGTGACAACATGTAACGGAGTATGTTATGACGCGAATGGATATACAAATCAATAGATAAATGTCCAAATTCTTCTATACTACCGTCTTAGGGCGACGTCCGCCCGTCGCCCTAAGACGGTAGTATAGGTACGCTAGTACTATTATCTATTCTGTGGTATAGGAGAATTTGGATTGCTTCAGGTGTGGCTCGGTGGCTCAGTGGTCAGAGCATTCCCCCTGTAAGGGAAAGATCGTGGGTTCGAGTCACACCTGAGCATTCACTTTTTCCTATCTTAATCGATTTGAAAAGTTAGCATAGTAAATGCTTCAAAATTTCATTCAATAGATAAATAGATAATACTTTATTGTACACCATTAGATTTACAGTAGAGACAAGTAGGTACACATTGGGAGAGGCCTATGTCCAGCAGTGGACTGCAGTGGGCTAATTGATTGATTGAAGTAGGTAGCATGTATAAAGTTGAGTGTACAATGGGCGGCCTTATCGCTAGAAGCGATTTGTTCCAGGCAACCTTGGGATGGACAGTAATGTGACTAAACAAAATTATGGTGTATTTATCATATAAACTAGATATAAAGTAAAAAAAAGGAAAGAGCAAGGAATGGGTACCTAAATTAGAGAAAGTTCAGAATGAAAAGTTTAGACGCGAATGGCTATCATGTTAAAAATATATTTTGAGAAGAGATGAGAATAATATTGTTGCGTTGATTCATGTATCTCATTTCAAATCACGTATACTGTATACTTCCACGGTATATTTATTTAACAATTTATCAAACCTTAGGATTATTCCTCAAGATCGCAACTCATAACTCAGTTTATCGTTCTGTATTCTTAGCCCTAGTTTATTCAATAAGCAACGATAAGATTTTATTCGTGAACATAAATCCCGGGTGGTTGAGTCTATATTTCATGGACCGAGGTCTTTAGCAGTTCAGTCACGTTTCGCTTAATTTGACCCTGATACTTCGTCTTAGCTGTCATAGTAGATACTGATACTTTGTTCTGGTGGTTTTTTTTATAAAAATAGTATAATATAATAGACTGTCTCCGTGGCGTAGCGGTTGTGAACGCGGTTTCGAACCCCGCTCAGTGCAAATATTTGTATGCATGAATATAGGTATTTGCATTGGTCTGGTCGTGCCTTGGAGAGCACGTTAAGCCGTCGGTCCTGGTTGCCATTGAAACATCTACCGTTGTGGGTAGTTGGAGCCCTCAAAAGTCCAACAACTGGTCTAACTGCAATGCTTCGATATCGCCTTTGGGTTCAGATGGTAGTCGCATCACGAAAAATGACGAAGTTTAGCCAAATCCCTAGTTAGACTGGTAAAAGCGGACCCCAGACTCCAAGTTGATAGCTTCGGATGCGACTGGTATTAACGCTAGGATGAAGCAGTGTAATATATTTTCATTGTTTCTTAATACTGCTGTTGTAGATATTTAGAAGTGATTTGTCTTGCTATGAATCATATAAATGGATACTTGCTAGCAAGTAAATCAAATGATATATTGCACGTATTCACAACTGTTTTGCAAATTATGTCATATTTTACTGTTCCAATACGGTGTGAATTTATTGGCAGTCTTGGTACTTTTTCTTGGAATATTTTGGATGGTAAAGCAACCGCTGGTCTTTTTGTACCATATTTATTCATGCATTCTAATTTGTAACTATACCTTATACTTAATAATAATAATAATAATAATAATATTTATTTATTCAAGTAACATGACTCATTGTGTTAGTTGTGTTAGTAACAATAATGGCTTATAAACTACGTTAGTGCTAAGTGTTATTTGGAATATACAGTGCTCAGCGCAGCAATGTGACAGGCGCAGCTGAAACCTTGGTGCAGTGAGACATGTAGCAGCAATCCAGCCTGCTCGCTATCATGCTCAGAATGCTGTTGTCACTGGCGCGCATTCTGCGGACTAATGAGGCGCAACGCTTCCGCATCACTGTATAGAAGCAGTCTACGCGTGCCTCGGCAAACATACCTGATGCGCTGCAGAAGCGCGGCAGCGCCAACAGCACCCTGAACGCATTATTATACTGGACACGAAGGGCACTGTATGTCTTTTGAGTAAAATGAGCCCACAGGCTGCAGGTGTAGAATGTAGTGCAGTAAGCTCGAAACAGAGTAATCTTGGTCTCTTTCGAGGCACGCATGAACCTGCGGGCGATCATATTAGCTCTGACAGACAGTGCCCTCCGCTCCCTTTCTATGTCATCATCGTCTCTGAGGCCGTCAGTCAATACATGGCCTAGATATTTAAATTGATGTACTCTCAACAGCGGTACATTATTTAATTTGACCGTCGGCACAGTTTCTGGGTATTTACTTCCAGCCCAAAGACCATTATCACACTCTTCTTGACATTATATAATAAGCCGTGTGACCTGGCATACTCCTCACAAGCACTTACGAGCCTCCCTAGACCACAGGCTGACGCACTCAGCAGCACCATGTCATCTGCGTAACTAATATTTTACTTATTTAACTAATATTCGATACAACAGTAGCAAGGGATATGGGTCTGTAATTGTCACTGCTGCTAACATCCCCCGTTTTATTTTTGACAGTGGGTACTACGATCGTTTTAATCATATCAGCGGGTAAGTACGCATGGCTCAAACAGAAAGAGTACAACAGTGCCAGCACCCTCGGCAAATGAGGACCCGCGTAGCGTAGATGCTCGATGCTGAGATAATCATGGCCGGGAGACTTTCCGCTGGTCATACTTCTAATTATCTTTGCTATTGCAGAAGCCGTAATTCTGGTTCTAAGTTGTACTTGGTCTTCAGCCGCGAACATCGACGCGTCATGCCCTAACGGTGACTTAATTTTAAAATGATTCACAAATCGATCAGCTATCCTGATAGGGTCATCCTCACCGTCAACACTCATAGGGATACCAGGTTTTGGCGTAAGCTTATTTGTGTGCTTCCAAAACGATCGGAAGTCGTTTTTCGCGTGATGTGCAGCTAGGATATCCATTTTGATTTGGGTTTCGTGATCTTGACACCATTTTAAACGCGACTTAGACATCTTTCTAGCTGCACGCATATCTTCAAAGACGCGCCCCGACATAGGCTTGTTGTTATTAAGCCATATAAATAATTTATGCCTGGCCTCCCTATGTGCGCTGCCAACGTGTTTGTTCCAACCGATGACTGGCTTTCGCCCTACCCTGCTCCTAACATACCTACCCTCACTGGCCGAGTCACACAAAGCACATATAATATCCTCATACAAATTATCTATAACTAGTCTATGTGATACGTTATTACATGTTTTCCCACAGCATTCTCTAAACTCAGCTGGGAAATCAATATCCCTTAGTTTTGCATGACATATCTTATTAAATAATTCTATTTCTTCATTGTTTCTGTCACCCCAAGTGACAGTATTATACTTGCTTACATAACATGGTATTCTTTTTGAGGAGATATAATCAAATTTACATTTTAAAATCAAAGGGAAGTGGTCCGACCACAATACGTCATTTTTAACATGGCATGCTATCACAGAGGGACGTGCGGCACTAGTAACTAGGCAATGGTCCAGCCAACTTTTACTCCCATGAGCTTCACTAATAAATGTGTATGTGCCCGATGTTACGCCCAGTAAGTCTATATCAACACATGACCATTTGTGGTCACCACAAAAGTTTGAAAGTTCCGTAAAAAACAGTTCTGTTGGGTGTGCATTGAAGTCGCCTAACACATAACAACACTCTAGGCTACAAGAATCAATTAACGCACTCACCGTACCGAGGCAGTCCGTGAAATCCACCAAGTTTTGTAAGTTATCAGTCGGCATGTACACGTTCACCACTAGAATAAATTTGTAGCCGATCCCTAATTTTACCGCGCACACTCTCTTATTATTACACTGAACAACGGACACGTCTCGAAATATACTTTTCCTCCACATTATCGCTATACCACCATAAGGACGCCCACGCCGCATTCCTGTCGTTGTATCCATTGCTGAGGTGGCTGTGACACTGAAGTCGTCACTTATAGTGTCCAGGTATGATAGCTCCTCGGACACTAACCAGGTTTCCTGCAGTGCAATAACATCGGCCTCACGAGATAGGTGTCTTATATGGTCAACAGACCGTTTAACATTTTTGCAGTTGAAAGTAACAAAATTGAGTATTGTACTATCCATTGATATGCTTCGAATTTGGGCCGCTATTCGCACCATCATGTTTGGTATATTCGCACTGTGATAAAAATGTCTTAGGCTTGAAATGTATAAAACGTCTAAAGATCACACCCTTTGGCCATAAGCTGTCATCCAAGAAAACGGGTACTTTCGACTGGGATACAAAAAACTTATATGCGTCATATGGGTTTTGTGTTTTCGTTGCTATTTTCTCTAATTTAATCGATTCCTGTGTTTTCTTTTTGATATAGTTAACTATATCTGCCTCAGTCGTGCTTTTACTAATATTCGAAATAAAAATTGGAGTAAGTCTTTCCGCAGCTCGAAAATTGACTTCCAGGTCGTCAGCCCTTCCGATTTTACCCGAAAATCTGTGCTTCACACTATGATTCTTTTTCTTCTTAACTAGAGTCCAACCATCATCATTTTGTAGTATTGACTTATCGATCGCAATAGTAGTAGTAGTATCTGTAGTTCGTTCGCACGGCGCGCTAAACAGCTGTTTTCCCAACCGTGACGTCACTCCCGCGTCACAGTTCCTCTCACCACCACCTCTCAGTAATTCATTGTTACACGTTTCATCAATATTCTTATTTATTAAATTACGTTGCTTATACGGACTTTTCTTTGTATTTTGAGGTGTCGGCACTGCACTTTGATTATCCAATGTACCCTCACTCCTCAGATTAACACTTTCACACTGAGAAGTCGACAAATATATCTTAGTTTCACGTAAATCCTTTTTGACTGCCTCAAATTCACTGACTGTGACAAATGAGTTTTTTATTTCCCGAACATCGGCTTGCAATATGGTTATTTTTTTCAAAAGATCAGAAACATCTAGATGATCAAACTGTATAGGGGGTAGTTTCTCCAGATCCCGTGCAACAAAGATCGGCATTAATTCACTATCCATCACTTTAAAGATACTAATTATGTCGTACATCGTGCGTTCATCTTTACCCTGCCCTTTACGCACTGGTGTACGTTGTTCACTTGGTATAGATTCAAACAGTAACGTCTTTGATTGTTTAATTTGTTCACTATCAAACACATTACACATATTTTAACAATAGTTTCCTCATCCGCAATTGACAACTTGTTTTGAACATATGACAATAATTCATCAATAACTATATTGCAACTATTGCACTTGATTGTCGATCCCATTTTCGCGACACTCAATCGCGATCGTAATTAGCACTGAGCGTAAACATTTGCGTCCGCGTCGTACACTCGCCAGGACAGGGAAAAGTACAGTTGCAATAGCATAGGCACAGAATAATACTGTGGTATAGGTAAGAAACCAGATCTTAAAAGGCCACATTGAGCGATTCAGCTAAAATGAAGAACTTTATGAATTTTCAGTAGATCTCAAAAGAATCCAAACTAATATTATAAATGCGAAAGTAACTCTGTCTGTCTGTCTGTCTGTATGTTACGCTTTCACGCCTAAACCACTGAACTGATCTTGATGAAATTTAGTACAGAGGTATATTAGAGGTATATTAGAGCTCGAGAACGGACATAGGCTACCTTTTATTGCGAGAAAGGGGGTTTAAGGGGGGAAATAGGGGATGAAAGTTTGTATGAAAATTTGTCATTTTTCTAGAAATCCTAATTAAATTTGGTACAGAGGTGGATTAAAGCTTGGGAACGCACATATGCTACCTTTTGTCACGAAAAAAGGGTAGAAGGGGGGGAGTAGGGCCGTGCGATGAAAATTTACGTGAAAGTTTGTCATTTTTGAAGATATCCTTATGAAATTTGGTACAGAGATAGATTAAAGGTTGTAAACGAACATAGGCTACCTTTGTCGCGAAAAGGGGAGGGGGGGGAGTAGGGCAATGGGATTAAAAACATAGGTATCCTTTTATCGCCAAAAGGGGGTTTAAGAGGGGGAGGAATAAGGGATTAAAGGTTGTCATCTTACAATCGAGCGAAAAAGGGGGTGAATAGGGGATAAATAGTAAGAAGCTTTTTTGGAATATATACTCATGATATTTGGAACACAAGTGGATTAGAGCTTCGGAACGGACATAGTCGAGTATCGAGCCAAATATAGAAGCGAGTGGAGAGGCGAGTAGAGATTGCTATAGGGGCGAATGGATAGGCGTGTTGAGGTCAAATATGAGGTCAAATAGATAGTCAAGTAAAGTCGACTACAGGGGCGATTAGATATTTAACTAGAGAAGCCAGTGGAGAGGAGAGAATCAAATAGAGTTGAGTAGAGATTCGAGTAGAGATACGAGTAGATAGGCAAGTGGGGAGAGTCAAGTAGAGAGGTGAAAAGAGAATCGAGTGGATGGGCGAGTAGAGATACGAGTACAGAGGCCAACGGCAAGGCGAGTATAGAGGAGAGTACAGAGTCGAGTATAAAGAGGAGCAGAGAAGTCAGTAGAGAGTCGAGTATAAATTCAAGTATAGAGGCGAGTAGAACGTCGAGGATAAAGTTGAGTAGAGAGGCAAATTTAATGCTCAATACTGTCGGCTCAACACTAAGCGATAACCGATATCCACGCGGGCGGAGCCGCGGGCAAAAGCTAGTTTTATATAAATCATAAAATGGCCACTCATATGAACAGAATCACAATAATTCATTTACTTAACAGACTCTAATTTTGTATAAATAACTAAATATGATCTTATACGATTCCAATAGAGTGGCCTTTTTAGACATGCAGATATGGGTTGAACTTAAGATAATATAAGAAAATACATAAAAGTTACCTACTGGGCCAACTAGTAGCGTTAGATCCCGGTATAAAATAGCAGAAACTTTAAATAGAGTTTCGTGGTATCATATTGCACCTTTGGTGCAACAAAGTCATAAATACCCAAAATAGCAAAATCGACTTAAGTACGCCAGATCGTTTAAAAATAATATTAGTAATTTAAAACATTTATTTAATAATTAATTAAATTCTTTTATTACAAAATTCTTTACAATAATAATAATATTATTCATCTTAATAGACACAAAATTCATGTCGAGTCAAATAACCCACCCCGTATCGTTCCCGGCGCAAAGGTGCCCACGATGCTGGCCGCGTTGCCTCGTTGAATCGCAAGGGCCATCCTTTGCCCCAGAAACGAGCCAGAGCGGGAGTCACCGCCTTGGTCGTGGATGCGGCGGCCAATTTCCGCGATCAACCCTTTTGCCTCTGACCCTAATTTAATATAATGCCTAATTTAAAATAAAATTATTTCATGAAACTGTAGCGAAAGAAACAAACAATATAAAACAAAGTCATAAATACCCAAAATAGCAAAATCGACTTCAGTACGCCAGATCGTTTAAAAATAATATTAGTAATTGAAAATGTTACGACTTTGTTGCACCGAAGGTGCGAATATGGTTAGAAGGATATTTGTCAAAGTTCGTGTGCCTATGTTGAAGTACAGTCTGAAAGTTTTTTTAAAGTCATATTCGTCATAATATTCTCATCTCTGGCCAAGTAATTAAACTTCTTCGATGTCATTTCACTGTCATTTAAGTTCTCTGAATTTTAATCAGTACCTTATATTATCCAAGTTTTACTATTAAAGGTAAAGTAGATAGGTGTTAGGCGTAAGTTTACATTATTTAACACATGTGTGCCATTTTGTTCTTTATTAAAAAAGAAGTACTCTAATAATCCAATATTGCGACTTCAATGAAACTTTCTGCAAAAAATTACAAATTACTCCATTAGCTAATTAAGAGTATCAAGCAGAATCTAGATGGAGCTGTCACTATTCCTAATAAATTAATCTTTGGCACTAAGTCATCTTGACTATCTATAATGTATGACTTCTCAACAAACATATAAAAAGATTGTTACATGGTTGGCAGTGCGACAATAACAGTCAGGCTATCTTAATTTGCTGACTGGATATAAAGAAAATTTATGTTCACTAATGCTTAGGATTTGGCATTCTTTGTCTATTTCCTCATGGCACACCCCTGGCAGGATTGAATGTCCATAAAAATCTATGCCAAGACATTTTTTGATATTTTGGACGTTTTACAAAATGAATAAAGGAAATACATAATAAGTAGGTATATTATAACTGAGTCACACCAAGATCTTGAGGTTCAAGTCCACCTCATCTGTAATTTAGTATACCTGCTAATTGATGGATAAGGCTCTGATGCAGGCTTCCCTCACTGATGGAACTACAAGTTTTTGTAGGAGGTAGAACACGACGGTATTTGATTGAGCAGTCCGACTGGGGAAGTACCTCCACCCTACAGAATACCGCGGCCATAATAACCTAGTGTTGTGTTCCCGACGGTGAGTAGGGTAGCCATAGCTCACTCGAGTGTTTTTGTGCTGTCAATGGGAAGACCTAAGGCTTGTCCTGCCTTATCTTCTACACAGACGGCACAGAAACTCTTTGTTCTAACAAGGTCGGCAGCGCGTGACGTCCCTGGTGTTGCACACGTCCGTAGGCCACGGTAACCACTTTCCATCAGGTGGGCCCGTATGCTTGTCTGCCACGTAAATGGTATAAAAAAAGACGGATTGCACTCTGGGAGTGCCGACAGAAGTGAAAACTTATTCTTTCTTTCTTTCTTCGTTATATACATAGAAAAAGATAAAAAACATACCATACCATACCATACCTATAATACAGCGCCAATCATAATCACTAATTTTCTGCTAATTTCCTATCAGAAGAAGTTAATAAATTACAAAAAGATAAAATAATCACAAAAAGTAATAAATTACAAAAAGATAAAATAATCACAAAAATTAATAAATTACAAAAAGAAAAAATAATCACAAAAAGTGTCATAAGGCCAGGTTTGAACCCGATACTATCTTAAACCATAAGGACTTACAGTCGATGTGTTTACCGCTATGCTGCGAAGCTATTTACAGTATATTGCAAAATGGACAGTCTATAGCTAATATTGTATGACGTCAGTCGTCGGTTACAGTCCAAAGGTCAAGCGATCCTGACGCGCGAGTTTAACAATTTTCACCCATCCAACGCCGCTAAAGAAGTTTTCACTTCAAAAAAAAACAAAAAGAAAACTCAGGGTACGGAATACTTAGGTTCTATTAAGTCTTACTAAAGTCGCTTCCAGAAAAGCAAAAAAATCTTAGTCCATAATGAGAAAAGGAGTATGACAATGAACACAAAACTCAAAAGTACAAGTTTTAGTTGTTCAGTTTTGGGACGATGAAATATAACAAGAACATGGAATAATGTTATCCATTGACTCAAAGTAGAAGAAGGTTGCAACTGATATTGGTATTCAAATGGTAAAGAAAAAAAATGGAATGCGTAGTGACTAACTACCAAAAAGTATGAAATATTACTTTCATTTCGTACTTACATTGCCTTGTGGCTGTGGCTCGCCTGCCAAGCACACGATTGCTCTTCTGACGTATCGTGACCACGATAACACCATAGCAGGCCGATATTGTCAACGCTGGGGCCACGAACAGCGAGACGAACACACTCGTCATCCATATCCTCCACTGTAACTTGCTTATGCCTGACCAGCATTGGTATATACCTGGAAAAAAGGTAGATTTTAGTTCAAGTTATCATTATACATATTGTACAGTCAGTAGCAGCAAACAAAGTACTAAAATGATCTTTTATTTTCCCTCCTTCTGTTGACTGATTTTTCTGATATTTTGTACACACAATTCGCTTGGACAATAGTACAATTTAATTTAATAAAACAGTTTGATTTGTCCTTAAAACCTCGGTTTTAAGATCAATTTGAGACTTTGTAGTCAAGATATTTCTGACGCTGACTGTGCACACCTTTAGATTGTTTTTGAATTCATCTGATATCCGATATCGATATCGGACGCCGATAACCGATACCTTGTGTTGTTATCATATTTATCCGATAAAATCGACCACATACGACCATTTACTCGAAATCACCGGATGCTAGGAATGAAAAATAAAAGAAAAAAAATGCAAGCAATTTTCGACCTTATTGACATGACAGGGTATCTAGTATTTTTCTTATAGTCGTGATCAGCGTCATCAATTAAGGCGAAAATATACGTAACTAAGCAAATGTCATTAAGGTCGTTTTTTTTCATCCCTAGCATCCCTAACTGGTCTGTGTCATCCTATTTTAGTCTCTTTATGATCCGATATTGGGCCAAAGCAGTGGTGTTGGCTCCGATAATCAATATCGGGCCGGACAAACTGAAAGAGAGATACGTATGTCATAAATTCACAACGTCATAAATTGACTTCCTCCAATATCGGACAATGTGAAAACACTCTTAGTTTGGACAATAATACAATGTAAATCAATAAAACAGTGAATCATTATAAGACTTTGTAGTTAAGATCGTTCTGACACTGACTGTACCTATAAAATATGCGGCATACTATGTCGCAAACATATCTTGTGACGGGCGTTCCGCCTCGCCTTACACAACAGCATTGCTCTATGTATTTGCACGAAATAGTACTATCATCGTGCGGGCGTCCACCACTGTCATTCGTTCAATGCAGCTGATGGCCTTGAATTCTTTTTGTAAATACCCACAGAAGAAATAGCATAATAAAATCTTTACTTTATAATGAAAATAAGGAAGTCGTCTAACTCGTATCTTATCATAGGCATTCACCATTATCCTAAAATATTTATACATGTAACATACAAGATGTCCAAACAAACTTGTAAAATAATATTATCATCCAAATCTGTAATAAACTCGATACAATATGCTTATTATAACATCATTTGGCGTGTAAGCGAATCTTTTGCCAACTTTTCTCTGATCTTCATTATAATACACATTAAATTTTATACCCTTTATGTCAATAAAAATACACTAATTCTCAAATTCATTCCTCCTGATATCTATCGCAGTGCTGAATAAGTTCCCCCCATCGTAAAATAAAACCTATTTAGTTCCAACGGTTATTAAAAGCCAGACAGATACCGTCTGATTTCACACCCACACAGTCTAGTTTCATTGTAAAACTTTGTATATGACCAAGATTGAGATGGTACAGTCAGCATCATTAAAATGTTGCTAATAAAAGTAGTCAAAATAATCCAAATACCAAAATTCCAATTTTATATTGGTTATTAGAGTACTCAAATAGTTGTAAGTGTCCAGAGTGCTCCAACTATCTTACACAATCACGCCGGTCGATGGTATCCAGACAAGTATATTTAAAAAAAAATCTAGACATTCATACTTTTCTCACTAATGCAAGTTGATAGTTCATGGCTTATTCAACTGTCAACTTAAAAAAATACAAAAGACATTGTCAATTGACACATTTTGTATCTTTTTCTTACTCATATAC
Source organism: Eilema caniola (assembly GCA_949126895.1). Taxonomy (NCBI): domain Eukaryota; kingdom Metazoa; phylum Arthropoda; class Insecta; order Lepidoptera; family Erebidae; genus Eilema; species Eilema caniola. The sequence continues at coordinate 6,339,826 of OX421467.1, forward strand.
CCATCCCTTATCATCCCGCCATTGTGTGAAAGGGATGGCTTTACAAGTAAGAAAAGGATAAAAAATGCGATTAAATGACAAAGTCTATATTTTTCGAAATTATATTTGACTGGATACAATCGACCGGCGTGATTGTGTATATGAATATGAATACTCTACTTACTGACATAATACTGGAAGACCGATTGTTAAGATAGTTGGACCACTCTGAATACTTACAACTATATGCGTACTCTTATAACCAATATAAAATTGGAATTTTGGTATTCGGATTATTTTGAGTACTTTTATTAGCAACATTTTAATGATGCTGACTGTACTAAAGCGCAGCCTGGTTATATAAATGATACATTTGGGATAGTTGAACAAGAATATGAGGTAGCTCAGTGGGGTAATAGGAGTATGATCTACTCCGATATTAAGGTATGATCAAATATGGACCTATCTTTATCAGAGCGCCAATCCTATTTGAACCCAAAGCTCGCAATTTGAAACCCCGGAGTTTTAGTTTTTGAAGTGATCTGTCATTTGAGCTCTAAACCTTGAGTACGTCCCTCGGCTAAGTGACTTGACGGGGTGAGTATAAAGTCTTTAGGCTTTCACGGCCGTTGCATGTGGAATATACTACTTCCGAGCTGTTTGACCATGGTCCATGTGAAACTTGCGTTCCAGACGTTACGTCGATCACTGCGTTCGACATCTTCAGTGGTGCAGGTCAGACCGACCGTAGCCAACTTTTAGAAAGGTATCCCACTCGCACTCGCAAAAAAAACTTTTAATAAAATGCCTCAGGATCTGGTTGACATGCCACTAAATAACTTTAAAATAGAAGTAAAAAAGTGTTTAATGAAAAATAGATATTATATGGTAGACAAATACAAATGCATGGCCATCCTAATCTTTTTGCTTGCGCGCACAATACAAATTTGATTTAAATAAAACTACATTAAAAAAAAACGAAAATCTTGTTCAATGGATTTTTTGCTATCTTCTCAGTAGAACCAACTTACCGAACCAGCGAAAGAATAATTTTCAAATGATTTTTTACTTTATTTAACATTATTATAACTATTTCTAGACAAAATTGAAAAATTTTGACGTTCATATGTGCTCTTTATGTTCCTAAACTGAATAAACGAAATTGATTCTTTGATTCTTTACTCTTTCTTTATCTCATGGTGGGGGATGAGGTCATTCCCCACCATTACACGTGTATACCTAGAGCACGGTACAGCAACCACGGTCGGTCAATAAGAAACTGATTGATGAAGGAAAATGAAAGAGTGATTTTAAATCTTAATACTTACCCTCTACATTCGCCTCATCGAAAAGAAACAACATTGGAATACAGAAGAGGAAGCTGATAAGCCACGCGCCAAGAATGAGGGCCCGCGCTCGACGCCCTGCAACAACACAACACGTAAGCACAAATACTTACTTGGTTGATGGCCAGACTAAAGGATGAAGTAGAATAGGAAAAATATTTAATATAAATGAGTAACACTAAGTATTACCCATTTTACCTAATAACTTCTGTGTTTATGTATTGACGGAAGCTATCTGTATGGAACAGGAAATTTGAAATCCGTCAAGTTAGGTATGTCAATATGACTTGACCCCGCCTGATGGTAGGCGATGGTAGGCTAAAGTGATATCAGGACTGAGGGCCACCATAGCTAAATTCAATCAAATCGATCTTAATGAACAAAGTGCTCAAAGTGATTTTAATTCCTTGATTATCCCCTCCGTTCCAGTTGAAGTATTGTTCTGATGTTTAGTACACACCTGTAATTCGGACAATAATATAATTTAAACCAATAATAGAGTTTGCTTTACTTTTAATACCTTGATTTTAGGATCATTTTGAGACTTTGTAGTCAAGTTATTTCTGACACTGACTATAAAAATGATGCTAAAATGTAGATTATCAGTTTCATGGCATATAACGGTATCATAAACGACCAAAAATTACTCCCAAATGATTGAAGTTATCACAGATGACAAATGAGTTAGCGACTACAAATTCAATAACCATTTCACTTTTTTGTTCTATATACTTAGCTTGTCTAGTACCTACACTTCGAAGTCATTGATGTTAATATACCTAATTTAAATTTAATACTGGAAGACTTCTGTCTATAAAAGATTATATTTCTACAATCTGAAGAGCACGTACAGTATTATCAAGCATTTATCTGATGTAATTTAGTACTATCATAAGATATATAACATTTACTAAAAATCGATGATAATATTCAGTCTTAATAAAGGTAGTTACACTATCATGGTTTACTCATATTAATAATAGTGGTATCGGGATATTTACCATGTTGTATTGTTTCAACTGTTCAATTTTTATCTACTCTTTTGAGTTCTTTATTACCACTGTTTCATTTTCACTACAAAATATCGCAAAATCGAAACAATAACAATAATAATAATCCAGTATTAATAGGCCTCTAAATTTATTATGATATTATTGAAAATTTATAAAATTAACAATTGATACTTACAGCTTCCTGTGAAATTCATGGGATGTGTGATAGCATCACATCGGTCCACACTCAAAGCAACCAACACATATGTCGAGGAGTACGTGACAACACCCTAAAAAAGAAAATTCTTGCGAATCATAGTGTACACAGTAACATAATATATAGTTTCTGACCACATGCATCTGGAAAGTATACCATTTAATTTTCATAAATATGCGCGGCAATGTTCAATAAAAAAATAACATTCGAAAAAAAAAAATAGGTCCGGGCTGTGTATAAAAAAAACTGGAAGTTAATTAAAAAAGAAACACCCGTTATGTAGGTTTTAAACTATAAACATTTTTTTCATCGTCTAGGTTTAAATTTCGAAAATAGATGAACACTCAAAGAAATTACAATTTTTTTCCAGAAAGGTTTCCTTTTGGAAACGATTTTTCTACATGTTTGTCTACATCTAGACCTAGGTCACAGACATAATTTTATATCGAGTCTTCTCATGGAGAAGGAACTTAATCATATTCTGTCATTCGTGGGTCTTCTTCAACAAAGGCAGCCAAAAATTTATTCTGTTATAGAAATGTTATTTCATAGTACTCTTTTGAAAATGTCTACGCAATCGTTGGCAGAAATGGCAATAGCCTGACTCATATTATAATGTAGAAGTCCTCGCCTGCGGCTTAGGCTTGAAACTTTACTTATCCAGCAATGGCCTACTATTCCGGCCTGACAATAATGTAATAATAGTAAATTATAATATTTCTTATTTCCAGCTTATTTTCTAGAATTATAGGTATCATAAAATATTCTTATAAAGGAAGCGGTGGTATTAACTGTTCTCTATAATAATTTTGTCATTTCAACTGAATAGGAGTAATGGTGAACCATTTTTTGAACAGAATAAACAGATTAATGTCCTAAAATTTCTTCACAAGGAATATGTTGCTTTTTGTCAAATTTTATTAGACCTACCTGTAAATATTTCATCATCTTGCAAGTAATGGAACCGGCTAGCCATGTGATTGTTATCCTTTGTATTAAATCTGGTAACACGCTGATGAGTCCCACTAATAGATCTGTAAGAATACAAAATCATTAAATATAAGTTCTACAGAAAAGGTTATTAAGTAGGTACTGATTGAGCTGAACAAGTAGATACTATATATGTACATATATTTATACCTTTGCCACCAGTTAGATAAAATCGTAAACCAATGATGGATACCTGTGTACCTACTACTAGACTGGCTATAAAAAAAACACTACCATACAGCCTGACCACTAGTGCGCTATTCCTATGAGATGGGTCTCAAAATTCATTACTTCACTGTTTTGTGTCATTGAGAATAGGGAATATGCATGTTTCGTTTTTATATTTTTTAATTTTTGATCATGACTTTATTTTTTTTTTAAAGTAACAGTACCAAACAAACAAGTTGAGGAACAAGAGGCTGAAGGAGGTTTTTCAAACGACCGCCATATTCGCCATATGGCGCGCTAGTCGTGACTTCAATGTTCATAACGACAAACAACTAACGGGTGATTTTTTAAGCGTAGTTTTTTTAAATATCGAATAAAGCACTGACATTTGCATCACGTATATTTTTTTTGATTGAAATAGATAATTAGGCCTTTACCATGTACATTTTAAAGACAACTTTGTGTAAATGTTGTCCGCGGCTCCGTTTCAAATGGTCCATTCGGATGGTCCAATTTTGCGTAATTTTCTTGAGCATTTGGGCCTGTATTCCACGAATCACACGTGTTATGTTATTCTCTAAGGCTTCAATCGTGTTCGGCTTGCAAGAAATAATAATATAATAATAATAATCAAGAGGCGTTAAATCGTATGATCTTGGCGGCTAACTCACAAACTCAAACAATTGCTGAGAACGGCGACGGATTGACATTTCACGATCCTCATAAACACTGGACGCTACGACTGCAATATTCGCTTCGGTACGGACGGTACGCATGCGAGTCGAAGCTTTAATGTCCAACAAAGTAAATTTCGTGCAAAATTTGGTGATAACAGCACGAATTGTTGATTCACCAGGTCGATTATGGCGACCAGAATATGGTCGTAATAAACGATGCACGTTTTTTACAGAACACGAATTTTGAAAATAAATTTCAATAATTTGCAATCATTGCTCGTTTGTAAGTTTTTCCAGGATGAAATGGCAGAGTATACTGAAAACTTTTCACTTTAACAGATACTTTTGGACGCCATTATCTATCAGTACTGCTTACCTGAAAAACTTAACTCTTAAAAAATCACACATTATAATATGATGTCGTGGATTTGCTGCAAAAAGTGTTTCGGATTGTTATTTCAATTTATTAATGCAACAGGACAATTATTTACAACAACTAGACACTAGATGACAGGACAATCAAATCGTAACGACATTTACAAATATAAATATGTACGTAAATCTAAAAGAAAAGACTGCATGTAAAAAATGCTTGAAAAAAGTATTTGAATCATATACGTATTCCCTATTCCTAATTTGAAATTTATTTTCACCTCACACAGGAATCGTAACACAATTTTGGTTTGTAGGTAACCACTTTCTAGCAGAAGGGCCGTGAAAAAGACAGTATAGTATCTAGTAACTACAGAAGTAAATACCGTAAATTACTTCTGCCGAAACTAAAGCTCATAATAATCATTATTTTGGCGTAGTCGAAGTTCTTACAGAAAACTAGGGAATTAGTTTTACTAACTATTCTTGTCCTTGGCAAACCTTCAGCTATCAGCCAGCGTCTCTTAATCTACAGACTTAGTGATATTAGTATCTAAATCCTCAATCAGCACATACAGTTGCACTTTAACTTTGTCAGAATTGGTGAGGCTACTTACCAGCGATAGCCAGTTGCATGATGAAGAAATTCATTCTGCTCTTCCGAGACTTTGTAAGCAGAAGAGCCAGAAGTACTGTAGCGTTGCCGGTCACAATTGTGACTAGTAACATCCAAAGGATTGCCAACTGTGCCGACTGCATGAAAGAAAGAAATGTTTTTCTTGAGATTTCAAATTACACCTTTCAATAAAAACGTAACTATGGGGCTGCTTCAACTACGCATATTTTCCCTTTAGTGGTGCATTTTTAAGTTGCACCAACATCCATAGGATCTTCTTGAAACCAAAAATTCTTTATACCATCAACATTGGTTTCAAAATCCCCCTGAATTTATAGTCTTACACGATTTTGCTTATTATATTAATTATATAATCTCCTGCTAAGTGGATAAATGGCTATATACTTTGGACGAACGAAACTGCCGTCTACAAGGATTCTAGATTAAGCTATAGTATAAAACAAGATTAGAATACTGGGAGCGTGTCTAGACCCATACTTCAGTTAAAGAACCCTTCACAATTAATCCATGTCGCTCGGTGTAACGTAGGTGTTCAACTAAGAATGAAAAACCTCTTTTTGAGACGTATTATTTTATAGATAAAAATCTAGATATAGGAGCGGACAAAGTTAGAAATAGTATGATGGCAAAATAAAAACCAATGAAAATTCTTTTGAAATTGATGTGTTTTTGCATCAGTAATTTCTTGACACATTTCGCAGGAGATCGAAAGAATGGAAATTTTAATGATGTACCATCGTTATCATATGTCGAGGACCGCGTGGCCCCCCCCTCCCAAGGAGGGCCAGACCGAGAGGAATGGCTCTCCACGGTCAGTCAGCCGCGGTGCGAAGAATATGTCGCGAGACAAGCTCACCTTCGGCCTAGAACAACGACCCACAGACGGCGTGTGGTTTAGTCGGTTCGAGTCCGACATAACCTCCCCTACCGGCTCCGGAGGAGGGGGATATCCGTGAGGATTTCCCGCACGTAAAAATAAAACCATCATTATCATATAATCTGCTGATAAACCAATAAAAAACTCCGAGTAAGTAGAATACAGCCAAGCTATGTTATAAATAGATATTCGTAGACATATTTGTGTGGGTTTATAGATTATAATGTATTTGTATGTGATCGATCGTCAAAAACCATAAAATTTTAAAAGGACAACCCGTAATTTGCCAATAGATAGTAAATGTCAGTAAATAGATAGTAAAATGCTTCCAAATTCCTTTTCGCCAACAAATTCAAAGTCGTAAAGTAAGTTATGCAGAATAAATACCTTAACTTCGCTGTCTAGACTCATATTTAGTCGATTCTTTCACACATCAATTAATATCTCAAAAATAGGTTTTATTCTGCTGACAAAATCTTTTCATAGATATTTCAGTACCTACCAAGAAAAATGATTAAAAAAATGTATGAGATGGTCAGAAATAGTGTTAGAAACAATTTTGGTAAGGATATACTAAGAAAACATCACCATAGAGATCTAAACATTATCATATCTTATATGGTATTCTACTCATTAAATTTAAAATCTTAGTTTAAAACTAGCACTAAAACAAAAGATACCATTCTGAACGCACGATAAACAAAAGAATGGTATCTTATCACAGCGCTCGACCAATCAGAATCGAATGAGTCAATTCCCCGCTCCGACCGTGCCTATAAATACAGCCGTGATTCAAGGTTCGGCATTAGTCGCAAGTCAGCCGCCGGCGAGGCAAGGTCTCCGAAGTTGTCGTCGCCCGGCCCTGCGCCACTGAAGATGTCGACCGCAGTGATCGACGAAACGTCTGGAACGCAAGTTTCACATCGACCACGGCCAAACAGGCCGGAAGCAGTATATTCTACATGCAACGCCGGCCGTGAAAGCCTGAAGACTTATAATGGTATCTTTTGTTTATCGTGTGTAAAATCCCCACGGATGCCCAGCCGGAACCAGCAGGGGAGGTTATGTCGGACTTAAACCGACTAAAACGCACGCCATCTGTGGTTCGTTGGTTGCCGGAGGCAAGACTCGTTCACCGGCTGACCCGCTCGATCTGGCCCTCTTAGGGTTTGGGGGCCATGGAGTCCCCAACATTTAACAATAATAATTATTTATCTTGTACTGTTGGGCTGTCCATAATTTTATTTACTACTAAATAAACTTTTATTTAATACTATAAGCAAATTATTTAATACTATAATATAATATTCAAAGCAAAAGAAATAAAACTGTTACAACAAAGCTAAAAAAGGAATAACCTTACATAGTCCGTGTTTTCATACGTTAAGTCTAGTTTGAAAGTTAGAAGTAAATAGATCTGTTTGTCGTACGATATATAATTTGCTTATATTGGCTACGGTATATATTTTTTGCAGATTATAGGTTGGCTGCTGGTTTACCTGATAAAAATAGAATTTGTTGATAGTCTCATGTTTGGTGAAGTTTTTGTAGATGGTGCCATTGAGCTGGGCGATCAGACTGCAGTTGTAGCAGTAGTCCTCCTCCATGGCGTGCAGTTTCACATCGTGCCTTATGAGTACCTGAGGACAAGGCAAATAAAACAAATAAGTCATCATTATCGTTTTGTATTTTTGTGGTGACAGAGAAAGAATATTAGTATCACCACTAGTATCATAAGAGGTGACAAATGGAAAAATACGTAGACGATATCACTGCGAGATAAGGAAAATTCGAAATAAAACTCTTTATCAACGCGTCTGGCCACGTCTATGTCCAGCAATCGACTGGGATAGGCTTATAGCGTTTTCTTCGTAGGTCTTACTGGGGCCTTTAATACCCGTAGTATGTTGACTAACTTGTATTATTCTCTTTTCTGAAACAATAGGTAGTTCCATTAATTATGTAATGGCCTTACCTATATTAGACATTCGTATTTTTCTATTTAAGATAACAGAACACTAATGAATTCTAGCACAGAGATATATAACCAGCTACCAAATGAAACTAGGTCAATAAAATCCAAGGTAAGTATCGACAATGACTAAATGGCGAGATAAATAAAATTGTTACTTTCTTTTTGAAATTGAATACTCTGTATGAATTTGGAACCATAAAATATAAACTAGCCACTTGTTTTTACCTGATAGTTTATCAAAATCCTGGTAATCTTTGAATGCATTACTATTAGTAAAGCTTATGGTAATTAATACAATGATGACTGATGTTTCAATGATGAAAGATTATCATGGGACCGGTATAAAATACCCTAGGACCCCGGGCTCAAAGTGGATCCAATCGGAATAAACTCCAAGCAGAAGTTTCCGTAAGGCGGCAATGGCTTCCCTGTGTGAGACAGGAGCTACCATCTCCATTGCCCATGGTGTACAGCGTGGTGGTTTCGAACCTATGCAAATTCATATACAATGATAATATCTCATTCTTAATAATGAAACGCGAAAGTTTAGCATATACATACTTATAAATATGGTAATGTAGGTACTTTGCTGACTCCACGGCACATTTTAGAAAAGTTCAAAACTCCAAAACCACGTAATTATCTACACCCCCCTGGGGCCTACCATAAGACATCCCCATTAGCGAACCGAATTTTCGGGTAATTAGTCGCATGTCATTTATTTATCCTTATAGGATTCAGTTCCTGATTATGAAAACGTTAATTTAATTATTTTTTCATAGTTGGCTATCAAAGCAAGATAAAATTTCGTATTCGAGGCTGGTTTTCAAACAAACGTGGACGAACCCGAAGAAGATAAGTGACACTACAATACGTAAACGGGGGGGGGGGGGAAGGTGAAACACTTCAATTCACTCACTTCACTCAATCTGTCCTCCGCTACCTACTGGCGATACCATAAGTAGGTATGCATTTAGTGGTCGGTACCAGAGGGTTTAACATTTTAGGACTTCGACTACCCTGGGTCGGCGACCCAAGGCCATCTCTCTCGACCTCTTCTCTTCTTCTCAAACTCCTTGGGTGTGGGGACCACGGAGTCCTCAACTCGTCCCCTGTATGGAGAGGTGCGCAATGCTAGGGAGCCACCGCTTCATCTGCCACCCCAGGCCCGCGACACTTCATCCCCCCTCTACAAGTAGTAAATCATTGGCCCGGCGTATTGTAGAATATGAAAAGGTGCAACCGTATCTCCTGTGTCAACTGTACATTGCTTAAAAAAGGAAAAATACTTCTAGTAAAATGTAAGAGAATATTGGCAGTAATAGTAACTTAGCTATGCGCAACCGCTAAACTGGTTCTTACTTCGCACAGACACCGCATAATAGAAAAAATGTATTCATATGGCGATCCTACTCATAGTTCTAATTTGTATACCTACTCGTTTGTTATCCCAAATAAAATAAAAATGATCAATGTATCGGATTGACATACGTTGAATAAACGTCAAAGTACGTGTCAATGCCATACATTCATCATTATATTCTGCAATGCGCCTGCTAAAAAAATTGCCAATTGTCTAGAGGGGCAGTTCGGCCAGTATAAACCCGAAGTAGCTGTACTGACATGGTAATGTCGTTAATGTATGGCAACATGCAAAGTCTTTCGTTCATGTTACTTGCGGACTCGAAATTTCTCTTATTTCATGGTAGGCCCCCAGTATTTGCAGTATTTATCCGCAATATCTTAGTGTTTAATCTTTCCCTTATCCCGAAATTTATTTTTTATCTCTAATGAAATCTTTGATACAAGGTAATGTACCCGTTATTTTTGTACCGTCCGTGTGATTAGAACACTAAACTTGTTTAAAAATAAAAAGTAGACTATTTTTAGCCTACACAGGATAGGAAGTAGGACCCGACGGTATTCCCGTCCCAATTGAGCAGTCCGACTGGGGAAGTACCTCCACCCTACAGATTACTGCGGCTACAATAACCTAGTATTATGTTCCCGGCAGTGGGTAGGATAGCCAGAGCTCATTGGAGAGTTTTGTGCTGTCTGTAAGAAGACTAAAGGCTTCTCCTGCATTGTTTTGTGCACTGACGGCACAGAAACTCTTCTCTTCTTATAAGTTCGGCAGCACGAGTGTGACTCCTTCTGTTGCACACGTGCTTGTCTGCCTCCTATGTGGTATAAAAAAAACACTACTTAAAATATAAGCTTAGCAGTTTTAATGATTGAAATTGTATCGTTATCCGGACTAAAGGTGTGTACCAAATATATCAGATTAATGAGCCTACAAGAAGGGGAAAACATATCAATTACTATAGTTGACCCACCAACGAGCAGCCCAAGCTAAATAAAATCGTTTAAAAAGCATTGCATCGAAAGCTTAGTGTTTAGACGATCTTAGAGCGTTTTCACATTCATCCGATATTCGATATCCCATATCGGTGTCGAACGCCGATAGCCGACATCCGATAGCCGACACCTTGTGCTGTTTTCACATTTATCCGATAAAATCGGCCCGATACGGTCATTTGCTATATAGCACAGACAAGTTAGGGATGTTAGGAGTAATAAGAAAAGAAAAAAAGTCGAAAATTGCTTGCAGTCGCTGTTTTAGTTTTTTTGTGTTCCGATATCGGGCCAAAACAGTGGTGTTGGCTCGGATAACCGATATCGGGCCGGACAATGTGAAAGAGAGATACAAATTTCATACATTTGATTCCTCCGATATCGGATGTCGGATATCGGATATCGAATTAGTGTGAAAATGCTTTAAGGGTCAATTTCCACTGAAAGAGCAAAGACAGTTGAAGGCAAAGGACCGGCCGCGCGCCTGCTCGCGATAATTTTTAAACCCCGAAGCAAAAAGCGGGGTGTTATAAGCTTGACTTGTCTGTCTGTCTGTCTGTCTGTGACATCTTAGCTCCCGATAGGATGAAGCGATTTCAATTTAGTGTTTTTTTTTGTGTTAAAGGTCACTTATGAGATAATGTTTGATGAAAATCGGTTCAGCCGTTTAAGAATTGTGGGGTCACTTTAACGGCTGAACCGATTTTCAAGCGAGGAAGAATAACCAAATGTCGGAAAATGTACTCGAGTTGGGTCTTGGGTGAAAGCGCATTGCGTGCACATTGCAAAATAATAATATATGTTCAATGATAATCGGTTGAAAAAGCTCTGGGGGTAAAAATATATATATATATATATATTATGGAAATGAGGATGGAATTATTAATAATATATGTAAACAAATTACAATCCCCGTTCATTTGACATACATACATATAATCACGCCTTATCCCCGGAAGGTTAGGCAGAGGTGAATTAACAAATCATACAAATCACAAAAATATTTTATTTTTAAGTATTCATAATACATACACAAACTTTTTATTTACAATATTAATACTGTGTCATTCAAAGTCATGTATTAAACAAGACATAATACATTATTTAATTAATATGAAGGTCAAAGCCATTCCATTATCTATACTAGTAGGTACGTATATAACCTTAAGGTTTTATCTATGAACAGCTTAGGATCAAAATGAAAGGGTCAAGGGTATGCTCTCCAACTTCTGCGCTCGTAACCATCATTAGGGACCTACCTAAAGGTTGAAAATGTTTTCATATTGTCATTCTATGGTATCATTGAAACTCAGTCTTTCCTTGAACCTCGACACCAGGCGAAGATTATGTAAGTAATATTCATGTTGAAATTTCATGGTATTTTGCAGATATTTGTAAATGTTTTTACTGGCGACGGAACGGAGACGGTATATGCGTTTGCGGTGAGAGGAGGTTAAACAAATAAACATATCCACTACTAACAGTAAGAGATACTGTTTGACCCAGTTTGACTATATAACATTAGTATCCTACGTATCCCGACGGACGCTCCCTGAATGCTGTCCAGGTGTTTAAGTAAACATTAGTTTTTTGTATTTTTTGAAAAATAGTGGATAACAGTACAAGAGGTTACTGCTGAAGCGCCATTAAGATCGAGATTGAGAGGCATAAAGAGAGCCGAAGACGGTAATTAACAATACATACGTGTATCATACGACATTTTTCAATTCGCTTGTGACTAAAATAGATATTGTCCTTACCCTTGCAGTTTTCAGGTAGTAAACATTCCATAACGTTAAGGACTTTATATCAATCACTTCATATATCGGACGTTGCACAGTATATGTGTACTAGGTACGTGAATCGTTGTCTTACTAGTACTTGTAGAACTTTTATTTAATAAATAACTTTAATTTCAACAGTAAAAACGAATTACGAAACTTTTTGGTACTGGCAGACTGGCGGTAACGATTAAGTAGTTTTGCTATGGCCAAAGAGTAAAAGAATGATGTTTTTTTTTATCGCGTGTACAAAATGGTAAATTTACTTACGAAGTTGCATGACACTAACAAGCAATATATATATATATATAACATATATATATATATATATATATATATATATATATATATATATATATATATATATATATATATATATATATATATATATATATATATATAAATTTATTTGTTCTATTAAACACGATCTTTTTTATATCGTTTTTTTTAAGAATAATGCAACTCAATCAATAAAATTAAAAAAAAAATCTATATCCCACTCGTGATATAATATAACAATTAAAAAACCACAGTTTGATTATAGGCATCATTGTATACCTAATTGCGGTCTGATTAGAGACATTTATGAGCAAGTGACTTGAAAATTATTTTAAATTCTGCTGGTGCAGTGGTAACGGGTATCCTTATTGTATAATAGTTATTAGGTTGTAGGTTCGTGCAAAAACTCTTTTTTTGTAAGCATTGTTTAGGAACATCTCGGAGCTACGGGAAGTGCCTCCTTGATGGCAATTACGTTTTAATTACGCTAACCCTATTACGTGGGGACCGGCAACCGCTCGTGAAATGTGAGTTTAATGTTAAAACGGAGTGGCAATTCGGGTTATACAGGTTAAAAATCAAGTTTTAAGTAATCAAATACTAATGTATTTAAAACTATTTCTAATATTTGATGGTAGTTTTATTAACGAATTAGGATCTGAGAACAGAAGATAAGTTAATATCTTGACTTTCGATGAAGAAAAAGAGTGGGAGATCGGACCTCAAGCTCCCACCTTTGAATGGATTTAGGCCCATCTGATGGAAAGTGGTTTCCGTAGTCTAATCACACTCATACTGCCGACCCTGTAAGAATTAGAGAGTTTCTGTGCCGTAAGTGAAGAAAAAATCAGTATAAGGTTTTGATATTCCCATTGAAAGCACAAAAACTCTCTAGTGAGCTCTGGCTACCCTACTCATCGTCTGGAACGCAACACGAGATTATTCTGTAGGGTGGAGGTGCTTCCCCAGACGGACCGCTCAATTGGTACGGGAATACCGTCGTGTCCTACCTCCTATAAAAACCTCTTCTCTGACCCATACCTATAATCAGGTTTAAAACTTTAAATACATAGTTCAAATTGTTATCTTTACACTTCATTGTAATTTTCTTACTTTACACTTTAATCTTACATAATTTGTTCAGTACAATTTCCGAATGGCTCGGCTTCCGACCTTGTTTTGTTAGAACAATAAACATTGCGATAACAACTTACTTAAGTTTCATTAAACGCTATAACAATTTCTAGTAACGGCGACAATAATATTAAATGTAAATGACACCATTATTACAGTTCTTATCTCATTTCACGATAATCCAGATAAACAAGCTCTAAATTGACTTAATTCGTAGTACGGAAACTTAAACTTTCTTTATTAAACAACAAAAAACATTTTTGCTGGTCGATATTAAATTTTTATATATTTATATTTAATATATTAAATTGAAAAAAGTAACTGCTTTTTATACCCCTGAGTTGGCAGGCAAGCACACGCCCCACTGGGTGGAAAGTGGTTACTGAGGCCTATGGGCGTGTGACTACTACTAACTACTAACTACTCACCGCCGGGAACACAAAGCGAGATTATTATTTTTATATTCAAATTCAAATTCAAATTCAAATTCAAATTCAAATTCAAAATTATGGCCGCGGTATTCTGTAGGGCAGAGGTACCTCCACCCTTCTTGTACTTCTTTGTAATTCCCCAGTCAGACTGATCAATTGGACGGAAATACCGTCATGGCATACCTAACTACTTTTAAATATTTTTTTTAGATGCTATTGCGGTAAATTTAATCAAATCAAATCAAATTCATTTTATTGCGATATATGGGTACATAGTTGTTACAATTTATACATTAGATTCACCATATTTCAGCCAAATTGACATGCAATATTTTCATATTAGAGAATTAACAGTAAAAATGGGCATTTTATAATACATATTTATATATAATTACATATTTATTAGAAGTAGGGGAAAGTGTAGATTATTATATGCTGTCAAAATTCTAGATGTCCGTGTTTCGTGCATTTTCAATGCAAGATACATTAAATTAGTCAATTAAAATTACAGAAAATCTCATGTAATAATAATGTCAGACATTAATAAGATTAAAACATAATACAAAGTAACAATGTCCTACATTCATAAAATTAAAACACAATATAATATAACAATGTCAAAGTCATAACTGAAATGTACTTAACCTCTGGTGTGTTGTCATTTAAATAATCATTTACTGTGTATAGCACCTATTTAACAAAATAATCTTAATTTCTTTTAAAAAAATATTTAGTTCTGATATTTCTTGAATTTTTCTTGGTAATTTATTATAAATTCTAGGAGCCATACATAGAAAGCTACTATTCATCAATGTCGATTTGTTTGATGGTTCGACGTTTCATATGCTTTTCAGCAGCCATGCTCATTAGATAAACTGAGATTTTTGAGACCACACCAAGATCTTCCATATTATATGATACTACCTATCACCTTCACTTGATTTTAAACCATTAAAAACAAACAATCTACAAACATAGTGAGGTGAGGGGAGGCGACGCACCCCAGGAATCCGTTCTTAATTAAGCGGCGAAAATTGTTGGTACACCACTACCTTAGAGGATAGCAGGTAAAATAACTTTGGCATAATATTTTTTATGAGTGATATTCGTAATTACAAAAACAGTGAATTTAAGTAGGTATGTGTTTTGGGATAGCCCAACCGTGTCTTTCTGTCTTGATTTAGGGTTAAGTTTTTACTATTATTCGTTCCAAACAATATCTATTGGTCTAATATCGGTCCGACAAGATAGTGCGGATAGTGAATAGCAAGTAAATAATATCACGCCGATATTACTTATTAAATATTCGGCGGAATATTAAATGTTAAGAAATAAAAAATAAGTAAAATCTTGGAAACTAAAAATCATGTTAAAATGTAAGGGCGGGAATTCGACTATCCAGAAGTATGAAAGGAACAGAAAAAATGTGTAGAAAGAATGATAGAGAGGATAAGTATGAACGTAGGGTAAGAATGAAAGCGAGAACATTAAACATGTTAAACCTAGTAGAAATACAAATCTAATCCCAATGGGGATGCCGTCTGCGCTTTTATCCCTACAGAGGGCCAATGTTAGGTGTCAGCTACGTAGACTTCATCGTTTGTCACTTCAAATCTGACAGCTATGAGTTAGTTATTTACACAGAACATATATTATGGTTATTGTGGTTTGGTCAAATGCTGCTGCCATCTACAATTAGTTTTGCATCTGCATCCCCATTGGGCAATATGTTAAAAATAAACTTCTAATGTAAAAAGACAGCATAGTGGCGAATGGATTTCGTTCGACCTTGGGCTGAAGGTGACAGATTAAAAGAAATCATATAAACAAAAAAAATTCTAGGTATCTTTATTAGTTCTAAAACCCAATATTACTATGTTTACTTTAGGTATGGGTAACGTTGAGTAGAATATCCTGTAATATATATTTTTTCATTGTATTAAATACCGCGATACTAGAATGTTCCTTGGTTCATCACAAACAAGAAAATTCACGAGCAACGTGTGATGACGAGTGTAAAGAAGGAAATCTCAAAATAAAGAGAACCATATGAACAGAGACTCAAAAACCATCCTTATCCTTACTGGCAACAAAGCTGTTGAAGCCTAGTTACAACAAGCGCCTCAAAAGAATTGATGTTCCCGCTGGAGGAAACGCCCTGAAAACGTAAAAAACCAAAGGCTAATTGTAGATTTAAATTAAACACAAAAAATAGATACAACAATAGACTTAGGTATATAATTTAAAAACCTAAGATCTTACTTTTAAAATAAATATACTTATTTTAAGACCGATCGTATTCCATCTTCTGAACGTGCACAAGCTATTTTATGTTTAGAACGTGTCCTGACCATTCTTCTCTAGATTTACGAAGCGACGCAGCAATATTTCTTCTTGAATAAAAGAAGCTAGGCTGAAAAGCAAAGAGTCGTCTCGAATCGTTCACACATAACGTCCATTCGTCACGTTTCATCACGGAAAGGAATGCTAATGCAAACGAAACATAAAGAAAGTTATTTGAGGTCAAAATTTTCATTGTGACTTTTATGTTGTAACTTTTGTACGGTCTAATTTGGGTTGTGATATTTATTTTTGTGTATAATGTTTGTGATATTGTATTGCTTTTAAAATATAACTGAAATATCTAAAAGCTAGATGGAAAGCTCAGCCGTATCGCAGTTAGACTGCAAAAAAGGGGACCCTAGAATCCGAGGTGAATGTCACGGATGAGACTGGAATTAATGCAAGACTGATCTGAAAGTTAGATAGAACATCAAAATTATTTTGTACTACTTTTTTTGAAATTATATTCCTGTTTTATTGTTCAATCTTAAATAGAAACCAATTGATTTATTTGTAGAATATACTGCTTCCAGGCTGTTCGGCCGTGGTCCATTTGAAACTTGCGTTCCAGACGTTTCGTCGATCACTGTGGTCGACATTTTCAGTGGCGCAGGTCCGGGCGACGATGAGTTCGGAGACCTTGCCTCGTCGGCGGCTTCGTTGCCACTGAAGACTGAAGACTTATATACAATAGATTTATTATTTTAAGATTATTTGATTTCTTTTTGAAAATAAGATGGTGAAGACAAGTAATATAAGAGCATCACATGGAATAATAATATATCGCAGCACGTATAATAAAAATTCAATTTCAAGTAACTGAAGAGTTTTTGTGCTGTCAGTGGGAAGACCAAAGTCTATTCCTGCTTTTTCTTCTACACTGACGTCACAAAAACTCTCTGTGTTTACAGGGTCGGCAGCACGAGTGTGACTCCCCTGGTGTTGCACACGTCCATAGGCCACGGTAACCACTTTCCATCAGGTGGACTATATGCTAGTCTACCTCAGTGGTATAAAAAAATGAAATGTAGATGATGAATAGTTCACAAGATGAATTACAAAAATCACGTTAGTTTACCTGCGAGACATCACTTGGTTGAACAAGATTAAAAATAACTATATATATAAAAAAAAGACAGGTTGCACTCCGGGAGTGCCGGCAGAAGTGAAAACTTTTTCTTTCTTTCTTTCTCCGTTATATACAGAGAAAAAGATAAAAATAACATAACATAACATAACATAACATAACATAACATAACATAACATAACCTATCACTAATTGTCTGTCAGAAGAAATTAATGAATTACAAAAAGAAAAAATAATCAGAAAAAGTAATAAATTACAAAAAGAAAAAATAATAAACCCAGGTTCTAACCCGGTATTATCTGAAACCATAAGGACTTACAGTTGAAGCGGTTACCGCTAAGCTACGGAGCTTCTTAGCGTACCCAACAAAATAAACAATCTGTAGCTAATATTGTATGACGTCAGTCGTCGGTTGCGGTTCAAAGGTCAAGTGCTCCTGACGCGAATTTAACACTTTTTACCCATTTACGCCACTAAAGAAGTTTTAATTTCAAAAATGTTAGAAGTTAACCATCTAAATTATCCCTTACATAAACATCTTAACTTCGAATAACACTTCGATTTAGATGTTTTGTGCTGATAATATGACTCTCAAAAGAACTTATAAGATCGCTCCTTCATCAAAACACAGGTGGGACCACTTGTTTTTCTATTTCAACTATCTAAAATTTTACTTTATCTCCTAAAAATAAGGTGCAATATCGTTTGTGGTTGGGGTAAGTCGATAGGCAATCCATCAATCCGACAGTGATTCAATTGGTATTTGAGAAAGTGATCTAATTTATCAAAATTTATCAACGGAGATTTAAATTATTGCGTCTTGTGGTAACGCGGCGGGTGCGATTTAGGATTCAATGTTGAAATTTGTATCGATTTCTGTTAGTGGTTGGCATAACGACTTTTATTTAGATTCTTAAGTTTAAAGGGTGAAGAATTTGTTGCTATAATTGTTTTTTAAACACGGCACGTTGGTTTTTCCTTTACGTCTTCTAATCATATACCTTATTTAGCTTAGTGGTTAAGGAGTCGGCCTTATGATCGAGAGGTTCCGAGTTCGAATACTGGTCCTTAACACTACCGACGTGAAGCCACTCCTAGCACAAGCAATTCAGCTTAGTTGGAGCTCGCTTCGCTCGGGTGGCTAAAACATCTCATGTCATTATGGCTTGTTTTAGTCCCTTGTTGAACAATCTACTAATAATTTTTGCCAGTTTCATATACGTAGTGAACCAAATTGACAGAAAGGAAGAAGAAATATTAGACAGAAAAGTAATACTGGTAGTATTAATAATCTATTGACTACAGTTCCAAGTCCAGAAGGTACATACTGTTCCCGAAAAATAGTTTGTTTATACAGGGTGTATTTTTGAAACGGGGCAGTAAGGGCAAGTACCTTAACCGTTGCAGTTACAGCAAAACGTTCTTAAAAGACCTTCCCTAACTTTTTGGGACATTTTGAACTGCATTCACAGATTTTGTAAAAAACTTACAGTTAGCAAAAAAAAATGCAAAAAGTTCAAAAATTTTTTTTTATGCCAATCGATTCTATTTCATGTGGGGATCAAAAAACTCTATGGGACCATTTTAGCTTTCAGTATAAATTCTTTCAATATAATATGATTGTAACAAAAGAGCGGCCATTATGGCCTACAGAAGAGAGTACCCAGACAGAGAAGTCCCTTCTGGTGTACGTACCTAAAACCTTTCTACTAATCTCATACTAAATGTATGGGAGTGTTTAATGTCAAAATATTAGATACCTCTCGTTTGATTTTTAAAAAGTTATCGATGTCATTTTATTCATTAGGTAACGTACTTTCAATTTCAGTTTAAATTTTTTTGATATCTGTAATAGTTACGGAATAATCGCCTGGACACACTTAACGATTACACCCTGTATAGTGTCAATCTTTTTTTATGATTTATTTTTAAATAACTACTCTTCTTTATAAAATTTCTTGATCTTTTGTTTTTAATGTTTGTAAAATAATAAAAAATCTTACTTTTACCGACCTTACTTTTCTTGCTAGGGAAAATATTTTCAAGAAGGCACAATATTCAAGCCAAATTGATAATACATACATTTAAGATTCGCAAAAAAATGTGAAGTATAGTAATGAATTCAATGTTGTAACTGTCGTAAGTAAGGCATTAAGTATAAATGTGGACGATTATATGGAAGAAGAAGATCTAAGAAAAGATGGATGGACCGTGTGAAAGATGATATGGCCAGGAAAGGAATTAGCGTTGATGTGACTGCAGAGAGAGATAAATGGAAAAATAAATAATGTTTCGTCGATCCCGAATAATATGGAAGACGGTGGATGTGATAATTATGAGGGAGTATTGAATAAGTGTCGTCTATCCAAATTATGTACTTTTTAAAGAATCATTATATAATGATGTAGTGGACTATATGCTAGTCTACCTCAGTGGTATAAAAAAATGAAATGTAGATGATGAATAGTTCACAAGATGAATTACAAAAATCACGTTAGTTTACCTGCGAGACATCACTTGGTTGAACAAGATTAAAAATAACTATATCGACGTAAGAAAGCTTATTTGCTGTAAGTAGTCAAAATACCTAAAGTGACTTTTTACCACCATTAGAATCAGAAAAAAAAGCCGCATCGCTTGACCCGGGTCGGGTGTCTCTACGATAACAAAAAAATAACATACGCCGTTGAAAACGCCCGTACTTCTATTTTTTTTAACAAGATTAAATGCTGTATGTGGATCAAAATCTAGTCATTTTTGACATTTTGTACTTACAGCAAAAGAAAGACTGCATTTATTGCTTTACAAATACTTACTTCTTCCCATTTAAAAACTAAACGTTACTTGCAGCATTTCTGTGGCGTGTGATTTTTACATTCGTTTACTTACAGCAAGTTTAGGGGACCTACAATTTTAGTTTTTGTTACTTACAGCAAATCATCGCGTATTTGCTATAAAAGCTCACACCACATAATGCATTTTAAAAACCTGTGATTTTTTAGAAATTTGAGATAATGCATTTTGATAAAATAAGATAAGTTTCTGTTTTTTATTTATAAATAAATATTTTTTGATTGGATACAATGTTTTTATTTACATCTTGCGTTCCTAACTAGTTTTAGGGTCTTAGTTTTTTATTTTGTATATTTTTATGTTTTATCTTTTATATAAGTATAAGAGAAACATACTTTTTTAATTCATTGTATTGTTGAAACGAAGTTCTGGCAGTATAATTAGAGTTTCAAATTTTGTTTCAACAATTTAAAAGACCATAATTTTTTTTTTACCATTCACGACATTTTATTTCAACCGTACATTACATTACAAACTGACCCACTGCATTTCTAGATCTAATCATAATTATAAATTTAATCTTACATCTTGAATTGCAGTACCCAAATAAATAAATTTACTGCATACAGCATATTTACCGCCTGTAAATTGATAATATTTCCATCTACGCGTACATTTTTCTTCCTTAGTTACAGCATTTTAAAGGTAAGTGATTTAAAAAACTGTTTGCTGTAACTAACCAAACACGTACTTATAGTAACTTTGGATAAAAAGTTTACATTGCAAATGGTGACTGGCAGTTAAATAAACCTATGTTCCAAAAATGGTAGCAATATCATGGATAGGTCAGACACTATTAATTTTTTTCTGAAATTAATAAAGTTTTTTGGCTCTGGTGAACAATTGCAATATGTCTACTTACAGCAAATATGCTTTCCTACGTCGATATATATAAAAAAAAGACAGGTTGCACTCCGGGAGTGCCGGCAGAAGTGAAAACTTTTTCTTTCTTTCTTTCTCCGTTATATACAGAGAAAAAGATAAAAATAACATAACATAACATAACATAACATAACATAACATAACATAACATAACCTATCACTAATTGTCTGTCAGAAGAAATTAATGAATTACAAAAAGAAAAAATAATCAGAAAAAGTAATAAATTACAAAAAGAAAAAATAATAAACCCAGGTTCTAACCCGGTATTATCTGAAACCATAAGGACTTACAGTTGAAGCGGTTACCGCTAAGCTACGGAGCTTCTTAGCGTACCCAACAAAATAAACAATCTGTAGCTAATATTGTATGACGTCAGTCGTCGGTTGCGGTTCAAAGGTCAAGTGCTCCTGACGCGAATTTAACACTTTTTACCCATTTACGCCACTAAAGAAGTTTTAATTTCAAAAATGTTAGAAGTTAACCATCTAAATTATCCCTTACATAAACATCTTAACTTCGAATAACACTTCGATTTAGATGTTTTGTGCTGATAATATGACTCTCAAAAGAACTTATAAGATCGCTCCTTCATCAAAACACAGGTGGGACCACTTGTTTTTCTATTTCAACTATCTAAAATTTTACTTTATCTCCTAAAAATAAGGTGCAATATCGTTTGTGGTTGGGGTAAGTCGATAGGCAATCCATCAATCCGACAGTGATTCAATTGGTATTTGAGAAAGTGATCTAATTTATCAAAATTTATCAACGGAGATTTAAATTATTGCGTCTTGTGGTAACGCGGCGGGTGCGATTTAGGATTCAATGTTGAAATTTGTATCGATTTCTGTTAGTGGTTGGCATAACGACTTTTATTTAGATTCTTAAGTTTAAAGGGTGAAGAATTTGTTGCTATAATTGTTTTTTAAACACGGCACGTTGGTTTTTCCTTTACGTCTTCTAATCATATACCTTATTTAGCTTAGTGGTTAAGGAGTCGGCCTTATGATCGAGAGGTTCCGAGTTCGAATACTGGTCCTTAACACTACCGACGTGAAGCCACTCCTAGCACAAGCAATTCAGCTTAGTTGGAGCTCGCTTCGCTCGGGTGGCTAAAACATCTCATGTCATTATGGCTTGTTTTAGTCCCTTGTTGAACAATCTACTAATAATTTTTGCCAGTTTCATATACGTAGTGAACCAAATTGACAGAAAGGAAGAAGAAATATTAGACAGAAAAGTAATACTGGTAGTATTAATAATCTATTGACTACAGTTCCAAGTCCAGAAGGTACATACTGTTCCCGAAAAATAGTTTGTTTATACAGGGTGTATTTTTGAAACGGGGCAGTAAGGGCAAGTACCTTAACCGTTGCAGTTACAGCAAAACGTTCTTAAAAGACCTTCCCTAACTTTTTGGGACATTTTGAACTGCATTCACAGATTTTGTAAAAAACTTACAGTTAGCAAAAAAAAATGCAAAAAGTTCAAAAATTTTTTTTTATGCCAATCGATTCTATTTCATGTGGGGATCAAAAAACTCTATGGGACCATTTTAGCTTTCAGTACTAGAAAAGACAGAAATCACCAAAGACCTATCCCATACATTTCGTACGGAAATATGATAAATCAACTCGAAACTCATAGGTCAGGTAAAATTTTGAACTTTTTTAAATAAAAAAAATCATTTAAACATTTAAGAAATTGGTTTATGAAATAAATTGCTCAAAATGATTTCCATTTTCACGAATACATAAGTCTATCCTTTTTTGCACTGAACGAATGGCGGCTAATAATGTTCTGGGATGAATATTACGTAAAATGGTCATTAATGCATCCTTGAGCTCTTGAACACTGGCGTACGTCGTCTTATACACCTCGTTTTTCACGAAGCCCCATAAAAAAAAATCAAATGGTGTTAGATCGGGGCTACGAGGTGGCCACTGTGTTGGACCATGTGTACCTATCCACTGTGTACCGAATAGGCGGCTCAAATTGGAACGTGAAAGGTGACTGTTATGTGGCAGAGCACCATCTTGTTGAAAATGAACTTTTCGCAATTCCGACAGGGGCCATTCGTCCATCTCGTTTTCAAGATGGTGTAAAATGACTTCATTATACATGGCAGAATTCAGTTTCCCTTCATAAAATTCCACCATTATGACTCGATTGGACATTATACCACACCAACAGTTGAATGAGAAGCGAACCTGATTATGACTTGCCGTAACTCTTAGTGGATTTTCTTTGGACCAATAGTGGTGATTTTTTCTGTTGTACATACCGTTATTGGAAAAATTCGTTTCGTTTGACCACAGTATGTAATTTAAAAATTCATGATCTCTGCCCATCATCATCACCCGGATGTAACACTTGAACTATGCGCCCATATCGATAACACTTGTAGCCGCATTTCTTCCATATCTTTATCACAAGGGGGTGGGATACACCTACTTCAAGGGCGACTTGCCTGGACGATACCTCTGGATATGCTTCGACATAAGTTAGAACCGCAATCTCCGTGTCCATGTCCACACGAGGCTGCCGCTTTCTTTTGAAAGAACCCTGCAATTCCAGGTTTTTCAAAAGATTTGTAATAACCTTTCTTGTTGGCACATGCCGCAACGGATACTTATTGCGGTACCACACTAATGCAGCTCCCGCATTTCGATTATTGACAAAATACGCTTCTAATAAGTCAATTTTTTCACGATTAGAAGACATTTTAGCGAAAATCCTTAATTAATAACTCATACGAAGTTTCTCAGCTGAAACTAAGAATAACACACGGATTTTCGAATCAAATTCGAAATTTGAGGGTAAAAATTCTTTTTATTTACTTTACAGTCAATTCTACCCACTTCCTGGCCATAACAAAAAGTTAGACCATCGTAGAAATTTGTTTCTGTTGCCGAAATGTATGGGAAACGTTTTTGGCGATTTCTGTCTTTCCTAGTACTGAAAGCTAAAATGGTCCCATAGAGTTTTTTGATCCCCACATGAAATAGAATCGATTGGCTTAAAAAAATTTTTTTGGACTTTTTGCATTTTTTTTGCCAACTGTAAGTTTTTTACAAAATCTGTGAATGCAGTTCAAAATATGTCAAAAAGTTAGGGAAGGTCTTCTAAGAACGTTTTGCTGTAACTGCAACGGTTAAGGTACTTGCCCTTACTGCCCCGTTTCAAAAATACACCCTGTATATACAGGGTGTAATCGTTAAGTGTGTCCAGGCGATTATTCTGTAACTATTACAGATATCAAAAAACTTTAAACTGATATCGAAAGTACGTTACCTAATGAGTAAAATGACATCAATCACTTTTTAAAAATCAAACGAGAGGTATCTAATATTTTGACATTAAACACTCCCATACATTTAGTATTAGATTAGTAGAAAGGTTTTAGTTGCCTTATTTTAAGTGATCTAGTACCCATTTTACCTTAATCATATTTTATGATTACCTATATGACAATGATGATTTTCAAATAGATACATGTGTAAAATAATTATCTTAGGTACCACTTGAAATTAGTAATAAACCGTGTTTTAATATCGCATTAAGTAATTTGAGCTAACTGAAAAGCACTACAAAAAAAGATACTCTTTGGTGTTCGTTCTAAATTCAAAACTTTAATCTCGGGTTGTTGTTCCCACCAATTTATCGTTGTTTTTTTTTAATTTGCATTAATAATCGTGATTGTTTCATTTATTGATTGCAAAATGGCATATTCCAAAAGAGAAAAGAGAGATATGCTAAAAAATTACTACAAATATGATTGTAACAAAAGAGCGGCCATTATGGCCTACAGAAGAGAGTACCCAGACAGAGAAGTCCCTTCTGGTGTACGTACCTAAAACCTTTCTACTAATCTCATACTAAATGTATGGGAGTGTTTAATGTCAAAATATTAGATACCTCTCGTTTGATTTTTAAAAAGTTATCGATGTCATTTTATTCATTAGGTAACGTACTTTCAATTTCAGTTTAAATTTTTTTGATATCTGTAATAGTTACGGAATAATCGCCTGGACACACTTAACGATTACACCCTGTATAGTGTCAATCTTTTTTTATGATTTATTTTTAAATAACTACTCTTCTTTATAAAATTTCTTGATCTTTTGTTTTTAATGTTTGTAAAATAATAAAAAATCTTACTTTTACCGACCTTACTTTTCTTGCTAGGGAAAATATTTTCAAGAAGGCACAATATTCAAGCCAAATTGATAATACATACATTTAAGATTCGCAAAAAAATGTGAAGTATAGTAATGAATTCAATGTTGTAACTGTCGTAAGTAAGGCATTAAGTATAAATGTGGACGATTATATGGAAGAAGAAGATCTAAGAAAAGATGGATGGACCGTGTGAAAGATGATATGGCCAGGAAAGGAATTAGCGTTGATGTGACTGCAGAGAGAGATAAATGGAAAAATAAATAATGTTTCGTCGATCCCGAATAATATGGAAGACGGTGGATGTGATAATTATGAGGGAGTATTGAATAAGTGTCGTCTATCCAAATTATGTACTTTTTAAAGAATCATTATATAATGATGTAGTCGGATAGAATAATTCTACGTAAGCTGTACTACACAAAATGTTTATAGGTTTACTCGTCCAATTAGTTCTATGAATTTTTCCTTTGAAAATAGCAGACTTTTAACAAACCGGCTTTGAACAATTTGTAGCGACTAAATCGTAAGAGGATTACGTTTGGTTTGTTGCTCCCTTTTTCCTATATTTTGGTCATAATTGCCTTATTTCACCTTTGATGTAAATTTTTGTGTTTATATTTGCAGTTTTTTCTTTGATATTTCAACTAAGCGGCATTTGTAATAAATTAATAGGCTCTAAATTTAACAAATTGACTTAATTCCCAATGAAGCGTGTAAAAATAATTACTCTAAATGTTTAAATGTAAAATGTTCTACTACATCCTACACAAAATATTTAAAATATGTATGTAGCAGCAATATAGATAGCGTTGTGTATGTATTGTTCATATATCTTGGACCTAAATCGAGATATATAAAAGGCTTCCTCAAAAGATATCCAAGAAACATATACTGCGCGTATAGCGCAAGCACACTTTGAGCACATTTTTAGATACAAGATATTTGGAACGAGCAATACTAAACAACTGTCCTAGAATATTATCATTCTCTTAGCCTTTCCTGAACTCGTTTATGGTCAGCCTTCCAGTCTAACTGTGAAGCGGCTGAACTTCAATATCCATTCTAGAATATCTAATTATGATTTGCTTGTCCGTTACTCCTATCATTCTAGCTTACACAATGAGTAAATAAGACATATCAAACCCTGGTAGTCCAAAATAACGTTAACTTGTCTTTATTTCTATGACTTCGAACTTCAAACTATTTATTTATGATAATAAAGACAGGTTACTAGAACTAAACTTACTAGAAGTACTATTACCAGAGCTACTAAATACTAGTAAGTTATTACATACTACTGTATGTAATTAGATACTACATTCTATCATCCCAATCCCCATTTCTGAATGCTCCATTAACGTAACGATTTGAATTGCAAAAACTTTGACAATAAAAATAAAATACTTAGGTATATTGGTTCTTTTTGTTGACATTAATAGTTTGTATAATTATTGTGATTAGTTCAGTAGTATCTAATAACATTTCAACCAAAACTAAACCTGTTTAATGATAATGGCAAAATAAAGTGCCTCCTTATCGTCCACCAAAGAGGGGTGACCCTACGGGATAAATTAAAATGGGCGATAATCTCGTCGTCTTCATTATCGAGTCAATATGCTGTCGAATAAAGATTAAATCGAGATAAATTTAACGATTTTCGAACGAGGTTTATGTACCTAAAAGCACGAAAATAACATAAGTATTGAAAGAAGTCAAATGTGTGTTCGAAGTTCAAAGAAGTTCATGGACTTCATTTTTGGTCATATAATTTTAGTACTCCTATAGTATTTGAAAAAGGTATACCTGTCCTCAAAGGAGTACGCAGAGAAATATCATGCTTACCTTGACCAGCTATATTTTTTAGTCTATGAATTAAAAAATCGATCAAGTACGAGTAGGTCTCGACTATCCTAGTGCAATATTGTTTTTATTTTTACTATTTATTGTTTTAGGATTGAACCAATAAAAATATATCGTAGTGTAGCTGAGGGTAGGGCATATATTTTCTTGTTTGTTATTTATTCTACGCCCGATACATTGTGTTCGGTGATTGATATACACCCAGTCACACTTATGTATCGCAAAGTTTTTTGTGTTGAAAATACAACATAAGCATAAAATACTACATTTAAAAGTACATACAGTACACATGAAATGCTTTGCAGTGTCTATGAGGCTGAGTGTAAATTTATACTAGAAACCTTTAACAAGACAGGTAACACTATGGAAGCAAGCGCCAAACCTATACTTTAATTTTCTTTCGCCACTTGGCGAAATACTTTGGACTCTCCTATAGGTAAACGATTTGTATCGTAGTTGGCGATATTAGAACAGAGTCTGAGTGCAAAGATTTTGTTGCTAAATAACCTGTGATTGTAATTTTAAATCTACATCTATACATAACGTTTTGATTTGTTGAATTATTGATATTCATTTCAATCGAGCAAGTCGATGTCTCGAATCGAGTTTCTAGGCGATAGTACAGACCCGTCTTATTACAGGCCTATCGCTATAACCTCCCTTCTCTCGATGGTTATGGAGCTTGTCATTAACACACCCTCTACTGAGCGACCGACAGTACGGCTTCCGCCACCGTCGCTCAACCGGTAACCTTCTTGTGTATCTCACAAACCGGTGGGCGCAAGCCATCGAGACTCGAGGTAAGGCACTAGCGGTCAGCCTCGATATAGCGAAGGCCTTCAATCGGGTCTGGCACAGAGGTCTTCTTGCAAAGCTACCATCCTATGGACTCCCCAAGGGACTAACTGAAGCATAAAGGTTCCGTGTTGTCTCCAACCCTGTTTCTGCTGCATATCAATGACATGCTGTCGGACGATTCCATTCATTGCTATGCAGACGACAGTACTGGAGACGCATGTTTCACGGGCCCTGCAAACATCTCTCAGTCTGAGGTGGAGAAGAGTCGCGAACAACTTGTGTCCGCAATTGAGACTACTCTCTTGGGAGTATCCGATTGGGGTTGACCAAACCTAGTCCAGTTCAACCCCATCAAGACACAAGTATCTGTATTCACCGCTAAGAAAATCCCATTTATTATAGCGCTGCAGTTCCTGGGCACACCGCTTACAATCTTTTCGAGTATCGGGATCCTGGGTATCGACATCTCAAGTTATGTCCAGCACCACAGTCATTTAGAAGCACTACTGTCTCTATACATTCATGTTTCGATAGATTACATGAACTAAAGTAAAGGAAAATTATGGGGAATACAAAACTCACCACCAAACTTACGAATTTATGAACATAGAAGAATATTTATACTGGAGATTAATGGTACTTGGTGGAATCTACTACACATATTGAATAAAAATGACACTAAACTTGTACTGTACGGCATTATCGTAAACCTTTCATAATGTAGGGAGGTGAAATCGAATAAAGTGTGGAACAGTACAAGTGTAACTTTTATTCAATATGCAAAGAAGAATATTTTTAGTTTATAAAGATTTTTTTAGTATTTTAATATATAGTAGATTGTTGCGCCGAGCACAAAGCGAGTAATTAATGCACGAGTGTTATGTTGGTGCCCGAGCGCACTAAATTGACACGAGTGCATCTATTACTCGCTTTGGCAAGGTGCGTAATCTACTTTTTTTTCAACTACCAATCTATCTACCGTAATAAAATATACCTACTCAAAATTAAAACTCAAGTTAATGAAAAAATATTTGACCCGCGATTTTTGCGGTAAAAGATTTTCAACAATTGCATTAGCAGTAGTTTTTATGCTTGTAGAACTTAGATCACTATCGCTGTATATTTTCATTTTTATTTTATTTTTCTCGATAAATGGAGTACTCGTATCAAATTTTACAATGCTACAAAATGCACGCCATTTGCTATTTTTTCACTCTCGGTTAAAAAAAACAAATGGCGCGGCGCGCAGTTAGTCAGCCAATTTTTATTGTGGACCAGTATCTAATGCATACATTTTAAATTAAAATGGGAGTCATTAAACATTTGTAGTAAATTTATATCTAAATAAAACATAAAAATCGGTGCATTCAAGAAAGACTGACTTTCGCACTGTTTTGGTTCTAAGCAAAAAATACGTATTTTGTAATCGGTTTTGTAGTGATTAATGATAACATTACCGCGTAGTTGAAAGAAAAATGTGTTTATACCGCTTAGGTGGCAGATAAAGACACGGTCCACCTGATGGAAAGTAGCTACCGAGGTATATGAACGTGTACAACACCAGGGGCGGGGAGAGTTTCTGTACCGTCAGTGCAGATGACAAAGCAGGACAAGTCTTTAATTTATTAACTTATTAATTCATAAACTGTTATGGTTTCGTAAAAATTCTCAATATCCAGTCACTCAATCTATGACCAAATTGTACGCAATGCCAAAGGAAAATCGGCGACAAGACAGCATAAAGATTATTCCCAAAATATTCTCCTAGAATTGAGACCCGCAATGAAGGTCAATCACGACTTGCCACCCCAATGTGGTTTATCCTCAATACAATCCTGTAATTTTCCTGGACAAGTATTGTCCTTATTCATCGCACTTGGTCCGGATTTCTTCCAACAAATTCAATTTATGTAAGCTCTTTTACTGAGCGCAGTAAGAAGTCCTGAGAACCTTGGAGTTGAGCGTTTGTTTAATTAAGATATACAGTACGTTCCTACGTAGGACCAGTTAAACTGTGATACCGTAAAAGGGCCTTCTAAATGCGTTTAGGGCGAAGAAAATGGAAATAGAAAGGTTTTGGTACAATTTTGGCGCTCTTTTAGTGAAAAATAGGTGCAAGGTCGCATTTTATTACAGCTTTATGTGCGCTCTGTAACATATTTTGTAAATTGGGCAATGGAAATTAACTTTGCAATCAGAATTGTAATTTGGTTGTGGGAAAATCTCATTAAAATTTGCGATTTACTGACTGAAATAAAAATAATGAATTGTAAGAGTAATTACCTACTTCTATTATTAACAATTTGTTTTAATAAGTAAACCATAATATTTTCGATGGTAACCCATTCCTAACACAAATAATTTAGCAAATTATATGTATTAAATGTATAAAATATGTATGGGATAAACAGCAATACTAGTAATTTCGGTTACTAGTTATAAAATAGAATAAAAATGTACTTCAAAAAGCAGACTGAAGATCTCTAGGTATACTTCGGAAAAAATATTCGTAGGTTGAGTTTCGTGGGTACAGGACGGAAACACTCGAGAAACAAATATACATACAATTCAAACAACACATTGAGGACTTTACCCAGATTATTATTGTCCATCAATGATATAGCCGTATCTTTTTTAATATAGGTAGGCATAGAATAAAGAATGAAGACAAAGGTTTTAAGGGTGCCGTTCTTGTCCTCACTTTAGATTTTTAGTCTGGGCTCG
This sequence comes from Eilema caniola, assembly GCA_949126895.1. Lineage (NCBI taxonomy): Eukaryota > Metazoa > Arthropoda > Insecta > Lepidoptera > Erebidae > Eilema > Eilema caniola. The sequence goes on from OX421467.1 coordinate 6,370,766, forward strand.
GAAAGTTTCTACGAGTAAATTGACGTTGAATTATTTAGAGAAAAGTAAAACTGTTTATCAAATGAAGTAGACTCGGTTATTGATGTAACTAAGGTACTTTTACATAACTATTTTATGTTATTTGACTTCTTAGTAAACTAGATGTTGCCAGCGGTTCGAGTACTGCTTGCTGCATGGATGATTGGTGCAACTCCAACTCAAGGACAACTATTCATGAAATAGAAGGTAGCCTATTTATTATTTCACGCTATAATCTACGGCGCTAGTTTTCTCATCAATATTTTGAAAAAAGGGAAGGGAAGGGCTTTTATAGACAGTAGCGGATGCTCGTGAAGTATGTGAAGATGGAGTCAAATGGCGGGCTGCCTACCCCGGAGGGAATTAGGCGTGAGTATATGTATGTATGTATCTATATCTCTGTACCTAATTTCAGCCATACGTTCGGCCTTTTGAGCATGATAGAGTCACAGTACGTAGTAGTAGATAGGTATAAATATCCTCAGAAAAAAAAACTCCTCTAGCATAGTAAGAGAGCAATAACAATTGTTTTAATACCCGTATTACAGGATTTAACTTTAACCCATAAAAGTAAAATTATAAAGATTTAGCTGATGTCGGAGCGTCCTACAAATTATGTGAGCAATATTTCGTAACCGCACTAATCCCACTAGAGCGGTGGGTCGAGCCTCATTTGTGTGGCTATATAAATAAACAAAACCATTTTACTATGTACGTGTTATATAATTATATTTCAGCGCATGGATTTGTATATAAAAAAACTAGCTATTGCCTAAATTGTGGAATGTCAATTCCGTCCCCCTAACCCCATGATAAAAAGCGATTGATAAATAATAAAAAGCATATGTGTTGGTTCAGGCTGTAATCTATGCCTATTCAAAATTTGAACAAGATCCGTTCAGCCGTTAGACCTTAGTGGTTAAGGAGTCGGCCTTACGATCGAAGGTGCCCGAACCGTTTTTTTTAAACTAGACGTTTTAGTAAGTGCAGTTTTAACGGTCTACTTTTTGACCGAATCTGACGTGAACCCGCTTCTAGCACAAGCAGTTTAGCTTAGTTGGAGGGGTCAGAGGGAATATTAGTAATTTTAGTTGCTAATATTCTTTAAAAAAAACTAAAAACCTTCACAAAGTTTAACTTCTATTATATTAGTAGGATTGTTAGTTGCACTAAAAGAAAATGGTTGTATAAGTATACTCAAAGTATAATCTAATTCTCCTTAACGGTCCATACCAAGATTTACCTAAAATAAAAAAAAAGATGGCTCACTCTTAGCACCTCTGATAAACAATAGTGTAAGTAATATGTTTCCAGTAAAACAGAAATAAACATTAGCAACAAATTTAATTACAGAAACATTGAACTGCAACCAACATTTACATAATATACTCACCCGTCGCTCTAAGAATGAGGCTAAAACTAATAATTTGGTCGAGTTCTTGCACGAGATACGATATCTCTAATGCTGATGGTACATTCGAAATTGGATCAAGCCGTGCGTGCAAGGCAAAAGGCCGTAATTGTTATTCAAGTCGAGCATTCCGGATACCGCCAAAAATTACTGAGTCTCTCGAACATGCTTTATGGTCCTTTGAATTTGAAGTAAAATAAGCTTAACTTAAAAGTTTCAGATTCAAGTACCCGATTTTATTCATAACTAACTGACCCGTTTTGGTTTTGCATAGCCAAATTAGACTATTCTACTATTATTTTAGACTATTATTCTACTTCCTACTACTATTTTAAAATGTGAAAGATTGTGAAGATTTTTTGATGTTTCAGTCGTGTTCATACAATTTTCAGTTATGCTCAAACGGCTGAAAAGATCTGGTAGACTTCGAGCATCTGGAATAACACAGATGCTGCTTTAAAAAGCAAAAATCCATACTCTACATTCTGATATGTTACGAGATCAGGGTTAGAATTCCACGTAGGTGGAGCCACTAGCAAACATTAGAAATCTCCATTGTTTACACGAAGCAATGATTTTTAGAGTTCTCGTAACTAGCTAGAAGCTAATTAAAGTTATCTTCGGTTTTACTCCGTAACTAGTAAGAGAATTGGAACTGACATCCTTTTCTAAATTGCTTTCAAAATTATACCCATAAAAACAATATGACTCCAATATCATAGATGGTAATATGAAGCATTTACACAAACATTTTGTAGTTCAATTTCCAAATGAAAAATATTCCAACTATTAAAGTAAAGACAGATACGAACAACTTTTAAACATTCTACACAGACCCATCTAACTCAAATAAACGTGCCATTCACACGTTTTACGGTCTTACACCTCCACTTTAAAATATTCCATAAGTCCTCATCTTGGCTATGAAACGACAAATTGGATTTTTCAACGACAATAAATTCCTTTGTATGTTGGACACCGACAGTACAAGTAAGTCGTAGAATATTAAGCGGTTGCATCCAGAAATAGGTTAAAAGGATGATAGCATGGTTATAGCTTTGAACTGAATTGACTGAAACATTCGTGGAAGGTGAAAAGTGTTTTGTTTTTTTATTGTTATGAGAGCTTTGACATCTTAGGAGTGCTCTAAAAATGTTATCTAGAAATGGTGAATAGAAACTGTTGAAACAAATTGAGAATTCTACAACATTTTAGGGTTTGTTTTAATATCTAATAGGTGTGTTATAAGAATTTTCTAAATGCAACTAGAAAGTACCTACAAAATTGAAATGCAAAATGCAATTTTTTGGACAATCACGCCTATGTATTAATCTGTACACTGACTGCATATACAGAGGATAGTAGGTATATTATTTAGGTATATGATTGGGTATGTGATTGAAGTTGGTCCGAAAAAATCAAGTCACTTGAACGAATTTCGTAAACTTTCAGTTACTTAATAATACCCTAATAGTATTTGAATGTGTTACCCTAAACATATTCAGACTTCATCACGTTCCACATACTCTATAGCTTATCATGTATTTTGGTAGTCTGTCCATTTTAACCCAAATTCGAATATAAGAACGTTAGAAGACATTTTTTCTTGGGTATCAAAGGAAAAGTAACTAAAGTGATTTCATTTTAGTCGAAACGCGTCTAAAATTGAATTTTTGTTCTTTACTCAATTTTATTACTTTTGGTCGAAACTAAGGATATTGAAACGTTTGAACCATTTTTACAAGCTGGTTCTGTTGAGTGAAGAACAAATGTAATCTTTTAATTCGTCAAATACCTAGGTACTTTTGTTTACTGAGTTTAAATTATTATTTATGCATTTTATAGGATAACCTATAAAATATTTACTAAATTTAAGTTATGGATAACTATAATGCACTCATACTATTTTTAACTTAAAAAAACTGGCAATACAGGTAATGTCATTTTACTGAGTTCAAAAAACAGACTATAGACGACTGGTTTTGGATATGATGCATATTATTATACTGTAGAAAATTAAATAACAGAAAATCAAACAACGAATTGAACAAATTCACTAACATCACAAATTTTTAAAAAAAGAGCAACGATTCTTTAGATAATTTAGATCCAAAATTTACAATTTTTCGCAAAAATAAGATTTACAATTTGATGGAATCAAAATTAAGGGATGGTGACATCAGTGGTGCATCGAGATTACTTTTTAGTAACGATGTAGTGGTACCCTGCCCTCCAGAAATCCTCGCTGGTCTGATCCGGCCCCTGCGGATGGCCTTTCTTTTCCTGAGACGCCTGAGCCCGAACCTGATTGCCTGTGCGTAACGGCCAAGAAAGTGTTGACAACCGTAACCTTTCGAAGTGGCTCTGCTGGTGGTCTCGATGCATTGACCCCACAGCATTTAAAAGATCTTCTGAGGTCGAGTGCTGGGGAGGCTGGCGAAGTCCTTCTGAAGAAGCTTACGGCCCTCATGAATATGATGCTCTCCGGCAGTGTGGACGAAGCCATCATAGACATTCTGTATGGGGCTAGCTAATTTGTGTGCCCTGCGCAAATGAGATGGTGGCATTCGTCCCATTGCCGTGGGATGCACTTAACGACGTATGGCAGCCAAATTGCTGTCATACGTCGTTAAGTGCTGCCGATATTACAAAAACGAGGTAGCCACGAAATTCCAGCCCCTCCAACTTGGAGGACGTATTTGGACGACGGGACTCTAGGAGGAGATATGGAGACAGTTTTACAAGATTTGGCCTTTATCAAAAATTAATTTAGTTAAATTGGTTTAGATCTACATGATAGCAAATACGAGATATTTTTAAATGATGTTTCGGGCAAAAAATTAACTAGTTCTAAATTTGATTCATTGGCTCCTAATATCAAAATTATAGAAAAAGAGTCTCTGCGTCTGCTCGGGTCCCCAATCTTAGAAGATGCCTACACCTTATATTTATAGAGGAAAAATTCAAAATTTTAATATGGTTTCGGACCGTCCACTCAAAATTAATATCCAGTCGGCTTGCATTATCCTCCCGTATTGTCTTTTTGTTCCAAAATTCACCCGTGCTCTTAGGTCTACACCATTTTGGAAACATTTAACAATTTTGGAAAAAATGGACAAAATTATAGAAATTACACTCACTAAAATTTTAAATGGGACCTTAAATGACCGTGCGTCACTACAAACGTCTCTACCGATTCGCTTGGGTGGGCTCGGTATTCGCAACATTTCAAATGTCATCTTAGGCGCGTTTCTGTCTTCGGTCCACAGTACGGAAGAATTTACTAGGAAAATCCTTGCACCTGCACTAGTTACTTCTGAAGTATTGTTTGAGACTGAAGCAGTGAACGCTTGGAAAATTACTTGTCCAGACACTGATCTCCCAAAGAACCTTTTGTCACAGCGTCAGTGGGACGGGCCGATCTGCAACTTAGTAAGATAAAATTGATTAAATACTTGCACTTATGCTGCTGAGCGTGCCCGTTTACTGGCAGTTGGAGTGTGGGAATCGGGTCTTTGGTTACAAACTCTTCGTCATCTAACGTAGGGACTGTTAAATGACACTACTTTCCGCATCGCGATGTGCCTCCGCCTAGGTGCGTTATGTGTTCCTCCACATCAATGCCGTTGTGGAGAAGCAGTTGACCGACTCGGACACCATGACCTATCGTGCTGCAGGAGCGCTGGGCGAATTCCACGGCACGCCAGCCTCAACGACATAATCCGCCGTGCTCTTGTCACCGCTATTGTGCTAGCTGATAGTCTTCTGGAAACGCTACCTCAAGAGGCATGTGATGCGGATTAATTCCACGACGCATTTTAACTTTGTTTTAGTTTTTTTTTTGTTTAGTATTGTGTATAATAATTTAATTTTATTTAACTTTTGCCAGTAAGGCTCATAACTTACATTAAAATAATGATAATACTGTGGCGATACCACCCGTACCCAGCGCCATCTAGCGACATCAAGCCGAACTACTGCGATACCACAAATCCTGCATCGCGAAAGTGAAGTTCCTGCGCTGGTCCATCGACATCCCAACGACAATCGTTGGGCCGCGGCCCGCCAGGCGTGATCACCTTGCCTGGTCGGAGGATCCTCCCTTTGTGTTGGAGGAACATCACACCCCGTACCTCCACAATACTTAATACAGAATTTCAATATCTCAGTGAGTTGAGGAGGTCAGACAATTGCTGCACGAATAATATCGAAGTACGGGTGTTTTGTAGGTGCATTTAAAAAGGGAAAGGGAGAATGAACAAATCAGCTAGCTGGCCGTTGTCCACTTAGCCTTTTCATAATTCATAATTTTTCCCATATTCGATTGACTAACGAAGATGCGAAAAAAGAAAACAATAAAAACCAATAACTAAACTATATTTTGTACCAATATTTCTGACAAAATAAATGTACCATAGTATTGAATAGAAATATTACATGTTTGTTCTGTGGCTTACTCAGGCTCCGGAACCATTGCTAACGATCAACTATTTTTATTTCATCTAGTACCTACCTACGTGCCTACTTCATATCCGAAAGAATAAAAAATCGAAGTAAAGACAACCTATTATAAGATTTTAATACGAATGTTGTTCGAAACTACCCTTTTGCTTGACCGTTTTTGAAGCTATGAACTACCAAACCAAATCAAAAAAATATATTCTTAGATCTTTAAAATTACACTTATTAAACGTAAAAACCGAAACGTCAGGCTCACTGTAAACAATTATTAACTATCCGTTCAGTTTTATTTTAAAAAGTTAATTATTGTTTCGAAAGCCTCGGTTTGCATAGACATGTGGTTTATAACCTGAAGAAGAACATAGAATACTATTGATATCAGAGTAATAGTATTTTTTGTTGAATGTAATGAATTGTGTATTTGTCTGACTTGTCAATTTCGTTTCTTTTTAGTAAACGTCGAAACGGTAAGGAGTTATATAGGAAAATTGTATGAAAAATTTATTTGTGACATCATAATATTTAATAGTCAAATCATTTACTATTAAAGGTTGGGAGGATAGTTAAAAAAACATAAAAACGATAGAATAAGAACCGATGCAACTGTTATCACTTTTTACCATTCTTAATTTAATAAGTTCAGCTAAATATATATTTTTTTAACAACAGCAAAATACCCAATTGATATCAGATGACAGTCGCTTGACGAAAAAATAAATGAAGTACAGCCGCATCATAATTAGGCTGGATAGCAGACCCCTGACTGAGTTGGGAACAGGTTCAGAGGATGATGAATAATTTGCCGCTATTAAAGCTTTTTCACTCGGGCGAACTACCAGCTAATATTCTCTTCGAACTCATTTTAAACGTATATATAAAAGTAGAACTAGGCTATGGAGCTGTTTTCGGTTTATGATTTAATTAAATGAAAGTTGAACGACTGTAAAATAGTAAACGATTTGAAAGATGTTGGAATGTTTTTATGAGCATCTTATGGCGTTTAGCGGGAATTTACAACTTTACTGGTAGTCATTATTTAAATAGCGGTAGATTGTAAAATGAGTGTTTGGCCTTTGTTTGACATATAACACCTACAGATACAAAACAAATGTGGATGTAAACCTGTAGGTCATTGTACTCTTTTATACTTGATGATTTTGGCGAGACCTACTCAAATTATTTTTTATCTTTAGAAAATTATTTTATAGCATGCCATATTGTTACCATTTTCAACAGTGAAATAAAAATATAATAATGCTTGGCTACATAAAATAACATTATATTTAACTACATTATATTCTCAATTTCCACAAATGTAGGTTTGTAGTTCACATTTACAAAAACAAATGAAAAACATGTAAATTCTAGGCTATTCTTCATGGGAACATTTTTTGTACGTATTTGTATATATATATATATATATTTTATATTTTGTACAAAAAGTATTCCCGATTATTTAAATTAACTTTTTTAAGTGCGGATACCCCTTTGAATAAATAGATAGTTTTATTAGCTAAATAAACTGAAATATATATATAAATAATAAACATACTAAACCAAATAAACCGAAGTAAGTTTACAAAATTAATATGAATCATGTATAATTAGATTATTATCTTGCTTGGAAACGGATTATTTCGCCACACGTGTTACAGTATCTCTTATGGAGATGAACAGGAGTGTGAAGGCTAAATTTGTATATTGGTAACTTACTTATAATGTATACAGAATACACCCGTCTGTTTGACTTGTACACCCTCTCTCTGTTAAGTCACATAAACGAAACGTGTACGTTAATCCACTTAATATTATAACATGTGTGTAAAATTACTGTGAAATCAAATGGTTTTCACTCAATTAGTTAAATAAAAGTAAATATGATTAGTGTTACTTTTATATATTTCATTAAACCCAGAAACCTCTATTCTTTTTGTATTGAGAAAATAAATGAGTTTTATCATAAAGGTTTTTTCAACGCAGTTTTCAGTTTTCAATCTTTGCTATAACCGAAGATCTTTGCGTCTAGATCGAAAAGAAAAGATTGGGAGAAGAGGGAAGAAGAGAAAGATAGACTTGAGACACGTGATTGAGCTGTGATTGTGATGTGGAGCTAATTCACAGGCTTATTATGTTGATACCATTACATTCCAAATATGGAACAAAACCCACTAAAACTTCTACTACTGTGCCTCTGTCTGTATACGCGGTATGAGTCCCAGCGAAAGTCAAAAGTCTTGGAACTCGTATAAAATTTAATCCAAAGTTTTAACGATAGGTGTGAGTATGTGAAGAGTCTACATCTAAACTTTTAAAAGCGTTGCATGTTTCTTGGCTGATGTATTCAGTTATAAGTAAAGTTTTTGTGACAAATATGAAAAGGCGGTGAAACTTTTAAATGCTACGCCAGAAGTCACGGGTAAGATCATACATACATTTGTTTTTTTTTATAATTTATACCATTTAGGTCGCAGACAAACACACGCCCACCTGATGTAAAGTGTTTACCGTGGCCTATGGACTTGTGCAACACCAGGAGCGTCACACTCGCGCTGCTGACCCTGTTAGAAGTAAGTACTTGCACCTACATTTTTTTTTTACGCCTAATATCGCCTGTTGTAATCAAAGGCATATAAGACCATAGACAGGTTTATTTCGTTACACATTATGCTATATAATCAGTAAGAAGTTAACAATAGTAACTAGGAACTACATAGATACAATTCACCACATCGCCTTTGTACATGTTCCTTTTTTATGTATGGTCTCTGTACTGTGTGTCTGTGCAATAAAGAATTAAAAATAAAATAGATTACCCGCTTTCTAAAATCGATTTATAGGTTACGCTTAGTCTATGTCTAGAAGCTACCAATGAATAGCAGACATTATCACCTCGAGTAATATTTTTTCTTTGGTCACTCTTAATTTAACAAAAACGTAGAGAGTGTTCATAAATCTTGTTTTTGTAATGAAGCCGATTTTGGAACAAAAACACATTTCGTTAAAAATTTAGAATTCTCCTGGGGTCCATAAGAAGTGAAAAAGTATGCAAATAATTTTGTCAGCTTTAATGAAAGTTAAAAAAGGCCGAGCAAAGATTTTTTTGTCTTCTCTCATAATCAACAAGTTTAAATGGCGAGTACTTATTCAATTCGTTCATTCAATTCGTTTCATTCGTTAATAACTCTTAATTATATCATGAAGTGTTGAGTTGTGAAATTATGTTCTGTTTCTTATATTGTATGAAATTTTAATTTAATGGGTTGCACTTCGGGAGTGCCGGCAGAAGTGAAAACTTTTTCTTTCTTTCTTTCTTCGTTATATACAGTGAAAAAGATAAAAGGAACATACCATACCATACCACACCACACCACACCACACCACACCACACCACACCACACCACACCACACCACACCACACCACACCACACCACACCACACCACACCACACCACACCACACCACACCACACCACACCACACCACACCACACCACACCACACCACACCACACCACACCACACCACACCACACCACACCACACCACACCACACCACACCACACCACACCACACCACACCACACCACACCACACCACACCACACCACACCACACCACACCACACCACACCACACCACACCACACCACACCACACCACACCACACCACACCACACCACACCACACCACACCACACCACACCACACCACACCACACCACACCACACCACACCACACCACACCACACCACACCACACCACACCACACCACACCACACCACACCACACCACACCACACCACACCACACCACACCACACCACACCACACCACACCACACCACACCACACCACACCACACCACACCACACCACACCACACCACACCACACCACACCACACCACACCACACCACACCACACCACACCACACCACACCACACCACACCACACCACACCACACCACACCACACCACACCACACCACACCACACCACACCACACCACACCACACCACACCACACCACACCACACCACACCACACCACACCACACCACACCACACCACACCACACCACACCACACCACACCACACCACACCACACCACACCACACCACACCACACCACACCACACCACACCACACCACACCACACCACACCACACCACACCACACCACACCACACCACACCACACCACACCACACCACACCACACCACACCACACCACACCACACCACACCACACCACACCACACCACACCACACCACACCACACCACACCACACCACACCACACCACACCACACCACACCACACCACACCACACCACACCACACCACACCACACCACACCACACCACACCACACCACACCACACCACACCACACCACACCACACCACACCACACCACACCACACCACACCACACCACACCACACCACACCACACCACACCACACCACACCACACCACACCACACCACACCACACCACACCACACCACACCACACCACACCACACCACACCACACCACACCACACCACACCACACCACACCACACCACACCACACCACACCACACCACACCACACCACACCACACCACACCACACCACACCACACCACACCACACCACACCACACCACACCACACCACACCACACCACACCACACCACACCACACCACACCACACCACACCACACCACACCACACCACACCACACCACACCACACCACACCACACCACACCACACCACACCACACCACACCACACCACACCACACCACACCACACCACACCACACCACACCACACCACACCACACCACACCACACCACACCACACCACACCACACCACACCACACCACACCACACCACACCACACCACACCACACCACACCACACCACACCACACCACACCACACCACACCACACCACACCACACCACACCACACCACACCACACCACACCACACCACACCACACCACACCACACCACACCACACCACACCACACCACACCACACCACACCACACCACACCACACCACACCACACCACACCACACCACACCACACCACACCACACCACACCACACCACACCACACCACACCACACCACACCACACCACACCACACCACACCACACCACACCACACCACACCACACCACACCACACCACACCACACCACACCACACCACACCACACCACACCACACCACACCACACCACACCACACCACACCACACCACACCACACCACACCACACCACACCACACCACACCACACCACACCACACCACACCACACCACACCACACCACACCACACCACACCACACCACACCACACCACACCACACCACACCACACCACACCACACCACACCACACCACACCACACCACACCACACCACACCACACCACACCATACCATACCTATAATATAGCGCCAATCATTGAACCTATCACCAATTTTTTGTCAGAACAAATTAATGAATTACAAAAAGAAAAAATAATCACAATAAGTAATAAATTACAAAAAGAAAGTGTCAGAAGCCCAGGTTCGAACCCGGTACTATCTGAAGCCATAAGGACTTACAGTCGAAGCGCTTACCGCTAAGCTACGAAGCTTCTAACCGTACCTAGCAAAATAAACAATCTGTAGCTAATGTTGTATGACGTCAGTCGTCGGTTACGGTTCAAAGGTAATATATCGGAATCCTGACGATCCGAGATTCTGACGCGAGTTTAACACTTTTTAACCATCTAACGCCGCTAAAGAAATTTTCACTTCAAATAATTACTTACATGTGAAAAGTGTGATACTTACTTTTGCAGGCCAGTGTATAATAATTAGTTTTCTCGTCAACCCCTAGCTACCTAATCCATGAGTAAAAACTAAGCATGTATTAGGGACGGGTTCACATCGGTAGTGTAATGACCGGGTTTGGAATCTGCCATTCAACGATTGCAAGTCCAACGCCTCAACCACAAAGTAACCACCACCTAAATGAAACCTAATTCTCTATTTATAAATCAATACTCTTTTAACACTAAACTGAATAGACAATTGGGGCAATTACCTGTTGTAAAACAATCCATTATCTATTTTAATGATTCATCAGAACATTGGAACTTAATTTTATGACTTACTGGGGGCTAACTGACATAGATCGAACGATGAAATTTTATATGTACAGGTACTTTAATTCACTATGACATCCACACGTCAATTAATATACTGAAGAGCTCACTTAGTTGAAAGGCTTGGATATTTCCGTGGGGAAAATATTCACGGACATACATGGTGATTTTCTACATTTATATTAGCTTTCAGGTCAAGCAGCGTTAGCGAGTGTAGTTGATATGGATAAGGCTTTAGATATTAACCCCTCTAGACAAGTGAAAATTCGTTGGCCGGTGTTTGATGGAATAGAGTGACGAATGTATAGGATTTGACGTTTATGACACTGACTTATACAACGACTGTCATATATGTCAAATCCCATACATTCGTCATTCTATTCCATCAAACGACGGCCAATGAATTGGCTCGTGTGTAAAGGAGCAGATCGAACAAAGTGTAATAGAGTTTCTCTTATTAGGATATTTTATTAGCAGCATGTAATCCATTGCCCATTTAGCAGTAGATTTCAGACGTCGCAATATAGTTTTCGGCATTCACAAGTGTTACAAAACTTGAGTCCATATAAATTATATTCATTTTTTTTTGTCTTCCAAGCTTTCGTAATTTTTACTTTGTGATTTAAATTAAAACACCTTCCATTAAATTCCAAGTAATCATCGATTCTCTCTAATTTAATAACACCATAATTCCATTAAAACATCTTGCCACAGACCATCAGCCCATCTTCTGATTGAGTGGCTGGGTTACTTTGTCACTCTAATAAATCACGAGCTCAAACAATCTATCAAAAAACCTTATATAAATATTTGTTCCTAAAATAGGTGTTCCCAACCTTTGTGGGGAGGTTAACACATGGCTTAACATCATCAAGTTGTCAAATAAAATTAGCTTTAGAAAATTTGGTCACGTCTTACCGAGTCCCTATGTGATTCATATTACATTTGTAAATAAAAGTCGGTGAACGTAAGTAATTTTTCCCTTTAGATTTGTATATTTCAAATACAATATCAGTACTTCAACAATTTTGATTTTGATTTATAAAAGAATCTATGAAAATACCTATGACGTCCTGTAACTCTTTTGTGCTATCATCGTAACCTTTGCGTAAGCCTTGGCGCCCCCAAGGCGTTCACCTCGGAATCCAGTGTTTAAGGTTTTCAGCCATCATCTGTTCACTGACATACCAGCAGAGTGGTTATTGCTATAAGTAGGTGTCCACCTCCAATATTGCTCTTTTTATACTTACGTGGCAGACAAGCACACGGCCCACCTGATGGAAAATGGTATGCAATACAAGGGGTGTTACACGCGTGCTGCCTACCCTGCAGAAACCTTCTAATGCCCTTCTTGAAGAACCCCATATTGTAGTCGCTTGAAAAAAACACAACAGGAAGTTTATTCCACAAACTGAGCGTGCGTGAGATGAAGTTCCCTTCAAACCGCACGGTGCGCACCGTTTCCGGTCGCGATGTATGTATGAATGACCTAAAGTTACTCAATTGAGACCTAAGAACGTTTTCACACTCATCCGATATCCGATATCGAACATCCGATATCGGAGGAACTCAAATGTATGAAATATGTAGCTCTCTTTCACATTGTCTGGCCCGATATCAGTTATCGGAGCCAACACCACTGTTTTGGCCCGATATCGGATCACAAAGAAACTAAAACAGCGACTGCAAGCAATTTTCGACCTTCATGACATTTTCTTATTTACGTTATGTAGCTCTCTTTCACATTGTCCGGCCCGATATCAGTTATCGGAGCCAACACCACTGTTTTGGCCCGATATCGGATCACAAAGAGACTAAAACAGCGACTGCAAGCAATTTTCGACCTTCATGACATTTTCTTATTTACGTGTCTTTTCGCCTTAATTGATAACGCTGATCACGAATATAAGAATAAAAACTCATACCATGTCTTGTCAATAAGGTCGAAAATTGCTTGCACCTTTTTTATTTTTTTTCATCAGTAGCATCCCTAACTAGTCTATGCTTTCGCGCAAATGGCCGTATCGGGTCGATATTATCGGATAAATGTGAAAACAGCACAAGGCTATTAGATGTCGGCTATCGGCGTCCGACGCCGATGTTGGATATCGGATATCGGACGAATATGAAAACGCTCTAATAATATACGTAATGGGTTACTGAATTCTACCATGCTGAACCATTTTTTTACGATAATCAATAAATGAACTGGCGTAATATACTCTGCACATAAATCTACCCATATAACTTTGGATTTCCTAAGTTCTAATAAATAAAGGCGTATTTTCTTTAACATACTCCCGTGATTAATGTTCTTTTAAAAGTGTACACTGAAAATCTCAAATGAAAGCACGCGTGACGATTTTCCCGCGTGTTTACATCTCTTTCAGGGCAAAGGCGACAATTTAGTACGAAGCTCCTGGTGATATATTATTATTTAAATGAAATTCGAAAGTATATTAGGGAAATTTTCTTAAATGTTTTAGAGATTTGTGAAATATGTGATTATATTTCTGATGTTCAATACAATAGGTAATTTATAAAATTGTTTGATCCTATTTCATACTAATATTATAAAGGTGAAAAGTCTGAAGGTTTCTGAAGATGTTTGGTTGTTTGTTATTCAGTAACGTTGTAACAGCTGAACGGATCTGGCTGTAGTCTTGTACAAGGGAAGATTATATTGGGAACGGGATCAAAATTCTACGCGGGCGGAACCACAGGCAACAGCTACTAGTTTGTATATAAAATACAGTAGACTAGTTATGAGATATCTCATTTACGTACTACATAGAATTGTTTATCTACCTTATGACTAGTAAATACCTACTTTAATTACCAGTATTTTTCATATATATATATATATATATATATATATATATATATATATATATAACTAGCTGTCGCCCGCGGCTCCGCCCGCGTGGATGTCGGTTATCGCGAATCGGGTAGGAAAAATTGGCCGATTCTCAGACCTACCCGATATGCCCACAAAATTTCATGAGAATCGGTCGAGCCGTTTCGGAGGAGTTTGGCAACGAAAACTGTGACACGAGAATTTATATATATTAGATATATATATAGGACACATCGATTTGACTTCACCTAGCCTGATGGTAAACTGAAAGCAATGTCTCAGGAAAGAGGGCACTCAACTTAACGGCTTCATCAAAAGAGGATGGTCGTCTGCGCACTGCGTGACACCCACTGGTCCCACTAGTGCTGCGACCACAATCCATCCCGGCTATGCACTTGCTGACCCTAGAACACAGTCCAACAGAGATTGGATTACTATGGAGGGTTTTCGCAATTGTGCACGAAGGTACCCACCCGGCCGAAATTTGCGACAAATTTGTGCCATCAAATTTCTACCACCAGTGAAACTATACCCGAATTACTTATAACTTTTACGCACACCTCAACACCACACCGAGGCCTTCCCTTAAAGGCTAAGGTTAAAGTAATGTTCACCTAAATCAAAAATTAGTATCATTTGTAGACTTTAATGCTAAATTTATTCCGTCATAGTGTATAATATTCCTATCTATTTTATCTGAATAGGTTAAACTTCTTGTTTTCGAAACAAGGCGCTCGCATAAATTAAACTGTGGCATAAGTAGGGTGAACGAATTTATTATCATAATCGACTCATCCAGTAACAAACACTTGCTTAGTAGCTTTATTTACTAACGCTCGCTTACCCTATTCTATTTTTTTTTTTTTCAAGTAAATTCGTAGAGCATAAAGGCAAAAATATTTAATCAGCGATTTCGTCTTTGCCTTGAATTTTGGTATTTGATAAATTCTGATTTTTTGTAACAAGTTCTTCTGGAAAGCTAACATTTTCAATTTATTTACTACTTTTTTATACCACTTAGGTGGCAGACAAGCACACAGCCCACCTGTTGGGAAGTGGTTACCGTGGCCTATGGACGTGTGCAACACCAGGGGCGTCACACTCGCGCTGCTGGCCCTGTTAGAACAGTTAGTTTCTTTGCCGTCAGTGTAGAAGATAAAGCAAGACAAGCCTTAGGTCTTCCCACTGACAGCACAAAAACTCTCCAGTGCGCTCTGACTAGCTTACTCACCGCTAGGAACACAACACGAGGTTATTATAACCGTGGTATTCCAGGGCAGAGGTACTTCCCCAGCCGGGCTGCTCAATTGGACGGAAATACCATTGTGGCCACCTATAAAACTTATTTATAGTATTAAGAAATGTCAAGAATTAATAAGAATGTATTAAGTATAATAGTCGCGCTATAGTACCTATTATATTAGTAGGTATAGTATCATTCATAAAAACTTTTTGGTAAAGGTGTTTACTTATTTACGGATACGGATTGAACTATAAAAAAAAAAATATGTTAAGGTGTGACCGTATCTCTTATGTCGACTGTACATAATTTTTAGGTTCTTGGTTAGTTATTAAAGAGATAAGATTCCCTAGATTTTATAAAAATATAACATTACTTATAGTATAATATATTACACAATTAAATAATATATACTACTAGCAACTGAAAGCGTTAAAAGAGTTAAAAAAAAGAAAACTCAGACGTCAGTTATGCATATTCATTTTCGTCTTAATTTTTGTATTGAATCCAAATCCCATAAAAAAGGCAATTCGGAAGGAAGTTAAGAATAAATCTGACAATGTAGAAACTTTTTTGTCGAATGAATGTCTTAACTAACCAAGTTGGCACAAAATAACTTCCTTCCTTAAGACATCAGTTCTTTCATCCCGGGTTATTATTATGTCACCGACGAATGTAAATAAAAGGTGCCTAATAGTCTTAGTAACTTTACATGGGACCAACATATAGGAAGTCGAATCGACACTCCCTATGTATAGTACCGTAACTACATGACAAAGCTGATTAAATGCACTGACACTATACGTTGGAGTAATCACATCGTAGCGTTACATTGAAACAGGTTTATTCAATATAATTACTAATGCTTAGGTACCATATTTAGTTATTTTTATTAATGTTTAAGAATATGACTAAGAACATCCCATCACAAAAGTTTGTAAGTTGGTCAGTTATGATTATTTATATAGTGAGTAGCGTACTGCTGGACATCGGCCCGGTCCCAATACTGGAACAGGCCAGGTCCCAACATTGGAACATTGGACTGAGACATGCTTATTGATTGATTGATTAAGTACCAATTATAATATATAATATTATACTAACTTAATATAATATAATATTATATATTATAATTGGTAATTAATTATATAATTATAATTTATAATATAAAATTCCCCTATTCCTACAGTGCCGGGTCCTTTAAGCGGGGTGTGAAAAAGCATCTGATGAGGCCGTCAAACTGAGTGCCCTCTTTCCTGCGCCTTTGCCTTCAGCCACAGAATAGATAATAGTATGCTTCAGCTTATCATTAGGCGAGGTAAAGTCAAATTGACGTGTCCTATTTAAAAAATAAAAAATAAAAACATTCAAAACTCCGCATACAGAGTTCGGGGTATAAAGACGTATATAAAAATAATAAATTCGACTTAATACACTAACAAAAGAAAAATAAACTAACGACGAATAACCGTACATAGTTACAGTAATGATATAAGATGTGTTTACCTGAGTTGGGACAAAATACATCTTTACCAGCATGGTATAAATGGAGAGATTTAGAAATAAATAGTTCTATGTAAATGTCTTGGAAGATAGATTACTTTGTACATTACCGCTTACATTCATTTAAGGTTCACCTCGCACTTTGTATCTTTTTATAACAAAACTTAACATCGGGACAAACTTGATTATGTTAGTATAATAAATACATAGTCATTGGCCTCTTTTAGTTATAGCGTAAACAGGGAATAACAACCTTGGGACTTGAGCCAACCTTAACTGCTAGATTGGTCACCTGCTTAACATCCGACGTGCTGTAGACGCAGGCTTTTCTCTCAACGATCGGAGGATAGATATTAATAACGGCAGAAAAGTCAACATACCAATCAAAAATAACAAGCGGAGCTCCAGCTTCCAAGTGCCAACATTCGACGCTACTGAGAAATAGATATGATTAATGACGATGATGATCAGACCAGACATTTACCAGATAAAGTTTAAAGAGTCTAAAAACTGGTCTAACTGCTATGCTTCGATATTGCCTTTCGGTCTGGTCATATGGCAGTCGCTTCACGGAAAATATCGAAGTTATGCCAAATCTGTAGTTAGACTAGTAAAGCGGACTCTAGACTCCAAGCTGTAAGCTTCGGATACGACTGGGATTAACGCTAGGATGATGAAGAAGATTCATCAAACAAAGCCACAATGTATCATATAAATTTAGAATCGAAAACCTATATACTCTTTGGGGTAATATAGAATTACCGCGGTTTCCAGAACCAAGTGAACCATTCTGAAACGGGACATGACGCTGGGTCAGCTTGGGTGCGAGTTAATGGGAGGCCTAAAGTGTGGAGCCTCTTAGAGACTCTCAGATGTCGAAATGCAAGGAGTTGCATCCCAACATCCGAGAGTCTCGATTTCGAGTTGAGTCTAACCAACTTATCGAAGATTGAATGTATGGATAATAAACTGTGCTATGTATATAGCTTAAAAAAATGATGGTTTCATAGAAAGCTTTTAATCGAAAAAAAAAACAATGTACCCATAATTTTCATAGAAAGTTGCATTAAAAAAATATTAAGCATTCTTTTAGTGTCGAGCCAGTCGGCATGTCTTTCACCCAAGTCACGTATTTTTCATAGATTACGTCCCGCCGTGTCACGCATCTGTCTCTCCGCCACGGATGACGGTAAAAGCTGGCGATGGCACGGCCCGCACGACTTTATGTTTTCTTGGGAAATTCTATTGAAATCACAGTCAATGTTAACGACGAATTAGGCGACAATAATTATTATTTTCAAATATGGCAATGGGAAGTAACTCTGTCTCACTGTTGCTTTTACAAAGCGATGAATATTATGATATTGTAATTCGTAAACGTAGCTTCTAATCTGATAAAAAATAGGGCATTTTTTCAAACTATAATAATTTTACGTGAACAAGAGCTAGTAAAAAGTGGACTCCGACTTCCGAGGTGAAAACCGCTAGAATGAAGAAGAAAGAGCTACTACGCGAGTGGAGTTGCGGGTAGCAGTAAGCTTTATAATTTTATGCGCTCGAGTAATCGTCACTTAAAAAAAGAATAAAGAAGACGAAGAAACTTCCGGCTAAAATTCGGAATGAACTTTTGCAGTGGGTAAAAAACGGTAGACCTCAAAAAGACCACGGCCGGTGGGTGTAACTTGGTCGAAACGTCACGTAAATCAAAAATTTGTATGTACCTGTACTATGATGGCGTTAATTCCCATTAAAATGATTGTATATCATAAAACGCGATAGTTTAAAAGTTATTATTGAAGAAAAAATCGTTCAAGTGTCTTCAAATATTTTCTAGCCTTTTGCCTCATACTATTAAGGCATACGAGCCAGTCATATATCATCGTAAGTCCATTACAGCTATAAAAAAGCAGCAGATACTTGTGTGTAGCTCTATTTCAAGACTAGCCCGCTCTGAACTAAAAGTTTCTAGACTACCGTATTCTTGTTGCATTAGTTTCAATTAAAAGAAATTTGTAAATAAATCAGAAAAGAAAAAAATATACGAACATCCTACACAGGACTTTAAATTATATCACTTAACGTGAAGTAACAGAAGCAAATGTGCAAATATTAATTATTTTGATGCGATAATTAATATTACTATAAAATTATTACTTATACATACATAATGTTCACGCCTATTTCACTCT
Source organism: Eilema caniola (assembly GCA_949126895.1). NCBI lineage: Eukaryota > Metazoa > Arthropoda > Insecta > Lepidoptera > Erebidae > Eilema > Eilema caniola. The sequence goes on from OX421467.1 coordinate 6,390,556, forward strand.
AGGGTAGGTAGAAACATTATAGCCCGCCATTTGACTATATCCTTTGTCTACTGTCATTAGGCCCTTCATGCAAGCCCGTCAGTTACCAGTACTTCTGACCAAAATTATCATTTTTTTATACAACTGAGGGGGCAGACAAGCACACGGCACACTTGATAGAAAGTGGTTACCGTGGCCCATGGACGTGAGCAACACCAGGGGAGTCACACTTGTGCTGTGGGCCCTGTAAACACACTGCCGTCGGTGTAGAAGGCAAAGAAGGGAATACATAGATATCTATTAAAACAATAGATTCGTTTACTTAGTGCGTACTTTGAATAAAATTGGATTTTGCACTTCAATTTGTTTGACTTAAAGACAATAATTTTCACCAAAGCGTCCTTATTATCTATTGTGTCCTGTACCCTATAAACGAACTGGGGCGTACGAAGCTCAATGTCATTACTGTGTATTGTGACGTAAGATAAAACCACAGTTGACATAATTTTAGTTCGTGTTTATCAGCGCTTAGCGAACTGGCAAATGGATTTTTATTATTTGGCCGATTATAGACCTCCTGAAACTAATTTATTACAGTACTTTATTAATAATAGTAATTTCAATGTAATGACTGTTTGAAAGAATAAAATTTACTATTTATCAGTAGAATTAACATAATTTGTAACTACTTCTACTACTAATAAGTGATTTGATTTTAGGTGTCCTCAAATACAATTTTACTAATTGCATATTCAATACGCAATAATACCCTTTGGATGAATTAGTGTTACTAACTCATCCAAAGGGTATTATTGCTTCTTATCTAACTTGCATGTTAAAATAAATATCTCTAGCTAGGTTAACAACTGTTTATGCTTGGAGGGAATAACGTCAGCTGTGTTAGTTGTTACGTGTTGTCTTGATTCTAACTCTTTTCACTGCCTCTTCAAACAAATATTACGACTTTACTAGGGAAGTATTACTTTATCATTGACCTACACGTTGAATTTTCAGTATCTTCATTTGTAAATTCTTTTACTACTATTGGTTTTTACAAGTAGCAACGTACAACAGGCACATTTAATGTTAAAATTAGATAAAGCGTGACTTTAGCATGTAAAATCCTCAGCAGCATATAAAAAAAACATGTCATTACATTAATTTTAATTTCACATTATTCGATGGATACATTACATTTGGTTGTTTACTCAATCGATCTATCCGTTTTGGGTACACGAATGGTAGCTCCCTTGTCACTTGTCTGTTGCAGTGAGTCTGTTATTATAGTATCATTTACCAAATTAATGACGTATTTGCGTCTACCAATGAAAGGACAAATTGAGTCCCAGTTAACTATGTTGCAATATAAATCAATGTTTCTGTTTCGGGGAGATTGCGTGATATGCCAATACATATGTAATCAAATGGTACCCATTGGAGTAAAATACAAGAACCACTATGGATAGTAGAGTAAATTCAGATCAGTTGACAAAACGCGGGAATACTTTTTACCCGCGACGGAACAGAGAAGGTATATGCGTTTTGGGGTAGCGGATGTTTGTGCAAATACATGTTGCCAGTTTTCTCCAAAACTACTAATCCAATTTTGATGTTATTTTCGGACATAAGTTCGGATTTGATTGTTGCGTGTTGTCAGGTGTTACGGTGAATGAGAATAAACAAATATCAACTTTATAGAGATTATATATATATATATATATATATATATATATATTAGTTCGTAAGAATATCGGTAGACGCTCCACTGTCATCTAAAAGACAGATATAAAAGGAGAAATTTGGATTGGTTCGGGCGAGGTCTGGTAGCTTCTGGTCAAAGCATTGCCCCTGTAAGGCATCACCAATCGCGCCTAGACCAATTTATTCTAGATTATTCCTATCTTAATCGATTTATTACTCTATTTAGACAAAGCTGAAAACTAAAAACTATTTCTTTCTGTCTTCACCATTGGCAAGAGGTAGGAAGGGAACTTATAAATGACACTTTCAGTGTTGTAAACATTCATAAACCACGGTAAAGAAAAAAGAAGTTACGGAAGGTGTAAAATTTAAGTAATATTTTGACGTGAAATATGAATGAGATGAATTAAATTGAGCAATCAAAAGACAATTTGAAAGAATGTAGTTTGTATGCATGAAAAGTATTTCTAATTTGTGTGTAATTTTATCTTTTTCAGTTCTGAAGGCTGACCCAGCTTATACCGCGTATACCTATCGTATAAAAGTGAATAAACTTGAATGGGTGGGATTTTTTATACCACTTCGGTGGTAGACAAGCACACAGCCAACCTGATGGAAAGTGGTTACCGTGGCATATGGACGTATGCAACACCAGGGGCGTTACACTCGTGTTGCCGATTCTAACGTTTCGGCAATAGTGTGATGTCAATCCCAGTCCAAAAACTTCATAGAAGTGAGCGGTTCGCTCTTGCAAAATTTGTTTCTTGTTTTTTTACGGCAACGCAACAGAGCGGAAATATGTAAATGCCAGAGTTTTGTCCGACAAACAGCAGGTAGCTTGCAAGTGAAGTTAACCACCAAACCACAGATGTTAGTGAGGGCCCATACGCCCATCTTCTCGTTAGCAATTAGCACAACTTAATTCATAATTTTTGTTTTTAAATAGAACACAATTCAGGGAGTATTGTTACGCATAACTAATCCAATATTAATCAGATCTGCACCTAGAACATTTTTTAGTTCGTACCTATTGTTTTTCACATTACTTTATATAATGTTCAGGAAAAAGCTCAAGAAATTACTTATCTAGTGTTTCGTCCTAAGTCTATTTAACATTGGCGTAAGTTCAAAGCCTATGTATAGCCATGAATTTGAGCCCAAACGACTTTTTACAGGAAACGTTGAGGCACTAACGTTGTTTTCTGATATATTTATATAATGATATGTTTGTAATACACCATTATTGTGGCTATAAATGAGAATTTATATTCTCAATTTGTGGTAAGCACGCGACGCTTTTGTGTTGTGCGTCAAGACAATAAAAAAAATATATTATGAAATATTTTGATTGCATATTTTAATTTAGGTAGTTTTTATTACATTGCTCTGATTTTTCATTATAGTTTAATTTATGTGTTAAATAAATAGTACAAAATATAAATGTCATAACATGGCCTTTCTTACTGAATGTTTCTTTTAAAAGAGTAACCACTCTGAAGGATAGTCGAGAAATTACAAATAAAGGAAAACTCATTCTTTTAGTTTATGGCCAATGCGCCAATAGAAAAACTAATTAATTTATATACTACTATTTTTCTAGTCCGCCAGTATCAAAAAGATTCGCATTTCGTTTTTACTGTTGAAATTATAGTTAGTATTTAATTAAAATATCTACAAATAAGAATAAAATATATGAAGAAAATGATTTAAGTTGTACAACGTCCGATATGTACATAGTTACAGGATATGAACACACGGCATTCCCTATTTTTAGGGTAATATTAATAGTTGTCTGACTTACATAGTCTTTGACCGATATGATTTTTCCAGGAAAAGTGACAAAGTTATGCTTCAATAATACATCTAGTTGAATTGTTGCTGCTAGAATCTACATTGGCAGGTTACCCGAGTTTTTTGTTTATCATATCATAGACGAAATAGCAATACGTCTAGCTTCAAGCCTTTTTATATTGCCAGCCTTAAAAAGTAATCGGTAGAAATAATAAAAAAACTCAATAGCATTAGTCTCTGTCTGCAGCAAAAGCGTCTGCAGAATAAAATGTACACAAAAATATCATCTCGTTTACAGAACACACAACATAATAAAACTATGAAAACAGTCTTAGAAAAAGAAAAACAAATGAAAATTGAACCGAGAATTTTAACATGTTTAGTGCATGTTATTAATTGCCATGTTCATAGAGCTCCGATTGCCGAGCTGTCATGGAAACCATTTCTGCAATGATATAAATATTTTCACTTTATTTTTCCGGTCGCAGGTAGGATTATCAGATAGAAAAATCAAAAGTCTGGAGAAAAAGCCTGAGTTCCATTGAAAAATCCTAAGATTTATTACAGGTTCAGAAATTGAGCAAAAAAAAACTTCTTTTTCAAAAGTCGTGATTACCTATTATCATTATTGTCAAATACTATTGGCGCGTTGCACGTTCCGGTCGCAGGTAGGATTATCAGATAGAAAAATCAAAAGTCTGGAGAAAAAGCCTGAGTTCCATTGAAAAATCCTAAGATTTATTACAGGTTCAGAAATTGAGCAAAAAAAAACTTCTTTTTCAAAAGTCGTGATTACCTATTATCATTATTGTCAAATGCTATTGGCGCGTTGCACGTCGTGTAATTACCGTCCAATATGTTATAATTTTTTTTCAATTAAGTTTAAAGGAGCTCTGGTATCTGGTAACCCTAGCCGCAGGGCATACATGAGCTGCCATGATAATGTTTAATGACATTCGAGGAAACTCAAGAGACGGAAACAAATGAAGCCGAATCTCCTTCTTGCCCGCTGCAGCTGCTGTGTAATTCTCTTAGCATACAGTCATATCATACCAGTTGTCATTGGTTCGACTATGTGACGTCACTGGATATCGACCAATGATTATCTTTGTCAAGGCTATCCCAGCGCTTTGAGTTTGAGTATCTGAGAGGATTTCAGCCTAAAAAAGGGGCATTTGATTAAAATAGGAAAAGGTTTAATTGGTCTAGACGGGGTTTGAACCCACGATCTTTGCCTTACAGGGGTAATGCTTTGACCACTAAGCTACCAGACCTTGCCCGAGCTAATTCTAATTTCTCTTCTTATATCTGTCTTTGGGCCGACGGTGGAATGTCACTGTCGGAACCAATAAACGATTTTTCAATCGATCAATTTCGCCCAAACAATATTATGCAAAATGCTTAAAAAATTCATTCAACATGAATAAATAGCAGTCTGTTTCTCTACCTAACCAGGAGGGTGAAAAGCGTGAAAATGTGTTGTGTATATGTTTGTCGGATGGTTATTGAAAACGGTCAGTGAACATCTACGGTAGAAAGGCCATCCTACACATGATTAACGATTTACAGAGTGTCGCATTCTCGTGGTGAACATACAGTGGCGACAAGGATATATGGACTTATCCGAAAATAGATCTAACTTCGGAGACACAGTGTGGTTCAAGTTGGTTCAACTTAGATGTGACCACTTTTTTGTACCATCTAAGGGACATGCCATTTGTTCACGAAAAAAGTTAATTAAACTGTCTGTCTTGAACTTGTGTGTAGTCAGTCTACATGCCATTATTGTCTTAAGATACTTCGACAATAGTTAGTTTAACGAACAAAATAATGATTCAATTAAACAATATTAAGTTAACGGTTTTCAGAATAAGGGTTTGAAATATTATAGACACAAGCTTTTTTTAATAAAACCATTTCTAACAGAAGTTTTATCGTAGGTAAACTTTCAACACCAATATATTTTTATTATCTTGAATTAAAAAATACTCTGAAAAAGAAAATACCAGCCCCTGCTAATTATTAGTTAGAACATAATTGCCTGCGAGCTAGATATTTAAAACCTTCAATTACTCACAATGAAGTTTCTTAATATGTTATTTGATTTTTTAACCATTTGATGTTCTAAACTATCACTACAACTAATTTGGAAAATACAAGTGCATTATCAATATGTGTAATAATAAATTCCATCAAGTGCCATCAATCATCATATATATAAATAGTCTTATTTAATACTTGGACTAGTCTGAGGTTTTTTGAAGTGAAAACTTCTTTAGCGGCCTTGGATGGGTAAAAAGTGTTTAACTTTGAACCGTAACCGACGACTGATGTCATACAACATTAGCTACAGACGGTCTATTTTGTAAGACACGATAAATAGCTTCGTAGCTCATCGGTAACCGCTTTGACTGTAAGTCCTTATGGTTTCAGATAGTACCGGGTTCAAACCTGGCCTTTCTGGCACTTTTTGTGATTATTTTCTTTTTGTAATTTATTACTTTTTGTGATTATTTTTTCTTTTTGTTAATTATTAATTTCTTCTGACAGAAAATTAGCAGAAAATTAGTGAAAGGTTCTATGATTGGCGCTATATTATAGGTATGGCATGGTATGGTATGTTCTTTTTATCTTTCTATGTATATAACGAAAAAAGAAAGAAAGAAAAGTTTTCACTTCTGCCGGCACTCCCAGAGTGCAACCCGTCTTTTTTTTATACAACTGAGGTGGCAGACAAGCACACGGCCCACCTGATGGTAAGTTGTTATCGTGGCCTATGGACGTGTGCAACAACAAGAGAGTCACACTCGTGCTGCCGACCTAGTAAACACAGAGAGTTTCTGTGCCGTCAGTGTAGAAGACAAAGCAGGAAAAGTCTTTGGTCTTCCCACTGATAGCACAAAACCTCTCCAGTGAGCTCTGGCTACCCTACTCAACGCCGGGAATACAACACGAGGTTATTATGTCCGCGGTATTTTGCAGGGCGGAGGTACTTCCCCAGTCGGACTGCTCAATTGAACGGGAATACTGTTGTGTCCTAACTCCTACTAAAACTTAAAAAAAATTACAAACCTTAATAATAGGGGTTAAAGTATGAAATTGCCGTTTCATTGTAATAGGTACTTCGAATTGACATAGAACCTTCATGGTTTGAGATTTTTGAGTGAAACTTTTTCCACATGGTACCTATGTAGTTCTTCATTTAAAAATGTGCAACATTCGATTATCGACTTTCAGTTGTTTTTTTTATTCAGCTTAGACAAGAAAGATGGATACTTCGAAAATTCGAGTGATTTTTGAATACGAGTTCCGACGCGGAACTAACGCGGCAGAAACAGCTCGCAATATCAATGTTGCGTTTGGAGAGGGGACTGCTAATGAACGCACCGTGCGATTTTGGTTTAAACGCTTTCGTGATGGAAACTTTGATTTGAAGAACGAACCACGAGGAAGGCCGTCCACACAGGTGAATAACAATGAATTGAAAGACATGGTGGAAGCCGATCCGAGCCAAACTACCCAGGAATTAGCTGCATGGTTTAACGTTACCTTACCAACAATATTGACTCATTTGCGTCAAATCAATAAAATAAAAAAATGTGAAAAATGGGTACCTCATGATTTGACTGATCTGCAGAAAGAAATGCGTGTTGAAACTTGTGTTGCCTTGTTGAATCGATACAGAAATGAAGGAATATTGGATCGAATTGTGACATGTGATGAAAAGTGGATTCTTTACGATAACCGTAAGCGAAAAATGCAATGGCTGACCCCAGGTGAAACGCCACAACAGTGTCCTAAAGCAAAGCTTACCAATAAAAAGGTAATGGTAACTGTTTGGTGGTCTCAGTATGGTGTTATTCACTATAGCTTTCTACGATCTGGTCAAGCAATAACGGCAGATGTCTACTGTGCCGAACTCCGAACAATGATAGCAAAACTAGCAGTGAAACAGCCCCGACTCATGAATCGATCTTCACCATTATTGCTCCATGATAACGCGAGACCTCATACAGCACGAGAAACCGTTTTAACTCTACAGGAACTGCAATTAGAAACTATCCGTCACCCTCCGTATTCGCCAGACCTTGCTCCAACAGACTACCATTTTTTTCGTGATTTGGACAATTTTCTATGTGATAAAAAGTTTTCTTCTCAGGAGGCAGTACAAAATGCTTTCACACAGTTTGTCGAATCTAGATCACCAGAGTTCTATCGCAAAGGCATAAATGACCTTCCTACTAGATGGCAGCAATGTATAGATAATAATGGTAATTATTTTGATTAAATAAATACGTTATATTAAAAAAAAACGAATTTCAATTTGTCAGTACAAATCGGCAATTTCATACTTTAACCCCTAATATTATATACACTTATTATTCTTTGAATTTGCTCAATATTTGATTTTATTGCCTTCAAGAGGGCTATTAAGCATACGGCTATAGGCTATGGTCGATTGCAACACCATGGGTATTGTAACTCGCGCATTGCCGCCATCGTAAAAACCTTTTATACCCCATCAAGAAATAATTTATGCCTCTCATATTATGTAGCGAATCCATGACTTAATTGCCATTATTTAATGTGCTGTAGAGACCATATAGTACAAGATACATGAATAATAATTTGGGAATACACAGATAGACGGTTTTAACTTTCACAGTCGTTAAATTCATAGAATACATGACAATATGATTTGTTTGAATGAATTTTTGAAGCATTTACTACGCTAACTTTTCAAATCGATTAAGATAGGAAAAAGTGAATGCCCAGGTGGGACTCGAACCCACGATCTTTCCCTTACAGGGGGAATGCTCTGACCACTGAGCCACCGGGCCACACCTGAAGCTATCCAAATTCTCCTATACTACCGTCTTAGGGCGACGGTGGCTCAGTGGTCAGAGCATTCCCCCTGTAAGGGAAAGATCGTGGGTTCGAGTCCCACCTGGGCATTCACTTTTTCCTATCTTAATCAATATGATTTGTAATCTAATCCTGTTCGAAATACAATGGTAATCCACTCCTAGCAGAGTCGGTAGCACGAATGTAATGCCCCTGGTGTTGCACACGTCAATTGGACATGGTAACCACTTTCCAACGGGTGGGTTAAGTGCTTGTCTGTCACCCATGTCGCATAAAAAAGCATTTTGACTTGGTTCAAGGATTCAGGGGGAATATTTATAATTCCAGTTAGTAATAAGCAAAAAAATATTGAATTTTTTTTTTTTCTTATTAGTACATTTTTACGGTCTCCCAAACTTAAACAATTCTCTCCTGCATTCTAAATTTATATTGTACTATAAAGTCAGTGATATATTAGGGGTTAAAGTATGAAATTGCCGATTTGTACTGACAAATTGAATTTCGTTTTTTTTTTTAATTTAACGTATTTATTTAATCAAAAAAATTACCATTATTATCTATACATTGCTGCCATCTAGTAGGAAGGTCATTTATGCCTTTGCGATAGAACTCTGGCGATCTAGATTCGACAAACTGTGTGAAAGCATTTTGTACTGCCTCCTGAGAAGAAAACTTTTTATCACATAGAAAATTGTCCAAATCACGAAAAAAATGGTAGTCTGTTGGAGCAAGGTCTGGCGAATACGGAGGGTGACGGATAGTTTCTAATTGCAGTTCCTGTAGAGTTAAAACGGTTTCTCGTGCTGTATGAGGTCTCGCGTTATCATGGAGCAATAATGGTGAAGATCGATTCATGAGTCGGGGCTGTTTCACTGCTAGTTTTGCTATCATTGTTCGGAGTTCGGCACAGTAGACATCTGCCGTTATTGCTTGACCAGATCGTAGAAAGCTATAGTGAATAACACCATGCTGAGACCACCAAACAGTTACCATTACCTTTTTATTGGTAAGCTTTGCTTTAGGACACTGTTGTGGCGTTTCACCTGGGGTCAGCCATTGCATTTTTCGCTTACGGTTATCGTAAAGAATCCACTTTTCATCACATGTCACAATTCGATCCAATATTCCTTCATTTCTGTATCGATTCAACAAGGCAAAACAAGTTTCAACACGCATTTCTTTCTGCAGATCAGTCAAATCATGAGGTACCCATTTTTCACATTTTTTTATTTTATTGATTTGACGCAAATGAGTCAATATTGTTGGTAAGGTAACGTTAAACCATGCAGCTAATTCCTGGGTAGTTTGGCTCGGATCGGCTTCCACCATGTCTTTCAATTCATTGTTATTCACCTGTGTGGACGGCCTTCCTCGTGGTTCGTTCTTCAAATCAAAGTTTCCATCTCGAAAGCGTTTAAACCAAAATCGCACGGTGCGTTCATTAGCAGTCCCCTCTCCAAACGCAACATTGATATTGCGAGCTGTTTCTGCCGCGTTAGTTCCGCGTCGGAACTCGTATTCAAAAATCACTCGAATTTTCGAAGTATCCATCTTTCTTGTCTAAGCTGAATAAAAAAAACAACTGAAAGTCGATAATCGAATGTTGCACATTTTTAAATGAAGAACTACATAGGTACCATGTGGAAAAAGTTTCACTCAAAAATCTCAAACCATGAAGGTTATATGTCAATTCGAAGTACCTATTACAATGAAACGGCAATTTCATACTCTAACCCCTATTATTATTGTAATACATGTATACAGTATCATCACAAACATGGAGGAAAGATTTTAAAATATGTATAAGACAACAACCTACTGAATTTTAAATATATAATATACTCATGTCTGTAAATAGTACATACACAGTTTACAGTTTCTGAATTCTGAATACTTTGAGAGGTGTAGGTTTATTGAGGCAAACTTCCTGAAATTCATTTTCATTTCTTATTGCCTCGACTTTTTTCGAGTCACAAATCCATTTGGTACTACCAAAGGTGGTTCAAATACAATGGAACTTTTTTTTTCATTTAAAACTTTACCATTAATCATTGTCAAAAACATTCCGTAGTTTATTTCAATTATCCCTCCATTTTCATTATCCACCATTGATTAGGGCGGAAGAAAGTTCACTTATTTTTTATTTGGTTATTGATGACGTGGATTATAGGTTTGTTTTTAAACTAGTATTCAGTTATTCGTACAAGTAATTTATTATTATTGTATAAATAAAATTCCGGTCTTCAGCTCAGAGTTAACCTCTCACTGCATTCATTTGGGAGGAATTTTCAATAAAATTTAATGCTTTATCATTGGCGACCTAGTTTCTTAGGAAAAATACGCATTGTTTTTTATACTATACGGAAATTTGTAATATGTATCTATTATTATTATTATAATAGCTGAGCAAAATAAAATATTTTGACCGAATTATTACAGAAACTATTCTTTATTGTTATATCGAAATTCAATGTAAAGAACTTAGCGATTATTCTTTATGATCGTTTATAACCTAACCACTATAACTAACAATTAGTCGGGTAATATGTCCCAAATACCTAATACCCAGTTTACATTATTCCAGTCCAGTAATCCAGCGAATCAATTCAGTCCACTACTGGACAGGATTGGAGTGTTCACATTATTCCAATTTTTTAAACACGTTTGAACAATCCACTGGATTTGAATCACTCACTGCAATGTGTCCATTCTAGCACTGGATTCGCTCGATGGACTGGAATGCTACTGGAATAATGTGAACCGGGTATGATGGCATAATTATAATTAGTATTTGAACAGCTGTCTGTCATAACGGCATCATACGTTTGTATATTTTGTTTGGTACGCAATAAAGAACATATTGATCTATCTCTAATTACGACAGAGATCATTATTAGCATCTGTCGAGGCTTATTGTTTGGTACTACTAGCTCTATTGGGAAATGTCCCAATATTCTGTTCTTGATTGTTCTGCAGTTTCGAGGATCAAAAATGATATATATTTTCTTCAACTTTATGTTAAGTAAATATTCTATCCTGAAAATTATTATGTTAATTCTAGTCTCATAATGTGTGCCTCGGAGAGCAGGACCTGATTGCCATACGAAAATCCATGAAAGCCGTTATGGGGAGTTAGAGTTCACAAAAGTCCGACTAGTCTATCTACAGAAACTATATATCGATAATTGATTGTAGAAGTTAGATGGTAGTCATTTCACGGGCAATATCTGTCCAGCCAGGCACATTAACACTGAAAAATCGACCTCAATCGAGTTGGAAAAAGGCTCAGGAAATGACTGATCATAGAAATAAAAAACGCACATGAAAAATACACAAAAATAAATCAAATATTCACCTTCACTCGCGCGTGCGTCCTATTCTTCCGACTGCCTGTCTGCCACCGAAAGGGCATGATTTAAAAAAAAAAATATTTATCTACCGTACTATAAAATAAAATATACTGTTATTTATTTTTTAATTTCAATATTTTACATACGCACTACCAGGCTGCGGGTTCGTTTCCAAGACTATCTATTTTTAATTATTTGTCATCAGTTGAACTAATCAATCAGCCTATTGTTATCTACTGTTGGATAGCAGGTATTCTAAGCCTCCTTCTTAACGCACGCGTGATTTAAGGGTAAGAAATATTCATTCGTTTATTCAAGCGTGAATCCAGTGCTCTCGAGTGCCCCTATGGCACCAGAGGGCCGTGATTTTTAAGACGAGAGTAAAAAATACTCTTCTTTTTTCCTACATGGTGAAAGTGTTGCATTGTGTGAGTTATGTGGAAGTCGCTTCTCGGAAAATGTCGAAGTTTAGTTAAACACGCAATATAACTGGAAAAGTGGACTTCGGGAGTCCGAGTTGAAATCTTTAGATGCGACTGAGATTAACGCAAGGATGAAGAAGCAGTATAAATGTGGCATTGGCAAATACCCAGCATTAGTAAGAGGCATTCAGTCAGTTCAGTCTATGACTACGCCGTTTTGAAAAGCGTTGATTCTCCTCCTTCCCCGAAACGATGATGTCAGTAAAGGTATGAAATATTCATTTCTATACAGATGTGTGTGTCCTGGGTCTGTTAGTGCGTATCTGATACCAGAGTGGCGTTCGTGCGAGTGACATTCGGAAATTCCCATTCTTATTTATTGGGTCTTTCCGTTTAACTATTTGACATCAATGGGATCAATCAATCAGCCTATTGCAATCCTGTTGTATAATATCCTCCGCTTCACGTAAAACGTAATTATTTGGTATTACATTTTTTGTCCATTTTCAAGAAAACGTTACATTTGTTACAAGCTATGTTTATACCTCTATACAGGAGATTGTGTAATTTTGAGATTTAATGGTTATTTGCAAAAACATATTTCAAAGTATTTTTATGGTTTTGTCACGATTCCTCCCGTTCTCGACTTCGGATCTATTTTTTTCGGTTTAAAAAACCGTAGTCAATGGTGTTATTGACTAACCCATTTTTATTTATGTAAGAATGCTGCTGGTATTATATTAATATAGTAAATGAAAACGAACATTGCTTGATACTATCTGGTGTTTGGTAAGTGAAAAAGTAAATCGCGTATGTGAACTTTCTTATTGTTTTGTGCGAATAACAAAACTTCTACGAAAAAATACTTTCAATCGTACGAAATGATCGTATTATTATTATAAACGAAATTCGGAAGGATGGATGTGTTTACTCAGGCCAGAATAGCTGAGTTGATCGAGTATGAATTTTGGTTTTTTAACCCGGGTATAAGTTCCTATGGGGACCATACATATACATAATACATATAACCGTGAGCAACAGTTAGTACATATCAGCTTAAAATCATCATCATCATCATCATCATATCAGCCACATATAGTCCACTGCAGTAGATCGTTTGTTCCGGAAGTCTATAGGAGAGGCCTATGTTCAGCCTATAATATTAATTCAAAACTAGATCCACTTTGGCTGTTCATATAAAATACGGTACAAAGTATACATTCAATTCTAAATACATATTTACTGACAGTAAGTGTGCTCATACAATCTCCTTAGAGCTAAGGAATGTGTAATAAATACTGCAGTATCTACCCTCGAAAGGAGTGCGCTGAGGTCGCATGAAGTAATCTGGTAAAGAAAACTAGTTAAAGTGCTACCACTAGTTTAATTACTGCAAGATTTAAATGAGAGTTAATAAAGGGTGTCACGTAGTTTTCATTAACATTTCAGTCATATTCTCACGTTTTTAAATGACATCAAAAATAAATCTCCGAGTAGTTTTTTATTTCTTTTTTATTTAGGTCTTTATTATAAACACACTATATAAAAAACTTTTAAAGGAATACCTTTGAGCAGCAGAGAAGTATATGGCAATGAGGGCGATGTCAAGTGTACAAAAAAAACCACACAAAACCGATAGAAAAGCGTACCTTAACAGTAGGTACATTATACACACTTAAGCACATACCTACACATATACATACATATATATATCCTACATACATACAATTTATTTACATACATTTACATATTACATACATACATACACGCAGAGTATGTTTGTATCTCAGGGATTTTTCAAAAATCTAATGAGCCAGTTTTTACAAGCTTTTATTTAACTTGTAATGTATGTTTGTTCGGGTGGAATCTTACAACTCAATTTTAAGGCACTTGCCCTCAACCGATTGAGCTGAAATTTGGTATGCACGTTCAGCGATCTGAACGTGCATACCAAATTTCAGCTCAATCGGTAGCTAGCAATCCGATGATGACAATGCAAGAAAAAAAAAAAAAAAAAAAGATTGTTTTTAAAAAGGTTTTTCGAATATATCTTATTATCAATCCATTCATCCAACACATACAACGTGAAACTTTCAATAAATACTAGCTGTTGCGCGCGGCTCGGCCCGCGTGTATGTCGGTTATTGCGGATCGGGGTGTGAAAAGTAGATACTAGCCGATTCTCACAGTATGGGAACGAACATTGTTAAACGAGAATTTTATATATTAGATAATATTAGTAGAAAATAAATTGTGGAAGTACTGGAACGCCAAGTCCAACAGCACGTCTGTTGAAAAACAGTCTGAATAAAATGTAAAAAGTTTTGTTTTATAATTACTTTAACCTTTTGATTTGCCTTTTTGTTCATTTCGTTGTTCTTTCAAGCCAACCTCAATTCTAAGATACAAGTATTTCAAATTAACATCTTTCTCCAATACTGCTCAAATGAAGGTGATCCCTAAAAAGGTCGGTTGAATGTACTATCACAATCTCACAGTTTGTTAATGACCCTTTTAGGTAACGATGCTCTAGTAAGTACTTAAGCCTTGCCGGCTAAAATTTATTGGATTACAGTTCCTGATAGTGACATTTCAGTTAAATAACTGTTTAATGTGTTCGAAATTTCAACATGTGTACAAAGTTATACAGATGTGTCGACAACTTTTTGATTTATACCTTCGTGTCGGTGGCAGAACAGAAGCGGTGGGATTGCTGTGCATGTAGTGATCTCGTGGTATCTTAATTAATATTGTTAAATAAAATATATAAAATTAAATTTCTATACGCAATTTATTTCACGTTCACTGATATTTCCTCGGTAGAGAGAGCCTATGCATATCCGAAAATTCATAACCTTTATTCCCTTGACTCAACCTGACTAGTTCTTCATATATCATAATATCTTTACAATCCCTATACATGTACCAGACATAAGTTATATAATTTTGAAGAAATTCATTATTAGCAGTGCAGCCGTGTTTTAACCTAAATATTTTTCTTCTTTATATCGCCTAACTGCCTATAAGCGGATGTAAAAGAGGTGTTAGTATGCCATCTTTTATTTTTTTCATGTCCTTCAGATCTTCACTAGGACGAAACGAAGTCTGGACGCTGACGGCCTATTTTTTGCCAACATTTTCTTTGAGCCAAAATGATCTCGTAAGCAAAGATTACGAGTTTACTATGTAAATATTTTGTTTATAAAGTAAATAGATGCTTATTTATATAACGTACGATAATAAAGACATCTCTGCTCATGAGTTTTTTTTTTGGGCCAGGGAATTGCCTCATTTCAGATTTTCAGACTGGTTGTACAAGCTGTAACGGCTGTAGCTGAACGGTAATGTTTGAGCGTATAATAAGATCACGATTTCAAGAAAAACATGGTCCATTGAACGAAGGAAGCACGAGTTTTATACCTATTTCCTCCTTTTCAGCTTATTTTGTCTTCTCCAAATTAAATAACATGTGTTTTCTGTGTTACTTTGTGAAGCAAATATAAGAATGATTAGAGAACATAATTTAATTAAAAACAAAATGATAATGAAGTAAAACTAATTATATGTCGTTGTTTTTAAACCCGTAATTGTTGAAGGTTTCGATCGAAATATTACAATATCGACAAGATATTACAATATTAAAAAGATCTAAATATTAAAATTAGATCAATTTGTCTTGTCTTAATCGTTCCTTTGGTCCCATATAAAAAATTTACCAACCATTAAATGAGATGATAAAATATAATCCGACAATGTTTTAATTATTGGACAGTATTTTATTACAATAATAAGGTATTCAATCCACACTACTATTATAAAGAGGAAACATTTGTATTTTTGTATGTTTGTAACGAATAAACTCTAAAACTACTATGCCGATTTTAAAAAGTTACATTCACCAGTGGAAAGCTACATTCACCCTGAGTATCATAGGCTACATTGGATTTCTACGGGTACGTTTTTACAAACCGTGCGAGCCGGGGCGGATCGCTAGTGTAGAAAAAACCTCTACCTAAAATTTAATTATCTCTAAAAATTGCAGTTGAAAAATTGTTATATTTTAACACTTTTCATTTTTATCACGTTATATTTTTCTACAAAAAGTAATAAATACAAGTTATTCTTCAAAATTTTATTCTTCTAACAAAATATTTTGGTTTTAAATGCAACCACTGAATTTTCTTTAATATAAAAAATATAATCTTATAAAAGTAAAAAAACCTTAACTTTAAATATATTTAACAAGTAATACTTACAATAAAAACAACTCCCAACTTTCAATTTTAACACTAAAAGTTTTAGAAAAACACTACACAAACACTCACATAAAAAATTCTGAATATATACACGAGCTATAAGTATTCATATATGGAATTTAACACTACTACTGAATATATATAATTAGTTACGAAAGTTTATATTCGTGTACGGGAATTCGAACACGATTTTCGTCGTGGAGCCGTGCGTCGCTCTCGAATGCCGGTTTCAGAATCGCCTTCTGAAAAGCAAAGACGCGTCGCTACCGACTGTTCGCTACGAATTTTTTGGAGACGCTTTACATATCGGTTCTACACGTGTGTGAAAATGTATTTGAAACTGCGATATTGGGTATTAAAAGGATTTAATTGATATACACTAATGTTAACAGAAAATTAAGCTAGGGTAACCTGATTGAAACGGTAGGTAATTCAAAGGAAATTATACAATAGAAGTTGTTCTGTATTCATACCACTAAAACTCACAGTTTTACCAAATTTATTAAGTCATTCTTATTTCGCATTGATCCCAAGGCATATTTATTTATTTTCTGTTCTTATAATAGTCTATTTTTAATTCATACTATTTTTTATATAAGACACGTCAATTCGATTTCACCTCTCCTGATGGTAAGCTGAAGTTCTCAGCAAAGAGGGTCATCATAACAGGCACTTTCTTACTAAAACACGTTTGTAGGCACGGTTTTCAACTGAAATAAATTAAATTACTGAAAAGGGATATCCTGACTTCATATTATAATGTAGAACGCAGAAATAGTTGTCTAATGCAGAAATTGAACTCATAGCTCGCAATTGTCGCAGCTTTGCTATAAAGCACTGTGCTACAGGTTTGTGTATCCGTTAATACACAATATCAAGACAGAAACCTCCTCCTAGTAATTTGAACTTTCACAAATTCACATAACTTGGCACTGTAATAAGTCATATTATGACTTATTATGACTTATTATGACTTAATAATTATGACTTAATAAGACATATTATGACTTAATAAGAATATAAGATTTTATATGCTCCACAGCAAAGACGCAATTTCCTCTTTGATTTAAGAGTTAATGTACTTAATTCTAATTCTTATTTCCTTAGCAATGAGGTTCAAATTGGGACAGTAATATTTCTCTTATACAATATGGCTGCCTATTCCTATAACATATATAATATCTGTAATTGCGTACAATTACATCAAACACAGTATTCTACTTGTATGTGAACTCAATAAGCCTGCGGACATAAATACCCTCAGACTTTATTAAACGCAGAAAAATACTCTCTCCACACGAAATTATTATGAGCATGAGTTGAAATGAGGCTGATTTATTATATTACTAGCTGATGTCTGCAGCTCCGCCCGTGTGAGTTTCTAATAACGCTCCAGTCAACCATATCAATCGATTCCAAAAATAAAAATTACACTTTTTATCAGGGATAAAAACAAACACATTTTACCACTTTGGAAGTGTCTCTCGCGCAAACTATTCAGTTTAGAAAAAAATGATATTAGAAACCTCAATACCATTTTTGAAGACCCTATCCATAGATACCAACACCTATGGGATTGAAAAAAATTGAGTTTCAGTTCTAAGTATTACATTGCAAATGCCCCCAAAATTTATTGTTTTTTTTTTTCTATTTTTGTGTGAAAATCTTAATGCAGTTCACAGAATACATTTACTTACCATGTTTCAACAGTATAGTTCTTATCGTTACGGAAAAAAGTGGCTGTGATTTAGGGACGGACAGACAGACAGACATGACGTATCTATAAGGGGTCCGTTTTTTGCCAATTGGCTACGGAACCCTAAAAAGTAGATTATGTCTAATATGACCCTGTGTCAAATTTTAGCCAGATTCGTATCGCCGTTTATGCGTGATAATAGTAACAAATATCCAAAAATCTACACAAACTTTCACAATTATAATACCTTTATTCATTGAAAAATCCATATAAATTACATTTTTAAATACATCTATAAAAAACTTGGTTACCAATTGTTAGGATTCCAGGGAGAGGAACCTCACTATACGTGCAGTGCCTAGCAGAATTGCCTGTTGCATCAAGCCCTTAAGCCAGCTACCTAACGAGAGCCTCTTAAGATAGAGGCTCAACGACATTTATATTATTAGTAGGCATTTTGCATGCTAAATTTCATATCGATTTGAATAGATTTTTTTTAAATCGGTCCACGTGGCACTCAAACCCTTGACCTTTCCCTTACAGGAGGACTGCTCTGACCACTGGGCTTTATTTGTTGCCTTTGACCGCGAAGCATCTGCCGAAATTCTAAACAACTATCGGAACCAATGAATAATTTTTCAATCATTTTTAAACATTGATTTTTGACTACTCCACCCAGACAATTAATTGAAAGTTTTTTTGTTGCATGCTAAATTTCAAATCGATTTACTCGACTAGAACCCGCGACCTATCCCTTACTGTCGCCTCAATGACGGATATAAAGAGAAATTTAAAGGTCACGAGTTCGAGTCCCACCTGGACCGAATCAAAAATGTTATTATATCTAAATCGATTTGTAAAAAAAACAATATACACAACACATACACAACACAGTATTGAACTAAGATAGAAAGGCTGTACCAAGGTCTCGAGCGTCAATAAGCAGGAGTATCAGCTTCAGCATGCGAGATTGGCTTGGACTTCTAACATCTTGATATTCGACTTAAGGTCCTGGGCCTATGACGCCTATATGAGCCATGCCATCATTCGGTCGTGAGGCAAACCAGCGAGGACCCTGGCACGCCGGCAACATCAGCAGCCGGGAGTGAACGAGCTAAGTGCATACTACCATCTCTGCACAACGGATCAAACAACGCCTCGGCAGAATATTTATTGCGAATCCACCCTGAGATTCATTTCCTAATACCTATTATAAATTCATGTAACGCTTTTTTAGATTACAATCATGTTCTAAATTGTTAATCAATCTTATTAATTATCTCTGCTCATACCCTAGCCGGTATAGACATCATCTTGCTTACTTTTACAGTTCTCATAGCCACTTTTATTCAATTGATTTAACTTCACCTAAAACCCCAAGCATAAAACATTTTCTTACGTTACATTGGCACACTTTATTTCGCTCCAAGTCTTTCCGAGGATCACCGCTTCTGCTACAATAGCCCGCCTCCAGGTCTGTTTGGGACACGCTAACACTTTTCTTGTGGGTTCCAGTCTAGCATCTGCTTCGGTATACGACTATTGATCCTTTAGAGTGTGTGTCCAATCTAGCTCCATTTTCGGCGTCTGATCTGTTCGTTGATGGTTGGTGGTGATCTTGATACTACATATATTAATAAATAAAGGCATAACCTCCTTTTATTCCATTATAGCCATTACCTTCATCTTACTTAAATAGTCGGAGTTAGACGGGCCTTAGGCCTCGTAAAGTAAAGTGGTAGTAGCTTAAGTGCCGATAAAAGCGATTTAACTCGAAGTACGAATCGTGTGTGAACGAATTGGTCTGGAAGAGATCGCTCTTAGTAATAAGGGCCGCCATTGTACATTTCTATTATTTTATTATTAGTAAGATAAAAATTAAAACATTAATTTACTCAAACGGGCAGGCTAGTTGTAATTCTCATAATAAACATTGACAAATTATACTATTACGTACTACAAAAATTAGAACGATCAAGAAAAAATAATTGCGGTCGAGAGGTTCCTTGGTACCAGTCCTGGGCTCTGATTCTGCTTTTAATTTTTTTTTAAACCAAAGCCACTGCGGTACCACAGACACTGTAACCAATGGCATTTAACATAAGACTTTACTGTGCTGTGATACTGTTAAAGTCAAAATTAAATGACAATCTTATAGAGTGAATGACAAATGTTATGAACTCTTTCTCTTTTCATTTTGGACTTTAATCCTCAGCCATAAAGTCTAAAATTTAATGACATTTTATGCAATGACAGCGATATAACAGTGGTTTTGTTATTTCATGAAATTAGTAGAATCGGTTGTCTGGCCATTGCACTACCAACGTGAATCCAAGCCCAACAACAGCAATTTACTAGAAATTTGCGTTATTAATGCTCCTTAAAAAATAATATTTTCTTATAAATAAAAGGAAAGCACTTTAAACCAGTGGGCTTATATGAAAGGTCTAATGATATTAGAGGATGCTCGTGATGTGTGTAGGGACCGTAGCAAACGATGGCCGACGTTACGTTAAAAGGCGCGTGTAGGAAGGTATATGCATAAATTTTTTCATGCAAAATCCAAATGGTTCATTTAATTAATGTGTACATAGAAACCTAAAACATCGTTTAGATGTTGGAAGGTCTGAACTCCGAGCTGAGAGCTTTGGGTGTGACCGTGACTAACGCGAAAACGATGATGATGCAGGTACTAATATGAGTAAGTTCGATGTAGCTAAGTGCTTTCGTGATTTACTTTCCTCTCGCCCTAAATATTTGAAAATAGGGACATGAGCATCAACAGTTATTTTTAAGGATGCTGTTTTGCCAATTTCTTTTGAGTGCCATACCTAGTAAAAATTTTAATGCTAAGTTATAGAGGATACTTACTAAAAGCTACTGAGCTCCTAAAATTAGTAAACCATCTGCATTACCGATGGAATCAGTAAATTTGTATGAAGCGTGGTGGCAAAATTGTAGGTATACTTAGTATGATGGCAGCCAAAGTGTTAAACTTGTAGTTCATTTTGATAACCAGGGATGGCATTGTAGCTTTTTCACTGAAGCCCGTATTTTAGAATGCCACTTAGCTGAATCTTGATTAATCTGACAAAAATTGTAAAGACAATCTGCCAGACAACCTGTCAAATTTGTCTATATGTGTATACAATCTTTCCCCAGACAAAGTGAGGTTCAGTTGAGTGGCATTCTAGTATACAGGCCTCAGTGTTGTAAGAACGTATTTAAATTTTATTAAGAATGAATTCAGGAATGGAAAGGAGGCTAAAAAATTGGCCTAACAGTCTGTAAATAATAGCACAGTGTTAATATGAATTTAAGATGACATCAAGAACCCGTTTGCTACTTTCACTGATCTTAAGATTAAGATGAGATTTCAGTGAACCCTATCAACAAAGACAGTAGGGCACTGACTTATAAGGGTTCCAGAAAAACGTAATATAAAATCTGCAATAGAGTATATTCAGTTATCACTGGGTTAGTCTAATTTGCACTATGTCACGATATGTAATCTCGCTTCTCTAGATAGTATTCGCTGTCTTATCTTAATCTTAAGTCGATTGAATCAGCATTTTTTTGGATAAAGGCAAGCTAATACTTATGAAGTATACATAAGTGAATATTTGAAGTACATAAATAATAAAAATGAATAATCACATATTTTTTTACTGACTTAATAATCAACTTCAACAACATTCAATTTCCGTTTGAGGCTTTATCCGCTTTTCGAATTTGTCTTTGACTTATTTTCACAATTAGAATAACAACTGCTATTTTAACTTTCTTCTCTTCTCTTCTAAGCTCTTATTTCAGGCTTGAGGTCTTAAAGAAAAGCCTTCGTCAGATTCTTGTCCGATGATCGGCTGATGCACTGATTAGCAGTTGTGGTTGGCCTAGACCCTGAAAATATAGAACCCCGTAAATCTAATTACTAAAATAAAAAACACATGAAACTAGTTATCAGTTTTTATTCTAAGACGCTGTTAACCCTAGTATCAAACAGACATTCCTGATTATACGTCAAATTGATATCTCGGCTAAACGATAAAAGATGGCATGTTTAGCGCTCGCTTTTATGGCCTTCTCCGAAAACCTGCTGTTTATTAGCATAATACTTTACGTGTTGATGTAAGATCGGTCTTATAAACACTTTATTAAATACATATAAACTAATCTCACGGCTCACAATTACGTACAGTTTCTCTTGTAAGCTTATCAACAAGCATTTTTCTCTAAGTTTTCTTACCAAGATTTCATAGCTTAACGTACCAGTACTAACATTAAGTACCTAGTATAGTCGACTGTAATTAATTGGATCTAAAAGAGAGGTATGGGTTTCCTCAGTGACCTCCAATCTATTATCATCTCTACAAAGAGATGAAGACAGACAGAAATAGAATAGTTGTGTCGTTAGGAAATAGAATACTTGATCAGTTTTCAGTTGATCAGTTCAGTTGATCAGAGTGGAATAAGCGAAATAAATATAACCTTTTATATATAGGTTTTTTTTACGTGCGGAAAATCCCCACGCATCCTCCCCCCCTCCGGATCCAGAGAGGGAAGGAGGTTATGTCGGACTCGAACCCACTAAACCGCACGCCGTCTATGGGTCTATGTGCTAGGCCGAAGGTGAGGTTGTCTCGCGACATATCCCTCACACCCCGGCTGGCCCAGGGCCATTTCTATCGATCTGGCCCTCCTCGGGAGGTCCCCGACTCACCCCCGGTTAGGGGGGCGCGCATCGTCCCGTGATGCGCGCCGCCACCGTGGCCTGCTTCTACTAGGGTGACGAGCGGCTCCACCCGTCACCCTAATGCCTGCGGTCATGGGGAGCGGAGGTCGGTCTGCGAGCCTTATAGGTCATGCAAAGGGAGAATCTCATTGTAAGTATATAATTTATAGACATTTAATCCAAGCCTTATGGTGTAATTGGGAGACTTCAGTAAGTTATTTATTTTGGCGAAACTTATGTCACTGAAGGAGTTTGGATTAGCAAATATTTATGAAGATTCATTTACACCCCCTTGGATTGTATGTCTTTGTTCTATAAATCCTAAAGAATGTGATTTTCGTCTAATACATCACTGTGTAGTTTGTGTCCCTATCGGACAGATAAGGCATGAGTGTACGTTGAAGTAAAACACCCGCGTCCATGTCTAAACATCGGGCTAAGTCTAAATGATGAAATAATACGACGGTATTTCCGTCCATTTGAGCAGTCCGGCTTGAAAAGTACGTCCGCCCTAAAGAATACCTCAGTCGCAATAACCTCGTGTTGGGTTCCCGGCGGTGAGCAGGGTAGCCAGAGCTCCTGGAGTGTTTTTGTGCTGTCAGTGGGAAGACCAACGGCTATTCCTGCTTTCTCTTCTGCACTGACGGCACAGAAACTCTGTGTTTACAGGGTCGGCAGTACGAGTGTGACTCCCCATGGTGTTGCACACGTCCATAGACCACGGTAATCACTTTCCATCATTCCGTGTGCTTACCCGCCACCTCAAAGGCATAAAAAATCAGAATAGAATCCGTTTAAAAGTGACTGTATATCAATGAATAATATTCGCATAAACTTACGACAGTATTATGTGTGTATGTTCACATAGTAGGTACACTAGCTCACTTAGTTCTTAGAAAATAAAAATATCATTACAAACAATCTCATAGTTATTTTCGATGTAGAGACTGATCGATTAGAATTTGTTAGAAATTCTCTTATCCCTTGGCAAAAATAACCCAAAGAGCTTTTTGCGATTTAGTTAAGAAAACGGGTCCGAAGTCACTGGTACCATGTTTAGTTGACAATACGTGACACCTACACTGTATTTCGTATAATATTAGTAAGGGAATTCTCTAGGGTGGCACTGAAGAAAGTTTGTTCTACTCACTGAGTTCCTGCGTTATTTATGGGAAGTTGTTATTGATAAATAAAGTAAAAGTACTGCTGAACCTCCTTAATAATAAAAATGTTGGTAAATATATATTACCTTATATATTAATTATATAAACCATTAGGCATATAAGTTTATAACTCTAGGCCCACATTCTAGAATGTCATTCACCTGGGTCTCGATTTATCAGAGGAAAAATTGTATAGACAATCTGCCAGACAAACAGTCAAATTTGTGTATAAAATCTCCCCCCTACTACTACTGAAGGTTAACTTAGTTGGATTAAAATTAGGACTTCATTTAATTGAACTCTTGTTTATGCTTCTCAATTTCTTGCTGCGGTCAATGACCGTGGCATGGTTGTAACAAAATAACATACAAGCTCCAAAATGATCTAATCAACACGACCCCGTCCTGAGAAGACTCGACAAGAAACTATGACTAACTAGGTATTTTTTTTCCAGGGCACGCCGTGATTGCGGCGGTAAGACCCATCATGGGGGGAGTGGCAAGAGAGGCCACACGGTGGCCTCTCGTACCGACAGACGCAGATCATCACCGGACACGGTAGCTTCGGGCGGTATCTGCATCTCATGGGCATAAAGCCAACGCCCGAGTGCCTCCTTCTGCGAGCAGGTCATGTTCGTGAAGGAGACAGCAGAGCTGGCGCGGCGCGATGAGCGAGAGAGACTTGCTGACATCGCTGCCCGCGCTCGTAGGCGGCTCAGGCGTCGGAGGGAGCAGACCGATCTCCGCCCCCATGAGCGCGGGCCTGCGCCACCCCACACCAGGGACAAGTCGGGGACTGCATGGTCCCCCCTCCCGAGGAGCGCCAGACCGAGAGAGATGGCCCTGGGTCAGCCGGGGTGTAAGGGATATGTCGCATGACAACCTCACCTTCGGCCTAGCACTACGACCCACAGACGGCGTGCGGTTTAGTCGATTTGAGTCCGACATAACCACCCTCTCCGGATTCGGAAGGGGGGTGGGGGGGTATCCGTGGGGATTTCCCGCAGGAAAAAAGAGAGATATTTTTTTCTTAATTATATAATGCCAGTCAGCTGGGTCTCTTTTAGCTTGTAATTAAATTAAAGCTTGTATGTTATTTTGTTAGTGCCGTTGCTTCTCAATTTCTTGTTGTGGTCAATGACAGTGAGAAATTGAGAAGCATAAACCAGAGTTCAATAAAACTAAGTCCTAATTTTAATCCAACTAAGTTAACCTTCAGTAGTTCAATTTAACGACTTCCTTACTTCCTCTTACTGAGATCAAAATCATTCTCCACCTATATGACATTCTTAAATAGAATAAATATTATTTCATGAGTAAGAATAAGGATTATTTCATGAGTGACTGATGTGTCAGTAAATTCTGAAAATAAAAATAATACTGTCACAACATTTGTTTTTTTTTTTTAATAATTAAATAGAGCCCCACCATTAAAATGCCGTAGTATAATTTAGGTCGTTAGGGCTTGTGTAAAATTAAGGATCGCTGACATGTGAGGTTAGGTGTGAGGAAGAGGATACCTTCATGATCTCTTAAAATATAGGGGGCAGGCTATTCAACGGCGTACACGGATAACTTGTTGTGTACATATTGAAATGAAATTGTAGGCTATATGTGATTTATTCTTTCTATGTTCATACGTCATTAAGATATTGATGCTTAATAAAGTACCTAGTTATTTTTCACATTTCATTACTATGTTATATATTTTACGGACAATCATAATATAACAATGCTTATTATGTAGCGTTTCAAAGTATTACATTGAAACTAACATTAAATTTTTATTGTACTATCTGACCCGGCGAACGTCATATCGCCAATTTTGTTACACCCGTGTGTCAGATCCCGTTCCCGCTGCACCCTCTACTATATTAAGCATGTTTTATACATATAAACCTTCCACTTCAATCACTCTATCTATTAAAAAAACCGCATCAAAATCCGTTGCGTAGGTTTAAAGATTTAAGCATACAATAGGGACAGAGAAAGGGACTTTGTTTTATACTATGTAGTGATGATGGTACTGACCAAATATATCTGAATTTCCTTCAAGTTTTTTGAGAAATAAATCCACTATATTACTTAATTTTTATTTTACACGTACCTATACAATATTAGATCAACGATATTCGTTTTCAACAACAGATCCCTGTAGGTAAAACCTTTATCAGTAATTATCTGAAGTGACTCTGTAAACGATTAAAATATTTATGATTCCAAGAACTGATTTATTACTTCAGTCAAATCGATCGCAACCGTCGAATCTAAACTTTTATATAACCTTATGAATATACCTGATTAACGAGCTATAGAAGAATGACCTAGTTTTTTCTAAATTTATTAACAGCGTATCTGGCTACGAATATAATAAAAACACATTAAACCAATAAAAGATTCATCTGTTTACATTAACACGGAGATATGAAAAAATGTATAGGTATAGGTTCCCGCTCATACTAATGTTATGAGTAAATTTAACTGTCTGTAACTGGCCTTGTTCAGTGAATCATCATCATCGTCGCACTGTTAATCGCGGTTGCATCCAAAGGTTGTATTTTGAAGCTTAGGGGATTGCCCTTGATTTGACTTTTGCAGTAGCAACTACGATCTGACCTACCCAAAGAAAAAAATTCGCCAGAGCCCTGTCCATTAATCATCAGGTCAAGGAACTGGTAAGAGAGATTGATTGGGGGCCCCTATAATACACATATAATATAAAAAAAAAATTCAAACAAAAATCGATGGCCAACAAGTTGGAAAGTAAATGTCTCCTATTACGCGCCTTTTTTGGCTTTCATAGGACACTTAGGGTAGGCACAAATTACGTACCCAAACCAAGTTATTCATCTTTTTACTGTTGGAGAAATTTACTGCAGGACTTTAATGGGATATTTTATTGGAATAAATAAATTAGGTTACCTTTTCGTGTAAGTATAAACATTCAGGTTGAGACCTCTCGAACTGGAGATCAGTCTTTTTCTGTAGGAATACTCTAATCAACTGAACAATATATGTTACCGGAAGAAATCGAGATCCGTAACTTTATTAATTTTTTTAGGAAATTTATAAACCAACCTAACCAAAAAAAATTATAAACTTGCGGATCTTGTTTTCTTCCGATGACATATACATTAAACGTCATGGACATACAAAATTCTCTTATAAGTACTTACACCTTCAGGCGACACTGGAAGGATCTACTGAAAATACCAAAGCCTATCCAGTACATCTGAGGTTTCATTCTCCGAGCCTTTTCAGAAACTCAGATCCAGCCTGACTGTGATATGGCTGAGCTTTGACATTTTCCGTGAAGCAACTGCAATAATATTCTCTACAACCAATTGGTGATATCGAAATTCGTAGATAGACTAGTCGGGCCTTTGAGGGTTTCAACTACTCACCTAGAACTCCAACCTCAACAACCTATGATGATTACACTACACTATATCTAATATTATACCTAAAACTGTTCAAATATTTAAACTTAGCTGACCCACCCGGCTTTACCCGTTGCATATTTTGAAACCCCGTACCATAAAAATGCCTGCACAAATAGCCGTAATTTATTCAGGCAATTTTTTAAATTTTTCTCTGCGTAATAACCATCCTCGTACTGCAAGGAATATTCTAAAAAAAAATAAGCGAAATCGGTTCAGCTTTTCTCGAGATTTGCGCTTAGCAACACATTCAGCGATTCATTTTTATATTACAGATGAACCCCGAAAATGTTGTAATGTCGAAAATGTTGTCTTTGTGTTTACTGTAGCGGCTTTGAGGGCAGTAGAAAATGACTAAAATGTACTGATTTGAACGACTTGTAATTGCGAATAAAAAAAGCAGCCCGTACAAAGCTTTCGATTGAGTATATATATAGTGTAGAAAAAATATTACAAATTTGCAGATCCCTCCTCCGCGCATCCTGGCGTCCGATTGGTGCAGTATCACGTCATGACCAATCATAGCGCGTGCTTTCGTGTGGCGTGATATGTATGCATATGCAGCTGTGTGAGTGCCTCAACACATTGTCTTTGTGTTTACTTAAGGCTATTTCAAAATCTTTTCTTTTCTACATCATTGTGATCCTTATAATCGTAGTTGACCACGATGGTGTTTACTATCTCTTCCTGTATAAGCCTAGAATAATTACAGTGCCGATAACAGTAGCTGTAGTGATGTGTTTGTAATTATTTTACCTCCGATCCAGGGATACGAGATAGCTTGCTTCATTGCTCTTAACGAGAGACCGATACTAAAAGGGATTGTCTAGATTTGTATGTGTACGAGAAATCCTATAAGCTGCAGTAGAACATAAAATGTTTCATGACGTTATATAGTAAGTAACTTACAGATTCTACTTACAATAAGGCCTTACTGTTTGATAGGATAAAATACCGCATTTAATCCAAAACGTTCATACTGGCTGATTTTAAGTAGTTTCGGAGGGCAAGATTTTGCGTACAGATAACAAAACCGGATATCTTTTTTTTATATATGCATGCATTATTCTGTTCACCTGTACATTTTTACACTTTCAGATCATTTTGTTATTGAAACTGAGCCCAAAATCTTTCGCTAGAAATCAACTATAAAATCAGTCGGTATTCTAATATAATAAATAGTATTTCAGAAACATTGCCCCAGTTTCTTGACGAGAATTCGATCAATTGAATGTTCGATTATTCCGAATATTATCACTATGTATACAGGGTGTATTTTTGAAACGGGGCAGTAAGGGCAAGTACCTTAACCGTTGCAGTTACAGCAAAACGTTCTTAAAAGACCTTCCCTAACTTTTTGGGACATTTTGAACTGCATTCACAGATTTTGTAAAAAACTTACAGTTAGCAAAAAAAATGCAAAAAGTTCAATTTTTTTTTTATGCCAATCGATTCTATTTCATGTGGGGATCAAAAAACTCTATGGGACCATTTTAGCTTTCAGTACTAGAAAAGACAGAAATCGCCAAAGAGCTTTCCCATACATAGTTAAAAAAAAAATGATTCGCTATAAAAATGCAAATAAGAATATATCAAATGAAAACATTCAAATCACGATTATTTTACTGAAAACAAAAAACAGAAAAACGAATAAAACGTCAAACTTATTCAATTTATTGCTGTGATTTAAAATGTCAACCACTTTCGGTCAATGGACTTGTAAAAGTTAAAATCGTTTGCAATAAACATTCTATTGTCTGTCAAGATGAACTTTGGTTTACGGTCGTGTCTTAAAACAGGGCGGTCTACCAAGCATTACTTGGTCGTCGGCAACCAATACTACTGCGCCATAAAATCGGAATCATGTCGCTTGAGTTCTGATGGAGTATTGTTCAAACTTGTGACGTATTTAGAGCTGATACTGACAAACAGAAATTTGAAATTATAGAGGCAGTTTCCATGTTTTGAGTGGCTGAATAAAGTGAGTGGTTTATTGTGAAAGTACTATCTTTATATAAATTAAAAACTCACTTTACAAGTTCCACACAATTATATTTAGTTTTATCACTGTATAATATAAATACTAATATTTAATTTATAATATTACGACATGTTTCGAATAACTCATCTTCAGGTGAGATCTTCAGGTGAGACCTGTGAGAACTCAGGAAGTATTTTGAAGACGATCACATTTTACTAAGATAATATTTATGAAAATGATTGTTGTTTGACTAAGAATTTAGACAAATATTTGGTCTTGGAATTTTTTTATAGGATACGTTTATTTGACTTCACCTCGCCTGATGGTAAGTTGAAAGCAAAGTCTCGGGAAAGAGGGTCTTAGGAGAGACGTCGACCAATAACCATCATTAGACCACTCGTTAAACATTGAAACTAATTTATACATTTAATAAACAGAAAGTGAAGTGAAGTGAAAGAAACAGCACTGATTTGGAAATGGAATAGAAATTAAAATGACTGAATAATTCCTTAGAATTAAGTCAATAAACCCTTAAAACTGATTGATCTCGCTAATTCAACTGACTCAGTAATGATATTGTGGTTATTACATTCCAAATTCAATTTCAATCTCATCAAAACATACTAATATTATAATTGCGAAAGTTTGTTTAACACTCAATCACTATAAAATGGGTAACAAAATTGGTTAGGTACCGTGTTGGTTCTCAGTGGAGGAGATCCCATCTTTTGCCGTAGATGTTATTAAAGGTGACTAAGACGCTGTTCTTCATCCAATAGTTAATATATAGCTCATTACAAGTTGCCCCCTGGAAGACAATGGGCTCGTCCCCTGTTACGTAGGACCGAAAATTATAATTAGCGAAATGTGGGTGCTAATACATCTCTGCTTACCTCTTTGGCGAAATACAAGCGAGAATATATGTATGAATTAAGCTGAAATTGGCACGCAGATAAACCTAAAATTTTTATTCCACTGAATAAGTAGAAATCTGTATGAGTAAGATAGAAAATTAAAGGGTTTTCCGCCCGCGTGGCATCAGATCCCGTTCCCGCTGCACCCTCTACTATATTAAACATGTATTATGCATAAAAACCTCCCTCTTAAATCACTCTATCTACTAAAAAAAACGCATCAAAATCCGTTGCGTAGTTGTAAGATTTTAGCATACAAAAGGATATAGGGACAGAAAAAGCGACTTTGTTTTACTATGTAGTGATGATTAGATGATATTCAATTCTAGAATCATTACCCATTCTCAAGTGACGTATCAGGTTTAATTTTTTTTATTTCTATTTCTTTCTTATTTTTATTTCTGGATTATACCTACTGTCAGAGCTTTTCTTACGCCAAACAAATAATCTTATTATGTTCATGTCGCAAATATATACAAACAATCTGGACTAAGTCAAAACAAAACTTATTCAACACAAGCGTACATTTTTTTCGTCATTCGTGCTACAAGTCATTGACCCTTAGCATCCTGATATCCCAATACGCGTTATGTACCGAGGAGTCAAGGCCAACCCAGAGGAAGGACTATAATGGTGTGCCTACATAAAAAGTTATCACCCTCAGTAACCATAACCATTGCATTTTTTGTTAACATACCATAGTTGAATACTACTATGCTTTATAGTTTGGAAAAACTAAGAAAATAACCCTATATGAGTTATAAAGACATAGATAGTGCTATATAAATATTATTTATTATGTCTGTGTGGAAATAGTTCTGCTAGTACGTGATCTAGTACTGAGGGTTAAGAGGGTACGGTCGCGGTTTGTGGGGGCGAATAATTTGTGGGTAATTGCTGGGTATTTGTCAAATTGTACTTCTACAAGACGTAATGCGTTATTACAATTTGCCCAGAATACCGCGGCTATAATAATCTCGTGTTGTGTTCCCGGCGGTCTGTAGGGTAGCCAGAGTTCACTGGAGAGTTTTTGTGCTGATAATGGGAGGACCAAAGGATATTTCTGCTTTGTCTTCTACACTGACGGTAAACAAACTCTGTTGCGAAGCTAGTTGACGGTGACATATATATAAATAAATTCAATTACTCTTCATATTTGACAAATACCCTAATTATACAATTCATTGACCCTTAAACATTTACGACCTTGTATTTAACAATGTATTCTTTCATTTCACTTCTAAGAATTCACAACAAGTTTATTTTTTAAGTAAGATAGTAAGTATTTAAATACAAAGTAGATAAACAGAACGACGTTTATTCGTTTCTGTTTCACACATTTTCCTCTTCGATTCTTAGTTTTAGATTGCAATTTAAACTAAACCAATTAGTTTTCCGTATCGATGTAATTCAAGGATGCCCTCCATTTACACTAATCTTGAAGACGAATGTTCGTCAAGAAAATGGAGTAAGGACAATGTGTATAGAGTACAACCAAGAACAACAGTTTTATATGTATCTATGTACCTTCAATTGGAGATAGCGTGTCAATCAATTAATTAGGCTAGAAGATTACGATCTTCTGCTGGACATTGGCCTCTCCCAATTTTGGGAAGGGAAAGCATTTGCTTGTCAAATTTCATTAGTAGTAACTTTGAGTAGAAGTAACGTTAGTAGATACAAGCCTGAGAACAGTGCCCCGAGCACGAATAACATTCAAATTCGTAACGTAAGCCTATCGAAGGAATGGAGGATTGCGATTGGTTCACAGTAGGCAATCGCATTGCTCCGTTCTCTGGTTACGTTCACGTAACGAATTCGTGCTCAGGGTACAGTAAGACATCACATGAATGTTTCTACATGAGAGAGATCTTTTTTTCTTTTTTACGTGCGGGAAATCCCCACGGATACCCACCCCTCCGGAGTCGGAGGGGGAGGTTATGTCGGATTCGAACCGACTAAACCGCACGCCGTCTCTGGGTCGTAGTGCTAGGCCGAAGGTGAGGTTGTCATGCGACATATCCCTCGCACCCGGCTGACCCAGGGCCATCCCTCTCGGTCTGGCCCTCCTCAGGAGGGGGGGACCACGCATTCCCCGACTCAACCCCGGTGTGGGGAGGCGCGCATCGTCCTACGATGCGCGCCGCCGCCGTGGCCTGCTTCTGCTAGGGTGACGGGCGGCTCCACCCGTCACCCTCAGGCCCGCGCTCATGGGGGGCGGAGGTCAGTTTGCGCCCTCCGACGCCCGAGCCGCCTTCGAGCGCGTGCAGCGATGTCAGCGAGTCTTTCTCGCTCAGCGAGTCTTTCTCGCACATGAGAGGGATCAAGATACTGTCAGAACCTAAAGTATAATATTACACGTTGAAATAATTGAAGAGGTGAGTGGATGAAGGACGTAACTAACAATTTCTAAATATCGAGATAATCGGCTTCAAAGTTTGAACATTTCATTTGCAATTATTATGTTTTCTTATAATTTATGTTGTAATATTATGGGGTCAAATTATAGTAATTGTCCATATTTATTATCGGAGATGCATACACATACAAATAAGTGGATGGAAATTTATTTATTTGAAAAACTGTGCATATACATTCTTCATCCATTGACATTGTAATAGAAATTACGAATATTAAGATTGGAAGAAGGGAGTATGTAACATTAAATAATACAAAAAATGCATATATTGCGAAGTTTTATAAACTTAATTTTGGGCAACGAGGTTATGTTATCAATATTGATATTCAGGTTTCCAGATTTTTATATCTTTTTTAACATAATTTACGTTTTCTCAGAAATAAACTAGTAAGTTGGTACTTTATTTTCTTCCAACTTTAATGTCTACTGCTAAACCTTTATAACATATCATCACCATCTCAGAGTTGAATACCGGTCACACTTCAAACTTTGTACACTTTAGAACAGTCATTCATCATCATCTTTGCATTAGTCCTGTTCGCATCCGAGGCTTTCACCCCGGAGTTCGTGATCCGCTTTCCGGCTTTTACTTTTCAATTTTTCACGGTCTTGGGCACCTATGGTGTGAGACTATTGGCACGCATATCATCCTCTATGACGTAAAGTCAGCACTTTTTGGGTCTACCCTCTTACCGGGGCTCGGTGCAAGTGGTATGGCTAAACGTAGCCAAGCCAACATGACAAGGCTGCCCCGGATGCGTGACTTCCTCACGCTATGTTTAGGTGTACTCAATCCATCCACCGCAGCATATTCATCTCCGTAACACGCAGCTCCTGTTTGTGTTGCCCTAGAAAAGGCCATGCTTCGCAGCCGTGTAAGCGGACAGGTTCTTGGGGTCACAAATTCCACTTGTTAACTCACGCCGCTTGACCCATACAGCAGCAAGGCATGCGTTGACGCCAAATCATCACCTGTGCGGTCGGGTGTAGGATCTGTAGAGTACGCCATATACTCGGTCGTCGCCACATTTACCTTCGGGCGGGGAGCAAGCGCCACCTTTTATCACAGATCTCATTAAACTACCCCTGACCAATCCACCAGTGCGAAACAAACAGCATAAATGAGCAGCCGCGGAGTCTCTGATGCTGTTCGACAGAACGTTTAATACCAGTGGTTAAATAGCCAGTTATATTAGAGTGGAATTGGTTTGGAATCGGTTCAGAGTTGCAAGTAGGGGAGTGGAGTCGCTATGGAACCGGAGTGGAGTCGGTTCGAAGTCGGTTCGGAGTTGAAATAAAGTCGGTTTGGAGTTGGTATGAAGTCGGTGTGAAGTCTGAATTTCGATGCGGCGGAAGTCGGTTTAGAGTTGGAGCGAAGTCGGTTTGGAACCTGTGTGGACTCAGATTAGAGCCGGAATGGTGTCCATTTGGAGTCTGTTTGAGTTAGAGTTGGAGGGAGGTGGAGTTAAGTCGGTTGGGAGTTGGAATAAGTTTGGTGTTTGAGTGGTAGTGGAGTTGGAAGCAGTCGGAGTAGAGTAGGAGGGAGGTGGATTGAAGTCGGTTTGGAGTCAAAATGGAGTCGCCTTGGAACTGAAGCGGAGTCGGTTTAGAGCCGGAGTGAAATCGATTAGGAGTTGGAGGGAGTCTGAGTGGAGTTGGGAACCACTCAGAGTGGATTCTGTTGGAGTCGGTTCGGAGTTGGAGTGAGGGCGGTTTAGAGTTGCAGAGGAGTCGGTCGTGAATCGGAGTAAAGTCGGCTTAGAACCGGAGTGGAGTCGTTTTTTAGTTGGAGTTGGAGGGAGTCGGGGTGGAGTCTGAATGAAGTCGGTACGAAGTCAGAGCGAAATCAGATTGGATTCTTTTATATTTGACATGCAATGCGTGAAGTTCGGCAACACATGCGCATTTTTCCCACTGGTACGTAACAATGTTGCCTAATGGCTATTCGGTTTCAAGGAGGGCATTAAAAGCTGAGACCATAATTATGCTTTATAGACACAGCTTCATAAGAAAATTCTTCAAAAAAACTGTGTGGAAAATCGGTTTTGCGTGAGTTAGCTAATGTCAATATTGTTCTTTAATCTGACAATGTATGCACGTCATGGCATATATGTATGACGCCGTTTTGTCACACTTGTGGCGTCCATAGAGTTGGTATAATAGTCTCAGATTAAAAGATTGAATCTGGTGTAAAAACTAGATAATGAGCTAATATATTTTGACATTAATCTGCCCCTCTAGACAAGTGGCAATTCGTTGATCGGCGTTTGATGCAATAGAAAAAAGAAAAATACTAAATAAAATACTAAATCTATGCAATAGAATGACGAATAGATAGGATTTGAAGTTAGAAGAAATAAATAAATAAATAAATTTATGACATGCGTTAACGACGGTCAAATACGTCAAATCCCATACATTCGTCTTTCTATTCCATCGAACGCCGGCCAACTAATTACCACTACTTGTCTAGAGGGGCTGTACACCATAGTGCGCCTTTTTGTACTGTCATGTATAACGGTAACAAAAAGTTGCTCATTGTTGTTAGTCAAGTAGTGATTTTTCAGAATAGTTACTAAGTTTTTTGTTATATACAGCCGTTCTAGTAGAATACATAGAAAAGCAGCAAATAAAACATCGCGGCAGTGCATTTTCCTGCACATAACCCCTTCTTCCATGGAAGAAATACGTTTAATTGACCAATTTCAAATGGAAGAAGGTGTTAAGTCACATACCTCCTTCTTCCATGACACTTTTGCTATTTTTGTTGCAGTTATGTCCTTCATCTTCTGGTATTTTTGAAACAGAGCTTAAATTGCGGGGTTTTTTGGTCAAATATAGTTTATAAACACCTATAACCGCCATTTAATGCAAAAAATCAAAAATCTCAAAAATGTTAGTTACGCCCTTCATCCACTCACGTCTTTAATTACATGACTATAGCTACTGAAAAGTAATAGAAACGTCAGGATTAGAGCGTTTTCACACTCATCCGATATCCGATATCCGACATCCGATATCGGAAGAAGTCAAATGTATGAGATATGTGTCTGTCTTTCACATTGTCCGGCCCGAAATCGGGTATCGGAGCCTCTTAGTGTAAATAATTTAAAAAAAACATTAAGTAAATCGTGACAGAATCCGTATAAAGTTTTTCATTTCAAGGATGACAACAATTTTTCATTGTCTGATTTCCTGTTCAACATGTAACCAAGGGTAATCAGGGTATAGGCCCATTATTACTGAATAGGCCATACTTAAATTCTGAAGTATAGATCATCGGATCGGATTTCTTATGGATGTAATTTTGAGGTTTTCCAGACGCTATGAGAAACATACTTTTAGTAAATTTTTGGTAATTTTATTCTGATCAGTCATTGATGACAGAGTTTGAACATTTCTTTTCAAATATACCGTTAATAACGACTAAAACTCTTCAGTCGTCTTCCACTTCCGCTGTGTCATTGCTTAAGGAATCAATAAACGAGTGTGAAGACGCATTCGTATTCTCAGTTGTTAATAGCAAGGACATCACCAAAGCGTTTCACTCTATTAATATCAAAAAGACCGCGGATCTTTGGGGATTATCAGTCAAAACTATTTCATGTATCATTGATGTCATTGCTCCCCATCTAGCAACTGTGTTTAATGACTGTGTCAACAGCGGTATATTTCCTGATTTAATGAAACATAGCAAAGTCATACCTTTGTTCAAGGCTGGCAGTGCTACAGACCCTTCTAATTTCCGACCCGTTTCTGTGTTGCCGACCTTGAGTAAAGTATTTGAGAAATTAATCCTAGGACAGTTGATGACCCATTTTGGTGAAAACAAATTATTTCATGATAAACAGTTTGGGTTTACTAAGGGACGTTCGACTGCTGATGCTGGTATAGAATTGTTAAATTGTATTTACGAGGCCTGGGAGGATAAGCATGATGCATTGGGTGTATTCTGTGATCTATCCAAGGCTTTCGATTGCGTCCACCATGACACATTAATCAGGAAATTAGAACATTATGGAATTAGGAATAAGGCTCTCGAGCTTCTGACTTCATATTTGAACAATAGAATTCAGAGGGTCGATGTTAATGGTACACGTTCAGTGGGATCTCTGATTTCGATGGGTGTTCCACAGGGTTCGATACTTGGACCATTTTTATTCTTAATATATATTAATGACCTCCCCTACTACGTAAGGGATAAAACTAGTATTATTTTATTTGCTGACGATACTTCGTTAATATTTAAAATTAAAAGGCAACAAAATAATTATGACGAAGTGAATGGTGTTATCACAAGAGTGGTCCATTGGTTTAATACTAATAATCTTTGCCTTAATGGGAACAAAACTAAATGTATAAAATTCACATTACCTAATGTTACACAGGTTGAAACCAATGTACAACTCAATGGACAAGTGTTGAACCTTGTGGAATCAACAGTGTTCTTAGGTTTAAGTATTGACTCCAAATTGCAGTGGCGATCGCATATTGAAAAAATATCCAGTAGATTAAGTTCGGCTTCTTACACTGTAAAAAAGATTAGGACATTAACAGACGTGGATACGGCTAGAATAGTTTATTTCAGTTATTTTCATAGTATTTTAAGCTATGGAATTCTCCTTTGGGGTAATTCCGCGGATTTAAACACAATATTCATTTTACAAAAGCGGGCTGTGAGAGCTACTTATAATTTGGGCCCAAGAGTTTCCCTTCGAGAAAAGTTTAAAGAAATAGACATTCTAACCGTAGTGTCACAATACATCTTCGAGAACCTGATGTATGTAAGGAAAAATATCTCTAAATTTTCAAGAGTTTGTGACAGGCATAATATAAACACAAGACATAAAAACAATCTTGTAGCTTGTGATAGTAGACTCCATAAAATTAGTAATTCTTTCCGGGGCAACTGTATACGCTTTTTCAACAAGCTCCCTAATGAAATTAGAGATTTACCTGTAAATAAATTTAAAAATGTAATTAAGACTAAACTGTGCCAAAAAGGCTGTTATAAAATCCAAGAATATTTAGATGATAAACAAGCTTGGAAATGAGCTGTTCGCTCAACTATGCTACTCAAGCAAACTATTGTATTTAGACTAAGTAGACTAAGCAAATGTTTGTAAATAGACCAAAAAAATGCCCGCTGAGTTTCTTGCCGGAGTCTTCTCAGGTCGGGGCCGCGTTTCGAACCGGTGCTCCATTTGCTAGTCTAGATTTTTTTTTTAAACTTGACGTTTTGTAAGTACCGTTTTAATGGTCTATACAGAATAAATGATTTTTGACTTTGACTTTGACTTTGACTTTGACTTTGACTTTGACTTTGACTTTGACTTTGACTTTGACTTTGACTTTGACTTTGACTTTGACTTTGACTTTGACTTTGACTTTGACTTTGACTTTGACTTTGACTTTGACTTTGACTTTGACTTTGACTTTGACTTTGACTTTGACTTTGATGAATGAAATGAAATCCCTGAGCTAGAACCTCGTTCGTTGTTTCTTACCGATAAAATTAATTGATTCGGCTCAAAGATGTTCCTAGGGCTTAAAAAAAACCTAAATCGATGGTCTTTACCGACAGAATGTATGTAATAGTGAATATAAAACCCACAGATAAATAATCACACCTCACTTATTTAAAACCAGATATTGACTAATATGAACAAAATTCACTTACCTTGAAATAAAAGCAAATAATGAGGAAAACATTAAATTCGTGAAGGAAAATGGCGTTGAACACTGCATAAGCCGAAAGTTAATGTTTTTCTTGGAACGAGTAAATCAGACGGTACGAAAATAGAATGCAATGCATTTGGTAATTACATTGTTGTATCTTACATCACTGAGAACAAAATAAATAGTCTCAGAGATAATGTTTTACTCCAAAAACAAGTTGAATTGAAATTCTCGTTCCTACTGAAAACGAAAAACAAAATTCACCCTACTAGATACTAGAACTCTATGAAGTATCTTTTAGGGAAACGGTTTGAAAAATACTGCATCCATACTAATATTATAAATGGGAAAGTGTGTGTGTGTGTGTGTGTGTGTCTGTTTGTCCGTCTTTCACGGCTAAACCGCTGAACCGGTTTTGATGAAATTTAGTATAGGTGTAGATTAGACCTTGAGAAAGGACATAGGCTATGTTTAGTCGCGATAACCGACATCTACGCGGGCGGAACCGCGGGCAACAGCTAGAAGTGTTATGTACTTACATTGGAATTCTTTTATATTGTGAACTTGACACTGGTCTTTTTGTTTGCAAAAATTGACATGAAATGATGAAATTGAAGGGAGGAAAAGCGTCCCTCACATGGAATTTTGATGTTGTTTCTGCAACCTATAAATAAAAAGTAGCTTATGTATGTGTTATTTCAAACTGCAATCTGTCCCTGGTTCATATTTCAGTCAGATCAACTTAGCATTTATAGCATTATGGAATAATAACCATGCAAACATATTCACAAACTTTTACATTAGAATCTATATTACTAAAGTGGTATTGTGCTAGTAATAAAGAATTCAAATATTATTATTTCATGCTAGCACGTCTAAAGGGAACGATTCTGAAGCATTAGAAGAAAAGTTCACCATTGAAATTTAATATTCATTCATATTTTAATCAATTTTAAAAGCTTTTAGTCATTGTTGACCTAAATTACCCTGCAATATTATACAGACATAAATAATTAAGACTCCTCTTTCGTATATTGTGTCAAATATTTTCATTTCACATCATTGTGGCATATTACCCCACCCATTATAACTAGACCTTTATGTTTCAATACAAAAATCATTGCCATATATAATTATTGAACTTATAGGAGGGAGAGGGAGTTCTTGAATGACTGGACAGGAACAAATGACGTCTCTTTTCTTTTGGATGGTGTCCAATAAGTAAATATTTTGTATCAAAATACGGGAGCATGTTATAAAGTGCCGCAATGTGTACATTTGTAATACGACCATGTGAATAGAGGCGTAAGTTAATGTTTTGTTTTCGTCTGTTTCTGAAGTAACACAAATGTTGGGCCAACGTTTCGAACAGAATCAATGTAGGGCAGAGAGAGTTGTTTATGAGACAGTTTAATATAAATGGCTTTGGTGACGGTACTCAACGGTTTCTGCTGTCTAATCCTAATTCAGATTTAGCTTTGGCAATTCACAGTTTTATTTCTATTAGAAGAATTTTTGATGTGAAACATTAAATTGAATTTGGCAGTAGACCCGATTCATATGCCGTAACTGTAAAAGGATCAGATTAAGCAATAAGCTTCTTTTAGTTTTCTTTTATATAACTACGTATTTCTTTATTATTTTCATACATACATACATACATATAATCACGCCTTTATTCCTGGAGGGTTAGGCAGAGGTGAATTAACACCTACATTTCACCAATCTGTATTCGGTCCCACGTAATATGGGGTGAGCCTATTGCCGTATTCCGGGAATTATTGTTGACTCAAGCCATACATCTGAGGCTGAGTCTGGGCTGTACATATCTGTCTGATGTTAAAGTTAATCAGCCCTATCCCTTAGTCGCCTTGTACGACACCACAAGGGAAGAGAAGCGGTGACCCAAATTCTACTCTGCCGGGAACCATAATTATGTGTTTATAAAACTTTAATTATTTCACATCAGCTAGTGTTGTAATGTGTATTCGGTGTGGTATAGTGATGGGGTGTTTGAATATGTATAATCAATTATCACTCAATCAATTATCACTCGAGTATTCATTTAGTTCGTAGAGTTAGAATACATGAATATAGTTCTTATCCCACGTAAATAAAAAAGCTAAGACGTTAGATTTACAGATAATTATGGTGAGCCCACTACTAATATAAGCAACTCATTGAAAAAAAAGACGGGTTGCACTCTGGGAGTGCCGGCAGAAGTGAAAACATTTTCTTTTTTTCTTTCTTCGTTATATACATAGAAAAAGATAAAAAATAACATACCATACCATACCTATAATATAGCGCTAATCATAGAACCTATCACTTATTTTCTGCTAATTTCTGTCAGAAGAAATTAATAAATTATGAAAAGAAAAAATAATCACAAAAAATAATAAATTACAGAAAGAAAAAATAATCATAAAAAGTAATAAATTACAAAAAGAAAAAATAATCACCAAAAGTAATAAATTATAATAAGAAAAAACAATCACAAAAAATCCCTGAAGGCGTGGTAGTTTGAACCCGATACTATCTGAAACTATAAGGACTTATAGTCGAAGTGCTTACCGTTTAAGCTATGACGCTATCTGTTGTAAATTGCAAAATAGATAGTGTGTACCAATCTTGTATGACGTCAGTCGTCGGTTACGGTTCAAAGGTCAACTAATCCTGACGCTTCCTTAACATTTTACACCCATCCAACGCCGCTAAAGAAGTTTTCACTTCAAAAAAAGCTTTTAGTATGCTAATAAACGGTGGCTAGAGTAGACTAGAGTAGTGATGAGAGTATTCCCCTGCAAGGGAAAGATCGCGGATTCGAATCCCGCCCTAACCGAGTCACTTTTTCCCGTCTTAATCGATTTGAATAGTTAGTATACTAAATGCTTTATAATTTAATTCTATTGTTTGGGCGGAGAAATCAAAAATCAATGTTGAAAAATTATTGTAACATCATTCATTGCTTCCAATAGCTCGTACGAGTGTCGGTTGATGACTCAACTGTCGCGTCGCCTCTATGATATATAGGAGAATTTTAATGTGTTCAAGCACGGTTCGGTGGCTTAGTGATCAGAGCCTTTCCCCCGTAAAGGCATAATCACGAGTTCGAAACCCGCCTGAACTTCTTAAATTTTTCCTATCTTAATTGATAAGCAACTTAGCTCAGCTGCAAAGGTTAAAAGGATACTAGTAAGGTCATGGAACACGTTACTAGTAATCTATTTTCGTTAAAGCCGCAAATAAACCTATGACTTCTGACGCATCACTCCATGAATCACCAAATATAACGCAAAAAAATTAAAATTGCAGGAAACAATAGTAGATTATGGTACAAGTGTGTATAGTTGGTGATTACCGCTGGGGCGATATCTAAAGAGAGCCGAAGACGGTAATCAACAATACACACGTGTATCATACGACCTTCTTCATTATACTTATGAAGAATATAATACTAAAATAGATATTGACCCTTGCAGTTTTCAGATAATAAACATTCCATAACGTTAAGGACTTCACATCAATCACGTCATAAATCGGACGTTGTACAGTATATGTGTCTATATCGGGCGGAGTACTAGGTACATAAATCGTTTTCTTCATAACTAGTACATACTTGTAGACATTTAAATTAATAAATAAATATAATTTCACCAGTAAAAACGAATTGCGAAACTATTTAATATTGGCGGACTGGTGGCAATAATAATAAAAAAAAAACACTGGCCACAGACTAAACAGAATGAGGTTTCTTTGTTTCTGTGCAAAAAATGGTAAATTTACTTAAAGTTTAAATAGAGCGCAAACAAAAGTTTTATTTAAGTAAAAGTTTTGTTTTTATATACGTACAAGATGAAATTTTCTATTTAACGAATTTGAATAAAATGAACAAGCAAGCATAAAATTTACGAAGTTGAATAAAATGAACAAGCAGTAGGTATATTAATTTGTTTGTTCTATTAAACACGATCTCTTTGTATCTAATTTTTCTTTAAGAATAATGCAACTGAACCTATAAATTTAAAAAAAACAGTCATTTACTCGTGATTTAATAACAATCGAAAAACCACTGTTTGAAATTAAGTATAATTATGTGCCTAAGTTCGGTGAGATTAGACCCCATTATGAGCAAGTGAGATGAAAAAAATTACTGTCTTAGATTGTTCACAAGAACTCCGCAACGAGCATGATATACAAAGCATCGGTTTTGAAAATGGCTAAATCTCGTTAGAGAGAGAGAGGTTGCGAAAATGATTGAGCGGTGAGATAATGAAAGTAGATTTCGGTTTGATTGATTATGTATCTCTTACAAATAATTTGGAACAATCTGGTCGATAGAAGCGTGGTTGTGTGTATATTGGTTTATAGGAAAACGTATTGTTATGTTTGAATTGTTTGGTGTTATTAAACTCATCTTCTATTAAATTAAAATGAATCCCTATTTCCCTTGGTCACGCCTTCAAGCGTGAACGGCTGGACCGATTCCGCTAATTCTTTTTTTTAGAATATTCCTTGCAATACGGGGATGGTTCTTACGCAGAGAAAAAATTAAAAAAGGGTTACACGGTCACAGGAACGGGAACAGAATTCCACGCGGGTTAAGATACTACTATACTATAGGGTACTAGATAAAAATATTATAATTTGGGAAAAGAACAAACGTTAGTTTAAAGAAAGTTCGCAAATACTGTAGACGAATTGCTACAATGAATCCTTAGGTAATCCTTCTTTATCAAGCATTTTGTTCTTTATTTCCATGATACTATTAATTTTGAATTTTACAGAAATACTGCTGTCTACCCCACAACCCCGACGGATAAACCCCAGGCAGAGCTTCGTCCGTAAATCTATAGGTGTACCGGCGTTTAAAAGTTAAGTATGTGTACCTACCTACTCGAGTGTTATAATAGATTGAGTCCAAGTGATACTTGCATGAGTTTAATTCAGCATTTCAGAATTCACCAAATAGTTAGCTAGACCAACACAATTCTAACGTTATCGGTAACAATTTCAGTCGGTTGGCTAGTTTGGCCACTACGGCCAATAAATCTATAGTGCCAATAGATAGGCATCGCAGTGAGGTCACCGATAAGTTTCTAACACACGGCATGGGTTACGAAACAAATAAATAAGCGAATGTAACATTCATTCAATTTGGTTTCGTACCTTTATGACCGAATGTGAGCATCGCTTCAAAAAGATGCTTGATTTGATACTCTTGGTTTGCGGTATATATCCAATAATACCTACGTAACAAGGATTTATTATGGTAGGTGTAGTAAAATGTCCATCTGGACGACTACATTGAATTTTCAAACTGTTGAATTCCCAAAATCTAGAATTCCAAAATTTTTAGTCCCAAAATGTTGAACTCTCAAAATGTTGAATTTTCTAAATGATAGAAGTATACCACACTAATATCAGGCGATATATCGTGTATAACATTAATGGCTCTGTATCGCTGACGCTATGCGTTGATCTGCGTAGTGACGAATTGTTAGCCTGTTATATATACGAAGGCCAATAAATAGCGTAGATGATACAATATTTATGGGTTTGGATAAGCCAGTCCAACAATTAAGTGGGAGATCAAACTGCCCAACTTTTTCTTGTTCTTCAAGAGATATCCCATTGAATGGCGGCTTAGTACATTGTCATTGGCATTCCCCTCTTACCACGCCACGCCATAGTACTAGTAGTAGGTATAGTAGGACTACAATTACTCTGAAAAAACTTTAATAATAAAATTTCGGGAGAATAATATCTCGATGTTTTTATTCGTCTTCATGCCTTTCCAAATAAAACGATTTTGCTTGTATCATCGCTTTGACTGTAATTGCCAGGCTTTGCTGTCAATAATTAACTTTTAATACCGGAAAAAAATATTTCATTCATGTTTTTATGTATGTAACACAAAAAGTAATCTAAAAACCTGGCCACACAATAATATCAAACGATCAAATTCTAATAAAAAGGGGTTCCAGGGGTTGTAGTAAGAAAATAATGTGTAATATAAATATAATAATATAATATGTAATATAATTCACGACCACCGAGGCATCAAA
This sequence comes from Eilema caniola, assembly GCA_949126895.1. Classification (NCBI taxonomy): domain Eukaryota; kingdom Metazoa; phylum Arthropoda; class Insecta; order Lepidoptera; family Erebidae; genus Eilema; species Eilema caniola. The sequence goes on from OX421467.1 coordinate 6,435,012, forward strand.
TAAATAAGACTAGATATCAATCAATAAGCACTCAAAGAGCGCAAGTTTAATACGTTAATACCAGTTAAAACTATTATTTATACGACGCTCTGTCGTCATGAAAATCTTTAGGGTACAAGTTAATCTTATCTGTAAGTTGGTATACCTGCTAATTCACAGACGGGGCTCTGGCTCAGGATTTTTCTCAGTATTGGGACGTAATTTGAGGTAAATTACCTTACCTGAGAATTATTAGGAGGTAGGGTAGTCAGAGCTCACTGGAGACTTTTTGTACTGTCAGTGGGAAGACCAAATGCTACTCCTGCTTTGTCTTCTACACAGACGGCACAGACACCCTCTGTGTTTATAGGGTTGGCAGCACGGGTGTGAATCACCTAGTGTTACACATGTCCATAGGCCACGGTAACCACTTTCCATTGGGTAGGCCGTGTGCTTGTCTGCCACCTCAGTAGTATATAAAAAAGGTAACCTACATAAAAGCAAAACCTTCTTCTCTTCCTTACCATATCTATCTGGGTTGGGTCTTCTTGTACGTCTGCGCCAGGACGTTCTGTCCTGAGTTGTCTCAGGGGCTAGGTTCTGTTCTTTAATTTCTTTATTGATATGGGACCACCATGTAGCGGGAGGTTTCCTCTTTCCAGGCGTTTTGTTGGAATATTTAATGCGGTTTTCAAGGAGTAATTCTCATCCCGTCTCATTATGTGGCCGTACCAACTAAGCCTGCCTTCCCTTAATAAATACTTAAAAGAAAAAACAAATCATTAAATGAAGATCAAGAGAGCGACCTTGGGGTCCTTTGAATTGAATTTCGGCTACGAATCCGTAACTTCAGGATGAAGAAAAGCACTATAAAGAGTTGTCTGTCAATACACATTAGGCCAATAAAATAAATTGTTGAAAATAAAAAAATCCGACTGATGTTGAAAAGATCGAAACAAGCTCTGTAGCAGGCGGTACCCATAAATTTTCATCGGGTTTGAGATTTGCAAATGGGTACCGCCTGCTGTAAAGCTTGTTTCGTTTTTTTCAGAATCAGTCGGGATTTTTATTTTTAATAATTTATTTTATTTTAGACTTTTTAGTTATGCAATATATATTTTTGTGATGGTCGGAGTGCATCAAGGTTCAGCATTGAGCCCCCTGCTCTTTATCCTCGTAATGCAATACCTTACGGCGGAACTACAGCGCCCCCCACCATGGGATATCCTTTATGCTGACGACATTGTCCTAGTCAGCGAAGACCCCAACAATCTACAGCAAATGGTGGAAGAATGGAGAGGAGCACTCGAGAGAGCAGGTTTGCGAGTTAGCAGAGAGAAGACCGAGTATCTGCACTGCAATTTCAGTGGCTCCAACATCAGCAACACTATCCATCTGCAGGGCACCCCACTAAAGGAAGTCGACCACTTTAAATACCTTGGCTCAATCATCTGCAATGACTATAGATGCCGATGTAACCCACCGTGTAAACACCGGGTGGATGAAATGGAGGGAGCTATCTGGGGTATTATGCGATAAAAGAATGCCCGTCCGCACTAAAGGCAGGGTTTACAAAGCAGCAGTTCGCCCGGCCATGACATACGGCGCCGAATGCTGGCCATTGAAAAAGCAGCAGGAGCAGAAACTTCACGTCGCAGAAATGAGAATGCTAAGATGGGCTGGTGGGGTAACAATGCTGGACCACGTTCAAAATATCCATATTCGGGGCAGTTTTAAAGTAACGCCTATACCAGAAAAGATCTTTAAGAGCCGCTTAAGATGGTACGGTCATGTCATGAGGCGACCATCCGACCACATGACGAGAAAAGTGCTCGATATTGGTACGCAGCCCAGAAGACGCGGTAGACCCCGTCTAACATGGATGTCCGTTATTGACAAGGACCTGAAAAGGACACAATTAACACCCCAGACGACCCAGGACAGACTGTCCTGGCGAAGATTGACCAGAAGAGCCGACCCCAAATAAATGGGACTAAGGCCAGGCAGAAGAGGCCAATTTTTTTTTTATTTTCTTATACCCAATGTCACTCTTACAGTAAATACAAATCTAACGAAACCTCTCAAACTAAAATACATCGAGCCGTTCAGGCTGCAGAGCATGCCAAACAATTACACATACATACGTACTTTCGAAAAACATAACCCTCCTTCTGGCGCAGTCGGGTAACTAAATAGAAAGGTGTAATGCCTATGACACATAGAAAACGCCTGAATTCAACAGTGGAATACTTACTAATTTAAGCCGTCCATTACAGACTGTGAAAATATGCCCGTATTTTTAAACTTTTAACACAAGGTTTCAAGAAAAGTGATAACTTATATCGACGTTCAAAATTTCTCTTGAAAAACATTACAATAAAGAATAAAACTTCCAGTGATTTACTATGAATGTGTGGTTCTTTGAATCTGGTGGGCGACCATAGTTTGGGGGCGTCAACACATAAATATTGTCGAAGAACATCATTAACAAGCAATATCAATAAATTTGCCATTAGTTCTTAACGATTTGGACGTAGGTAGTACCACACAGAGGGTATTTTAGTAAGTCTACTTACATACTAAATATTTTATTGGATTGTTATTTAGATCTTAATGCAGAATACCTCATTTAGATTGTACTAACGACAAAGTGGTTAATGGTCTGTGTGATTTAATTGTCGTAGTTTTAAGCATCAATGAATATCATGGTAAAATATAAATTATCAATTTTTTATATCGCTGAAGTAGTAACAGTCACAATTTAATTTATTAAACCAAATTTAGACACTCAAATTATTTAAATAAAACCACTTTTTAAAGGATTCTATCGCGATTTATTCATTATTATTTACTTTTAGTACTTGTATGTATGATTTGTGATGTCTTTTGTATGATGTTTTGATTACTTTTGAGTACTTTTCAACCGCGAACAGAACTGCCGAAGCTTAGAAGTAGCCGAAACTTCGGTTTAAAAGGAAATAATAACAAATAAATCATAAATAAAGTGGTTTTATTTCAATGAGTAATATTCGCGTAAATTTTATAAAATAACACTCAAATTAATTATTCATAACATAGATAAAACGGAATAATGTCGCACCCAATAATTTTAATCGAAACCTTATTGTCCTTAATTGTTAATTTATCAGCTTTCAATCTATAAATCAATCACCGTCTACGAACCACTGCCATCAATACAAAAGACATTATGCATTATTTCGTAAAGAATGCTCCGAATACAAAAGGTTGTTTATAAAGTAATGATTGATTCAAACACCAATAAGATTGATTACTTTCGTAAGAGAGAAGCTTCCTGTTTTGAACTTACTTTGAATCGACCAATTCATTTATTTTCTTCTTGCGGTAACATTTATGCTTCTTTATTAAAATCATTAAAATAAATAAACATTCTTGGGCATATTACAAAGCGTCAACTACACCCAAACTTAATATCCATACTAATATTATAAATGGGAATGTGTGTGTGTGTGTGTGTGTGTGTGTGTGTGTGTGTGTGTGTGTGTGTGTGTGTGTGTGTATGTGTGTGTTTGTGTGTGTGTGTGTGTGTGTGTGTGTGTGTGTGTGTGTGTGTGTGTGTGTGTGTGTGTGTGTGTGTGTGTGTGTGTGTGTGTTTGTCCGTCTTTCACGAATAAACCACTGAACCGATTTTAATGAAATTTGGTATATGGGTAGAAGACCTTAAGAAAGGACATAGGTTGTGTTTGGTCGCGACAACCGACATTCACGCGGGCGGAGGTGATGGATTATATATTCATTCTACGAAGTAATTACCACTTGTCTAGAGGGGTAGGTGCACTAAGGTATGTTGAGCTCATAGACTTATGTCTAATACACTACGGTTAAGCTACTGTACTGTCGTACTAAGTAAAGCCTTGTCGACATAATGTACTGCGATTTCTAAGAAACATACGTGCTTTATAACTGCTAAATTTATTTAAATCAAAGAAATTTATGATGCCAAATCCACGTATTTATCTTCATTTTTGAAGCACAGGTATGTATTAAATTTGATTAAAACACAAAAATTTTGATTAAAAGCAACAAAGCATTTTTATTGAAGATTTAAAACGCCACCTTCTTTTGTGTATAACAAGAAAATCTTTTGATAAAAACCTCGCAATAACTTACCACAAGAGTGATCCATTCTTTTTGTGACATCTAGAAATACATTTGTGAGAAATTGACGCAGCCAGTCAAAATGGCGAATCCCATTTTTATAAATGGCTAATTTCATTTTGTGGGATATCACAGATGTATTTTTGGTTGAACGAATTGGAGTTAACATAATGGAGTGGCGGTAGAATGGTTGATTGCTACCTACATCAGATGTTGAGTTTGAATCCCTCTCTTATTGCATATTTTTATAACGTAAAAAATCTCATTCAGATAGATAGGTCTTGGTACTAGAGCTACTATTTTAGTCTCTTTGTTATCGGAAATCGGACCAACGCAGTGGTGTCGGCTTCGATAACCGATATCGGGCCGGACAATGTGAAAGACATCTACTATATAAAAATAAGTCGGGTTTTCCTTCCTGACGCTATAACTCCAGAACGCACAAACCGATTTCCACGGTTTTGCATTCGTTGGAAAGGTTTCGGACTCCGTGAGGTTTATAGCAAAGAAAATTCAGGAAAACCGACATCCACGCGGGCGGAGCCGCGGGCAACAGCTAGTATGTCATACATTTGACTTCCTTCGTTATCGGATATCGGGTATTGGATAGTGCGAAATTGCTCTTAGCCTACGTCAGAACCACGTCATAAGGAGGTGTACGAGCTTGATGGTGAGATTGGCTTGGCCTTGAAGGTCATCCACATATTGGACGATTGTAATTGAGTAAGCCCTGTATAGGTTAACGTAAGTCTTTTCACTGGTGAAGTCCAACTTTAGCAAGTAAAACTATTTTGAAAGAAAAAAATACAAATTTCTTTCTAACATAACAATCTTATTCTCAATGTAAAGCCTTATCGCAACATCTAAATAACGAACACTGAGATGAAAGATTCAGCTACAACACTATCTAGAACTGTACGAGCTAGAGCCTAAATGGACAAAATGATTTAGACTAACGGTATTTCAGTATTCACTTCAAATACAAAAATCTAAATAGACCAATATTTTCTTAAGGTTACCTAACGATTCGCTCTTAAAAGTAGATTACCTAACCATAGTTCAGCTAAAGGTTATTGTTTTGTTATACTTTACATTACATGAAAATCTACGTTTAGCTTTTTTTATAGTAAACTATTATTTCTTATCCGATTGCTTCACCCGCTGCGCGGCGTGTGAGATTAAAAGCAACATCACCATGCAATGTTTTGTAAAATTTACGCTGCTTGTGTTGTAAAACTTACACTGCTTGTTCAATCAAGTCAATTAGATAGCCTATCAGATAGTCCACTGATGGAAGTGAGAGCTATTAGGAGGCATTAGGCTACTGTTTGGAGATTGGTTTGGATTTATTTTTAATTTTCCATCTCTCGCAGTGGTACCGTCTGCGTATTTCATGATCAATTCATTTTGCGGTTCCATATCTGGAACTTCGCCCGTAGAATTCTTCTTGAACTTTGAAACTGACTAAACTAGTTGAAATTTATTGAATACTTTTGCCTTTCTCGTGATATTAGTTATTAGGTAACCGCTGTTTCGATCAGTGAATCTAGATATTTTATTGGAACACACACTGTCAAAGTGTCATATTTATGGGGTAGGTATGTTATGACAGCCGGTATCTGAAGCCAAAAATTCTAACTTTATTGGCAAGTTTATGGTACTGTTTTATTCAGTAGATAAATCATTTAGCTCTGGATTCTCTTACCTAATATTTGAAGCAAAGGTTTCCCCCGGTAACAGCTTCAGCAAAAATTAAGGAGCGTAACAATATTATATATTATTGTTATATTGGCGCACATCCGCCGTCGCACCACACGCTACTCGAAATGGGCCTAAGAATGCGCTTTGCGCAGTCTGAATACATTTGGCATGAAATTTGCCAATCACTATACTGTGCTTGCGTGCGCAAACTCTGAACCCCGAATGACTTTTGTGATTTTTTATACCACTTAGATGGCAGACAAGCACACGGCCCACCTGATGGAAAGTGGTTACCGTGACTTACGGACACTCTCTTATGTTTCATAGCGGTTTCTTCTAGGTAGCTTGAATGCATTTGGTACTAGTTTTATTATTCGTGTAATTTAATATTCCCTCTGGTTCCTTTATGGGTATGGTTGTACCCATAAAGGAATTTATCTTGGCAGCTACACACCTGTAAATTAAGAAAAACCATAACTCTGCACGTTAATACTTTTGACTAAAATCCGTACCAGAGCAATGCTGGACATTATCCTAGAACAAAGTATCACACGATTCTTTATCACTTGAAACTTTGGCAAAGCTCGTGACACATAAACAAAGAGCTTAGTCATTCTTTAATGTTATATTGGTTCAGTAATGGAAGTAGTACCGTATGCTGCGGTAACAACTCGTAAACATCGTTAGGCGGATGGTTAGAAAGATTTTAACTGTCCAACTTTTGTTTAATTACTTATAGCTTTTATGATTACCTGTAATTGTTTTTTACATACAAATTAAAGTAAATATTTCATAGGTAAGTCATTTACTATTAAAGAATGGACAGTATAATAAAACAATTAAAATAAAACTAAAACTACAAGAACTATTATTATTGCTGAAAAATAACAATTAAAATGCGTCATAGAATTCTTCCGCATCACATGCCTCTTGTGGTAGCGTTCCCAGAAGACTGGCAGCATTGCCACGTTGTATGGTTCTCTGGTCTAAAAAGTGGCCGGCCTTCTGGTCACGAGAAGCGTCGACCATACGCTTCGAAATCTCTCTGAAGAGATTGCGGGCGCTCGGGCCCCATGACCACAACGTTTCTACTCCAAACGGCACAAATTCATAATCTCCGATGAGATCAGAGTATTTGTGCCGATTAAGAGCCTCTGCAGAAGCTGCAGCACCAAGGCACAACCAGCCGTGCCAGGTATATGGGAAGGCGCAATGGTTTCGGCGCAGGTTGCATCCCACACCAGAGTCCTACCCATTTTCCATGGCTTTAAAGACATGTCATCTGGTTTCTTGCCATTGTTGCGCGCCAGATCGTTTGGTTTAAGCTCAGCTGGCACACCGGTGATGACAAGAGCACGGCGGATTATGTCGTTGAGGCTGGCGTGTCGTGGAATTCGTCCAGTGCTCCTGCAGCACGACAGGCCATGGTGTCCGAGTCTGTCAACGGCTTTTTCACAACGACATCGATGCGGAGAAACACACGGCGTACCTAATCGAAGGTACGTGGTGATGCGGAACGTATCTAACATAGTCCCTACGTTAGACGACGGAAAAAAAAGAAGACGAAGACCCGATTCCCAGATTCCAACTGCCAGTAAACGGGCACGCTCAGCAGCAATAGATCATGTCATTAATAATTTTTGTCTTACTAAGTTGCAGAGCGGACCGTCCCACTGACGCTGTGAGGAAAGGTTCTTTGAGAGATCGGTGTTTGGACATGCAATTTTCCAAGCGTTCATTGCATCACACTTACACAATAAACACACGAACTTTATCACGTGTAACAAAGTTCGTGTGATAACGAAGTATTGTGTACACTAATAACCCACATTTATTTTCGAAATACCTTCACAACTGATTACCATCCTGATTTAGTCATAATAAAACCTTATGGGATGTCGATTTGATGACTTTCAAACTTATCTTAACATTCTGAGTATTTTACTTAAAGTATAATAAGTCAAATGTTTCTCTTTGTAGGCTATAACTATTCTCATATAGTTGATAAAATCGCCGCAGTCCTTACGTTTTTGTGAAACTTATTTCAAGTCTAGTGCATTCATAAGTCACTGTTTCAAGTTGAAGCTTACAAGTCAAGTTATGATAAGTAATCTCACTCATAAAGCGTATTTTATGACGAGGATTTTCGGTTAGAGCTCGATTTAGTGGTGTCTTTTTTTTGCACTGAATCAAAATATTTTTATACAGCGGATTGCAGAAGTCCGTGGACTATTTAAATTTAAAATTGTGTTAAGTGAATTTAATTGGTAAGTAATATTTATAACCTCTTAATATTTGTAACCTCTAAATATTCTAAATATGTTTTTGTGCGAGATCACCCTACGGATCTAGGGGGGGGGGGGGGGGGCTACCTCTCCCGGAGCCGAGGAGGTTATGTCGGACTTGAACTGACTAAACCGGACGCCGACTGTGGGTTGTGATAGGTGGAAGGTGAGGTTGTCTTCGACATATCCATCCGGCCCGGCTGACCCAGGGCCATCACTATCAGTCTGGCCCACCTCGGGAGGGGGAACCACGGGGTCACCAATTCACCCCCGGCATGGAGAGACGCGAGATGCACACCGCCGCTGTGGCCTGCTTCTGCTAAGGTGACAGGCGGCTCCACCCGTCACCCCAAGCCTGCGCTCATGGGGGACGGAGGTTGCTTTGCGACCTCCGACGCGCGAGTCACCTACGCACGTTGGCAGCGACGTCTGCCAGTCTGTCTTGCTCATCGCGCCGTGCTTGTCTCTCTTCTAATTCTGTGTAATAGGGGCTTTTATTTTATTTTTAACAGAGGTTACGTCATCGACATTTTTTCACTAATGAAGCTGCGTGGACAGCTTGAGATCATCTATAATCTTTGCTTCTGCAGCCCACTTGTACAGGGCGCATGGACACATGGCCTAATTGATAAATGATTACCGTTATAATAATACATAAACGCTCATAACAAGGTGTCATTCACGCACCGCCTGACAACGCATGTGAGTGACATTATTATTGTTATTTTGTGCCTGACGATATTGCCTTGTCTGCGCTAATTGTTGTTTCACGCCATCATTCAACAGTTAAAATTAGACATCGCCAGACTTTCATAATTTGAATTGATAATATAATTTCATTAATATCCAAAATTAGAACTACAGAAAAGTTTTAAATAATATGCAATACCTACCTCTGTTATTTTGCACTTGTCTGCGCATTTTTGGGTACTGCAGCCGGTTCACTTTTGTTTATCACAATAGTGCCTCTTTTCAGTTTAAGCGTAGTCAAGTGTTGCAATGAATACGGGTCACTAGAAATCCCGCGAACTAAATATTCTAGCCTAATAAAATACATTCTGTTTATTATTCAAAATGTATGCTTTACAAGTACGATGGAAGACAGTGCATAGAAGACCATGGGAAAGTATGGGCAAGCTGGTAAGGGCAAGCATGCATCGAAGAAAAAGAAGCATGAGCTTAAAATCCTCTCACAGAGAAATGTGAACTTGGTGTATATCATGTCAATAATGTGCCAGTAATGAAAGCACGAAGAGTAATGTTGCTTAAAAAAAACTACGTTTAAAAAAACTGACTTAAAAAACTTAAAAAGATTTACTGATCTTTTAAAAGACGGTGCCTAGCCCAAGAGGCCATATTATAATTGTAGCATACACCAAAAACAAAGTTGGCACCAACTTTTAACTGAAAAATAAATCTGCAAATTCAGTTATTTTCCTAAGTTATTTTATACTTTTCAGTTTTTGAAGTCAGTTTTTTTAAACGTAGTTTTCTTTTATTTTTTAGTTTTCAGTGTTTGTATTAGGTTGTTCTTAAAATTGTATTAATTTTTCCTCCCATTTAGTGATTTAATCCAGTCCAGCATTCCTTTGAACATAGTTTTGTAGTTTTGTTTCATAAGATTGAAATAATGCTCTCAATAAAGAAACGAGAAATTCATGCTATATATAATTAAGAAGTTCTGTTATCTCCATCCATAGTTCAAGACTAGGTAATTCCATTACGTCCTTGACCATCACAAAGTAGCTTACCTTGTCACAGGATTGTTACAAAACTAGCTAAAAAAATTCCATTTCCTATTTAATTTTGAGGACTGGTGTCTCCGGAGTCCAAGATCCAGTACCCATGAGACCACGGTCCTGTGAGCTATACTTAACCCAATGCAAATTTTTGAAATCGGTTCATAAACGACTGAAATATGGGACAACACAAATAATATGTCGGTTAAAAGTTTGAATTAAAATAATACAAAAATGTCCATAAAATGAAAACTACTGGGACCAATAAGGGTTTTATATAGGAACGAATGGCAACTATTCTGCATCGAACAAAAAATCTCAAAGTAATCGGTGTACATAGATTAAAAAATTACCGATCGAATTGAGAACATTAAAAAGTAATGTCTCCTATTTTTTATTTAGGTATTAACGCTAAAAGCAGGAGTAAAATGTTAGTTTAATGAGCATTTAATTGTCTATTAAGCACAATATATTTCATTAAGCTAGCGTTCTCAGGTTTGCGAGATTTTTAAGATTCATAAGTGAACCCGTGTTCATTGCTCTCGAGTGTATATTTTGGGTAAGTGATACTATTTTTATATAAGAGAACTACCAACAGAAATAACTAGAATTTCAGTTACTAAAAACTAGTATTCCTGTTATATTGGTTGTGTTAGTACCTAGTAAGTTCCTTAATCTAATATAAAAGTGAACGAGGATTTTATTTGCAATTTACTTACAGGAAAATGGCCGAAATGACCCACACACGAAGGGTACATCATCCGCGCGGGTATCCCTATTAGAAATAATAATGATAACACTTACTATTGATAATGAAGAATGGTAAAAGAGATTTGTTGGCATCAGAAAAGAAATGAGGGAATCTCACTGGACCAAAGAGAAACAAAGACACCTGATATTTTTGAAGTGAAAACTTCTTTAGCGGCGTTGGATGGGTGTAAAATGTTAAGGAAGCGTCAGGATTAGTTGACCTTTGAACCGTAACCGACGACTGACGTCATACAAGATTAGATACATACTATCTATTTTGCAAGTTACGATAGATAGCGTCGTAGCTTAAACGGTAAGCACTTCGACTGTAAGTCCTTATAGTTTCAGATAGTATCGGGTTCAAACCACCTGGACTTCAGGGATTTTTTGTGATTGTTTTTTCTTATTATAATTTATTACTTTTGGTGATTATTTTTTCTTTTTTTAATTTATTATCTACTTTTTTTTTTCTTTCTGTAATTTATTATTTTTTGTGATTATTTTTTCTTTTCATAATTTATTAATTTCTTCTGACAGAAAATTAGCAGAAAATAAGTGTTAGGTTCTATGATTAGCGCTATATTATACGTATGGTATGGTATGTTCTTTTTTATCTTTTTCTGTATATAACGAAGAAAGAAAAAAGAAAATGTTTTCACTTCTACCGGCACTCCCAGAGTGCAACCCGTCTTTTTTTTATATCACTTTGGTGGCAGATAAGCCCAGGGCCCACCTGATGGAAAGTAATTACTGTGGCCTATGAACCAGGGGCATCACACTCGCGCTGCCATGCCTGTTAGAACAGAGAGTTTCTGTGCCGTCAGTGTAGAAGTTGAAGCAGGACAAGCCTTGGGTCTTCCCAGTGACAGCACAAAAACTCTCCAGTGAGCTCTGGCTACCCTACTCACCGCCAGAAATATAAAACGAGGTTATTATGGCTGCAGTATTCTGTAGTGCGGAGGTTCGTCCCCAGTCGAACTGCTCAATTGGACGGAAATACCGTCGTGTCCTGCCTCCTACAAAAAATGATGATGATGATGAATGAATGACATGAAGTTTTGAGGATTTCCGTTCCTAACCCATGCACCTTTACCCACAATTTAAAAGAATAGTAAAAACATTTTGTTTTCGTCTGTAGTACAAGATGTTATTCGAGAATTACTAGTATCGTTAATATTACGCTATAATAAATTAGTTTACCTAAGCCAAAGTGACAAATTAGTTTAGGCTAAAATAGTGTTGACGTAATAAAGGAGCCGTCACCTTTCTCGACGACTTGAGATTAAGATAAATTAGTATCTCAAATACACTCAATTATGCTGTAAAGGCTTATAGAAGGGTTTAGCGAAACCTAAATCCAACCTTGACTAGGTTTCTTGTCATCTATAATGAATTCTACACCTCTCATATTAATAAATTGTACAATAATCGTTTTAAACTTAAGCTATTTTTGTTAAGTAGGACCTAATGGACTTAACAATATTTTAATAAACTTAGATATGTGAATATACCACGCACATAGACAAATGCACATACACACATACATACGAGTATATACACATGCACACATACACACATGTACATAGACACATGCACACACGCATAATATTTCGAAAGTTTCTTCTCTAACCATTTACCATAAATTGCCCATTTACTGAAATTATTATACTGAATATAGATGATAAATATCCACCCAATACCCTTTACGTACTTGAGCGCCTAAATTTCCTTTGGCATTATAAAAGTTAGGGCAACCCAACGGCAACATTATAACATTACACGACAATTCATCCGTATCAACGAAGCCCTAACCATCTTATTTATTGAAAGCTTGTTTTTGTCGTAGTGACTAGGAAACTCGAGGATATCCACGACCCGAGCAAATCCGGGCAATAAAATGAGCCGTAAAACCTGTTGGCGACGTAACCAGGCCGTTTCGAAATTGATTGTGAGTCAAGGGCGGCCAAGGTTACGGAACCACATTTTCTCTTTAAGATAATGCTGAGGGGTATAAAGTATTATACTCTTCGTATCCAAGTCGATTCCATTATGGGCTTAGATGATTTTGGCTTTCAAATTTCATATTAGGGTCTTTGTAATACGTCATCCCGTCATGAGGATCTTTCGGGCTTTTGGGAACTTTATGATGAGGTTTAATTTTAATATTAGGAGGTATTTTTGGTAACTGAAGTTACTTGATAATGATTTTTTATTAACTCAAATTTTGTTAATAATGTATTATTGTGGCACTCTATGATGCCCACTGGATTCATCTTTCTCTCTTAGATTAGTTTTATTTGGGATTTTACGGAATCGACTCTCACTTGACCCAAAACTCTAAGAAAACCCACGCTAGATCCTAATTCATGGGGTTGACTTGCGCTTCTAAATCTTTATGGAGATCCCAATAACCATATTTAGTCCTTAATGCCTACTAAGCAAATTTTGTAAGCAGCTAAAATATTTATGTTAATCTGAGTATACGGATATCCCCTCAGCCTAAAATTGATTGCACGTCAAGGGCACCCAAGGCCAAGCACCCATTCCTCCATAACGTAATACTGTAGACATTAGTGTCATATACCATCTATCAATATCCATTCTATTATCACTTCTCTGCGATTTCAACGCTCAAAGAGTTTTATGGTGTCGTATCTCTTGGATTTCTGGTGAGACCTTAAGGGAAAGTTAACACAAAAAGGGACAGTTAAATTTGGAACGATGTTGGGATATATAGCCTTTCTTATTTCTTTTATTCTATTGTAGGGTGAAAACGTAACATTTCACGCATCTTCTAAATAATTTATTTTGAAACGTGGAACATGTTTGGTTTAGTTTCATCACCAACAAAATTAATATTAAACACTTTATATCCTTGGTTACACATTAACTAATACAAATAAAGCTGATTGGACTTTGAATGTTATTTGTTATTTTTAGATAAATTAAGGGAGTTGTTCCAATTATCCGCAAACTGTTGGGCTGTCAGTCACAGCGATTGTTGATCCAACGTTAGACCGTAGTGACAGCCTTATGAGAGTAGATAAGAATTTTGAGGCCTCCTTGAAAGCTACGATTCTTATCTATTCATGTGCCATAAGTTGCCTTGGTAAGTTGGTAAGCATCTGAGGGTTATGTAACTCAATCCAGTGGTTTGTACCGGACTCCAGTAAATGTTGAGCGATTGCTGATTGTTGCGGTTCGTTACTTTTGACTGCCCTGATATGTTCTTTAATGCGGCACGTGACGGTTGTACTATACTGAGAACAATTTAAACATCTGAAAGATTCGAAATCGTAACGTTAACGTATCAAAAGAACGGAGCATTGCGATTGGTTCACAACTGGCAGGCAGTGAATCACAATAGGTACTTCGTAGTCTCGATACGTTTACGTTTCGAATTCGAATTTTATTCGCACTCGGGACACTGGTTCAAGAAAGAACAAATTTGATCTAAGCCAGATAAAATTAATCAATTCCTAGAGAAACGAGATACTGATGAAAAAGTCATAAAAATCTTGCAAATTACAAGGGGAGTGCAACGAACCCAACAATTTATTACTTACGGAATTTTTATGGATCAATAAAAATCATTTATTTCTAACAGCAAGTGGTTCTTTTTCTTCATATATAGAGTGATCTATAGCTTTGTAAGTGCACTATCTTTGTCAACAGCTTTAAGAGATTAGATATATTTTAATTATCGTATTCCGGGAAAAAAAGGGACATGTATCCGTCTCTTTCGTCGTATGAACACCTGAACACGTCATGATAAACCGTAGGTCCACGTTCTGGCAAATTAGAGTCCAGACTTCCAGACTACCTTACAAAATATTATAAATGTGGAATTTTGTGAAGACATTTAGATGTTTATTATTTGACATTCAACTGAATTTTGGCAAGTGGATAGATTGTACTCTGGGTTACATTTTGGTTTTGGTTACACATGGGTTACTTTTGTCACTGGAATTCTAAACCCCGAGCTCGAAAAATATTCGAATTCGTAACGTAAACGTATCGAAAGAACGGAGCATTGCGATTGGTTCAAAATAGACAGACGGCCAATCGCATTGCTTCGTTCTCTCAATACGTTTACGTTACGAATTTGAATGTTTTTCGTGCTCGGGACGATGATCCCGTTCGCGTAGCCGTAGGTCACGGAATCAAAATTAGAATTCCACGTAGGAGGTGCAGGTTACAGCTATTAAAGTAATATAATATGCTCTTCAGCCGACGACAGCCTCCGTGGCGTAGCGGTAGTGAACGCGGCCGATGCGCAGGAGGCGCGGGTTCAAACCCCGCTCAGTGCAAATATTTGTATGCACGAATATGGGTATTTGTATTGGTCTGGTCGTGCCTCGGAGAGCACGTTAAAACGTTGGTTCTGGTGGCCATACAAACATCTATGGCAGTCGTTACGGGTCTAATTGCAATGCTTCGATATCGCCTTTGGGTTGTGGAGGTTAGATGGCAGTCGCTTCACAGAAGATGTCGAAGTTTAGCCAAATCCGCAGTTGGACTAGTAAAAGCGGACCCCAGACTCCAAGTTGATAGCTTCGGATGTGACTGGAATTAACGCTAGGATGAAGAAGAATATCCCCTTCAGCCAAGACTGCGGATTAACTTTCAGCGATACTCTCAGATTCAAACTTATTAAGTTTTCAGTATTTACTCTAAGGCACTTCAGCAATTATCTCTCCGAATATCAGAGCCTTAACTATATCTCGTGCTATACACCACCCGCAGTTTCTTAACTCCTAAAAATTAATAGCCTCCAGGATCAGTACCGGTTAATAGGGTTATAGTTTTTTATATGGTAATAATGACATGCTTTATGTTTAACCCCCCGCCCGAACAATTTCATTGTAATTTTAAGTATACTGATTTCTTGTTGTACCTACATATTATAAGAAATCAGTATTCTTGCTAACTATTTATCAATAGCAGCATTTAGCAATAATTTTTCATCATTTTTTAAATTATTATATTATTTACTCGTTTTTGTCTAAATTTAAACATCCGCATATACTCCATATTATAGTGTAAAGGAGTAAACTAAGCAAAAAGTCAAATAATTTTTCCCATAGATTAAGTTTTGAATAGGTGATAAAGAACTTGACAGCCTGCGTGACGTAGCGGTAGTAAACGCGGCCGCTACGCAGGAGGCGCGGGTTCGATCCCCGCTCAGTGCAAATATTTGTATGTATAAATGTGGGTATTTGCATTGGTCTGGTCGTGCCTCGGAGAGCACGTTAAGCCGTCGTTCTCGGTTGTATACAAACATCTATGGCAGTCGTTACGGGTAGTTGGAGCCCTTAAAAATCCAACAACTGGTCCAGCTGCAATGCTATGCTTCTAATCGCCTTTGGGTTGTGGAGGTCAGATGGCAGTCGCTTCACGGAAAATATCGAAGTTTAGTCAAATCCGCAGTTACACTAATAAAAAGTGGACCCCAGACTCCAAGTTGAAAAGCTTCAGATGCGACTGGGATTAACGCTAGGATGAAGAAGAGGTGATAAAAAAAAGGCGGGTTGCACTTCGAGAGTGCCGGCAGAAGTGAAAACTTTTCTTTCTTCGTTATATACACCATACCATACCATACTATACCATACCATACCTATTTTAATTACAGAAGAAATTAATAAATTACAAAAAGAAAAAATAATCACAAAAAAGTTATAAATTACAAAAAGAAAAAAATAATCACAAGAAGTGTCAGAAGCCCAGATCCGAACCCGGTACTATCTGAAACCAAGGACTTACAGTCGAAGCGCTTACCTTTAAGCTTCGAAGCTTCTTAGCGTACTTAGCAAAATAAACACTCTGTAGCTAGGAACGTTGTATGTAACATGTCGTCCTACAAAGACATCGGTTACGGGTGGTCAAGTGATTCTGACGCGCGTGATCCTGATGAGCGAGTTTAACAATTTTTACACATCCAACGCCGCTAAAGAGGTTTACACTTCAAAAAACTTATTGTTTTCGAAAGTCGACTTCTTCAAAATCCGTTATTTGTGCCAATTGAATATTTCAATACTTGTACTACTTTGATTGTTGATGTACTAAACAATAAAGTTCATTATTTTATTCTTAAAACGTTTAGGCCTATGCACAAGCACAGTATTAAATTAAATACGAGAAAAAACTTGCACCACTGAGGCCTAGGCTACTTACTTTAGGCATGCAGCCATTTCACGGGTACATACCTAGGAATCCGACGTAATCATATCAGTTACGCTAGTTTCATATTAATTTATCACTATATTGTATACTTCAGGCATAGTGCTACACAGTAGATTAGGTACCTACGCCTCTACTATATTATACTCCTTAACACCCAACAAATTGTTTATACAAGATCGTAATGTGCAATAAGCCCTGTAGAAAATATCCTGCGGTGATGTAGCCATAGCTGCTACAAGTTATATGGTTGGCTTAATTAATTTTAAGATCACCCAACTTTTACGGTCAGATCCTTAATGCCAGGAAAGATATATGAGGTTTGTGACCTTCAGAAGAAATGCTGGCTACAAACTGTGAAGAAATTTCGTCATTAAATTAACAAACTAGATTGCGAGTGTACACACTTTTATCTCTTTTTTATATGCACAGACTTTAATAGTGTCGATTCACCTACAATGTAAAGTCCGGTAGGTATCCAATCATTCAACAAAAAAAGAATAGCAAATTTTCACTTGAAAAACAACATTTGACAAAATTATACTTCATAAGTTTATCATTTTACAAACTATTGTTTAATAAACTACTCATTAGACAAAATATTTACTAGGAAATACCTATTTCATTATACCTGTCGTCATAAAACTAAATCTGGTTGTTTAAACTTTCATATTTATCATAATACCCGGGCATTAAACATAATACCCAATTTATTACATGGTCCATAACAGATACATCTTCATTTTTTTTATTTTTAAATACATTTTAGTCTTAATATAATATATAAATCTCGTGTCACAATGTTTGTCCTCAATGGACTCCTAAACCACTTAACCGATTATAATAAAATTCGCACACCATGTGCAGTTCGATCCAACTTGAGAGATAGGATAGTTTATATCTCAAATTATAGTCCGATTCGCGATAACCGACATCCACGCGGGCGGAGCCGCGGGCGACAGCTAGTATACTATAAAACTGAACTGTTTTAAGGAGTAAAGAAAATATTTTTATTGATAGTGTTCACGTTAAGGGTTTCATAAATAGGCTATAAAAAATCACGAGGCTGCTAGTTTTATAGACCCTTTTTGATGGGGGTGCTTGACCGGAATTCTTGTAATTGTTCATTTCTCTAGGGTAGCTAAATACTTGCGCTTGCTGTCCTGCTTGATCGTTATAAGGTATGATGGACTATGATACTTGCAACACATTGTTTCGGTCGAAGAGAATGAAGAAAGCATAATGACAGGTCTTCGGTGCTTTTCAATGACTCCACGTCACTTGCCATTTGTAGCGTCCCATACATTCCAGGGTGAGGCTACATATTCAGATATAAGAATGAATGTAATAAAATATGTAGGTACTATAACCCATGCCTAACCTGTGCCAAATTCATGCAGATCCCTTCAGCCGTTCTGGCTTGATTGTGTAAAAAACATGTAACTATAAAACAAACTTTCACATATATTTTACAATAGTGAGATGCAGGTGGCGTATTGATTATAAAAATAATAATATTGGAACGACCAAAACCACAGTTCTTCGTCATATCGGTCCTTAACGGGTTTCATAAAGTTAAGCAAGTAAAAGCTTGTTACAAGAATAACAAACGTTTTACTTGGTTTACCATTTCCACATAATATTAAAAAGCGTTTAAGAAACAATAAAACGGGGTACATAAGATATTTCAATAAAAACACCAAACTAAAAAGACCTTAAAACTTTCATTTTTATGTTCAGCTTTTATCGTTATTGGATATTCGCCAGAATTTTGGAATTTAAATTACAGTGATGTTAGTATCCATTCATTATTTAGATTTCCAGGATTCAGCCTCAATACTTACTGAGTATACACCAGTATACCAACAAAGAGTTAAGGCAGAAGTGTAATACCATGCCGTGAATGTCGATTTTATGTAATAATTTCGTCATCGTCTTTATAGCGATATCCTAGATGCGGCTAAAGTTTATATTCTCTACTTATTTTGATGATTGATATGTCAGCTTTTCCCGAAGTCCCACCCCTAAGAGGAAAGTCTGCCTTAAAACTTTCGTCTGTTGTTTACCAGGTGCATCTGCCTTAAAACTTTGTCTGTTGTTTATGAGGTTCATCTGCCTCAAAAGTCTACCTCAAAACTTCGTATGTTCTTTATCGAGTGCATCTGCATAAAAGTCTACCTCAAACTTTCGTCTTTTGTTTATCAGGTGCATCTGCCTCAAAAGTCTGTCTCAAAACTTTGTCTATTATTAATCAGGTGCTTCGGCTTGCAGGTGAGGTTATCTTGAGCAACAAAAATTTTGATAAGGCGTGTACACATTATATAATCAATATGGTGTATTTTAAGAGGTGGTATAAAAATTGACCATATACGTTTAATGAAAGTAATTATAATATTAACTTAAAACTGAATAACAGAGACAAATAAAATCTGAATTAAATGTTACTGAAATATTAGCATAACCTATTAAAAAATTGGACATAACAATATATCTCCAAAGAATAAGTACTAGTCTTTTTACTCACAATGAACTTCCAAAAAGTTGTTCAAGTGGACCGTTGTTTTATTACCAGCTTTTATGGCTTATTGTTGGGACTTTTTAAATTCAATTATTTTTCTCTTGCCTCTGTTTCTTCTGTGATCTTGTGATCCCTCATTTTAAAACTCGTTGACCTACTGAATAATCTGGCCGCAATAATCAGGATGAGTTTCATTTTCTTGGCTTTTAGACGTAACTGTAATTATTTTCGTTTACTTAAATGACGATTTAAGCAGTTGAATATTTTGAAAACTTTATTTAGAGTTATAATTATCAAAATTATTTAGGCTATTTCTATATAACTTTAATTTATTAAGTTATTACTATTCCATGTAACTTCACAATGATAAGTCACTCTTTCCTATTTGGAGTAGGCAGAAATCAAATTTATACATATTAGCACCTTTCGTTTCTTCTATTTTCGTAATTGTTTTCATCATAACAATAAATCTGTTTTAAATTTAGAAACCATTGTAATATTTATATATAAGATGTTCTAGTAATGTCTAGTAAGCTCAGTATAGGCAAGAAGTAAAACATTTCCCTAATTTATTTTCTAGATTTGACGTCTGATATGTGCAAATTCCTTAAAAGTTATTTACGTTATAATTTAATCTCCAAATATTACTAAACATCTAAACATAAATACAGTTCTATTGAATAACTATCAATAATATTGAACGCATAACTTACATCTGACGTTACTTCACAATAAATCCGAGCTAAACAAAAGTGCCGAATAAATACCGTAATCCCAAAAATAATGTAACCATTACCAATGGATTCTCATAGCTTACGCATTTCAATGCCAAGATAGGTCTCTAGAGATTCCTATTCATGATGTCACGTTATGTCATCCCCAGCTATTTGAACCTCTATAGAATTCAAAAGCTGGGTATTCACTGGAGAATATTCCGGACAATCTACATTGGTAAGTAATTTCCCCATCATAAAATATTAAACAGCTGTTCTTGATGTGTATGGCGATGATCGGAAACAATGGAAACAATAATTAATCTTATCAGTTTTAGTGTGACCTAATTTATGAATTTTTAACAACTTCTCAACGTAAAGTGTAGTTGGAAATTCAATTGTCAATGTTTCATAAATCAAAATACAAGATATTTATGTTTTTAGGCAATACTGTAAGAATTAAATGCAAACGAACTATGAATGGAACGGAAATGAAATGAAAATAAAGAGAGTATGAAACTATAATGCCGATTGGCTACTGCCAGTTTGTGTTTGTTTTCATACCTATGAAAACGTTAATTGATAGTGAAGTGAGAAGAGGAGAATATCAAAACAAGACAAGTCTGTCCAAAACTCCTCCCTTGTGCTAGCTGATAAATGAATAGAAATGAAATGAATGTAGAAATTAAATATTAACGCTGTTCTAGTGAAATAGCCAACCGAAATGATCTCCAAAATAAAAAAAAATGTTATGTGAAAAATAAACGACACGAAAATTAGAAAAAGCTCAAAGATAGGCGATGTTGGTTGGTAATCTATGGAAGCAATTTCGTTTCAAATCACATCTCAGTAAGCAGTAATCGTCAATTTATCTAACAAAACAAGTCAATTTGAACTTAAATGGATCAATATCAATTTAAAGATAACAATATATACGGAATAAGGAAACTTGGAAGTGGATACCATATGAACTCAATAAAAGAAAAAATCTCGCAGAAGTTCGCTTCAACTTGTTGAATTGGCAAATAAAGAGGACTTAGGTAGATAAAATTCAACTCCAATAAACCGATGAAATTACTACCTATTAATTGGAAAACGCATTGGACAGTTAATCGGTTTCCATGAGGATTTAGATAGCGAAGGCATTAATGAATTCACACATTGAAATAATTATTTTAAAATCCTTAATGTATATTGTCACTATCAAAGTCAACAAGGCAAAAAATATAGCCGTTCTTGGCAGTCAGGTAATCAAAAGAAAGGTACAAGAGATAAGCAGCGTATCATTTATAAAAAAATAACTGTCAAGTGCAACATAACTCATAATAAGATTTTATGTTGATAGTATATTATGTAGAACGTGCCTTACACTTAGTTTTGGAAACGTGCCAGAAAAAGTGACAGTGGTTTTATTAACTTTGGATGAAAGGATTCGAATGAATAGTTTTCCTGTAAAAAAATCTTATTACCGTCCTTTTATGGTGGGAACTGGTG
Source organism: Eilema caniola (assembly GCA_949126895.1). Lineage (NCBI taxonomy): Eukaryota > Metazoa > Arthropoda > Insecta > Lepidoptera > Erebidae > Eilema > Eilema caniola. The sequence continues at coordinate 6,456,508 of OX421467.1, forward strand.
ACTAGTTTAATATTAGGTTTGGGAAAATATATTTTCTTTTGTAGAGAGGAACCAAAGACAAGTGTCATCAGCACCTTTGTACACCTGCACACACCTGTCAAAACATTACACGACTCCGTGTCACTAAATATATCTTAACAGAAAACCAAACAACTATTTCCTGAACCTTGGAATTGAATTCGATATAATCGATTTTGAAGTTCTGAGACCTCGTTTTCGAATGCAAACATAAACGTTAAATTATATCTCAGGTCTCGGGTCCAAAGAGATGCCTAGAGCTATAAGGAGAGGAGAATAGGATATTTCATTAAGCCGCTCATATGATATAATACTGTCAACGTGTACGGATGCTCGCTCGACCGTAACGTTATTATACCCTTAGCAGACAGAACTACGTGTGGTAACTATATGGCTAAAATATAGAAAATTGTTAGGTTTCCTACAAATTTTATAACATTTAAGAGATTTCAGAAAGAACCATTATAATTTCAAGTGCTATGTGTAACTTTGTTGTTGTTGAAAACGTAATCGTCTAGGCGTAGAAGTGATTTGTTGACTGAAACCACAGGCTGTAAGTCTATTGAATGTTTGTAAGTTTGACTAACGATAAAGACAATTTTCAAATCCTTGCTGTGAAGGGCATTATAAAGGACCTTTTCTCTTTGAAGTGAATGTCATTTGCTTCCTTTTGTCTTAAACCGTAATGGTTACGTAATTCACTATTGATATTATTAAAACTCACAAAAATAATACAAAAACATATGATTACTACATTTAAATTATGATGACTAATAAGTTACCCATGAAATGATCCGGATGTAAATTTTAGCATGCGCGCACCGTAATAAAATATCTCGTCCATCGCTCATAAGAGGGATGAGTAGTTGACATGGGAGTCCAAGCCAAGATGGGGGGGGGGGGTTACAAGAGGGTGGGCGAGTGACCAAAGCGTTCTTTAAGAGTTTTTCTTTGTCAAGCCGACGTGTAGCCGATGTCGTGATGTTTTTAACGCACATTTTTTATGACAGTAGGGTTAATGACACATATATTTCCTCAGATAGTGGAAGGTCTTTTTGATTATCCTTATTCATTGAAGATTATATCAAACTTAACGACTTTGTAATATATTTTTTTTTTGATCTAATATACATCCAGTTTAATTGTTATATTTATAAATTGACTAATTTGCGTATTAGAATACAAATCGATTACAATCCTGGGAATCATGTTATCGAATTTAGATTATTCTTTAATTTCAAGTTTTTTTTACTAAACGTGTCAATAGTTTCCTTAATACAATATCTTTCATACTTAGATAGCATTATTATTTGAAGACATTATCTCAGTAAACACTTTAACACGTTCCAATCCTGTTTTTTTTTCAAGAATTTTATTTGTTTGATATAAATACCGTTTTTAATTGGTTATTGTTAAAAATTAATATCGTCGACGATACGTTTACTCTTTATAAGAGAAAGTTTAATCTCAAATTAGCATTTTGTTATTAAGATCCAAGAACAGATATATTTCTTCTAGGAGTTCATGTTCTACATTCTACATAATTTCTTGGCTTTCCATAATAACCAAAACAATTCAGTAACCGTAGCTTCTAAGGATTGGTGAGTAAACTAATTATGGTAATTAAGACATGAAGATTTTAGGATTATATAACATTTCTTAAATTTCGCCATTATAATTATTATAACTTTGAGCCTATTTTTGTAATAGCAAGACACAATTTGCATGAATTTAATTTCCATAAGTATAAAAAATTGTTTGCTATTTGTTTGACTTGAACTTGTATATATTTGATCGTTCATAAACCTCTTATGTTTTGCTACATCCATGTCGTTCCTGCCAAAGATGTATCCATTTTTGGTTTAGGTATGTGATAGTTAATTAAATACTGCGATATTTTATGTTCTAATTGCGAAATTGTATAAATTTATTTGTTATTTAAGCATATAGGAATGACTGTATAGATTTGACTTAAGAAAAAAATCTTTCTTTAGCTCAATGGCTCTTATTCTTTAACTTAATGCATACCAACACTTAAAATTCTGTAAAAAGATTTTTAAATGATTTATTCACTTTATTTAATATTATTTTAATTATTTCTTGACATAATTGTAAAATTTAGACGTTCACATGTTTTATTTATGTGCCTGAACTGAATAAATGAAATTGATTCTTTGATTGAATTCTTTTATTTTGATCTTTGTAAACAAAGAAGATCTTTTTAACTAGTATATGAACTGTAGCCTTCAGCAAGTAATATCCGTACTTATTATATTATAAATGTGAAAGTGTTTGTGTGTATGTTTGTTCGTCTTTCAAGCCTAAACCACTGAACCGATTTTGATGAAATTTGGTATAGGGACAGATAAGACCTTGAGAAACGACATAGGCTATGTTTTGTTGCGATAACCGACATCCACAGGGACGGAGCCGCTGGCAAAAGCTAGTTCCATTTATTTCTAATCCACCAAGATATTATACCTTACCACAACAATATTATGTTAGAATATTCTGCGTACACAGTCCTCTCAGAACCAACACAGACAATAAAATCAATCATCCGACTATAATCCTCTCTCTGTACATCTCACATGTAGCTTTATCTGATAGGATTATGCCAGTGTATTTAGGGAGACATACAGTAATGTGCACATATATTGTAGTTCTATTACATGATTGAATACTGTTGTCACGCAACCTGTAAATGGAAATGTATCTGCGAAGTTTGTTGAATAAATATATTATTTTGTCATAACATATTTATTGAAATTTCTTACTCGAATCACACTATATTTATTTATTTGACTTTGATTTCAAATTTAGGTAACTTTGAATTTGACTTCATTGTATAAGACCACAACAAAATCTTTGGAGCCTAAACCAATCATATCAGACAACTTGCTAGCCCGAAACCCCTGCTGATTGACCGTTGAATCTCTAGTTCAGCCCCTCTAGACAAGCGGCAAGTCGTTAACCAGCATTTGATGGAATAGAATGACGAATGTATGGAATTTGACGTTTCTGACGTGTATCAAGGACTGTCAGTTACGTCAAATCCCAAATATTCGTCATTCTATTCCATCAAACAAATTGTCACCTGTCTATAGGGGCAGGCTTTTCTCTCAGTCTTAAGAAGTTAGATGGCAGTTACACGCGCAAGAAGTAGATGGAAGTAAACCCCAGGCTGCAAACTGGAAGCTTTATATGTAGGGTTGGTGCTCGTATTAAACTGAAAATTAAACACTACCATCATCTGCATCCATGATCCCAGGTTGCCTATAATATAGCTGTCCTATAGTAGATAGTTTAGATTTGATAGTAGAGCCCAATTTAATTTTATGGACTTAATATCATTATTAACATAGCTCTCGTCCCTGAAACATGCCGGTTATTCTGACATAACTATAGGCCTTATAAAACGTTAGGGTTTTATGAGGCCTACCTAGTTATAAACGGCTATAAGAAACTTTACTTACGTATTATGAAAAAAGGAATTTCCACTGAAGAAAGTTACATTTGATATTCATTATGATTAGATTTATAAGGCTCCCAACATTGGGAGAGCCCTATGTCCAGTGGTGAACAGCAATAGGCTAATTGTTAGTATTGTATATTTATAAATCGTTAGTTTTAAAGCTAAATGTTATATGATATTGCAAGCTGATGCCCACGGCTTTACCAGCATGGAATTTTGATCCTGTTTCCGCGACCAATATGAACCTATTCCCGGGATAAAAAGTAGCCTATGTGTTATTGCATCCTATTGTCTACCAAATTTCAGCCAAATCAGTTCAGCCATTAGAAAGTGATTGAATAAAAAACATTTAAACATCTTCACAAACTTTCATATTTATAATACTAGCTTTTGCCCGCAGCTCCGCCCGCGTGGATGTCGGTTATCGCGGCCAAACATAGCCTATGTCCTTTCTCAAGATCTAATCTACCCCTATACCAAATTTTATTAATATCGGTTTAGTGGTTTAGGCGTGAAAGACGGACAAACAGACACATACACACTTTCCGATTTATAATATTAGAATGGATTATTAGTGTAGTAGGATAGGACGCTTTGATACCGCCGTTTTGCAATTAATATCCATCACTTTATATGAAAAATAACTCTCAGTATCAACTTTCAATTTATTATAAGTTCCAACAAAGACAGTGATGAATTGACTTCAATATCCCTATAGTTTCAAACGTTACAACTCTTGTTCGCAAAAGAAAGTACACTATGCAAACGCAGACATAACACATTCAATTATATCTCTCTTTAATATCCTACACATTATTTTCTCCCATAATATCAGAAGATTCTTCAAGAAAATTAAGAAGTATAAGAAATTTGTGACGCCATATATTAGTGCCATCGAATATATTCTGGCACGCAGTCAACTGACATTTCCTTAGATTGCTTTCATAAGGCTATGTGAAGCAATAGACCAGAAATTTTACATGAATATTTAGAAAATGAAAATTTATGAATATTGAAATAGTTTTATTTCTTGCTGACATTGGCCGTGAAAGATTACTGCCTAAAAGATTAATTCTTGGATTTGCAATCTTGAGGGATTCCGCTTATCTTTCTATTTATCAATTATTTTTGTAATATTTCTACTACCCTTAAGGAGGTTTTGTAGCAAATTGTCTATGCTTATCAAGATCAGAGATGGCAGGTTGTTATCCATCCAGCCTATTCATTACCATGTAACCTGACAATGCTGCCAGTCGTCTGGAAATGTTGCCACAAGAGGTTTGTGTCACAAGAGAATTTCATGATATAAATTTATGGATGTTTATTTTTTTTTAACTTATGAAAAAAAATTATAACGGAAATATCTATCATGGCTAATTGTCAGAATTTTAGATATCAAAAACAAGTAAGAAAACTTTATTTTATAATAAAAAAAATCCACTACTCATGTCGATATAATGGTCCCCATACTGAAATTCTCTGGAATGGATTTTTTGTCTCGAGGAAACTGCCAACGATAAAACTCAGCTAGCAGTTTTCGCCTTAGCTGCAAAATACTCCTTTTTCTACCCATTTCTTATGCGTATCGAACCACATCCGCTACACTACAATGGCAGTAGAATAGACGATCCTCCCCCGCCTTACTAGAAAAGTAAAAATACAGCGTTTAATTCCCTACTGTGTTTTCTGACGGAACAAATCTGTGTTGTTAAAATATTGACTCATGATACTAAAAACCTGAAAGTGACGAAGGGTGTAAAAGTAATCCACGGGAAGAAAAACGCTGTCAGGCTTTCCCCTACATTTTACCTCCCCGAGAATCTCACGTTTTCACAATTAGCAATAAAGCTGTTCATACCTTTAGGCCAGGCAGTGACAGGGTAATTGAAGCAATGTGCTGCCAGTTTAAAATAAATGGTAACTTTCTCTTTTTATTACGTGTTTTAAAATAATCACAAATTGAGAGAATGAACAACTCATAACAACCATTAAATAAACTTTATTTGCAAAAGAGCCAAAAGTACACGTAAGAACCATTTATCAGAACCACACGCTAGTTCTTGCTTTTGAGGAAATAAACTATCGTTGGACAGAATCACTTAAGACTTACGATGCTGATATACATCTTTGCTTGATAAATCACAAGAATTTTTAAACGTTGCAATTTTACCAGTATAAAATATAGCTCAAGTTAAATTGTCCCACAGAATCTATGGTATCTTTGTGTTCATAAAGCCGTTTATAAAAATAACTAGGAGACATAACCTGTGAATAAGGAGTAGAAATATGTTTTATGTTTTTATCATTGTGATTGAATTTATTAGTTAACTCCAGCGACTTATGTCATTTATTGGCTATAACATGCTCCATTTCTAATGTTTTGTAAATATCCCTTATCTCCGTGGTTTTTCTCATACTTCATACTCGCAAGTGTTTCAAATACTTGCTTGCAAAATTACGAATACAATGTTGCATGTTATTGCACTGATTCAACATAAAGCTGGGTACTGACAGCAATAAGCTTGCACTCGCTTATCAGGTATTGACTGCAACAATGCTAGCTTTGTAACATGTCACATTATGCCTTGTTACTCCGGTGAATACCCAGTTTTATACGTTGTTTACGTGAACGTGTGACAACACAATTTTCTTTACTTTTGTATAAATATTATAACACTCATTTATCAATGAAGAAAATCGCAATAAGCACTCTTCGCTGTTTGAACGACCATCATTCTCAAATGTAAAGCACATTCAAACTGGCAATAAAACAGTTTAAATCGTTTTGTTTGTGCCGCGTGCTTCACCAATACGTCTTTGTGAAGCCAATAAAAATATATTAAATTATGAATCTCTCTTGTATTATGAACCGTAAAAATGTTTGGTGAATATACAGATGAATAAATTTGTTAGTTGCATCACAAACTTTGAAAGAGGTGAGTTCCATGAAAGACAGCAAGGTGTCAAATGGGTTTTTTTATGGTAATTGTTCTTTTTTGTACATTAACTATATTAAGACCACTAGTACTAACAAGCCAGTACAATTAAATACAGTTGCGCGTTAAAGATCTGGTAGGTACTTTTATATTTTTAATGATAACAATAGGTTTTTCTTTTTTTTTTTGTAAAAATTCTCATACTCTCACAGCTGACGTAACTTAATTATTATCACTATACACATTAAACTCTTAGCTAAAAGTTCACTGCAATGCGTACACACACAAGCGAATTTGTAACATCGCTTAACTCTTGTAAGTGGTGCACGTCAACGCGTATGTAGTGACAAACTGTCTTCACAAACTTGGCTGGCACACTGCTGTTCCCCGTAATGGAATGTTTTGAACTTTTAGTAAAATGTTTTGCTATTGAACTAGAAATCTATTTCTATTCATTGACTTCACCATGGTGTTTTTAATGAAAATAATAATATTTGGTATATTTGGTGTTTTTTAATAATTTTAGAATTAATAACAAATTTTAAATACCTACCTATTTATATTTATTTGTATTTTTTTTACTACGATCACATTTTTAAAATTATTTTTGTTCACACCGAATCACATCTCTTTGGTTAGTTGTTTCTTACATACAACATCATATTATTTTAAAGCGGTTTTCCTTTTTCCAAAAATATTTCAGTATGAAAGTAAACGCATTGTGAACAAAGTCATCACATTTTTTTTATTACACATATTGAATAATAATTACACTTATACTTTTCCACACTTTATTTTTATTTTGAACCTCACCGGTTTCCCTTCGCGGCATTATTATTTAAGTTTTACGTAGCAATGGTTTTAAACTATTATATTTCTAAACACTACTTTTGTATACCAGGTTCAACTTTTTTCCATACATTTGGGGAAAATAATATTTAAATTTCCTTAAAAGTTATTAGAGTGCTAGTTGTATTAGAGTGGAATGTCGTATGATTAAATGTCAAAATAATAATTAAATTAAATTAATGTAATTGTCAAATTAAAGATGTCAAATGAAACTACAATATGTGAAAAATGTTAGTCACAATATTAAATTAATTAATAATTAATTAGATGTGTAGATGTCATCATTCATTGTAACAGAGGTGAGCGGCCCGGATCCAACTGTTGATTTATGAAATGGTTACTGTTAGTATTTTATTTAATAATCTATTTATTTTAAGTGCTTCCAGGGCTTTCATTTCTTGACCTTAAATTAGGTAAGTATAATAACATGATTTCAGTTTAGAATTAATTTATCAAATATTGGAAACTAACGTCTTCGACTATATAGTTGTTTACTTTACAGAACGATTCTATTGTCTATATAACAGCTTTGTCAAGCTCTATTTGAAGCTGGTGCTCACCAAGAGCAGTAACACTACCTACTTGCAATAACAAGAACGGACCAGGGATATCTTTATACGTTGCATAGCAGACAATATTGTAATGATATAGCCCGGGGCCCGGATATCTCCGTCCTCGTAAGGGAACAAGGTCAAACGAAGGTCAACAGTGTTACGAACATTGAACTTTTTATGGAACAGATTTTGCGATTTGACACTTCGGTTACATAATGTGAAGTTGGGTCGTTTGATGACGGTTAACTTTTTATGTTAGCGAGTAGTCCTACCCGGTTTTTAATAGTCGAAGCTCGTAATCTTTTTTATGATTTATGAATGATATTGACGAAATTAAATTTATTATTATTAATAAATTATTTTAAATAAAAACCCGACTGATTCAGAAAGATCGAAACAAGCTTTAAAGCAGGCGCTACCCATTAATTTCATCTGGTTTGAGATTTGCAAATGCTCGATAAATTTGAGTGAAAATATTTTTTTGACAATATACATTTCGGCCCCTAAAATCTAACATATAGCTTTTGTTTACATTTAAAGAACCATTGGGAGACGAATACCTTACATTTGAGTAATCAATCAAAGAAATCTATATAATGGTTCAGAAGATATGAGGTAATAAAGGATATTACAAACATACATACAAGATACGCGTGAAAAACATGAACCCTCTTAGCAGTCGGGTAAAAATGGTTCAGTGGTATGAAATTATGTTTCAATGTCATGAAAATGAATGAAGTTTAAAAGAAACAATATTTTTTATGCCCACTTGCATCTACTTGCATCTACTAGCACTAGCATTAGTAATTGTAGTAGTTGAGTGAGCGAGACAAGGACACCATTACAAATGCTTCCTCATCGAAAGGTTTCCGGAAACATGGATCAATTAAAATCATAATAAAGTTCAGAATAAAATGAATATTTCAACTCTTTTTGTGCAAATTCTTCAAACATAATAATTGTAACCCCTAATGTTCAAAGTTGGATGCTAAAAACTTAAGTTCTAAAAGTTGAAAGCTCTGAACTAATTAAATGTAAAATATTTTAATGACTTCTGTGACTATTTTGTGAATGTGTGTGTTATTTCAATTCATGTTTCTACTGCGTATAATTATTTTGTTCAAAAAGTTTAAACAAATAAAAATTTGTAATAGTTCTGTATGTAACAGTATGTGCAAAATAAGCTATCTTCGAGACATTTATCCTCACATTACGTTCTCTATCTGGAAAATTGTTTTCATAATATTATGTAATTTAATGTACTTGGGAGAAAATTACTTTTATTTTAATAGCATTTTTGTCTTAACTGACAATTCTTAGTGTTCAACATGATAAAATATATTTCACAACAATTTTACCAATATCCGACCAAGATGGAAATAATTTGAACATATAATATTATGTTGGCGTTCAGAGAGGACAGTTTGATCTTGTGGATAGAATACGCCAGCTTGAATAGAATTCCGTTGACAATCTCCATTGACATTTCTGTTCCAATATCGTTACTTTCAATCGTTTGTATCTCGTTCCCAATAGATCCCATTGCTGTATTTGATCTATTTATGAGCGAGTTATTTTTATTGTGCGTTCAATTTTCATGAGCGTCGTGTGTGGGATATTAAAATATAACTTCAATGGGTATATGCAAAATATTATGTTTTGAATGACTGTCTTCTTAACCATGCTTTTTTGGGTTTTATTGGGTGATATTTAACAATCACTGAATGTGGATAGCTAGCGAGTGTAGGCTAGTCCATTATTACTTGTGATTAAGAAATAAAGTTGTCAAAATGTATGTGGGAACTGTAGGTGCAAGAGATAAATCTAAATAAATCTGCCTAGCCCTACAGAGAACAAATAACTAATGATATACTATTATCTCTCTTAGACGACGAGATATTATCTGAACAACAATTAATTTCTTGTGTCAACTTTCCTCGTAGCGGAAAGCACATAGTTTTTTTTTTAACGTGTGGAAACCCCCACGGGCTTCACCCCATCGGTGCCGACGATGGGGTGGGCGTGTCGGAATCGGACCGACTAAAACCACACGGTGTGTCCATTGCCGGGCACCCCGGGTAAGCCCTCGAAAGGATAACCCCAGGGTTACCGGCGGACATTGGCCGCCACCACGGCCTCGCCTGGTGGGGTCGGGTTTTATCCCGCGTCGGTGAGTTGGCAGGCGTGTGTAGGACACACACGACACGCCTCCGCCACGGCCTGCTTCTGTAAGGACGGCGAATCGGCCAACTGCCGTCCTCAGGCCCCGATCATGGAGGTCGGTAGTCCCGAGCGTTGACGAGTCTGCGGCGTCCTCGCCGCAGACTGCGGAACTCGGGGGGCAGGGTTCTCTCCCGCTCTCTCTCCGCTGCCTCTTTCGCGCGCATTACCTGCTCGCAGAAAGAGGCAGCAGCGTGCCACTTGCTCCCGTCGGAGACCACGGCCCTCACCATGGTCTCCAAAGAAAAAACGTCCACGCCCAGGACCGCAACGAGATCCCGGCGTTGACTCGCCCACGCAGAGCAGCGGGAAGCACATGGTGATGTTTTTTATAAAAAGCTATTTTCTTTTATTTTAACAAAACCAATATCTGGTTCAGCAAATTATCACAAGCCATTTCACTCTCGACCACGAACAAATACAATTACGACAATTACTCTGAAACTCTTTGTTATGCAAAACAACAAACAAAAATCTATTATTTCAACAAATAATTTCATTCCGTTCCGTTTTATTTCATTTTATACTATTTCTTCCTTGTATAGATTTTATACGAATGTACTTAATTTCATTTTCATCTGTAATAATGACGAACAATGAATGATAATTATGTCACTATTACACGCACGAATATGACAGGCAGCAGGATCTGACCAACTACCTACATTAAATACCGAAGGATCCAAAGACCCTACGAACATCTTGACGAAGAGCATCACACTGGCAGCCAGTAGGTAGCCAGTAGGCACCCAATAGGACTGAGGCAGATACTTGAACAGATTGAACAATCTTATCTTATGTAACAATACTAATCACACCAATTAGATTGAGTGATTTCATCACAGAAACCGTAAAATATTAAAGAAAATGAAACTTTCTATTCAAGTATGAAGAAAAGGACACATTACAGTATATTGTGAACATTGTATTACTCTACAATACAATATATAAAGGATATTCCAAACCCGTTTTTAGGTCATTCTGTAGCTTATTGTCCTGACTTACACAAAAGATACAATGACTCGCTTTTTATTAAATATTCTGATTATTGTTCCTTTAAACCTACAAAAGGATTGATCAATATTTGAACTTGTTTTCGGGATTTCACTTTGTATCACAAATTACAAAGAGTTTTTGTTTGATCGAGACGGAGGCGATAAAAATGTTTGATTGCTTTTTCTCTTTTATTGATGGATTCAAAATAAGTAGGTAGGTCCAAGTAATGAAAAAGATTTATATCTGTATTATGAAAGTCATTGCATTATACAGAAATCATACTGGCGATGTTTGGATGTCTGGTACTCGGTCACACTTAAACGGTTGAACGGATATCATTGAAATTTGATACGAATAATAGTCTGGAATATAATATAGGCCATTATTTCTTTTTGTTATTGCAATAGGTTCTCTTGTGTTGCGATAACGCCATCTGATCAGGTTACCTGAATCTGATTCTATGCGGGTGGAGTACCAGGCATCAGCTATTATTTTTATAAGCCAGCCTATACTAATGTCGCTGAATAATGTGTACCTAAAGCAGATTTAGAGGATCTAAAAGGGCTAAGAGGCTATCTACCTGGATCAGTTTTTATCGACCTCTAAGTCATTCAGGCTCAAGTGACCTGTACTTGTTGAAGCGAAGGGTATCTATTGATTTACATAGATATCGTACGTATATTTCGCACTTTTCTCTTTGTAGTACAATCACAGTGATGAAATTGAATAATTGTTAATAAAAATGAAATTTTATTACTGTTTTATTTATCCATAAAGTTTAGGAACACAGATGTATTGGCAGAATTAAATTATATTAATAAAGTTACTATATATACACAATACTAAATAAAATAAAATATAAACTAAAAGTTAAAATGCGTCGTGAAATCCTCTTGTCGTAGCGTTTCCTGAAGACTGGCAGCATTGCCACGTTGTATAGCAATGCTTAATCTCTGACCTAAAAAGAGGCCTGCCTTCTGGTCACGAGAAGCGTCGATCATACGCTTCGCAATCTCCCTGAAGAGATTGCGGGCGCTGGGACCCCAAGGCCCAAACGTTTCGACTCCAAACGGCACAAATTCAGATTCTCCAATGAGATTGGAGTATTTGCACCGCTTAAGAGCCTCTGCAGAAGCTGCAGCAGCACCGGCACAGCCGGCCGTGCCTGGTATATGGGTAGGGGCAATGGTGTCGACGCAAGTTGCGTCCCACACCAGAGACCTACCCATTTTCCAAGGCATTAATGACATACCATCCGGTCTCTTGCCATCGTAGCGCGCCAAACCGTTTGGTTCAAGCACGGGAGCCCCTTATTTCGTAGAAAGAATTTTCATAGAATTTCGTTTCACAGAAAATGTTTCATATAATATTTGGTTCTTATATTTTTATTTCGAATATTATTGTTTCAAAAACAATTTCCTACAATGAAACATATTTCACAGAAACACAATTGACAGAATTTTTAATCACATTTTTTTGTATAACAAACTTATCAAACTGTAGAATTATTTTTTAAAGAATATTAAACCACCTTTATAATTTTTCAAATCACATTTATTTTTAACTGTAAGATTTACAATTTTAACACCCCGACTCAGATTACCCCGCCTCGGATAGGTTAGGTTAGAAGGCTAATGCGGGAGCGGAGCGTAGCGAAGCTCCCGCATTAGGCCTTCGTGGTTATTTTTTTATAAACCACCCAGAAGTCGACCTTGTAGACGCATCAATTGTTTAGTTTATAAAAACCATATATATGATATGTTATTCTTTGTAATAAGTTTTCTATTAAATAAACAATATAATGATTAAGAATATTTGATTTGATATTCTATGAAATGATTATTCTAATGTTTAACTTTACATGAAACAAAATTCAATGATTTAAAATTCTTTAAAGTAAGTATTCTGTATATTGATTATTCTATGAAACGAAATTATGCGAAACATTTTCTGTAATACGAAATTATATTAAACAATTGTCTATAAAACAACGCACACCCGTTCAAGCACAGCTGGCACACCAGCGGTGACAAGAGCGCGGCGGATTATGTCGTTGAGGCTGGCGTGCCGTGGAATTCGCCCAGCACTCCTGTAGCACGACAGGCCATGGTGTCCGAGTCGGTCAACTGCTTCTCCACAACGGCATTGATGCGGAGAAACACTCGGCGCACCTAAGCGGAGGCACGTCGCGATGCGGAAAGTAATGTCATCTAACATAGTCCCTACGTTAGATGACGGAAGAGCTTGTAACCAAAGACCCGATTCCCACACTCCAACTGCCAGTAAACGGGCACGCTCAGCAGCATTAGTACAAGTATTTAATAAATTTTGTCTTACTAAGTTGCAGAGCGGCCCGTCCCACTGAACCTGTGAGAAAAGGTTCCTTGGGAGATCAGTGTTTATTACTTGTATTCGCGTTTACAAGTAAGCTGGTTGCAAGTTTTCTTTATTTTTCCTTTCCTTAAAACGAGTCTAATTTAGTCAAAATATTCACATACTTATTCTAATCAGTAAAAGCATTATTACAACAAATACCAAAGTTTTTTTTATTAAAAAAAAACAACAGAAACAGCATTGGTGTCCTCATTGCTTTAAGCGATTTCTGCCAGTGAATCTTTAATAATAATTACGGTTGTAGAATTGCGTAGTAGTTATTTTAGCGTACTTTGATAATTCTAAATAAAATAGGTAGATTCATAATACGCAAATATACTCATTCCTAAGTAAAAAACCTCATTATCCTCTCTAAAACATTAGTAATCTTTGTTAATCTGACAAATACCTAACTCCTCATGATAATATATTATCTGTTAAGAAACGTGGGTCTCGTTGTCCAATTTAGAATAGTTTAGATATAGTGGGTCATGAAAGCTCTCGTATATTGTAATTTAACATGGCTGATTTAGTGAGAGAATGTTTAATTTGAAAACATGCGGTAGGGTAATGATCTTCTTAACACGAATGAACCAACTCAACCAAGGAAGTATATCTAGTAAGTGAGTAAGGAAGATTTTTTGGAAATGACCCTTTAAGGCCGTGTTACAGTCGTTTTTAACATTTTTAAATATGTTTATATCATTTTTTTTTATAAAGTAGACTAAACCGTCTAGTAACGTGTAAAGACAGAAATATAATTTTTAATATTTAGCACAATGGAAATTAGCGTCAAACATGGCTATAAAACGCCCCAAATCGCAATTTCAAACACATTTTGCACTAAGACGCCATAATCTAATAATGTCGAAGTTTGTATTAAAAAATATAGAGCATAAAAATATGTAGACACTGGTAAAGTTATAATATATCATTCAGATACAATTTTTAATTTTTAAATTGATGCATTCAAGCTCTCTCTCTCTCTCTCTCTCTCTCTCTCTCTCTCTCTCTCTATCTCTCTCTCTCTCTCTCTCTATATCTCTCTCTCTCTCTCTCGGATAAGCACTGCAACTTGGCCTTAAGGGGGTAAAGTATGTAAGGAATGAAAGGTTGTTCGGACTTCAGTAATTTTCAAAACAAGAAACACTAAATATTCTTTCTTACCTTCTGGTTTGTAATAAACAGCCACATAAAAAAGGTTTCAAACCTGGTGCGATATAAATCGTACTTGCCTTAAAGCAACCGTTATCATCGTTTTACCCGGACTCTTTTCATCGTTACAGCACCTTCCATCAATTTGTATCTGTATTATTGTGCCATATTACCGTAATAAATCTTTCGTTTTTAAATCTGTTGGTTACTGCTATGTTGAAGGATCCATTAATCATCACGCAGGTAACAACTCGACTTGAAATTCCCTCATTTTTGTACCATTTCAGTAATACGACCCTATTTTATAAGCCAGCTCTCTCGTTGTGGATTGGTGACAAGAGGTGTGACAAGATTTTTCACAAAATTATTGAGAAGCTTGTCTTCTGATAATTAAACTATTACTTATAATCAATAACTATCAAAAAAAAAAAAAATCGGCACAACTTGAAAGTTTCAGATTCTGTGTGAATTTTTATGTTGTCGTCTCCTAACTTCTAGTCTCATTATTCGGTGCACTGAATTCGACTGGCTACAACTTGAACAATAAACTAACTGTTGTAAACTTGCGGCTAGTGCAACGTTGCCAAACTGGGGAGTAAGAATATTTTTAGCTTTGGACGTGATAACTATGTACACAAATGAAGTTAAAAACAGAAAATCAGAAAAGGATGACATTAACTCAATTAAAGATTAATAATTTAGAGGTGATTTCTATTGCCCACCAAGGCTTTTGGGGCTAATCAACCTCACCTCAAGCCGGCACACTTGCTTATTGACGGACGAGCCTCTGATATAGATTTTCTTGTCAAGCCGTTCTCAAGTTTTGCGCTTAGCAACAAACATGAGTCATATTATTTGTTTATGCACGTAGAATAAATATTTTAATATTTTAAAAGTAACTTTTAAGAACGATAGCGCGTAGCTTATCCTAAATCATATTATCATTGTTGAAGGAAGTTTATAACTGGGTAGCACTGTGAATACTAAGCAATCTGGGATTGAGAAACTTGTATGTGCAACTTGGTATGAGCTTACATATTATATAATGCATAACTAGTAGTACATTTGAATTCAATAACTTGTACTCCTTGACAAGAATTGTCACAGTTTGGCTGTAGAGAGTAGAGTGTCGGCCGAAGGGATAATTTTACAGATAAAGAGAATAAAACCTGAAATAATGTTAAATACAAAGTTTTAGCACCAGTTTCTCTTAATAAACATTGCTTGGTATATTTTTTACCAAGTAATGCTGGCAAAGGTGACTGAGACGGACTGGATGCGGAAGGCGGAGGATCGTACGAAATGGCGCACATTGGGAGAGGCCTATATCCAGCAGTGAACTGCAGTGGGCTAATCGATTGATTCAATGCTGTCAAGTTGTTTCTTGACACCTTGTGACTACTCCATGTCACAGAGAATATGTTATGCCGACGGTTCCAGCTGTCGTACTAACGTCTGTATTATTCGTGATAAGTAGTAGGAGCCCTAAAAAGTTCTGCAATCTGCCCTGCTAGACAAGTGGCAATTCGTTTAATAGAATAGAGTGACAAATGTATAGGATTTGACGTATCTGACAGTCATTAACGCATGTCATAAACGACAAATCCCATACATTCGCCATTCTATTTCACCAAACGCCGGCTAACGAAATGCCACTTGTCTATAGGGGCTGGTATAGTTACAAAACTTAGATATCGTTACTGGGTCTGCGAAAAATATTAAAATTCGGCCATTTTGTAAGAAGTCGTCCTCAATTAAGTTAAAAAAGACTCAGTGCAAGATGATATAAGTCTTTTTATGTTGCTTTTAGGCTATATCATACTGATCTAGCAAACACACTGAGCTCACTATTTTGACCCGCCTTCGATTGTTGACACAGATTTCTCAGGTGTTCTAAACCACTGCAAAATTTAATTGCAAATTCTTCTGAGATACGCTACACCTCCGAAGTTCTGAATTAACTTAAGGACACTTGGCTAAACTTGAGGGACCCCCAACGTCGGAGAATTCCAATTTAAATATTCACATACATTCGTTGCTCCGGGCAGAATCGAGTCAGGTAATCGTGTCAGTAGTTTGTAGAATCAATGTTGATAGATTGTTGTATTTTGCTTAAGTGTCCTAAAATGTCAGTTAACCTCATTATTTTCAAGATGCGCTATCAAATAACATTTATGTAACATCATGGGTGTCCATGGTAGTGAGGCCATTAGCACACATGTCTCCCTTCAAGTCGAAGCCGGTTCTTCTTGAGCTCCTACATGGACCCGGCAAGACCACGATTGCCAGGCATTTGTTACACACGTTGCCTGGCGGCACCAGTGACGTTGACTCTCTTGCATTTTATCAGCAATATCTCTGATATGAAGGCTGCCGCAGATGCAAAAGGTCCTTCGATGCGAGAGATTTTTGTACAATTTCTGACTAATAAATGACCTTACTATAATTTGAGATATATTCGAGGTAGCATTGGGTGGTGAAAGAGTTATAAAACAAGACAGACTAGATGGCAAGCAAATAAGTAGGTACTTTACTTAGACATATCATGAAACTAAATCCAAGGTTTTACTGAATGGTAATTGAGAAAAAAATATCCACAAAATCCTTCGTGGTAACTTCTAGATACATAAAAAGTAATCTGGGTTTATTGACGACACTGATGGAGCGAATTTTGTAGCAAAATAAAATGTTTTATTCGATGATTTGGTTCTAATCCAGTTTAAATCGTGTACTAAAGTCTAGACGCCATCTCGGTTTACGAGTATCTACGTAATATAAATAAATAGAATATCATTGTAAATGAATTTAATTTATATGTTACAAGTAAAGATAATAAAATATTTATTTTACATTTTCATTTATCATTATCCTAGTATTTTTCCAATACAGTTGCGATCGGTTTTCAGACGAACTATGAAGTTGACAAACTGCCATATTCTCTATGAAGCGACTTCTATCTACGTCTACATTTCTGTAGTTATGTAGTTATCAACCCGGCCACTGAAAAGACTTCTCAGGGCTCGAAATAGTGAGATTCAGTCTAAATGTTAAATAATTCCTCCCTGTCGATGTCTAAAAGAAAATACAGGCCTGTTTTCACTAACGGAATCAAACTGAACGGCCCCTACCTCTGTATATCTTCACTGACTGGGCGAGTGTTATACGTCAGTAAGTGGATTTATTACGTAACTGACGAGTTGGTCCGTGACGTGGGATTATGAGGGAGTGTATGAACGTCGTTTATACGTGTGGCCCCCATTTCGTCCAATCCCCGCTACTTGGAAAATCATGAAATGAACTGCGATAGTACTGTGTGCCGTATTTCTAAGGTAATATTGATGCGCTCATTGTCATTTTGTGAGGTTTTTGGGATAAAAAGTAAATAAAATTGCTTATCAGAGCGGTTTCTGGTTGCATTCGAGACTTATCGAAGCCTGTGGTCCGCTTAATTTTTCTTCTCCTAATTTGGTATGTATAGCTTTTATGGCAGCAACTGTGGTTCGTCCATCAATCACCTGCTTGCAGGTAAGGTTGCCTGGGGCCGTGAAAATTTCGATGGAGCTTCAAAAAGTAGGTACTTACCTACATGTACCTAGAAAGGTCTTACGTTCTACATTCTACTTGCTATTATGTACATGAACATAATTATATTGAGGATGTGCCAAAATTTGTTTTGGGCGATGGTTTTGGATAATACAGACAGTCCATTCAACTCAATCACACCAGTGTTAGTTGAGCGATGGTACTTTTCTTAGTCATTTCCAACAATGCATAACTATGGCAGCGTTCCAGAGAATCCGACCAAATGAGCGTGAGAAATATGGTCGTGGTTGCTAGGAACTCAACAGAACAATATATCTTTCTCAGATAAGTGTTATGAATGAGCGTATAAGTTCAAACCAAGATCAAGAACTGTTGATAGGTTCATCCTATGAATCTAAAGTACTTGGTAGTACTTGACTGAATCCTGGGTGTTGTGTAACATAAATTACATTTATATTTCAGGAGTGTTTATCCGTATTTACAAAAAAAAACATGCAAAAATTTATTGTTTGCAAGTGCATCTATTTTGTATTATTTTATTGTGACTGAAAATCATTTCAGATTTTGGGTGTCCTGTGTGGTGTAAGTACAATGTGCAACTGCTACGTCCAAACCACGGCTTCAATCTCAGAAAAAGATTATGAAGAGGTAGCTATCCATTTCATAATCTTATTCATGCATATTAATATGGACCTAGCTAAGTGTTAAACCCAAAAATTCATTTTATATATGCACTTGCTTTGTTCCAGCTCAACATTGTACTGTAGTCAAGTCTATAGATAATACCTGTCATCTCCATCAACCAGTATAGTATCGTATAGTTACATAAATTAAAACTTGAAGTATAAATAAAATGAAATAATATCCTGCCATCTATGTAAATGTGATTTTTCCTGAGCACTGTTTGTGTCTCGGTTTTGTTTGACGCGGGGCCATCGACGTCGTAATTCTTGAATCATATAAAAGATGGCGTTACTTGTCCAGTAAAAATATAATGAAGCAGCATGTTTTATAGAGTTTTAAGAGCTTAACTTTTTAGAAGTGAAAACTTCTTTAGCGGCGTTGGATGGGTAAAAAGTGTTAAACTCGCGTCAGAATCACTCGACCTTTGATCCGTAACCGACGACTGATGTCATACAACATTAGTTACAGATTATTTATTTTGTTAGGTACGTTAAGAAGCTTCGTAGTTTAGCGGTAAGCGCTTCGATTGTAAGTCTTTATGGATTCAGATAGTACCGGGTTCGAACCTGGGCTTCTGACACTTTTTGTGATTATTTTTTCTTTTTGTAATTCATTAATTTCTTCTGACAGAAAATTAGTGATGGGTTCTATGATTTGCGCTATATTATAGGTATGGTATGGTATGTTCTTTTTATCTGTATAATTATAACGAAGAAAGAAAGAAAGAAAAGGTTTTTACTTCTGCCGGCACTCCCGGAGTGCAACCTGTCTTGTTTTTATAGCTAGGGGTGTTGATAAATTTTTCTGATAGACGGAAGACTGGTGAATAATAGTGGTGTGGTATCTTTTTTTTATTATATTAAAACAAAAATTACTAATATTCTCTCTAACCCTCCAACTAAACTACATTGCTTGTGCTATGAGTGGATTTACGTCGCTAGTGTTATGGCCAGGATTCGAACCCAGGACCTCTCGATCGTGGCTTCATCATCATAGTCTCTTCTATTTTTTCTTGGGATGATAATTATCTAAGGTAAGTAGTTGGTTCTCTTGAGTTTTTGATTATATCATCATTCTTTGAGCCTTTCCCAAACCAGTTGAAGTCAGCTTTAACTTTAACTGTGACGCGACTGAACTTCGATAATTGTCGTGAAGCGACTACTATAATGATCTCCACTACCAATTGTCGAAGAAGAAGAGAGAAGAGAAGAAGTTCTGTAATTAGACTAGTCGGCATTTTGGGGGGTCAAACTACTCATGACGACTACCATAGCGGTTCGTGTGGTAGCGTCCTCTACAAGGCATTAAGACCAATGCAAATAGACATATTCATGTACATAAATATTTGCACTGAGCGAGAATCTAACCCGCTTCCTTCTATATTTTACAATTGGTTTGCCTTGCTTTTGGAATCAAAATTAAGGGGGCCCTTATTAGGTACCTGGGGTCCGATATTCGGTGTTTACTTCAAGGTATAAAAACAATTATAAACACTTATACGACATTTAATAGCTTCTATAAATACAATATTATGCATACATTTTTATACAATAATTTATTCACAGTACAAAAATAATTGTACACGTTTTCATTCTTAGCTACACAAGTTAAAAGCCTCTTTACAATTTACAGTACTACTTACCATATAAAATATTTTATACAATCCTTATATATGAATATAATTGTAATACTAAACAGGTACTAATTAATATATCGTTATATAAATTTTAATTTTATATAAAATGCTAAATTAATTTATACATATTTCAGTTCTTTACAACATTAAATTATTCATTAATAACATTTTTCTGATCTTTTTTTTTATATTCTGTAACACATTGATCAAATGATTACAATCACTACTTACTTACATTTGAGATAAGAATCAGCTAAGAATTTCATCAAGAGTAGACAGCAAGATTTGTTTAAATTAGAAATTAATGTCATCCGTACAAGTTGGCATTACCTATACCACTCTATGTGCACTTATGTGTTTATATCTATATAATTTGGCGCTTCGTTTTGGCGAAGTCGAAGTATTGCAGTTAGACTAGATGTTGGACTTCTTAGGACTGCAATTACCTGTAATAACTGCTTATAGGTATTGTTATGACAACAGGGATTTGACCACTATCTCACATAATGATGCCTAAATGGAGATGTGGTCTACGATGAAACAAATTATTGTAATTTTCCTAAATTACCGATTGAAATTGATCAAGTGAGTCAGCTGAAAAATTTGAATGAAATATTGAGGAAAGGAGTGCGCAGGTAAAACCGAAATACTTGTAGAAAGGATAACTTGCTGCTTCATAACTCTTTAAATTTAGTGTAAACTCGTGATCAAATAAAAAAATAGTATCGAACTAAGGCTTTTATTGATTTTGAACATGGTTTATTATAGCAAAAATCAATGGATGTTTTCATACTATTTAAACTGTTGATTGGTGGAATTTATTTTTACACATTTTGAGACCACACTTATACTTTTTTTACAGTATTTATTATTGAGCCTGACCGGTTTCGCCTCGAGAATGCCGTAAACCGGCCAGGTTCAACAATAAGTACTGTGGTAAAAGTACAAGTGAGTTTTAATGTGGATGTATTCATCTTCAATTTCATGAAGCTAACAGCGCCAGATGTTGTAATTGAATTTACGGTTCTAGGATAGATTTAAAAAGTTAGTTTAAGTTTGGGTACAGTATCGCCATAGGAACGTATCACTTCATATATGATTTTCATTATAACCCACTATTTTTTAAATTAATTTTATCATAAAAATAATTATTATACTAACTTATAAGGAAAACAAATAAATAAATGCTTGTCATGGCTTTGAACATGATAAGTAAGAATTAAAATTAAAATCAGAATTATGACTAGAATTTCAATCATGAGATTTCGTTTGACAATTGTATTTTTTTAAGAAATAATTTCAAATGTAAGGCTGTTAGCACACTGCCTCGTCTACGTCAGTGTAGGTGCAGGGTGACATGAGATCGAGACGCTACTGTGCCCACACCGAACAATCCATTAGAGTACTGTGGTCTCTTTCCATGGTGTAGCAGGCAGATGTTGCTTAGCAGCCTATTCAACTCAGGTAGGTACTTGTCGAACCATTCATATCGGTTACGTATTTAAATCCCAAAGTTCAAAATCCCGAACGCACAAAGTTTGGAGCTTCAGGATTTTGATGTATTTGGTCATAAGAACTTCGGGATTTCAGTTTATAAATTTCGTATCTGGATAGTGCCTTATGTGTTTAAATGTCAACTCACAAATACCAACATCACTTTTGAATATCAAGTGTCTATTGTTTCAGTTGGTCTGTTTTTTTTAATGGGATAGATAATGCAGTTAGACGTATCGCTTGGCGTGCGTGCACGCACACGCCGTCGGTTGGCGCTAGAGCATGACGTCACGCGGTGGTTCGTTGACGGCGCGCTGTCAGTCGTGCGATGACACCAGCACGAGCAGTTGTGTGCGGCGCGGGTCTGGCTGCGGTGGGCGCGAGACACTGCTGCTTCTTGTACGGTTGAGTATCTGAAATCCGATAAAGAATAATTTGAAACTATTTCATTAACTTAACGATCTTTCTTCTTCATCCAAGCAACAATCGCAGTTGCATACAAAACTTGCACTTTGGAGCTCGAGTCCGTAGTCCTACTCTTGCTTTCTTTGGTTTACTTTAGTTTCAATGAAAGTGACAATACCGTATTACCTCCGAATACCAAGAGGTAAACTGGGCTAGAGCCTCATTCGTCAATCAGCAGATGCACTCTTTGGTTTGGACCCTATAGTTCAAGATGTGGTCGAAAATTCGAAAATTTTGTCTATCGCGTCCACTTTTGTCACGCGGTTTTTTCATCCCTAGCATCCCCAATTATCGTGCTATCGAGCAAATGGCTAAATCGGACCAATTTTATCGGATATAATGTGAAAATAGCATATGGTGTCGGCTATCGGCGTCCGACACCCGTTATCGGATAATGTGAAAACGCTCTAAAGAACTTATATACTCGTTATACTGTGCTAAGACTATGACGTCACTGGGATCAAGATATATGCCGGTAAGTATATACCAATACCATACTGTAATAGGTATGATTTAAGTTTTCATTTAGTAGGTGATGTAGGGTTAAACCAATGATGTATTATAAACTAGATGTCGATGTGACTCTAAAATGGCGACAAAAAATCTGTATCTTAGGTCATAATTATATTCGCCAATCAGCGACGCGTAAGTGCGCTACGGTACAAATACGTCTTAAATAATAAATTCGTAATAATAAAATTATTATTGATTTAAATAATAATATAATTCAAGTAGCTTATTAATATAGACGTATTATTAGTAAGCAGCAATACTTTTTTATATTCAGTGTTCGCGCCATTTTTGAAAGCCGCCATGTTTCTGCATGACGTATCTTTAGTTAGTATAGACGTATCATTGGAAAGAACTGTGTTTAATTCTTACATTTTTAAAACCTTTTAATCTGATCTTTTTACATCTGTTGTCGTGACTATAAATATCTAAAATTACTATAAGGTGATAATTACCGTTGCAACAGAATGTGATCTTCTTGCGTGCGTGGAACTCAGTAGGTCGGAGTTAGCGGTGGAGTCGGACCTTGAGCGGACAGTTCCCCTCGTGTGCCTCTTCATCCGTTTCCCACACCACAGCCATTTGTATGGCGGTACTCGTCTGCAATCAAAGTTATACCCACTTGTACGGAGCTACTCGTCTGAAAGTATCATTATTATTTTTGTGAGTTATTGTGTAGTGTAAAATGTTGTTCTGCTTGTGAATTGTACTAATCTTTCGAAAGAAATACATACATAAATTTCAAATTATAATATTGATGAATACATACGTACATCTCCATATTAATAAAGTGTTCAATGTAAAAAAAATGTGTCGTAATCACAGGGTAAATAACAGTACTAACTTATAACACAGAATGAAAAACAGCGTTTAAACTTGCTTTTTTAGGTAGTCCTTTGTTTAATGTATCGTTGTATTGCTCAATTAAATTTATGTGCTTACAAAATTATCTTTATCTATATCAAAAATCTTGTGTCACGGTGTTTGTAAGCAAAGTTCTCCGAATTATATTGATTGGGTCTAAAAATAAGTCAAAAGCTACTTTTGGTTGTGACATGACAATCGACGTGGGCGTACCGGTATCAGCTAGTAAAATATAAAAAATTAATACACAATTTCTACATACCTTAAGCTCATGTATATGTGCGGTGAAAACATGCAGCATATCAAAGGATTTGCAGCCGAATTCAATGGCGCTAAGCTTTGGATGAGGGTGGCTATTGCCAAGTTGGTTTGCGTCAGTGGTATGTGGTTGTACACTTGTAGGAGATCGAACACGATGTATGGAGCCCAACAGATCACAAATACTGTGAAAGAGATATTAGATTTGAAATTACATCAACCGTTTCGCACTTTAGTAGACCTTGGATCTTTATAACAGAACACAGAGGGAAGAATATGTAAATAGATTGCCCTGTGAAATAATGTGAGTAGAACTATATTCAGGGACGTCTAAGAGACGACGTCTAAGGCAAATAGAACAAACGCCGTATATTAGCTAATGACAACTTCAACTTCTTCAAAATGGCCTCTGCAGCAAATCGCCACAATTTTCCAATGTCAAGTCAAATGTATTATAATATTATTAATGGCGAAATTCCAATGTCAAGTGTACCAGAGCCACGTTAACCACGCCAGCAAATTTAATTCCGTGTGTCTGCCCTCCCACGACATTCTGGTGGACGATCAGGATGTGTGGTTGGATTTCAGGTGGCTAGTCAATGACAGCACTAAAGTGGTAATGGCGTCAGAATCTAGTTGACATTCACAGTCGACAGTTACTGAAGTCACCTCTCTGTGTTTTATGGCATAGATTGCGCCAGTTTTCTTAATCGGTCGATTAGCATATTGAAATGATTTGTCTTAATTACAAATCGGCAGATTAGTAGATGTTTTAATATCCTGAAACAGTGGGTAATGGAAGATTTCTATATACCGGCACCTACCGATATATTTTGATTGATTAAATAATCTCTGGCAGTTAATATAAAATTGTCGTTCAAGAACTAACTAATGGTAATAAATTTGATAGGCAATTTATACTGCTTAGTAAAACTTCTTAGATATTTATTAAATGTTTTACTTCACTTTAATTGAACATAACATTAATTTATAGACGTAACTTTATACTGACAGTCAACCAGCTGTGCGTAATGTACCTATTAATTTATATGAAATTGGAATTCAAATATAAGCATCTAGACTCACAAATTCGAGTCTCAGAATGCAAATAACTAGGGGTTGAGTTCATTAAAATATTATGTAGATGAACGTCAAAGTTTAGTCATTATAGTAAACGATTCAACTAGCATATAATTTAGGTGCGAAATAATTACAGCAATTACGGACTATAGTTAATAACATGAGCAAAGTGCATGTTTAATTTAATCTAGATTAATCAACTACGTCAATTACAGAGTTGGAAGTCACAATTAGGTTACTTTAAAACTTAGGGCTTTAAAAAAAGATTATCCTAGAATTAATATTCCTCATCAAAACAGGAACACACAATGCAAGTCACAAAATTCATTGAACGATATCTTGAATTGAAACACGAGTGTTTGGCGCCCACCATGGTACCAAGGGACCCAGGAAAAAATGTACCTTCCACATATAATGCGGCACAGTGAAATCACGAGGGATTGTGGGAAGAGAGCCAAGGAAACCAAGCCAACTTTACCTGCAAGTCGGTTTCACCTGTTGATTGACGGACGGGATTCAAAGCAGGTTTTCCGCTCGGAATAATGACGAAGAAGCTAAGTAAACAGATAAACCAATAGCCAAGATAAAGCGGAAGCTATCAAATATCCAAGATAAATCAAAATCTTGAAATGAAGGACAGCGAAACGCTCCAAAATACGTTTTAGATTTAATCACAGTAATATGATGATCTTAAAGTTAAACTCGAGCCTAAGAGCGTTTTCACATTTATCCGATATCCGGTATCGGTGTCGGACGCCAGTAGCCGACCTCCGGTAGCCGACACCATGTGCTGTTTTCACATATATCCGATAAAATAAAATTTAAGAAAAAAAAGAGAAAAGTGCAAGCAATTTTCGACCTTATTGACTTGACTGTCTGAATGTCATTAAGGTCGAAAATCGCTGTTTTAGTATCTTAGTGATACGATATCCGGCTAACACAGTGGTGTTGGCTCCAATAACCAATATCGGGCCGGACAATGTGAAAGACAGGTACATATGACATACATTTGAATTCCTCCGATATCGGATGTCGTATATCGGATATCGGAGAATGTGAAAACGCTCTAAATCGTAAAGCTGTTACGCACCGAAAACAATAACAAACGTCATTTTGACGCTTTTGATCTTCGCTCTGGGTATCAAGCCTCGAGAACTAGCTCGTCGCGAATCCGGGTCACTTTCCACCTGACCTGAAACAATTAAATAAACACACCATTTTAATTTTAAATTCCGTTAATTTTATTTGGAGGATTTTTGGCGGCTGTCAGTCATGCCTGTTTCTTGTTACATTTTTGAGGTAAATAAAGTTTTTATTGTGTTATTTGTTTAGAATCTTCGAGTTAGGTGTTTATATTTGAGAGTAGTGGATGATGTACCGACACCATAACATTGTATCTACTCATATACATCATTTTTTAGTTATTTAAGCGTAAAGACAGTTAGGTTATTCTACAGTTCATAAATATTCCCTGGCATTTTTCTCCAGAGTACCTATACAGATATGAAACCCCATTACCTATCTGCTTCTATCCTTACTAAATTTATCTGTCATTTTTTAAAGAATGTTAGCAACTTAAGTTACTAATATTCCCCCTAACCCCCCAACTAAGCTAAATTGCTTGTGCTAGTAGTGCTACCAAAAGCTAAGATTCGAACTCAGGACCTCTCGATCGTAAGGCCGACTTTTAACCACTAAGCTACCGACACTTCCATTATACCCTCCTTGCAAATCCACTGGTTTGAAATACCTTTGGGCTACTAATTTTTAATACATCATCAATTTTGCTTGTGGTGAGGAAATAAACGAATTTTTATTTATTTATTATTTATTTATAACTTATATATGTTCTATACGGTCAATCTCGGCACCCTTATAGTCTATCTTTTTAAAAAAACATTTGAAGACGTTTTCAACCGTCTTCAGTATAAAAAAAGAATTGTTAGCAATGAAACGGCATGCAATATAACTCCTACCATTAATCCGCCTCTACATTAATTTAGGCTGTTTATAAAACTTACCATTTCTCATGGTTTTTGTTCTTCTAGAATTCACGGGTGGACTCATAACCACAGCTTTGCTTTTGGTCCATATCGTGAGCACTATTACTGCGTAGCACGCTGCTATTGCCAGTGCGGGTAACACTAAGATCATTATAGAGACCAGTGTCATCCAGATCTGCCACCGTCGAGGTGTGCCCAGTTCTATCCAGCATTGTACTTGACCTAGAACACAGGAGAATGTAAACATGGAGAATGCCGGGTTGGATCCCGAAGGAGAATAGGGCCATTTCAGATCTTCCTATGGGTGTAGTGTAATGCGAATAAGGGATAGGACTGTTCTCCACCCAACACTAAACATACAGCCCATAACTAAGTGCCCGATTGGCGGCAATAGGCTCGTCCCCTATTACGTGGGCCCGAAAATCATAGTTGGCGAAATATGGGTGTTAAAAGATCTCTGCCTGCTCCTACAGCGATTTATACAGTCGTGTGTATATATGTGTATGAAAGAAATTGTATATTTATTAAGAGACACCAACTGATTATATTGTTAAACTCTTTGATTTCAGATATTTGATTTCATTAACAAACAATTTAGAGACAAAATAACACACTTACTACCACAACTCACTGCAAACCTATCTAAATACTTATTTCAATAAAAGATTTTATCCAAAAAGCCTAATGTAGTATAGTATCTATTTAATCATGTGCTATTCTTGAAGCCAAACTTATGTGGTACCTAATTTACTTATCATGTATGAAATGTACAAAAAATACAAAGCATATGTTAGCAGTTTACACTTTATAAAGTAATAAATCTATTGAAACGCTAATAATTTTCATTCTATTACACCAATTTTTATCTCATAATACCAGTACAAAAAAAATTTTTATTAAGAATGTTCACAATCGAATATTCCTTAAGACTGGGTAAAACTTTAAGGTTAGTAACACAAAAGGATAGTAACACAGTAACTTGATGATTCCTTATTACAAAAAAAATGTGATGAACGACGGTTAATTTCTTAAGAGCTCTCCAGTTTAATTTATGCTTCATGAACAATGATCCGATAAATGCTTTCGTAAGTAGCTGTATTACAAATGGTAATATTTTAATAAGGAAAATCGACATTTCGTAGGTCACGGCGTTTCCTATTGGACACAAAAGTGGGTCACAATTTCATACTGGATCTTTTTATTATCATTATCTAAGCTATCAGGACCCTTTCCGATTCTTAAAAAATGGCCCATTCCGGTTCCATTTTTTACTGTATATTCTGAAGGTCTTGCAACAAAATTGGAAAGATTCTACTAGAGATGTTGATAATTTTGGATATTAATGAAATAGGGAGAATTTGCTTCATAATAAGAGAGAGTTTACTAATTTAACAGCTATATCATCACGCTACGATATGGAGAAGCAGAGTGAATGTTATATGCGTAATCAAGCAAGCAATCGATCGATTAACATTCGAATTCGTAACGTAAACGTATCGGAAGAATGGAGCATAACGATTGGTTCACAGTAGGCATGCGACCAATCGCATTGCTCCGTTCTTGGGCCACAGATAAGTACTGTAACAATTTACACATTACTAACTGACACAGTGTTCTGCCCATGGCTACGTCTAAGTGAACTGCTATCTCCATTCCCACTACCCACAAAAACCTTTTCCTTGGATAAAGGTTGCATAATGTTCAATTCTGAATTAGAATCTATCTGTGGTAGTAAAAGGTAACAAATATCCATAACTACTATCATCTCAAACTTTCACGTTTATTTTAGTTGGATTTAAATTCCTCACCTTGGACTTCTTTCACTTCATATAATATCAGAAGTGGGGTGGAGAAGAATATGCTGATCAACCACGCTGATATGATGAGAGCTCTCGCCCGATTCCCTGTTTAAACAAGAATAGAATTATGTTTTGTTATGAACTGAAAAAAGATTCTCAGAAAATAAAATGATGTTTCATTAGTTCCGCGCCACAATTTTAAATCAGGCCAAGTAAGATTGTGTTCTTCTATTCTGATATCATCAATAGCACCACGAAATGTGTTTGATGGACTTTTTTTTGGAGGAAATATTAAAAATCAAGGGAAGCTAAATTATCTACTAATATTCCCGGTAACCCCTGCAGCTAACTTAAATTGCTTGTGTTACCAACAGGTTCTCCATTATCGTGTGATCAAAAGTAAATTTGGCAAAGACTTCCCTATAAAAAATTAGAAAATGAACTTATGCCAAAAAGAGACAAAATAATGTGATTCCGGCCAGGATCGAACTGGCGGCCTTCTGCGTGTAAAGCAGATGTGATAACCACTACACCACGGAACCAATTAATGTCTCGTATCTAATCAACGTTTGTGTTACGATAGGTTTGGTTATCGATTATTTAATTATTATAACACTAACTGATGCCCGCGGTTCTGCCCGCATGAATGTTAGTTCTTTCAACATAATATATCTGCGGTTCTACTTAACCAATTGCGATCAAATAAACGTTACATTCCAAATGGCGGACCCTGAGCTCCGAGGGCATCTTGGCTTCGGATGCAATCAGGATAACGTCTTAATATCGATGATGATGATGAAATGTCAGATTCTAAATTTAACCAAGACATTTATGAAAAGAGAAACTGCATCAAAATCCGTTAAGTTTTTTTGTCCATCGCGAACAAACAGACCAGAATTAAAAAAATGATCAGTATTTATAATATAATCCTACGTAATTTTTTGAACATCTACTTTACCAACAGCTACTTTACAATGAGAAAGTTACTAGGTGTGCAAAACTTGCAGAAACTTTCAAGTGATTTTACACACAAACCAAAAATTGGCATTTTGTATTTTACAAACAAATCCTATTATATACCAACATAAATACACCTGTTTTTGTTTCATTATAAATTAGTAGAACTAGTAGTTCCTGCGATTTCTAGTGAAACATAAGGCAGCGGTAGGAAAATCTAGTAATCTAAATACATAGACGTCTCCGCATCTAGCCCGAGCCGGTTTCACTTTAAAAGTCCACGTCTTGGAAACTATATATCGAAATAATTCTTTCACATGTATTTTTATTTTCAACACAGAATATGATGAGCTAGATTACAAAATTAGTGAACATTGGCCAAACTGTAATCTACACTATCTACACTAAAATTATAAAGAGGAAAGATTTGTTTGTGTGTTTGTAATGAATAAACTCAAAAACTAATGTGCCGATTTCCAAAATTCTTTCTTCATTGGAAAGCTAGATTCTCCCTGAGTAACAATAGGCTATGTTACACAGGGTGAATGTAGCTTTCCAAGTTCGCACGGGTGGTAAAAACTTGCCCGTGGGAAGCCAATATTTCCACGAGAACGTTTTTACCACCCGTGCGAAACCGGGGCGGATCACTAGTAGTATATAAACTTGAGCCATATATTTAATTAATGAATTTTAGTTACATACCAATAAAAATATAAAAGTTATAATAATACTCACAACTTCCAGAGAAATTCATGGGATTGGTGATGGCATCGCAGCGGTCTATACTTAGAGCAACTAGGACGTAGGTAGAAGCATACATCACCACAGCCTGTAAAGTGAAAACGACGATGGATGAGAAAAAAAAACATGATTTACTGTTCTATTTCCATATAGATACATAGTATATATTATACCCAGATCTACTAAAATCTTAGAAGCCCAAGGGAAACTCAATAGAGTTTTAATCTATTTTGCTCTGTTTTTAAGCCTAGTTCTTTAGTAAAATGCTCGTTTTCATATGCTCATGCTGTAAAAACTAATACTTTTCACATAAAAAAATAACTAAGATAACAATTTCACTTAATTAAAATAAAAACAATTGTACTTTTCTTACATTATCAAAGGTTATAAACATTTGATAATGCCGTAAGCTGAAACCAGATGGGTTCAAAATAAAAAATAAACTGTGGAATTGTTATTCAATATATTATGTAGTAGATTCCATCAAGTGCCATTAATCTCCAGCATAAACAGTAAAAAAGACCTGTTTTTTTCAACAATCAATTTTTAGTCTTTATTTTATATTGTTTTTAACTACTATTACTATTACTATAACAATATTACTAGGATAAAATAATAAAATAAAACTAAAACTAAAAGAACTATGTGTCGACAGACTAAAAAAATATCTGTCCATTCCCATTTAATGATGTACCTAGGTGTGGAATAAGACATATCTGTTATTATTCCACACCTAGGTACATCATTAAATGAATAATGTACCTAGGTGTGGAATAATAACAGATATACATATCTGTTATTATTCCACACCTAGGTACATCATTAAATGGGAATGGACAGATATTTTTTAGTCTGTATTTTTTTACCTTGAATTTTGGACAATAACTTTTTACCACTAATAATCGCTAAATGGCTGAAGCCACGGATAAAAAAAAATCCTAATAATAAAAGTTGAAGTTCCAAAATACATTGATTTAAAAATATACTGTTTGCCACCGAATTTTATGAATCCAATATTCAGAAACATACGATATGATGTAAAATATTCAAATTTCAGTATTGGCTGCAGATGGAATCCTTCCATCTCAAAACGAACTCGCGACATATTTATTGGATAAAGCATTCGCTCTGATGAGGTTCCGCAAAACTTATATCAACTCATATTTTTATTTTTTATAAGTTAGTACTCGGAATTATTTATATGTGCTATATTTTTTCGGGAAAGATAAGTGATTACTTATAATATATTTTAAGGAGAAAAAGAGAAATCTAGAATATTTATCCAGTTATGTTAAAAAAAAACATAATACTCCCGTATATATCCACTTCTGTAGATAATAAAATGAGAGTAGAAATAAGGCAAAGTATTATTAAATCACCGCCACATTTTCATCTCTATGTTTTTCATGTAAAAGGAGATGAGCATCAGGCTACAATTTCAGGGGCTTTATGTTTGCTATCTGATGGAGGAGAGCCCTGAGCCCTATCCTTTAGTCACCTACAAATGCGCAAGCGATAAACCTTCCAAGATTCTCTATAGCAAATAATGTTCTGAATATTGTTACGAAAACTGACTTAAAATATAAAGGGTGTACTCAATTTCTTCTACAAATATTAGGCAGGAATTAATCGTGAGCTTTCAATTAAAAACTTCAGCGTATTATAGTATTCAGACAAATGAATTCGTTGACTCACAAAAACGTGTTAGTATGAATGTGCACATTCTTTTCTTACCTGCAGAAACTTCACAGTTTTGCACATAAACTCCCCAGCCAACCAGGCTATGGTGATCTTTTGTATAATGTCTGGGAATACGTATATGACGCCCACCAGTAGATCTGAAAAAGAAGCACTAAATGTGATTGCTTAGGTCATTATGCATACATATGCAGCTACTTAGAAAAAGTTAGAAAAGTATGAAGAAAGGTGTAAAGAGCTTTCAGCTTTACCTTAAGCTGCATTTCTGGGTGTTCCCACTAAAGAAAATCTTTTATGAAAAGCTTAGAAAAAAATGATTACCGCTAAGGTGATAATCCATACTACGTATTATTATAAATGGGAAACTGTGTGTGTCTGTCTATCCGTCTTTAACGGCTAAAACACTGAACCGATTTTGATGAAATTTGGTACAGCGGTAGATTAGACCTTGAGAAAGGACATAGACTATGTTTGGTCGCGATAGCCAATATCCACGCGGACATAAGCTATTATATTTTTTATTTTATTTTGAAAAATATATTTTTGTATATAAATTACTGTACACATTTTTGGTACTGTTTAATATAGTTAAATAGAAATAAAGGTATAAATTGTGTCTCTTGCTCTTCTTTACCGTACGTTCACGGACCGACATAAATTCAAAACCTTCATAACTTTTTTGGGTCAGTTTCTGTTGAAATATTGTTTCGTCATACAAGCTTTGGTTACATTAGTTTCATAAACATGTAGACATTAAGATTTAGAGCTAGTTGATCTGTAAACGTAACCACACATGAGATGATCAGTGGTTGTTTAGAAAGACGTCAAAGTAAATATTTTGATTTTTGTGTGTCAAGGTTTGCACGTAGAATTTCGAGTATTTTTTCAGCGTGATGATATTTCAGGACGAGTATTTATATGTATTACAAATTGCCGGACGACTGACTGACTGACGACTTAATTAATATAGAGAGATATTAATTTCAGCTGTCTAACTATTGAGGTTAATGGATTTACAGTGGAGTTTTAATTCCCCCCGATAGGGTAACCCTCGTTGCGTACGCCACCCTAAAGCGGTGATTCTTGGGGTAATTAATGTATTACTCAAATTCATCTATGTTTAAAGTACTAATCATCGGTAAAGGCGGTCAGACAAGCAACCAGAAAAAGAAAACCTGCCGCCTGGACATTACCGTCAGTGGCAAAAAGGTAAAAGATAAAAGAAGGTATAAATAAATTAATGCTTTTAACATGGAGAAAGTAGTCATTTGTATAAAATAACTTTTTGTATTTTTACACAAAACACTAGATAAAAGAAGGTTCAACAAGGATGAGCCTAAAAACACTTAACCATAATTATTCATTTTCAAAACCTTTAAGTAACATAAATTGAGGTATCGAGTTACGTTATTAGAGAGTTTGTGGGTATCTCATTCTTCATTTCCCCCAAAAGTGTTATCGTAAATTTCGGACAATATTTATATATTATTTCCCCGCTCTCTGTACTGCGGAAGCGAGTGGCTACCCTGATAAAAGCTTGTTACTGATGGAAATCCGGTTTTCTTTTTTTTTCTTCGCCATATAGGCCTAAATAATGATTTAAGATTCAGATAGTTTTCTAGAAGATGTGCATTTGAAAATGAAACTTCCTGATATTGACCCCGGTAGTAAAACCAGGTAGGTACTTTTGTATCAAGCATGTAACGGTGTATATTCATAACTTTGAGATATATTATTCTATCACTATATACTTAAGGCACAAAAGTAGCCTAACCTGAACTAGGATATAATATTTTTGGTCCTAATTTCCCATAGTTTCATTGAACCGTACAGCGTTCGTAATTTTATAACGGCGGAAATATGAACACTCACTTTCGCAATTTTATAATAAAATGCGTAAATTATGTGAACTATTATATACTTCCCGTATATAAAAGTGTGAGTTAACCCAACCATATGCCTTACATTATTACTCAAAACATAGTAACCGTTGAGTGATTGGAATATATTAATTTTACTGCAAATAAATCTTAAAATAAGCAAAGCAATAAGGACTAAAATAGAACAGAAAATACATTCTAAAATGTAAATAGGATTTTGTTCGTAAGCTATACAAACACGCGAATCTGTTTATAGATGTACATTGGTTATTTTATTTATAACAAGGTCTTGAGATTGTTTGTTCTATGGGCGTGGGAGATAGAAATAGAACAAATGCGGAAGCTATTCAATTGTTTTTGCACATTTCTGTTTCCGACGAAGGACTGACAGCCCCATACCATGGGATAGATATATTTCACGGTTGACTAATAGTGCAACGTCATTCACTCTAAATTAATGAATACTTATGTGCACGAAGTTTACACCGTAAAATTTTGTACAGGCTTAAACTAAAACTAATTCACAATTCCATACCCATAATATATTGTGTTCGTGTTGTACCGGTTTAAGTATTGTGACTATACCGTAAACACCTAAAGTGCTATCTCTTTTGACAAAAAAAAGAAAATGATATTCAAAATAACTAAATGTACGTAACTAAAGAAAAAAGCAAGAATTGAGAGGGAATGCTTTGAAGATAAAATATTAAATAATTAAAGTGCCGTGTTTGCATTACATTATGTATTAATATTCTTCAAATGGTATTTTATTTAACGGCGGGTAGATATGCGAGATGTGTGTAATATTACTAATTCTAGAACTCAATTAAAACATGTAATAACAGTCTTTAAATATCACGCACTCTAGGGAGATATCCTTCAGTGTCGACTCACGAGGTCTCTTAAAAGCACTTTATTAGAATTAATGAGCAAGTTAAGTACTAGTTAGAGCCCGAATAGATCGTTTAGAATATAGTTAAGTTATGTTATATTATTGTGGATAATAATAATACAATAATATCACATAACTCAACTTAATACGGTGCGGAGTGCTGGGCCATAAAAAAACAACATGAACAAAAGTTGCATACCAACAAGATGAAAATGCTGCGATGGTCAGTAGGAGTTACAAGACTTGATAAAGTACGGAACGAGTACGTCAGAGGCTCCTCAAAGATAGCGCCCATAGCAGACAAGTTCTGTTGGTAGGAAGTCGTCTGCGCCGGTATGGACATGTGATGAGGGAAGCCGAAGAGCACGTAGTAAGGAAAGCCCTAGCTATCCCTGAAAATAAGAAAGGCAGAGGACGCCCGCAGGCCACGTGGTGGACATCTATTTCCAAGGACTTGGATCGAGCTCAAATCGACGACCAGACATTCCAAGATAGACATTCTAGGAGTCTTAGGACGAGGACGGCCGACCCCAAATGAAATGGAAAAAGGCACGGCCGAAGAAGATGTAATTTTAATGTGGATCTATAAGTGTGTAATCTCACTAATTTGTTCGTTCGTTAATTTTTATGTTTGTTAGTTTATCGCACTCAAAAAATTGAACGGATCTAGCTGAATGGATCCATGGACAACGGGGACGGGATCAGGAAGTCCTCACGAGCAGAGTCACGAGCAACAGTTAGTATTATACATATATAAAAATAAAAAAACATTGAGACTGAAAAGCTACTGTTTTTGTGAGTCATGTTAATGTTATTTTGTTTTTGAGAGCAAACCGAAGCACTTGACGCGGTAGCATTGATGGTAAACAACGCTCACGATTCGCGGGTGACGCACAATACGTCTTATCTAATCTACAATAAAGCGGTAGGTTATAAAAAAACATATAAATAAATAATCCATGTTATCCAACAAACATCCGCCAGTAGATATTTGTTGTGGTTACATTCAGGTACCTTTATATCTACCAATCGAGCGTTAACGTCCCGTTGAAGGCATGAATATAGTCAAAGAGCTTTTCGTTTAAAATTACGTTTGTAAATGGCGCAATGATGAATATAATTATAAGCTTATGGGCAGTTCAGTCTGAGAGATTAATTAACTGCTTTAAGTATTATTTTTATACTAATTAGATGGCAGACGGGCACACGGCCCACTTGATGGGAAGTGGTGCTGGAGTCTGACGATCCTGTATAATCTTATTCTTTCTTCCACGACCCGTGTTTAAATCTCAAGCCACTGCCGAAGCAGACGTGGATTCAGTCTTATTTACTTTCATGGTTAACTCGAAACGGCTGGAGGGATTTAACTGAGGATTTTCACGCAGGTAAAATACTTATATCTCGGAACCACATTTTTGAGGATCACGGAAGTAAACGGTAACCTTTACGAATGGGTAACAAGCATTATTATAATTGATTTGAGCATGAATAAACTTTATTGACATATCTAATTGCATGCAGTGGTTGAACTTTTTCAAAATGTTTCCGAGATTATAATAAAAACGAATTTTGTTCCAAACTTATTACGTCCATAACTTCCTAATTCATCCGTCTTGGCACAAATATCACCAGCAAGCCGGGCCATGTCACAGTAAAGTACACGTGACATAAATTTACAGTGTCAGTATGGGGACGCGTTCACACTTGTGTTATAGGATCTATTTATGCTAGATCTATTTATCAAAATCTATAATAGGTAGATTAAAGGTAGGTACGATATTATAAGTAGATGTTAGTCAACGTTAATACTTGCCGTCTCATAAAAATATCAGTATCTTAAAAAGAATGTTTCCCCAAGAAACTGCTATATACTTAGCTGCTAACACTTTTACTTCGGAAGTAGTTCATACATTCAGCCAAGATAGCTAAGAAGTTGAAAAGCTATATTTGATAATTTGTTTGACATAAGCAATATTTCTGAATAAATTCTAGAGAAGAATACTACTAATCCTACTACAAATCTAAAATTATTACCACAGATATTAAAATCAGTGTTAGATTAACACAGACATAATTATAATTATTACAAATTAATTTTATTGCGCGGCTCCTAGACTATTTAATTTACAAACTCGTTTTGGGCTTTTAATGCACGAAACTAAGAATATAATGTCGCCTATTTTACAGAGCTGGGTCAGTCAACACAAATTAAAAAACTTTGTTGTCGCATTGAAGCTCAAATTTGTGTCAAATTATATTGTCAAATTCACAATCTATTAAGTGGGATTGTAAAATATAGAGACCCATTCGACGATGCCCATAATAATGTGTGTTTGAAAATAATAGATAATATTCTTTGTATCTATTTTATTCATAGTGAGAAGTCAGATTTATGTCGAACGCAGATTTCGGTAACAACAAGGGCGAGGTTTGATTTTAACTCGTGATTAACCCTCTTTTGTGTAATTTATGGACGTAGGATCACTTTTTTGTGGACCGGGTTCATTATTCAGCTGAAAGTACAACTCATCGTGAGACAGCAAGTATGGCAGATATACGATTTGACAGGGTTAAGTTTCATGTCATTTACATTTTACCATAAAGTCTTGTAAAAATGACCGAGAACGCTGGATAAGAACCTACTGTCGTTAGCATTAAGTACATAGAGTACATAATCCGTAAGCCTGTGCTGCATATCTTCGTTAGTATATATGTATAATATTTTTTGGATTAGGCCATATTGTCCCAACATAAATTTATGTAGGGTCAGTATGGCCAAATGCAAGGACGGTGTTGAATATGGCTTGGCCTGTGCGAAATAAAGGGGAAGTCTCAGAAATTGATGTCGCCATTGCAGATACAGAATATGCTACAATAATGGTCTAAATTTTACGCTTTTCGCGCCCCGCTTATGAAACAAGGATGTTAGGAAAAAAACATGTATGTAGGTTGGTCAATCAATAGATGTAACAACTAGCAAGAGAAGATGTTGACATGGCCCTGAAGATCTCTTTGGTGTCCCAATAACACCTACCGGATATTAGTGTATAGCACTTTCAATGCAATCAATGAATGAATCAATAGGCCTATTATTGCAGACTACTGCGGGATATAGGCCTCTCGCAATGTGCGTCAATTTTAATGTAATCCTTTGCATTAGTTCGTAATGATGGCCGTTTAACCGACATACAAGTAATACACACAACTCAAAAGAAAAACTGTCCTAGCTTTCATGTTAAATCATAATCACCGTAGAATATCGTCCCTCTTTGCGTCGTAAAATGAAACGCTGATGGAATATAATCTAGATCCGAACTACTACTTGGAAGTAATAAGACTAAACTTGTAATCAACTTAATACATGACACATTGCTCAGCCTAACCCGACGGCCCTAAAGTTTTAGCTGAGACATTAGTAGAATATCGACAGTGGGAATCTAAATCTCATAAAGTTTCATGAACCCTCCAAAGGAATAAGTCTTAATGCAGTAGTGTAGCGTCCTTATAATACGAAGATTTTCCTACGAAACGTAGATGTCGCATAAGATCTTTTGGTTGTGAACTGTTGATACGTGTGTTCTTTAGTGAGTATCTGGAGTTTCCTAAATCAGAAGTAATGGTTGGTTTAGTTGCGCGAACTTCCTAAAAGAAATAAAAACTGCGTAATTGCTAATTGCAATTTTTGTGTTATGCCACAGAATACAAATAGTACACTTATACTTTTATTTAAGCTTTATCAGAGCTTTGTCTGTAAGAAATTACTAATTTTCTGGCATTCTTTCAAGATTAGGTTTGTACTTTTATTCATACTTAACCAGCAATTATAGATTATATACCTACAGTTTATAACGGCAGAGTAGAATAAGCCGCGTGGTTCTCGGTAGGGCCACTCCTTCTCTTCCCATGTGGTGTCGTATAAGGCGACTAAGGGATAGGGCTAACTTTAACATCAGACAGATATGTACAGCCTAGACTCAGCTTCAGATGCATGGCTCGAGTCAACAATAGTGCCCGGAATACGGCAATAGGCTCACCCCCTATTACGTGGGATCGAATACAGATTCTTGAAATGTGGGTGTTAATTAATCTAACCTAACCTAACCCTCCGGGGATAAAGGCGTGATTATATGTATGTATGTATGTACCTACAGTTTTGACAGTTAAATCAACGGCGTTAGGTTTATAAATAATTAAAGATTTTAGCTAGCAGAAGCCATTAATTAAAAGAAAAAGAAGAAAGTCAAGAGTTAATACATATGTATTTAATGAAAGCCTTGAGGCTTTAAATGACGTAAGCCCTCGCGTACTCGCCCATATGAAGTTAGATTAACAAACAAAGCAGAAATAAAAAAAAAACAACACATTTGAAAAAGTACCTAAACGAAACAAAAGTTGGTGTTACGACCCTCGCAGAGACTCGAGTTCGAACAAACAAAATATTTTAAACGATACACGTGTATTTGTTGATTGCTATAACAAAACGTTCAAATTTCAGAAACTGCCAGCAACCAATTTTTTATCGCTGAATCGGAAAATCGATATGCTCGGTGATCGGGTTTATATTTCTCCACGCATAAAGGGGTAGGTAAGAATATTAGTTCGCCATCTGCATTTTTCCTTACAAAAAGCTTGTGAAATGGAACTTTCTTCAATGTCATTAAACTTATCATGCAATTTAAATTCAAATTCAATTCAAATACAAAAAATCATTTATTCCATAAAAATATTAAATTTGTTTGGAATCGTTATTATTTTTTCCCCTACCGTGCAGTGCGTGACATGTCAACTACTGAGAAACACTGCCAAAAAACTCAGTTAGGAATACTTTTTTTAAAAAAAAGCGTCGTCATGTATGTATAATCATTTTCTCGTGTTGACTTAGAGCTACTTAATCCCAAGCATTTTTGTCATTCAAATAGTCTGAAATGTTATAATATGCCCTGCTACACAATTTTAATAGTTGTTTTAAATTTATTTATGGACAATGTTCTAATTTCATTGGGAAGTTTATTGTAGAATCTAATACATTGCCCCATAAAAGAGTTGCTTATTTTTTGGAGCCGAGGAGTATGTATCACTAGATTACCTTTATGTCTAGTATTTATACCATGTATATCACTCTTTTTAATAAAGGAGTCTACATTTTTCTGCACATGAAGTAAATTTTCATAAATAAATTGCGGTTAAATCGCAATTTTTAGGAATGTTTTTTGTTTTTTAGTAAGAATGTTTATTTCTTTGAACTTTTCTCTTAGAGACACTCTAGGACCAAGTTGGTATATTGCTCTTATAGCTCTCTTTTGCAATACAAAGATGGTATTAATGTCCGCAGAATTACCCCAGAAAAGAATTCCATATGACATAACACTATGGAAATAACTAAAATAAACTATTCTAGCTGTTTCAATAGCCGTCTAATTGTTTTTACTGCATATGCTGCAGAACTTAATTTGCCTGATAATTTTTCAATCTGCGGTCCCCACTGCAGTTTTGAGTCAATAATGATACCCAAAAATACAGTAGTCCTAATGGGGTCCAACCCAGATCCATTAAGTTATACATTGGTAGCTGCCTTACATTAGGTGTCGAGAATTTGATTACTTTAGTTTTTTTATCATTTAAAAGAAGATTATTAACATTAAACCAATGAACAACCTTTGAGAGTGCACTGTTAACTTTGTCATAATTGTGTAATTGTCTATTAATTTTAAACGTCAAGGAAGTATCATCAACAATTTATCTGTTGCAAATGCTTCCATCACTGATCGGCTATTTTACCAATATATCCGTCAATTTGACCCGACTTCATTGTCTCCATAGAAATGAGTTATGTAGAAAAACGACAATGTAAAGCGTAATCAAAGCAAAATTGTATCTTATCGATGCTATTTTGTTATGCAATCGCGGTAATTCTCTTTTAGCCCGTCTTTTCTGTGTATAACTCCCGCCCATACGTTTACTTTCTCTAGCTCGCTTAGAGTTAAAAGTATTTTAATGTCGATTATTGCTAAACTAGATCTAAATTTTAATTCTTAAAGCCAAAATTCACTTCCGACTACCGCAATGCGGCGTGCCAAATGTGGCAGGCCGGAGATAAGGCAGTATTTTGTTCAATATCATGCTCATCATTCGGCCGCTACTGAATGCATCGTTGGCGGCTCACCGCGTCATTAGGGACATAATATGGAAACAAGTAATTATAATTAATTATGTTAGGTTTTTTTTTTTTTTTTTTTTTTTTACGTGCGGGAAATCCCCACGGATACCCACCCCTC
The DNA here is from genome assembly GCA_949126895.1 of Eilema caniola. Taxonomy (NCBI): domain Eukaryota; kingdom Metazoa; phylum Arthropoda; class Insecta; order Lepidoptera; family Erebidae; genus Eilema; species Eilema caniola. The sequence goes on from OX421467.1 coordinate 6,497,863, forward strand.
CGGAGCCGGAGGGGTAGGTTATGTCGGACTCGAACCGACTAAACCGCACGCCGTCTGTGGGTCGATGTGCTAGGCCGGAGGTGAGGTTGTCTTTTGACATATCCCTCGCACCCCGGCTGACCCAGGGCCATTCCTCTCGGTCTGGCCCTCCTCGGGAGGGGGGACCACGCGGTCCCCGACTCGCCCCCGGTATGGGGGGGGGGGGCGCGCATCGTCCTACGATGCGCGCCGCCGCCGTGGCCTGCTTCTGCTAGGGTGACGAGCGGCTCCACTCGTCACCCTCAGGCCCGCGCTCATGGGGGGCGGAGGTCGGTTTGCGCCCTCCGACGCCCGAGCCGCCTTCGAACGCGGCGAGCGATGTCCGCGAGTCTTTCTCGCTCGCTGCGCCGCGCCCGCTCTGCTGTCTCCTTCACGAGCATGACCTGCTCGCAGAAGGAGGCGCTGGCCGCCCACGCATCCGCGCAGCGGACCATCGCCGCGAGCAGGGTGGAGAGCGTGAGCACTCTCACCCCCAGGGCCGTCACAAGCTCCCGCCTCGGCGCTTCAAACGCCGGACACTCGGTGAGCGTGTGCAGCCCCGAGTCCACGCTCGCGTCGCAGTGATGGCACTCGGGCGTTGGCTCTATGCCCATCAGATGCAGGTACCGCCCGAAGTTACCGTGTCCGGTAATGACCTGCGTCTGACGGTACGAGAGGCCACCGTGTGGCCTCTCTAGCCACTCCCCCATGATGGGTCTTACCGCCGCAATCACGGCGTGCCCTATTATGTTAGGTATATGTATAGCATACCATATCTCTAAGGATTGCTAAAATAGCAGCACGGAGTACAGGATACGGTGCAGCCAGCCGGTCAGCAAACTGTGTACATTCAGTCTGCCATCCGGAACACCCGATACGGCTAGCTGGGTCATGCGGTTTCATTTGAAAATAGACGCTATATTGCGGCTAGCCATGGTACATAATGGTATCAAAGTGAGCTTTCATCATGAAATTTCCCATACATGTCGTCAGAGCTCGATCAATCCGTCACCATGTTCAATTTATCGACATTTAAATTGGTCTAGTCTGATATTTCGATTCACCCAAATATAACTGACTAGAGGTCAACGTTCTGAGTATTACAATTTTTAAGTTATATTTATCTCAACATGAGTTATATGTTAAATGCTCTAGTTGACGGATTACATTTCAGAATCATATTTTTCATGAGCCATGTGATAAAAAATGCAAGCTCTCCCTACTTAGGGATTATGAGAAGTGAATGGACAGTATAATAAAACGTCTATACTGGCAAAAGGTGTCATAAAATAAAGTTTATGACTTCGAAATTCGTCATTTTTTATGACCAATCACAAACTAAATTGTTTCAAACAGTACTAAAAACGTGGACTTTACTTCAGTAAAACACTACATTCACTTTATAATAGGAATCTCTTAGAAACTAAAGAAAAAATACATAAAGTGAAAACCGATAATTTTTCTCTGACTACCCTTAACTGGCACTTTTAGTACCCAATCCTTTCAGGATTTAACAAGGTGAAAGTCAATGGTCCATTTATATAATGTGTTAGCATTTTATTCAGCGTGAGAAGTTTTTCATACGAAAAAATTGCAATGGTTTAATATTTTTGTAAATTGTACATTATTGTGCACATTTCAACCGACGAAAAAATAAAACACGGAGGAGGTGCTCAAGTCGACGTGAATATTTTTTTTTAATGTATGACCACGTTTAACTGTTCACAAAGTAGTCCGATGTTGATAATTATTTTTTTATTGGAAAGAGTATACCTCGAAATTGGTCCCATATAAATTTGAAAATAAAAATCCAACCGTACGGGCAGAAAAACAGGGGATTATAGACTATTCACTCAGATTGCAAGGTTTACCCACGCATAACGATATACAGGGTAGTCTGATTTTCATTATTCTTTTTTTATTGGAAAGAGTATACTCCAAAGTTGGGCCCATATTTCAGCGTTTTAATTTTTTTTGGTTTTATAAAGTTCTTTTCTATTATAATACCACCTTTACCCAACTTGGCTTAACAGATACAGTTACTCAATACTTTCAGAATAAATTAAAATTGAAGTAACGGCTTTTTTTATAACTACATACATATATGCAGCCACGCCTCTTTCCCAATGGGGTAGGCAGATGCCACATGCATTTTAAATGAAATTTTGAAGCATTTTGCATGCTAAACATTCAAATCAATTAAAATTGGAAATGTTTAAATCAGTCTAGGTGGAATTTGAACCCGCGATCTTTGCCTTACAGGGGCAATGCTTTGACTATTTAGCTATCAAACCTCGCTCGAACCAATCCAAGTTTCTCCTTTTAGTCTTTGAGGCGACAGTGGAGCATCTACCGATATTCTTACGAACTATCGGAACCAATGAATAATTTTTCAATCATTTTGCAAACATTGATTTTTGACTACTCCGCCCAAACAATTTGAATGAAATTTTAAAGTATTTTGCATTCTAAATATTTAAATAGATTATACCAGGAAAAGTTTGAAGCGGTCTAGGTGGGGTTTGAACTCGCGATCTTTGCCTTACAGGGGCAATGCTTTGACCACTAAGCTACTGGTAGCTAAAGGAAAGATTTGGAAAATGTTTTTTTTATTTTATTTATTTACTAAGCATCCAATTTATAAGTATTGCATCTACTATTGGTTCACAAATCTGTTTTGAACAGTTTGTCTGTGAACTCAGGATTGGTTCAGGTTCGGACCTCGGTCGAACCAATCCAAATTTCTCCTTTTATATCTGTTTTTGAGAAGACCACATGTTTCCACTTGCTACGATTCTGGCATACCTCCTAGCAGAAGCAGGCCACGGCAGCGGCGCGCATCGTAGGACGATGCGCGTCCCCCCACACCGGGGTTGAGTCGGAGACCGTGTGGTCCCCCCTCCCGAGGAGGGCCAGACCGAGAGGGATGGAATGGGGGATATGTCGCATGACAACCTCACCTTCGGCCTAGCACTACGACCCAGAGACGGCGTGTGGTTTAGTCGGTTCGAGTCCAACATAACCTACCCCTCCGGCTCCGGAGGGGTGGGTATCCGTGGTAATTTCCCGCAAGTAAAAAATAAAAAAGGCATACCTATAATATCTTTCACGTCTTTTTCTTTCATAATTGTTTTATTACATGATCAATATTACATGCACGAATTATCATGATATGACTTCACTCAAATATTTCACAGATCCCTTTTTAATGCAATTCTTTAAATAATGAATAAATATAGCTTTAAATCGTTACGATCAGAGAAAATTTTGATTGTTTCACTTGATCTCCACACAGTAAGCATTTTCGATTAAGTACAAATTCCACTTAAAACCGAGGTTCAACTATGTTTTGAGATCAAAGGTGCCTCAACATGAATGTGTAAGTACCTAATAACAATGGATAAACACATGTATAATTGTATATCCTACTTAATATGAGAAAATGTGAAAGCTTGTGAAGTTGTTTGGTAGTTGAGGAACTAATGAACACATATATACACATAGCCGGTCAAAATCAGAACCCATCTTTGGCTTTGCCGTAGTCGGGTAGAAAGAGGTATGTAGATAATGTTTCCAACGCGTGTTTAGTTAGGGCTTAAAAATATTAAGTCTCAACTATGGAATGTTCTGTTAAGACTGCGTTTAGAAAGACAACTCGACAAAATTATTGAAATGTAATAATTCTAGCGATAATAATTATTTATCTGTTTAGAATTTTGACGGCACAAATTTGTAACCGTACACGATTGCGAAAAACCCTCTATAGTAACCTAATCTTGGTTGGATTGCGTTCAGGGGTCATCAAGTGCATAGCCGGGCAGAGGGAATTGTGGTCGCAGCACTAATGGGACCGGTGGGTGTCACCCGGTCCGCAGACGACCATCCTCTTTTGATGAGGTCGTCATGCTTAATGCCACCATGTTAACATGGTACGCGTTTGTAATAGTGACTTCTTTCCTGAGACTTTACCTTCAGCTTACCATCAAGCGAGGTGAAGTAAAATTGAGATATCTTAAAAAAAAGAATAAAAAATTATCTCTAAAAAATCTACTCATTAATAATACTACCTTCTACATGTATGAACGATCGTTAAAAAGCGTGGCCATTTTAAATAATATCAGTTACTACGTATATGCATAGGTACAGGAAGGATCATTTTGGGCACGATCCAATAACTAATATACAATGGTGCCAATTCTGTCGTTACAAAAATTTAAGTAAACGCATTTGACAGGAAAAATATATCTCCATGTTTGTTTTGCCCTTGTCTCACCGTTTGGTAGAAAAACAGAAGAAAATACATTTTGGTGCTGTCATACTACATAGTTTAGTTACGTTTTTGTAAGAAGTACATTAACTAAAGTTATGTTTTTTTTTTTTTTTTTTTTTTTATTTATTTATACTTGCAACCATCATTACAGGATTAACCTAATACAATGGCAGAAGGAAATTAAATAATAAATAACAGCTTACAATATCTAACAATAAAACTTAAACTAATTTGATACACATAACTGAGTAAACATAGCCTCCGTGAACTCACTACGCGTACAAGAAAACAAATCTACCCTTTGAGATACCTCGTTGAGCACACGCAACGTTCGCGTCAGCGGCGCTAGCTGTAGGAGGTTGGTACGAGCATTCGGCACCGAGAATAGGGGCGGTCGCCTCCGTCGTCCTATGTACTCGTCCGGGACGCACAGAGAGGTCGTCTGCAGTACTGCCTGATTATTTATTAGCCCCCTCAAGACTTTCATCACATATGTTGCTAACGCCACTTCCCGTCTCACCTCAAGCCTACAGTAACCCACCATACCCAGAACAAACAAAGTAGGATACAATGACGGATATCCTGGGTATACCCCATATATCTTTAGATATAGGAACCTAATAAATTTGTTCTGGATACGCTCCAGCATGACTATATACCTATCCTCATGTGGGGACCAGATAACGGAGTTACCCTCCAGGTGGCTTCTCACGTGAGCCTCAAACAGAGCTTTCAATGCACCAATATTTGTAAACTGATTTGCCTGTCGCAACACAAATCCTAGGTTGCGGTAAGCTTTTTTACAAACATTGGTAACGTGTTCTCGGAAGTTGAGATCAGCCGCAAACTGAACGCCCAGATCTTTTACTGCGGTGACGCGCTGCAACTGGATCCCCTCCATGTGGTACTGGTGTTGAGGCGGAGTACGGGCACGAGTAAACGTGAGAATGGAGCACTTCGCCACATTAAAAAAGAGTTTATTGTCATGGCTCCATTGTACAACCCTATTTATATCCCGCTGCAGTACATTATGATCGTCATCCTGCTTTATGTCTCGTATCAATTTCAAATCATCAGCAAATAACAAGGGTGTTGATTCGCTGACTACACTCGGTAAGTCGTTAATCATTAAAATGAAAAGAAGCGGGCCCAGGTTGCTGCCCTGGCTTACGCCCGACCATGTGAAATATGGTTGTGAAAGACTACCTCCACAGTCCACGTACTGGCATCTATCCCGCAGGTAACTCGCGAAGAATGCCAGCGTGCGAGGAGTGCAGCCCACATCTGCTAATTTCAAAAGAAGTATGTCGTTATCGACGGTATCAAAAGCCTTCCGGAAATCAAGGTAGACTACATCAACCTGCAAGCCAGCATCCACCGCCGGCACCAGATGAGTCATTAGATGCAGTAAATTCCCAGTTGTCCCCCGACCAGGACGGAAACCGTGCTGTGCGTCAGACAACTGAGCACTCACCTGCTTGTACATGGAGCTGTGAATGGCAGCCTCAAACACTTTTGCGGGAGTGCTTAAAATCGCCACTGGCCTGTAGTCACTAGGTGATGTTCCTCCACCTCCCTTCGGCACTGGAATTACTCGTGTAAGTTTCCAGCAGTCTGGGAATGTAGCAGTCTGGATACAGGTATTAAAAATGTGTAATAACGGTCTCACTAACACCTTGCGACAGTCTCTGAAGAGAAATGATGGTATCCCGTCAGGTCCTACAGAATTTTTAGGGAGCAAGCGGGTAAGAGCATCCAGAACGTCAGCGGGGCTCAGCTGAGCTAAGTGAGCCCAAGTGCCCGGCGTCGCCTTCGCGCTCGCCGCCGCAACATCCAGTGCGGCCGGTTCATCACTGTAGACAGAGTGAAAGAATCGAGCAAACTCACCGGCACATTCAGCATCTGCCAAGACACGCCCATCTGATATTAATTTGGCTTTACCCGAATCAGTTCTCCTCGACCTAATATACTTCCAAAATGCTCGTGGATCCGTTTTTAGATGTTTTTGCATGCGATCCGTATATTGTTCGAGTGCGCAGGAAGTCTCCGCCTTCACTCGCGCCCTACATTGTGAAAAAGTATCATAATCACTCTGTAGCTTACTTTTTTTAAATTTTTTATGTAGAGTGTATTTCAATTTTATTTCTTTAATAATACTTTCAGTATACCAAGGAGGGTAAATGTACTTGTTATTGATAAAAGCTTTTATTTTAGGCGGAACACAAGCATCAAATACAGCATAAACTTTATTGTAGAATGAGTTTAACGTTGTGTTAGGATCCTGAATAGAAAGCATATCTGTGTAGTCTATGTTAGCTATCATATCATATAATTTGAAAAAGTCGGCTTTGTGGAAATTCCACTGTCTATTCGTATTTGGTACGCAAGTGTCTGAGTGTGATGCGAGCGAAGCTGGCGCGGATGGCGCGGGGTCGCCCGCAGGCGCGAGGCGCGCGCCAAGCGCACAGCTGACGGCGAGCGGCGGGTGGTGCGGGTCCACGGGGGTCATGCCCTCGTCAGCGGCGCACACCGACACGCCCGCGCGCGCGCTCAACACGAGATCCAACTGTCTGTTGTTGCAGTTAGGTATTGTATTAAACTGAGTGAATTCACAGAAGGCTGAGAAGTACTCGTAATAATTATTAACATTAATATTGCACGAGTGTAAATTGAAATCACCTAAAACTACCAAATCGCCACTATATTTCAAACAGAGTTTTTCTAATATACCAAACATTATCATATAATCGCCCTCACTTGCATCAGGCGGTATGTAAACAACACAACATACAAAAATAAGTCGTTTTTGCATATACACTGTAGCACATACCAATTCGAACCCGTGGTTGTCAATGTCGATATCGTCCGGTAAAGGCACTCGACGCAACTCATATGGCGGTGTGGCCACTAAAAAGACTCCTCCCAGCTTTCGCCCGTCTGCCCTGTCGCATCTTAATATTTGATATCCTGGTAGTATAATTTCTGAATTATGAATGCCATCGCTTAAACCAGTCTCCGTGAATGCGAATAAGTCCGATGCTGATGATTGTAGCAGTGATAACAGCTGTCCAGTCTTAGTACGAAGGCCTTTAACGTTCTGATACAAGACGTTAAGGTTTCTGTTTGGTTTATTGTTCAAGGGGCTTCGTTGGGCGACGAAACCAGACCCACTCACTAATCTCTACATTGAGTGGCCACACAGCTGCATCACTAAGTTTTATAAAAAGACTTTCCGTAACACCAACTTTGAACGATGCGTAGTCTCTCTCCGTCTTTGGTATTATCTTGTCCACAGAGATGTTGGCATCACAATCAATATTCAAGGTTGAGCTAATATAGTTCTTCAAGTCTTCTACAGTTGTATTTCTGTCTAGCCTCCATACATGAAGGTACTTCTTCCTCTCGACTGCTTTCAATGATAGAATTGAAGCATTGCCACCTCTTATAATAGGGGTTTTTCTCTTATTATTTCTAACCTCAGTCCAGTTCTCAGATGCATTGTCTACAGTTACGGTTTCCGTTTTTTTACTAGCCATCATAGCGTAGCTATTGACCGGGCTAGATGGTCGCAGATGCGTAGAGCTACCTCGGCTGCCGACGTCACCAACAACGATAGCAGGGGTAGTAGCAGTGGCGGCTGCGGAGGAACTCGCGCACTCCGGTGACGGTGACGACGACGACGACGACGGCGACGCCCGCACGGAAGTCCTCGTGTTCACTGGTTGAACTTCAGACGCAGCGGCTGGTTTCGTTGCGCGTGCATTATTTGAACTTTCTAGTTTTTCCGATTTAAGTACTTTAATTTGCTGCTCATAGGTTAGGCACTTGTTGTGAACGTCCTGTAAATCCTGTCTCAATTTACTATTCTCAGTCACTAAAACAGTCACGGTAGTTTTTATTTCCGCTAGTATTTTAGTTTCCAGAGTGCACAACTTTGCCATTATTACTTCATTAATTCGCTCCATTATATCTTTAACACCCTCTGCTTGATCCGGTGTCCATGACCTTTCGCAAGTTACGCTAGCCGACGAGTTGGGTACCACCTCGTCCAGCTCTCCAGTGGCAGCAGGTCGAGACCCCCGCACCGGAGTGTCGTCAGTAACACGTAGGCGCTGGGTTACATTACAGCAGGGATCACATTTGAAAGATCGTTTTATTTGTGACTGCCCACCAACAACGGCCGCCTTTGTAATATTCAGGCAAGTGAAATGAAATATTGCCTTGCATCCATTACATTTCAGTAGGTCTGCTTTATCTACCTTTTCATTACACACGGTGCAATTCATTTTTAAGCAAAAACTATATTAGAATTAACGTTAATTTTCAAAATCAAACCGTGCGAGCGAGACACAGTTATTCCTATTTGCACTAGAGTGAGGAGCGCGGACGCGCGGCTCGTTGGCGTACCTATGCACGCCACCCACTAATTCAATTGTCACAATCACAAAGTTTTACTTTTTACACAAAAATCACTATTTTAAGACTGTACCGCATTGTCCACTGTAGTATTAAAGTAATAGTTCCAAAGTAAACACATTATCTATGAGGTATAGTCCAAATAACTATTTTTAGGAATTAATTAATCGGGAGCGCGACGTACGCTGCCCGCGATGACAACTCTAAAAATTATTAATGGTGAAACGCCAAAATCGAGTGTACCAGAGCCACGTTAGCCACGCCAGTCAATTTGTTTCCGTGTGACGTACGGACGTCACATGGTCCCGAAGCGTTGAAGCATTGTTTAATGTAAATTGACTTACTTTCGGGTCAATTAATTAAGGGTTGGTTGGTATGAAAAACAGTTTTGACGGCATTAACCCTTCCATGTGGGTAGTTGTTTAAAATTTATGAACTTTTGAACTTTGCCTGCAAAGGTTTAAAGGATTTATGACAGCTATTTCTGGAGATATTGATCACAGAATGTGTGTTCTATTTGCATTCACTTTTGAAGATAAATTAACGACGGTGAGTAGGGTAGCCAGAACTCACTGCAGAGTTTTGAAGTGAAAACTTCTTTAGCGGCGTTGGATGGGTGTAAAATGTTAAGGAAGCGTCAGGATTAGTTAACCTTTGAACCGTAACCGACGACTGACGTCATAGAAGATTAGGTACAGACTATCTATTTTGCAAGTTACGATAGAGAGCGTCGTAGCTTAAACGGTAAGCACTTCGACTGTAAGTCCTTATAGTTTCAGATAGTATCGGGTTCAAACTACCTGGCCTTCAGGAATTTTTTGTGATTGTTTTTTCTTATTATAATTTATTACTTTTGGTGATTATTTTTTCTTTTTGTAATTTATTACTTTTTGTGATTATTTTTTCTTTCTGTAATTTATTATTTTTTGTGATTATTTTTTCTTTTCATAATTTATTAATTTCTTCTGACAGAAAATTAGCAGAAAATAAGTGATAGGTTCTATGATTATCGCTATATTATAGGTATGGTATGGCATGTTCTTTTTTATCTTTTTCTATGAAAAAAAGAAAGAAAAAAAAGAAAATGTTTTCGCTTCTGCCGGCACTCCCAGAATGCAACCCGTCTTTTTTGTACTGTAAAGGAGAAGAACAAAGGTTTGTCCTGCTTTGTGTTTTGCACTTACGGCACAGAATCTCTCTGGTCTTACAGGGTCGGCAGCTAGAGTGTAACTCCCCTGGTGTTACACACGTCCATAGGCCATGATAACCACTTATTATCAGGTGGGCCGCGTGCTTGTCTGCCACCTAAGTGGTATGAATAAAATATTAAACTTCGGCCAAACGCGTCGTACTAAACGCGTATACTATATGTACTATATACTATACGTATATATACCACGTAGATACCACGGTTAACCGTAAGTGCGTTGTGTTGTGCCCTGATTGCTACTCAGCCTAAGAGCGTTTTCACACTCATCCGATATCCGATATCCGATATCCGATATCCGATATCCGACATCCGATATCGGAGGAAGTCAAATGTATGAGATATGTATCTTTTTTTCACATTGTCCGGCCCGATATCGGTTATCGGAGCCAACACCCCTGTTTTGGTTCTCATACATTTGACTTCCTCCGATATCGGATGTCGGATATCGGATGTCGGATATCGGATGTCGGATATCGGATATCGGATGAGTGTGAAAACGCTCTAAGGTTGATGTGAACTTTATGTCCTTGAGCATATTTGTTGATAGTAGTGTGAAATATTTGAGTGATAATTTATAATTTATCAATACCAATTAGACATAAGGTACCGAAATATAAATGGCTTGTTGTGTGCCTTGGCTTTACTGTAACCACATCAAGCAACTGTTTGTGTAAATAAATAAGTACGCGTTCTGGCGAGAACATTCTCCTAACATTATGTCATATAAACTATGTGTAGATGAGTTCTCATTCTCTAATGGCTTACTATACACGAGAATTTTATAGTGAGAACTACAATATATAAGCATTCAGACTAAGGGAACTGTTTACCCCAGGCTTATATAACTTTTTTGTTTTTAAAGTGAACTGTATGTAGGTTTATAGTACGAATAAAATAGAATGGGAGCGGAGTTACGATGAATCCTAATAGAATTGCCCACAAAATAAGTACAGCCTGAACTGTTTTATTTATTCCAAATATGAGTTGCTTAGTATGCTAATACTTGAATATCATTCTCTGTCCGCGTGGACGGCGGTTATTGCGACTTTTGTTCATATCATATTTCCGGTTCTACTCAATAGATTGTGATTAAACATACGCAAGCTTTACGTCTAACCAAGCCCTTACAAAAAAATAAAATCACATCCAAATCTGTTCAGTAGCTTTTGCATCCAACACGAACAAACAAACATACATGAAATTTTTACTATGAACGTCTTAGCACCATTTTTATAGGTTCCTAAAGATTCAGTAGCACGAGTATGACTACCTTGGTGTTGCTCACGTCCATAGACCCACAGAAACCACTTTCCATCAGATGGGCTGTATGCTTGTCTGCCACTTAAGTAGTATAAAAAATCTTACAACTAACATATTTTTTAGTTAGTTATCGTTATTTTAGTTTTTTATAGTTAGTTTAGTTTTTTATTAAAGAATATTAGTATCCAAAATTACTAATATTACCTCTAATCCCTCCAACTAAGCTAAATTGCTTGTGCTAGGAGTGGGTTCGCGTCGGTAGTGAAATGGCCAGGATTCGAGTCCGGGACCTCTTGATCGTAAGGCTGACTAAGCTACCTACGCTTATAAATAATATTACAATTAAACTTCGTGACACGTATCTTGGACCTAAATCGCGAGACAAACGAGGCCCTAGCGCGAGCGGATATTTTTGTAAAAATGTGTGCTTGGTGAATTTGACAGTCTCCGTGGCGTAGCGGTAGTGAACGCGGCCGCTACGAGTACGCAGGAGGCGCGGGTTCGATCCCCGCTCAGTGCCAATTATTTGTATGCATGAATATGGGTATTTGCATTTGTCTGGTCGTGCCTCGGAGAGCACGTTAAGCCGTCGGTCTCGGTTATCATACTAAACATCTATGGCAGTCGTTACGGGTAGTTGGAGCCCTCAAAAATCCAACAACTGGTCTAGCAGCAATGCTTCGATATCGCCTTTGGATTGTGGAGGTCATATGGCAGTCGCTCCACGGAAAATATCGAAGTTTAGCCAAATCCGCAGCTAGATTGGTAAAGAGCGGACTCCAGACTCCAAGTTGAAATACTTCGGATGCGACTGGGATTAACGCTAGGATGATGAAGAAAAAGAAGGTGAATTTGAGCTCGTCCGCCTCCTTAGCATTCCGCGCTATCCTCAAAAGATACCCAAGAAACATGTACTGCACGTATAGAAGGTATTTTGAGCACATTTTAGGTCCACCATAGAAGTCTCGAGCAATACTTACCAGCAATAGCGAGCTGCATGATAAAGAAGTTCATTCGACTCTTCCGCGCGTTGGTGCATAGCAGTGCAGCGATTACCGACGCGTTTAGCACCACTATCGCGACGAAAAGCACCCACATCACGGTGAACTGGATCGACTGCAAAAAAACACTACTATTTACTAATATACTAAAATCTTTGTTATCATCATTTTCACCATTAAATCAGAATATTTAACCAGCGATACCATGCTTCTCCCGCTTTAGATGTGGCTTATGCGAGTTTTTTGGAGTAACTGTTGTCTGACCTGTCACAATCTCGAGAGCTAGAGCCTCGTCTATCAGGTGTACACTGTACAAAGTGAGGTTATCTCAGGCCTCAAATTTCTATAGGACCATACATGTTCCCCACTTTGACTTTTATTGGATGATTTGGTGTTGGCTTGGTCTTTCCGGGGGCAACTGCCGCTTAACCCCCTACCTGAGCCAGTGGACAAGGCGGACCCTGAACTCCAAGGGCACCTTGGCCTCGGCCATCAATGAAGATGTGTACAACCGGGTTTGATACTCGCTTTAATGAAGTTAAAGTTTAAACATAAAATCGGTAGATATTTTATCTCTATATCGCTACATGAGTGATGGAAGCCGGTACATAACAATAAAAAGCCGGTGACGATAATTTCTAATATAATAATGCGATAAGATAAGAATGGGCTTACAGATGAGATTAAAACTATCAATATCATAGTCAATAGATTTCCATTGAGTAGAGGAAGCTTTTCATGATCACGAGCTTGCATTACTGTTACTTTGTAAGACAGAAATGGAAGGAAAATGGCAGGCTATGGGATTGGATACCTTGGAGGTAGAAAGATGTGGAATGTGTACGTATGTTTAGCCCGTTTGCCAAAAATACCGGTAGATATTCGTGATTATAAGCCATCAGTTAGCTTATTGCAGTCCACTGCTGGACATATACCTTACCCAATGTGCGCCATTGCTTCCGATCCTCCGTCTTATGCATCCAATCTATTCCAGCCACCCTTTCCAGTTCGTCTTTCATGTACCTTCCCATCATAAATTTTCTTTTAACTATAACATTACATAGTATCAACTATTCCGAGGGTACTCGTAGATCAACTCGCTTTAAACAAAGTCATAAGAATAAAATCAGTTTAATTTTGCTAACTAATTAAAATTCATATAAATCAAGTTAACATTCATTCATTTCAATTGAAATCCTTTGACTAAAATGATATTTAACTCCCCTTAAATTTATTTCATAAATCTGTTTTTAGAAACTTTTGAGTGAAATTAATGAACGGCATTGTAAGCTAGCAACAAGTTGTTATTGATATTTACATGTTCTTACTTAAAATGTTAAGTTCTTGAACACTAGATCCATATCGTTATGGCCCTGGTATTCTTGGGGTATGACCCTATGGTCATATTTGATGGTTTGTGGGCTTTAGCAATATGAATACTTAGAATTATCCAGGACACTAGCACCCTTTCCATTGATATTGGTAGCAAAGCTTCATGGAGATCTTCAATACCCAAGAGACCCAAATCAACACCACCTGGACGCTCGTACATTTGCTGATTGAAGGTCAAGGCAAGTACAAGTTCTCCTTCCGAAATTGCCCCATCGTGAACTCACTCTTACTACAAGCAATTTAACTTTATGCGGACAGCTGAAATACTCGTGATTTTAATTACTGGTACTCTTTTAAAAACATTTGCCACCTGTGCCACAATTGTGATATTGGCAATTGGAATCGCTACATGAAATACCTTTATATAGATAAATATTTACAGTATATAACACAATTATTAGGTATGTCAGAACTACTCTATTTAAAAGCTTAAAGTATTGTCACAAAGATAACACCGCCACTGTTATCAGCGACAGGCTCTTGTAACGCCGATGACGTAAACCTCAAAATAACATTACATGATTAAAACCTTTCAGGTTTTATGACGCATCATCCACCATAAAAAATCGTGGGTGGTTCACAGTTCATAGCTCCTGTAATTTTGGATTTATAACGGGTATCATTTGTAATCATTTGCATTGTTATGTTGTAGATTGAGTTGAACGGTGGACTCTGGGCCTCAAGGTGATAGCCTCAGATTCAATAGGGATAGAATCCATTATTCCCATATATTTTTTGTATTAAAAACAGGTAGCCAGAGCTCACTGAAGAGTTTTTGTGTGTTAGTGGGAAGACCAAATGCTATTTTTGCTTTGTTTTCTACACTGACGGTACAAAAATTATCTATGTTTACAGGGTCAGCAGCGCGGGTATGACTCCCCTGTGGTTGCACACGTCCATAGGTCACGATAACCATTTTCCATCAGGTGGACCGTGGTGGTCTGCCACCTTAGTGGTATTAAAAAACATTCAGACGACTCTTCTATCGAAACTGTGTTCAAAATCTTTTAATCCGAAATGACAAAGTCAGGGTGTATGCATTTGTATAATTGTGGATACAAACTAAAATAAAGATAAAACTAAATAAACTGTGAATGATCAGCCTCCGAACCTTGCATCAACTCACTTGGGGTCAGCTTTAAGTCAGCTACGAAATGGCCAAATTACTAAATTTTCCGTGAAGTAACAGCAAATTAGAATGTAGTTAGGCTAAGAGCGTTTTCACATTGTCCGATAACCGATATCCGACATCGATATCGGAGGAAGTTAAATGTATGATATATGTATCTGTCTTTCAAATTGTCCGACCCGATATCGGTTACCGGTTCCAACACCACTATGTTGGCCCGATATTGGATCACAAAGAGACTAATACAGCAACTGCAAGCAATTTTCGACCTTAATGATACTTTCTTGGTTACGTGCAAATTGATTGCACTTTTTTCTTTTATTTTTTCATCGTTAGCATCCCTAACAAGTCTGTGCTTTCGAGCAAATGGCCGTATCGGGCCGATTTTATCGGATATATGTGAAAACAGGACATGGTGTCGATTATCGGAGGTCGGCTATCGGCGTCCGACACCGATATCGGATATCGGATGAATGTGAAAACACTCTATATTGTTAAAAAATTACTTACATCATAAAAATAATAAACGTCGAGCGCAGCGGTAGCGTTGGTGACATTCTTTATATGGCCATGGTCATCATCAGGAGTGAACATCGTGGTGAAGAATAGGGTGCGTGGGGTCGTTTGCTCTTCCATCTCTTCAATCATGATGCCAGGGTCCATAGCTCTGAAACAAAGGAGATAGAAATTACTTCTAATAGTTTTTTGGAAATTTATTTCTAAATCAGTATTGAGTATTGCCTGCATTACGTTAATAAGCTCGCTCCCTATTCAGTGGGACCAAAAATGATATTTTATTTTATACACTTCTGCCTACCACTTCGGGGATTTCCAGGCTTGAAAATGTAAAATTTAATCACCTTAGATAATTTTCAATCTTTGGGAAAACTTTTACTTGATTCTGTAACTATAATTACTGTAATCCATACTACTGTCTCTTGTAATCTAATGTTGGTGTACAATAAATCTATAATCTATCTAATAATGTATCTATCTATGTTATGATCTTTGGGTTTCAAGCCTCCTGCAAGCCAGTTTACTTGCTGATTGATAGATACTCTGACTTATAGTATTGATTAAGATAGAGCAATGATAAATCATTCCTTATAAACACAGTATTATGTCTAATTCTATTGTAAAAATATACAACTTTTTATTAATTTATTGTTTTTTGTCCAAAATATATTATGTAAGTTATGTATCGTATATAATTATGAGGCTACATTACTTTGCATAGAGGCCACAAACTCGTTTCTTTGTCAAAATTCTAGCTTTGTAAGACTTATGTTTTCCTTCTCCGGTCGTTTCCATATGAATGCACTTAGGATATTCGCCGAGCTTGCGTCCACCGCAACAGTTTAATTAAACTTTTCGCATTAGTAAATTCTGTTTTCACCACGTTTGTCCTAATTATATAACGATTCATGTCAGCTCAAACGACAAACTAAATGTAACAGTTATTTTTTGTACCCGACTATCTCCGAATTTAGCTGCAACTACATTTTTTTGGTACATTAACGTTAACGCTCCTAATTTTTAATGCAATTTAGTACTGATTATTAAGAAATATAGCTAAAAGAAAGAAAATAAAGTATTATAATATATTTGTTAATATTTGATACAATCGATGAAACGTCGAGAAACAAACGATTAAACCTATAAATTTGAGTTTATTTAACATAATTTGATCATATTATTGTATGAGTCAAATTAAAACTGAAAAACGTGCTCTCAATCTTGTTAAGAATTTGGTCTTTTGAGACAATTATGGTCGGATTATTATTGTACAGTTTGACCTGAAGTGAAATTTAACTCCTCATATTTCTAATATTACCTATCTGAATTACGACGTATAACAAGCTTATAAGTTGTGTAAAGACAGCATTGAATGATGAGCTGTTATCTCTGCAACCCTGTACTTAACTTGAACGAGTACTGTAATACACTTTAAACTTAAGTCTATATAAAATTTGAAATTATAAGTAACATTATATAGCAGCATAATGATCCCTTTCATCTAAGTTTATCAAGTAAAGTTTACTAGAATTAAGATGAAATTTCAAACTGTTAAAGATTGCTGCCTGTTGAAGTTTTTCTAGAATAAGATTTTCAATTTATTATCATTCATAACAAAGTTAAATCCGTCGTATACTTTGTATCATTATTTCTTTCTGTTTCATTTAAAGTTCATACGTCACCTGTATAGAAGGGGATATTATTAGCCACAAAGAAAAAGAATAACTTGTTAGCAATACAATAAAAAGTAACTTTTAACTTTATTTATGATTTTGGCGGGGTTGCAGTCGTTTTTAACTTTTTTGAACATATTTATATCAAACAAATTGCACCAAATAAAATGCATATTTAAAAAGTAGGTTGAGCCGTCAAATAATGTAATGAGATAGAAACACGATTCATAATAATCGACCCGATAGAAATTAGCGTCAAACAAGGCTCTAAAATGCTCCAAATCGCTGTTTCATATACATTTCACAATAAGACGCCATTATCAAACGCTCGAAATTTGTTTTAAAAAACCATACTAATATTATAAATGGGAAAGTGTATGTGTGTCTGTTTGTCCGTCTTTCACGCCTAAACCACTGAACCGATTTTGATGAAATTTGTTATAGGGGTAGATTAGACCTTGAGAAAGGACATAGGCTATGTTTGGTCGCGATAACCGAGATCTGAGGGCAAAAATTAGTAGAGCATAAAAATATCTAGGTCCTGGTAGAGTTAGGTATATTTATCACACAGATATTGAATTACACAGCACTGCAACCTAAAATAAGGTCTAATGTTGCTGCGTTTGAATGTTGTGAAATGAATATTTTAAATATAAATGGGTACGCATCTACTTGAAACACCAATTCATTTGATTCGTCAAAGTTACTACAATGTGATCAAAGTGGTGACTAAAGCAAGAATGATGCTGATGGCTATGGAATCTCACATGGAACAAGTAATCGTCTGTAAGCTATTTGAAAAACATTAAGAATCAATCACATTGTAAAATCATGAGTGCACACGAAACCGATCCGAAATAAATCTACCGGAAAAATAAGTTTTAAATTTAGCCGGGGTATGGGCCATAAATTACGTAAATAGAATAGGCAAGGCCATACGTTTTAATTTTAGTGTTATATACTGAAAATTCTTTAGATATTAGAGATGTACACACGGTAGTAAATGTCTGGGCATCCGTTTTGTTACATAAATAAATATATCATTGTAGTCGTATTAAATTTTAGTGTGAATAATGTTGTGTTTGTTTTTTTACTGCTTTGATAATATTAAACACTTCTTCAACGAGAAAATGATTTATTTGTCGGTATGAAAAATGTGCGTTTGCAATAAATTTTATATGGGTACAGGTATAGATGTAAATGTGTATGTCGGTATGTTAAAATCCTACTATTTAATATATTTCGGAACATATATTTCGAAAAGATCTATGTTAATATCCTCTACACTCAAATATTTTAAAATGATTACATATATTATTACAAGCTTTTCCCCGCGGCTTTGCCCGCGTGGATGTTGGTTATCGCTATAATATGGGTTATAAATTGTAGCCTATGTGTTATTCTGATGTATTGTACAGTTTCATTAAAATCCATTCAGCAGTTTCCACATGAAAGAGCAACAAACGTCCATTCATCCATACTTACAAATTTTCGCGTTTAAAATATTTGTAGGATATACCCAATAAAGAAACTGAAATATCTAAGAATTGTTGTGTTTGGAGTGGGTGCATGTCGGTAGTGTAATGGCCAGGATTCGAACACGATGCCTCTCGATAGTAAACACTCCTTACCCACTAACCGACGCTTCCTTTACTTATAACCACAGATAATAATAATAATGAACCTTTCATTTCATGCAAAAGTATGACTACATACATATTAAAGTTATTTACACGTAATTTAATTAAATTTTTGAAAATGCTTAGATTAGGTAATGATATAAAAAGAACTTTGATTGCATGAACCCTTCTTCAAGTGAAGGTGAAGACCTCCTCTAAAGAATACCATTTTTCTCTCTCTTGGGCTATTTGCGGCCAGCAGGGACCAGCTATTTTTTCCAACTCGTCTGCCCATCTCGTGTAAGGTCTGCCTTGGAGACTTTTGCTGAATGGACCCTTCCACGTTGTTACCCTGTTGATCCATCTCTCGTCCTGTAGCCTCGCTACGTGCCCAGCCCACTTCCATTTTAGTTTTTTAGCGTAGGTTAGGGCATCCGTGGCTTTTCTCTAATTTTTTTGTGACGTATTTTTTGCGTTTTTTTTTTGTTGAGCATGCTTCGTTCTATTCCGCGCTGGCAGGTAGTGATTTTGCTTTTTATTTTGGATGTGAATTTCCAAGTTTGACATGCGTAGGTTGCGTAACGTAACCACAGATAATATAACATAATTCTTATCTTATAACAAAGAATTAGGGGATTCTTCTGTAATAAAGCATTGCATAAATAGATATTTCTAGCATTTCTTTTTATACAATTTTCATAGAACCCGGAATTAAGAAAAATGTGATTCTTTTATATTTCCAATCGATAGCTGACATCGAGAAAAGAATACCCCATTCTAAACCTTTAAGTAGATAAGATAAAATAAAATAAAAGTTTAAAAATCTAAAAAACTCGCTTTTAGCACTTCCGCCATATTGGATTTAAGTCACGTGACTATTTTTTTTCGTTTTCCTGACAGCAAACCCTTTTATTTGATACCCATAACATGGGGGTGGATTTCAAACAGCCAGTCCGCCATCTTGGGGAGGCCGCCATATTAGATTTGTAATGACGTTTTTTAGCTAGTCATGTATAATCATCAGAACTCCTCAGAAGACCGGAAAGTGGGTCAAATTAAGATTCTAAGATTTTCTTACATACACAGTTACAAGTGAAGTTAATTGAAGCGTGTTAAAAAGATATCGCTTTCAACAATATGCATAATTATTCCCTATTGGTTTCTTTGGACGAATGCATTAGGTAACTAATGATTGTCCAGTATTTAGCTGCTACGGTACCCGTGCCAAAGACAGTTCACAATTAATCAAAGTTAATTGCTCTAGGTCTGGGTGAGAACAAAGCATACTATTTATACATTTAGTGTGTAGGTCCGAATGCTTTCGATTTAAACGTAGATTTATGACATCGTCTTAAAAGACTGCATCATTGATATGGTGCGGATAGATCCGAGCCGTTACGTGAGGGTTTTAACAGAGCCGAGGTCGGTAATTATAAATACACACGTGTATCATACGATGTTTTTCATCACTCTTGTGAATAAAATAATACTATTATAGATATTTACCCTTGTCCTTCAGGTAGAAAACTTTTCATAACGTTAAAGACTTCACATCATACATCGGGCATTGTACAACATAAATCATTCTTCAAAACTAGTACTTGTAGATATTTTAATCAACCAATAACTATAATTAAAAAAAATTTGGTTGCCTGTAAAGTCGGTATACAGGCGAAAGTTTTACGTGACAACGACTTTGAGTGGTAAAATAATTTTAATGTGAATATTCATTCGTATAGTAGGAAGAAGGATGAAATAATAGTAACAATTTAAAACATTTATTTATACAAAGAATTATAAACAAAATTAAATTTTAAATTATTAATTACAAGACATGAACCGGTGTGTATGCCTATCTCTCTCACTCTCTCTCTCGCTCTGTCTCTCTCGCTCTTAGGCGGGCTAACTGTGCTCGAGTGGAAGGGACGCGTGCCTTTCACTTTTTATGTCTGTCTCTCTCGCTCTTAGGCGGGACGCGTGCCTCTCACTCGCTCTCATTGTAAGCGCATAACGCGGAGCGTAACGCAAATCGTAACGCAGTTTCTTGAAGTGTCGCCCGGCAAACCAATTTATAAGACGTTGTCACGTCAAAAAAATGTGAAAATGAGTTGTGATTTTTTTGCGCTTCTCGTTAGGCGATATACTAAAGGAATAAGGTTAATTTTTTTCATTGTGCTAATTTTCTAGTTTTTATGTGCAAGTATGTTGAAAAATACATTATAGTTTCTATGCATACGAGAGTTGTTTAGAACAAAAGCAGTCAGTCTGTTTGTTACGCTTTCGCACTTAAACCACAGAACCGATTTTGATAAAATTAGGCACGGAAATATATTAGATCTTGTTTCATCGCGAGAACCAACTTCCAATCATACGGAGCCAGGGGAACGCTGGAATAAAATAGAAGTAGTTGTTAAAACCGGATATAAATATGCGGTGACTACAGTCATCTTTCTCCGGATATAAGTTCCGGTTGCAAGCTTGTAAATACTTAGTAATATCGAAATCCGTAAGAATGTAAATAGCTGAAAAACCCATAACCTACTAGTGAGATAGGTAAAACATGAAATGTCTATTTCAGCGAAGCTTTATTCGTTAATTGGAAAAGAGTTAAGACCATCGAAAATAACAATAAGACATACATACGTTACGTACATTGCATTTGCTATGATTGGTCACATGATATAATTAATAAGCTGCCACCTGCGGCTCTGTTCGCATAAACTATAAATCTTCAAACACACATGAAGTTTTTCCCGTGACAAATGTAGCCTTAATATTATTTCAGACTATCATTATCCTAGTGACAATTTTAATTCAGATTCGAGCAGCTGATTTTGCCTGAAAGAGTTACAGATATCCACACACACTTCTTCTAATAACATATCGTATATTCTTTAAACTAAAATTTAGGAATATAACTTGTATTAAGTGAAAATTAACTTAGACATGAAGAAAGGGACAGGGAAATTACCTCTACCAACATAAGTGTACCACGGCCTATACTAATTGTTGCAAAAAGTCTGTTTCAGCCAACCTTCAATTTAGTTATCTCCCTACTTCATCTGTTCCTAGCAATAAGGGCTAACTCCTACAAAACTGAAATAACGAAAGATTTCGGTTTCATGGAGAAGGAAAACTTACTTGGCTCGGTGGCTCAGTGGTCAGAGCATTCCCCCTGTAAGGGAAAGATCGTGGGTTCGAGTCCCACCTGATCATCCACTTTTTCCTATCTTAATCGATAGGAAAACTTAAACATAATATTCTGTCCTCCGTTGGTAGTATATTCAAACGAACATTTCATCCTCTGTAGCTCTGCTCCGCTTAGTGAATTCTCGTTCCGACCCTTGCTGCACTTAAATTAAATTAAATTATTTTCAATCATGTGAAAGAATGCGTCACTTATGTTGGTCAGAATATACATTAACATTTAATATTTTGCATTTCCAGACTGTCAAAATATATTAGTTTGTTATAAGCCGTGTTGGTTCCCGGTGAAGTAAAGCTATACCTAACTACTATTTATATTACTACTACTACTAAGCTATGCCTAGGGCTTTTCTCCAACTGACAGTGAACATAAGCCCATGACAAAGTGTCCGCTTGAAGGCCATATTGCGAGGCCGAAAATACTAGTCAGCGAAATGTATTTTTTGTTCACCTCTGGCTAACCCTTCGACGATTTACAGCAGCGAATAGTAGTGGTTGGGTCTCTACTAATATCATAAGCCAGTACATTGGCTTGTAGGTGAGTTTGCTATGGTCCCAGAGCTTGGTAGGATGCGATACCACGGGTAAATATCGCAGTCTTTTCGTTACTAAACTATGTTTCATGATGGTGTTAGAGTAGTACTCTTGCTATAAAGTGGAATACAAATAAAAACATTTACACTAACGTCGCTAAAATATACGAAAACGCTTTGCTTCATTTTAATTATTTCTCTAAAACCATACGAAACGAGAAAAATGAATTTTATAAATAAACAGTGAAGCAATCTTTCATTAAATCTCCACAAGGAGAGAAAAGCTACTTTTTGTACCAAAAGGCGGTTGAAATTACAATTGACGCTGATCACACAATGGAGCAGGAAAAATATTTCACTTTTTTTATAAATAAGACAAGAAGGTCTTTTCATTCCACCAATTAATCTTTGTGGGTCCTTGGACTTTATTGACTGTAATTTTGGTACAAAGAAACTGTACTTTATTAGAGAAATGCTTTTTGCTAGCCCATATTATATTACAAGGACATGTATACTAAAATTATAGAGCTGAATATGATTTTAAATATCAAGAATATCATACACTCGCCGGGCTTCCATAGCTTCGCTCATCGCGTACTTCGGACATTGAGTGTCCGAAGTACGCGACGAGCAAAGCTGTCATCTGTGATCATCATTGTGAGTCATAATTACTCATAATTATATAGGCCCACAATTTATAGCCCTTCTATCTTTAACAGACTAATGCAGAAAGATTTATTAATTCGATATAGCAGATTCTCAGATTAGTGCCTTCAAATAAACTCATCAGCTTCATAATATTATGTATAGATTACATGTTATTCAAGAACTTCAATAATAACATAAACATCGTCAACAAAATGTTCAAGTCCAAGTTTAGTATGAAGCAAGTAGCTATAAGCGCTTTAATGTCTCAATAAACTTGTTTCCAACAATCGCTTACTTCCATTTCAACGTAGTTTCAGTTTCATTAAAAACTTTCTTCACTATCCAGCAATATTTCATAGCAGCCTAAGGAAGATTTTGTAGTCGGAAATAAATATTTCAAGTTTATTTTAGATATTATAGGGAACACTGGAGTATCTCCTAACGATGGTTACAGTCAAAGCAAATTGAAAATTGAATACGAAACCAATTTTGAAATTGACTACAGTGAATAACTTTAAATGAAGTACCTCGAAACTTGGTAAAATAACAATTAGGCACCAGACAGTGTCCTTATTAGACTTGACCAACCGTAGCGATAACGTAAGTACGCGCGTTCATTAGTTTAGTTTGATAGCACTTAAATTTTTTATGTCATCCACTTGAAATCCACCATCTACTCTTGTTGCGAGAACGTTTGAAACTTATTGTCCCGTAGAATACTGAGTTGAGATTAATTTTGTATTTGCCATATTTTTCTGAAACATCATTACAAAAAAGAAAAAGAACAATATGTAACTTCTTCTTGAACAGCCCTAGATGTTTCGCCAAATATAATGACAATCCATTCTTAAAAAAAAAGACGGGTTGCACTCTGGGAGTGTCGGCAGAAGTGAAAACATTTTCTTTCTTTCTTTCTTCGTTATATACATAGAAAAAGATAAAAAGAACATACCATACCATACCATACCTATAATATAGCGCCAATCATAGAACCTATCAATAATTTTCTGCTAATTTTCTGTCAGAAGAAATTAATAAATTACAAAAAGAAAAAATAATCACAAAAAGTAATAAATTACAAAAAGAAAAAATAACAACAATAAGTAAAGTAAAAGTAAAGTAAAGTAAAGTAGTAGTAAAAAAGTGAAAGTAAAAAAAGTAAAGTAAAATAAATTACAAAAAGAAAAAATAATCACAAAAAGTGTCAGAAGGCCAGGTTTGAACCCGGTACTATCTGAAACCATAAGGACTTACAGTTGAAGCGCTTACCGCTAAAGCTACGATGCTATTTATCGTATATTGCAAAACAGGCAGTCTATAGCTAATGTTGTATGACGTCAGTCGTCGGTTACGGTCCAAAGGTCAAGCGATCCTGACGCGTGTTTAACAGTTTTCACCCATCCAACGCCGCTAAAGAAATTTTCACTTCAAAAACCCTACAGCAAACTCTTTCCCCTTTTTCTCATTTCTTTTTTATAGCAAAGTTCAGTTTCTTTTCCCACAACAGCCTGTGAAAAATGGTGAATCCTTGATGATTTAGCCAAAAATCATCAAGATCCGTTCATTAATAACGCCGCAGCAAACATCCCCCTATTTCAACTCCTATCAGAAAAGCTCTTGACAAAAATTGAGTTTTAAATCAAAGAACATGTGTACCAAATTTGGTGAAAATTGGTTAAGAAATGCGCCCTCTTGACCGGTACTGACAAACTGACTTAGATACAGATAAAAGCAAATTCTGCCACTTTTTTGAAACAGAGACTCTTGTTCGCTCCGCTCGCTCGTTCAATAATTACTGGACCGGAGGTTATTTATCGAACAACTTACCTTTATTCCCTAACATCATACTATAGTATGCTATCTCCATCAAATTAGATGTTTGAAGAACCTCTCTTCTGTTCTTCGGAGACTCGAATTATCATAAAGCATAACAGCGAAATAGGACCAACCATCGTATATGTGACAAGTATCTTTGATATTTCATTGTAATACTCCGAATGAATACCGATAGAAATGACAGTGTAATGACTGTTTTTCTTCCAATGGGGTATTTCACATTCTCCTATTAGTTTTCCTTGTCATGTCAGGGGATAATGTCTGCCATCGCTGTTTACTTATGGTTGTTAGCTGGCTTTTACTTTTCGTCTCGTGACCCACATTTTAAAAGAAATGACGACGGATATCCGATAAAGATTGATCTTACCAAGCTCTATCTATATATTAAAGACAGACAGACGGAGCTTGGTAAGCTATAAGCAATAATATCGGTCTCTATTTTAAACATCTACAAACTAATTTCGTACTTCAATTTGCAATAATATCTGTATGTATTTCATTTTGTACAACCTATACTTTAGTTTGTACGAAATGAAATACAGACCGATAATAGTACAAATTGAATTCTGTTTAAGAATGAGTGAATAAAAATATTTAAAAGAAAAATATGTTTTCAGTATTGATTCAGCCGGATCGTTATTTAAAGACTAGCTGATGCCCGCGGCTTCGCCCGCGTGGAATTTTGTTCCCGCTCCCGTGACAACTTAACAATTGTTAATTTTTCTCTGTGTAAGAACTATCCCCGTACTTCAAGGAATATTCTACAGAGAGAATTAGCGAAATCGGTCCCGCCGTTCACGCCAAGGGAAATTTTTATATAATAATATATAGATTTAGACCTTGATATTTTTTAAAGTTTACGGGAATATCACTCATTGAAATATTTTTTTTTACTTAAATTTACTTCTAATGTAGAATAGCAAAATGGACTTCTAATCGTTTGTTCAACATGTACCATTATATCTTACATAAAGACTTCAGTTTATAAAGACCTCGTTTTACTTACTTTGTGATAATACACGATAAATATGGGTATCAAAGACTTAGAACTGTCTGTCCTAATTTCCAACTTGCATTCGTCTGTATTACTGTGATAAGACTTGGTACTCTTACGATTTTGTGCCAGCGGCGTTTGTTTATAAGAACAGGATTAAAAAATAATCATTATTAGTATTGTGTGTCTTAGAAATTACCCTATCTTAAAAAAAACTGATGTTGTCATAAGAATGAGGTTGATGATCTAGTACCGATAATTGTTGAAGTGAAAACAAGTGAAAAACCTAAAATGAGTGATTCTAGCGACGATGAAGTTTATTTACCGCCAACAGTTTTTGACTGAAACTGTTGTAACGGGAATTAGGGCATAGGCCCTAAGTTACATGTAGCTGTGATCGTCTAGTTTACCTATCGATGAAATTTACCTCAAATAACCTATTAACATTCAATATTGGCTCCTGACCGTATGTATATATTCAAATAACAAATGCTAAGAACGTATATTTAAATCGATAGTTTCACAGATCAGGTGAGCTGTGTGCTTGTCTGCCACCATAGTGGTATATAAAAGTGTGATACTTTCTCTCACCTTTTAACTTTAAATGTATGTATGGAATATATATTATGATGACAAGACTGTGAGTTTATTTGAGATCAAATGAATTAATATTAAATTCAAAAATAGGTCTGTGATAGTTTGATTTGGGTTTGGCCTCTTTGGGCGTCTTTTTCAACTGTATATATATTTTTATAGGCCTTTAATTGTCGAAGATATCATATATGATTTGTAATATGTGATCCGGATCAATTATATTTGTTGGATGTGTGAAAACTGTTAAACTCGCGTCAGGATCGCTTGACCTTTGAACCGTAACCGACGACTGACGTCATACAACATCAGCTATAGACCGTCTATTTTGCAAGATACGACAAATAGCATCGTAGTCGACTTTAACTCCTTATGGTTTCAGGTAGTACCGGGTTCGAACCTGGCCTCCTGACACTTATTGTGATTATTTTTTCTTTTTGTAATTTATTACTTATTGTGATTATTTTTTCTTTTTGTAATTTATTACTTTTTGTGATTATTTTTTTCTTTTTGTAATTTATTAATTTCTTCTGACAGAAAATTAGCAGAATTGTAGTGATAGGTTCTATGATTGGTGCTATATTATAGGTATGGTATGGTATGGTATGGTATGTTGTTTTTATCTTTTTCTGTGTATATAACGAAGAAAGAAAGAAAGAAAATGTTTTCACTTTTGCCGGCATTCCCAGAGTGCAACCCGTCCTTTTTTTTTCTACAATGTCGGCACAGAAATTGTCTGTGTTTACAGTGAGTGTGACTCCCCTGGTGTTGCACACGTCCACAGGCCACGGTAGCCACTTTCCATCAGGTGGACCGTGTGCTTGTCTGCTACCTCAGTGGTATAAAAAATACCTATCCACGTCACTTTGATGATTTGATGTGTGAAATATGAGATATGTGAATCAGCGCAATGTACTGAAATGTAAATGATTACCTGCATGATAAAATACGTAAAGTATTAAATTGAATTTTTGACTTGCATTTTATTGAGATTGATTGAACATTGGCCTCTGAAAATACCATCTCCGTATATTCGATTCGACGCCAATAAATTGAATGAAATTTTGAGGCATTTACTATGCTAACTTTTCAAATCGATTAAGATAGGCCGGTGGCTCAGTGGTCAGAGCATTCCCCCTGTAAGGGAAAGATCGTGGGTTCGAGTCCCACCTGGGCATTCACTTTTTCCTATCTTAATCGAGCCAATAAATTGATTTGACTTGATTTGATTTGATATATCTAGTGCCGATTTTCGCCTAGTCTCGAGGTCAGATGGCACGATGGTGATGCTGATGAATCTTATTTATTACTAGCTGTTGACCGCGGCTCCGCCCGCGTGGATGTCGATTATCACTTAGTGCTGAGTCTTTTTTTTCTAAAATAAAAGTAGCCTAAGTTACTCCTTATTACATCAGCAACCTGCCAATAAAATTCTTCAAAATCGGTGCAGCCATTTCAGAAATTAGCTGAAACAAACAGACATATAGACAGACAAAAATTGTAAAAATATTATTTTAGTGTATCTTCTTCATCCTAGCGTTAATGCCAGTCGCATCCGAAGCTTTTCAACTTGGAGTCTGGGGTCCACTTTTACCAGTCTAACTGCGGATTTGGCTAAACTTTGATATTTTTCCGGGAAGCGACTGCCATCTGACCTCCACAACCCAAAGGCGGTATTGCAGCTAGACCAGTTGTTGGATTTTTGAGGGCTCCAACTGCCCGTAACGTCTGCCATAGATGTTTGTATGACAACCGGAATCGACGGCTTAACGTGCTCTCTGAGGCACGACCAGACCAATGCAAATACCCATATTCATGCATACAAATATTTGCACTGAGCGGGGATCTAACACGCGCCTCCCGCGCATCGGCCGCGTTCACTACCGTTTCCATATTATATTCATATGCATGTTCATATGCACAACAATTTTATTTACATTAGATGTATAGATTATTTTACCTAAAAATACTAATATAAAAAATACAAAAAAGTATAAGCTGAAAAGTTATAAACAAAATAAATATTAATGAGCAAATAAATGAGATTCAATATAAATACACGACTCATTTCGCGATTGTGGCACAAATCATTTGAGCAAGCAGCCAGACACAAAAGAAGCCATACAAATATTTGGCGCGTACGGAGCCGAACCTACGACTGTGAAGAGTAAATATAATAATGCGGGATATTGTCGCGTTGGGGTACTTCACAACTATAGAAGTACAGTGCTTTTAACTCGAAAATCCAATTTTAAGTCCCTTTGAGGTAATTTCTATTCAAAAAGTTCGAGTAGTTTTGTAGTGTTGAATTTAATATCAACCTTATTAAATTCATATAGAGCTTACTATTGGTAGGTAGGTAGATGTCGCAGGTACAGTCGGCTCGCGATAAATCATAGTAATGGACGACTGTTGTGGAAATAAATAGTAATAATACGCTACAGTCTTATCATACTACATAATTCTTGAAATTGAATAAGATTGATATTTAATAAGCACTTGAAAAGTGCTTGAGTATTTTTCCACCTGGTTTGAATCCCATAATTTCAAATGTAATCATTAAAAACATTTGATTTAGAACAATATTTTCGTAGATTAATAATGTTTTTGAAGTGAAAACTTTTTTAGCGGCGTTGGATGGGTAAAAATTGTTAAACTCGCGCGTCAGGATCACTTGACATTTGACCCGTAAATTAGTGATAGGTTCTATGTTTGGCGCTACATTATATGTAGGTATAGTATGATAAGTTCTTTTTATCTTTTTCTCTGTATATAATGAAGAAAGATAAAGTTTTCACTTCTGCCGGCACTCCCGGAGTGCAACCCGTCTTTTTTTTTGTTGTAACTCAAACGAACCAGTTACTAGATGTTGCCTTCAATTAATTACATACCTATGTAATCTCATACATTGCGATAAGAAATGGTGGGCACTGTGCGGTATGAAAGGAAATGTATCCCATGCATGCTCATGCCGTGGAATGAACTCCCAGTCCCCAAGCGACTACAACATGAGGTTGTTCAAGAAGGGCATTAAAAGTTTTCTTCAGGTTCAGCAGCACGAGTGTAACGCCCCTGGCGTTGCATACGTCCATAGGCCACAGTGACTTCCCATCAGATGGGCAGTGTGCTTGTCTCCCATCTTAGTGATATAAAAATGAAACAAATAACCCACAAAACCCTGTGAATCTTCAAACATCGGTAAAATCTCAAACTGGAAGTGTGGTCACACACCGCAATTTTAATAAAACGCGTTCAACATACTGTCTCATAAATCGTGGTTATGTGTTTTATGATTTTTGAGAGATATTCTGACATTAAGGCAACATTATTAAAGACGACTGACAGGGTAGGTGACAGAACAATAATATTCTTTTTAGCATGAACATACGTTTATTATTTTAGGCTATATTTTTTCTTCTCGAATAAATTGGTCAGAGGGTACTGGATATACAGTAAGCCAGAAGATTTTTGAAGAGAAAACTTCTTTAGCGGCGTTGGATGGGTAAAAAGTGTTTAAACTACAGTACAAATATGCCGACGACTAACGTCATATAACATTACAACAGCTACAGATTGCTTATTTTGTTAGATGCTTTAAGAAGCTTCGTAGCTTCGCGGTAAACACTTCCACTATAAGTCCTTATGGTTTCAGATACTACCAGGTTCGAACCAGAGCATCTGACACTTTTTGTGATTATTTTTTCTTTTTGTAATTTATTACTTTTTGTGATTATTTTTTCTTCAATATTTATTCATTTCTTCTGACAGAAAATTAGTGATAGGTTCTATAATTGGCGCTATATTATAGGTATGGTATGGTATGGTATGGTGTATTCTTTTTATCTTTTTCTCTGTATATAACGAAAAAAGAAAAAGTTTTCACTTCAGCCGGCACTCCCGGAGTGCAATCCGTCTTTTTTTTTAATACCAATCAAGTGGCAGACTTGTACATGCCCTACCTGATGGATGGTTACCGTGGCCTATGAACCTGTGCAACACCAGGGGAGTCACACTCGGGCTGCCGACCCTGTAAGAACCGAAAGATTCTGTGCCGTCGTTACAAAAGACAAAGCAGGACAAGCCTTTGGTCTTCCCACTGACAACACAAAAGCTCACCAGTGAGTTCTGTTTGTCCTACTCATCGCCAGTCGAATACAGATACGGTCGTGTTCAACCGCCTAGTAGAAATAGATAGCTCTGTAGAGTGGCGGTTATGTACACGACTGTTAGAGCGTTTTCACACTCATCCGATATCCGATATCCGACATTCGATATCCGACATCCGATATCCAGCCAAAACAGTGGTGTAGGCTCCGATAACTGATATCGGGCCGGACAATGTGAAAGAAAGATACATATCTCATACATTTGACTTCCTCCGATATCGGATGTCGGATATCGGATGTCGGATATCGGATGTCGGATGTCGGATATCGGATGTCGGATATCGGATATCGGATGAGTGTGAAAACGCTCTTACTCAGAAGACGCAGTTTCGAATTTTATGAATGAATAATTATGTCTATTTGCATTGGTTTTGATTTTTTCGGGCCTCGGAGAATACGCTAAGCCATAAGTCACGCTTGTCGTACGAACATTTATGACAGTCAGTACGGTAGTTGGAGCACTAGCAAATCTTATGAGAAAGGATGATGTTGTTGATAAACATTGGGAACATCGTTAACATATTTTGTTTGAGTAGCATAGTGATCTTTCTTTTTTACTTTTTCATATTCTACATAGAACCAATGCCAGTTATGCATGGTTTGAGATTTAGATTTAAGAGACAATTCTAATTTTTTTTAAGCAAGTTTTCCGGCGTCTCCAAAAGGTTAATTAATTTAAAGTTACCCAAATTGTAAGCAATTGAAGCCATACCAAAAGTTGTAGTATTGGATAAAATTGGTAGACTGTGAGCACAGTCATTCAAACTACTTCATTAAGTTTACGTGACCTGAAGCAGCATTTATTTCGAGTGCGTGTACAGATTTATGCAGCTTCTTACTTGTTTTGTGCATGACAGTAGGTACTTGATATTTGTTTGACGTAGTTACCTATTTTTGTTTGAAACAGTGATATTGGGATAGTTCGAGGAATATTTTAAATAAAATACTAAATTACTCTTATAAACTGCGTCTTGTAAGTGTGGAGGACACGACACGAAGTCCGGCTGAGGAAGTACCTCCGCCATAATAATTTCATGTTGTGTTCCCAGCGGTGAAGAGGGTAGTCAGACCTTACTGAAGAGTTTCTGAGTTGTCAGTGGGTTGACCAAAGGCTTTATCTTCTGTACTGACGGCACAGAAACTTTCCATTGTTACAGAATCGGCAGCACGAGTGTGAGTGATTCCCCTGATGTTGCTCACTTTCCAACAGGTGGGCCGTGTGCTTATCTGACACCTAAGTCAATACATCATCATCCACATAACAAATCTTCGGTTGCTTCTGTTTGATGTGCCGGGCTTTCTGGAACGACTGCAACTAACTTCTTAATCCGGAGAGTATTTAAATTTCAGTAGTGTTACCGACTCGCACGTGTGGTTGACTTGGTATGACCCAATTATTTTATTATTTTGTACTTATTTTGAAGATAAAAAATATAATCATAAAAATATGCTATTATAGCTACATGACACAATAAATTTTCATCAAAATATTTGCCATTGTAACCTTTTAACCGAAAAGCACTTTGATTCAATTAACACCGATGCCTACAAGTGTATGCTTTCTTGTATATTCTTCACTAGTGAACCAAAATATATTTGATCCTTATGTGCACAGACACATATTGTTCTATAAGTTAATTTTCCTTGAATAAATATTCAGTCGACTGTATCTGTGAGTCCATACATAAGCTTAGGATACTGAATCCGAATAAGTATTCACAAGGCTTCTCTCTTTAATAGCAACCCAACTTTTTGGTTTGCTATTGGTATTGAATTCTTCATGCATAAATAAATCAACTATTACCCTTGTAATCCTATTTAGAATATTGAGAAAAAGGGTTACAGACCAGTTGTGTGTTTTGGTTATAGAAATGTTACATGCATGTATCCTAAATAATTCTAAGAACAGATAAATTCAAACTGGAATTTCAACTGTAAACGATAATAAGACAAGGGAAAGAGAACTTAACAGTAAGACTTTATATTTAACATACTTCATCATCATCATCTGCTGTTGTTTATACTTTGATTTATGTTGGCTTTTACGGGAGCCATTTGAAACCTAAAGCCAGAGAGAAACGAGCAGGTGCACCGGTTTTACAGGTAATGTTAGTTGAGCCCAATCTACCCATTCAACTGCTGCGTTCATCTATATAAAATTACTAGCTTTTGCCCGAAGGTCTGCCCACGTGGATATTGGCTATCGCGACCAACCATAGCCTTTCGCAAGGTCTAATCTATACTCTCTATACTAAATTTCATCAAAATTGGTTCAGTGGTTTAGCCATAAAAGACAGACAAACAGACACCGACACACACTTTCTCATTAAATGAGAAAGTGTGTGTCGGTGTCGCATGGATAAGTGCAGGATTTATAACTGATAAAAAATCAGTCAGTCAGCCTTACCTTGCCATTAAAGTAAACACTAGGCTCACCCGATGAAAGCTTATGAACTTGTACAATAAGAAGGCTTATATTATAATTGGAAAGAGTACTTTAAAGAGAGGTCAAAAACAGAAAGAATCTGACATTTCGATCCAACTTTCATTGTTTTGGTTCTTTGTGGATTGATAATTGTTATCTTAAAAGACAAAATATAGTCAACACGCTGATGCTTCGTTCCGGATAAAACCACCACCCATTTATATCATACTTACAACATGATAATAGGTCGTTACATATGAAATTGCCGTTTTATTGAAGAAATTGGAGGAAACCATTTGCATTTTTTTTTAAGAATGACAAATCTAAATTTTATGATCTTTTTTGTATATGAATGAGACAACATTAAGCTAACAGCAACTTTTATTACATTTTTGAAAAGTGACAGCTGTAAAAATGTAATACGAAATTTATCATCATAATGGATAGCATTTAGGAAGTACTGTTTTTGAAGATCGAATTTAATTTATCAAGGGGCCAATAAAAACGAAATTTAATACAGAGTTGTAAAATCTTGAAATCAACTTTCAAACAAAGTAAGTACTAATAATGGATATTGCTATTAAATTACAGGAATAACGAACTCATGAATCTGTGAGAAAATTTCGTCAATTTCATATATAACCTAATATTTTGATGGCTTCATCGTACGTCTTGTAAACCATTCACACAGTTTACAGGGATCCTCTTTGGAACCGATGCTCTGCCTGACTTTTTACTGAATACAGTCTTTCGAACATCTTTGAACGTTCTAAATCAGTTATTAATTCTAAATTCCAACGGACTGTTCTGCATCCATAACAAGCAGTCAATGAACTAATAAACATTCAACCGTTACCAAGGTTTTCCTTCCATACACAGTCTTGAAACCTATTAGCCTAGTGTTTGCTTTTATAGTTCGTAAATGGAACGTTCTGAAGACTGTTATGCATAAACAACTATTTGTATTTTATTGTTGGTTTGTTTGAGGTCGATGAATATCAGACGTCACTGGTATTTAGGAACTGTTCTTGAGCAAGTTTAGTATATTAAATGTATACGAAACTAATTCAAGAGCAATAGGGGAATAGGAAAAAAGAAATGTACTTATTTGTTTATAGCTACTAAATTTAAAAAGAAAACTCATTGACCAACAGTCTAACATGTACCAGTTAAACTTCTGAACGACCGCACCAAATTACATAATCAGTTACTTATTTTTTAACCGGGGCCACCGGCTTTTTTTATATAGGACACGTCAATTTGACTTCACCTCGCCTGATGGTAAGCTGAAGGCAAAGTCTCAGGAAGACGGTCACCATTACATTCACGTACATGTTAAGAATAGTGGCACTCAGCTGTGCCACTCAGCTTAACGGTCTCATCAAAAGAGGTTTGTCGTCGCAGCACTGCGTGGCATCTACCGTTTCCACTAGTGCTGCTGATCCCTGAAAGCAATTCAACCGAGATTGGGTTACTCTGAAGGGTTTTTCGCAATAGTGCACAGTGGTACCCACCTGGTCGAAATTTGTGACAAATTTGTGCCATCAAATTTATACCACCAGTTCTAGTCACAATATATGTAGTATATCATAATGACAACCCACTAATACTCTTCACCCAAATCCCCAAATAGATTTCTATATAAAAAACCAACTCCACCAATATCGGTATTTAATTAGCGACAGAGACACGACAAATACGATGCTCGTCTACTGCTTCGTCTCACAACTCAAACACTAAGTAAGTCGGTTTCTAATCACAACATGTAATGGTTACTTACTATTACAGAACGGTATTTGATCTTAAACTTGGTTTAATAATTTATTGTTATAAAATACTTATAATTAAGTTTCAGCTAGAATAGAAAACGACCCATAGGAACTTATTCTATGGATAAAAAAGTCTAGGTATGTATTATTACACATTATAATCTATTGCTTTATCAAATCAAATTGTAGGAGGTAGGATACGACGGTATTTCCGTCCAATTGAGCAGTCCGACTTTGGAAGTAACTCTGTCCTACAGAATATGGCTGCTATAGTAACCTCGTGTTGTGTTCCCGGTGGTGGGTAGGGGATCTCACTGGAGAGTTTTGGCGCCGACAGTGGGAGGACCAAAGGCTTTTCCTGCTTCGTCTTCTACACTGGCGGCACAGAAACTCACTGTGTATACAGGATCGGCAGCAAGAGTGTGACTCCTCTGGTGGTGCACACGTCCATTGGCCACGGTTAACCATTTTCAATCAACTCAGTGATATTAATAAAATTCAGTGAAATCCGTACAGCCATTTGATCGCGATTGAATAACAAATATTCAAATATCTTCACAAACTTTCACATTTATAATAGTGGGAGGGAGTAGGATTAGTAGAATATTGTATAATAGGACATAAATAGTTAGGAATATCGTTATCCTAGAGATTTCCCGCTTGTGTCTAAAGTTTTCTTTGCTTGTTTATTATTTTTCATTACTTTTGAGTGTGAATTTTTTAAAGTTTACGCGAATATCACACCACTAGCCTGGATCCCAGTCATCCACTTAATCAAACCTAGTAAACAGCCAAATACAGCAAAACTTAACGACACAATGAGCTCATTCTGCGTAAATAGTAACACCAACAATTCATCATGATTCATTAACTTTGATATAACTTATACTTTAGACTATAATAATATAATATATAATTTAATAACTAACATCCTTAGTCAAACCGTGAACATGGCTACAGAAAAGTAGCCGAAACTTCGGTCCAAAAGTAAATAGTAACAAATAAATCACGATAGAATCTGTAAAATAGTGATTTTATTTCAATGGTAAATGCAGTCTAATCATCCAGCCCCGAGAGAAAAATATGCGTCAGAGCCTCAGGCGTAATGTTTAGCATATATATCATTATGTTATTTAACGATGACATAAATCATTTGCATAATATTAATATGCTAGTAACTAATTTACCGAAAGCCCCGTGTATTATTTGTTGTCCCTTGTTATGTAAAAGAGTAGTTGTAATCTACATTCAATAAAAATTTAACTCTGTTGAATTTTCAAGTGGACGTATTTCTTGCCATGACGTGCCATAGAAACGTTTATCAATTTAGTTTAGCTGCAGTCCGATCTTTAACGCAAGTCATATTAATTTTTTCACCTAAAACACTTCCGAAAACTTTGGTTTTGAAACCCTTTTTTTTTTTTTTTTTTAACGTGTGGAAACCCCCACGGGCTTCACCCCATCGGTGCCGACGATGGGGTGGGCGTGTCGGAATCGAACCGACTAAAACCACACGGTGTCCTTCCCCAGTGTCCATTGCCGGGCACCCCGGGTAAGCCCTCGAAAGGATAACCCCAGGGTTGCCGGCGGACATTGGCCGCCACCGCGGCCTCGCCTGGTGGGGTCGGGTTATATCCCGCGTCGGTGAGTTGGCAAGCGTGTGTAGGACACACACGACACGCCTCCGCCACGGCCTGCTTCTGTAAGGACGGCGTGTCGGCCATCTGCCGTCCTCAGGCCCCGATCATGGAGGTCGGTAGTCCCGGGCGTAGACTCAGGGGGCAGGGTTCTCTCCCGCTCCCTCTCCGCCGCCTCTTTCGCGCGCATTACCTGCTCGCAGAAAGCGGCGGCGGCGTGCCATTTGCTCCCGTCGGAAACCATGGCCCTCACCATGGTCTCCAAAGAAAGAATGTCGCAACGAGATCCCGGCGTTGATTCGCCCACGCAGGGCACCCCACTAACGTGTGGAGCGCCGTGTCTTCGCCAGGATCCTCGCAGTGCTGGCACTGCGGTGTTGTCTCCCGGTGGATGCGCCATAGATACTTACCGAAGCACCCGTGCCCGGTAAGTATCTGGCACATCCGGTAGGAGAGGTCACCGTGGTGCCTCTCCAACCACTCCTTCATGATCGGTCTCACCGCCGCAATGGTGGATTCCCCCCACCTTGGATGCTCAAGTCGCACCCACCATGTCTCCATGAGTTCCCGGCGGAGCTGGGACCGCTGAGCCCTGATTTCTCGGGGCTCCGGCCTATGGCCCCGCTCCAGTGCCTCCTTGCGCCACTGATAGAGCAACGCAAGGGCTCTCGCTTCCAGGTCCCATGGAGGGGTCCCGGCTAGGAGACATGCCACCTCGACAGAGATCGTGCGATATCCTCTGATCACTCTGACGGCCATCGCTTTTAATGGGCTGTTTAATACAGCCACGTTGCGGGCCGCCAGAGTCTCCGCCCATACGGGAGCCCCGTACAGGGCCATGCTTCGCACGATCCCCAGGTACAGTCTCCTCGTGGGGGCATTGGGTCCCTTGAGGTTGGGCATTAGCCACGATAGCGCGGCCGCAGCCCCCCTCAGTTTTGGGACCAGACTTCGGAGATGGGGTCCGAAGTCCCATCGGCTATCGAGTACGAGCCCAAGGTACTTCATCGTGGGCTCGATGCCGATGTTTACGCCCCCTACGGAAATACTGGTTCCCGCAGGTGGCCCCCTCCGAGGCCCGTGAAAACACATAGCCTCGGATTTGTGGAGAGCCACCTCGAGTCCCAGCCGCCGTATTCGACCCACGACTTGAGCAGCCCCTGCCGTGGCCTTTAGTGCCGCGCTTTGGTACGTTGCTCCCTGCGCCATAACGAGGTTGTCGTCAGCATAGCAAGTTATGCTGACACCCTCGAGCAGCGTTCCGCGCAGCACCCAGTCGTATCCCATGTTCCACAGGAGTGGCCCTAGGACCGACCCCTGCGGAACACCGCACGACACTTCTCGCCGCCCTGGCCCTAGCCAGCTCGGGTAAACTATGGCCCTTTCGGATAGGTATGCCTCGACAATGCGGCGGAGGTAAGGAGGCACTCCGTGATACGCGAGAGCCACCCTAACGCAGCTCCAAGGTAGGGTGTTGAAGGCGTTGGCAATGTCGAGAGACACTGCCACCACCACCCCACCTCGCGAGACTACTTCCTCTGCCAAGCGCCTCACGCGCATGATCGCTTCCACGGTGGAGCGCCCCCGGCGGAAACCGAACTGGTTGTCCGCCAGATCTGGCCCCACGTTCGTGAGATGCTCGACGAGTCGCTCTGCAATAATCCGCTCAAAGAGCTTGCACACCTCGTCGAGCAACACGATCGGCCGGTAACCGGATGGCTGATCCGCCGGCCGCCCCGCCTTCCGGATAAGGACCAGTTTCCCCGTCTTCCACGCAATTGGAAACTGGCCCCTTTCGAGGCATGCGCTAAAGAACGCCACCAGTCGAGGCCCTAGTTCTTCAAGGGCCAGGACCCATGCTCGGCCTGGGATGCCGTCGGGTCCGGGGGCAGTGCATTTCCGGGCTTTAAGCCGGAGCACTGCTACCCCCAGCTCACTCTCCCTGACTTCGGGCACATCGCTCTCGCTATTATCAGCGTCAGGCGCCTGAGACGGAGCCATTTGCGGAGGAACATGCTCCTCCGCTCTCGATGGGAACAGAGAGCCCAGGATTCCCTCCAGCTGCCCAGGCTGGAGGCTCTGGGTTAGTAGGGGCGCCCTTGGGCGGATTTTGCCCCTGACCGCAAGGTAAGGGCGCCCCCATGGGTTCTGCTCCAGAGACTCCAGCAGCTCTTCGCGGGCCCGCCGTTTGGCTTGTTTTATGGCTTTCTGGAGGGTCCTCTTGGCTCCCTTATACGCCTCGTATAGCTCCGCCTCTCGGGCTGCCGCATCATCTGGGCGGCTACGCCTCCGGCGAAACCTGGTATACCGGCGGCGAGCGGTCACACACGCTGCTCGCTGCTGTGCAATCTCCGCAGACCACCAGTACACCTGCTTCTTTGCCGGGCTGGGCTTAACCCTAGGCATCGCCGCATCGCAGATATGCGACATGGCTCTCCTGAACCATTCCGCCTCTGCGTCGACATCGGCCCTATATTTTTACAGTTAGTTATAGATCATTATCATCATCATCCGTGTGTCCACCCTTCACTTCGAGTTCGAAGTCCGATTAAATATGGTATACCTTGTAATTTTCGGCTATACTGGGAGTAACTGACATCTCACCTCCCAGCCTGAATTGCAGTTAGAGGTAATCACTGACAGAGTTTTTAGATCGCCCATACATAATTTCCTAGATTACTGATGTAACACATATGTACCTACATAAGCATAAATTTAGTTTAGTTGCATTAGAATACAAAACAAAACAGGCACAATAAGCAGACGTCCTTACATCAAACAATACAAGTTATTACCAAACCAAAATATGGATGACAAGTAGATGACAAGTAACAAAATATACTGAAACTACGCAGTTAGTATATCTGTCAATTAGTTGTAACAACCTCGGCATCCCGAAAATAAAGTATGACGTAATTGTTTCTCTATCTACGATCTGCCCTTTCCTAAAGATTAATACGTACCTACTAGTTATCAAACGTAGTTCCAATTGGTGAAGACAAATAGAGATGCTCGCAATTGATGATGTGATTCGAGACTGTCAACAATGTTGCTATCGATATTAGGAAAATTTATGATCCATAATTAAGATATTGATGAAGTCAGTTGCTTATTAGGGGTACGTACTCAAAGGGTAAAAACCATGGAGAAGGAAATGACAGCGGAGATGTTGCAAGGCAATCGAGTCGCGAGCCTTCCATACGTCAAAACGACTCAATTGGTCTGTGACGCCACCATCTAGTTCTAGTGAAACGTCATTGCGTTCGGTTGTCATTTTTGGGCAAAAGATCAACGATAATAAATTATTAAAAACCTTTTTAAAAACAATCTTTTATAATCTTGCATTGTCATCCGAACTGAACGTGCATACCAAATTTCAGCTCAATCGGTTGAGGGCAAGTGCCTTAAAATTGAGTTGTAAGATTCCACCCGAACAAACATACATTGCAAGTTAAATAAAAGCTTTAAAAAATAGCTTTAACCTGGTTTAAGAATGCAGTGTGCAGTACAAGTTGTAGTAATTGTGTGAAGTACAAGTTGTATGTACAAGTTGTAAGAGTACAGTTGTATGCAACATATTTAGAAAGTATGAATTATGGAATGTAAAGTACGTGAAGCGATGAACAGTTGTTGAAAAATATTTGACGTTGGTGGAGATTTTTATGCATTTTCTTACCATACACATTATTACGAGCGCAGTAAACAAGAACGGATAGAATATGAGTGTGTATGGCAGAGATGAATGTGTTTGTGAAAAATCGCATTGTAGTTGCGCGATAGTGAAAAGGATGGTTCCAGGTGATAGTAAGCTTATTCCATCACGAATGGGGCTTATCAACTGGGGAAGTAGATACTACACTCTGATGAAAACCTCACATCATCTGTGGGTAGAATTCTTATTTTATTAACCGGCTTCAATAAAGGGGGAGGTTATTCGAGGTAAAACTATAAGTTATCGCATTGTATGTCCATCGAATTCTGCATCGTTTGTGAACCATTTTTTTTTGATGAAATTCGAAAGCAATTAGTATTTGCTGTCTTTTAGGTCCACTTTTTCCGATTCAAAATAATTATTTTCATATTTGAGAGAGCGTACTTTCAAGGTGTTCCCATTTCCATCGTTGCAGGATCTTATGATCAGAGGAAATCTAGAAAGAACCTTAAATTTTATAGAATTTTTATAATATTCATACATTTACTTTTTGTAGTTATCATCTGTTGACATCATATAGCTAATACAACTCCTTAACGATTAGGAGTTAGAAGACGCTATTTAGCCTTGATTATGCCTTGCACTATCTTTGTTTAATTTGTGCCTTACAGTAGATCGCCTTGTGCATATTTTGTATGTCAATCGCTCTACTTAGTGGTTTATTATAATGGTTTTTATTATGTAAGTTGTTTTGTCGAACAGTTGAGTGTCTTAACCCCACAAACCGAAGTAAATAATGGCAATGTTACAAGACTACAGACATAAAACATCTTATGAGTGTTTGTTTCTTTTGGTTAAATAAGAGTACAGAAAGGATATAGAATTTCAAAGAAAATATGTTTGCGAAACCGAAGGGCTTATTATACTGCTTTTATGGCGTGGTGTTTAGTACGCGAATGCTACGCAGGTAGCGTGGGTTCGTTTCCCGTTCAGTGCAAGACTATTTTGATGCATGAATATGTCTATTTGCATTAAATTGTTTTCGGAGAGCGAGTATCTAATATCAATGGCTGTCGTTATGGGTAGTAGGAGACCTAAAAGTCCGTCTAACTCCAGCCCTCCTAGATAATTGACAATTCGTAGGCCGGCGTTTTATAGGATAGAATGACAAATGTTTGGTTGTTGACGTATCTGACAGTCGTTAACGCATGTCATAAATAAATATTCCACAACATTTTACACAACGCTATCTAGACCCATAGTAAGCATAGCTTAACTAGCTTGTGTTATGGAATCTAGAATGCGGATAAACATACTTAGATACTTTTTTTGTAAATACATACATAATATACATAGAAACACCCAGACCAATGCAAATATACATATTCATGCATACAAATATTCACACTGAGCGGAGATCGAACCCGTGCCTCCTGCGTAGCAGCCGCGTTCACTACCGCCACGCCGCAGAAGCTATCAATAATGCCATAAACGTCAAATCCCATACATTCGTCAATCTATTCTACTAAACGCTGGGCAATGAAATGCTACTTGCCTAGAGGAGCTTCGATATCGCTAGTTGGTTGTTGAGTTAATATGGCAGTCGCTTCACGGAAAATATACAAGTTCAACTACACCACCGTTAGACCGAAAAGCCGAAGACAGCTGAGTTATAAGAAGGTCCAGAGAATTAGCTATCTCTTCTTCATCCTAGCGTTAATCCCAGTCGCATGCGAAGCTTTTCAACTTGGAGTCTAGAGTCCTCTTTTTACCAGTCTAACTGCGGATTTGGCTAAACTTCGATATTTTCCGTGGAGCGACTGCCATATGACCTCCACAACCCAAAGGCGGTATAGAAGCATTGCAGCGAGACCAGTTGTTAAATTTTTGAGGGCTCCAACTACCCATAACGACTGCCATAGATTTTTGTATGACAACCGGGACCGACGGCTTAACGTGCTCTCCGAAGCGCGACCAGATCAATGCATATACCCATATTCATGCATACAAATGTTGGCTCTGAGCGGGAATCGAACCCGCGCCTCCTGCGCAGCGGCCGCGTTCACTACCGCTACGCCACGGAGGCTGTAAAGAGAATTAGCTATCTAAAATACTGAAAAACACAAACTAAAGGGGATTTTCACAGGGTATATTGAAAGAATAACAAATAAGATAATACGGTGAAATTGCAGTTCGATGATCCCATTATAAGAAAAGTTAACAAAACAAGATCATGTATGACCTAAACATAACAAACACGTTTTATGATGCTGAGTTTACACGATTTTTCTAGTGGCATGGAAATTTTTCATTCACCTGAAAGTTGTATATTGAGATAAGCTATCATTGTATTTTTCCATCTATATCTATACTAATATTATAAGAGGAAATATTTGTATGTAAGCATATTTGTAACGAATTGGCAAAAAAGTACTGGACGTATTTTAAAAAGTCTATCACCATTTGAATGTTACATTGTCACTAAATAAT
The DNA here is from genome assembly GCA_949126895.1 of Eilema caniola. NCBI lineage: Eukaryota > Metazoa > Arthropoda > Insecta > Lepidoptera > Erebidae > Eilema > Eilema caniola. Next base: position 6,540,315 of record OX421467.1, read on the forward strand.
ATGGGCTATTGTTATTGCAAGAAAAAACACTACGCGATAAGTGATATCCACGCGGGCGGAACCGCGGGAACAATAAGTACATCATAAATACTAAATAAGAAAATATCGATGACACACTACACACTATACAGCGCTATCTAGGCCCTAAGTAATTTTAGCCTAACTAAACTAACGTTAAAACTCTTGCGTTCCATTATATACAGTAAAGATAGAGGGAATTAACGCGATTAATTTGTTTGCCTGACGATGTTTTTAATTGGCGACGTTGAACGCTGATCCAGTCAGCCTGTGACCACGGCCGGTGCAACCTGGTTGAAACGTCAGGCAATCAAAGGTATGTAAGTACCTATACCATGATCGCGTTAATTTAGCCTACTATGATATAGTTGTAGATGGCCGTTACTAACCTTTCGCACTGCTGTTGAAATACCCGCTTAGACAATTGGCAATTCGTTGGCTGTATTACAGAACTGAATGACAAACGTATGTGATTTCTCACGTGTTCGTATATCACAGATTAATGAAATTTTAGAAGCGTTTTGCATGCTAAATTTCAAATCGATTTAGATAGATAGGTACGAGTCCCACCTAGACCGATTCAAAACTAAATCATTAAATTGTTTGAAGAATCAATGTGAAAAAATGATTGAAAAATCATTCACTGGTTCCGATAGTTCGTATGAATATCGGCAGACGGCTCCACCGTCGCCTCAAAGACGGATATAACATAACATAAACTCACGCCTTTATTCCCGAAGGGGTAGGCAGAGGTGCTAGCACCCACATTTCGTCGGTTTATGTTTAGGTCCCAATGTAATAGGTGGCGAGCCTATTGCCATTAACTGGGCACTTATAAACCTGTGATATATACACAGACGGATATACGGAGAAATTTGGATTATTTCAGGCATGGTCTGGCAGCAAAGTGGTCAGAACAGTCCCCCTGTAAGGGTAAAGTCGAGGGATCGAGCCCCGCGTGGACCGATTTAAAAACTCTTCCTATCTAAATCAGTATATTACAGTCGTCAATGTATGGTCATAAACGTAAAATCCTATACATTCGTCATTCTATTCATTAATATGCCGCGCCGGCAAACGAATCGCCACTTATTGTTGCTCTGGCTTGTTGCCACTTGGTTGTTCTACCTATATGTGTTGTATCAATCTGATATATTATAAACTACATAATATATTTTGTTAAAAACCTGTTTACTTCTTCGTTTAATGAAGCCTACCTCCCATAGTACAAATAAACAAACTGCTTTTATTAAAAAGCTTTTAACGCCACAGAAATTTCCTTTTAGAGAAAGCTTTGGAGAACTCCAAATAAGATTCAATTATCTTTAGTTCATGAAAAAATAGTTAGGTGGGCTTTTAAGAAATACATAATTTGTATCTCATACTACGACTAGCAAATGAACAAGACTCCTTGAGGCTTTATTAAGGCTTATTAAACTCTGTTTTCTTAAGCCGAGGTTTAAGTATATACTCACGCCAGAGGCTTGTGGCTAAGTGGTACCTAACCGAGTAGGTTAACATATTGCAAGGTTAAGCAATACTAAACAAATTAGTCCTAGGAGAAACAAGGTAACGTGCTGTTCGCTCAAGTGCTATTCAGCTGGATACTTTAAGTGGACCACACCGTATAATTTCGGTCCTGGTTGCCATACGAACATAAAGGTGGCATTTGTGGTGGTGAACGAATTAATCAAAAACGGTTACGTGGTTAATTTGGATACAGTAGAAGTGGGAGCGAGAGGTATACCAGTAAAATCTCTCTATAACCTACTTAAAGATTTAGGCCTATCGAGAGCTACAATAAGCTCATTGCTAGGACGAATGTCTAAAGCGGCACTAGTAGGTTAGCATCAAATTTGGTTAGATAGGGAGGGGAAATTGGGTAGTGAAGGTGAGTGTTGATGTACATCAACAAAAGGGGCCCCTTCTAAACCTACACTTGGCACTGTCCCGAGTTCCCAACTCAGCAACGCGATGGACCCGGCACCCGCACGGAGAATCCATGGATTGCTAAGAATATAGTCTCTCTGTGTAGTTCCATCTGGTCTAACTACATGCTTCCGGTATCATCACCAGTAGGTTGTGGAGTTCAGATGCCGACTCATAACTAGAGTAATAAGCCAAACGTCGGCCGGAGTGCGAGGGATATGCATTACCAATCTCACCTTCGCCTTTGCACTATGATCCACAGACGGCGTGCGTTTTAGTCGGTTTGAGTCCGACATAACTTCTCCCCCTGGCTCCAGTGTGGGGAGGGGGGGATGTCATTTTATACACGAAAAAACAAACAAAAAAAGCCAACCGTAATAGACTTTGAAAAAGGCTAAATGAAAGACCAATCTTAATACAACTTTGTTTACCCCGTAACAGTCTAGCAGGATGGAAAGCCCTATTTCTAAAGTCGTCTCCAACAATACCCAAAGAAAAGCGGTCGGGCAGTATTTTTGAAGTGAAAACTTCTTTAGCGGCGTTGGATAAGTAAAAGTGTTAAACTCGCGTCAGGATCGCTTGACCTTTGAACCGTAACCGATGACTAACGTCATACAAAATTAGCTATTTTGCAAGATACAATAAATAGCATTGTAGCCTAGCGGCAGGCGCTTCGACTGTAAGTCCTTATGGTTTCAGATAGTCCAAACCTGGCCATCTGATACTTTTTGTGATTGATTTTTCTTTTTGTAATTTATTTCATTTTGTGATTATTTTTTCTTTTTGTAATTTATTACTTTTTGTGCTTATTTTTTCTTTTTGTAATTTATTAATTTCTTTTGACAGAAAATTAGCAGAAAATTAGTGATAGGTTCTATGATTGGCCTGTCTTTTTTTTATTGGAACTAATTTCAAATAGTTAAGCTATCATTGTTTCTGACCCTTCCTGACCTACCAAACAATTGAATTTAGAAAATAGAATAGTAATGTGCAGTTCAAATATTATAATATTAACAATAACTGAAATGCCTGTTTCATTATTGCTTCCAATCTATTATTACCTAACAATACGCCTACACAAACACTACTGAATTAGCTGAAATGATTGCGTTTCGGCACCAACCATTTATCTTCAGAAATAGAACGGATTTAGCCACAAGATTTACACAATACATTATTTGTTGTGCTGTGGTTGTAACAAATCCTAATAGAATTACAAAATGCGAAATAATAAGTTAAAGTACACAGTAACTAACCAGCCAAGGTTTATTAGAATTTGGGCCACCCCATCTCTTCCCATATGGTGTCGTACAAGGCGACTAAGGGATAGGGCTATTTAACTTTAACATCAAACAGATATGCGCAGCCCAGACTCAGCCTCAGATGCATGGCTCGAGTCAACAATAGTGCCCAGAATACGGCAATAGGCTCACCCCCTATTACGTGGGACCGAATACAAATTGGTGAAATGTGGGTGTTAATTCACCTCTGCCTAACCCGCCGGGGATAAAGGCGTCATTATATGTATGTATGTATGTACTATTAACGTTATATTTTATCATTGAAAATAATTACTAATCCAACCTAGATAAATACTATACTATTAAGTATATAATTGTAAAGTTAAATGTCTGTTCATAGGAAAAATTTTAAGAAAGATTCTTGAGTTATATTATATTAACGATTCTGAACATAAATATATTTTTATTTTGGTATTCTTGTCTGTTTGTCCGGGATAAACGCAAGCTGGTCGGATTTAGATTCGTTTTTTTTTCGTTTGAATTGTCTAGGTGGGTAACCGACATCTACACATGTAGAGATGCAGGCATCAGTTAGTGTCATATAAAATTTTCTAGCCTTTGCCCGCAGCTCCACCCGCGTGGACGTCGCTTATCGCTATAATATCGGTTATCGTTGTAAATTTAAGCCTGTGTGTTATTCTGATGTATAAGCTATATTATTGTAAAGTTTAATTATAATACATTCAGTAATTTTTACGTGAAAGAGTAACAAACATTCATCCATGCATCCATCCACTTACAAGCTTTCGCGTTTTGAAAATATTTAGTCGACATAGGATATGCTAGGACATACTAAACAGTACTATCTATCCAAACCAAGCTCTACCCAAACCAAGCATAGCCTGTGATATGAATTCTAGAATGCAGATAAACTTATTTAGACACTTCATTTTTAAATGCATACATATTTATACTTAGGAAGTACCCAGACCTATGCAAATAGACATCGACAATCAACCTGCAACCTCCTATGTTGACAGTCGAACGTTCTACCCCCAATCCACATCAAAGAAATTCATTGATTAAAACGTGAAAACCAGTTTAGTTTTAATTAAACTTTGTTACTACCATTAACGAAATTCACTTTAAGACCTTGAGTATTCAAATCTTAACCTAGATCCTATCCAATATCCTTATCGAGTCATAATTCCTAATGGCTGCAGCCTTAGAAGCAGTGCCGGCAATTTTATTGAAACTGAAAATACGTTTTTCACGGATCTCTAAAGGCCAAGTGATTCAATTTAAAGTTGAAACCGCATTTCAATTATAGTCTCGATTGGTTTCACAAAATATTCACCACTCTCAAATCTGCGAACAAATTCGTTTCACGGGTTCAGGGTACCAACTGTGACCGCTTTTGGTGAAATTTGATAAAGAAAAAACGTATGAGAATATCTGACGATGCAATGACGTCATACTCGTCATTGAATGCTAAGATTTTAGATATTAACTCGAAATTAAAAATGGTGACTGCTTTTGGCTCGCCTACCCTATTTCCTCTATTATTTTAATGTCTTCATCATCAGAATGCCAATCCTGATCAAATTCAAAGCTTGCTAGTCCAAGGTCCGTCTGTAATCTGTTATTACTGGTTCACGTTGGCTTCTACAAGGGTAACTGCAATCGGATCTTCATCACTGAGAAAAAGACTGTGCCAGATTCTCGTCTACCAACCCACAGGTGCGCTATGATCACAAATACCTTCCAGACGCCACTTAACTTAATTTTAAATAATAGTTTTACTCTTTATTTAAATAAATACAATTACTGTATACGAGAAAAGGACATCCTTATTTATTGTAATTGTATCCACTGTTTCTCCAGAAGTGCCGCCTTTTCACTGATAATGCAGTACACGTCACAAGAATACACTCTCAATAGTTCAGACACGTCCCACGTGTGACTTTCGACCTTGATTCACTTAATCTATTAAGTCCTTAAAGACCCCATTGTGAGAAAAAAAACTTTGTGGGGAAAGTGTGAGGAATATTGATTTTATGAACCCCTTGGTTTTTTGGGGATTTTCAGTTAAAATTGTGGGAAATCCAGATCGAGGTCATTGGCAATACTGCTTGATGTACGACTCGTGAAATCAATTGCGGACACTACGGGTCAACCAATATATATATATATAGAACGAGTGCGAGTGTGGGCATGTGCGGCGGACAAAAACATAGTGTGGTACCAACAAAACGGTCTCGATAGTCCTGTTGCATATGTGCTAATGTTTGCATGTAAATTTAAGAAACTCTTGGGGCAGGAAAACCTTTTAATAGCAACACATTTGTCGTACCAATGGCAAGTATGTGACATTTCATTAAAAAAGTAAAAAAGATAAAAATGTCTTTTATTATATATATATATATAGTTGAATTACTTCTGACTCTAGCAGATACGGCTTAAAATAAATATTTAAATATTCTACAACATTTAAGCATAGTTTAACTAGCTTGTATTATGGAATCTAGAATGCGGATAAACGTACTTAGATACTTTTTTATGTAAATACATACATAATATACATAGAGATACCCAGACCAATGCAAATATACATATTCATGCATATAAATATTTGCACTGAGCGGGGATCGAACCAGCGTCTCCTGCATATCGGCCGCGCTCACTACCGCCACGCCACAAAATCTGTTAGAAGATACCGACCAAAACAGCAAACTAGACTTTCTTAGAATAAACAAAAAATAAAGATGATACATTATTTGGAAAAGGTACATTCGATTTTCGCATTATATAATAACTAGGTCAGGCTATTGTCGATCTATCAAAAACTGAATCTAATACAATCATACGGATATTTGACTTCAATAAAAGCCTTCTATCTCACAATATTCCTCAATACAAAGGCATAAAGGCCCTATCACATAAAGACTCAGAAGTTTATTCAGATTTCTTCACAAACGATCCCGAGGCTAACATTTCAAAAATATTCCTTTGACGACAATACTCTCTGAACGAAGTTATAACAAGAATAAGAAATAAATGCAGCTCATTAATATTATTGCGGTCAAGTTTGTAAGATAGGTTACTATTCCTTCTGCGAGCAGGTCATGCTCGCGAAGGAGACAGCAGAGCGGGCGCGGCGCGATGAGCGAGAAAGGCTCGCTGACATCGCTGCACGCGCCCGAAGGCGGCTCGGGCGTCGGAGGGCGCAAACTGACCTCCGCCCCCCATGAGCGCGGGCCTGAGGGTGACGGGTGGAGCCGCCCGTCATCCTAGCAGAAGCAGGCCACGGCGGCGGCGCGCATCGTAGGACGATGCGCGCCTCCCCACACCGGGGTTAAGGCGGGGACCGCGTGGTCCCCCCCTTCCCGAGGAGGGCCAGACCGAGAGGGGTGGCCCTGGGTCAGCCGGGGTGCGAGGGATATGTCGCATGACAACCTCACCTTCGGCCTAGCACTACGACCCAGAGACGGCGTGCGGTTTAGTCGGTTCGAGTCCGACATAACCTCCCCCTCCGGCTCCGGAGGGGTGGGTATCCGTGGGGATTTCCCGCACGTAAAAAAAAATAAAAAAATAAAAAAAGATAGGTTACTATTTTGCATTTGAATTTAAATGTTTTTTTTTTCATTTCCGTCACAAAGAATTATACTCTAAAAGCCAAGATTTATTGCATCTCCATTTGCATTTCTAGCCATATTGGCAAAGCAATTGAAAGTGCCAAGCGTGTCTCTCTGTTCACATTATGCATCAAAATATTTCTTCTTGCGTTGTTCATTACTTATTTTCTTGTTTGAATTTAGCGATATTCAGGTACCTTGAGAGCGTTCACAGAGGCATGCGTGAGTTCCTCCAGTGTACATATGTGGGGGCAAGGTGGCCCAGGCTTTGTGACGTAGCTCGATATTCACACCGTGGATCAGCCTCATCTGAGAAACGTTAGTCCAGTTTTTGATTTAACGTTTGACGATTTATTTGAGCCTACGTAGCGTAGCGGTAGTAAACGCGGCCGCTGCGCAGGAGGCGCGGTTTCGAACCTCGCTCAGTGCAGATATTTTTATGCATGAATATGGGTAATTGCATTGGTCTGGTCGTGTCTCGGGGAGCACGTTAAGCCATCGGTCCCGGTTGTCATACGAACATTTATAGCAGGCATTACGGGTAGTTGGAGCCTAAAAAGTCCAAAACCTAGTCTAGCTGCAATGCTTCGATATCGCCTTTGGGTTGTATAAGGCGATGGCAGTCGCTTCACAGAAAGTATCAAAGTTTAGCCAAATCCGCAGTTGGACTGTTAAAAGCGGACCCCAGACTCCAAGTTGATGACTTCGGATGCGACTGAGATTATCCTCCCCATACCGGGGGCGAGTCGGGGACCGCGTGGTCCCCCCTCCCGAGGAGGGCTAGACCGAGAGGAATGGCCCTGGGTCAGCCAGGATGCGGGGGATATGTCACTAGACAACCTCACCTTCGGCCTAGCACATCGACCCACAGACGGCGTGCGGTTTAGTCGATTCGAGTCCGACATAACCGCCCCCTTCGGCTCCGAAGGGGGGGGGGGGATATCCGTGGGGATTTCCCGCACGTAAAATAAAAGGCGACTGAGATTAACGCTACGATCAAGAAGAAGAATTTTGGCGCCAAGCCTTGGTAGGCATGGCCTCAAAATTCGTCAGGGTACTTAATACCCCTGTTTATCATTATAAATTCCTCGTAACCTCTATTCGTATAATTTTAAATCTCACAATTATGGTAACTGTGTTCTAAATACTGTCATTCGCAAAGTAAACCTGAAAAGATTTTAAATTACAAATCAAACAGTCGGAAAGAAGGTTGATGGAGCCATAAATTAGTTCGACGTCGGTGAATTTGATCAGTATGCGACGGAGAACTTTATTAAAGTAAACGAGGGTAACACCTTAACTAGAGTTAGTGGGCGATGAAGTGGCACATTTGGCATTTAATTTGTGTGTAGAGTGGTCTAAGTTACAAACGACAGACATTCGAAGGTTGGTAGATTTATACCAACGAAATTAGGTTATTTTATATCGAATTATAATGAATATTAGTCTGCAAACATCTGAATATTAAGGTATTTTAAATTCGAATAGAAACATCTTTTAAAATGTCATTGCAATAACAATTTCTGACTTTTATAATCAGACTTGAGGTACTTAGTTCCTGGCAAATGGTATGGTGTATAAAGATATGAATTATAATGATTCTGTGCATATATGTATATACATTTCTAGGTGGAAAGGATAACATTCAGTAGTTTTACTTGATACACTGTAAAATGTATATAATTACCATTCCTAGCTCTTCTCACTTACAACACACTATGTACAAGTTGTAACTAAAGCATACGAGAGACTTCACAAACTGAAGTAGAGGAAACACTGAGTTCCTGGTGAAGTTTATAAATAAAGATTAGAAATCTTTAACTTATGTGAACAATATGTTATAAGTAACACTATAATTTCTGTGATTATATTTTTAGGAGCTGAAAGAAAAATATTCAAACGTAATGAACTATTTTCTATTTTAATTGCAGAAGATTAAATAATGATTTTCATGACATGTAACAAAATTATGTGACTTAAACCATACTGTGAATAATTTAAAACTGAACAGTGCAAGGGAAATCACGAACAGTAGAAATAGAAATATAGTGTGAAACTGTCTGATTTCGTGCTAAGCGGCACGTGTGCTTAATTTAAATTAGCTATAAATAACGTGATCGACAGTAGTAATCGTCATAAAAGAGGAATAAGCCGATTCCTCTCAATTCAATAATAACACACGGCACGACTGATTTCCTGCACGAGGATTATTAAATCGACTTATTTCCTTTATAAAGAAATGAAACCGTAATAAATCTTATTTCAAAACAAATTTGTTCTGAGTATCACCAAAGTCGAGATCGAAAAGTGTAGAATTTTATGTATTTAATATTATAATATTTTTGCCAGAAGTTTTAGCACGTTGACGTGATTGATAAATTGTAGAATAGTTGATCTATTAATGAAACTGCGTGAATTAGGTACCGCTGTATTATCTTTCCACCGAGGGTTTCAAGATCGCACAGAGGAATCTCCTGCGAAAACCAAGTTCACCATTGAATGAAATTTTATGAGCATTTTTATACTAAATTTCAAATCGAAATACGCGTGAATTGGAAAAAAAATTTGAATCCTTCCAGGCGGGACTCAGATCCGCGATCTTTTCCTTACAAGGGAAATGCTGTCATCACTGAGCTACCTGACCACGCTCGCCTTAACACATCGTCTCAAAGACGTATAAGAAGAAATATGAATTAGTTCGAGCGTGGTCTGGCAGCTCAGTGGTCAGTCAGGTCCCCTGTAAGGCAAAGGTTGCGAGTTCGAGTCCCGCCAAGACCGATGAAAAAATGTTTCCTATCTTAATCGACCAAGTTTACCAGTTAAAAGAAGAGTGGGAAAATGTAACTCGGACTCCAAATTACGGACTTTCAATGCAACCACAACCAACGCGGCCATCATGACAATGATATAAGTAAATTAGATAAAAAGGCTTTGCTTGCAAGGTTTATATGAAAACAAAAAAAAAATACTAAACAAGGCAAAAGAGAGATATTTCAACCATAATGTTAATAACCTTCCAATAACTTAGGCTAAAGAAGATCAGCATAAACTTGACATTTAAAAAAAAACTCATAAAATCTATTCTCGCAGAATGCAAATAAATTGTATATCCGAAGTATTTATACAAAATTCACAAAATTATGTGATAGTGATGTAGCTCTTAGTGTAGGCGTTTAAAATATCAGTCCATCGTTTAATATAGTTCAATTACTTTAAATCATATTTGAGTTTTCAGTTTTGTGGGTTCTATGTTTATGTTCGATATTAAACATTATTAAACACTGCAACAATCTAGAATAAGAATAACTAATTGAAGAAACACTTCTTCAATTAGTTATTCTAGATCATAAGAGATATAAATATATGTTTGAAAAAATCTAATATGAAGTAGAACAGGACAACCCCTTTTATTTTTGAAATGTATGTTAAATATTATTTTATATTACATATTTTTTATTTTTTTGTTTTGTTAAAAAGATTAATATAAAATGGGAAGTAAATATAATAAAAAACTATCCTATTTGTTGATGAGATTTAGAGGCGAGACTATGTATGACTGATATATGTATCTGCACATATGGACATAGAACATATTTATATTGTATCAAATACTTTCAAACAGTTAATAAATCATCTACTCACATCATCACTCATCAAACAAAATGAAATAAAATTGAGACTATTACAATAAATGAATGGAAACAAATAGATAAATAATAATTATATCCAAAATTAAATTATAGATTCTAAACTATGTACAACAGAAAATTCTCCCTCTCTCCAAACATTGTGCTGTGCCCGACAGGGTCCATAATTGTAACTTAATAATATTAACATGACATCTATATGTATCACATTATGGAACGCAATAAATGTATTGAGTATTGAAAATAATTAGCTTTCAAAACTATATGCATATGGAAGAAACACCCCTGTGAAACCGGAGCTGGTCACTATTTTGATAATGAATAACTAATTGCAAATCAGTAAAATATATTTTATCTTATTGACAGCTAATTACATACATCAGCTTTGGTGCCAATACGTCTTACAAATAAAATAATGTGCCGAAATTCACCGTATTTATCCTTAAGACACAAGTCGAGAAGAGAGACGTTGTGTCGACGAGTACAAAAATCATGATACATCGTAAAAAGGTCCCTAGGAATAATGTAATTGGCAGCAATAAAGCACGTAGAGGTTAAACGTCTTATTTTGTGAGTCGATTTTCTTTCTACTTTGTCGAAGGTTTTTGAGGGACTGGTGCATGATGCAATATACCCTATAATTCATCCACTTATTTTATCAGAACAACATGGCTTCGTCAAGCGGCGATCCACTGCGACGAATCTTATGATATTTACAAATTATCTCTTTGAAAATATGGACAAGCGTATCCAAGTAGACGCGGTATATACGGACTTTCAGAAGGCCTTTGATAAGGTGGATCATAAACTTTTAATGGAGAAGATTGCCTATAATGGAATACGTGGGAATTTGCTTCGGTGGTTCACCTCATATATTTTTAATAGAACACAACGAGTCGTTGTTAATGGCTATGAATCTGAGCCTGTAGTTGTGACATCTGGGGTTCCTCAGGGATCCATACTAGGCCCTCTCTTATTCATCTTGTTCATCAACGACATAAACCAGTGTTTCATCCACTCAAAATTTTTATTATATGCAGATGACATAAAGATCTATATTTCTTGTCAGAATATACAAAACTGCTTACTTCTTCAAGGTGATTTAAATAGGTTAAACGAATATTGCAATAAAAATAAACTATTTCTTAGTTTACCAAAATGTCACTCTATTTCGTTCACTAAAAATAAGAACAAGATTAATTTTAATTACACAATAAATAACGTACTATTAAATAATGTTACATCCATCCGTGATTTAGGCATTACGCTTGATTCTTGTCTACATTTTGATATACATGTAGACAACATTGTAAATAAAGCCTTTAGGATGTTCGGTTTCGTAATGAGATGTTCTCGTGACTTTGTACGTCCCGCCACATTTTTAATGTTATACAAGACTTTGATACGGTCTCAATTGGAGTATGCTATTCCTATCTGGAATCCTTTTTATGACAAATATAGTTTAAGACTTGAAATGGTGCAGAAAAAGTTCTTGCGCTCAATGAATTATAGATGCTTTCGCTCAAAAGTTCCATACTCACAATTATTAGAACGGTACAATGTTCTGAAACTGGAGTTCAGGCGCATGCTTCTAGACGTCATGTTTTTATACGGCCTGTGCAATAGTCGATATGATTGCCCTTGTTTAGTTAATAATTTGTACTACGTAGTCCCAAGAACTGTAATCAGGAGAGGAGCGCGCGTCCCTAGGCTTTTCCATACAGAGATATGTAGAACTAACGCTGGGTTACGTGCACCTCTCCATCGTCTTCTGGACACATACAATACGCATTTTATGGAACTTGATGTATTTTCTTTGTCTAACCCACAGTTCAAACGAAAAGCCATAGAGTTCCTGTCCAACTTGCAGTCGCAGGATTGATTTGTTTAATTTTCGATTGTTCGGATTGGTATCTTTACTTTTAATTTTTACTAATAGTTTCCCTTTTGGTTCTTGGTTCAAATCTATTTGTAATAACGTTTTTTTCAATATTTGTTTATTATGCAGCCAATGCTATAATATAGTGTAAACTCAAAAATCTGTGTACATCTCTATGGTCAGTTCGTGGACAATTGTGTTGGTTACATGGTGGATAATTTGTATTAGTTTTCAAGTTAATTTGTATAAGACTTTATCATGTAACTGTTTTTTGTCCCTAATAAATAAATAAATAAATAAATAAATAGATTCTGCGAACGGGGACTTGGAAAGGATTTAGACAATTTGATTATGAACTAAACGTATCTGTCATTGTTTCACTATCTTGCTACTATCATAAATATTATTATATATATATTTACTGTATATTATACATATATATTATTGGATGGATAAATGTTTGTAACTCAATTACGCCAGAACGTATGAAAACAACTGAATGAAATTTGGCACAGTGATAGATTAGCCAAGAATACGAAATAGGGTATTTTTGCCCTAGATAGATAGGTATTTCAAGCAGTGGCTCATTGATTCTAATAATTCGAAAGCATATTAAACTTTTTAATTATCTCCACAGTATTACCACAGATAATATGTATTCCTTACTTATTCAAGTCAGAAATTTTAAGTAGGTACTATTCCAACAAGTGCATGATAAAGCGGTTGTCGAAACGATATCCTTTAAAACTACAAGATGTTTTCCAATTTCAGACCGTTCGACCGTTTTCCAATATCGTATGATTAATCGGAGTACTCATTAACTCTTCATAGATCCTAGTCACCGTCCTTAATCACGGTGAGGAGAAATCCTCCTCTCTAAATAAATATTATACGAATGGATTTTTAATAACACATTAATCAGATGATGAATCGCCAAGCAGGTTTCAAATGCGTTCAAATGTAACAACGCCCAACTCATATTTACTTTAAAAGCTAAACACAGTGATGATTTCCTGTCCTTCAGTTTTGTTGTAAGTTGTGGGTTCAGGAGACATAATCTACTATGTAAATGATGAACTAATTTACATAATCTAGGATAACAAAACCCGCTTTCGGCCCCAATCAGCTCGAATACGGTGCCTGATTACAGTTCTGGATTGTTTCTCAAGGACTCAAGGGTAACAATCATTTCAATGTCAGCAAAAACATGTTTACCTTCGAGGTCCCCTTTCAGCTATATCAGACCAGAATGGCTTAATAGGGTTATAATTATCTGATTGACCGATACTTGTGTTCAATGGACGATATGCGATTTTATGAAGAGGAAGGAATGTCTTTTACTTTTGTTTGTGTGTTTGTATTACATATACCTACGAGCTGCTGTAACGTTCATCGAATTGCGATAAAACTTTGTTAAGTTGTTACATGCACTTATGTCAAGGTTAGAGTTGAGACGATATTCTTAGCAATCCATGGATTCTCCGTGCGGGTGCCGGGTCCATCGCGTTGCTGAGTTGGGAACTCGGGACAGTGCCTGGGACTTGCGACCCAAGTGTAGGTTTAGAAGGGGCCCCTTTTGTTGATGTACATCAACACTCACCTTCACTACCCAAGTTCCCCTCCCTGCCTAACCAAATTTGATACGAACCTACTAGTGCCGCTTTAGACATTCGTCCTAGTAATGAGCTTATTGTAGCTCTCGATAGGCCTAGATCTTTAAGTAGGTTATAGAGAGATTTAGCTGGTATACCTCTAGCTCCCACTTCTACTGCATACAAATTAACCACGTAACCGTTTTTGATTAATTCGTTTGTGAGATCGTAGTATTTATTTTTCTTAAGTGTGTGGTCCTTCGGTATATTTGTTTCCCACGGTACAGTAAGTTCCACAAGGACCACATATTTAGTCGTTTTCGAGTATAGAAATATGTCCGGTCTAGATGACGAAACCCCAACATCCTCCGGAATTTTATAGTGCTTTTCATACGTGTCGATTAGGAGAGTCCAATCTGGGGCAGTATCTAAGATTGAATAAGGTTTGTTCCTGGTTTTTATGGATGAACCTTCAGACACAAAGTTGATATGACGTCTGTTAGTAGTCAATCCTTTTTGGGCTCTAGCTACTGCCAGACTCATTGCTTCGCGTATGATGAAAAGCACCTTATCGTGGCGACGTGAGTATTGGCCTCTATCGAGAAGCACCCTACATCCTACTAATATGTGCCTAGCCGTCCCTATTGCCTCACCACACGTATAACATTGTTTTTCTGTGGCCTTCCCCCACCTTACCAGATTACTCTGGTCTGGAAGGGTCATCTGAAAGGCGTTAAGATAGAATTTTAACAGGGCCGGCGACCACTCATAGATCAAGGTGCGCCACTTTAAAGCCATCGGTATGCAGAACTCTCCCATTGTCAACCATTCGTTTTGGATTTCCAAATTCATCGCGTGCACTCGATATTTATCATTTTCGTCTTGCTTCAGAAAGGACCTAAGTATATCCTGGTCCCTTTTTGGCTCTCGTACTCCCAACCCCACTTTGTTCGACTGGGCTCCTATCATAAATCGTTTATGGAATATAAGTCTAGATTCAAGCTCGGACGCGTTATTATCTTTCGGGAGTGCCCTGACTGTGTCATCTTGGGATTTACCTAAGATGTGGGCTTTGGTAACTCTAAGGTGTTTATAGAGCTCCGATGGTTTCTTTAATTTCATCCCAAAATTATTCTGATCCCTAAATAAAGCAGAGGGATCAGCAGAGTGCGCTAGTCCAAGCCACGATTTTAGTGATTTTATGACAGTTGCATCTATTTTCGCGAGTAGGGTTTTGCCGAAATCGTATACCAGAAAAGGCCAAGTCAGACGTGATGTTAGGTAGTTGTCATATATCCAAGCTTTTTTGATATTATTCAGTTGTAGCTGATCTATCTTATTTAGGTCGTTTATAAACATATTGACAACTTCATCTAAGGATGGTGTGCGTCCTTGATGGTCTATCTTTCTCCCAAGAAATTTAAATGGGACCGATTCAGCGACTATGGAAACTGGTTTACCCCCTATGTAGAGTCCCGGGTCGTAGGAGGTAAATTTGGTGTCTCGTCTACCCAGACACAGACAGTGACACTTACTGGGCTTCGTTCTCAGTCCATTTGTCCACGAACAGAACTCATCAATTTCCTTTTGAAGAGGCATTAGGAGAGCTTTACTTGTTAGCGATTAGCTTTACTTGTTTAGTTACTAAGTTTGAATAGAGCTTCTTTATAAAAATCATCATACATTACCATATTGGTTGGCTGGATTTCATATTAATGAACATAGCAAAGTACTAATTCAGGTTTAACTTTAAATTTATAGCACAATATATTACAGAGTGATTTTGTCTGACCGCCTCTGGTGTCTCTCCAAGTTGGCACTGTAAATCTCGACCGTGATGGATGACATCCATCTCTAAGTACTCTGAGTGTTCATTCCAAATAACAAACCCTGGCGTACTTAAAAATATAATTTGTCTTAATTACTTTTCATAAAGTGGTTAACTGCTGCGTGATGTGACGCTAAGTATGATAGATCATCATAAAAAAAATCGTTATGACACAACATCGTCATCATCCACTGATATAATAACATGTCGTCCTACACATAGAATAAAGTCACCTTTTGTATTTTTTGCCATTCATATTTGCCACACTTATTAATAGGTAATGTTTTAAATTTTCATTTAAAGAATCATTTTCTAGAAGATAAAAAAAAATTATAGCAATTATGTGTAAGACGTACACTCGAAAAAATCTATAGTATCCCACCTGCACATAGAACTTTATATTATGTAAAGGTGGGATACTATCGATTTTGTCGACTGTACATACTTCAAATTTGCTGTCCTATGATAGTAGAGATTTGGCAGAAGTATCTTTATTCGAAGGATAGGTTAGGTTAGGCAAGTAATGTATGTGCGCCATGTGTAGATCATTTTCTTCTTCTTGACCAATTTTGTAACTGTATCTACCTCTCTGAAAGTATATCCGAACATTTATAGAATTCATTCTTCAATAAACGCCTTCTGAAGATTGGGTTAGGATGCTTTATTTATTGAGGTAGGCAGTCCCCAAAGGTAATGTCCTGTCCCAAGATAAATCACTCACTTAGAATAGTAAATAGCAATTTCAGGTTAAATCCTAGTTATTTTTTCTTTATTCAATTTTATTATTGCACCTATTAATACCTACTTTACGTTTTTGAAGTAATAAATTAATTTATCTACTTTATTGGGTTTAAATTTGCTTTAATGCAAATTAGTCTTATATTATTCTTAGGCTATTATGCATCCATAAGCTATTAGTCCTATGCTATTATGACCCACGTTTAAATTTGCAATGATTAAGGAATTTGATTTATGAATTTTCGTGTTTGTTAGCTGCGACTTTGTCGGTGGGTTAAGCAGCAGTGACCGCTCAAATTTATAAAAGAAAAAAAAAGTCAATCACCAATGTCTTGAAGGAAAAAATGGTCAGCTGCCCGGGAGGCGAGTGTTCATGGGAACCTGACGCTGGCTTGTGAACCAATACGTCCTGCCTATAATTTATTATAAGACATTTTTTTTATACCACTAAGTTGGCCCGGCCTGATGTAAAGTTGTTGCCTTGGCCTATGACCGTGAGCAACACCAGGGGTCACACTCGAGCTGTCGCCCCTGTAAGCACACTGAGTTTCTGGGCCGTCAGATTAGATTTCTACACTGACAACACAAAAACTCTGGTAACCTTAACGCCGGGAACATAACACGAGGTTTAATACAAAACTTCATTGTCCTTTCATATAATACCAGAACTAACGTGATTTTTTTTATTCATGTTGGGTTCTAATTCAGTTTGCATCTAAGGCATGCTCTTTCCATCATTTACAAATTTGGACTACCCTCTGTTCATACATCACCGAGGAAAACCTGTACCCAAACATCATCCATCATTTTGTCAAATGTAACTGCTGAAGCGGATGAGGTTGACTTAAAGCCCCAATGATCTTGGCAGAACCCCACAAATTTCACTGATTTGTTTAATATTTATTCCCTTCAACGCTTGATGTAACACAATTTCCATATAAAATTGAATTAGTGTCAAGTCGTCGGGCCTGGTAGGGCTAAAGCCGAATAAAACTCAAAGGAATTCCACTTATTTATTGGCTACGTAATGGTGTGTTGATGTGTTTGTTTTTATTTATTCAGTACTTTAAAATGTGGTACGAGCAAGTAAAATACTCGTTAGTATGTTGACGGATACGGGTGGAGCGTCACTAAGAGCGACGATGATTTATTTAGCGCCCACTGTTTTATTTTTGAGTAGGTACATAAATTTATTTTTGTAAAGCATAGTTTTAATATCTGAATTTATTATGTGGAGGATTTAGTGAAGCTATAACCACTTTAAATATTAAAGAGATGATAATATATTATATATTTATGTCAACAAATATATTACAGTAATTTCGTGGGAAAAATGTAGTTCACAATATAAGAGTGTAACATCTGTGTGGGCTCATGTTTTCATGATGATAATAATCGAATTTCACAAATAGATTTTTTTAAACTATATTTAAATTAACAGTCGGCTGCGGTTATACCCACGTGGAATACCATGACTCACAGAAACATAATTGTCAGAAAATGTAACTTAATCACATATTGTTTACTATTCAAATATGTGATGTACCTCGGTGTCAAATTACTGCCAGGTCCGATCAGCCATTCTAGCACGATTGAATAAGCAACACCATATTCATACACTTTTGCACGTATAACGGTGTTTGCAGATTTACTGCCAAGCGTTTAGACCCCTTCAGCGATCTGTATCCACAAATAACTCCAGTAATTCTAAGCTAAGACATCAATTATGTTCTACAGATCAATAAATTATTATAGAACCCGCTGTCAGTGAGGTCTTACATTAACATGTTACCGACATCATTGAGCCAAACCAATGATTTATACGCTTTTTACAAGCTTTGAAATCTACAACATGTACTTGTAAACTGTTAATAATTTTAAAGAGATAAACGTGGTGAGTTAGTTTGCACAGTTTTACAGAATACGTGTTATAATGTTGGTGAAATATGAGGAAGCGTTTTCGGTGTTTATTTATGAGATTATATACGTGGCGTTCTTATTTTAGAAATAAGGAACATGTTATTGTTTTGCAAAAGAATAATAAATAGGCACTCTACCTATTATCGAAGGGTTAAAAATATCCATTTTTACCGTTTTAAAACCTGCGTAATGTTGTAATTCCTCATTTAGATCATTACGCTAGTATTTATTTCATTTACAGTACCCAGTTTTTGCTTTGGCATGAAGAACGGATGCAGTTAGCTTGCTTTGGTTTTTTAAAGCGGTCTTTCTATGACAGCATATATGTCTACAGCTCGAAGTTTTCAAATTTTCAAAGAAAAATGGTATTGACTACTTTAAACATGTAAGTGATAAAACGAACACAAAACGAAGATCAGTTTTGTACCAAAAGTGGTCGATTTCTGCTGGACACTCACTCTTCTTTACGATGCACTCAAAAGTCGAGTTTTCGAGTATGTGTGACTTTTTGAGACAGAGAGACGGCTTGCGGTTTAGTCGGTTCGAGTCCGAAATAATCTCCCCCTCCGGCTCCGGAGGGGTGGGGTATCCGTGGGGATTTACCGCACGTAAAAAAAGAGCGTCGGTTCTTATTTTATCGTTTTAACTTTTAATAGTAAATGATTTGACTATTAAATATTATGACGACACAAACAAATTGTTCATACAATCTTCCTTATAACTTTCCTTTTTTTCATACCACTTAGGTGACAGACGTTACCGTGGCCTATTGACGTGTGCAACACCTGGAGCGTCACACTGGCGCAGACGACCCTTTCCGTTTTGAGTTTTAATAAAAAAGTAACTAATTTGATTAGTCAGTCAAATACCCAATTGTTTTTATGTAAATTGCTCTCATGTCACTTTAATTTTTAAAAAAGGACGGGTTGCACTCTGGGAGTGCCGGCAGAAGTGAAAACATTTTCTTTTTTTCTTTCTTCGTTAAGTATATACATAGAAAAAGATAAAAAAGAACATACCATACCATACCTATAATATAGCGCTAATCATAGAACCTATAATTTATTTTCTGCTAATTTTCTGTCAGAAGAAATTAATAAATTATGAAAAGAAAAAATAATCACAAAAAGTATTAAATTATAGAAGGAAAAAATAATCATAAAAAGTAATAAATTACAAAAAGAAAAAATAATCACAAAAAGATTCAGAAGGCCAGGTGGTTTGAACCCGATACTATCTAAAACTATAAGAACTTACAGTCGAAGTGCTTACCGTTTAAGCTACGACGATATCTATCGTAACTTGCAAAATAGATAGTCTGTACCTAATCTTGTATGACGTCAGTCGTCGGTTACGGTTCAAAGGTCAACTAATCCTGACGCTTCCTTAACATTTTACACCCATCCAACGCCGCTAAAGAAGTTTTCACTTCAAAAACTCATAAAATCTATTCTCGCAGAATGCAAATAAATTGTATATCCGAAGTATTTATACAAAATTCACAAAATTATGTGATAGTGATGTAGCTCTTAGTGTAGGCGTTCAAAATATCAGTCCATCGTTTAATATAGTTCAATTACTTTAAATCATATTTGAGTTTTCAGTTTTGTGGGTTCTATGTTTATGTTCGATATTAAGTGTTTCTTCAATTAGTTATTCTAGATCATAAGAGATATAAATATATGTTTGAAAAAATCTAATATGAAGTAGAACAGGACAACCCCTTTTATTTTTGAAATGTATGTTAAATATTATTTTATATTACATATTTTTTATTTTTTTGTTTTGTTAAAAAGATTAATATAAAATGGGAAGTAAATATAATAAAAACTATCCTATTTGTTGATGAGATTTAGAGGCGAGACTATGTATGACTGATATATGTATCTGCACATATGGACATAGAACATATGTATATTGTATCAAATACTTTCAAACAGTTAATAAATCATCTACTCACATCATCACTTATCAAACAAAATGAAATAAAATTGAGACTATTACAGTAAATGAATGAAAACAAATAGATAAATAATAATTATATCCAAAATTAAATTATAGATTCTAAACTATGTACAACAGAAAATTCTCCCTCTCTCCTGCTGTGCCCGACAGGGTCCATAATTGTAACTTAATAATATTAACATGACATCTATATGTATCACATTATGGAACGCAATAAATGTATTGAGTATTAAAAATAATTAGCTTTCAAAACTATAGGCATATGGAAGAAACACCCCTGTGAAACCGGAGCTGGTCACTATTTTGATAATGAATAACTAATTGCAAATCAGTAAAATATATTTTATCTTATTGACAGCTAATTACATACATCAGCTTTGGTGCCAATACGTCTTACAAATAAAATAATGTGCCGAAATTCACCGTATTTATCCTTAAGACACAAGTCGAGAAGAGAGACGTTGTGTCGACGAGTACAAAAATCATGATACATCGTAAAAAGGTCCCTAGGAATAATGTAATTGGCAGCAATAAAGCACGTAGAGGTTAAACGTCTTATTTTGTGAGTCGATTTTCTTTCTACTTTGTCGAAGGTTTTTGAGGGACTGGTGCATGATGCAATATACCCTATAATTCATCCACTTATTTTATCAGAACAACATGGCTTCGTCAAGCGGCGATCCACTGCGACGAATCTTATGATATTTACAAATTATCTCTTTGAAAATATGGACAAGCGTATCCAAGTAGACGCGGTATATACGGACTTTCAGAAGGCCTTTGATAAGGTGGATCATAAACTTTTAATGGAGAAGATTGCCTATAATGGAATACGTGGGAATTTGCTTCGGTGGTTCACCTCATATATTTTTAATAGAACACAACGAGTCGTTGTTAATGGCTATGAATCTGAGCCTGTAGTTGTGACATCTGGGGTTCCTCAGGGATCCATACTAGGCCCTCTCTTATTCATCTTGTTCATCAACGACATAAACCAGTGTTTCATCCACTCAAAATTTTTATTATATGCAGATGACATAAAGATCTATATTTCTTGTCAGAATATACAAAACTGCTTACTTCTTCAAGGTGATTTAAATAGGTTAAACGAATATTGCAATAAAAATAAACTATTTCTTAGTTTACCAAAATGTCACTCTATTTCGTTCACTAAAAATAAGAACAAGATTAATTTTAATTACACAATAAATAACGTACTATTAAATAATGTTACATCCATCCGTGATTTAGGCATTACGCTTGATTCTTGTCTACATTTTGATATACATGTAGACAACATTGTAAATAAAGCCTTTAGGATGTTCGGTTTCGTAATGAGATGTTCTCGTGACTTTGTACGTCCCGCCACATTTTTAATGTTATACAAGACTTTGATACGGTCTCAATTGGAGTATGCTATTCCTATCTGGAATTCTTTTTATGACAAATATAGTTTAAGACTTGAAATGGTGCAGAAAAAGTTCTTGCGCTCAATGAATTATAGATGCTTTCGCTCAAAAGTTCCATACTCACAATTATTAGAACGGTACAATGTTCTGAAACTGGAGTTCAGGCGCATGCTTCTAGACGTCATGTTTTTATACGGCCTGTGCAATAGTCGATATGATTGCCCTTGTTTAGTTAATAATTTGTACTACGTAGTCCCAAGAACTGTAATCAGGAGAGGAGCGCGCGTCCCTAGGCTTTTCCATACAGAGATATGTAGAACTAACGCTGGGTTACGTGCACCTCTCCATCGTCTTCTGGACACATACAATACGCATTTTATGGAACTTGATGTATTTTCTTTGTCTAACCCACAGTTCAAACGAAAAGCCATAGAGTTCCTGTCCAACTTGCAGTCGCAGGATTGATTTGTTTAATTTTCGATTGTTCGGATTGGTATCTTTACTTTTAATTTTTACTAATAGTTTCCCTTTTGGTTCTTGGTTCAAATCTATTTGTAATAACGTTTTTTTCAATATTTGTTTATTATGCAGCCAATGCTATAATATAGTGTAAACTCAAAAATCTGTGTACATCTCTATGGTCAGTTCGTGGACAATTGTGTTGGTTACATGGTGGATAATTTGTATTAGTTTTCAAGTTAATTTGTATAAGACTTTATCATGTAACTGTTTTTTGTCCCTAATAAATAAATAAATAAATAAATAAATAGATTCTGCGAACGGGGACTTGGAAAGGATTTAGACAATTTGATTATGAACTAAACGTATCTGTCATTGTTTCACTATCTTGCTACTATCATAAATATTATTATATATATATTTACTGTATATTATACATATATATTATTGGATGGATAAATGTTTGTAACTCAATTACGCCAGAACGTATGAAAACAACTGAATGAAATTTGGCACAGTGATAGATTAGCCAAGAATACGAAATAGGGTATTTTTGCCCTAGATAGATAGGTATTTCAAGCAGTGGCTCATTGATTCTAATAATTCGAAAGCATATTAAACTTTTTAATTATCTCCACAGTATTACCACAGATAATATGTATTCCTTACTTATTCAAGTCAGAAATTTTAAGTAGGTACTATTCCAACAAGTGCATGATAAAGCGGTTGTCGAAACGATATCCTTTAAAACTACAAGATGTTTTCCAATTTCAGACCGTTCGACCGTTTTCCAATATCGTATGATTAATCGGAGTACTCATTAACTCTTCATAGATCCTAGTCACCGTCCTTAATCACGGTGAGGAGAAATCCTCCTCTCTAAATAAATATTATACGAATGGATTTTTAATAACACATTAATCAGATGATGAATCGCCAAGCAGGTTTCAAATGCGTTCAAATGTAACAACGCCCAACTCATATTTACTTTAAAAGCTAAACACAGTGATGATTTCCTGTCCTTCAGTTTTGTTGTAAGTTGTGGGTTCAGGAGACATAATCTACTATGTAAATGATGAACTAATTTACATAATCTAGGATAACAAAACCCGCTTTCGGCCCCAATCAGCTCGAATACGGTGCCTGATTACAGTTCTGGATTGTTTCTCAAGGACTCAAGGGTAACAATCATTTCAATGTCAGCAAAAACATGTTTACCTTCGAGGTCCCCTTTCAGCTATATCAGACCAGAATGGCTTAATAGGGTTATAATTATCTGATTGACCGATACTTGTGTTCAATGGACGATATGCGATTTTATGAAGAGGAAGGAATGTCTTTTACTTTTGTTTGTGTGTTTGTATTACATATACCTACGAGCTGCTGTAACGTTCATCGAATTGCGATAAAACTTTGTTAAGTTGTTACATGCACTTATGTCAAGGTTAGAGTTGTACAATATTTCATTTCGGTAGGTGAAGAGGCATTAGGAGAGCTTTACTTGTTAGCGATTAGCTTTACTTGTTTAGTTACTAAGTTTGAATAGAGCTTCTTTATAAAAATCATCATACATTACCATATTGGTTGGCTGGATTTCATATTAATGAACATAGCAAAGTACTAATTCAGGTTTAACTTTAAATTTATAGCACAATATATTACAGAGTGATTTTGTCTGACCGCCTCTGGTGTCTCTCCAAGTTGGCACTGTAAATCTCGACCGTGATGGATGACATCCATCTCTAAGTACTCTGAGTGTTCATTCCAAATAACAAACCCTGGCGTACTTAAAAATATAATTTGTCTTAATTACTTTTCATAAAGTGGTTAACTGCTGCGTGATGTGACGCTAAGTATGATAGATCATCATAAAAAAAATCGTTATGACACAACATCGTCATCATCCACTGATATAATAACATGTCGTCCTACACATAGAATAAAGTCACCTTTTGTATTTTTTGCCATTCATATTTGCCACACTTATTAATAGGTAATGTTTTAAATTTTCATTTAAAGAATCATTTTCTAGAAGATAAAAAAAAATTATAGCAATTATGTGTAAGACGTACACTCGAAAAAATCTATAGTATCCCACCTGCACATAGAACTTTATATTATGTAAAGGTGGGATACTATCGATTTTGTCGACTGTACATACTTCAAATTTGCTGTCCTATGATAGTAGAGATTTGGCAGAAGTATCTTTATTCGAAGGATAGGTTAGGTTAGGCAAGTAATGTATGTGCGCCATGTGTAGATCATTTTCTTCTTCTTGACCAATTTTGTAACTGTATCTACCTCTCTGAAAGTATATCCGAACATTTATAGAATTCATTCTTCAATAAACGCCTTCTGAAGATTGGGTTAGGATGCTTTATTTATTGAGGTAGGCAGTCCCCAAAGGTAATGTCCTGTCCCAAGATAAATCACTCACTTAGAATAGTAAATAGCAATTTCAGGTTAAATCCTAGTTATTTTTTCTTTATTCAATTTTATTATTGCACCTATTAATACCTACTTTACGTTTTTGAAGTAATAAATTAATTTATCTACTTTATTGGGTTTAAATTTGCTTTAATGCAAATTAGTCTTATATTATTCTTAGGCTATTATGCATCCATAAGCTATTAGTCCTATGCTATTATGACCCACGTTTAAATTTGCAATGATTAAGGAATTTGATTTATGAATTTTCGTGTTTGTTAGCTGCGACTTTGTCGGTGGGTTAAGCAGCAGTGACCGCTCAAATTTATAAAAGAAAAAAAAAGTCAATCACCAATGTCTTGAAGGAAAAAATGGTCAGCTGCCCGGGAGGCGAGTGTTCATGGGAACCTGACGCTGGCTTGTGAACCAATACGTCCTGCCTATAATTTATTATAAGACATTTTTTTTATACCACTAAGTTGGCCCGGCCTGATGTAAAGTTGTTGCCTTGGCCTATGACCGTGAGCAACACCAGGGGTCACACTCGAGCTGTCGCCCCTGTAAGCACACTGAGTTTCTGGGCCGTCAGATTAGATTTCTACACTGACAACACAAAAACTCTGGTAACCTTAACGCCGGGAACATAACACGAGGTTTAATACAAAACTTCATTGTCCTTTCATATAATACCAGAACTAACGTGATTTTTTTTATTCATGTTGGGTTCTAATTCAGTTTGCATCTAAGGCATGCTCTTTCCATCATTTACAAATTTGGACTACCCTCTGTTCATACATCACCGAGGAAAACCTGTACCCAAACATCATCCATCATTTTGTCAAATGTAACTGCTGAAGCGGATGAGGTTGACTTAAAGCCCCAATGATCTTGGCAGAACCCCACAAATTTCACTGATTTGTTTAATATTTATTCCCTTCAACGCTTGATGTAACACAATTTCCATATAAAATTGAATTAGTGTCAAGTCGTCGGGCCTGGTAGGGCTAAAGCCGAATAAAACTCAAAGGAATTCCACTTATTTATTGGCTACGTAATGGTGTGTTGATGTGTTTGTTTTTATTTATTCAGTACTTTAAAATGTGGTACGAGCAAGTAAAATACTCGTTAGTATGTTGACGGATACGGGTGGAGCGTCACTAAGAGCGACGATGATTTATTTAGCGCCCACTGTTTTATTTTTGAGTAGGTACATAAATTTATTTTTGTAAAGCATAGTTTTAATATCTGAATTTATTATGTGGAGGATTTAGTGAAGCTATAACCACTTTAAATATTAAAGAGATGATAATATATTATATATTTATGTCAACAAATATATTACAGTAATTTCGTGGGAAAAATGTAGTTCACAATATAAGAGTGTAACATCTGTGTGGGCTCATGTTTTCATGATGATAATAATCGAATTTCACAAATAGATTTTTTTAAACTATATTTAAATTAACAGTCGGCTGCGGTTATACCCACGTGGAATACCATGACTCACAGAAACATAATTGTCAGAAAATGTAACTTAATCACATATTGTTTACTATTCAAATATGTGATGTACCTCGGTGTCAAATTACTGCCAGGTCCGATCAGCCATTCTAGCACGATTGAATAAGCAACACCATATTCATACACTTTTGCACGTATAACGGTGTTTGCAGATTTACTGCCAAGCGTTTAGACCCCTTCAGCGATCTGTATCCACAAATAACTCCAGTAATTCTAAGCTAAGACATCAATTATGTTCTACAGATCAATAAATTATTATAGAACCCGCTGTCAGTGAGGTCTTACATTAACATGTTACCGACATCATTGAGCCAAACCAATGATTTATACGCTTTTTACAAGCTTTGAAATCTACAACATGTACTTGTAAACTGTTAATAATTTTAAAGAGATAAACGTGGTGAGTTAGTTTGCACAGTTTTACAGAATACGTGTTATAATGTTGGTGAAATATGAGGAAGCGTTTTCGGTGTTTATTTATGAGATTATATACGTGGCGTTCTTATTTTAGAAATAAGGAACATGTTATTGTTTTGCAAAAGAATAATAAATAGGCACTCTACCTATTATCGAAGGGTTAAAAATATCCATTTTTACCGTTTTAAAACCTGCGTAATGTTGTAATTCCTCATTTAGATCATTACGCTAGTATTTATTTCATTTACAGTACCCAGTTTTTGCTTTGGCATGAAGAACGGATGCAGTTAGCTTGCTTTGGTTTTTTAAAGCGGTCTTTCTATGACAGCATATATGTCTACAGCTCGAAGTTTTCAAATTTTCAAAGAAAAATGGTATTGACTACTTTAAACATGTAAGTGATAAAACGAACACAAAACGAAGATCAGTTTTGTACCAAAAGTGGTCGATTTCTGCTGGACACTCACTCTTCTTTACGATGCACTCAAAAGTCGAGTTTTCGAGTATGTGTGACTTTTTGAGACAGAGAGACGGCTTGCGGTTTAGTCGGTTCGAGTCCGAAATAATCTCCCCCTCCGGCTCCGGAGGGGTGGGGTATCCGTGGGGATTTACCGCACGTAAAAAAAGAGCGTCGGTTCTTATTTTATCGTTTTAACTTTTAATAGTAAATGATTTGACTATTAAATATTATGACGACACAAACAAATTGTTCATACAATCTTCCTTATAACTTTCCTTTTTTTCATACCACTTAGGTGACAGACGTTACCGTGGCCTATTGACGTGTGCAACACCTGGAGCGTCACACTGGCGCAGACGACCCTTTCCGTTTTGAGTTTTAATAAAAAAGTAACTAATTTGATTAGTCAGTCAAATACCCAATTGTTTTTATGTAAATTGCTCTCATGTCACTTTAATTTTTAAAAAAGGACGGGTTGCACTCTGGGAGTGCCGGCAGAAGTGAAAACATTTTCTTTTTTTCTTTCTTCGTTAAGTATATACATAGAAAAAGATAAAAAAGAACATACCATACCATACCTATAATATAGCGCTAATCATAGAACCTATAATTTATTTTCTGCTAATTTTCTGTCAGAAGAAATTAATAAATTATGAAAAGAAAAAATAATCACAAAAAGTATTAAATTATAGAAGGAAAAAATAATCATAAAAAGTAATAAATTACAAAAAGAAAAAATAATCACAAAAAGATTCAGAAGGCCAGGTGGTTTGAACCCGATACTATCTAAAACTATAAGAACTTACAGTCGAAGTGCTTACCGTTTAAGCTACGACGATATCTATCGTAACTTGCAAAATAGATAGTCTGTACCTAATCTTGTATGACGTCAGTCGTCGGTTACGGTTCAAAGGTCAACTAATCCTGACGCTTCCTTAACATTTTACACCCATCCAACGCCGCTAAAGAAGTTTTCACTTCAAAAACTCATAAAATCTATTCTCGCAGAATGCAAATAAATTGTATATCCGAAGTATTTATACAAAATTCACAAAATTATGTGATAGTGATGTAGCTCTTAGTGTAGGCGTTCAAAATATCAGTCCATCGTTTAATATAGTTCAATTACTTTAAATCATATTTGAGTTTTCAGTTTTGTGGGTTCTATGTTTATGTTCGATATTAAGTGTTTCTTCAATTAGTTATTCTAGATCATAAGAGATATAAATATATGTTTGAAAAAATCTAATATGAAGTAGAACAGGACAACCCCTTTTATTTTTGAAATGTATGTTAAATATTATTTTATATTACATATTTTTTATTTTTTTGTTTTGTTAAAAAGATTAATATAAAATGGGAAGTAAATATAATAAAAACTATCCTATTTGTTGATGAGATTTAGAGGCGAGACTATGTATGACTGATATATGTATCTGCACATATGGACATAGAACATATTTATATTGTATCAAATACTTTCAAACAGTTAATAAATCATCTACTCACATCATCACTTATCAAACAAAATGAAATAAAATTGAGACTATTACAGTAAATGAATGAAAACAAATAGATAAATAATAATTATATCCAAAATTAAATTATAGATTCTAAACTATGTACAACAGAAAATTCTCCCTCTCTCCTGCTGTGCCCGACAGGGTCCATAATTGTAACTTAATAATATTAACATGACATCTATATGTATCACATTATGGAACGCAATAAATGTATTGAGTATTAAAAATAATTAGCTTTCAAAACTATAGGCATATGGAAGAAACACCCCTGTGAAACCGGAGCTGGTCACTATTTTGATAATGAATAACTAATTGCAAATCAGTAAAATATATTTTATCTTATTGACAGCTAATTACATACATCAGCTTTGGTGCCAATACGTCTTACAAATAAAATAATGTGCCGAAATTCACCGTATTTATCCTTAAGACACAAGTCGAGAAGAGAGACGTTGTGTCGACGAGTACAAAAATCATGATACATCGTAAAAAGGTCCCTAGGAATAATGTAATTGGCAGCAATAAAGCACGTAGAGGTTAAACGTCTTATTTTGTGAGTCGATTTTCTTTCTACTTTGTCGAAGGTTTTTGAGGGACTGGTGCATGATGCAATATACCCTATAATTCATCCACTTATTTTATCAGAACAACATGGCTTCGTCAAGCGGCGATCCACTGCGACGAATCTTATGATATTTACAAATTATCTCTTTGAAAATATGGACAAGCGTATCCAAGTAGACGCGGTATATACGGACTTTCAGAAGGCCTTTGATAAGGTGGATCATAAACTTTTAATGGAGAAGATTGCCTATAATGGAATACGTGGGAATTTGCTTCGGTGGTTCACCTCATATATTTTTAATAGAACACAACGAGTCGTTGTTAATGGCTATGAATCTGAGCCTGTAGTTGTGACATCTGGGGTTCCTCAGGGATCCATACTAGGCCCTCTCTTATTCATCTTGTTCATCAACGACATAAACCAGTGTTTCATCCACTCAAAATTTTTATTATATGCAGATGACATAAAGATCTATATTTCTTGTCAGAATATACAAAACTGCTTACTTCTTCAAGGTGATTTAAATAGGTTAAACGAATATTGCAATAAAAATAAACTATTTCTTAGTTTACCAAAATGTCACTCTATTTCGTTCACTAAAAATAAGAACAAGATTAATTTTAATTACACAATAAATAACGTACTATTAAATAATGTTACATCCATCCGTGATTTAGGCATTACGCTTGATTCTTGTCTACATTTTGATATACATGTAGACAACATTGTAAATAAAGCCTTTAGGATGTTCGGTTTCGTAATGAGATGTTCTCGTGACTTTGTACGTCCCGCCACATTTTTAATGTTATACAAGACTTTGATACGGTCTCAATTGGAGTATGCTATTCCTATCTGGAATTCTTTTTATGACAAATATAGTTTAAGACTTGAAATGGTGCAGAAAAAGTTCTTGCGCTCAATGAATTATAGATGCTTTCGCTCAAAAGTTCCATACTCACAATTATTAGAACGGTACAATGTTCTGAAACTGGAGTTCAGGCGCATGCTTCTAGACGTCATGTTTTTATACGGCCTGTGCAATAGTCGATATGATTGCCCTTGTTTAGTTAATAATTTGTACTACGTAGTCCCAAGAACTGTAATCAGGAGAGGAGCGCGCGTCCCTAGGCTTTTCCATACAGAGATATGTAGAACTAACGCTGGGTTACGTGCACCTCTCCATCGTCTTCTGGACACATACAATACGCATTTTATGGAACTTGATGTATTTTCTTTGTCTAACCCACAGTTCAAACGAAAAGCCATAGAGTTCCTGTCCAACTTGCAGTCGCAGGATTGATTTGTTTAATTTTCGATTGTTCGGATTGGTATCTTTACTTTTAATTTTTACTAATAGTTTCCCTTTTGGTTCTTGGTTCAAATCTATTTGTAATAACGTTTTTTTCAATATTTGTTTATTATGCAGCCAATGCTATAATATAGTGTAAACTCAAAAATCTGTGTACATCTCTATGGTCAGTTCGTGGACAATTGTGTTGGTTACATGGTGGATAATTTGTATTAGTTTTCAAGTTAATTTGTATAAGACTTTATCATGTAACTGTTTTTTGTCCCTAATAAATAAATAAATAAATAAATAAATAGATTCTGCGAACGGGGACTTGGAAAGGATTTAGACAATTTGATTATGAACTAAACGTATCTGTCATTGTTTCACTATCTTGCTACTATCATAAATATTATTATATATATATTTACTGTATATTATACATATATATTATTGGATGGATAAATGTTTGTAACTCAATTACGCCAGAACGTATGAAAACAACTGAATGAAATTTGGCACAGTGATAGATTAGCCAAGAATACGAAATAGGGTATTTTTGCCCTAGATAGATAGGTATTTCAAGCAGTGGCTCATTGATTCTAATAATTCGAAAGCATATTAAACTTTTTAATTATCTCCACAGTATTACCACAGATAATATGTATTCCTTACTTATTCAAGTCAGAAATTTTAAGTAGGTACTATTCCAACAAGTGCATGATAAAGCGGTTGTCGAAACGATATCCTTTAAAACTACAAGATGTTTTCCAATTTCAGACCGTTCGACCGTTTTCCAATATCGTATGATTAATCGGAGTACTCATTAACTCTTCATAGATCCTAGTCACCGTCCTTAATCACGGTGAGGAGAAATCCTCCTCTCTAAATAAATATTATACGAATGGATTTTTAATAACACATTAATCAGATGATGAATCGCCAAGCAGGTTTCAAATGCGTTCAAATGTAACAACGCCCAACTCATATTTACTTTAAAAGCTAAACACAGTGATGATTTCCTGTCCTTCAGTTTTGTTGTAAGTTGTGGGTTCAGGAGACATAATCTACTATGTAAATGATGAACTAATTTACATAATCTAGGATAACAAAACCCGCTTTCGGCCCCAATCAGCTCGAATACGGTGCCTGATTACAGTTCTGGATTGTTTCTCAAGGACTCAAGGGTAACAATCATTTCAATGTCAGCAAAAACATGTTTACCTTCGAGGTCCCCTTTCAGCTATATCAGACCAGAATGGCTTAATAGGGTTATAATTATCTGATTGACCGATACTTGTGTTCAATGGACGATATGCGATTTTATGAAGAGGAAGGAATGTCTTTTACTTTTGTTTGTGTGTTTGTATTACATATACCTACGAGCTGCTGTAACGTTCATCGAATTGCGATAAAACTTTGTTAAGTTGTTACATGCACTTATGTCAAGGTTAGAGTTGTACAATATTTCATTTCGGTAGGTGAAGAGGCATTAGGAGAGCTTTACTTGTTAGCGATTAGCTTTACTTGTTTAGTTACTAAGTTTGAATAGAGCTTCTTTATAAAAATCATCATACATTACCATATTGGTTGGCTGGATTTCATATTAATGAACATAGCAAAGTACTAATTCAGGTTTAACTTTAAATTTATAGCACAATATATTACAGAGTGATTTTGTCTGACCGCCTCTGGTGTCTCTCCAAGTTGGCACTGTAAATCTCGACCGTGATGGATGACATCCATCTCTAAGTACTCTGAGTGTTCATTCCAAATAACAAACCCTGGCGTACTTAAAAATATAATTTGTCTTAATTACTTTTCATAAAGTGGTTAACTGCTGCGTGATGTGACGCTAAGTATGATAGATCATCATAAAAAAAATCGTTATGACACAACATCGTCATCATCCACTGATATAATAACATGTCGTCCTACACATAGAATAAAGTCACCTTTTGTATTTTTTGCCATTCATATTTGCCACACTTATTAATAGGTAATGTTTTAAATTTTCATTTAAAGAATCATTTTCTAGAAGATAAAAAAAAATTATAGCAATTATGTGTAAGACGTACACTCGAAAAAATCTATAGTATCCCACCTGCACATAGAACTTTATATTATGTAAAGGTGGGATACTATCGATTTTGTCGACTGTACATACTTCAAATTTGCTGTCCTATGATAGTAGAGATTTGGCAGAAGTATCTTTATTCGAAGGATAGGTTAGGTTAGGCAAGTAATGTATGTGCGCCATGTGTAGATCATTTTCTTCTTCTTGACCAATTTTGTAACTGTATCTACCTCTCTGAAAGTATATCCGAACATTTATAGAATTCATTCTTCAATAAACGCCTTCTGAAGATTGGGTTAGGATGCTTTATTTATTGAGGTAGGCAGTCCCCAAAGGTAATGTCCTGTCCCAAGATAAATCACTCACTTAGAATAGTAAATAGCAATTTCAGGTTAAATCCTAGTTATTTTTTCTTTATTCAATTTTATTATTGCACCTATTAATACCTACTTTACGTTTTTGAAGTAATAAATTAATTTATCTACTTTATTGGGTTTAAATTTGCTTTAATGCAAATTAGTCTTATATTATTCTTAGGCTATTATGCATCCATAAGCTATTAGTCCTATGCTATTATGACCCACGTTTAAATTTGCAATGATTAAGGAATTTGATTTATGAATTTTCGTGTTTGTTAGCTGCGACTTTGTCGGTGGGTTAAGCAGCAGTGACCGCTCAAATTTATAAAAGAAAAAAAAAGTCAATCACCAATGTCTTGAAGGAAAAAATGGTCAGCTGCCCGGGAGGCGAGTGTTCATGGGAACCTGACGCTGGCTTGTGAACCAATACGTCCTGCCTATAATTTATTATAAGACATTTTTTTTATACCACTAAGTTGGCCCGGCCTGATGTAAAGTTGTTGCCTTGGCCTATGACCGTGAGCAACACCAGGGGTCACACTCGAGCTGTCGCCCCTGTAAGCACACTGAGTTTCTGGGCCGTCAGATTAGATTTCTACACTGACAACACAAAAACTCTGGTAACCTTAACGCCGGGAACATAACACGAGGTTTAATACAAAACTTCATTGTCCTTTCATATAATACCAGAACTAACGTGATTTTTTTTATTCATGTTGGGTTCTAATTCAGTTTGCATCTAAGGCATGCTCTTTCCATCATTTACAAATTTGGACTACCCTCTGTTCATACATCACCGAGGAAAACCTGTACCCAAACATCATCCATCATTTTGTCAAATGTAACTGCTGAAGCGGATGAGGTTGACTTAAAGCCCCAATGATCTTGGCAGAACCCCACAAATTTCACTGATTTGTTTAATATTTATTCCCTTCAACGCTTGATGTAACACAATTTCCATATAAAATTGAATTAGTGTCAAGTCGTCGGGCCTGGTAGGGCTAAAGCCGAATAAAACTCAAAGGAATTCCACTTATTTATTGGCTACGTAATGGTGTGTTGATGTGTTTGTTTTTATTTATTCAGTACTTTAAAATGTGGTACGAGCAAGTAAAATACTCGTTAGTATGTTGACGGATACGGGTGGAGCGTCACTAAGAGCGACGATGATTTATTTAGCGCCCACTGTTTTATTTTTGAGTAGGTACATAAATTTATTTTTGTAAAGCATAGTTTTAATATCTGAATTTATTATGTGGAGGATTTAGTGAAGCTATAACCACTTTAAATATTAAAGAGATGATAATATATTATATATTTATGTCAACAAATATATTACAGTAATTTCGTGGGAAAAATGTAGTTCACAATATAAGAGTGTAACATCTGTGTGGGCTCATGTTTTCATGATGATAATAATCGAATTTCACAAATAGATTTTTTTAAACTATATTTAAATTAACAGTCGGCTGCGGTTATACCCACGTGGAATACCATGACTCACAGAAACATAATTGTCAGAAAATGTAACTTAATCACATATTGTTTACTATTCAAATATGTGATGTACCTCGGTGTCAAATTACTGCCAGGTCCGATCAGCCATTCTAGCACGATTGAATAAGCAACACCATATTCATACACTTTTGCACGTATAACGGTGTTTGCAGATTTACTGCCAAGCGTTTAGACCCCTTCAGCGATCTGTATCCACAAATAACTCCAGTAATTCTAAGCTAAGACATCAATTATGTTCTACAGATCAATAAATTATTATAGAACCCGCTGTCAGTGAGGTCTTACATTAACATGTTACCGACATCATTGAGCCAAACCAATGATTTATACGCTTTTTACAAGCTTTGAAATCTACAACATGTACTTGTAAACTGTTAATAATTTTAAAGAGATAAACGTGGTGAGTTAGTTTGCACAGTTTTACAGAATACGTGTTATAATGTTGGTGAAATATGAGGAAGCGTTTTCGGTGTTTATTTATGAGATTATATACGTGGCGTTCTTATTTTAGAAATAAGGAACATGTTATTGTTTTGCAAAAGAATAATAAATAGGCACTCTACCTATTATCGAAGGGTTAAAAATATCCATTTTTACCGTTTTAAAACCTGCGTAATGTTGTAATTCCTCATTTAGATCATTACGCTAGTATTTATTTCATTTACAGTACCCAGTTTTTGCTTTGGCATGAAGAACGGATGCAGTTAGCTTGCTTTGGTTTTTTAAAGCGGTCTTTCTATGACAGCATATATGTCTACAGCTCGAAGTTTTCAAATTTTCAAAGAAAAATGGTATTGACTACTTTAAACATGTAAGTGATAAAACGAACACAAAACGAAGATCAGTTTTGTACCAAAAGTGGTCGATTTCTGCTGGACACTCACTCTTCTTTACGATGCACTCAAAAGTCGAGTTTTCGAGTATGTGTGACTTTTTGAGACAGAGAGACGGCTTGCGGTTTAGTCGGTTCGAGTCCGAAATAATCTCCCCCTCCGGCTCCGGAGGGGTGGGGTATCCGTGGGGATTTACCGCACGTAAAAAAAGAGCGTCGGTTCTTATTTTATCGTTTTAACTTTTAATAGTAAATGATTTGACTATTAAATATTATGACGACACAAACAAATTGTTCATACAATCTTCCTTATAACTTTCCTTTTTTTCATACCACTTAGGTGACAGACGTTACCGTGGCCTATTGACGTGTGCAACACCTGGAGCGTCACACTGGCGCAGACGACCCTTTCCGTTTTGAGTTTTAATAAAAAAGTAACTAATTTGATTAGTCAGTCAAATACCCAATTGTTTTTATGTAAATTGCTCTCATGTCACTTTAATTTTTAAAAAAGGACGGGTTGCACTCTGGGAGTGCCGGCAGAAGTGAAAACATTTTCTTTTTTTCTTTCTTCGTTAAGTATATACATAGAAAAAGATAAAAAAGAACATACCATACCATACCTATAATATAGCGCTAATCATAGAACCTATAATTTATTTTCTGCTAATTTTCTGTCAGAAGAAATTAATAAATTATGAAAAGAAAAAATAATCACAAAAAGTATTAAATTATAGAAGGAAAAAATAATCATAAAAAGTAATAAATTACAAAAAGAAAAAATAATCACAAAAAGATTCAGAAGGCCAGGTGGTTTGAACCCGATACTATCTAAAACTATAAGAACTTACAGTCGAAGTGCTTACCGTTTAAGCTACGACGATATCTATCGTAACTTGCAAAATAGATAGTCTGTACCTAATCTTGTATGACGTCAGTCGTCGGTTACGGTTCAAAGGTCAACTAATCCTGACGCTTCCTTAACATTTTACACCCATCCAACGCCGCTAAAGAAGTTTTCACTTCAAAAACTCATAAAATCTATTCTCGCAGAATGCAAATAAATTGTATATCCGAAGTATTTATACAAAATTCACAAAATTATGTGATAGTGATGTAGCTCTTAGTGTAGGCGTTCAAAATATCAGTCCATCGTTTAATATAGTTCAATTACTTTAAATCATATTTGAGTTTTCAGTTTTGTGGGTTCTATGTTTATGTTCGATATTAAGTGTTTCTTCAATTAGTTATTCTAGATCATAAGAGATATAAATATATGTTTGAAAAAATCTAATATGAAGTAGAACAGGACAACCCCTTTTATTTTTGAAATGTATGTTAAATATTATTTTATATTACATATTTTTTATTTTTTTGTTTTGTTAAAAAGATTAATATAAAATGGGAAGTAAATATAATAAAAACTATCCTATTTGTTGATGAGATTTAGAGGCGAGACTATGTATGACTGATATATGTATCTGCACATATGGACATAGAACATATTTATATTGTATCAAATACTTTCAAACAGTTAATAAATCATCTACTCACATCATCACTTATCAAACAAAATGAAATAAAATTGAGACTATTACAGTAAATGAATGAAAACAAATAGATAAATAATAATTATATCCAAAATTAAATTATAGATTCTAAACTATGTACAACAGAAAATTCTCCCTCTCTCCTGCTGTGCCCGACAGGGTCCATAATTGTAACTTAATAATATTAACATGACATCTATATGTATCACATTATGGAACGCAATAAATGTATTGAGTATTAAAAATAATTAGCTTTCAAAACTATAGGCATATGGAAGAAACACCCCTGTGAAACCGGAGCTGGTCACTATTTTGATAATGAATAACTAATTGCAAATCAGTAAAATATATTTTATCTTATTGACAGCTAATTACATACATCAGCTTTGGTGCCAATACGTCTTACAAATAAAATAATGTGCCAAAATTCACCGTATTTATCCTTAAGACACAAGTCGAGAAGAGAGACGTTGTGTCGACAAGTACAAAAATCATGATACATCGTAAAAAGGTCCCTAGGAATAATGTAATTGGCAGCAATAAAGCACGTAGAGGTTAAACGTCTTATTTTGTGAGTCGATTCTGCGAATGGAGAGTTGGAACGGATTTAGACAATTTGATTATTAACTAAACGTATCAGACAATGTTTCACTATCTTGCTACTACCATAAATATTGAGGTTTCGATGAATAGATGTTTGTAATTCAATTACGCCAGTAATCCTGACGCTTCCTTAACATTTTACACCCATCCAACCCCGCTAAAGAAGTTTTCACTTCAAAAACGCACAATTTTCCATACCCTTCATCTATGCTTATATTATTAAAAACATAATGACGAATCTACAAGGGAATACTAACGAATGTGTGTTACATGCGTCAGTATACACTTCTAGATCAATAGAACCCTTGCATAATAAGAAATTAACTAGTAAAATTTATGTAACGGATAGTCCCAATAATATTGTACACTTTAAAATCCTAATTAAAGGTTAAGTAGATCGCAGAGTATTGGAATGAGATCATTCACACAGTGGTGATAAGGTAGATTTTCGATACATCATGTTAAAAACCTAAGGGGACCCTTAGGGGAAAATAGGATTTCGTTAAAACTAAATTGCTTGCTGCATTTGAAATTGCTTCCTTTTTATCTTTGGAACCATCTGAAGAATTTTCATTTAGTAATATGTTTCTTTTAGAGGCATTGCTTTACGAATAGGAATTTAATTGACTAGGCATTACTAATTTCTGGAAATGAATGACTTTTTCTTTCAGTTACTTATGGCTATTCTAAATTCTGTCCATGTTGTACCAGGTCGAATTGAAGAATCTAAGGAATACACATATGATCAACCTATTTCCTTTTAAAAAACGGGTCACAAGATTGGTATCAGTATTTCAAGTGGGTGGAACATTCCAATAGAAATGTTATGTTGATTTGGTATGCCTCAAAACTTAAGAAGGTATGCATCGAATTAGTGAGTGAATAAAACTGAAACACTCAAAATGATTAATTGAATTTTCCCTAGCTACTGCACAGTTATGAATAAAAATGGCACTGTTGATAATGTGAATAGACTATTCCGTGAAACCGAAAACATTGTTGCTGTAAAAATGTGTCTCTTCTTATGAGTGAGTGAGGCAAGTACATTTTATTATGTAATATAGCAAATATTCAAATTTACGTAGGTATCACTAGGAAAACATAAATTAATCTTCAAAGGTTTCTGTAATTTCTTATGTTGTTTTATGTGTAGACGAGACGAAAGAATGAAGTGTTTTCGTGTCGTATAGATTTAAATTTGTTCATTTTTTTCTAATTTGCAAAAAAATTCGCAAATATATTTTTCTGTCAGCATATTATCACATTTTGATAATATCGCCTTAACCATGTAAAAAATATCCTGTTTTATGATAATATATGTATTATTATTATTACAGACATCGTTATGTATTACATTTGAGAACGATGAACATTTCTAACATATCAACTAGCTTCTAATATTAAAAAGAATTCGTGATACAGAATGCATTTTATTTAGCTATTGCTCGTAACAATACGCTCTCTTACAACTGTGTAATACTGAAGGGATGGGTAAAATTTTACCATGAAACCATAACAAACTGATGAGTACAGTATTAAACTATAATCGTTTGACCTATTGACCTATATTTTAGAACTGTCAACATGCTCTGTCGAGTGTGTGTGTCGATGTGGCGTACTTTTGCACTAACGTTTTTGCACAAACTATCGAACAACCGTTCATCGCGGGGATCACGGGTGACTCTTCGTTTCTCCTTAAAAAAATATACAATTCCTCACCCACACAAATTTATACGACTTGTCCTTTGCTCGGGATTTAACCGCGCTCAGAAGTTGTTTATTCTCTAGGGTGAGGTGTTCATTGACGAATCCGCTCCGCTCAGGCCCAGGTCACGTGTAATGTATTGCCTTTAGTTGTACGCAGCCCTGAAATAATCTGATCCTTCAACAGCCTGGTTTAAATATTAGTATGGTAGTAGGAATCTGACACTGTACGAGTCTAGTAATTAAAAAATAAATATAGATTGTCATTCGATTTCAAAAAAACAATTCTAACTAATTATAACTTTAAATCCGGCTCTGTGTATTTAAAAAGAGTCAATCTTTCAGAAAATGATGTTAATGATAAACTTCCTTTATAAAGCGTCGAGAATTTCATAAACTAAATAACGTTCGAACAGTGTGCCTCCGGTCGTTATTCTGTTTGTTGATTTAAACAATAATATAAAACCGTTTGATCATACCAAACACACTCCTTACATTCGTCGAGAAGTAATTAACCTATATACTGATAAATAAATTTACAGACTTTTTATAAACCCATTAATGTTCTGAAAACATTGTTTCGAAAGATAATCGTTTTTGGATTAAGAGATATTGAAGTTTGAAGTATTGCTTTGTTTTGAAACCAGATGAGAATGATTGATTTGGAGTGTCATTAGCCACCTTAAATAGCGTGAGAGGAATATTAACCCGAAATACGGTATTTGCTTCGGTAGGACAATAGTAATCAGTGTGACTGTTATGATCCGGATTAGATTATACTTTTGGGAAATAATTGTTTTAGATTTTTCTATTATGAAGTTTACCGGTTTCGGGAAAAAGTACTTTAGGTATGTTCCGCAAAATGCTCACCACTGTGACCCAATTTTTAAAAGCATTTTGGCAAATTGTAGATATTACGTATCTGTAGGACGATGCGCGCCTCCCCACACCGCGTGGTCCCCCCTCCCGAGGAGAGCCAGACCGAGAGGGATGGCCCTGGGTTAGCCGGGGTGCGAGGGATATGTCGCATGACAACCTCACCTTCGGCCTAGCACTACGACCCAGAGACGGCGTGCGGTTTAGTCGGTTCGAATCCGACATAACCTCCCCCTCCGGCTCCGGAGGGGTGGGGTATCCGTGGGGATTTCCCGCACGTAAAAAAAGGTATTCCGTATCTACCGACCTATCTATTTGGCAAGAATATGGGTGTATCCCATCTGCCCCGGTGACTTGGCCCGGTGCCGGGCCACATGGGAAAAAAAAGTTTTAACTGGCCCGTTGATATGTTTAGCGGGCCAGATGACACAAATCAAGTGCCATCGTCCCCGGTAAGGGGAAAATAGAGGATACGATATAAGAAAAACTGATTTTTGTATACTAAGCAGTTTGATTTATAAGTTCAATCCCTTTCATAGATGGAAGTTGTTAGTATTTCACAAATCACGTGGCGTATCCTCTATTTTCCCCTTACCGGGGACGATGGCACTTGATTTGTGTCATCTGGCCCGCTAAACATATCAACGGGCCAGTTAAAACTTTTTTTTCCCATGTGGCCCGGCACCGGGCCAAGTCACCGGGGCAGATGGGATACACCCATGAATAATTAATAATTTGCAATACTCTCTATAATAAGTAATAGGAATTTTATAGTTTCAAATTTCGAGTTTGGAAACAAATTGTTTATCAATTTCAATTCAGAACGAAGCTCTAATTCTACCTTATTCACTGTCTGTAAAATTAATTTTATGTTTAGATATTTTTATTACCTAAATTTAATATACCTATTAAACTCTTTATGAGTTTCTAAATGCTTTTGAATGTAGAATGTAAAAGTCCCGAGTTTTACAAGTTTTATAACGTAAATAAAAGTTAAACTAAGATTACATCTCTTTTAAAGAATCGTAGGTGAGATTGCTAGAAGTATTCCCCTTTCCTGTTCCCATTCTACCCCTTCTATCTACTCACCTCGTTACCCTCTGTAACGTAGTTCTGTAGTAGTAAATATTAGTAACTCTAAAGAGTAGGTGACAGCACTGGGGATGTTCTGGAACTAGTTTTTGTGTTCATCATTTTAAAAAACCTGGGTTCAAAATCCCAATAACCCAAGTATTATTTCAAAATCAAATACTGATACAACGAATTCAATATTTTATAGTGGCAGATGGCAAGAACTTCAAGGTTAATTCAGTGATATGAAACTTGTTATTTTATTGTTTTCTTTCTTCGATAATAGTACGTCTTATTAAATAGAAATTTTGTTTCTTTTTTTCAAAAAACATAATTCCTATAACAATTTTAGCATGTCAAATATGTTTCCATCTTGCACCATTATGATAAATTATTATTTTTCTTTAAATTTAATCCAGAATCAGCGGACATCTGTCGCTGATGTCAAGGTTTTATTTGTATTTTAGACGTAATTATATTGTTTGTTTGACCCGTTTTTCAATAAGTAATTTTAATGAAAAGAAGTAGCATTATACAAT
The DNA here is from genome assembly GCA_949126895.1 of Eilema caniola. Taxonomy (NCBI): domain Eukaryota; kingdom Metazoa; phylum Arthropoda; class Insecta; order Lepidoptera; family Erebidae; genus Eilema; species Eilema caniola. The sequence goes on from OX421467.1 coordinate 6,581,905, forward strand.
TTATTCATATACGCACGTTTGTTGAAATTATGTGAATATAATGATGTCTAACACAACATTATATCCACATGTAATTTCGGTACTTCAATTAACTTCAGCCACTTCAATTAAATAAAATTGTTTGTCTAAGTAGTTTCCATTAGTTGATGCATCTACAATGTTTATCACTACATAGGTAGTATAAAACAAAGTCGCTTTCTCTGTCCCTATATCCCTTTGTATGCTTAAATCTTTAAAACTACGAACGGATTTTGATGCGGCTTTTTTTAATAGATAGAGTGATTCAAGAGGAAATTTTATATGTATAGTACATGTTTAATATAGTAGAGGATGCAGCGGGAACGGGATCTGACGCCACGCGGGCGGAAATATATTGGCGGTACGAAGTTCGCCGGGTCAGCTAGTATAGGTATAAAAAAATCCTTCCAAAAACAAGCCTAAAACTCTAGGCGGTAATTGTACCTTACGGCTATGTTTTTAAGAACTATAAGTACCGGCAGCTATTATATCCTAGAAGAGGTAAAAAGTGGTGTATTTAAATCCAATCTTAACACATACATTGGGTAATATATTTGTCGTCTTAATACCGAAACTATTGCTTTTACGTTCTTGCTTCTTCTGAAAACGTTTAAGCTGAAAAATCAGCACACTTACAACTCAAGACTTGATCCCAGCGCCTTATTCATAGCAGTCACTGCTGCACCACCGATGACTGTTTATATAGTCGAAACATTTTTTATACAACAAGCACACGGCTCACCTAATGGTAAGTGGTTACCGTGGTCTTATGTGTGCAACACCAGGGGAGTCACACTCGTTCCGTCGACCCTTTAAACACAGAGCGTCGCTGTGCCGTCAGTGTAGAAGACAAAGCAGAAATAGCCTTTGGTCTTCCCACTGACAGCACAAAACCTCTCCAGTGAGCTCTGGCTACCCTACTCACCGCTGGGAACACAACATGAGGTTATTATGGCCGCGGTATTCTGTAGGGCGCAGCGTACTTCCCCAATCGGACAGCTCAATTGGATGGGAATACCGTTGTGACCTACCTCCTGCGAAATGTGCGAAAACATTTCGCGGTATTCGATATTGCTGATTGATTTTAATATATTGGTTCACCAAATAATTTATGCTGGCATCTAGTCAAAGAATTAGACAGTGTTATGTTTAAAAGCAAAAACTATAACCACAGATAAATCAGATATTGTGAGATCAAAGCAAATTCGCATTTTTGTAAATTTAGTCTTGTAATAGTCATTTAACACTGCATGACATCATCAGATTTATAGATCGGGCCCAACTCTATTTTAATTCGAAATAATTTAAAAATATTATTATTTACTTCTTCAAATCATTGACGGAATATTACGAGTAGGTATAAAATAAAGTGTAGTTCACTTAGAGCACCCAGCTGAATAGCACCTAGCCTTGTCAACGAACAGCACCTTAATACCGATATTTAACGCGAAATTTAATTTAAAATAAAACAGGATAAAATCGGAACTGGGTATGTTAAAATCAACAACTTCCAAACATAAAAAGTCACACCAAAATTTGGTCCAATACATTCATATGCGGATAAATTTCATCCACTTTTGCGTTAACAACATAGTATGGTGGTATAAACTAAATATCTGTGAACTAAAGGATATCGCCACAATCTCTGCATCATTGTGTCAAACCATTTTAGCAACAATTTTACTTATTTAATTCCAGGACTTGGTTTCTACAAGATGGTGCCACTAGCCACACATCTAACCAGTCAATGGAAGCTGTTCCTGAATTATTCCCCAATAAGTCATTTCTCGTAGGGGGGGCACTGAATGGCCTCCCAGGAGTCCAGATTAGGGTGGTATGGACAATTATTTATGGTTAAAAGTGTTATTTGGGAAAATAAACCCACAACCTGGACCCAATGGAATCAAAATATCACCACAAAAATTACTGCAATCGCAAGAGCTGCGTGTTTAAAATGTAAAAAGTAATTAACTTCGAAAATAATTTGGAAAAAAATATTGTTGAATTTCTTTTCCTTGAAAACGTCAACAGAAAGCATTTTTATGGATCTTATATACAACTACTATTGTGATAGGACATTGGGATTGATCAATTTCTCGTCGTAAAGTCAATACCTACTGCCATCGTAAAAGGCTGCAATAAAACCGCCCAAGCAATAAGAGGATGCGGTCAATCAAATTAGCAGTCTTATGACGTCAATAATGTATTCGGTGTCTAGTATAACATTACAATGAGTAAATTTTCTGTATAATGGTCCGAAGTTATAATACAACATGTATTATAACTTCCGACCATGATACACAAAATTTAATATAGACGTACTTAATACAATGCTTATTTTATTTATGTTTAGTTCTTTCTTATCCACATTGTTTGAATTGAATATATATAATTCAAATTGATTAATTCAAGAAAATCTGGAAATTATCAAAAAGTACTTTTCATTTAGGTATCGTTTTCTCGTTTATTACTTTTAAAGAAAACGAATCATTATATATTAAGATACAATCTAAATATCAGTATAATGCATCTTTTATTATTCTCTAGATCTCTGCTCTTATAGGGCCAGCAGCACGAGTGTGACTCCCCGGGTTTTGCACACGTCCATAGGCCACTGTAACCACTTTCCATCCGGTGAGTCGTGTGCTTGTCTGCCACCTAAGTGATATAAAGAAAAAAATCGATTGATTGAAATTTACAAGTCTGTTTTTTTTATTTGTTTGCTTGAACATAAAAAAATGCTGTCAAAACCCTAACCGCCATCACTCCAGCCTCACACCACACTTTACGATGAGAGTTTTCGCTACCTTTTATGACACGTAGGTGTGAAGCTCTTTATGCCCAATCAAATCACAATGAAGGCAGCACTTGGCGTACTCATATCGTAGGCAATTACTTTTAATAACCCTATCGTTCGTTGGTTGTTAAAATATTAATATTTATTTAACAACCCTCAAGCTGATATTTAGTCATCTAGATATGTGTGAAACCTGAAAACTTAACTGAAAATACGAATCTAGCCAGCCGTTCTGGCTTAATCACTTGGATAAAGTTACAACATCCATCCAGCCATCCACACATTCAAATATTCGCATTCATAATGCTCTTTAATCTTCTCTAATGCCATTTATCTTTTGATAGTAACAATGCAACAATTATATTACATTATGGTTAAGAGGTCTTTCAGTGCGTCAGTAAGAAAATGAAACGAATAAATTAGGTATGTTTTATTTTCAAATAAAGTATACGAGTTTACGTGGATCATACTTTACTAATATTTTCGTAAACGGCAATCGCTACGATTAGTGCTGATGTTTCATTCAAAAATAAACATATTTTCTGACTGACGAAGACGTGTAGGCGCATACAAACGTTAATAAGTCTCTATGCCCTCACACGTTCACGGCGGCGGCGCGCATCGTAGGGCGATGCGCACCTCCCTACACCGGGGTTGAGTCGGGAACCGCGTGGTCCCCCCCTCCCGAGGAGGGCCAAACCGAGAGGGATGGCCCTGGGTCAGCCGGGGTGCGAGGGATATGTCGCATGACAACCGCACCTTCGGCCAAGCACTACGACCCAGAGACGGCGTGCGGTTTAGTCGGTTCGAGTCCGACATAACCTCCCCCTCCAGCTCCAGAGGGGTGAGTATCCGTGGGGATTTCCCGTACGTAAAAAAAAAATGCCCTCGCACGTCGTCAGTCAAACGCTTTAAAAAAAAACATGGCAGATTTTTACAGTTTCCAGATAGCCGTGTGACCAACATGCCACAAACACACAAATGGTCATTGGTCATCGCGGTAACGGTTGCAATAATTGAGCGCTGATATTGATATCATCCAACATCAATTATGTAAAATGTAATTCATGTAATAATCTCGCTCGACTCGTAGATGACAGTTATGTTATGTCAATGTCAGGGTCCTTCATATGTATGCGCGGGAGCACAGATAAAACCATAAAGTTTTTATTTTTATTCTATTTTTTTTTTTTCATATTATTATTTTTCTATGTTATCTGCATTTTTGTTTTAGATTTTTTAATTTTATATTTTTTAATTTTAGTTTTCTGTATGAGTCTTTGTCTCTGGGATATCTTTTGAAACTGTTTGCTTATATACTCTTTGCTGTTTGCGCACGTGACGTCACCGGTTTGGCGCTATCAGAATACCAGCGCTGCGCATGCTCATCGGCATGTGCAGCAATTATGCTGAGATGGCGACCATATTTGGATACGCACAATGAACACGATGTAATAGAACTTAAGGTTAGATTGTAAGTCATTATATGTTTAATTGTGCGTATTGAAAATAAAAACATTTTTTCTTTCTTTTCTTTCTATTTGCGGATTGTAGTACATTGTTAACGCATCTCCCTTCTGTATCACTGCTGTATCTGAATATCAATTGAATTATTATGCGCGGCCGAGTAGATTCGCTGTAGGTACATAAAAAGAAAATGAGTTGACATTGTTTCGAATTACAGCCCCTCATTACATAAGAACTTATCAATGTCTCCTTAAAAGATGTCGAACAACCAGTGAATTTCAATTTCATGTTTGAAACTTGAACATGATAATATCGCATTCTTCAAAGTTACAACCATCATTTTAGAATTATGGATGTATAATTAGTGGCCTTCTTAACATTTTAGTCGTCCACCCATATCATGAGATACGTGATAAGTAAAAATCCGGTCAAATGCAAATCGGGCTAATGCATTGAAGGTTTAATACAAAACTAGATTAAGGGACTAATATTATAAACGCAGGGCACGCCGTGATTGCGGCGTTAAGACCCATCATGGGGGAGTGGCTAGAGAGGCCACACGGTAGCCTCTCGTACCGTCAGACGCAGATTATCATCGGGCACGGTAGCTTCGGGCGGTATCTGCATCTGATGGGTATAGAGCCAACGGAGACGGCGTGCGATTTAGTCGGTTCGGGTTCGAGTCCGACATAACCTCCCCCTCCGGCTCCGGAGGGGTGGGTATCCGGGGGATATCCCGCACGTAAAAAATAAATAAATATATATATTATAAACGCGAAACTTTATTAGTATAGATGGATAGAGGGATATTTGTTACTCTTACACGTAAAAACTACTGAATGGATTTCCCCGCACCACCGCTGTCGTCTTAACGATGACACCGGAGGCTGCGGAGAGGGGCGTGCAGTACACTGCTCTGGTGAAGCAGGCGAGGGCCATCGATATAAGGGCCCTCGACGTGGCGGGGACCCTCCGAGTGACACACATTTGGACGGGTGCCCGGCTCATCCACCTCCCTGGCGCTTCGAGCGGTCCCAAGGCTGATGCCATAGTGGCTAGGCTGAGGGAGACGCTCGACGCAGCCAATGTCCGGGTGTCCAGGCCCATCAAGTGCCAGTGGCCATAGGGCCAATGGTTGCGAAGCTCCGCCGCACTGTTTTAGGTGTACCACAGGGTTGGCAGCAAGGCCTGTACCCGCGGGGAGCCGAAGCCGCGAGGCGGGCGTTCCGCCAATAGTTCGGGGTGGGATGCGGAGATGATTCCATAATGGATCCCCAGCTCCGCATCCTGCAGGCGAACTTGGGCCACGGTGTCGATGCTCAGGCACTTCTGCTCCCGAGCATGGCACAGTGGTCCGTACACGTCACCGCTGTCGCCGAGCCATACACTCACCGACCACTCGGGCCCGCCTGGGTGGTCGACCTGGATGGCTTGGCGGCACTGGTGCATAACGCCGCTGCGGGTGCCCCTCCCCTTGTAGTAATCGCAAGGGAGCATAGCATCGTAGCGGCGCGTTTAGGGGAGATTGTGGTCGTGGCCGTTTGTTTCGCGCCAAGATTACACCGACTAATCAGGCATTATCAGCGGTCGCTGGAGCCGCTGAACGACGTCGTCAATGCCTGTACACCTCGCCCGGTTCTTGTGCTCGGGGATTTCAACGCCTGGTCTTTGGCCTGGGGTTCCCGGCGCACGGACGCGCGAGGCAGGGCTCTGGAGAGCCTCCCAGCCCTCGGTCTAGTTCTCCAGAATCGCGGGGCCGAAGCCACGTTTGTGTCGGGGGAGCGCAGGTCGATCATAGACCTTTCGTTCACGAGCGCTTCCCTGTCACTTCGCGTGCGGGACTGGTGTGTCGTCGCGGAGGCGGAGACTTTGTCGGACCACCGATATGTTCGGTTGGATGTCTCCCCTCCCGCGGAGGATGCGCCGGTCGCAACGGCCCAACGCGAGCCGCGCTAGGTGATGGGGCGACTGAATCGGGAGGACCTCCTGGAAGCCGCCATCGTACAGGCCTGGGCCATTGCGCCGGACAGGCCTGTCGATGTCGACGATAAAGCGGCGTGGTTCCGGGAGGCCATGACACGTGTCTGCGATGCGGGTATGCCTAGGGCTCCAGCCTATAATCCGAGGCGTCGGGTCTACAGGTGGAATGCGGAGATCGCGAGGCTGCGTCAAGCCTGCGTGATCACGCACCGCCGGATAGGCTCGATTCCGTAACCGTCCCGCAGACTCGGAGCCCCGACTGGCGGAGCTCCACGAGGGATATAGGGAGGCCAGGAATGCCCTCCGAGCGGATATCAAGCGGTCCAAGGCCGCTTGTTACCGGGAGCTCCTGGAGACGCTGGAGCGGGACCCATGGGGGCGGCCTTACCTTATGGTAAGACAAAAGCTGCGCCCCCGGGCCCTCCGCTGACCCAGGTGCTCGAGCCGGCTCTGCTCGGGGGAGTGGTCGAATCCCTGTTCCCGGCGCGAGCGGAATATGTTTCGCCGCAGATGGCTCCGCCGCCTCGGTCGCCTATGACGCCCAGTGCGGTGATTGACGACGATGTGCCCGAGGTCACTCGGGTAGAACTAGAGCTGGCGGTGCGAAGGCTTGGAGCCAAAAAGAACACCACCCCGGGACCCGACGGCATTCCAGGCTGCGCGTGGGTCCTAGCTCTAGGGGAAGACGGTCTCGAACCCCGACTGAGAGGATTCCTCAGCGCATGTTTGGAGTGAGGCCAGTTTCCGAAGATGTGGAGGACGAGGAAACTGGTCCTCATCCGCAAGATGGGGCGCCCGGCGGACGAGCCGTCCGGGTACCGGCCCATAGTGCTGCTCGACGAGGTGGGCAAGCTCTTTGAGAGAGTCATTGCCAAGCGCCTCGTCGAGCATCTCCCTAGAGTGGGGCCGGACCTGGTGAATACCCAGTTCGGGTTCCACCGGTGGCGTTCCACTGTGGATGCCATCATGCGTGTGAGGACTCTGGCGGAGGATGCGGTCGCTCGGGGCGAGGTGATGTTGGCGGTGTCCTTGGACATCTCCAACGCGTTTAACACTTTGCCCTGGAGTTGCATCAGAGAGGCGCTCGTGTATCACGATGTGCCTCTCTACCTCCGCCGCATAGTCGGGAGGTACCTGACGGGGAGAGCCGTCGTCTACCCGAGTTCGACCGGAGTCGGTAGGCATGAGATGTCGTGCGGTGTTCCACAGGGATCGGTCCTGGGGCCGCTGCTGTGGAACATCGGTTACGACTGGGTGCTTCGCGGGGACTTCGCGTACGGTGCCACCGTCACGTTCGTGTTACACGGACGACACGCTGGTGACGGTGGGCGGGGCTACACACCGCGAGGCGACCCTGAGGGCCACGACCGCGGTTGCTCAAGTCGTGGAACGGATCTGGCGGCTGGGTCTCGAGGTGGCTCTGCACAAGTCCGAGGCCATGTTCTTTCATGGCCCTCAGCGCAGGCCAGACCCGGGAGCCAGCCTTACAGTGGGAGGCATTCCAATCGACATCAAGCCCCGGTTGAAATACCTGGGGCTGGTGCTTGACGGTTTCGGAGAGCATTTCCGAAGTCTGCGCCCCAAGTTGGTGGCAACGGCGAATGCCTTGGGCAGGCTGTTGCCCAATTTGAGGGGCCCAGAGGACTCCTGCAGGAGCCTCTACGCGGGTGTCGTGCGGTCCATGGCCCTATATGGGTGCCCCGTATGGGCGGACACCTTGGGGGCCAGATTCCTGCCTCTGCTCCACGCGGCGCAGAGGACGACGGCCTCCAGGACCATCAGGGGGTACCGCACGATATCCTTTGAAGCGGCGAGTCTCCTGGCCGGATCGCCACCGTGGATCCTGGAAGCGAGGACCCTTTCGGCACTATCGGTTCTGAAAGGAGGCGCGGGGGCGGGGATTCGATCCCGAGCCCGAAGAAATTCGGGCCGAGAAATCCCGGCCCCACAGGGCCATGGTGATCGAGTGGGAGCTACGGCTTGAGCAACCACGCGCAGGGTACGCCGTGATTGCGGCGGTAAGACTCATCATGGGGGAGTGGCTAGAGAGGCCACACGGTGGCCTCTCGTACCGTCAGACGCAAGTCATCACCTGCATCTGATGGGCATAGAGCCAACGCCTGAGTGCCATCACTGCGACGCGAGCGTGGACACGGGGCTGCACACGCTCACCGAGTGTCCGGCGTTTGAAACGCCGAGGCGGGAGCTTGTGACGGCCCTGGGGGTGAGAGTGCTCACGCTCTCCACCCTGCTCGGGCGATGGTCCGCTGCGCGGATGCGTGGGCGGCCAGCGCCTCCTTCTGCGAGCAGGTCATGCTCGTGAAGGAGACAGCAGAGCGGGCGCGGCGCAGCGAGCGAGAAAGACTCGCAGACATTGCTGGCCGCGTTCGAAGGCGGCTCGGGCGTCGGAGGGCACAAACCGACCTCCGCCCCCCATGAGCGCGGGCCTGAGGGTGACGGGTGGAGCCGCTCATCACCCTAGCAGAAGCAGGCCACGGCGGCGGCGCGCATCGTACGACGATGCGCGCGCCGCCCCCGCCCCCCCCCCATACCGGGGGCGAGTCGGGGACCGCGTGGTCCCCCCTCCCGAGGAGGGTCAGACCGAGAGGAATGGCCCTGGGTCAGCCGGGGTGCGAGGGATATGTCAAAAGACAACCTCACCTCCGGCCTAGCACATCGATCCACAGACGGCGTGCGGTTTAGTCGGTTCGAGTCCGACATAACCTCCCCCTTCGGCTCCGAAGGGGGGGTATCCGTGGGAAAAAACCACTACAATTTATAACGATAACCGATATTATACCGATAAACGACATCCACGCAGGCGGAGCCGCGGGCAAAAGCTAGTGCTAAATAAACCACAATAGTTATTTACTTGCGTTGGCTATACATCTGAATATTTGATTTTAGTTTCAATTGGAACAATCATGAAATAGATAGACAGACAGACAGCAAAGTAATCCGTTTCATTTTTTCCTCTTAAGGTATGGAACCTTAAAAGCAATAGAAACCAATGACATTACTGGATATATGGTACCAATTAACTCATATTTATTACCAAACAACAATGCCTTAAATACCGATATTGTGCACCGGTACGGGTCGGATTGTGTTAAACTAATAAAACAACTAGAACGTGAGCGGAAAAAGAGTGAGTGTTTGAGTGAGTCATTATATTTCTTGGTGAAGTGTAGGGACGCTGATATTATTCCCGTGTGTGCGAGAATAAAGCCCCGTAGGGACATATATGGGTCCGCAAACATCCTAAGAAACGCGAGTGTGAAATTGTTACGAAAATTGATTAGTAACACCAGATATAAATTAAATCAAAGCCAGTGTACGTTATATAAAATCCATCTGAATTGTAGTGCCAAATTGTCAAGGAATGATTTTGATAAATGTGACCGCATAACGTATCTACAGGCACAGCGTTCGAGGGAAATGAGTGCTGTGAAACTAACACGCAAGTTTGAATTCCTCTTGAACAAGCAGAAAAGTGATGTACCCTACCACGAAAACTCACGTAACCAGCGGACTGTAATCAATTTGTCTGACAAAAAGTTGACGGAAGTGGCACTCACCACATTGGAGAAAGGGTTGAATTTTGCTCCCACCCCTAAGCGTATTCCTTATGAAAAAGTTATTGGTACGATTGAAGAAGTTGTACGACGGAATAAAATTCCAGTAGAAGAGTCGGAAGTATTAAGGCAAGAAGTTGCACACATTCTACGCCGGGCAAAACTTCCACAGTCGAATATGTCTGCTGAGGAGCGTGGTGCATTACAAGACCTGCGAAACGATGATAAGGGCAGATAAAGGGAACGCAACAGTAGTTATAAACGTCACAGAATACGACGAGAAAATTCAGCAACTACTGAGTGATGAAAAAACTTATAAAAAAGTGAAATATAACCCAACCGCTAGAACTAACCGAAGCACTGAAAAACTAGTCAGGGAACATAAACATGCAATCGGTGAAGAAACAGCCATGCATCTTCTGAGACCTCGAAACCTTCAACCTCCCAAATTATATGGTCTGCCAAAAGTTCACAAGCCAAATGTACCTTTGCGGCCAATTGTAAGTCAAATTGACTCACCAACATATGAACTAGCTAAACACGTAGCGAGCATCTTGCAGCCACTAGTAGGGAAAACAACATCATATGTGAAGGACTCAAGACATTTCGTACAAATCTTGGAACAAATCAACTTGGACAAAAAAGAAGTGATGGTCAGTTTTGACGTAGAATCACTCTTCACAAGGGTCCCGATAGCCGACAGTATGGAGGTCATAAGACGAAAAATTACGGAACACAAAATTCCGATGGAATATGCCATCCTTGTGCAACATTGTTTGACGACGAACTACTTCGTATACAGAAACGAGTACTACCTACAGATAGATGGAGTGGCAATGGGCAGTCCGGTAGCTCCAGTGGTAGCCAATATGTGGATGGAACATTTTGAAAACCTAGCCATCACCAACACCCCCCACATCAAAGTCTGGAAACGGTATGTTGATGACATTTTCTGTATAATGGAGGGAGATGAGGATGTGGTACAACATTACATGGCTTATTTAAACAGCATCCATGGTAACATAAGTTTCACGTATGAAATAGAAAGAGAAAGAACCCTTGCATTCCTGGACGTAAAGATCGGTGTTCGAAAAGACGGTTCTCTTAGCCACTCCGTGTACAGGAAACCTACTCACACAGACCGCTACCTACACGCAAACTCTCATCATCATCCTAGCCAGTTGAACTCAGTTGTGACGTCGCTTACTGACCGCGCATATAGCTTATGTGATGAGGAACATTTAGAGGATGAATTAAAACACATAAGCGGCGTTCTACAGAAAAACGGGTACAACGGACGGATCAGACCACCTAGACGCACCGTCAAACCCATGGACTACAGGGTGGAGAGACATCCAGCCTTCTTACCATATATGAAAGGAGTAACAGATAAGGTCGCCAACATCCTGAAGAAGGTCTCTATAAAAACTATCTTTACTCCATTCAAAAAGCTATCTCAATATTTACGGTCGCCTAAAGATAGCTCTCCACTTGACAGGCCGGGTGTATATAAAATTGACTGTAGCTGCGGCTCTTCTTATATAGGACAAACCAAAAGAACCGTCACGTGCCGCATTAAAGAACATATTAGGGCAGTCAAAAATAACGAACCGCAAAAATCAGCAATCGCTCAACATTTACTGGAGTCCGGTACAAACCACTGGATTGAGTTACATAACCCTCAGATGCTTGCGACAGAACGCCACTATATACCAAGATTGGTTAGAGAGGCGATTGAAATTAAAAAGTATAAAAATTTCAATCGTGAGGAAGGGTTTCAACTGCCGAACGTCTGGTATCCAGTGGTCCGCCTATGCAAAAACCGTGAACCAGCCGAATTAAAATCGCGAGTGGATACTGTGAGTGTAGTGAGTCGTGATCGAGTTTGCAGTTCTAGTGAAACCAGTGGTAGTGGTACTGACAATGTAACGCGTCACAAAAGAGTGCGTAAGAGGGTAGACCGATATGTCTGCGCTTAAAACTTTTCTCCATCAACCGCCAGTACTTCAGTTCTTCCGTGATCATGGCGCTTGCAACAGTGCCGAAATATCGGAAACTCGATAAAACATTACATGGTAAATATCCCGAAAACTTAATTAATAATTAATAACAATGCCTTGTTATAAACTTTTGCAATTAATAACATTTTGTTGGTTTTGTGTTACTCATTACATTTTGACTGGCAATTTTGTAGAAATATGATGTGACAAAAGTTTATATATTGTTATCAAAGCCCTTAATTACTTTTAAATTGTTTGTTTTTAATAGGTATATGATTTTTTTTGAAAATTTAAGGGCTTGTGCTATATACCTTTGAAATGGTAACACAACCGGCGTCACCAGATTAAGAAAAACAACAAACATATGACACCTAATCACACATAACTTCTGTGTTCGATGATATTCATTACAGAAATTAACAAGAAGTTTGAACTTAATAATATTTAGATCACGTTTTCAGGGGAAGAAAAATGTATAATATATTATAAATCTATCTTTCACATTGTCCGGCCCGATGTCATTTATTGGAGCCGACACCACTGTGCTATCAGCTGTCGGCTATCGTCGTCCAACACCGATATTGGATCGGATAATGTAAAAACGCTCTAACGTTGACCCTGTCATTGGTGATATAAATTATTGACTACGACCACGGCTAACGTCACTGGGATAAAAGAAACGACAAATAAGACAGCTGCTGCTTTTTACATATTTTATGTTTAAACTATGGTGTTGCATACGTCCATAGGCAACGGTAAACACTTTCCATCCGGTGGACCTTATGCTTGTCAGCCACCTAAGTGGTAAAAATAAAAACACAATCAGGAAATCGCCAAAACGATAATGATGATGGAAAATCCCTAGTTTATTGTGGGATTCTTGTAATTATACATTTGGCGTGATTTATGTGACACCAAATTACCGAGTGTTATCTTACGATACTAAATTAAAGTCACCCTTCATCTAATTATAATGAAATTTGAGGCTGACAGTGAAAAATGCTGGCAGCTTAATTTTTTTTTTTAAATATATTCAAAGCCTCTGTTTAATCCCAAAAGGATTGTTTAGGTGTATGGAGCCCATAAAATGATTCATATCATACCGTAAGCCTTAACTGCTGATTGATGGATAATGCTATTTTGCAGGTTTTTCTACCCTAAACAGACTGTAAGGCTTGCGGGTTCTACCGTAAATAAACCAAGTGGTTTGGTGACTCTTTTCTTTGCTGCATTATAAAGTATTAGAATTCTCTAACAGCATACATGTTTCCTTCTTCTTACTGTCCCGAGTCTTTTTAAGCGGGGGTTTGAAAAAGCATCTGATAAGGTAGTCAAGCTGAAGACAGCCATTATAAAATTATTAGTGTCTAAAATGGTTACTCTCTTTCATGATACTTGACACTTTCAGCTTACCGTCAGGCGAGATGAACTCATATTGGTGTAAACTCATTCATTCATGGTAGGTAGGACACGAATTGAGCAGTCTGACTGGGGAAGTACCTCCAGAATACCGAGGCCATATTAACCTCGTGTTGTATTCTCGGCGGTGAGTAGGGTAGCTAGAGCTCACTGGAGAGTTTTTGGGCTGTCAGTGGGAAGACCTAAGGCTTGTCCTGCTTTATCTTCTACACTGATGGCACAGTAACTCTTGGTTCTAACAGGGTCGGCAGCGCAAGTGTGACGCCCCTGGTATTGCATACGTCCTTAGCCTACGGTAACCACTTTCCATGAGATGGACTGTGTGCTTGTCTGCCACCTAAGTTGCATGAAAAGAAATTATATTAAAATAACACAATATATAATATTCCACAGGAGTAGAAGACCGAGCACTGGACTCCAAGCGCAAGCTTTGAATGCAATAGCGATAGATTCTTGAATGATGATAATAATAGGAGATACAAATTGATTTAAATAGGCTTTTAAAGAGAATATATACCTAGTATATTTGTACGTGGCTCCATTTATTCTCATTCTATAAGCTTAATCAGTGGTCTAGAAAATTAAACGTCTTCACTTAAATTAAACAAAACACTAAGATCTGTACTGTAAAAAAAGTAAAATGCAATAGTGATAGATTCTTGAATGATGATAATAATAGGAGATACAAATTGATTTAAATAGGCTTTTATAGACAATATATACCTAGTATATTTGTACGTGGCTCCATTTATTCTCATTCTATAAGCTTAATATAATATAAAATACACAATACAAAATACTATTTATAGTCAAGTCCATAAATTAAAAATTAATCAAATAACCCGCCCCTGACCGTTCCCGGCGCAAAAGTACCCATCACACTCGCCGCGTTGCCACGCTGGATTGCGATGGCTAGCCTCTGCATCAGGAACGCTCCGAAGCGGGAGTCACCAGTTGCCTCTATGAGCCTCTTTCCGACTTCTTTTATGAAAGTTTTGGCCTCCCTACTCCAGCACCCCAAGGTCTCCACCGCTATCGGCACAAATTGGTACAATGGCTTTAACTCGGCATATTTGATGGTCTTTTTTGAGCTGGCTTCTTCCGCCGCGGCAGACGGAGAGTGAACGGTGCGACTGAGGTGGCTGGCGGCTACTGTGTTGACGCAAGTTGCATCCCAAATTAGACACTTGCCGTTCTTCCAGGGCACCTAAGTCAGCCCGTCTGGCCTCTTACCGTCTGACCTGCTCAGACCTGGAGGCTCCAGCACGCAGGGAACGTTTGCCGATACGAGGGCCCTGCGGATGATATCATTCAGAGCGTGGTGACGTGGAAACCTCCCAGTGCACCGCCGACAACTCAGAGCGTGATGTCCGTTCGCCTCCACCATGGAACCGCAGGTGCATACATGGGGTTCGCACACCTTAGATCCCAAGCGGAAAGCCACCGCCACACGCAGAGAGTCATCGTCGAGCAGGGTCCCCAGATGAGGTGAAGGTAACGCTTGCAACCACGCTCCAGATTCAGGTTGCGATACAGCCCGCAGTCTTGCCTTATCGGTCCCATCAGCACCCTCCAACAATCGACTCTGGAGTCGCTTCACCCCCGCATCATCCCACGCCCGCTGAAGGTGCATGTCTTCAGGGACAGATGCTCCCACGTTGAGAACCGACCAAGCTGTCACAGCATCCCACGCAAAAGGGACAATACCCCCGTCACCATTAGGATTAAGTAGCCTAGTGACGAGGTCCGTAACCCCATGCGCAGAAGCCAAAAAAGCCGGCAGGCCCACATCACGTGCACGACGCACCCCAAGACCACCACATCGAATAGGCAGAGCCACCTGGCTCCACTGTGTATCATCCAGGGAGACATTGAGCACTGACTCAACCACCAATCTCAAGGAATCGTCGAAAGACGCAACCTCCTCGGGACAAAGCCAAGTTGGTGTGGTACGTAGTAAGTAGGTGATCTTCGGTAGGGCGAAGCACATGCGTAATAAGATTAACGCAACGTGCGCAGAGAGACCCCTTAGACGTTCGTGAGCGGCAAGGAGAAGCTGCTTTCGAGCAGTGATGGCCTCAGGAACTGCAGAAAGAAATATTGGAGACCCTAAAAGGCAGAAGTTAGATGGAGAAAGTTCCTTGAGGCCAGGGAGAATTGAATGAAAATGAGAAAAGTGTGTTCGAGCCCCAGTGCCACAGGGAAAAAACTCGCACTTCGAGGGATTCACCTCCAGACCCAGGTCTCTAAAGCTGGGAATTAGCACCTCTAGATCCTGTAACACGTCTTCTGGTTTGCCCCCGATAGTGCCATCGTCCAGGTACCAGATGTTAAGACCAGATTTAAGGTCACGGATCGCCTTATGTATAGCCAGGCTAAACACAAGTGGGCCGAGAGGATCTCCCTGTTGGGCTCCCACTTTTGAAAGGATTAGATTATTGTCCAAGAAAAGGTTGGAGGGAAGTCGGTAGACTTGGTGAAGAAAAGGATAGAGAGATGGAATTTTTTCCTTGACCTCACTCAATAGAACGTCCCTCTCCAAAGTGTTAAACGCATTGCGAATATCCAGCTTCAGCACTATTGAGCCTTCGTTTTTCGGGTCCATGACGAATGCTCGCGTGGCGTGGATGGCCGCCTCGCTTCCCAGACGTGTCCCAAAACCCAATTGATATGGCTGTAGGTACCCGGCCATATCCTCTTTGACGCATCGGCACGCCAATTTGGCAGTCAAACGGCGAAAAACACTACCTATCGCTATAGGTCTTAGACCCCCATCCTTTTTGGCCAAGGCAAAGAGGGAGGCCCCGTAAAGATATGGGCAAACAAGGGGGTTCAACCGGCCGCTTAGCAAAAAGTTTACCAGGCCGGTCAAACATCCCAACAGACGCCTACCGTTCTCTCCAGCTGACACGGAAGTCAACTCCTTAAGATGGCCGGGCCGGATCCCGTCCAGGCCCGCCGCCGATCCTGCATAAAAAGAACCAAGCGCCGACCTCACGTCCTCTACCGTGACTTAATTAATCAGTGGTCTAGAAAATTAAACGTCTTCACTTAAATTAAACAAAACACTAAGATCTGTACTGTAAAAAAAGTAAAATGCAATAGTGATAGATTCTTGAATGATGATAATAATAGGAGATACAAATTGATTTAAATAGGCTTTTATAGACAATATATACCTAGTATATTTGTACGTGGCTCCATTTATTCTCATTCTATAAGCTTAATCAGTGGTCTAGTAATTTAAACGTCTTCACTTAAATTGAACAAAACACTAAGATCTGTACTGTAAAAAAAGTAAAACCGGATTCCTGTGCTCAAAGTTATTCGTTTCTCAACGACTCCTGGTAATCACAGTCTTGTTACTTTAAATTCTAAAATCTAAGGCTTATCTAAAATCTACTTTTTGTTTTTCTTTATCGGAATGAGTCCTCTTGCTGTAAGATATTTTAGCTTTAGCAATTTGTCAAGCCATGTTTTATGTATGACAACAGTTTTCACCAAACTTTTACTCATGTATTATACTAGATGATAACAGACAACCCATTCATATCTATCTAAGTTCGTACAACAACAATAACTCACATAAAATTGTAGTTGTACTGGAAGCCATAGATTTTTCCACCGTCAGCGTACTTATTCAATGAAAAAGTGACATAGCTGACGTAGGTAGAAAAGGTATGGATTTTTGCATAGATTTTTTAAGAGCTATGGCCCGTCAAATCTCAACCAAATTATATAAGTGGAATAAGGTATCGGATCGTTGAGGAATTTTTAAATTTCGTTTAAAGTAGTGTTTTGAATAAACGTTCCAAATTTTCATCCGGGTGCCGTGAGTAGGTGTAGTCCACTTAGAACACCCAGCCGAATAGCACCTGAGCGAATAGCACCTAGCCATGTTGTAACTCGCATTTTTTTTTTACTGTTAAATTATCATACAAAGAATACATATGTCAGCATTCCATAAACAACAAAGGTTTGACCGTAGTTTTGAATTGGAAAAACTAATGCTCAGAAAGGGACCTGAACAGAACACATGACCAGTCTTACAGGAGGAATGCGATAGGAATAGTTATCATACTTAATTGCTTTAAAGCGTAATTTAAGAGCTAACCTTTTTTGTTAATTATACTAAATTTCCTGATGGTAAACAACTGCTGACGTCCGTGACAACTTGCAACTAACAATAACAAAGAAATCATGAAACTTCATCAAATTACATAAGTCCATTATAGCTTTTTTATACATTTGCTTCTTCATTTTAAATAAGTATTTTGTACAAATTCGTACAAGCTTTTCTACATTTTCAATTTCTACTTTATCGCTACATATAATGTACAACTTTGTGTAATGTTCAGTAATTCTGAAGTCAATATATGTAACGTCTCGTGGAACGTACGAACATTATCACGAATAAAAAAGTCAATTTGTCTTCGACACTCCTGCATATGAAAAATTGTACGCAGCTGTGCTTTATGGAAATCCATGAACTATTTGCGATGATTTTTTTAACACTGGTTTTTGTAATTCACACCGAATGGAATCATTTTGTGTTACTGTTTTTTTTCGCTTAGAGCGCCAATTTCGTTCTACTTAAACTCTCGTATTTCCATCGTTTCGTACCTTATAATTTTTTTATTGTTCATTAAAGAGCCCTACTGACGTATTTTAAGCCAAACCAACCTCACCAGAAAATCGGTGAACATGCAAAACAGACATAAGAGAGCAGCCGCTTACGGAAAAGCTAACATTACCATAGCCTTGACTTTATTAAAAACTAGCGATCCGCCCCGGTTTCGCACGGGTGGTAAAAATGTTCCCATTGGAATCCAACATAGCCTATGTTATTCAGGGTGAATGTAGCTTTCCAATGGTGAAAGAATTTTGTGATCGGCGCAGTAGTTTTTGAATTTATTCATTACAAACACACAAAAATACAAATCTTTACTCTTTATAATAGTAGTGTAGATGTAGATTATGACTAAAAAATTACTCAACTAAGTAATATGAGCTTAAGTCAAAAGATAAAAGCCATAACCAAGTCCTCTGCTAAAGTACCTAATAATGCTACATCCGTCACATCAAATATGATCATAAAATTATTTATTGAAATTTTCAAGGCAGCCGTTTGAAGATCTGGTGGCATTTAACAGCCTCTAAAACCTAAATCTTATCGACAGACCTGTAAAAAACGATCCAGATGTCTCATATATCGAGGAACGTATTTGTGACCTATCGGAGGCCGATATTGATGACGCAGTAAATTATTATTGACCATTATTCCTTCAGCCTTGAATCATGAAAATTTTATTTGAAAAGAAGTTATATAATTTGAAATGACTTGATGTAAGTTTTCCTACTTTATTCAACGAACATCGTCGACTCATTTTATTTATATGGGTATAGGTCTAGAAAAAAATGAAAGGATTGGCTGAAAGATGATATAGAAAAGAGTAACTGAGATGACGCCAGATGGGAATGTATGGAAGAAAATAACATCTTGCGACAACCCTAAAACTGTAAATTAGGGCAGGCATGTGATGACGTTTCCTGGCCTACAGTCGATTCGATCAATCACGCTAGCTGATGTAGGATCAACAATTGCGTCTCATCGATATCAACATGGATCATCATCATCCACCTGCCCTGGTCCCAATTATTTGGGGTCGGTGCAATATGTCATTCTCTTCCATAAATTCCTGTCAGATGTAATTTCTTCAGTTACTCCCTTCTTTGTCATATCATCTTTCAAGCAATCCATCCATCTTTTCTTGGGCTTACCTCTGCTCCAAAAGATCAACATGGTAAGGAATTAAATTCCGACACTTGTTCAAATTATATAATTAGTAAATTAAGGGCATTGTCTTCATGACAGTTACTAAATTTAGGTTGAAAATAATATGTTATACATACTTGTTGGTATCTGGTTGGCATCAATCTGCAAAGAAAATTATAGATAATATTAGTAAAAGCCTGTGGTGTGGCCCTAGAATAGCACCACCCCATCTCCTCCCGTGGGTGTCGTAAGAGGCGACTAAGGGATTCAAATACCGGAGGATGGGCAGCAGCATCTTTCCGCGTACTAGCCACCAAACTGCGATCGCCAACCCGCCTGCCAAGCGTGGCGATTACGGCATAACCCCCCATGATGAGGAAACATAAGAAACGGCCCCTAGTCCCCGGCGGCCCCGCTATTCCTGGCTATGGTAGCGGCCATGGTAACGGCGGGGCAAGGGGTGCGAAGAATCCCCGGCAGATGCCAGGCTACCAACCCCGACGACCTTTGGCCCTGGCAACGTACAACACGCTCACACTGCGAACCGACGAGAAGCTCGCTGAACTCGAGGAAGAATTGAGCAGGTTACGGTGGGATATCGTAGGATTGTGTGAAGTCCGGAGAGAGGGGCAGGACACCATGATCCTCAAATCCGGTAACCTGCTCTATTTCCGGGAGGGCGACATACTGTCCCAGGGTGGTGTCGGGTTTATCGTCCACAGGTCCCTTGTCAACAACGTGGTCCAGATCGAGAGTGTTTCGACGAGGGTAGCGTAGCTTATACTCAGAATCACCAAACGGTATTCGCTGAAGGTCATACAGGTACACGCACCGACCTCGAAACACCCCGACGACGAGGTAGAGACTATGTATGAGGATATCTCTAAAGCCATGCATAGCTCCCGAACACACTATACCGTTGTGATGGGGGACTTTTACGCGAAACTGGGCAAACGAAGCGACAATGAGCTGAGAGTGGGGCAATTTGGATATGGAAAGAGGAATGCACGTGGCCATCTGCTGGCCGGCTTCATGGAGAAGGAGGGCCTTTTTATGATGAACTCCTTCTTCAGAAAGCCGGAACAGCGTAAGTGGACATGGCTACACCCTAACGGTGTCACAAAAAATGAGATTGATTTCATCTTGTCGACAAAGAGGCACATATTCAATGATGTCTCCGTGATCAATTCAGTAAAAACAGGAAGCGATCACCGGATGGTAAGAGGCACATTGAATCTTAGAACAAAGCTCGAAAGATGTCGACTGATGAAGTCTACGCTCCGACCAGCACCTATCCAGTTCCAGAACCCTGAGCACTTTCAGCTCGAGTTGCAGAATCGCTTCGAATGCCTGGGAGATTGCGAAAATGTGGATGATTACAATGACAGATTTGTGGAAATTGTCCAAACGACTGGGTCTAAGATCTTCAAAGCCCGTCGTTCAAAAGGAACCAAAAAGATTTCGGACCTCACCAACAAACTCATGGAACAAAGACGAAATTTGGTTCTGCAGTCCTCTGAAGATGCTACTCAGTATCGGAGTTTAAACAGACAGATCTCCAAGTCCTTGACTCGCGACCTACGCCAATTTAATACGACTCGTATTAAGGAGGCGATTGAGAGCAACAAAGGCTCAAAGGTTTTCGCAAGGGATCTGTCTGTTGGTCAAAGCCAACTGAATAAGCTGAAAGCGGAGGATGGCAGAATTATTTCGTCAAAGCCGGAGCTGTTGGAAGAGGTCGAGAAGTTCTACGGACAATTATACACGAGTGTACGGCAATCTGTTAATAATCTGGCCAAAGACCCAAGAGCCAGATTGACCCGACACTATACCGAGGATATCCCGGACGTCAGCCTGTACGAGATTAGAATGGCTCTCAAACAGCTAAAGAACAATAAGGCACCGGGTGATGATGGGATCACGGCTGAGCTTCTAAAAGCTGGTGGAACACCGATACTTAAAGCTCTTCAGAAGCTATTTGATTCCGTCATACTCGAGGGACGAACGCCTAAGGCATGGCACAGAAGTGTGGTGGTACTCTTCTTCAAAAAAGGTGATAAAACCTTGTTGAAGAATTATAGACCCATCTCGCTTCTGAGCCATGTCTACAAGTTGTTTTCGAGAGTCATTACGAATCGTCTCGCTCGCAGGTTCGACGACTTCCAGCCTCCCGAACAAGCCGGTTTCCGAAAAGGCTTTAGCACCATAGACCACATACATACGCTGCGACAGATTATACAGAAGACTGAGGAGTATAATCAGCCACTCTGCTTGGCGTTTGTGGACTATGAGAAAGCCTTCGATTCGATCGAGACCTGGGCTGTGCTACAGTCTCTCCAACGGTGCCAAATTGACTATCGATATATCGAAGCGCTGAAGTGTTTGTACGAAAACGCCACCATGTCAGTCCGCCTCCAGGATCAAAGCTCAAAACCTATCCAGTTGCAGCGAGGGGTGAGACAGGGAGACGTTATATCTCCGAAACTGTTCACCGCCGGCCTGGAAGATGTTTTCAAGCTCCTGGACTGGAGAAGACTCGGCATCAATATCAACGGCGAGTACATCACTCACCTTCGATTCGCTGACGATATCGTAGTCATGGCTGAGACCTTGGAAGACCTAGGCACAATGCTCGAAGACCTCAGTAGAGCCTCCCAACAAGTGGGCCTCAAAATGAACATGGACAAGACGAAAATTATGTCAAATGTCCATGTCGCACCCACTTCTTCTTTAAAGGTTGGAGACTGTACACTCGAAGTTGTCGACGAATATGTTTACCTGGGACAGACAGTCCAGTTAGGCAGGTCCAACTTTGAGAAAGAGGTCAATCGTCGAATCCAACTCGGCTGGGCAGCGTTCGGGAAGCTTCGTAATATCTTCTCGTCCAAAATACCGCAGTGTCTCAAGACGAAAGTCTACGATCAGTGTGTGTTGCCAGCGATGACCTACGGAAGTGAGACTTGGTCCCTTACTATGGGCCTCATAAGAAGGCTCAAGGTCACCCAAAGGGCGATGGAGCGTGCTATGCTCGGAGTTTCCCTGCGTGATCGAATCAGAAATGAGGAGATCCGCAGGAGAACTAAAGTAACCGACATAGCACACAGAATCGCCAAACTTAAGTGGCAGTGGGCGGGGCACATAGCTCGTAGAACAGATGGCCGTTGGGGCAAGAGAGTTCTCGAGTGGCGACCACGCGCCGGAAGACGCAGTGTAGGCAGGCCTCCCACACGGTGGACCGACGACCTGGTGAAGGTCGCGGGAAGGGCATGGATGCGGAAGGCGCAGGACCGGTCACTGTGGAAATCCTTGGGGGAGGCCTTTGTCCAGCAGTGGACGTCTTTCGGCTGAAATGATGATGATGATTAGTAAATATATTTATATGTTCTAATAATAAATGAACAAGGTCGTATAAACGAACATTCGTTTGCTTTTATTAAGGTTATTATTGTTTTTAATCAACTGCAAAGGAAAAATGAGAGAGTCAATCAATTTCTCTTCTACTGCGAAGTCGATTTGCAGTCACGTATGTTTAGAAAAGTGTTTTAACGTACTAGTGTTATTTTTAGCGAGAAGGAATACTTGTATCTCTTCGCGCTAAGAATAAAACTATATTTTAACTACCTATATATTTTAGATATTGGCTTTTATGTTTTCGGACATTGAGATCAATTTTCTAACCTGCCTCAATCTGTAAAAAACGACCTTACATAATTGAGAGAAGGGCCAGACCGAGAGGGATGGCCCTGGATCAACCAAGGTGCGAGGGATATGCCGTTGACAACCTCACCTTCGGCCTAGCACAACGAACCACAGACGATGTGCGGTTTGGTCGGTACGAGTCCGACATAACCTCCACCTCTGGCTCCGGAGCCCCCTCCGGTATCCGTGAGGATATCCCGCACGTAAAAAAGGGCATGTCCTGTCTTACAACTCATGCATATCAATCACATTTGCTGCCGCTACGCTACCTAGACTTTCTATAATATTTTTAATCAAAATAACGTGGTACCTACAAGCCACACCAATGTAAATTCACTGCATTCTTACTATACCTCGGGACACATATCTTGAACCTAGTTACGAATATACGCTCTGGCGCACGCGGTTTGATTTGTAATAAATTATGCTTGATGAATTAGAACTCGTCCACTGCCGTAGCACCCCGTGTAATCCTCAAGAGACACCCCAGAAACACGTACTGCGCAAATAAAACACATTTTCAGTACATTTTAGGTTCAAAATGTATGTCCCGAGGTATATTTATCTATACGTCCCTTTGACCGACTTGCTTCGCTCGAGTCATCTGCCACAAGTCACAACAGTAGGTCTAAAAATGCCGTATTGTATGTTCATTTAATGATCATAATGTTTGCTATTTAACTAATAATTGTTAAATTGCCAATTTTGATTATCACATAATGAAGCTTGATTTGAATACATCATCTCATTTGACAGTTTTGGTTTTCTACTAACACAGTGTAAATATAAATAGAAGATACAGTAGTGTACACAATTTATTAATATTTATGTGCATGTTCTAACCTACCTTTTTTCAATAAAAATATTTAGATATATTTTAATATGCACAAACATACAAGGTTAAATGACTTTGACATGATTTCTGAAAATAAACACGTATTTTTTTAACAATGTCTTTTTCATTTATTAATATTGACATTGTTGATAGATAAATTGGCTACTTTGGTAATGAGCTGTCAGCAATACTCCAATTTTCTG
The DNA here is from genome assembly GCA_949126895.1 of Eilema caniola. NCBI lineage: Eukaryota > Metazoa > Arthropoda > Insecta > Lepidoptera > Erebidae > Eilema > Eilema caniola. The sequence continues at coordinate 6,605,674 of OX421467.1, forward strand.
CGGAATAGGTTTCTTTATTATTGTTTTACACAGTAAAAACAGTTGGACTAAAATAGACTTGACAGTTAGTTTTTCTGCATTATTTATAAATGTCTATCGAAAATAATTTCGATAGACATTTAGATAATGTTTTAGAATTTAGAAAACAGTTGGACTAAAATAGACTTGACAGTTAGTTTTTCTACATTATTTATAAATGTCTATTGAAAATAATTTGGATAGACATTTATAGATAATGTAGAAAAAAATGAAACATGTACTTTTTTAATACTAAGGTACTTAATTATATTTGTTCTGATACTACGTTTGTGAAATTTTGATTTGGGACATTTACCTATCAAAAGTTTAAAAAAAAATGAAAGAAAAATCATAAGTCCCTCCAAGAATTATTTCTCATTAATAACTTTATGATAATCATAGTAACTCAACAAAATTCACACTAATCTAAATAATTACTCGCAAAATAATACTTACTTACTTACCTACTATTCTTCGAGCCTATATCTATACATCTATACATACATATAAATAAAATTGGAGTATCTGTTTGTAATATTGAAATACCTAACCGTTTTTACTACATGCATATGAATATAATACGGTATACCAAAATATTTTTTTTTACAAATGTCTATCTGTCTGTTTGTTCCAGATAATCTCAGAAATGGCTGGGCCGATTTTAACAGCACTTTTATTGGCAGGTAGCAGATGTAATAAGAAGTAACTTAGGCTACTTTAATTTAAGAAAAATAGTATTGACTCAACACTAAGCGATAACCGACATCCACGCGGGCGGAGCCGCGGGCAACAGCTAATATAAACTAAACTCATGTCATGTGCACTTAAATACTAATCTTATAAATACTCTGTGGCTTTGAACTCGTCTATGGACAACTGAATTCTAATTTTAAAAGTATTTGAACTTGGCCCTTTTTAGATCACCTCTATTTTGAAGCGCCCTTTAAATAAAATAACCTTGATGAGACACCACATTTTTGGGATATTTAAAGAACGAAATGTGTATGTATAATATATTTTATTATTGTGTACAAATTAGACTATTATCCTTCCAGTAAATACTTAGTTTATTCTTCTGACTGCACCTATCTCAATGTATCTCTACATCACCCTAAGGTAGACCGTAAGATAATGCCCTTGGCATTAAATCCGTGATATTTGTTCACTATATAAACATTTCTATATTATCAATCGCATTTGATTTTCTGTAATTTAGTCAAATAGTTGAAATTGGCTCAAGTTTTTCACTCAACTGATTATCTAAATAAAAAATAGACTTGCGTATCATTCGATGAGGTTTTATAGCCGCTTCAGTGAGCACTTCATATTTGCATCTTCATAGCAACACCGAACACGCGATTGATTCCTAAACGAGATTAGAACATTGAAAAATAAAAGAGAGAAAAAAAGAAATTTAAGAAGTTGAGTTAAGTAAGTACCTAATCCTCTTCAAATATTGATTATTTAACCACTGACAATCTAATCATCTCAATAACAAGTAGGCACTTCAGTTGGCGACATAACCGGGATTCGTATTTGAAATTAGAACGTAGTTTTATTTTCGGCGGCCATTTTATTATTTATCTACTATATCGCTCGTAAAGATATTACTGCTCTATTTACAAAGTTCCTAACACTATTTCACTGTCGTCTTAATCTATTTTATTCGAATCCCTCAAATGATGTATGTTTGATTATTTTAATCTACCTGAATGGTTTTAGGTATTATTAAAAGATCATCAAGAAAATGATTATGACAAATCATGATAGAATGGGCCACATAACAAAATAATGAATGACAAAATTTGTGCTTCCATATTTGAATTTACGGTTACGATTTAAAAAGAACCTGAATAAAACTCGAGGCTACTGTTTTTATTTGCCATTAATTACAATTTTTATGATTTCAAATTAATTATATACGTATAACATGCTACAACATGCAATAACTATTAAATATAACACAAATTAAGTAATAAATTATTATATAACACAAAGGTATCGTACGATTTTTTTTATTGCGTTTTGATATTTATTTGTTAAAATACTTATATAAATCCCGCTGATTTCTTATCTTTCGTCGTGATTCCGATGATCATATACCTATTAACGACGAAGGTATATGACCTTCGTCGTTAATAGAGATCTTCTTTAAACATCTTCCATTGAAAACCCTACAGTAAAATCGATTAAGATAGGAAAAAGTGAATCGCTCAGGCGGGACTTGAAACCGCGATCTTTCCCTTACAGGGGGAATGCTTTGACCTCTGCGCCACCAAGCTACGCCTGAAGCAATCCAAATTCTCCTATTCAACCGTCTTGGGGAGATACGGTGGGAGCCATCTTCCGATAATTGTATCAGAAACAATGAATGATGTACAAAACAAATATAATAAAATGCCATAGTTGACCTTTCTACAATACATTGTTGAAAAATCAGTACCTACATACCTAATTTTTCAGTGTATCTCGAATTTATAAGGAATGCTCGAATATCAAGACGAGTGTTTCAACTAGGAAGAAGAATTTTAAGTCCTGCATCTTAAAGATCAATGTTTGCTCAGAAATTTGGCCTGCATGAGTTAATATCATAAAATAGCATGACTATGTGATACTAATTTACTTATGAATGACAAATTTGAAATGTTCAATGAGGTGAAGATTAAAGTTTTAAAAAGAGAAGTTATATTTGTGACATAAGGTGATGGCATTCGAAATATATTTCAGTATGATTCATATTCCGAATGTCATTTGACAAAGTATCCACGAAAAATTTATTAACGATCAAATTCTACATCTAAATATATTTCAAAAGTGACGTTTAAGGCGCACTGTTTCATGTTTTATTAATGAAATTCGTTGGATTATAATAGTATTCTTGATTCTGAATGCAATTGAACATTTTTATGCAATCAAGAATCAACTGTTTTTAATACTACAAACTAACACTTCTTCAATTTATTACAATTTGCATATATTATTATATATATTTTAAAAAACTATGAGAAAATAATAAATGTACTAGCTAGTATCTCATCAAATATCTTAACTATGATGTTGAACAATTTACACACATTGTTTCTTATTTAACAAATAAATTGACAAAAATCAACATAATAAATCAGATTTGATTTATATTCTGAATGTCCTTTTTATGATAAACTATGTTGTGAATTAATAAACGATCAACTTTAATATCTAAATTTTCAACTTTGATACTTAAGATTGATTGTTTCACAAAATTATCGAATGATTTATTGACAGTACATGTAATGATTTATACGCCGAACGTCATTTATGAACCACTCTTTGGTTAATATTTATATAAAGGTGGAATGTGAAATATTATTATGAATAATAGCAATTTTTAATGGAAATATCATGTTGTAGGATTAACTATTAGCTGTCTGTCTTGTATGATATTCTATAAATAAAACGATTGCATCGTCATTTAACATCGTGCTAAAAGGTATATCAGAAGCGGGTTGAACGTGTCAAAATTTTGAAGCTTTTATTACATTTTTTAAAATAATATGTACCTACATAGTTGTTGACCAGGAAGTTGCAATGAAGCCGTCGACCACAGCGAAGTAATCTTACCAATTTATTGTCCTCCGGGGACTCTGGCTTCGCTTATTAATCCTTAATTGATAATTTATTGTGGCGTTATAAGGCACGGTTGTATTCTTTCTTAACTGAGCGGAAAACTGCCGTAAGTTCATTTATTATGACATATAAATCTTATACTTTGAGTAATGGTAATAGGGGTAATAATTTTACGCAATAGAAAAATACTAAAATGTGTCAATTAATTATGTCTCTGGGAAAAATACCATGATGTCGTAAAGGTAATCGAACAGAGGGAAGTAAAATATCGAAGCAGCTGTTTTTCGGTACAAAATTCATGTTCATTGAAGAACTAGCCGAGGTAATGATGAGGAAACGAATCTATTCCCAGGGTAAAGAGGAGCCTATGTGATATTTTCTAAAGTTTACGAAAATATAACTCATTGAAATAAGATGCATTGGCTCTCGCATCAAATAACACATAGCGGACATAGAACACTAACGATCAACAAAGTTAGCTGTCATGTGAACACTCGCAAAACCGTACTAGCCATTACTAAAGATTTGATTAACTACAGATACTCGCTAAAGAGCATAGATATAAACCAAGAATGATCCACAAGGCTATTGAAATTAAAGAACACCCAAATTTTAATAGAGAAGATGGTTGGAGCGTACCAACAGTCTGAAACCCAGTCATCCACTTAATCAAACCTAGTAAACAGCAAAACACAGCAAGACTTAACGACACAGTGACTTCATTCTTCGTAAATAGTAAAACCAACAATTCGTCATGATTCGGGTAATTTGCGATAACTGACACTTCAAACTATATGACAACTACCATCCATAGTCAATGGATGGTTAGATGGATGTAAATATAATAATAAATAATAACAAATAAATCGCGATAGAATCTGTTAAAAAGTGGATTATTTCAATGAGCCTATTACGTGGTTAGAGATCAAGAGGATAGGATAGAATAATGATAAATATAAACCAGAGGCAGTCGGAGCTGCTTCTTTAGATACATTAGACGTTAGTGTAGTCTCGCGAGGTGGGGTGGTGATGGCAGTGTCTCTCGACATTGCCAACGCATTCAACACCCTACCCTGGAGCTGCGTTAGGGTTCTCGCGTATCACGGAGTGCCTCCTTACCTCCGCCGCATTGTCGAGGCATACCTATCCGAGAGGGCCATAGTTTACCCGAGCTGGCTAGGGCCAGGGCGACGAGAAGTGTCGTGCGGTGTTCCGCAGGGGTCGGTCCTAGGGCCACTCCTGTGGAACATCGGATACGACTGGGTGCTGTGCGGGCCGCTGCTCGAGGGTGTCAGCATAACTTGTTATGCCGACACCCGTTATGGCGACGGCGTGGACGCCGCAGACTCGTCTACGCCCGGGACTACCGACCTCCATGATCGGGGCCTGCGGACGGCAGTTGGCCAACTCGCCATCCTTACAGAAGCAGGCCAAACACGCGCCTGCCAACTCACCGACGCGGGATAAAACCCGACCCCAGCAGGCGAGGCCGCGGTAGCGGCCAATGTCCGCCGGTAACCCTGGGGTTATCCTTTCAAGGGCTTACCCGGGGTGCCCGGCAATGGACACTTGGGAAGGACACCGAGTGGTTTTAGTCAGTCTGAATCCGACACGCCCACCCCATCGCCGGCACCGATGGGGTGAAGCCTGTAGGGTATTCCACACTACCACGTGAAAGTATAAACAATAAAGGTAAACCCTGGTGGGATCACGCGTTAACCAGCATTCATTTGACGAGGGAATAACTCGTCTTGTAGCATATAAAAGTTACTTTGTGTAGTGTTTTTTGCAATTCCTCGCATATAAGGAGGATGGAAACGGTGTAGTGCCCCTTGTGTCAGCAAAACCAATCTCGCTTTATAGGATTCCTGTACCTCCCGGGCTTTTTCTTTACAATCATAAGTGAGTTCTTTAGGTCATGTCAGTTTTACTATCAGACAAGCTTATACCCACCGCTCCACTCGCGTGGAAATGTCATCACATATCTGCATCATATATGAACCTTTTCCAGAGTTAAACATAACCTTTTCTAGACTATAATCTGTGTATGTACAAAATTTCTGCCAAATTTACTCGATCGTACAAGTATGATTAAGTAACATAAAAACTATCCATGGTTTCACAAACTTCCACTTTTTAATATCATGGCAGGATAGGAAAGTAGGACTCTTTTCAAACGGCTATAGAAGTACTACATGTTGACATAAGGCATTGGAATATTGTCTGCTAAGCCCACTCGTAAGTGATACACTTAGATTTGCAGACGTTCACGGCACTATTCAACCTCGTGCATATTTATATAAATTTATCTTGCAATATGCTTTGAAATTTTCCTTTTGGATATCTACTTTGCTAGCATTCAACGTTTTATAAACAGTGTCTGCAGTAAAAAGATGTTTGCATTCAAAATGACGTAGCAAATTGTATTAAAAGCTCAAGATTTTCTCAGAATGCAACAATACGACATATGTTACTGTTTGACCATTGTATGACTATTATAGAAGTTTACAAATAATTTAAGTAAGTTCGTTAAGATTTCCCATTGCACCAATAATTTTCACATAGGACATATTATTATCCTTATTACTTGTGTCCTTGCAAGGCATAGGTACTCTTCTATCTAGTTGTGTGCTTGCACCATCATGATGTTAGGGGTCAAATCAAACTTTCAATCTGCTGATTCACGGACGAGCCTCTGAGTCATACCTTTCTCTTAAGGTGGGGGAGGGGGGTCAGATGGTAGGTGATCCTGTACATGCCAAGTTAAATCACATCTCGGGAAAAGCGTAACAGAGGGAGCCAAGCAACCGGAATTAATGTTGGGATGATGATAATTTATTAATCTATTACCAGCTGTTTCCCCTTGGCTCCGCCCGCGTTACCACTGCTGACTCTCTGTAAGCGTGATGTTATATATCTTATGGACACTCGCAAATAATATGGCTTTCTATTGGTAAACGAATTTTTGAAAATCGGTTCAGTAGAACCAGAGATTACCAATACAACGTCAGAAACTCACAACCTATATCTGTTTCAAGTATAAAAGTAAAGATAGTTGTAGGATCTTGTTCACTAAACACAATTTTGTATTACAAAAAACTTGAATAATGAAAAATAAAGTCTTGAATAATAATGAACGAATTTCAAAATCAAAGACAGTATGTAGATTTTGAAACACCCTTTGGAATCGTATTGCCTATACGTACAGGAACATAATGGTAATGAATAATTTATTTCCTTCTGATCGCTGGGGCTATTCAAGAATCAATATCAATTGAGTCATATTGAAAGACCACGCACATTAAAATTGCAATGTTTTATTGGTAAACAAGTAGGTAAACATAAGAGCGTCCGTTGCGGGTTCGATCCCCGCACAGTGCAAATATTTGTATGCATGAATATAGGAATTTGAATTGGTCTGGTCGTGCCTAGGAGAGCACGTTAAGCCGTCGGTCCCGGTTGCTTTACGAACATTTATAGCAGTCGTTATGAGTAGTTAGAGCTGTAAAAAGTCCAACAATTGGTCCAATTAGTCTTACCCTCTCCTTTGCTATAAAGGCCAACACGTGTATGACTTAGATGTCACCCGAATACGGTGCAGAACATTCCTTCAAGAACCAAGCGGTTCGGTGACTCCTTCCTTTGTCGCAACATTAAGACCTGACATTCCTTGGCAGCTCACGTGTTTCCCTCTTCCTACAGTCCCGGGTCCTATAAGCGGGGCGTGGGAAGCATCTGATGAGGCCGTCAAGCTGAGTGCTTTGGTAATATGGCACGTGTGTATAATGGTGGCCCTATTTCCTGAGACTTTGCCTTCAGCTTACCATCAGGCGAGGTGAAATCAAATTGACGTGCCCTATATAAAAAAAAGACGGGTAGCACTCTGGGAGTGCCGGCAGAAGTGAAAACATTTTCTATCTTTCTTTCTTCGTTATATACATAGAAAAAGATAAAATAAATAAATAAATAAATATTCCACAACATTTCACACAACGCTATCTAGATCCATGGTAAGCATAGCTTAACTAGCTTGTGTTATGGAATCTAGAATACGGATAAACATACTTAGATACATTTTTTTTTGTAAATACATACATATTATACATAGAAACACCCAGACCAATGCAAATATACATATTCCATGTATACAAATATTTGCACTGAGCGGGAATCGAACCCGCGCCACCTGCGTAGCAGCCGCGTTCACTACCGCTACGCCATACCATACCATACCATACCATACCTATAATATAGCGCCAATCATAGAACCTATTACTAATGTTCTGCTATTTTTCTGTCAGAAGAAATTAATAAATAAAAAAGATAATCACAAAATGTAATAAATTACAAAAAGAAAAAATAATCACAAAAAGTAATAAATTACAAAAAGAAAAAATGATCACAAAAAGTGTCAAAAGGCCAGGTTCGAACCCGGTACTATCTGAAACCATAAGGACTTTAAGTCGACTACGATGCTATGTAACATATCTTGCAAAATAGGCAGTTTAGAGCTAATGTTGTATGACGTCAGTCGTCGGTTACGGTTCAAAGGTCAAGCGATCCTGACGCAACCTTAACATTTTCACCCATCCATCGGCCCTAAAGAGGTTTTCACTTCAAAAAAAAATTCATCCAAATCCGTAGTTAGACTGGTAAAGCAGCCATCGGACTCCAAGCTTTGTATGCGACTGGGATTAAAGCTAAAAAGAAACAGAAGTAGATAAACATAATGCGAATACCCACCCTACTTCCTCTCCAATTAGATTTAGTGCTGAAAGAAATGGTATTCCTGAAAGCTATAGTTTAGTTAGGCTACATAGAAATACAAATTTTGAAACTGCTATTTATATAAACTGTGGTCTTTTATTTAGTTGTTGTTAGCAGGAAAAAAGAACTTGTGGTAAATCGACTGAATTGAACCCAGTAAAGAAAAATGTTATTGAAGTAATAAATTTGCATAAACTATAAGTTAACTGATAATATTTTTTTGAAGTGAAAACTTCTTTAGCGGCGTTGGATGGGTAAAAAGTGTTAAACTCGCGTCAGGATCATTTGACCTTTGAACCGTAACCGACGACTGACGTCATACAACATTGGCAATAGATTGTTTATTTTGTTAGGTTTGCTATGATGCTTCGTAGCTTAATGGTATACGCTTCGATTGTAAGTCCTTGTGGTTTCAGATAGTATCGGGTTCGAACCTGGGCTTCTGACACTTTTTGTGATTATTTTTTCCTTTTGTAATTTATTACTTTTTGTGATATTTTTTTTTTTGTAATTCATTAATTTTTTCTGACAGAAAATTAGTAATAGGTTCTAAGATTGGTGCTATATTATAAGTATGGTATGGTATGATATGTTCTTTTTATCTTTTTCTCGGTATGTAACGAAGAAAGAAGGAAAGAAAAAGTTTTCAGTTCTGCCTGCACTCCCGGAGTGCAACCCGTCTTTTTTTTTTCTAGACACAACTTATAGTCCAAGCCTTCTACCACATTTTTTTCTATATATTGGACACGTCAATTGGATTTCACCTCGCATGATGGTAAACTCAAGGCAAAGTCTCAGAAAAGAGGGTCACCATTACATATACCTACCATGTTAACAATGGTGGCACTTAGCTTGACGGCCTCATCAATAGAGGGTTGTGGTCGCAGCATCGCGTGACACCCACCGGTCCCACTAGTGCTGCGACCACAATCCCCCCTGCCCGGCAATGCTCTTGCTGAACCCTGAGCGCAATCCAACTGAGATTGGATTGGATGAAGGGTTTTTCACAATCGTGCACGGTGGTACCCACCCGGCCAAAATTTGTGACAAATTTGTGCAATCAAATTTCTGCCACCATACTATTCTTATTTTTCTGAGACCCATTTCAAAATCTGGTATTTTCAAAATGAAACTATACATATTTTCTTATTTTAAACAGTCCTTGTTGTTCACAATAAAATAATGACGATCTTTTCTTAATATAACACTACAGCAAATTTCCTCCCTTTTTTCTTATCTATTTATTTATAATAAGGTTCACATTTACGCGGCATTATTTATTTTCACAACAACCTGTGAGGTATTCCTTGATGTTTCAGCCAAAAAACATCAAGATCTGTTCATAAATAATGCGACAGCAAAATTTCCTCTTTTTCTCCCCCATTTTACCACCTATAAAAATCCATTCGAAAAGTCCCGAACAGTTATATAATTATAAAAAAGGTCTCGACCATAGTTGAGTTGTAAATCAAAGAACATGTGTGAAAATCGATTGAGCAATGAGCCATCTAGATCGGAACTGACAAACCGACATAGATACGGACAAAAGCAAAATCCGCTACCTTCTCGCTTCGCTCGCTCGGTCAGTTATAATATTTTTTTAATTCATATTCAATAGTATATTCATTAGTATATTAGTCCATACATCAATGGAAAATCCAAAATATTGACAATGAAATCATTATATTTTAATCTAACTGACCTTTGTCCGTCCCAAATGATCTAACAACAACCCATCCAATCTCTAAAATTGGATAGCTTCTACTCAAACATTACTGCACTCATCAAACATTATTCAATTAATAATAATTGAAATTCTCTGTTCATTAGCCGATGTATTATCTACCAATAGATAGATCTAAACAACCAATTCTACAGAATTCATTTAATTGATTATATTTCGGCTAAAATAATATTTCACTTGATAAATAACGAAAGTAATAATATAATCAAGGCACGAATGACACCAACTCATTAAATGTTAAGCAACCTTTTTAAAACATTTATTAGGAATATAATGAACTTCTAAAGCAATTAGTATACTAACTATTCAACTTCATTTTGATTGGATAAAGTGATTGCTCGAAACGAAACTTAAACCTACGACCAGTGATTACGATGCTCTGACTAACTGAGCTACATGAATACGTCTTGAGCATTCGAAATTCTAGCTACGCACCTATCGATATTCACACAGGCAGAGCCACGGGCACCAGAGCTCACTGGAGAGTTTTTGTGCTGTCAGTGGGAAGACCAAAGGCTATGTGCGGGCCTGAGGGTGACGGGTGGAGCCGCTCGTCACCCTAGCAGAAGTAGGCCACGGCGGCGGCGCGCATCTTAGGACGATGCGCGCCCCCCAGGCGCAGACGGCGTGCGGTTTAGTCCCCCCCCCCTCCGGCTCTGGAGGGGAGGGTATCCGTGGGAATTTCCCGCACGTAAGAAAAAAAAACCAAAGTCTATGCCTGCTTTGTGTTCTACACTGACGGCACAGAAACTCGATATGTTTACAGGGTCGGCAGCACGAGTGTGACTCCCCTGGTGATGCACACGTCCATAGGTCACGGTAAACACTTTTTATCAGGTAGGCCGTGTGCTTGTCCTGCCACCTCAGAGGTATAAAACAATGTATGTTATTGAAAAAGAAAAACGAATCTACCTTCGTCCTGTCTGAGGGTAAAATGTGTGGCGTTCTAAGCCCTCAAAATGTCTCTCTAACTCCGTTGCTTCATGGCTTTTTGGACTGTGCTGAAACGGTATGAGTTTTGACATAACTTATGGCGTAACGGCGGTATAGTGCATCACGGTAAAAATGCACTTGTACACGAATAATGTACACCACACTCAAGGTTATGGTTGTAACTCCGCTCATCGAACACAACACGCTAAGCAATGCTCCGAGCATACATACGCTACGATTAATTAGAGTTAAACACATGTTTTCACTTCACCTTTTACTATGGCTATATGAACCATCATTGAAAATGTACAGAGAATATATGACACAAAATATAGGTACAGAAAGGGTTGAATGTAGTCATTACTCTTCCGCCTACTCCTTGCCTAAGACGCAGCAATTTCTCCGATTCACACAACAAAAAAGGCAACAGGCATAACATAATGCAAAGTAATATACATATGAACGCGAATTTACTGCGAATGCAGCGAAACATACGATTTTACTTTAATTATGTCTTAAACCTTGAATTTTAATGTATTTTATATATACTAACCAGCTCTTGCCCCCCGCGGCTCCGCTCGCGTAGATCTCATTTATCGCGACCAAACAGAACCTATGTCCTTTCTCAAGGTTTAACCCTATACCAAATTTCATCAAAATCGGTTCAGTGGTTTAGGCGTGAAAGCATAACATACCTATAGGCAGATAGACAGAGTTACTTTCACATTCATAACATTAGTGCAGATTGAAGACATTATGTATAGCTTGCGCCTAGGGATGAAAAGGATTATACGATTAGGTACTAAAAGTTGAAGTAAATCTTTATCAAAAGTAGATTTATATAGAATATTTTTTATCTCGAAATGAATTCATATTTTTATAACATCATAAACTGTAAAATGCCTGCGGTTTATTTTTCTTGTTGGTTATGTACTTTTTATTTTGTGTGATAAGGGCGATTTGAGATTAACATTTTATAGCGTCTCAACGTCTAAATTAGTAACTATAACAATAAAAATAGTCAATAAATTGTAATTAAGGGGTAAAAAATAGAATTTATTCCAAGTATAAATTAATTTTGTTTTGATTTTGCGTTTCGTAGCTATGCCTCATATTTTAGTTTTTTATTGGATTCCGGTTGTAGGGATAGTCCTAAGAAGTGCTAGTTTTACCTTGTACAAGATACTAACTGTCTCACTACTAGGAATACCCACGATGATGTTTAGACAATAAGTTTACTTTAGAGTCTTAGCATATTTTGCTTTCAGGCAATACGAATTATATAGATATTAGCAGTTGCCTGCGGCTTCTCCTGCGAGGAATTTTAATTCCATTCCTTTAAACCCATTAGAACGTTTTCCCGAGATAAAATTTGCTATTTCAGAATGTTATCTATCCATAAAACCAAATTTCAGCTTGATGCATAGGTATATCTGTTTGAGCGTGTTTGTATCTTCACAAACTTTAACATTTAAATATAAGAAGGATTTATAGGAAGACTGGAGGCATATGGTGAGTTAAGGCGTGGTATAGACGCATGTACTTCATACAAAATGTAGGAAAATTATACTTCGTAATTACACAGAAGAGGCGTGTCAAAGGCATGCCGTTTGGTCGCCATAAGCTCGCCTTGCCGTTAATTCACGCCTCAGGCACGTAAAATACATGTAATTATTCAAGTAAGCAATTAACTACAAAGTCAGGACACAGTAACAGTGTTTCTATGTATCGCGGCGGTATCGTGTCTTTTGTTTGACTGCTACGAAGTTACAGGTTCGATATCTACTCTGTGCGAATATTTGTATGCATGAGGCTATGCCTATTTTAATTGCTTTGTTTTCTATTAATATAGTGAATGTATATAAAAAGAAAAATGTTTTCTGCATTTAAAAGCAACATTACAAGCTATGCTTCATTTTGGTCTAGAAAGTACTGTGCAATATATCCTAGAATACTAATTGATTCATATTTTAGTAGTATAAACAGCCAATAAAACAATATTTCACCTACCAACAAAAAAAAAACAAATTCCTAACCGATTTTTCTTCATCGAAGCTTTAATTCCAGTCACATCAAAAGCTTTTCAACTTGGAGTCTGAGGTCCACTTTTTACCAGTCTAACTGCGGTTTTGGCTGAACTTCTATATTTTCCGTGAAGCGACTGCCATCTGACCTCCACAACCCAAAAGCGATATCGATGAATCATTGCAGCTAGACAGGTAGATGATTTTTTAAGGGCTTCAACTACCCATAGCAACTGCCATAGATATTTGTATGGCAACCGGGACCGTCAGCTTAACGTGCTCTGCAAAGCACGACCAAACCAATGCAAGTACCCATATTTATGCATACAAATATTTTCACTGAGTGCGGATCGAACCTGCGCCTAATGCGTAGCGGCCGCGTTCACTACCGCTTCGCCACAGAGGCTATCCAAATATCTAACCGATTAAACCAAAGAATATCAGAATAGTTTCAAACAACAACATATCCATAGATTTACGTAACTGACGTGACTGATTACTCCGTAATCCTTTTCACACTGAAGAAGAACTTTTTAAGCTGTATTTCGCCTAATTAACCCCGGACCGTCAAGGCTGAAATATCAAGAACGGTCTACAAAATTTTCTCCATACAGCGCAAAGGTAATTTTCTCGAGTTTACTGCATGATGTACTTTGACAGCGAAATATGAGATTCTCCTGAAGTATCCGACCTTGCCCTTGGCGAAATGGGGCTTAAATAAAGGTGGAAGTTGTAGCAGTCTTGGAACCTTTGGAGTTTCTGCCGTACACAAGTAAATATCAAAATGAAAATACTGTTACTATAGTTCAGGACGAGACGACCTTGCGTTCTAGAAATACAATTTTGTCTTTTATAAGGTACAATATGCGGCATTGTCTTTTTGTCCGGAAAATATAGATTTTTAGCTTTATCCGATTTATTGACATGTTTTTATGTATTCACTGAAGAGTTAGGCAGAGATGTACTAAACGACTACAAATCCCGACCACTCCAAATAGACACACATATTCTTGCATAAAAATATTTAAACTGAGCGGGTATCGAAACCGCTTTACCAGTCCTAGGTACCTAATTTCGTTGCCCTGCTACGCCAGAGAATGAATAATGGAATTTATTAGTTTTCTGCTTGTTGGTTATACATCTAGTGTCCCCGAAATAATGTCTCTGTGGGCCACGTGAACGCGATCAGTATTCCACGCACCCAGAGCCGTGGGCAAGAACTAATAAATATTTTTTTCTGTCATACGTGCTTTTGTTCCGAGAACAGGGTTAATTACCCCTGTGAATGGTTTCATTTGCAAGCAAACAAAATACTTGATAAAGGATGTTACCCTTCCGGAGGGGTTAATGATATTGGGAAATGATTTGGTATAATACATTTGGGAATTAATGCTCTTAAAAAGTCAAGGTATTTTACCTTTCAATTTCATTCAGCTTACTAATTACCAGTATCTACTAATCACTTTACTACCTGTGCCCGTGACGTTTTCTGCCTGAATTTAGATCTGGGGTTTAAAATTTAATGCGGAACCCTGAAGGTTTGATTCCAAAGCCGACCGCATATGACAACTGCCGACGCACGCAGCAGATTCGCGTAATTCATTGCGGCTTCTTAATGGTCCTTTATTCGTATCGAAGTATAACAAGTAATGTATCTGCTGCTGCATGCGTCGGCAGTTCGGAATCATACCTTAATACGTTTATTCAGGAAGATGTTATTTAAGTTTCGCCTTAAATATCTGGTATCTACAGTAAAAATTACTTCAGAATTATTGGTTCTACTTTTTCGAAGATTACCCTGGACAATAAGAGAGCAGGCAATATTAAAAAAAAGCATTTATTAAAAATGTGTGGTTTGTGTATTTCAAATAGACACTCCAACTTTATTTATTTGTGTAGATCTAGATGGTTGAATGGATTTTAATGAAACTTTACAATAATATAGCTTATACATCGGAATAACACATAGTCTACAAATTATAAAGAAAACCGATATTATAGCGATAACCGACATCCTCGCGGGCATAGCCGCGTGCAAAAGCTAGTTACCCATAAATACACAATAAATGTGCGTGTAATTTTTTTTATACATATTGACAATGCACTTGTACTTTTACACAATACTTATTTAAACCTAACCGGTTTCGCCTTACGGAATTTGCAATGGTTTACATTGATGGTTTTGAACATTTCAGTCTTAAATACTACACTATTTAACATTTTTCTTATGTGGGAAGACTACCCAACGACTAGACAAACGACTAGACCACGACTAGTACTACTAGAGAATGACTAGTACTCTGATATTCTAGTAGATCGCAACTTTCAAGAGTATGTTTCTGAACTCATTTCCGAATTCATAATGCTCCTATGGTTATACTTAACCTGCCTCATTTTATGGCATATTAGTAACTTAATCTCAAATATTAAACTATTTTTATTAAATTACTATTTCCAATTTATCATTCAAAACCGGTTAATGCTGAAATGTACTCTAGTACTATAGTTTTTACTATAGTTTTAAAAACTTGCCTGTTTTTTTTTCTTTCTGTTTTAACGTAAACTGTTTTCGCCTTCTAAACTGATTTCCTCGTCGTCTAAAAGCGATTAAAGAAAGATTCACTTTAGCACCAAACTTTACATTTTATGCCGCGAAGTACAAATATTGTTATACTCAAGTAATTCTAAAAATGCAGACGCTATTAAACATTCGGATGCAAATTCAGAGACACGGCATTCCCTGAGGTTAACGACTCGCGACTAAAAATACTCAAGCCATAGTATTTGAACGATATTTTTAGAATAATGAAGTTTCTGAAAATACAAATGATAATAAGATTACGGTTCTGATTTTGTTTGTTATCCGGGGGTTATTTAAATGTCCCGGGAGCTTGTAGCGCCGCGGCAGTAAATAAATACCCCGACTTCAAGTTACGGAAGATTGTGGCGTATTTTCGTAATTCTCATTTATATTGTCAATAAATTTATATAGGGTGTTTCAGTGCTATGCTTGTTATTTTTAGTTTTTATTTTTATTGGTGTTTATTTCAAAGCGAATGTTACAAACATTTGCTCTAAAATGAAGATGTAATTCATTTTATTATTGTTTTTAATTCTTTCCTCTGAGAGATTTTTCTATGATGTTTCCTTCCCGTTTGCAATTACAAATGGTAATGATAATACTTGTTGCGAAAATAATATTGCACAGAAATAGAAAAGCTTAACGACTATTGCAGTATTCGACCTGAGCAAAGCTGTGAGAAAACGTTAGTTACTTATAATACTCTAAGGAGCCACGATAAATCACGACAGCAAAAAGTATGATAAATTATTTCTGTGTTAATTTGACATGCTAGTGTGAATGCCAAGAAAACGGCCCTTTAAACTAAGATTTATTGCTTAAAAATAGCTTAGTCTAGTCCAATGAATAGAAAGTAGATACAAAAACAGATAGTATTATTTATTTTGTGCTTTTAGTCCATTGAAAAGTTACATTTGGGGTTGCATTTGTCAAAGGATGAAATTTTCTTTTTTAAGTGTCAAAGGGAGGTCAATTTAAAGTTAAATCCAAGTTTGTAGCGTTACAATCCTTGTGCCTCGGCCGCCATCTTAGAAAAGGGGCTCAAAAAGTTTGTATTTTATATCTACCTATCTATCCATCTTGATATCTAAAAAAGAAAATTGCTTCCTATGACAAATGTACGTTAAGCTACGTTAAGCACAAAAAATTTAACATTTCAATGGACTATTAGCATGTCGGGTCCCGACCACAGGCAACAACTCTTGGCTTTAACTTTTTTTTTAAATATCGCAAATAAAATGCAAATATTTCTCGACTTTTACTATTATTTAGGTCGCAAATTATTATGTATTGGCCTTGAACATCGACCTATTTTCGCAGCTGTCACAAGTGCTAGCCAAATAAGAGGCCAATGGCAATATGGAAAAGAATATAAATCATGACTTTTTTTCGTTTAAAAATTTAAATATTTGGTCAGGTTTAAATTACTTACCTACATTTTGTTGCACTAAGATTATTTTTTTAAGTGAAATTTCCGAAATGAAGGCAATTACGCCGATTCAGTATTTCGTCCTTATGAATAAACATTGATTTCGATCCTGTTATATTGTTTACAAGCTAATATATACATTTTTAAATCACAAAATTTATAGACTTTTCACCCGTTAGAGTACCTATGATCCTTAAACACATGCATTACTTGTTCGATACGGATAAAGGGGACCATTAGGAAGACGTAATGAATCACACGTATCTGCTGCGTGCGTCCGCAGTTGTCGTATGCGGTCACCTTCGAAATCATACCTTTAGTTGTATGTTTCTTAAAACGTCCTAATAGTTTCTTTAAAGTATCACAAAAACAATAACCATCGTTTCAGGAGCCAACACAAAAGGTCTTGCTTTACCTGATCTGTGGAGGGTCAAACAGCAACGATGCGAGCCAAATGACCATAAGTGGAAGCCCGCTATTACCGCTTGTTTGCACAAAAGGGACTATAGTCCCTTTTTCAATTTTACAAAAACATGCACAAGTTTATTTAATAACCTATACAAATAAATTTAAATGTTTTGTAAGGGAACATTCAAAACAGTTTAATATTGATCAGGTATATTTTTACGATAGAATCGACACCTCAATTTCCTTACCAATTTATTAGAGCATGTTTAATGTTTAACAAATTAGTTCATTGTGTGTCAAGAATTTAATGATTAGCGACCTTTCCGTTTCGTTTTCGGTTTTGGAGGTGTCACTGCAACCCTATTATTGGCTTCACCCGAGGCTTTTCGTTCGAATTAAATGAACCGGCAGAAATCGGGTTTGGAGGTTATAAATTATATTAATTAAATTAAAAGTGTTGTTAACATTGAATGCCATGCCTAGTTCTAAACCTAGTTAACAATAGAAGCGATACTGAATAAAAGATGTAACATTTTTTTGTAAATATATTGCTCTTGAAAGAGTTGATTTTATGAGACCAAAAAATGCTTTCGAGCTTTCCTTGATATGAGAGTTTAAACAGTAGTCCCTTCTATGAAAGTCAAGTTAAACAAAATTATGGAAAGGAAGAGTGGGGGACCCAGGCGTCAAAAGTACAAGCAAACAAATAACCAGCAGACGGGCAAATAAAATAAACAAAATTTGTAGTTACAAAATGAAGTCTTTAATAAAAAAACATAGGGATTGTAGCATCCGAGGGAAGGTGTAAATTGAAATGTTTACAAAAACGATGAGGCTTTTAATGGCTCGTTTATGTAAACTAAAAGTGAGTTTTAAAATGTTTGCACGTCGTCTCCCCCTTTGTAAATTACCTTGAAGTATGGAAACACAGAATGCCGGAAAAGTAAAAATGAACTTTTAAAGAATTTATTTGAAACCAAATGAAGTGGGATATATTGTTGTGATGGTACACAAGTTACTCAACAATGGGAAATTAATAAGCCTTAAAATTTACATCTTCAATACGTTGGTATTTTGATATTTAATAGCGGGCGTCCACTTGCAGGCATCTGGCTCGCATCGTTGCTATTTGACCCTCCACAGATCAGGTAAAGCAAGACCTTTTGTGTTGGCTCCTGAAACGATGGTTATTGTTTTTGTGATACTTTAAAGAAACTATTAGGACGTTAGTTTTTACGAGAGAGGTTGGGAGTACACGTGCAGGTTTTGTAAAGACAAGGCGTGGGAGCGTTTTGGAGAGATTTTTTATGAGGTTGGAGAGAGCGTAGGTTCGGGGCATTCGTTTGGCATCCGGGGAGGAGAGCGGTCGAGCAGAGATCGTGAAGGAGTAGGAACATAGGCGTCACTCGAGTAAGTTACGGTGCTACACTGTCAAGTGAAACACTATTAATAACCTACAGACGTGGTGAGTTACTTTCATACCATTACGATTAGTTATAGGTATTATTGTATTTATATGTTTTCTGAGTAATTTTATTCTTAGCTGAGTGACGTGACGCTTAGAGTATTTAATTGTGTACATTTAACATTATTCTTATGATCGCGGGATTCGTTGATAAATGTTACGCGGTACCTTTGCCCTCGACGCGTATTAGAATGTCCCACGTAACGAGTCATGGCTTTCAGACCAGGAACTTGGCGATCATATGCTTTGGCGGAGGCTTGTAATCTGCTAGCGAGGCGGCGCTACGCGAGGACGAATGTATGGTGAAAATTGTATGGATGAGTTAGGAGCAACTTATCGCATTGAGACCGTATTCAGCCGTAGTATAAATTCTATTACACCAGTCCTGTAATACCTGGAGGGGCTGAGGTTAAAGTCCCAGATGAGTACAGCATGCAAGAGCTGGCTTAAAGTTCAGATTGACGGAACACTAGTTATTACACGCTGGAGATTGAGGACGTTGAGCCTCTCGGGGGTCTATGTGTTGGAAGTGCGGTATAATGTAAGCCTAACTCAGAAGTACGATCGAATGGATGTGAGTCAAGTAACTGCTATCAACGTATTTAACGTTTGTTGTACTTCATTTCCACTTCTTTTTATTCGCGGTTAATTCCTTTATCTATTGCAACGACTGAGACCAGTGGGGGAATTATTGTCTCTGGATGAATTCCACAATATCTGTGCGGTTGGCGGAGCACTCATATCTCCCGCCAAAGGGCGGGGGCTGGCACTTTTGACTTAATATTCAAATCAAATACGTAAAAACGAAGTTCACTCAGCTTTGATAAGACGACGTACCGTCACATTGTGTATGGATTCAACTGACTTTTGTTTGTAACTTTTTAAGGACGTTCTTTTACAAAAATGCGCCTTAAAATCTACAACACGATTGTTACAGTTTGCTGCTGTATTTGAAACTGTAAAATGTTTCCAAAATAGATCTATGTTTCAAAAATTATTTCAATGTAGAGTCGTAACATATTCCAATTTAAAGCGTGAAAAAAATATGCTGGCATATTTAAATTGGCACACTCATATTTATATTTGTAAAAAGTCATACTGGCTACCAGACTAGTAATAATTCATAAAACATTTTTTACAAATATTTCTCGCTTTGTCTCCTTTGCTTACCCTTACTCATAACCTAAAGGTTTCGTGGTTATTTTTTCAGGGTGCCCACTGGCAAGCCGGTACGTATTGAGCGATGGAATATCGAAAAAAGGTTTGCCCTTTGAGATTGTAAGGTTGGACCACAGTTACTCCTATAAAAGAAGTATGAGCGAACCCAAAAGGCGCTGAAAGAGAAAATGGACTCCGGACTTTGAGGTGACAGCTCAGGATGATACCATTATGTTGACGATTATTGGTTTCAGTCTTCTTTTCCGAGCCAATGACAGTATCTAGCTGCTCCAAAATAGTCCAGCCTCAAATTCAGTGGGCACGATAGAAGTTCTATTGTTTGCAACATAGGCTTGCAATCAGTTAGACAGACTGGTCATAAAATTACTTGGTGAAACTTCACTCAGCTTTGATAAGACGACGTACCGTCACAAATGGTGCCTGTGTACCAGGATCCTCGTCAGAAAATGCATTGTTTCACTTCAATGCAACGAGGTTGAACTGAAATAAGTTACTACACAAAACACAACGTAGAATAATTTAATATAATATAACGTAATCGGTACCATAATGGTCCGTATTGTGAACAGGCGATGTAGCGCTAACAAGTATGATATAATATCTCAATGCAGCATACATTTAAAGGCTAAATTAGTTTGTTATGACTTATGAGTTATGACATAAAATACTTTGTGTTTTAAGTATATTCACCTAAATATACTTTAAAACCAAGCCTAAAGTACGTTACCTACGGTAAATGTACAATACCACATGCTAATAGCTCCTCTAGGGACTGGGAGGCCAGGCGGCAGTTGCTCCCGGAAAAGCCGTTAACGGTCCATCCGAAACAACGTGCGGACATTACGCTCGCGCTCCTATGTACATACTTACATACTTTGGACGCGACTAGGAAATTTAATGATTTGGTTGTACTTAAGTTGATGGCATGGGTGAATTAAATTCTGAGGACAGAAGGAGGCCAACTAAGTGTTTGAGGTGTTTTTAGAATCATATTGCCTTAAAGGGCAATGCATGAGCTGCTTGGGTTCGATCCTAGGCTAAAGTCTATGAAATAAAATAAGTTAACTGTATTCTAAGGTTATTTCTTATTTACGGTAGACGAATTAATAATCTCTGTTATAGGTTATATTATTATTATAATATAACCTGGGTTCGAGGCCCAGACTGATGTAGGTTGTATTGTGCAATACATTGGATGAATGGCTCTTGTAATCTCCTTAGTAGATTATTTTATATTGAAGATTTTTCTTATCTATTTATATCATTGTACACTTGTGAAACCTTTTAGCGACACAGCTGAATTTAAAAATTTCCTTATGTAGCAAAGTGGCTTAACAATTCTGAAATAAGATTGATAGCGGGTTCGAATCCCGAAGTTTCAAAATACGGCAGAATACTTGGGTGTTGTTACCCTATTGGCACAGCAGAGACTCAACTATTTAGACATTAGCCACGAGGGTTCGTAACCCAGATCGGAAATTAAGTTAGGAGATTCTGGCTTGCAACACGGAGACAAAACAAAAGATAGGGTACATTTCTGCCTACCCATTCTGACATGAACTAGCGTGAGCATGTAAAATATTTAAAATAAGCAAGAAACGATTGTTCAATGGATGTTAGTTTAGTGAACGGAAACAGTGATAACAAATGACCCCATAAAAAAAGGGACTTGGCATTGTCTCACCATCTGGCGAGTATTGTGGGTTCGAAACCCAAAAATAACAATACAATTATGTTAAAGGTTATTGGGTACTATTAAAACTAAGATGGTTAGCTGTTACCAACCTTAGTTATTAAATCTTGACTGGCAAAAAAAAAAAAAAAACGTTACATATAAATGGATTATCGAGAAAGAGGTTCAATGAATTCTCTCGCAACAAATTCTCTGCTCGTGTGCTATAACATTTCAGTAACACCGGACTTCGTGTTTGCTGGTTTGAAGTCAAGTCAAGGGCTGTTTGGAAGACTCATCGCTTCGTGAATATGAAAATCCAGCGTTGTGCAGTATCGAGACAGCGCATCGTGTTTCAACTCGCGGCGCAACGGAGTAGCCGAGCATCGTGTCCACTGGAAACCTTTCGCTAGAGGCGACTAATCGGTGGCCGACCCACCTTATATCTGGTAAATCAGATATGACGTGGTATGTAAATTAAGCTTCATTGGATCAAGGATCTTAGGTACTTGAGTTTAACAATTATTGCTGTTTGACACCTTGAGGGGACTTTCATGACAAAAGAATATACCTACGCCTCATAGCGTGGAATTAGACGCGTGACGACTATACGATAAATAATGCAACACTAGACAGTAAGTGATTTATTTCAGAAAATCATAATTTACTCATACCAGGGCATTTCAACCTTACCAATACGATAAGATAAGATAATTCAAAGAATTAGTCACGCCGTCATCAACCCTCAAAATGTGAGCAGAAGGTTTATTTTTACTTGCAGCAATTATAGCTTAATATGGAATTATCGTTTATTTATGTGTAATGAATTCACAAGATGCTTATGGTCCTAGATGATCATAGGTGATGATGATTAGGTATCAACAAGTTGTTGCATGATTGACAATTTTATGTAAAATTGACTACGAAGTTGGCTTATGGAAGTTAATTTAAATCATACATAACCTTATGACGTGGAAATTTGAGTATGTATACCGTATGCAAGCATCTGATTATCAGGGGGGAACGCGTTTTATAAATTAGTTGTTTCATAAACAATTAATTTAAATTTCGAAATGCCCTTGTTTACTGATAGCCTCTAATAGAGCCTTTGTTAAGTAGGTACTCCATGAGTGGCCAATCAAAATAAAAACAGGGAACTTGGATCGTCAAAGGGATCTTGAGAACGGTTAGATTTTAAGTTATTATCTTTTGTTATTTATGGCACTTGCTCGCATGAAGTAGGAAAAAAAACTTTTTAACTTTAACGATAAGTGAAGTAAAAGGAATAATTTAAAGGCAAAATTCGCTGGAATATAGGTGAGTGTAATAGCGTGTAATGCCACGAACGTCACGATCGTATTCGTGATGGAACGAAATTGAATGTTAAGTTCACTCACAAGTGTCTTAACTATATCTTCGCACCTCGACATTATTTAACTAGTAAAATTTCCGGCTTCAAGGACTGGCCATGCTGTTTCAAATTCAAAGGAAAAGAAATCGGCTATTGGTTGGAAAACAAAAGTATAGGAGAGATTAAGTGAGAACACTGATTTCCTCCGTTTATCAAATTGCACAAGTCATTGTTATTTATGAATAGATGAATACTAAGTTTTAACAAATTATACCTGTTGGAATTTCAAGAAGTAAGATTCCGACTAGGAATTCTTAAAAGCTGCTTAGGTAATGGTCATGGTAACCTGTGACGTGGCAGGCTAGAAGATCAAGTAAGATTCTTATTGGTAAGTCTCATTAGCCACTATGGTATTCTAATGACATGTGACGTGTCAGCTTGAAATATCAAATAAGACTCCAACTAGTGATAATAATAATAAAAACCTGACGGATATTATTATAATCTATGTGGCACGCCGGCTAACTGCGAGATTACTGAATCGTAAGTTGCGTGTTCGATTCTCGCTCGGTGCGGTTCACGAGGCTGAACGCGAGATTACTGAATCGTAAGTTGCGTGTTCGATTCTCGCTCGGTGCGATTCACAGAGCTGGACACGAGATTACTGAATTGTCAGTTGCAAGTTCGATTCTCGCTCGGTGCGGTTCACGAGGCTGAACGCGCGATTACGGAATCGTGAGCGCGAGTTCGATCCTCGCTCGGTGCGATTCACAGAGCTGGACACGAGATTACTGAATTGTCAGTTGCAAGTTCGATTCTCGCTCGGTGCGGTTCACGAGGCTGAACGCGCGATTACGGAATCGTGAGCGCGAGTTCGATCCTCGCTCGGTGCGATTCACACAGTTTTACACGAGATTACTGAATAGTGAGTTGCGAGTTCGATTCTCGCTCGGTGCGATTATGTGTGTTACTGAATGATTGGTTGCTAAATGTGTATTTGATATGAGTCTGGGTGTACCACATGTAATTCTATGGTGTGAGTGAAATTCCATACTCGATGATAGTCCTCGAGTCTGAATTTCAGGGGGGAATATGTGATGGTACACAAGTTACTCAACAATGGGAAATTAATAAGCCTTAAAATTTACATCTTCAATACGTTGGTATTTTGATATTTAATAGCGGGCGTCCACTTGCAGGCATCTGGCTCGCATCGTTGCTATTTGACCCTCCACAGATCAGGTAAAGCAAGACCTTTTGTGTTGGCTCCTGAAACGATGGTTATTGTTTTTGTGATACTTTAAAGAAACTATTAGGACGTTAGTTTTTACGAGAGAGGTTGGGAGTACACGTGCAGGTTTTGTAAAGACAAGGCGTGGGAGCGTTTTGGAGAGATTTTTTATGAGGTTGGAGAGAGCGTAGGTTCGGGGCATTCGTTTGGCATCCGGGGAGGAGAGCGGTCGAGCAGAGATCGTGAAGGAGTAGGAACATAGGCGTCACTCGAGTAAGTTACGGTGCTACACTGTCAAGTGAAACACTATTAATAACCTACAGACGTGGTGAGTTACTTTCATACCATTACGATTAGTTATAGGTATTATTGTATTTATATGTTTTCTGAGTAATTTTATTCTTAGCTGAGTGACGTGACGCTTAGAGTATTTAATTGTGTACATTTAACATTATTCTTATGATCGCGGGATTCGTTGATAAATGTTACGCGGTACCTTTGCCCTCGACGCGTATTAGAATGTCCCACGTAACGAGTCATGGCTTTCAGACCAGGAACTTGGCGATCATATGCTTTGGCGGAGGCTTGTAATCTGCTAGCGAGGCGGCGCTACGCGAGGACGAATGTATGGTGAAAATTGTATGGATGAGTTAGGAGCAACTTATCGCATTGAGACCGTATTCAGCCGTAGTATAAATTCTATTACACCAGTCCTGTAATACCTGGAGGGGCTGAGGTTAAAGTCCCAGATGAGTACAGCATGCAAGAGCTGGCTTAAAGTTCAGATTGACGGAACACTAGTTATTACACGCTGGAGATTGAGGACGTTGAGCCTCTCGGGGGTCTATGTGTTGGAAGTGCGGTATAATGTAAGCCTAACTCAGAAGTACGATCGAATGGATGTGAGTCAAGTAACTGCTATCAACGTATTTAATCGTTTGTTGTACTTCATTTCCACTTCTTTTTATTCGCGGTTAATTCCTTTATCTATTGCAACGACTGAGACCAGTGGGGGAATTATTGTCTCTGGATGAATTCCACAATATCTGTGCGGTTGGCGGAGCACTCATATCTCCCGCCAAAGGGCGGGGGCTGGCACTTTTGACTTAATATTCAAATCAAATACGTAAAAACGAAGTTCACTCAGCTTTGATAAGACGACGTACCGTCACATTGTGTATGGATTCAACTGACTTTTGTTTGTAACTTTTTAAGGACGTTCTTTTACAAAAATGCGCCTTAAAATCTACAACACGATTGTTACAGTTTGCTGCTGTATTTGAAACTGTAAAATGTTTCCAAAATAGATCTATGTTTCAAAAATTATTTCAATGTAGAGTCGTAACATATTCCAATTTAAAGCGTGAAAAAAATATGCTGGCATATTTAAATTGGCACACTCATATTTATATTTGTAAAAAGTCATACTGGCTACCAGACTAGTAATAATTCATAAAACATTTTTTACAAATATTTCTCGCTTTGTCTCCTTTGCTTACCCTTACTCATAACCTAAAGGTTTCGTGGTTATTTTTTCAGGGTGCCCACTGGCAAGCCGGTACGTATTGAGCGATGGAATATCGAAAAAAGGTTTGCCCTTTGAGATTGAAAGGTTGGACCACAGTTACTCCTATAAAAGAAGTATGAGCGAACCCAAAAGGCGCTGAAAGAGAAAATGGACTCCGGACTTTGAGGTGACAGCTCAGGATGATACCATTATGTTGACGATTATTGGTTTCAGTCTTCTTTTCCGAGCCAATGACAGTATCTAGCTGCTCCAAAATAGTCCAGCCTCAAATTCAGTGGGCACGATAGAAGTTCTATTGTTTGCAACATAGGCTTGCAATCAGTTAGACAGACTGGTCATAAAATTACTTGGTGAAACTAAAGTGTCACTGTCCAATCACAGTCTAATGCCTTTATATGTACTACTGTTTTAATATCTGAAGATTATGCTCGAGAGAATCCCTCTCACATCAAAAGAAAATTGACCCATAAACTGAACCAAAAAGACTCTCGATGAAGCTGACGAGTTCAATCGTAGGCCAATCGTTCAAAGCAGTTCTGAACGATATATTAAGATATTGCGTGCTCTTGACCCCAATATTTATATGAGGGCAATTAATCTATGCACTCCAAACAATGTTTATTGCTTTTTTTAGGGTTGAACCATATTTATTTTTTATGAGTAGCTCCTAGCAAACAATACACCAGTTTGTATGGATAAACGAAATGAATCCTAGAGTAATTCATGTGTCATTAAGACCTGATTATATTTACGTCAATGTATATACTTGTTGGACAGCCTACCAGTACATTTAGCTATTTTTATTTTATTTATTTATTTTTTCCTTTATTTTAAAAACACTTTTTTATATTAAATCCATTTTGATTGTATTGATTCTATTCATATGCCACTTGCATACTCATCAAATAAAAGAATATTTTTTCTGCTAGTGACAACCCTACAGATAAAATTTGCCCCACTCCACTTAAGGAACAATATGCCTTAATATTAATTTCGGGTCAAGTACCTTTTAACCCTTGAATGAACAAGCCTGGTAATGGAGGAAATCTCTACGAATGTAAACAAAAATTAGGGATTCTTTGAAGGGAAAAATTAAACCTCAAAGGGCTTCTACGTCAGTTGCTAATTGCCATGGTAATTAAAACAACGAAGTCAGTAGATGTTGTTGTATTCCTTTAGTGCTTTTGGTCATAAACGTGAAAGAATCAAGCTTTCCCCGCACGAATAAGCCGAGTAAATCTACAAAGATGTGAATACGTAAATGAACTGCAAGTACCTTTTATGTACCGTCAGCGTTAGAAATATATAGACTACCCAGTCTCAAGATAATCTTAAAACTAAGATATTAAGAGCAACACAAACTGTTTTATTTAATTAAATTGTGTTACTGTATGTAGTGTTTGTATATGTCGCCCCCAAATAGCTTAATCAACCGTCCAATTAACTGCCTAGGCAGTTAACTAAACGGCACTATTCAATTAACGGCCTGAATGATATTCAGCCGTCTCGTTTATTATATCATTTAATAACCTGGCTGGCTAATGCTAAGGCCAATCGTAAGATAGGGCACTAGCTCGAAATAAGATAGAAAATTACATACATACATACATATACTTACACCTGTAAATCCCCGAGGGGGTAGATAGAGGTGTATTCACAGAAAAATAGTGATAAGTTTATTGTGATAGTTGCACAATCCGACTTGGTTAGATTAGGTTAGAAGGCTGCGGGAGCGGGGCGGCGCCTAGCTGCCGCATTAAGCTTTCGTGGTTGTTTTTTAATAACCATGCAGAAATATCTCATTATTCTAACTGTTTAATTAAATGGCTAGGCAAGTAGTCAGACGTCATCGATCCAAGCTAATTACCTAGCCGTTTAAATAAATGGCTGATCACCAGTCAGACCGTTAATTGAATGGCGCCGTGTAGCTAACTGCCTAGGCAGTTAATTGACCGGCTGATAAAGCTAGTTGGCGGAAACCAAATTTCATAACAATCCGTTAACAGGAAGGGGGAAGACCAAGGAAAGAACTAAGATGATTTTTAAGACTATTCATAAAGATCGATATGATGCTGACTGTACCCCAATAGTGTTTTTGTCTATCGCCCTATTTACACAATAAAACTGTTGTTCTCAGTTCTTTCATTTACTGTTTATCCACACATTGCGTGCCTAATATTCAACTTCGTTATATAGGACAGTCAGAAAAACCATTACGGCGTAAAAAATAGACTCAATTTATTTATAGTGTACAAAAAATGTTTGGAAATACGGTTATTTATACTTACTTTTGTGTTGACCTGAAAAATAGTAGAAAGGAATGTATTGATGATTGATTGTTATTGTTTTTTAAATGTTACTGAATAACGTTTTTATGATCGTACTCCATCAGGGAGTAAATTAACTGTATACCACCAAGACTAAATGGTATATAGTGGTGGTGCCGACTATTGGTGGTGCCGACCATGTGTATGAACAATAATTGTATTTTATAGAGAGAATGTGTTCGTTTTTAACAGATTTTATCTCCAAAATTTCATGTCAAAATTTTGCTTTAACAGGTAAAATAGGATGCAATGACCATTCTTTAGGGAATATGTGTAATTTTGTAGTGCAGTTTTGGTTTGTCCTTACAGTGTCCACCATTGGCGCTTTTGCCTTTACTTTACCTCCATGGGCATTCATGGGAGTGCTTTTAATACTAATATTCTGTGAGTGCAATGTACACATATAATCGAAATACCTTAGAGTTGTACTGTTCTGAAGATTTGCAATAAACATTTATTTATTTTATTTATTTTTATTTATTTATTTAAATTATTAATATAACATTTGAATAACATTCATAATTTAAAAAGTTATGTTTTGTATGTCATAAATCAGATCAGTCGTGTCATCCTATAAAAACACAGGCAAAATATTTCTCGAAGTTCGACTAAAATTAAATCACCATCGTCCGAGAATTTTTTTAACAAAGTTAAGGTTGCTTTTTGATTTTAACCAACCAAATCTTGATATTTTCTGGGAAGTGACTGCAATCTGACCTCCATAATTCACTGGTGACTAGGTATGTCACTTAATAGGTTATAATATTTTAGACTATGGCGCTTACTTAGATTAAGGTGGTTCAAAATTTAAAAAAAAGTATTGATTACAAAACAAGATATCGTGAGTTGTTCCATAATAGTCAGAATTTTTTACACGATACATAACCAGAATTCAATTATAAAGTAATTACTGTCTCAACCGTGCAAATTGTAGGGTCACGGTTCCGTAATAATGATACAATTTCTCATTATAAGTAGTTCAAATATCCCTTACCTTTAATAATATACAAGTAGACTAATTGATAATAAATTATAAGGTGTAAATGCCCTTAAACTTAAAAAAAAACTCGTGATAAATGTCAATGTCAAAGTGACACGAAATATTTAACTGGATCGAGTTATTTTGAAATTAATGAAAGTCTGGTAAATATAATGTTACCTTTGCAAGTAAAAAACCTACTTTTAGATAGTGAAGTATTCATAATTTTAGTGTTGTTCCAGGTTGTATCCAAAGCTCTGACCACTGAGCCACCGAGCCACACCTGAAGCTATCCAAATTCTCCCATACTACCCACCCTCGCCCTTTTTACAAGCTTTTATTTAACTTGCAATGTATGTTTGTTCGGGTGGAATCTTACAACTCAATTTTAAGGCACTTGCCCTCAACCGATTGAGCTGAAATTTGGTATGCACGTTCAGTTCGGATGACAATGCAAGATTATAAAAGATTGTTTTTAAAAAGGTTTTTAATAATTTATTTTCCTATCTTAATCGATTTGACAAGTTGGCATAGTAAATGCTTCAAAATTTCATTCAATTATTTGGGCGGAGTCATCGAAAAACAATGTTTAAAAATGTTTGCAACATCATTCATTGTTTCCGATAGTTAAATCTGATAAATAATTAGTATCGTATGAATGTCGGTAGATGGCTCCCACCGTCGCCCTAAGACGGTAGTATGGGAGAATTTGGATAGCTTCAGGTGTGGCCCGGTGGCTCAGTGGTCAGAGCATTCCCCCTGTAAGGGAAAGATCGTGGGTTCGAGTCCCACCTGAGCGATTCACTTTTTCCTATCTTAATCGATTTGAAAAGTTAGCATAGTAAATGCTTCAAAATTTCATTGCATCCAAAGCTTTTCACCTCTGCTCCGCCTGAGTCTCTGAGGCTTGTAGGTGATGTTAGGTAAGGCCCCAAAGATGTTGATGGGACAAATATATACAAAAATGGTCGCCTTATTCCTAAAAAAAATCTTTGAATGTCTTTTTCAAGTTAACTGACTAGTAATTAATTAAATTACCAACTAGTGTTGATGGGCGGTAGGACACGACGGTATTTCCGTCCAACTGAGCAGTCCAACTGGGGAACTACCTCCGCCCTACAGAATACCGCGGCCATAATAACCTCTTGTTGTGTTCCCGGGCGGTGATTACGGTAGCCAGAGCTTACTAGAGAGTTTTTGTGCTATCAGTGGGAAGACCAAATGCTATTCCTGCTTTGTCTTCTACGCTGACGGCACAGAAACTATCTGTGCTTACAGAGTCGGCAGCACGAGTGTGACTCGTCCATATGCCACGGTAACCACTTTCCATCAGGTGGGCCCTGAGTTTGTCTGCCATCGGTATGGGATGAAAAAAATAGTAATCGAAATCACTAGTATTATCCGTAACCCCATCAGATTAGCTTTATCGGTTTACAAAAAATTATATAGGATGAACACAATGGCCTTCTAATCGTCCGATTAGAACAAAAGTCTACCATTAAGAGTCCACGAAACCCTATAAAACATATAACCCTCGATCGGTGACAAACCACAACAGCGGGGATTCCACCTGTTGTTGGCAATGTGCCGCTCGCCTGTGATCTCTGCGAATAACAACTGTTACAATGAACTCTGTAACGACAGCCAAAACATATAATCGGTAATTCATATCAGTGTCTTTATCCTACTAACACGAGTAAAAGAAATGGGAAAGTTTGCGACGATAGACAGATAAAAATCGAAGTTCAAATTCCTTTTTTTTTTTTTCTGTTTGTTATATATTGCCTGATGGTAAGCTAAGGTGAGCGAGGCGTAAAAAAGCATCTGATGAGGCCGTCAAGCTGAGTGCCATCATTGTTAACATGGTACGTGAAAGTAATGGTGAAACTCTATCCCGAGACTTTGCCTTCAGGTTACCATAAGGCGAGGTGAAGTCAAATTGACGTGACTAATGTTAAAAAAAGAACCCCGGCCTACAAGTTGAAAGGCAATTGGGATTAACGCTAGGATGAAGAAGATGCACTCGAATAGCCAGTCAGCTCACTGGAGAGTTTTCGTGCAGTCAGTGGGAAGACCAAAAGCTATTCCCGCTTTGTCTTCTACACCGACGGCACAGAAACTCTCTATGTTTACAGGGTCGGCAGCACGAGTGTGACTCCCCTCATGTTGCAGACGTCTATAAGCCACGGTAACCACTTTCCAGCAGGTGAGCCGTGTGTTTATCTGCCACCTCAGTAGTATAAAAATATCATTTTGTAATTGCGCTAAATCAACTACACAATTAAAATACACAGCTGTTGGAGTCACTCTACGATGTCAACTTTTTGGCGTTCTAGCGTGACTATGGCCTCGTCATGGAGTTGTAGTAGTTACCACAGTCGCCTCATGATCGCATACCGATAGAGGCCAATAGTGAAGTGCAGACTGAATTATAGATGTAATAATTTACATGAACTGATGACATTTGTGTACGGGTAAGTTTAAATCAGGCGGAGAATTCCATTAATACAAAGCTCATAATAATATGCAACAACGTGATAGTCTTATCATGCAAATTAATTTCAGCCTTGCCTCCTAAATCGAATAAAGTTGACATTTAATTATAACTTTAAAAGCGCCGGAGTGTTGTCCACCTGGTCTGAATTGACCCTTATCGTGTGTTTTCATACGCTAATTTGATGTATATTTTAAGTAAGTAGTCTAAGTATACTACTTCAAATCACCCTTATGTGGTTGGAAGTAAATTCCTACCAACACGACCGTGTTAACCCATTCATTAAGCTCTACTCGTATTCTTACTTATTTCTACTTCAACTAACTTGAAGAATGGCAGCATGAATGTGATTCCACAGGCCACGGTAAGTACTTCCCATCGGGTGAGCCGTGTGCTAGTTTGCCAGCTAAGTAGTATAAACAGACGCATAGAAAATAATGTGATAAGTTTAAATTGTAACAAATCTTTGATGTTACCGAAAAATCTAATAAAATCGTAGTTTACGCGTTAGTAATGAATTAAGAGCTCAACAAAAGTTGTAAATAATAGGTGAGCTTATGAAAGGTTAACGAATAAACATCAAATGATATAAAATCGTCGGCAGTTTTATTTGGTACAGTGATGTAATGTCGCGACTTCAAATAAATTAAAAATGTACCAAGAACAGTTCCGTACACAAATACTTAAAATTGCAATGTTATAAAATTAGTCACACTGTATTTATTTATGTCCAACTGGCTGATATTTGAATCGAAGCAACGTATTGAACGGATTTGAGATAGAATTTCTTTACAAATACAATTCAGCTCATTATAATACCTTTTATATCTACTTATGTTTTACGTGCGAAAACTCCATCAGATTTCACTTACCAGAGTAAGTCCAACCAACCGCCTCCGTCGCCTCATGTGTGACACGCATGAGGCAACGGAGGCGGAATTTTTGAAGTGAAAACTTCTTTAGCGGCGTTGGACGGGTGTAAAATGTTAAGGAAGCGTCAGGATTAGTTGACCTTTGAACCGTAACCGACGACTGACGTCATACAAGATTAGGTATAGACTATGTATTTTGCAAGTTTCAATAGATATCGTCGTAGCTTAAACGGTAAGCACGTCGACTGTAAGTCCTTAAAGTTTCAGATAGTATCGGGTTCAAACCACCTGGCCTTCAGGGATTTTTTGTGATTATTTTTTCTTTTAGTAATTTAATACTTTTTATGATTTTTTTTTCTTTTTGTATTTTATTATTTTTTGTGATTATTTTTTCATTTTATAATTTATTAATTTCTTCTGACAGAAAATTAGCAGAAAATAAGTGATCGGTTCTATGATTAGCGCTATATTATAGGTATGGTATGGTATGTTCTTTTTTATCTTTTTCTTTGTATATAACGAAGAAAGAAAAAAAGAAAATGTTTTCACTTCTGCCGGCACTCCCAGAGTGCAACCCGTCTTTTTTTTAATACGGTTTTGTGTAAATTATCGTCGTGGGATACTTAGTATTATTTGAACAAAGCCCTAAAACCGTCTTGTGCATGCTAGGGCATTGATCGTAAGACTCGTTTTTGTTTTAATTAAAGACACTGGTGTAATGGGCTTCTTGGTAGCTTAGTAGCTCGCTTCGTTTGTTGTGAACTTAAAATTAATGTGTTTTTTATAGGGGTATGTTTTTATTTAAAGATCATTAGTTACTAAAACTGTTAGTATTATTGTTTAAACTTCCACTTTAGTATAACATCTGTTTAGGGGCCGTCCATTAATCGCGTGATCTTTTTTTAAAATTTTTAACCCCCCAACCCTCCCCTTTGGTGATTTACTAAAATTCCCGCTTACCTCTCCAGCTAAGTTGAATTGCTAGTATTAGGAGTAGCTTTACGATTATAGGGTAAAAACCAGGATTCGAACCCCGGACCTCTCAATTGTAATTCCAACTCTTTAGCCACTAAGCTACCAACGCTCTGCCAGCGCCAGTCTCCTCAAGATCAAGTGGTTTGCAATTATAGATATTGAAGGACTAATTAAACATTAAAGTTTGGCTAATCTTATCAGTTCAATGCAATTAAAATTTCGTCTGAAACAGTCTAATTGAAAAATAGTTTTATAAACGAATAAAAGGCCTCGAGAGTTCAATTCTCTCTGGCGTGGCGCCTCTGGCCGAATTCCACGTCATCGCCAGACATTACTCCTCAATAAAACGCGTGTAATTTGACTGGTGCGTACCAAATTAATAATTTAATAGGCTTTTTATTATTTACTAAATCATCCGTTTCGACATGGCACGATGAAATTACATTTAAAAAAAACCTAATACATTTTCCGTGTTGGTATATACAGCCACTAAGGGATACAACTTTCCTCTATCCGATAGTAGACATATGTATACTCCATGCCAAAGTTGAGGGCAATAGGCTAACCCTCTTTCACCATTGCTTTGTCTTTTCTTTCTCCCGCTTTAGACGGGTCTGCTCTCTTAATAAAATTAATTTGCGCCAGGCAATTCTGTCCTGGATTGTCCCTATGTCTAGCTTGGCCTTTTCAATTGTATGGGTCATGTTTGTCCACCAGGTGCCGGGCGGGCGCCCTCTTCCTCGTTTTCGGGTAATTCTAACGCCTTGCGAACCACATAGTCATCGTCCCTCCCCATAACATGTCCGTACCATCTTAGTCGACTTTCTGTAACCCTCTTTCACCGTGGGACCGAAAATCATATTTACCGAAACGTGGGTGTTATACACTTCTGCCTGCGCCTTGGGTGGCATACAGTCGTGAATATATGTATGCATGTATGTACAGACTTTTTGGAAGTGCAGGCAATATGTTGATATAGTTTTAATGCAATCGGATAAATGATAATGCAGAGCAACGAACGAACAAATAAACGTTGATTTTTGTATATTAAAGTATGTAATTCAGTAAGTCGATGCAGTCTTAAAGTTGAAATTATGTTTAAACAAGACATACAGCACGATGAAGTGACTTTACTCTTCAGTAAAAATATTGTTATATAAAAGTATAAGAGTTGTTAGAAATTCTTCAGACATTTTCATTATTCTGTTTGCTGGTTTTTTAAGCTAATATGTACATACTTAATATTATAAATGCCAAATAAACTTTGTCTGTGTGTCTATCTGTCAATAATTTTTCCATTATGTTGACATTTGTAATCTGAGGAACATAGTAATTTTCCCTGATAACAGGATATACCATACCAAATTAGATTCTGATTATTTTAAATAAAAGTAGTTATAATATTTGAATGTACCTAGGTCGGCCAAAAAGCGTATCTAAAAATTATTGCTTTAGTTTTCAAAAAGTGTATCTACAGGGAATAAACTTTTAAAACATGAATAGAATTCGATGTGCCAGACCAAAACTAGTACACGTGGCATTTTTCATGTAACCCTCCTGGGAAATAATCGCTAAGGTGTTTAAAAAGTTTCGACCGGTCAATGACATCAAACAGCATTCATAGAAGAAACTAGTTGAATTTATACTTTCGAAGGGTAACGCCGTTGAGCAGGCAGTCAACGCAGTATCAGAAAGTTTTCAGACGACGTCTAAAAAGTCAAGCGTTAATGGTTTTTAGAGAGGTTATTTATGGGTAAGCTGATTCCAAAATATAGGTATGTTAAACTTTATATGGACTCTAAAGTTTCTCCTATTATGTACGTCCACACTATAAAAGACTAGGTACACAAGAAAAGATTGTGATTCAGAGAACACGTTTAGTCGTTGGTTCAGGTTGCCATACGAACATCTTTGACATTAGTTACGGGTAAAATTCAATATTCAGATGGTAATCGCTTCATGGAAAATACCGAGGTTCTGCCTTTCTATGGACTGAAAGCCAACTCCAACTGCGCTGGGAAAACCTTGGAGGAAGACTGTTCTGCCTCGATAAACAAACAGATGCCCTCTTCATTACCTCCACAAATGGGTACCGACGGATTCTTGCAAACTTATCCTCGAACTCTTAAGTCCAATGCGGTTGAGACTACTACGAGCAAACTCATAAACCATGCTTCGGTTAGATCCAATTTTGTTTCTGCCCTGTCCGGCGAATCGGACTATTGCATTGAAATAAAACCATCCTTTTCGCGAACATGGCTGCTGAAAAGTAGCCGAAACGTCAGTCTAAAAGTAAACAATAACAAATAAATCGCGATAGAATGCGTTAGAGGGTGATTCTATTTTAATGAGTGATATTCGCATAAACTTTAGAAAATATCATGTAGAACAGTACAAACTATTGCAATTAAATAGTCGCAGCAGTTCGATCAACCGGACTAGCAACCCGACTACTGCGACTAAAGGGTTTCTGCAATGGTGAACCTCATTTCTGAGACACCTCTTTAGCCCTACATAATAAAATAACTACGGAAGTATCAGCAATGTTTTTTATCCCATTGGGAAATAATTATAATAGCACATCATAATTCTGATCAGAAATATATTTTCACTCTCTGCAAAGCCTACAAAAGTTATCTGAAGTATTTAGCTTATTTTTACTATTTCATGCTAAAATGAAGTTCATTTAAAATAAGGACTATTTTTAGTTTGGAGGATTATTTTTATCGAGTGACGAATACGTTTTAATAACATTCATGTTTCATATGGAAGTTATTCTATAAGTTCAGCGATGTGTCATATTCTTTTCATGAATAAAATTAATGGTCTTAATCTGAATATAAAATTTCAATACCTTCGTTTGTAATTTATGTACCCCTGTTTTGCGTGACATAAAGACATGCTTGACTTTTACTAACTTAGAATGTCAAACCTGGTAAAAGCAGGCTTTTCCTACTTCAAAATCGTTTTCCTTCGTCCATTCTCTCTGTTTTCAGAACTATCTAAAAATTGTTTTTTACATCTTGGTTACTACAGCTTATATTACTAAAATTATTCGGGTTGTTTACCCCATCAAGCATCCCCACTGGTGGGGCAAAATGGAATGTTAACTTTCAGTCTGGGGTCCGCTTTTTACCAGTCTAACTGCAGATTTGGCTAAACTTCGATATTTTCCGTAAAGCGACTGCCACCTGATCTCCACAACCCAAAGGCTATATCAAAGCAGTCCAGTTGTTGGATTTTTGAGGGCTCCAACTACCCGTATTGACTGCCATAGATGTTTGTATGGCAACCTGGACCAACGGCTTAACGTGCTCTCCGAGGCACGACCAGACCAATGCAAATTCATGCATACAAATATTTGCACTGAGCGGGGATCGAACTCGCCCCTCCTGCGTAGCGGCCGCGTTCACTACCGGTACGCCACAGAAGCTGTCTATACAGGCAGGT
The DNA here is from genome assembly GCA_949126895.1 of Eilema caniola. Taxonomy (NCBI): domain Eukaryota; kingdom Metazoa; phylum Arthropoda; class Insecta; order Lepidoptera; family Erebidae; genus Eilema; species Eilema caniola. Next base: position 6,642,707 of record OX421467.1, read on the forward strand.
ATATACTGAGATCAAGGAACTCCTTATTACTTGTACATAATCATCATTATACCCAGAATAGGTAAATTGAAACTTATCACCTTAAAAAGTAAAGACCGGTATACAAAGCGTAGCATTTATGAGTCTTTTACTCAGTCCTCATAAAATTTCGTTCATGTTGTTCATAAACTTTCTTTCAGGGTCAAATAGCAATCAACATACTGAATCTCATAGAAAATTATATCCTCCGTAAATTGTTGACCACAATTTACGAGCTCGCTGGCTGCTTGTACAGGCATAAAAAGAGGTGGCCATATTTGTTTTACGGACCCTCCGTAAACAGTGTTAGGAAGCCGTTGTTTCCTCTACACTTTATATAAATAAGGTTTTGTATGGCGTTTAAATTTAGGGCTTGATGACTCCGGAAGCATGCGAAAAGTTACGATTCAGCTTAACTAAACTTTTAATATAAAAGTATTATGTGAGGTTTCAGCTCGTTCTAAGTGTGTATATTCATGGATAAACTGACGAGCATACAGCCCACCTGATGGAAAGTGGCTACCGTGACCTATACACGTGTCCAACACCATGGGCGTCTCACTCGGGCTGCCGACTCAGTAAGAACAGAGAGTTTTTGTGCTTAAAGATAGGCCATCACCCTCGTAGCACTAAATACTATAGGCTATAATAGCACATAATTGAGTTATTGAATCTGTACACCACTCTATGCCACTTTTCCCAAGAATATTTTTTTTATTAAAATAATTGACTGTAATTTCAGAATATAGATCTAGGTATCGTTGACTAAATCGGTCCCAATCGCCATGCTAACTAGTACAGCCATTGTCGGACGAAGCTTTGGCACAGGCTTAGCTCTCAGGGTTGAGCCGTAAAACGGCAGTCGCAAAATGCCGCTTCCCATTGGACGGGTTATGTTTGTTTGCCGCCTATCTAGTGGTACCAACATTCAAAATAAGAAATGAAATAAAACATAGGTAAATGATAATAAATTAAATTTCAAACTAGAAACTAAAACAAGCTTAACTAAATAAATGCAATATTTACATGGTATGGAATGCATTTACAATTCTAAATACTAAAAGACTATTTCAGTATACGCACTTGGAATTATCACCTAATTGTCGTGTAGTGCGTGTTCACAGGCTGACTGCACCTGGCTGGCAGTCAGCCTGTGACCACGGCCGGTGTAACCTGGTCGAAACGTCAGGCAATCAAAGGTATGTAAAGGTGCAGTGAGCCTGTGACCATGGCCGGTGTAACCTGGTCGAAACGTCAGGCAATCAAAGGTATGTAAGTACCTATACCATGATCGCGTTAATTCCCGCGAGAGTTTAAAAGTTAGTGATATATTTGGTTTTCGCTCTTATTGAGCTGGTACATGTTAGTATTTATAGATAAGATTTTGTGAGCGACTTCAATTGTGTGTGATAATATACTTTTAAATTTAGTGGACTTCATACTTAACGAGATAAGAGGTGTAGGTACTACTGCATTCAAACTAAATCCTGCTCTTTTAAAGAGTACTAGTAGTCAATATTACTAGTATTAAAGTTTACCTATAGAAAAGAAAAAAAGAAAGAAAAGATTTGTACTTGTATTAAGAGTGGATTCACATCGGCATTGTAGTGACCAGAATTCGAACCCAAGCACCTCTCACTAAAGCCGAGTACCAAAACTTTTCCCTTAATTCATTTTGATAATATTTCTACGTCATTTTTGTACCATGTTTTTACGAAATTATGCTCTCAAATAGGCACACATATTTTAACGGGCAAATAAATTATGGTTATGTATGGGAGAGACATGAATTGGGCAGACGTTATGAATTTGGATTATTGCAAGTTGTTAAAGGGATTTATGGCCACCTGGTTGTTATTAGGTATACGAAATTTCGGCTGCGAATGGACTAATTTTATAGGTGGTTGTAGTTGTGAAAATGATGATAATTATATAAGATATAAAACTTTAATAAACACGCACGCTCAAGCAGTGGAATTAACTCCCTGCAGTGGTTTTTCCAAAATACTGCAATATAGGGTTCTTCAAGAACGGAATTAGGTTCGAACAGGGTCGGCAGCACGAGCGTGACTCCCTTGTTGTTGCAGACGTCCTTAAGACAAGGTAACCAGTTTCCATCAGGTGGGCCGTGTGCTTGTCTGCCACGTAAGTTGTATAAGAGAACTTTTCAAATACTAATTTAGACCTAATTTTCATTATGTTCATCACACAGACATAGTATACCGCCCACACCTATCCCCCTCTGAGGTTCTACACTCTACTTCTATCCTTTGTATGAGCGCGAAATCCCCACGGATACCCCCCCGCCGGAGCTGGAGGGAGAGGTTATCTCCGACTCAAACCTATAAACGCACGCCGTCTGTGGATGTAGTGCAAACTCGCAGGTGAGGTTGGCAACGCATATACCTCGCACCCCGCCCGACCTAGGACCATCTCCCTCGATCTGGTTCTCCTCGGTTGTGTGGACCAAAGAGTTCCCAACTCGTCCCCGGTATGGGGCAACTACTTTTATCCTTCTATACCTACTCCACGAGTTTTATCTACTCTCATTAAAACTTTCATGCTCGCCCGCCAGTCTCGAGTGCTTCTACTTTGTAGGTTAAGGGTTAGTACAAAGTTTACTGTTTTATTTTTCGCATTTGCGGCCAAAGTTTTCACTTTGGAGCCCAAAAGCACCCAAACGAATGCTATCTAACTCTTCAACTCAACCCTAAAACGAAAGTTTGCGTCTGAGCATTGTTAGAGTCGATGCACCTCTGTTTTATTTCTCTAAAACTCTTCTGTGTGCATATCGGATATTAAAAAATAGCATAAAAGCACAAGAGATAGGTGTGAAAATGCAAGTGTCATTTAAAGTGCCATAGCACGTTCGTGTATTCTGACACCTGTCTGTTGTGTAGCAATTTTGTATTATATCCACTGAATATCCTAGTGATATGGGTAATGGACTGCTGAGACGAGGTCTCGGGTTCAATCCCAGGTTTTACCATGGCACACACCAATGACTTGTCGATGCTTTTCGAAGTTATGTGTGTATTTATCGCAGGTTTATAAGTGCCCGGTTAATGGCAATAGGCTCGCCACCTATTGCATTGGGACCTAAACATAAACTGGCGAAATGTGGGTGCTAGCACATCTGTCTACCCCTTCGGGGATACAGGCGTGAGTTTATGTTATGTCATATTTAACTTCACGTTTTCAATATGAATATCTACAAAATTTATATTTCGCGCTAGACATTTGTATCAAAGCTAGCTTCCGTGGACTTACGGCAAAGATAATAATAATTTTTGCACTTAATTGCGAAATTGCACTACACGACAATTAGGTGATAATTCCAAGTGCGTATACTGAAATAGTCTTTTAGTATTTAGAATTGTAAATGCATCCCATACCATGTAAATATTGCGCTCACAAAAAGGATAGAAGTAGAGTGTAGAACCTCAGAGGGGGATAGGTGTGAGCGGTATACTATGTCTGTGTGATGAACATAATGAAAATTAGGTCTAAATTAGTATTTGTAAAGTTCTATTATACAACTTACGTGGCAGACAAGCACACGGCCCACCTGATGGAGACTGGTTACCTTGTCTTAAGGACGTCTGCAACAACAAGGGAGTCACGCTCGTGCTGCCGACCCTGTTCGAACCTAATTCCGTTCTTGAAGAACCCTATATTGCAGTCTTTTGGAAAAACCACTGCAGGGAGTTAATTTCACTGCTTGAGCGTGCGTGTTTATTAAAGTTTTATATCTAAAATAATCATCATCATTTTCACAACTACAACCACCTATAAAATTAGTCCATTCGCAGCCGAAATTTCGTATACCTAATAACAACCAGGTAGTCATAAATCCCTTTAACAACTTGCAATAATCCACATTCATAACGTCTGCCCAATTCATGTCTCTCCCATACATAACCATAATTTATTTGTCCGTTAAAATATGTGTGCCTATTTGAGAGCATAATTTCGCAAAAACATGGTACAAAAATGACGTAGAAATATTATCAAAATGAATTAGGGGAAAAGTTTTGGTACTCGGCTTTAGATTTGAGAGGTGCTTGGGTTCGAATTCTGGTCACTACTATATCGATGTAAATTCACTCATAATACAAGGAATTTAACTTGGTTAAAGGAGGTAAACTACAATACTAGTAATATTGACTACTAGTACTCTTTAAAAGAGCAGGATTTAGTTTGAATGCAGTAGTACCTACACCTCTTATCTCGTTAAGTATGAAGTCCACTAAATTTAAAAGTATATTATCACACACAATTGAAGTCGCTCACAAAATCTTATCTATAAATACTAACATGTACCAGCCCAATAAGAGCGAAAACCAAATATATCACTAACTTTTAAACTCTCGCGTTCCATGATATATAATTTACGAAACGGGAATTAACGCGATCATGGTATAGGTACTTACATACCTTTGATTGCCTGACGTTTCGACCAGGTTACACCGGCCATGGTCACAGGCTGACTGCACCTTTACATACCTTTGATTGCCTGACGTTTCGACCAGGTTACACCGGCCGTGGTCACAGGCTGACTGCCAGTCAGGTGCAATCAGCCTGTGAACACGGCCGGTGTAACCTGGTCGAAACGTCAGGCAATCAAAGGTATGTAAGTACCTATACCATGATCGCGTTAATTCCCGTTTCGTAAATTATATACAAATATATCACTGTTGAAATAGCTGAATCAAACGAAAATTACTATACGGCACATAAATAGAGGATAAATGGCAATTTCTCCATCGTTGACTTCATAAGACGATTATGAGTAATGAACGGTAGAAGTTTGCATTCGACTGACAGACTTCTACCGTCTGAACGAGAAGTTTAAAAATAAAGTTTTAGTATTGTGTCTGGAAGTTTTAAAAAAGTACAATCAATTCTAAGGATATTAACTTTAGAAATACAACATTGAAGATCGTATTAAAGTCGTGGAAACATGAAGCTGTTTTTCTTGGTCCTTTCAGTTATTTTAAGTCCAACTCTTCACTTCTTCTTCTTTCGTGTTGATTGGCTTATCAATTTTGTGTTTCGAACGTCGTCTAAACTAGTGGTGGTAGAAATTTAATGGCAGAAATTTTCCACTAATTTGCACCGTGCACGATTGCGAAAAACCCTCTACAGTTATCCAATCTCGGTTTGATTAAGTTCAGGGGTGAGCAAGTGCATAGCCGGGCAGGGGGGCCGTGGTCGCACCACTAGTGGGAACGGTGGGTGTCACTATTGTTAACATGGTACGTGTATGTAATGGCGACTCTCTTTCTGACTGCTTTCATCTTACCATCAGGTGAGGTGAAATCAAATTATCGTGCCCTATATTAAAAAAAAATTATTAAACGATTTTGGCTTCAGGATCGGCTGAAACATAAGCGCACCATCTTTACAAACTTCTATATTATTTCCAGCTTTCAACCAAATTCGATTTATTACTGGCCTATTCGAAGTATATTTTTCACGGTCGACATAGATATTTTCAAGCCTGATGGTCCCCGAAAGGGTAGACAGAGGTGTATTAACTTTCACATTTCGCTCAATATACGTCCTGTATTATACACTTGTTTACTTATATTTTGTCGTTTAGGTATAGTTTGTCACTCTTTCAGTATTATATTCCATATACTTGAGCCATTTCAACAGACCATTTTCAGCTCTCATGAATTCATCCTATTTCACGCTCTTGCATAATTCTGCACTTCTCATTCTATCAACGAATTTTACTGCACATATACTTTGTAGTAATTCATTACACTTAAAATTAAACACAAATATAATAGTTAAAAGCGATTTTTCTTTTATAAAAATCAAACAGTCTTTTATACATTTTACCTACTATTCAGCTGTATTCGTTCAGAATAATATCGTTTCCGTTCCATCGACTATAAACATTTATTTAGTTTGTTATTCTGTTTCAAATTACAAGGTGTTTTCGTTGTACGTAGTTGTGAATAAATGTGGGCGGAACTAGTGGCTAACATCTTACAATCCAAGCCACTTGTTACTCGCACGAGAAATAAAAAATACACAAGAAAATCTAATCGGATAAAGAGTCACCGAAAATGTATCGTAAATTACTAACCCCGTCACAGAAACACATTTTTGATCTAGTACAAAAAAATATGAATCGCATGACACAGCAAGCCCTTATGTAGGGTTCACTCAACGCCAAAACAGTCAACCGTATGCTCTGCGCTTGAATTAAAAAACTGTCGGCGTGTCGGTGCTGTTTTGATATGAAGACGAGGGTCCACTTAGTGCTAGCAACCAAAATTGACCCGTTTTCGTTATCACTTTGAATTTATTGCGGCAATATGTGAAGCCTTCTGTCATTGTCATGCCACTCGAGATCTACAACACGCGGAATTTTTTCGTATTGTTTTGTTTACATAAGCAAGTGCGTTAAAAAAACAGGCTTGGCTATATTTGTTTCTTGTAAATAAAACTATAACGAAGTATAAAATGGATCTATTCTTTTTTCAAACCATCTTCGTTATCATACTCATAGCAATTTCCCAATTGCGTCCAAAATTTGCACTTTAATATGAAGTTAACTTTTGTTTTTGATTAATTAGTCGACTTTTCCGGGACTGACAACGCTCAGACTAGAGGAAAGCCCATGCGAGAGCCTCGTTCGTTATTTAGCAAAATTTACTGACTAACAAGTGGGGTTGACTTGGCGCCAAAGGTGTTAATCTGCACACACAAAGAAAGGGGTTTGCAAATGAGCTTGCGATGGAATTTATAGCCTCGCATGGGCATCACACAGTGGGAAGACGTACGTGACCCGTCTTCCACTCATGGTAAGCTCTGATACACCAAAAGTGCCTCTCTGTGGCTGTATTTTAGCACTGATTTTATTATACGCTTTTAATTAGCTTCACCTGTTTGTATTTTTGTTTGTAACCGACTCCTTTGGGCGCGATTTTGACCCACTTTAAATAGCCAGATTTCGTTCGTAGATTTATCGAGGACCGATGACAATACACTAATTATTTTTTTATTATTTTTTTTAGTTCGGTTCTCTATAAAAAGCGCGTTTTTTTAGTTTATTTAACTATTATTTATTTACAACAGAATCCGCCATGACGATAGTTGTGTTATATTGGTAGAGGCACACGGCCAGAGACAAACCGAATGTTTAGTATAGAACAGCAGACTAAAAATGTAGCAAAGATATAATTTCAATCGACACCAACTGGATACTCAACTAAATGTGTAATTAATCATTAAATTTGCAATACAACATTCGTATCATCACATCTTATTATATAAATAACTTAAATCAAGGATAAGCCGGCTATCGAAACCATCAAATTCAAAACGTGAATCCAAATTTTTAATCAACTCAACAATGCCAACACGCAAACGAGGTCACCATCTGAACAAGTTCACGTTGGAGTAACATTCATGTTTTGTACACCATTGAATTGGTGCCATTTTTTCCCTTATGATCGTTAATTAACTATTCTTTCTTGTTTATTTCCTTACTTTCTTTCTATGGTTAGATTTAATACTTACAAGAGATGAGCTTATATTAGGGGTTAAAGTATGAAATTGCCGATTTGTACTGACAAATTGAAATTAGTTTTTTTTTTAATTTAACGTATTTATTTAATCATAATAATTACCATTATTATCTATACATTGCTGCCATCTAGTAGGAAGGTCATTTATGCCTTTGCGATAGAACTCTGGTGATCTAGATTCGACGAACTGTGTGAAAGCATTTTGTACTGCCTCCTGAGAAGAAAACTTTTTATCACATAGAAAATTGTCCAAATCACGAAAAAAATGGTAGTCTGTTGGAGCAAGGTCTGGCGAATACGGAGGGTGACGGATAGTTTCTAATTGCAGTTCCTGTAGAGTTAAAACGGTTTCTCGTGCTGTATGAGGTCTCGCGTTAATAATGGTGAAGATCGATTCATGAGTCGGGGCTGTTTCACTGCTAGTTTTGCTATCATTGTTCGGAGTTCGGCACAGTAGACATCTGCCGTTATTGCTTGACCAGATCGTAGAAAGCTATAGTGAATAACACCATGCTGAGACCACCAAACAGTTACCATTACCTTTTTATTGGTAAGCTTTGCTTTAGGACACTGTTGTGGCGTTTCACCCGGGGTCAGCCATTGCATTTTTCGCTTACGGTTATCGTAGAGAATCCACTTTTCATCACATGTCACAATTCGATCCAATATTCCTTCATTTCTGTATCGATTCAACAAGGCAACACAAGTTTCAACACGCATTTCTTTCTGCAGATCAGTCAAATCATGAGGTACCCATTTTTCACATTTTTTTTATGTTATTGATTTGACGCAAATGAGTCAATATTGTTGGTAAGGTAACGTTAAACCATGCAGCTAATTCCTGGGTAGTTTGGCTCGGATCGGCTTCCCCCATGTCTATCAATTCATTGTTATTCACCTGTGTGGACGGCCTTCCTCGTGGTTCGTTCTTCAAATCAAAGTTTCCATCACGAAAGCGTTTAAACCAAAATCGCACGGTGCGTTCATTAGCAGTCCCCTCTCCAAACGCAACATTGATATTGCGAGCTGTTTCTGCCGCGTTAGTTCCGCGTCGGAACTCGTATTCAAAAATCACTCGAATTTTCGAAGTATCCATCTTTCTTGTCTAAGCTGAATAAAAAAAACAACTGAAAGTCGATAATCGAATGTTGCACATTTTTAAATGAAGAACTACATAGGTACCATGTGGAAAAAGTTTCACTCAAAAATCTCAAACCATGAAGGTTCTATGTCAATTCGAAGTACCTATTACAATGAAACGGCAATTTCATACTTTAACCCCTATTATTTTGGTTATTCTTTCAAATCATTTGTGTGTAGTAAAGCCATCCTTTTTTTCACTCTATCGGGGATCTAATTATTTTAAAACGCGGTCCACCTAATATATATAGACGAGTACAACATCAGAGGTATTATACTTGTGCTGCTAACCCTGTAGGAAGCTTATAATACCCTTCTTGAATATAGGCGTGAGTTTATGTATGTATGTTGAAGAACTCTATATTAAAGTTGCTTGGAAAAACTACTTTTCCAGGTACTTCCTCTCCCTTCCTCCTCATGTTTGTTTTATCTTGACTTTTAGGGGAGTGTCTGATGATGGCGCCCAGCCAAGAGACGTATTATACAGTATAATGTTATAGTTCCAATTTTTTGCTACAAATTTACTGTGGTTACAAAGTAAGAGCAAAAGTTGCTCAAACTTATTCAATTCAACCGCCTTCAATTTTAGCAACAAGTTTTGTCTAGCAGCGGTTAGGCACAAACTTTCAAGGCTCTTGAACATTTTAGTTCTTCACTTTTCAAATACAATAAATGCTGAAACTACATTATTAGTACGTGTATAGTAACTCCTTAGCTGATGCTTGTGACTCCGTCCTTTGTGGAAATCAGATACTGTTTACGCGTCCCATGGGAACCTATTCCATGGATGAAAAGTAGCCTAAAGTTTTGAAGGAATGTATTAAATTGCATCCAGATTCGTCCAGCCGTTCCACTATCATTGAGTAATAAACATTCAAACATTACACACAGTAGAATTAGAATCTAAAAAACTAATAAATGTATTAGTATTGTATCATTTCATAATGTTTCATACGATGAAGAAGCAATTTATATTTGCAAAAGTAGCTTAATCAATTTATTGATCAGCATGGCCCTTCAACGTTTAATAAAATAATAAAAAACACATTAAACATATTAACTTCGTTCTTTGGGAACCACAATGCTACTTACAAATCAGTATGATACATATAAAATATATAGTTTAAAAAAGTATTTGTAAATATTTTAGTGTTAATTAATTTATGTACTTTAAAACACAACCCTTCCTTAGCAGTTGGGTAATAAGTGTTACGAGTTCGTAGAAGTCTATTTTCAACTCACAGGCTTTAATTATTTCACCTCACCTACCACGAAATGCAAATTTGTATTTCTATCTTCAAAATAATAAAGATTATAATTAATGCTTTGATTTTTAAATTACTAGGTACACTTAGAATCTAAATTTCATTTTATTTGAAATGAAAATACTCTCAGCCGTATAAATTTCTACATAATGTTTCGCAACAAACGATATTATTTCACGTGATCTTGATTTCTGAAAGTCGAGAAGGGTAGGTACATGACCTGCACAATATAAGTAGGTATACAAACCACTCACATTTATAGCGTGTGTGAAATTATTCACTCAATTCACACGTTGATAATACCTACTTAATGCTAAAGCTGTAAAACGTATCGGTCTATCTGTCTATGCTAGTGACCGGCAAACATCGTGACTTTATTATCATGCTGCGCAAAGCTCGTATTTAGGTTTTTTTTGTGGTAAGCGCGAGGTGCGCCATTGGAGGCAAATATCTTAAGCCCACTCACGTCACAACAAGGAGGTATGGTGCGAAATACGCGTTTCTGGATTTCTTTTGAGGATAACGCGGTGTACCATGGTGGTGGCGAAGCTCACATTCATACGTGCGGAAAATCACCACGGATACCTTCCCCCCTCCGCAGGAGGAGGGGGAGGTTATGTCGGACTCGAACCGGCTAAACCACACGCGGTCTGTGGGTCGATGTGCTAGGCCGAAGGTGAGCTTGTCTCCGACTCGCCCCCGGTATGGAAGGGGTCCATACGCGCGTACCAGAGTCTCTCATTTCTCTCACAATTGGGGGATCAAGATACTTGCCGTGTGTGCCTGTATTAGGCCATTTAAATGGACCCCTTGCTTAGTTGGCAAAGTGTGGGTGTTCTTACACCCGTACCTATATAGATCTTCTTCATCCTAGCGTTAATCCCAGTCACATCCGAAACTTTTTCAACTTAGAGTCTGGGGTCCGCTGTTTACCAGTCTAATTGCGGATTTGGCTAAACTTCGACATTTTCCGTGAAGCGACTACCATATGACCTCCACAACTCAAAGGCGATATCGAAGGATTGCAGCTAGACCAGTTGTTGGATTTTTAAGGGCCCCAACTACCCGTAACCACTGCCATAGATGTCTGTATGACAACCAGAGCCGACGGCTTAACGTGCTCTCCGAGGCACGACCAGATCAATGCAAAAAAAGCGGATATCGAAACCGCACTTCCTGCGTAGCGGCCGCGTTCACTACCGCTACGCCACGGAGTCCACCTATAGTCTGGCCTTTGACTGTTACAATTAGATTCGATGACCACTTACTACAATTTCTTTGTCTAATAACAAATGTGTTAGAACAAGTTTATATTCTTTACTATTAATTCATATCATTATATACATGTATTAACACAGCTCCAAAGTTATAATTACTTACTTATTTTCGAAATCACTTATCAATCTACACCACTGTTATAAAGAGGAAAGATTTGTATTTTTGTGTGTATGTTTGTAATGAATAAACTACTATGCCGATTTCGAAAATCTTTCACCATTGGAAAGCTACATTCATCTTGAGTAATATAGGCTATATTGGATTTCCACGGGAACGTTTTTACTACCCGTGCGAAGCCGGGGCAGATCGCTAGTGTATTATAAGTAGATAATAATTTATGAAAATAAAGGAAAATGAAAACAAATTTCTCATAAAAATAAGTTTAAATGAATTATAAATTTCTAATTTACTTTAAAATACGCATCACTTCTTCAATTTTATTTCCTAAAATTAGCGACAATCACACAATTTACAGTTGACGTCAGCGCGCATACATTTATACTTGTCAATTACTAGCGCCACATAAAGAATATTACGCCTAGAGTAATATAGCATCAAACAGGAGACGCGTAAACAACCAGGAAATATACTGGAGAATAGTGTTTTTGATAGACGTGTTTACAAGATTAACTTATAAACACTCTAATAAATTGTAATTATTCAAAACTAGCTGTTGCTCGCGGCTCCGTACGCGTGGAATTCTGGTCCCGTTTATGCTGTATGCCCAGTTCCACTCGCGACGTGACTTACTTTGAACACTAGTTGCAGCCGTTTAAACTATTGAATTATGCCCGTATTAAAAAAAAATGTACAAATGTTTTTTTGTAATACCACTTAGGTGGCAGACAAGCTCACGGCCCACCTGATGGAAAGTGATTACCGTGGCCTATGGACGTGTGCAACAGGGGCGTTACAATCGAGCTGCCGAGCCTGTTAGAACAGAGAGTTTCTGTGCCGTCAGTTTTAAAGAAAAAGCCAGACAAGCCTTTGGTCTTCACACTGACAGCAGAAAAACTCTCCAGTGAGCTCTGGCTACCGTACTCACCACCGGGAACACAACACGAGGTTATTATGGCCGCGGTATTCTGTAGGGCGGAGGTACTTCCCCAGTCGGACTGCTCAATTGGACGGAAATACCGTCGTGTGCTTACCTCCTACGAATGTCGAATAATTTATGGAAATTTAACTGATTTATTGACCTTCATGATTACATATTTTATTATATTACTTAAGTTACTTTCTATTGGTTGGGTTTCTATTGGTTAAAGATTTTTCAAATCGGTCCAATAATTTCGGAGCCTATTCAATATAAACAACATACAAAAATCCAAATGTATCTTCTATTAGTATAGTAGATACAGATAAAATATATTCAGAACGCGGAAGTTCTTTCTGTAATTGAACTACTCATTTCTATGTTTACAAGAGCGCATTTATCTATTTTCATATAATTTATAACATTGAAAATGATTTTAAAATTACAAAATAGCTAATGTTACAAATTTTTTATTGTCCATTTAGAATTTATTATATTTCTCTGCAATACTTTGATGTGTGTGGAATTCGATTTATGTTATTAATTATTATGTTTACAGAACGTACACTCAAGGTATTTTTTACATAATTATTAGAGAATAGGGATTAGGGAATAGGTCTACAAGCGATAGTAAATATACCTATAGTCAGAGAAAAAGTGCCCCCTATTACGTCGAAACGAAAATCATAGTTCACAAAATGTTTGTGTTAAATACACCTCTGTCTAACCCTTTAGAGATTTCCGGGTGTGAATAACTCTGTGTAAATTCTAAAACATATAGTTAAATTTCTGCAGGCATTACAAATAAAATCCAAATATGCATTCTCAAAAATTTTTGCTTGAAATCTACTTACAATTGAATTTCTTCAAACACTTTCCGAGCATGTTTCGTTCACGATACCTGTAAAAAGTAAAACATAAGCATATAATAACATTTAAATACAATAGACAATAACAAAAAGCTTTATTCCAAAAAGAACACAACACAGAAAGTGCCAAATGTGCAAACGCAAAGTAACTTCGAATAATTCCAAATTATCCGGTAAGTTAGTTTTATGATATTCGGAATCGGTTTGAAGAGTCTCCCAATAAAATAACCGACCGTACTTTTACTTGTATTTTCATTACAAATTAAATAGTTCGGATCTAAAAAGTACAATAAAAGTTATGTTCATAATGGTATCTTTAACTTATCATTATTTTGAATTAAATTCTTAAGCAATTTTCGTGCTAATTTATTTATAAATATAATATAATTAGCATGAAAAATGCTTAAGAATTTAATTCAAATTATAGGGGCGGAGTAGTCAAAAATCAATGTTTCATTGATTCTGATAGTTCGTAAGAATGTCAGTAGATAGATATAGAAGGAGAAATTTGAATTAGTTAGGGCGAGGTCTGGTAGCTTAGTGGTCAAAGCATTGCCCTTGTAAGGCAAAGATCGCGGGTTCAACCCCCGCCTAGACAGATTCAATTTTTTCTCTTTAATTCATTATATTTTTGTAATTATTTTTTTGACTTCACATACACAGTGACTATGAACACAAAATATAAGTAAAACTTAACTACAGATCAATGTCCTTTTAGAATGGAGTTAAAGTGGAAATATTTTAATATTTTAGTGACTAATTGGTAACTAAATAGGTCGCAGGCTGTGGCGGTGGTGGTGTACGATGAGTGCCTCCCCATACCCGCTATGCATAGCTCAGAAAAGATGGCCCTGGGTCAGCCAAGGTGCAAGGGATATTTCCAAGACAATCTAACCTCCTATAACATACGAGCCACGGAAAGCGTGCTATTTAGTCGGCTCAACTCCGACATAATCTCCCCCAACGACCCGACGGGAGGGAGGTAGAGTATCTAGCCAAATCAGTCTTAGAATTCTTAATATATTCTTCAGGTAACTCCGTGCCACGAAAGAGCATGTCAATTCAATATACGATTAAGTAGATAGACAAGTTCTTTTTTTAAATTTCAATTGAAAACTATAAAAGTCAATAAATAAAGTCTTATAGATACCAGATAGCTATCTTAAGCCTATATTACAGATCAAAATATTTAACCTGCCATATGAGTGACCAAGAACCTCCCATGGTAATCGGGTTGCCTTGAAGTTGACCTAAATTCCAACAAACTGTGAAACATTCTCTCCATAGTGCCATCTGGCATTAAAAGCTGACACCGTTTTGATAAATGGTGAGCAACTATCAAGTGGGGGATGGTACGTGCACAGGGGATGAAATGTATGTATTATACGAGGGAAATGCTCTTGAGGCGTTTGAGTGCTGAACGCTTTTTTTATGTTAGCTACCTGATACAGGAAAAGTTTCGGAATAATTGCAGAATTGTAAGAACCATAATAAGAGGTTCACTTTAGGAATGTTATGATTGTCCCCATTTATAGTTTAAGTTCAGTTCAGGGGACCAATCAGGTCGCAGAACGACCTTCATTCCCTATGAGCGCGGCCCTGGTGTGATGGGTGGAACCACCGGTTACCCTAGCAGAAGCAGCTCCCTATACCGGGAATGAGTTAGGGACTCCGTGGTCCCCCACACGAGGAGGGCCAGATCGAGAAAGATGGCCCTGGGTCAGCCGGGTTGCGAGGGGTATGTAGAAGACAACCTCAACTTTGGCCTAGCACAACGACCCACAGACGGCATGCGTTTTAGTCGATTCCAGTCCGAAATAACCTCCCCCTTCGGTTCTGGCACCGGTATCCGTGACGATTTTGCGCACTATAATAAATGGGATTGATCTTTAGCTTAGGTAAAATGTCTTATTGAGCATTGGAATGGAATAGGGCATTTCTGCCCTTGGATTTCGTAAAAGGTGACTAAGGGATAAGGCTGTTCTCCATACAATAGTAACCATAAGAGCGTTTTCACACTCATCCGATATCCGATATTCGACATCCGATATCCGACATCCGATATCCGATATCCGATATCCGATATCCGATATCCGATATCCGATATCCGATATCCGACATCCGATATAAGAGGAAGTCAAATGTAAGAGATATGAATCTTTCTTTCACATTGTCCGGCCCGATATCGGTTATCGGAGCCAACACCACTGTTTTGGCTCCGATAACCGATACATATCTCATACATTTGACTTCCTCCGATATCGGATGTCGGATATCGGATGTCGGATATCGGATGTCGGATATCGGATGTCGGATATCGGATGTCGGATATCGGATGTCGGATATCGGATGTCGGATATCGGATGTCGGATATCGGATGTCGGATATCGGATGTCGGATATCGGATGTCGGATATCGGATGTCGGATATCGGATGTCGGATATCGGATATCGGATGAGTGTGAAAACGCTCTAATAGCCCATGACAGCTCGAGCGCTGGACGGTAATAGGCTCACCCCCTTAATTACATGGCACCGAAACTAATAGTTAGTGAAATGTGAGTATAGATAAACCTCTACCTCAGAGACCATGACCTGTCTTGGCCACAAGCATGGCCTTTAATAGCATTCCTGAAATAATAAACGAAACATAAATAATAATTTATACATTCCATTCCATTCCATTCCAATATGAAAAATGTTTATAAATATTTAATAAAACCCCATTCTCACGAACGATATGTCCCTAATATTTTGTCGTAAACAGTTGAATCTAAATATTGTGTCCCGTGCGAGGCTGCTTTTGTCGAGTGTGTGAATGCAAACATATGAGTGCTATAATCGTCTGAGATTATCACCTGTGATAAAAGCGAGCGAGTTACCACTAAAAATGAGACACTCTCTCCAAGTAAATCGGCCTTAAGTGACATTAAACGAAGTAGGAACGCGTTTTAGATGGTGCTATAAATAGAAGAGAGCTTGCTATAGTCTACCTCTTTTTCGAGGGTAATCCGCGTCAGACATGAGGAAACGATTATGTCATAGATGGATTCTGACACTACACATGTGATTGACTTATTATCTATAGAGGTGTTTTACTTTTGGGACATTTTATTTTATATATTCATCCTATCAATTGACTACACCCTGCTGAGTGGTTACAAACTAGGATGAAGTACAGATGATAAGGACCAGCATTTCAGATGTTGAGAGCCCTAAATTGGTGGTGACCCTACCTTGACCGCTTTGATTGATACTTCTTCACACTCCGTTTAAAGAACTTGAGATCGTAAGAAGAGGTAAACACGGGTACTGGCAAAACATTACATATTTTTGCCTTGTGACAAGAAAAAGAAATTGAAAGTAAAATATTAGAATTATTTCCATATTCCAAAAAATACTACATTAGACTTTCCATGTCGAAAAACTGATAGTGTATACGCTACGAGCGAGCTAAACTCTTAAACTCTAATTACTAAGCATCCTATAGAAATTAAATAAATTTCAAACAAAACATTTAGTCAACAAACAAGTAATTGAAATAAACGATTTGATCAACTTATTGACTGAAAAAACATTCGTCAATAAGCGTCCCTAACAAACTTACCGTAAACAAAACATTGCACGAATAAGCTCAATGCTCATTGATAAAGATTACGTGCTCAATTTGTTACGAAGTTGACTGACCCTTAATTCATATATATACCTTCCTCAATTTATTTCAATACATACTCAACAGGTCGATTCTCAGATTAGTTGTACCGATGTTCACTAGTGAAGTCTAGACGTAAACGGATTTATCTAGAAGTTACGACTCAGCATGATTTACTATCGAAATTCTAATTTCAATGGAACCTCTATTAGTGTCACACGTCAAATTCAGTTAGACGAAGGCGGTTTATTTAAGTTCTCAAAATTTGGTATGTTGAACATAGCTTACTCAAATACATATATCTGGTCCTTTTCAAGTTTTATCATAGTGAATAACAAGAGAAAAGTCATCTATTCCACACATGTACCCGCTAAACGTACACGATAGTCGTTTTAAAGACGAAATTATTTTACTGGAGACCAGTTTATGAGCTCAAACGATATGATTACTTTTACCGGTGTATTATTTTGACATATATTCTTGTAGATCTCAGTACCAAATTTGACATTTTAGTAAAAATTTGCTCAGAAATATCTTTAGGAACAGACATCGATATAAATTTCTGAACAATAACACATTACCAAAAGATTTTGAAATTGAAGTACTATTTATTTAATACTAGCTTTTGCCCGCGGCTCCGCCCGCGCTGATGTTGGTTATCGCTATAATATCGGTTATCGTTATAAATTGTAGCCTATGTGTTATAAATTTCATTAAAATCCATTCGATAGTTTTTCCGCGAAAGAAAAACAAACATCCATCCGTCCATATAAAATTTGTGTCTTTCAAATGTCTGAAAATGTCATGTCTATGAATATATAAAGGAAGCCGGATTCATCTTTTAATTCATAATTACAAAAGGTTTTAGCGCTAATATAATCTATAAACTAAAATATATAAAATTCTACTTTTGCCGGTGACTGCCCAGTACACAATAATTATATATAATTGATGTAAAAAGCCAGTTTCCATCACACTGTGAATAAATTAATATATGCATTGAAAGAACACGCAATATAGCTTAGATCGTATGAAAGTGGCTTCTAAGTGAATGTCCCCAGACAATGTTTAGTGCCCAGCTGTGAGCAAGAACATCGAATACACGAGGCCAAAGAAGCATACAGTTTTTGCTGTGTCTAGAAAGTGCTCTTTACACGTGATATCTAGTAAAGATCTTTTGGTGCTGATAATTCTGAAGATTAATATTTTAAATGCGCAAACTTAAGAGAAACGATAAATGGAATTTTGTTACGTACTCTTTCACGTAACTTTTTTTCACAGGGCACTTTAATTTGACTAAACCTCGCCTGATGGTAAGCTGAAGCCAAAGTCTCAGGAAAGAGGGTCACCATTACATACACGTACTATGTTAACAATAGTGGCACTCAGCCTGAAGGCCTCATCAGATGCATTTTCACCCCCCGCTTAAAAGACCTTTGACTATAGGAAGAAGGAAACACGTGAGCTGGCAAGGAGGTCCAGGTCTTAATGGTGCAAAAAAGGAAAGTTCTTGAAGTAATATACTGCACCGTATACGGGTGACATCTATGCCCAGCTCGTGTTGTCCTGTATAGGTTGTCCAAATACGAGTTGGACCCGTGCGAAAAGAGTCCGTACCATTATTTAGACCCTTAAAAATTACGTTTATTGTATTGAAGTTTTTGTTATTTATTTGTTTTTAACAACAAAAATCTATAATCTGTAAAAATTCCAATCGTCTAGCTATCACGGTTCATGAGATTACAGCTTGGTGACAGACAGACGTTTTTTTCTGAGGTTTTACCCTTTGGGTGTGGAACTCTAAAATGATTAGTTTGGAATATTACATACCGATTGCTTTTTTTATGCTGGGAACTATTTCCTATAAACCTTACCCCTCGTTTTCACTAAGGTTTAAAACATTGTAAGTATTTAACAAGTTGCGATATGAATGAAATTTTAAAGCTTTTGCATGCTAAATACAAATTAAAGGAGAATTTTGAATTGGTTCGGGAGAGGTCTGTTTGTTTAGCAGTCTCCTTCTCCCTGTAAGGCAAAGACCGCGGGTTCAGACCCCGCCTAGACCTATTCAATAATGTTCCTGTCTTAATCAAGTTGCAATATGTCACAGACTTCATAGTGAACGCAAATGTGTTCACAACTTGTTGACTATACATAGTATGTGAACTTAAAAGTGTCTGAGATAGCGCCTCAATACACGTTATTACGATTTGACAAGTCTTCTACAAGTTTAACGTAAGTTTACAACTTAATTTTTGGTGAAAAAATAGGAGATAAAAGAGCTAGTCACATAATAGGAGTATTATGTGCTGTTTTATATGAAACTGTTGGTTTATAAAAAAGATTTTTGAAACCATAATGAATACAGATTTAGATAATAACAGACTGTACTATTTTGCAACATTAAACGATTGAATCCAACTGTTCCATTTTCAAAGATCAAAGAATAGGGTCAGTCTAGTTACGTACACTAAGCTGCCCTGATTGTGTAGCGCCTTCGGCATGTTTTCTTAGGACACAATACAGGTCACTGTAGTATAAGTCAGTCATATTATTTTATGAAAGAATTGGTAAAAGTTTTATGATCTTTTAAGTAATTAGTATGCTAACTATTCCTATCGATTTAGATTGAAAAAAGTGAACGTCCAAGCTGAGACTTGAACCCGCGACCAGTTGCTTAGAGAGAGAATGCCCTGAGTTACATGGACCGCGTCTAGAACATTGGATATTCTCCCATAGAAATTTAATATATCCCAAAGATGATTGTTTACCTAGAAATTTTTATTGTCCGAGATGTGGACCATCGAGCTCAGTTTGTCAGTGCATTTCCCCTATGAAGTTTACTATTTCCAATTTACATAAATCAATTAAAAGTTTGGGTAAAATGACACAAATAATAATAATAAGACCGCTGTCGATATTTAGGAATATATAAATCTGATTTTAATCTAGACTATTTGTTAAGCCTTCAACGTCGGCTCTGCAGCAAATCGCCACAATTTTGCCAATGTCAAGTAAAATATAATTATAAAATTCAAAGTCGAATGTAACCGCGGTTGCCTAGACAAACCCGTAAGGGTTTTATGTCAACCATTGTACATCATATGTATTATTGTCCATGTTTTGTGAATACTAATAAATAAAAATAAAAAAGTAATGGCGAAACGCAAATGTCAAGTGTACCAGAGTCACGTTAGCCACGCCAGTAAATTTGTTTTCGTGTGTCCGCCCCCCACTAGCTTCAGGTGGACGATCAGGACGTGTGGTTGGATTTCAGGGGGCAATGTCAATTGTCGAGTCTACACATTTCACTGGCATACGTACTTGAGTGCCTAATATATGCAGTTTCTGCCCTATACGTCTTGTGTTACATTTAATATTAATAAGGGTTTGACGCTCCCTAAGCGTTTTTGCTTTGGCTCCATATTTATTGATATACCAAACCTCGTATTTATTTCAATTTTGCGTTCGAAACCTCTAAGGTATACATTTTGGTAGAAGCCTAATAAAATTGTAAAATAATTTATATCTATCAGTATCTACTTAATCATTTTCTGTCCTCCGTGACCAGTATATTTAATAAAAAATCCTTCGAATTAAATAAAAGTGCTTCGGGTGCGTCAACCACTGAGAGTTTGAATCACGAACTTTATAGCAGTAGACTGAATAGGTTCAATGAATGATTTACGTTTATGCTCTTTTTTCACTTTATATTAGGGTCGGCAGCGCAAATGTGACACCCTTGGTATTGCACACGTCCATAGGCCACGGTAACCACGTCCCATCAAGTGGGCCGTTTGCTTGTCTGCCGCCTAAGTGGTATAAAAAATAAATAAAAAGTAACAACGAAATTGAGTGTTCCACCCTTTCCTCTTTTACTGTAGGTATGGTGCCTTATTATTATCATAACCTTATTTACGTTACTTTTCATCCAAAAGTAAAAAGTATGGCATAATAAACTGTTCGTTTGTATTGACACACCTCTGTGAACCTATGTATGTTTTGTACTTCGTTAAATGTGCTTTATTAACATTTAACCTCGAGTTAATTCAGAAATGTATGCGTTTTTAGTCTGTAGACTACACACAGAAGTTGCCAAATTAAATATTATTGAACATTGTCTACAAATACGTAAACAATATTTTTCGTTGTTACGTTATCGGATTTTCTTAACACAAAGAGCATTACAAAAAAACTGTGGTTATCTTTTGCATATTGGTGGTAAGTACTTGACTAAAGCAAACAAGAGTTTCAACCTGCAAATATTACGTTTGTATGTCGTTTGTTTCAAAGATGGGGGTTAATTCATTTTCCCGGCGGTAAATTACTTTTTTTTTCGCCGAATTAATACTTCCAGACGATTTTGTTATCGTAACTGTAAATTATTCTTTTCCGAAACGACTACAAAAACACCCAGTATAGGTAAGGTTTTTTAACAAATTTATTCAGTGCTTGCGACTTGTGACCCAGGTGTATGTTTAGAAGGAGCCCCTTTTATTGATGTACATTAATACTCACCTTCACTACCCCAGTTTCCCTCCCTGCCCAAGCTTTTTTAACTAGAAAATTTGCCCGATATTATAGTCAAAGATATTTCTAAATTATAAATCTCACTCTGTGCCAATTAAAATAACAAATAAGTACACCAAGAAGGAATTTCATTCAGATTGTGTAACAAATATCGGCTCAATCGCGTAATACCAGAATACATCCATCCACCCTCACAAACTTTCTAGATATTATTAGTAGAATTAGTAAGATATTAGTAAGATACTAGCACTAATAAGTAACAGTATTTATAGTCCTGCTCAAGGGAACTCAGTAACCTCTAAGAGCTAAAGAACTTTACAGTTAACATAAACTTATGTGCAGCGAGGAATTAGTTGGATAAAGTCTTATAGAGCTGAATAAGATGCGTTTTCACTGAAACTGAAACAAGCAGAGCGAATAGGAAGACATAATAAGGTATACGATACGACTAACCACGTGGATGTTGAACACATGTATTATTTCTATTCATATGTATACATACATATTATACACACGCCCATTATTACAATAAAACGGACACTTAGTTATATACCTACATTTCGCCAATTATGATTTTTGATCCCACGTAATAGGAGGTGAACCTATTTTGCTGTCAAGCAGGCGTTTTTTCATATTATTCTCGAAGAGGTAGGCAGAGGTGTATTAATACCCACATTTCGCCAGCTACGATTTTTGACCCCACGTACGTAATAGTAAAAGATGGTTTGGCACTATTCTACTTCACCGATAACCAACACTGTTGGAGATGAAATATGAATAGCCAGCGGTCGATATTTTTTTTTTATTTAATACCACTTAGGTGGCAGACCAGCACATGACCCACCTGATGGAAACCGGTTATCGTAACCGTGGCCTATGGCTATGCAGAAGACAAAGCAGGACACCCCTTTGGTCCTCCCATTTAAGAACGACTAATCTTCGCTAAGTACGATGTTTGGTTTCCAGATGTAATAACCATGGATAAGGATAAGGGACCGAATACAGATTGGTGAAATGTGGGTGTTAATTCACCTCTGCCTCACCCTCCAGGGATAAAGGCGTATATATGTATGTATGTATGAAGTTATTATTGGATCATTTTTATATTTCTAAAGACATTATAGTGACATCATTGGTGATGGCAAAAAAAGAACATATCCATGAATATAGCACAGTGTACACACCGTATCTTACATATCCTAAATCTGAGCATACAACCAACCTTTCAGAATCTTGAAAAGAAAAAGGTTTGTCTTTGAAATTGTACTAGATCTGCCTAGATAAGTGTATTGCGAGGTCTAAGGGCTATTCTAGTATATCGCACGTCAAGTGTTTTCACACTAGTTCTCACTAGATCTATTATATAGCACTTGATGTAGAATATACTCAAGTAGTACTAAGAAGTCGAAATAACAAACCCTCTACAAACCCTCCAGCTACTTGGTCGACTTAGAAGAATACCTTCTTATAAAAAGTAGTAGATATAGTTACTTAAGTATTCGTTTAGACAATAGGTTGAAAAAAAATATGTGAAAAAAATCATAACATGTCATAAACTGTAACTTTGATTGTAGCATAATGCAGAGTTCCAGGCCAAAGTCCTTTAAAGTGGTAAAAGTTCAAACCCTCCTTGGGATTGATGGAATAAGTAAGCACATGCCAAAAACCAAATTAAACATTAGAAAAGAGGCTGTCTTTAACTATGGTTTCTATGGTTAAAATGAAAAATATACTGAATAACGATACAATAAAACTATAAACGATTATACTCGTACACAACAAATATTTTTCCAAACAAATGATTTGTTTTGTGAATTGCGAATACAACACGAAACAAACAAAGAACATGATATATTAAATCTGAAAATATTGGATTCCTTTTGTAATAAATTTGTATTTAATCGAATAGATTCGATCAAAATAATTCAATTGAAATGTTGTCAAGATAAAAATCTGAAAGAGTTATGTCGCAGTCTTTGAATTTTTGTATTGTACATTACACATTAGGTACATTGTCTGGAATAGTATATGGGCTTTTTATCTCTAGACTACGATTTTATCCTGGGATCAGGTTCTTATACGTCGTGTAATCCTTCATGTGCGTATCGCTATTTGTTATATGTGTAAAGAATGTTTTTTTTTTTTTAAATTGTCGGTGCGTACATAATCTCCTTCAAATACAAGTTGAGAAAATATTCTACTTGTCGATAGCTCTAATCTAAACGACTCCTATAGGTACCTACTCTTAGATCTAGAACAATAGGAATTTCCAGGAGTTGACATTATAATCAGTTTTAATATTTAATCAATAACCATAAAACCTTATTATTAGGCCATCGGTTTCCTTTTATCGGTTTAATCTAACATGTTCTGTTATAAATATAAATCCTGTTATCTACAATATTAATACAACAAAAACATAAACAGCTTTTGTGTCACGACAAGCAATAACAACTTTGAAACATAGTAAACGATACAAGTAGCTTAACAGATTAAAATTTGCAGGCTGTCTACTAACCTAGTTCTGAATATAAGTAACTTTGACAAGAAATTGACGGGTTTAAAAAGTCTCAAAGGTCGAAATAAATTTTGAGTTTCAACTCAATGAATTCAAATTAAAAAAGCTATAGACCGATCGTACGAGTTCTAAGGCGAGGGACGACGTAAAGAAAGGCGAATGAAAGAGCATGAGTCGTGAGCGAGCGAGATACCGCCTTGAGCGTTAGTGGTGAACTGACCAAATCTGATGGTCGATACTCGCCTTATTTTGCCGCGCACATATTCAAGATTCAGTACAACCATGGGGTACCGATGCTAAGAAAATACATTTAGTAATATTCAAAAATGAATAGATAGCACTAGTAGAGTCATTTACAGAAATAAAAAAGTTAAAACCATGTTAAAACGCTTATTTGCTGTCTTAGAATCACTTAAATTATTTCAGAACTTTAAACACATGATCATGTAAGCATACAAAACACGTTGGTAATGTAATAAATAAAGATTTCGTGACAATCGTGCTATTTTATTTATTTTTAGGCCATCTAGCGGCATAGTGCATTATATTTGTAACTTTTATAAATACTGCAGAATCTGGCAGAATCAATGGATTAGAATATTTATAGATATATTCAGTCATACTCAATAATAGGGTAGGTTAATTTTAATAATGAAAAAGACGTGTGGCACTCGGGGACTGCCGCGGTAAAGCTATTGCATAGCATTTTGTATCAACTTATGCAATTATGATAATATGCCCTTTGACGTGCATTAGTTTTTTTTCTTTTTAGCTCTTTACGCTTTTCTTCTCTATAAAACGGAAATATCTAGGTATAAATAATAGGTATAAATAATTAGGTATAAATAGTGTAATGACACACCAAAACAAAATTATTCATTTAAAAAAAATAACGATATTAAGAAGTGACTATCGACAAATTTTACAAGTACAGCTATTCACTGTTGTACATAAATACCTATACACCTATATACTTTCTCATAAACAGCTGCTTATGTATTCGTCCGATTTCGGAGCAGCTCGTTTCGATTCGTGCGAGCTTCGTAGAGTCGTACAATACGGCTAGTTGCACGCACACGAACACCGTTCGAAGACTGCCGAAAAGAAACGAGCGTGAGGTTTTTTCGTTACGGAATTTCTGGATTCGGTCCCCGCGCTCAAGGCCCTCGATAGAAGCTATGCAATAGCTTAAAATTATAAAAAGTTTGCCAAAACAATGTCACCATCTAGTTATAACTCCTGAACTAAAAAGCTGCCTGCCTGCTTTTTGAAGTTACGAGTATTACCATTTTTTGTTCGTGATTGTGCATCTATATAAGAATTATATTATATTATCTGTGCTACAACGGTTAAGGTCGGTCTATAGTAAAATAAGTCATTGAACAAAAATACTCATTAATGCAGTACCTACTTGTTGAATACATTCGTTGTAATTGAACATAAGCCAGTCACTATAAAATTGACCGCAAAAATACATATTTTCCACCTTGTTTAAACCTAACTTACAAAGCGTACAAACAAAACAAACATATTCGTCGATATTTCGACAAGAAGTTACTGAATTTGTACACACACGTTGTTTGCTCAATAAATAATAAATTCCTAAGAGGAACAGAGTAAATCAAACTACACTGTGAAAACAGGCAGGTGGGAGCTCTCAAGTACAAACATACAGGCCTTCTCGTGATGATACTTAAATGTAATTAGGTGTATGGAACCTTTCCAAGATCCTTTTCTTCAGCTGTAGGTTACACAGTGACTGGGAAAATACCAGTTGATACCTAATAATGCTAGCCTTCATTACGTGAAACCGAAAATAGATAATGAAGACTGTAGGATATCCTCACCTGGCTCTCTTACAGGTATCAATAGGAAAAACAAAAACAGATAAAAAAATAATAGATTTGTGCAGACGCTTCAATTTGTCATGTCTCAAGTTTGCACTGAACGGATCTGTTCAAAGGTGTGGGCATTCGTGATACGGGGTTATCTAGCACGAATGCCTGAGCACTCCTTGTAATTGAATTTGAATTCTAAAACTATAACTTTTACCTGTGATGTAACATTGTTCTAAGGGGAAATCTGTTATCAGCTTATGGAAATAAATTATTATCTTATAGGTATTTATCTCGATATACGACTAATTTATTATTGTATAATAAGTAAGTCAGAAATTAAATTCCAAGTAACTACTCATAATTGTTACAACATGATGTCAAGTACAAGATATTCGATGTAAATAAACAGAATGGTACTGTTTGAATGGGCGCCAAATGCTCCGGATTTCCGAATCCAATTGTTTTATCGTAGTCTGGCGATGGATCATCGTCTTAAATGATGGAGGAACAGATGTGAGATCGAAGCACATGTCACATTACAGCTTATTATTTATTCATTTTGTGAATTTACTAAATAATAAATGTTCATTATCAATACAATTTGTCAACTTCCTCAAATTTATGGATACTTAATTTTTGAATTTAATTTGAAGTCATAAAGTAGCTACCTAATATATCTTTCTCAGTAATCTTCTGTTTTATATTTTTACAAAATTTTAACACAAAATTATGAGATCCAATTAGACAAGTTCCAAAATTTGTTGTTTGTTTTTCCTTCAATTATTTGAAATAATGTTAAAATATGTTCACGAAAATGATTTTTTTATCATTAATACGTTCGATCTATCTATATCATTTGAATACCACTCTTTCTGATCGCTTGATAACGATATTCTTGTAACTCCTTTTTTCATTTCAAATTCTATTTGCTCCGTATAACTAAAAAAGAAACAAATTACCAGTAAACATGCAATACACGACTGTAACACGAGGACGGGAGATTTTTAATTCAGTTACTAACTTTTCGTGCAATCGCATGCCTTTTCGTGAAAAAACAAATTACGTGATCTGACTTCTACTTGAATGTTTCCTCACATGATTGCATATATTTTCCAAACGTTTCAAATACTCTAAATAATCTTAATTTCGAAAGGCATACAATTTATGAAATTGGCAACTCCATTGTGGTGTTATAAATTGAAAATAGAAAAGCTGCCAAATAAATGAATTTGATAGATAGCAACTGGGAAGGTTTATGGGGCACCAAAAAGATCACCAGGGTACCGGTTGATTGTGAAACTAGGCTCTGGCGTAGGCCTTCTTTTGGGGTTTCGAGGCTCCGATGCAAGTAGCCATAAATCCAAAATATAAAAAACTAGCGATCCGCCCCGGCTTCGCATGGGTGGTAAAGACGTTCCCGTGGAAATCCAATACAGCCTATTACTCAGGGTGAATGTAGCTTTCCAATGGTGAACGAATTTTTAAATCGGCACAGAAGTTTTTGAGTTTATTCATTACTAACATACAAATCTTTTCTCTTTTAACAGCACTACTGTCTATTATTTATTCTGTGCTACTATTAAAAGAGGAAAGATAATTGAGTTGCAGAAAAGGGGAATTGAAAGTGCACGCTGTACTTGCAACCCGGATTGGCGTTCGGATAATGAAGAGAAGACAGCATTTGGGAAGCAACTCTTTAAGTTCAAAGGTTATGATGGAAATGGTCAGTGATTAATAGACGGTATCATCATGAATGTGAAATAGGCACTGATACATTTGTCACTTATTAGTTCAGCTGCATCAGAGATAGACTGGAAAGCCAACCCCACCTCCGCCATTCGACGACAAAGCCCAGAGAATAATCATATATTCGTCACTTCTACAATATGTAGTAGTACTAATTGTCTCATAATTTTAACAGACTTAACCAAGATCCGTTACGAACTGAACATGAATCTTGTTCAGTTCGTAACAGATCTCGGTCGAGACCGCGACGGACAACAGTATGCCCATCCGTTAAATAATTATTTAGTACCATTGCTCCAAAGTTGAAAGACTATCCTGTTATACTTTATTCCACTTCTAATTTCCCCAGCCGTATTTACCCGCGTTTATTATTACGTATTATAATAATCATTAAAAGTAAAAAAATCTCATTATACCAGACAAAAACTAATTGGACCAGTATCAAAAACTTCATAGAGAACAATAGGTAAAAATTACGTTTCATTTCTGTCATGACCTCATTTTGATACCTTTTCAGACGGCCATTTGAATACCACAACTCATTATATCAGATTTCTTCATTACTTTAAAAATTGTACATTAGGCTTTGTAAACATACTAACTGTTTCCCGCGGCTCCACCCGCGTTTTTGATCCCGTTCCCGCCTCATCCATCGTAGCGATAATCTCAGTCGCTTGGAGTCTGGGGTTCGCTTATCCAGTTTTATTTGACTGAACTTTGATATTTGCAGTGATGCGACTGCCATCTGACCTCCACAATCCGAAGGTTATCGAAGCATTGGGGTGAGACAGTTGTTGGTTTTTCAATGGCTCAAACTACCCGTAACGACTGCCACTGATGTTCACATGGCAACCGATTAACTGGGCTTTACATGCTCTTTGAACCACAATCAGACCGTTACCGCAAACAATCGGAACTTATTCTCTACATGTTATGGTTTACTATAATGTATCCCTGCACCAAATTTCAGCCAGATTCATTTAGCCCGTCGAACGTGATTGAATAACAAACATCCAAAAATCCTCACAAATTTTCTGATATTTAAAATAATTGTAAGATGTTAAGACAATGTTTGGCTCTGTTGTGAGACAATTAAAATACATAATATATTTTAAAATTAAATAAAGTAACAAAATGTTGAACCCACTCCAAGAAACAAAAAAGTATCACTGATACCGAGAAATACTTAACAAAATTAACTAATGTGTTAGAAGTCAATGCCTAACCCGATAGACCACATCTATATCATAGTAAGTCAGGTACCGTCTTCTAACAGATCATTATGAAATGTTTGTCTTTAATTAACACGCTCTGATTTCGGTCAGTAAAAAATAATACTACACTAATTAATGGTTAAATGAGGCATTCACTTTTTCGTAACAAAAATAACAATGTAAAAATAACACAATATACAAATTAGTTTACTCACATCACGCACACAGCAAAACCAACTGAAATCTTTAAAAAATAGATACCTAATTAGATCAGATCAGATTTTTCAGACGTCTCTTCTATCTTTAGTACAATTATAATAATTGTAAAGAGATCGTGTCTGTACGTACATTGGCGTACGGTTTGTTATGTTTTAAAACCGTTGATTTGAAAATCCGTGTGATGATGGACAAAGAATACAAGTATTACCACTGCATTTCATTCGAAGGGTGTCGTAAGAGAAAAATACGCAGAAAAAATCACTGTGAGAGTAGGAAATCTCGAAATAATGCTCTGTAACAACGCATCTGGCTAGCGTGGAAACAGTATCGCATGTCGCAGCCTTGGCAGGAAGACTTAGCTCAGCTGCCTATGCGGTTAGAAAAATAAGGTCACTGACTGATGAGGAAACGGCACGATTAGTTTATTTTAGCTACTTTCATAGCCTTATGTCGTATGGTCTGATGCTGTGGGGCTCAGCTGCTGATATTGAGACTATTTTCATATTACAGAAACGAGCGATACGAGCAATCTATAGCCTCAGACCCCGTGATTCGCTGAGAAAACTATTTAAAGAAATTAATATTATAACAGTTGCTTGCCAATACATTTACGATAATATTTTATAAGTACGTAAGAACCTAGATGTCTTCAATAAAACTATGACGTACACAATTATACTACGAGAAATAAAAATAAACTTGTAGTGCCAAAACTCAGACTTCAAAAGGTTGGTAATACATTTGTAGGTAACAGTATTAAAATGTTTAATAAAATTCCTCAAGATTTGGTTGACATGCCACTAAATAAGTTTAAAATAGAAGTAAAAAAGTCTTTAATGAAAAAAGGATATAACAAAGTAAACGAATACCTCAATGATAAAAATGCATGGTCATCCTAATCTTTTTGCTTGCTCGAACAATATAAATCTATTAAAAAAAATATAACAAATTGTTTAAAAAGAAGAAACGATAATATTGTTCACTGAGTTTCTTGCTGGTCTCTTCTCAGTAGAACCAACTTACCGAACCAGTGAAAGAATCATTTTCAAATGATTTATTTACTTAATTTAATATTATATTAATAATTTCTTGACATGACTGTAAAATTTTGACGTTCATATGTGCTCTTTAAGTGCCTAAACTGAATAAACGAAATTGATTCTTTGATTCTTCTTCTTTGATTCAGTAGACCAAAGTATTTATTATTAAACCTGATCGGTTTCGCCTTACGGCATCTTCAAAGGTTTACATTGATGGTTATGAATATTTCAAGTCTATATCCAATTAACAATATATTCTACTTAGTGCCATCAATCGACAGTATAAATAGCCTAATGGCCAAAGCCTCTCTATATTAGGAGAGGCCTATGGTCAACTGGACTTGGATGTGCTAATTGATTGATTGATTTGTTTTTAAAGTCGTGGTCAAACTTATAATCGTTCGATTATTTCTTGTGAAGCAGCGTAGTTTTAATCTGAATTTAGACATAACTTACATAGGTAACTCAGTGAGCACATAAAAAGAATTGGTTTTCACCAAATCCCTGGCGGTTCGTCTCGTTAGAATCGTTGCGACGAAATGAAGCCATTTAGAACCTTTTGGTAAGACTCTCACGGGATGCTATTATACACGTTCTATTGTGAACGTAATATTAAAGTGATTAATATTTTTCCATGATATGTTCTAAAGTTCACAGGTGACAGATCTAATGTTGACAACTACCATCCTTAGTCAAACCGCTAACATAGCTACTGAAAAGTAGCCGAAACTCCGGTCTAAAAGTAAATCATCATTACCATTATTTCAGCCACACATAGTCCACTGTTGAACATAGGCCTCTCCTATGGACTAGCAGATCTAAAGCAGCCCGCATCCAGCGTTACCCGGTGATCTTGATGAATAATCTCTATGTATTTAAAACAAAGTCGTGTTGGTTACACTACTTATAACTCGAGAACGGCTATACCGATTTGGTTGAAAATTGGTGACGATGTAGCTTAGAACCAGGAGACGGACATAGGATACTTTTCATCCCATTGAACCCCCTTTTGGGGTTAAAATGGGGATGATAGTTTGTAGGTAACTTCACGCGTACAAAGTCGCGGGCGGTCGCTAGTAACAAATTAATCGCGATAGAATCCATTCAAAAGTGCTTTTATTTCAATGACTAATTTATCCAATTTGCCCCTCTAGACAAGTGGCAATTTGACAGTTGTTAACGCATGTCAAATACGTCAAATCCCATTAAAAAAAAACCGTCATTCTATTTCACCAAACGTTAGACAACGAATTGCCACTTGTCCAGAGGGGCTGATCTTTTTCAATTTATTAAATTAAATGCACTAACTATCAATTCGTATAATATAAAGTCATCAAGATTTTTTCACGATCGTATAGGTGTGCAGTGCTTGTAGAACTCACTGTACCTTGAGAAAAGAATATACCTAAAGAACACGTTATAAAAACGAACAAATACTTTGACTTGACTAACGAGTTAACCAAAAACGGCTATGTGGTTAAACTCTACGCCGTAGAAGTAGGAGCAAGGGCAATTCCAGCTAAATCCCTCTATAACTTACTTAAAGACCTCGGATTGCCAAGAGCTTCAGTAAGCTCTTTACTCAATCGAATATCAAAAGCGGCATTGATAGGATCTTACCAAATTTGGATAGGTAAGGGGGGGCGGGGGACACTACTGGTGGTGAAAGTGAGCGCTGATGCATCACAAGGTGGCCACCCTAATCCTACATCTGGGTCGCAAGTCTCAGTCGTCGTCACGGTGTTCCTCTCTGTACCACGCTATGGACCTGGCGACCGCACGGTGAACCTTTTTCTAACTCGGTTGAGGTCAATTTTCTAGTCTAACTAAGATAAAACCTAATAATTAAAATACAGATGACATTAAAATTTTCAATTAGAATAGAACACAACCTCGTACTTTTCTCTATCAGCTGTTTTTTTTTTTGCTGTGTGCTGTGAACCATTGTGTCTCTTAGAGGCTCCAGACATCCTTACAATGTTTCCAGATTATACGATCCGATATCAGTCACCATAAATATGCTGTAAAAATCAGGCCGAACAATATGAAAGACTGATACATATTTCAAATATTTTAACTCCTACGAAATCGGATCGGCGTCCGACACCGATATCGGATCGGATAATCTCAAAACCCTCTTAGATTCCACATTGACTAGCCATCGAACCCTACTTTGCAAGTGGATAACCGATAAAACTACCAACAAAAAAATTCAAAACATGACAATAATTTCAGATATCCCTATGCAAACACTCAATTTTTAGAAATCCGCGATACTAACGTCAAGCAAATTAACGCATATATATATATATATATATAATATTAATATACATGTGCAATACAAATAAAAATATACAATAAATAATTTAAAAATTCATTTTAATTAATTAAAAGGATATTTAGCAGACTATGTAAACAAATTAAAGATGTAGGTAAGCAAAGAATCCGCTGCAAAGACAAATTAATTTTAACATAGTGATACTGTCTATCGGAAAACTCTGACCTCTATTTTCATTAGTTAATAACAACAGCCTTGGTCAAGTTAGTCAAGGTTAGGAAGAACGAGCTTAAGGGATTAATGGTAACACCTTAAATAACTTTCCTGGATCGGGTGTTGAGAAAGAAAGTAATCTTACCGGGCGAAATATTCGTGGCTTATTATTTGCTAGCCGATTTTAAAACTGAGTTTTTTCTTAACGCTTTTTCCAATCGGGGTTCCTCTGTCTCCTACTTTTGGTTAAAAAGTGTACCGATTGGGGTTTACTTGGGCCCAGAATATCTTGGTAGGTCTCCCACGTGAGTGGTATCAGCTGGCCCTGTCGATCCTGAGAAGAAAGTCTGTGCGATACATTACAGTACCCATACACTTATAAAGTCTTACATATCCAATCTAAAATCGTAAGTCTTATATCGCAAAGTTAAAACAAAACTAAATAAGAGAGAAAATTTTGAAACCAGTTGGATAAATTTTCTAAAGTTAAACGTCTGTAGTTATATTCCATAAATTAGATAAGCAGTCCAATCCACTTGACGTTTTTAATCTCGTATCATATAATTGTGTATGAGATTTATACAGCACTGAATTTAAATGCTTGGTGTTGAATAGTCTATTAAGAGTGCTTTCATATATGAGGAGAACGCTTTAGTTGCGCTACAAAAGCACTGCGAGCACTCTTAGCATTTCAGAGGCTTGGTCGTACGTTTGCTATGGGATTGCTAGCTTTACTACAATCCTGTTCATTACCAATATGGATTAAACATGCTATATGCACACAACACTGGTTTAACCACCATTGGAAATTTTTACAACTCGGTCTCACGCTACTAAAGTTGAGCTAATCATAAGCGCCGTTTACACATACAGTTTTGAACCGTGCATCAGGACCGAATAACCGGTTCGATCTGTCGGTTTGGACTGCGGATCGACTGTGATAATATATTGTAACTAATTTCCTTTTTTTTCTTTTTTTTTTAATATAAAGTTTACAATTAATTTGTGTACTAGTAGTGTAACAAAAACCAGAAAGATTTGTTCGTACACTAGGTTCGTCGCTTAGTCATTGTGTTCGAATAGAATACTCACATACATTTTATATACATCATTTATTATACAATAAGTGAATAGAAGCAAGCCATTATTATCCGCAGAACAAAATGTCTCATGTCTGTAAGATGTAATACATAACAGCTTTTTTTTTGTTCCGCGGGTAGTTTGTCAATTTTTTTATTATAACGATACATTGTAGTCTTTTAATGGTAGTCGTTTTTATGTAGTCATTTATGAAATGCACTTTTAGGGTTCTTTGCGTTTTTGACCATAGTTTTGGAACGGCAGATCTATCACATTCCTGTGTTGTTAAAAAATGGAATCCCATGTGGTAGTAGCGTTGGCTGGGTTCGTAGTTGATTTGGACAACCAGAAGATACGGGAAAATAAATATAGGCGAAGATATGGACACATACCAATTACAAATTTATAAACTGTATATGGTCTCCGCCTCATTAATACCTACTTGATGCCGATGAAGCTTTGATGCGATGCTCGCGCGCCAATCGTCAGATCAAACTGTCGTTCCTGGCGCGTCACTAATATTACACGTTTGTTTCGAACTGACGGTTTTGTACTGGCGCGTGGTAAATCCTTCGTTTCAATCCTCTAAGTGTAAACGCAGCTATACCTTTTAGATACCCAGTGGTACCATTGTAGCGCAACTTAGAAGCTTGCATGTAAAAGCGCTCTTTAGTACTCGTATGTTGCCCATTAGCATTTAGACGAATCAAAAGATTTAGGTAAGATTCTTATCCCGTTTTATAGGTACGACTACGACAATAATGTTTACAGTGGACAAAACAATTCGCCACAAACAATTAACCTAATGAGACCGTTGCCCTTAGACTATAAATATACTTTTTGTAGTCTCATATATCTGTTAGGAGTCTATGAAAGCAAGTAAAAGTCAAGGACCCAGCTTTGGTTGAAGGACGAAAGGCTTGTCTAATTTGTGTTGAGTTATGACAAATGCAATCAATAACATTCTGAAGAAAGCGATCAATTGATTTGTTTGTGAATACGAAACGAAGTTTATCACACAAATCCAGTCGATTTCCTACAGGAAATTCTTGGGTTAGCAAAACAATTTTGTAGGAGACCTTATTCTTTCTTTCTTTTTTATTAAAAGAATGTCACTATTTGGGTTACATTACGAATTCGTTTGACCTCGAACTAATGCGTATTGTATATGAAACTTGAGACATTCTAACCCTTCTTCTTTACAATATTTGAATAAGACATCTATATATCCATCTATATATATCCATCTATATATCCAAAATGGTCTTTTTTCTCAGTGGGTGATTAGGTTCAAAGCTGTCTCAGCCTGTGAAAATCTTAATGTATGTTCAGCTTAAGTAACACAAAGTTTTAAGTTACCGGTAAAAAAGATTGCAACTTTTTATTACTCTGTGGCATTTATTGTTCTACATGTATATGCGTACTACAAAAAAGTGTCGTTACATAAAAAACAAATGTCGGAAATGTCACAGTAGGTGTCAATACACTGTCAATTTTCACGGCCGAATTGACAGCGGCCCCATATCCCAGTTTCACGAACCATTGGTTGGGATAACGACAAACAAAACCTTTTATACGTACCATTCATAGTTTATTTTTCATTCGACATTCATTCATATTGCTATTGTGTGTTTGTCAGTCATAATTATGTTTTAATTTAGGCATTTGCCATAATTATGATAACATATCAGAGCGCCTCGTATTGTTGTCATGCGGAGTGCTTCACCAGATAAGTTAGGAACACAACAACGCTAAAATCAAAATATATTTCTAGATCTCTTCTTCATCCTTAATCAAAGTAAACGTATTTATGTACCGGATTTTATTATTAATAAGAGTTCCATGAACGGATTTATACAGGGGTGGTTTTAATGCCTAGAGGTGTTCAATAAAAAGATTTCATAAATTTGTAGTGTACATGAAAGAAATCTCAAAGACGTAGTAAAAAATTTGCTCAAAATTACAGTACTTATTCCTAATTCTTCATAGAATTAAGAATTTTCATTTTTAAAGACAATTTAAATTCTAAATATTTGCTTCCTACATTGCTGACTGAAATATTAATAAAAATGAAACCTAATTTGATAGTAATTTGATAAGGAAGCGTCTTCTCCGATAACACCATGTTTTATTTTAGGTAAGGAATTATTTTTAGAATATAATAAATGAAAATAATATCGTTGGCTATTTTCATTTATGTTATGCAATTCGCACTACGTTGAAATTTGTAATCAATAAGAAATGAAACCGAACCAACCCGATCAAATATTACTGTCCCGATTCTGTAATCAACCGGTAAATTACTAATGCTAATCCAATTCATTACCTAGAATAGACGACGTACATTACTAGAAAAGTGTCAAAAGGGTCGACAGTGGTAGTCTCTGAAGACACTTATGGGATCTGTAGTATCGTACTCTATTTTTAACGAAGCCCGAGGCTCTGAAAGTTTGTCTATTCGAGAACCAGCAACAAGGGACAAATATTTGTCCTACCTACATATATTAATTAGTTTCGGAACGTTCTCATCCGTACTTAATATATTGGTTTATCCTGGAGAATAAATTCTACCTGGTGCTATTCCCTCGCTGGCTATATAAATGTATCATTACGAAGTAAGTTATTTTCTGGGTTTTGGCCCAACGAGTTTCTAATATTTATATTTTCTTTAGGCGTTAAACTTGAATCACACTTGTTTTTAGTATATTTTGAGGTTTTATTTTAGAGACTTAGATATTTAGTGCTTAACTGAACTTTACCTGCTTCTTTATCTTAGCGGTAATCCCGATCGCACCTGAAATTATCACCTCGGAGTCTGGGGTTCACTTTTTTAAGTATAACTGTAGGTTAGCCAAACCATTTAAATTAGCCAAAAAAATATTATTAGCCATATTATGATTAGCTAAAAATTTAATTTTCCGTAAAGCGGCTGCCATATGACCTCCACAACCTATTATTGGTGATATCGAAGTGTTGCAATTACACTAGTTTTGGAGTTATTAGGGCACTTTAGGCTAAAAGAAATGGAATTATATTGCACTATTTAGATAAATAAAGTAATTAAAATTCAAACTCATACTGACTCTGCCGCAGGTTTTTCTCTCGGTTCGGAGAATAAGATGGCAATGGCTCCCATTAAAGCTAAAATAGACCATATCGTGCGAAGAAGGGCCCACTCTTTCCTTTCCCTAAACAATTTTTATCGAACTTCTTACTTCAGGTTTTGAAAGTAAGCTGGATTATGAATGAAGTCAAGGAGCAAATGATATGTGTCTTTTCTAAACATTACATCGTGGCTGGAAATAGAAGTGACGTATCTGGACGTGTCACTATAATACAATGATCATTGGTGAATAATTATTTGTTACATAAGGCTGCTTTTATTACAACTCTGAATCCTTACACTTATGTCATGTCTAGACAAGCGGTGGGATTGTCAATGATTACTACGCACCACACAAATTAGGTAGGCTTCAAGACTCGCGTATTCACTAATTAAAGTAATTTATATTAATTCCACAAATTCGTTAGTTCAGTGGCAGTGGAAGATTTGTTTCTTTTTTATACCACTTAGATGACAGACAAGCACACGGTCCACCTGATGGAAAGTGGTTGGCGTGGCCTATGGACGTGTGCAACTCCAAGGGAGTCACACACACTCGTGCCGACCTTGTAAGAACAGAGAGTTTCTGTGCCATCAGTATAAAAGATAAAGCAGGACAAACCTTTGATCTTCCCACTGACAGCACAAAAACCTTCCAGTTTAATTATAAGTATGCTTGTATGTATTATAACTTACTAGATGACCCGGCGAACTTCGTACCACCAATATTTTTCCACCCGCGTGGCAGTAGATCCCGTTCCCGCTGCACCCTCTGCTATATTAGACATGTATTATACATATAAACCTTCCTCTTGAATCACTCTATCTATTAAAAAACCCGCATCAAAATCCGTTGCGTAGTTTTAAAGATTTAAGCATACAAAGGAATATAGGGACAGGGAAAGCGACTTTGTTTTATACTATGTAGTGATTTGGAATTAGTTTTTTGAGTCTAAATGTTTGATAACAATGCGATTTAAACTGGATTCCTTTATAATTTTTGCTAGTAACACATGACAATGCAGTTTAGTTGAACGGTTTTTCACTGGTGAAATCCATTCTTAAAATCCAAATTTTGCTGGTTTATTATGACAGACAGTCACGTTTAAAACTACTCGGTCACTGAACTCATGTTCTCCAGTGACCATTCAATCATACAAAACATGTACACTCCACGAAATGTTACCGTAATTCCTTATTTATATGAAAGCAATTTCCGCCATATCCGGAGCAGACAGATGACAAATAGTTTCAGGGACTGTAACAATGCTACGAATTGGTTCAAGAAAGTAACGGCAGTGTTCAGTGATCTTCGGCAATTTTCGTGTTAGCTTACACTAAAATAAGAGGTATTATTTTAACATTAGAAATGAAATTTCGATCGCTTTGGTAGGGGGCCGCTTTCAGCGAAAGTGCAACAACAACTTTGGAGCTATGCGGGTCAATAGGGTATAAAAACAAGCGTCTTGACGAGATCTACCAGATAGTCTACAAACATTTGAAAACGTCAAAAAATATCGAAAAATGACGTGATTTTTTGCGACTACTCAACGTGAATCGACGATATCTCGAAAACGAAATAATAAAAAAACACTTGGGGTATTGAGTTGGGCTACAGTTTGCATGAAACGGAACCTCGCTACCTATAATGGTGTTGGTGAAAGCTTTACCTTTATGCGGCAGAGATTTCGCGGCGCGCGGCGCGTGCTTGTACCAGTGAGTTTCGTGTACCAGTAAAATATTTTTTTTTTATTCAAGTAGTAAGCCTTGAGGTTCTAAGATAACATTAAAAAAAATATCTTTAAAAATAAATAAATATTAATGATAACGTTTTATTTTATAGATTTTTGTTGCCACAGACTACTAGTCCGTTTATAAAAAAAAATACGGTACTTCGGTACCTGCTACTAACCCTTGTGTATCTCTTGAGTTGTTTTCATTATAGTTTGCTCTATCTAAGTGCATTTCCAATGTACCAGAAGCTCGTGAACGGCACGAGATCTGTAAATTTTTCTTCCTGTAGGGATGACAGCATCTGGAACGATCCAAGGGGATTTCCGAACGAAAAAAGGGAAGGCATGTGTGAAACGAGCCGAAGTCATGAAATAAACATCGTGCTATTTTAGTCAATTCGTGTCGGAGATACCTACCTCATGGTAGCTCCGGTAAGGGTATATGGCACATAGCCCTGTGTTGATGAGTAAGTCATCCGAAAAAGGCTTACTTCTACGTAATAAATACGTATTTGAAAATATTTCGATGTAATGATCTAAAACAAGTTAAAAATACACGTAGGTTCCATATTACAGAAATAATAATAATATAATTCGGAATATATCTTTATTCCGAATTTAATGCGGATGAAATCACAGTCAATAGCTATTATACAATCGAAATTGAAATTATTCCAATTTAAATCTTCAAGTTCATTCTTTTTATGACACGAAGCAAATTGACTATTTTAATTGAAATCTTTGATGTAAAAATTTGCGCGTTGAAAATTTTTAGTTTACAATAAGTCGTTAAAAATTATTTGATATCGCATTCGAAGATCGATTTATTTTCAAATGCGCTTATGGAGACTTTAGTTCTATAGTTGAAAATATTTTTACCAGCTTTATGTTTTTTTTTAATTTGCATTCAAACTAAATAGTTCGAAACATAAAAAATAACAGAAGGCCAATTTTCCTTATAAAATTTATTCAAAATTCAGTGTTGATCTAATTTCAAACTCTGGACTATTCAAAACAAAAAGATTTTTTAATTCAGACCAGCAGGTCTAAAAGGCCATATTGTATGTGCAATTACTCTATTCATAACATGCGTCACTGAGATTTCTAGTGAAACATAAGGCAGTGCCAATGAAAGCTGACTGGGTTGATTAATGTGACGACACACGCGTTTTAATTTTTTTCATTGATTACATTTTCCAGTTTTTAAATACCCTTGAATTATTCACTGGACTGGAATAACTCAGTGGAATCAAAAGTTCCAGTAGTGAACCGGGTATTACATACTTCCTTTAGAAACTAATTGATACATCGAAATAATTCTTCCTCGTGTATTTTTTGTTGTCAACACATAATGCAATGAGCTAAAATTCAGAATTGATGTATATTCTCCGTTTAAACTTCATAGAAAAATATAAACGAATATTGTGTTCATTTTCCTCTTCCTTTTTAAAATCAGGTTAGTAAACAGCAAAATCACCGTTTCAATAGCAACGTTTTCACTAACCATACCGTTGCCAATAAATTCTGATAAATTTGGACTTATCCCATAATTTTATTGCAAGTTAACAACAAAGAGGGCAACACGGGTTCACCCTAAATTCTCATTACCGTGGTCCTAATCTGGCATTAATCCCGGTTTTGCCCCTGTCTCATCTCAGTTTTATGTATTATTCATAAAATACAGGCAAGTTTAAGCTCAATTGTCACTTATTGATCACGTTTCAGTCATCAAAAGTAACTGTGTCATAGTTATTAGTGTTGGGACAGAAGATGATATAAAGTTCGACGGGACTGTTAGCGAATTTTAAATGGACATGCTAATATTATTAAGCTGAAGAGTGTTTTCTTAGATTGATTGGTTGTGTGTTTGAACGCGCTAATCTTAAGAACTACTGGTTCGAATTGGAAAAATCTTATTGTGTTAAATAGTCCGTTTAGCGTGGAAGGTTTAAGGCTATAATATCGTCAAACAACTTCTTATGGGAGCGGAGCAGTAATCATAAATATCAACAAATCCGGGGATCTGCAATATGTTTGTTAAAAATTAATAAATTGTTGGTAATAGCTTAAAAGGGTGATGCAGAGTTTCGAAATATGTCACAAGCGAAGTCAGGGCGAGTCGGCTAGTCATCTAATAAATGTATAAGTTATATTATGGAACACACAGCCTGTATTAGGCTAATATTATAAGTTGTTTTATTCCAAAATGCAATATTAGGTGACATAGGTACCTAAATAGGTAGGTATACGAAACCTTTATAACTGAATAAAGACTCCATAAGTACGAATAAAAGTTGGTTATAACATAAAAGATTCACAACTTAATTAGTCACTTTAACATACAACTATTAACTAATTACTTTTAATAAAACATTAATGTTCATAGTGTGTGGTGTGTACGTCAATACTATTATCTATTCTATGGTATATTATGGTACATTAACACTACAAATATAAGACTAATCATGGTATCGATTTGCGCATGTTTGCATTCGATCGTTAGTTCCTAGGTTTCATTGTCGGGTCGGGCTAATTCTTGTCAATGTTAGTAAGGAGTGTGGAAAAAGCCTAAAGATACGAGAATTAAAAAAAATACTACGTAGGCTAAAGAATATGGTCGGCTAAATTGGAATTTAAAATAAATAAAAAGTTTAGAAGTTTTTCGTTTCGATAAATCAAATTTTAAAGTTTCGTTAATTTTTACTTTTTTAAATATGAGAAGTTAAGGGATTCATGGGGGTTCATTATGGGAACGAAAAGAAACATCAAAACTAAAATCCATAATTAATAATAAATAAATTCCTATTTCATTACATTACTTAATACAATCATAAAATATTACATTTTATATTGAAATAAATTGGCGTAGAGTGTGCAGCAACCCTAACGTTGACTACATTCATTGTGAGAAAACTTTTGACCGTGTAACTAGGTCATTGACATATACAACCTCAAATGACGAAACGAGGGATAAAATTATGTAGCCCCCTTGTTTATTCACTTATCTTCATGCCTCGCCACCTTTTAGGAGATGATCAGAATTCTAAGCATTCGTTAGTGTGGAAAATGGAGGACATCCTTTGTGTCTGTCTCGGTCCGGCTGATATGTTGGACCCAACAAAAAATAACTTCTATTTTTGTAGAGTGGTCTACTGCTGATTCAGAAGACCCGGGTTTAATCCCAATGGTGTACATTGTATATCTAATTATATTCATCCACGTTTAGAAGATAGACAAGCTATACCTACTCCGAGTCTACATAGCGCTGTGTACTACACAGCCCTAGAAATATTAATTATATTGTATTGGAAGTTTATTTAAGCACGTTGTTTTTTTTTATGATAGACTTTCGTTCTTACTGTCACTGACTAATATAAGAAATAATCTGTAGTATCATATTGTTCAAGATTTCACTTTAACAGTTCTTTTCATTTATTTTCTACTGCACTGCTCTGCATCCCAGCGTTAGTTCTAGTTGCATCCAAAGCTAATACTTTTGATTCATCCTGTCAAGTCAGCCGTTTGTACCAGCTTGTAAACGAGATTGACTAATGTCCCAATGATTTGGTGAAGTCCCGTTCATTCTCACCCGCTACTGTGTCATTTATTGTAATGATTGGCACTATACCATTCAATTCTTTTTTATTCTCTATTCTTTTAATTTCACATAATATAAATTTCTGTGGGAACTATTTGTTCACGACCCGATGATAACATGAGATCACGATAAATATGGGCACGGTGTAGTTAAGTAATCCAACGTGTTTGAAAGTTGGTTGTAGAAGTTTGTTGATTGTGTTGAAGATAGCGATCTTGAGAATAAGACTAAACCAACTCATGTATGTCACGGAAATGAGGAAATGAATATACCTACGACGGTTGCTGTGCAGAGTCACGCGTAGGTACCTTTATAAGAATGGCGACGAACCCATTGGTGACTAAAAATTCGTCCCCAGGATTAAAAGTTGTAGATTCGACCCCTCCATAGTTACCCATTTATCCCCTGGTAAGAGACCAGTTAAAATCTAGTAGGGAGCCCCCAAATTTTGTACGATGTTTTTGCAATTTGATAGGAAATGTGTTTAAATTAGACGGTAAAGAATCATAATAACATATTCTTAACTGGTAGATAGGTTATTGAGAATTGTAATATCTATTTGAAGTAGGAATACCTGCCATTTTCTTATTCTCATCAGAATATTAGTAGCGAGTTACGAGTACTCTTTTCTATGTAACCCGAAATAAGACAGCTATCAGTACCTACAATCTCAACAATTTCATCTGGAACTCCAAGTAACCGATTTAAAAGCTTTGTATTCCTAACTTTTACAGTTTTTGAACCCGATATTGACATCCGACTAAAAACATCTCGTCGATAG
Organism: Eilema caniola; assembly: GCA_949126895.1. Classification (NCBI taxonomy): domain Eukaryota; kingdom Metazoa; phylum Arthropoda; class Insecta; order Lepidoptera; family Erebidae; genus Eilema; species Eilema caniola. The sequence continues at coordinate 6,685,402 of OX421467.1, forward strand.
CACATGTGGCATGTTTGCATGTTTTTCGTAAGATGGCGTCCGTGGCAACTCAATAATCTGCAGGCTCGCCTAGTAAGTACCATCAATCATAACTTAACTATAGAATGCATCGAGTTTTAGCACTGTTTAACTCATTCATATACTCAATCAATGTTTTATTACGAAATTACATGTTTAAAATCAAAGATCAAAACAATAGCATTCACTTACTCATTCATTCACTCACTCTTTATTATATTATGAAAAGACATGATTATACCAAAGGACCAAAACATTTTCACTCGATTGATTTTTACAACTTGGAATAAATGTTGTCACTCATACTTGTTTTTCATTTTAATTCATGCTTTCATGCAAGTTCCCCATAAAATTTGCATTAATTTTTGAATTGGTCATAAATTTGAGGTTCGTGTACTGAAAACATGGGTCTGCTCATGATTACGTAATAGACGAATATTCTGTACATTATTTTATACATTCAATCGTTTTTCTGTCTAATTCTATTTTTGGACTGTTAGTCGGAGCACCTAAACAACGAACGACGCTATGGCGCAGATCTTTTTCTAGGTGTTTGGGGGTCTGAAGGCAGTCGCTGTCATAAAGTTTACAAATCAGCCAAGAATAGTACATACATACATATAATCACGCCTTTATCCCCGGAGGGTTAGGCAGAGGTGAATTAACACACACTTTTCACCAATCTGTATTCGGTCCCACGTAATTACGGGGTGAGCCATTGCCGTATTCCGGGTACTATTGTTGACTCGAGCCATGCATTTGAGGCTGAGTCTGGGCTGTACATATATGTCTGATGTTAAAGTTAATCAGCCCTATCCCTTAGCCTTACCCCCATAGACACCACATGAGAAGTGAAAGGGTGGCCCAAATTCTACTCTGCCGGGAACAACGTGGCTAGGCAGAATAGTACAATAAAAAACAATAACCTGTGGCTCCAAAGTGTAAAAACCGGGAAAATGCTAGAAGGATGAGCAATTCATATATACTTACGCAAACTTCAGTTGACCTTTTTTTGTTTTGTTTAGTATATAAAAATAAATTGGATACTGTTAGCTTTTAGCGATGAATCATGTTTTTCTTAAAACATCAATAACATTTGGTTGAATTTCGACTAAAAGCGAAGTTACTATTATAACTTTTTTACACCTACGCCTGTTCACTGTGTAATTCTATTTTCACACATCATTAACTCCAAATCGCTGGTTTCAGGAACTCATATAGTTATGAGATGATTAAACCTATAATACAACATTTCCTGTTTGTTATAATTCTGTTGTATACACTATAGGGGTTTAATTGTAGACATCTGGCTCTGAAAGAAGTGTAAATAGCTTGGTGGAAACTTTTTCTCGAATTGTTTATGATATGGATACCTAGCCCTTGCCACATGTTGACCCAGGTGAATCCCACTCTTTAGAGCCCAATCCAACTATTTCTGGGATAACAAAGAAGCTTTTCCTGTGTATTATTTCAGACTATAATCTATCCTTGTGACTTAGCCAGAATCTTCAGCTGTTAGAGCATGATTGAAAAACAAACATCAATAAATCCAAACATCTTTACAAACTTTCACATTTATTATAATAGTTGGCGGAAGGATACTATACACATTATTATACAGAGTGACCCATGATCAATGCAAGTAGTTATACATATTCATGCATAAACCTACTTAAATATGTGCACTGAACTGGAATCGTGCCGACGACCTTAAACTTAGCTTAAATTGACTACATCTCATCTGATGGTAAGTTAGGGTGTTATGGTGGTAAATAGGATGATAAGGTCATTGAACTTTTCAATTAATAACCTATTTTTTTATATTTTGCCGATTCTAATAAATGTAAAATCTACTAATTATAGTTCAACACAAATATTAAACATCGTTAACAAAATCTTGATTCAGTCTTCACCAAAATATTATCGTTACTTTAAGTAACTTAACGCTTTCAAACGCCTGAAGTTGAAACTTAACCGAGTTAATCTAAAGTTAGTTGTAGAGCACTTGCAGCAATTACTTAAATTACTTATAATTAATTCCGATGCAATTAGACTTAACTACTACCGCACTAATGTTCGTACTTGTATTAGTACAAGCTAGTATAAGTATATTTACGAACATACAGTTAGCTGTATGTACGTAAATATACTTATACTAGGTTATCGCGACCAAACATAGCCTATGTCCTTTCTCAAAGTCTAATCAACCCCTATACCAAATTTCATCAAAACTGGTTCAGAAGTATAAGCGTGAAAGAAGTACAAACAAACAGACATACGTACATAGTATGGATGATTAACTTTTCTATGTATGTATAAGACTTTGTTATCTAACCTTTAAAGGCTATGTAGAGGTGTGAACACATTCATAATTTCATCAGATTTGTATTTGGTATCACATAGAGAGAGCCCACACCACATCACCACATAGATTAGAGGTAGTTTGAAAGTGGCACCAGTGAATGAAAAATTAAGAAGCGAGCGACTGTCGTGACTTAGAAATATTATGAGAAGAGAGAAAAGTTATGTTATAAGGAAGGTTCAAGGTATAAATGTAAGAGGCCTTTAGGAGCAGAAGTATACTGATAATACACCAAAGAAGGGAGTAACAAAGGAAATGACATCTGACAGGAATTTATGGAGGAAAATGACATGTTGCGCCGACCCCAAATAATTGGGACTAGGGCAGGTAGATAATGATATAGTGAGTCCATTGCACCACCAGGTTCTTTGCGAATTCGTTTACGTGGAACTCGCGAGTGCGCGCGAGTTTGCACCTTCCAACCGTACCCTTCTTTTCATATTTTATGCTAAATTTTAAAATGAATGGCTCCTAGCGCAATTCTGTGTGCGAACTCAAATCCCCGTTGCATCCTAAGCTTACACTTTGTTACCCAGCTTGCAGTCGCTTCGGTTTATTTTTTAACCATCTTCAGTCCTTTATGTAGGTATTTCCATCCATTTAAGCAGTCTGACTGGGGAAGTACCTCCGCCCTACAGAAAACCGCGGCCATAATAACCTCGTGATGTGTTCCTGGCGGTGAGTAGGGTAGCCAGAGCTCACTGGAGAGTTTTTGTGCTGTCAGTGGGAAGACCAAAACCGCTTATTCCTGCTTTGTCTTCTACACTGATGGCACAGAAATTCTCTGTGTTTGCAGGGTCGGCAGCACGAGTGTGACTCCCCTGATGTTACACACGTCCATAGGCCTCGGTAACCACTTTCCATTAGGTGGTCCGTGGTCCCACCTAAGTGGAATAAAAAAAAACATGTGAAGCGCAAAAAATGCCTCTAAAGATGCCGTTATTTTAGATCACTTAGTATTGTAATCTTGTTGGCATAAGCATTTAGCGGCGCAGCGCGGCGAGCGAGAGAGACTCGCGGACATCGCTGCCCGCGTTCGTAGGCGGCTAAGGCGTCGGAGGGTGCAAACCGACCTCCGCCCCCCATGAGCACGGGCCTGAGGGTGACGAGCGGCTCCAACCGACATCCGATAGCCATCAGATAATATCGGCCTAATACGACCATTTGCTCGAAAGCACAGACTAGTTAGGGATGCTACGGGTGAAAAAAGGTGCAAGCCATTTTCGACCATATTGACAAGACATGGTTTGAGTTCCTTTTTTTATTATCGTGATCAGCGTCATCTAAGAGAGACACGTAATTAAGAAAATGTCACTAAGGTCGAAAATTGCTTGCATTCGCTGTTTTAGTCTCTTTGTGATCCGATATCGGGTCAAAACAGTGGGTGTTGGCTCCGATAACCGATGTGTGTACCGAGAGATACATATCTCATACATTTGACTTCCGATATCTGATATGGGATATCGGATGAGTGTGAAAACGCTCTTACACGGGCGATGCTGTGACCATGACCACTGAGCCACCAAAGCAATTCAATTCTTCCTATCTTAATCGATTTGAATAGTTAGCATAATAAATGTTTCAAAATTCCATTCAACTCAAAGAACAGTATAACTGAAAGTTAGATAAGATTTAGGTATGAAAAGAAAACAATCATTTCAATTATAAAATAACAAATGCAATGTTATAAAAAAAAGAAATTAAAGCAATTAGACAAGAGAAAAAATGGCCACCAGGTTTCACCAATCTAATTAAGTACGTTCAATAAAAAATTTGCTTTCGTTTATATACTAATGAGGGCAACAGAAAACTCTGAGATTTCTTTTCTTGGATTTCTTTCTGAGGGAATTAATTTTATTACTAAAACCCAGAGCTTGTTAGTTTATCAGATAAGGTGGTGATAAATATGGCTATATTACTGACTAGCGACCCGCCCCGGCTTCGGACGGGTGCAATGGATTTTATTATACATATAAACCTTCTTCTTCAATCACTCTATCTATTAAAAATACAGCATCAAAATCCGTTGCGTAGTTTTAAAGATTTAAGCATACATAGGGATATAGGGACAGAGAAAGCGACTTTGTTTTATACGTTGTAGTGATAATACAAAATCTGCATCACATTCGACATCACTTGCATTGTACCTAAATTATAAAACCTAGTACAAAAAGGCAAAATTATAGCGCTTATATACTATAGAATGAGTTTCAACAAATTGCGTTGTAAATTAAAACTCATCTATATATGCTAAGAGATAATTCTCGCCATTCCCGCCATCGCAAGTGTTTTTTATTTTTATTTTACACTCGTGACTATATTAAATGAATACAATTGCAGTCCATTTAAGGTTCAATTTACAATCCCAACAAGACGACGCAAGGTAAAAAAAAGGCGTGTAGTAACACGGTACGATATTATCTGTGAACGCATCATGATCAATCTCCGTACCAACAACAAGCCGCGCGTCATTGACATGTTGCCTAGTAGATACGAGGCTTCTGGTTTCATTTATTTATTTAAAAAAACTCATCTTCATCTCAGCTTAGTTACCGGTGGCACCCGAGGCTTTCACTTTAGAAACCGGGATCCGCTAACACTTTCTCCCCTTAAAGGCTTTGATCTAAAATTTGAACATAAACGTCATTCAAAATCAACTTTATCATGCTCTAAATCCTCCAATTGCCTCATTATGGTAAGTAAAGATATAAAAGGGACATAAAAAGGCGCTGTTTATTTAACTTTCTGTGAAAATAAAGTATGAAATAATCCACTTGGTAAGACTAAATATAGGTCCTAAGAGCTCAATGTTTGTATTGCTACAAGCTATTAAAATAGACTATGGAAATGGAATGTACATCTCTGCGAATATTTTTCAAGCAGTTAAAAACCCATTCGGTTTGAAAACATTGAGTTTATTAATACATTCGCTATGTCCATAAACATATAAACATATAAACGTATCTACTAAAAGAAAATTTTTATTTCATACCAGCTGACCCCGGTGAGTGTTTCCGTATGGCTGAATGAAAATATGCGTTGTGTATTTTTATTTGTTTCTGTTCTCTAGTAGCGGATCAAACCTTGCTGTAGGTTTTTAAATAAAGTTCATTTAAAAATCTACAGAAAGGCATGATCATGAACTTTCATTATTAATAAACACAGGCCTATCTCGCATTACAGAATATGGACATTCAATTGTGATACAGTTTTAATAATGGTCGTCACAGTTCACAGTCAAACAGTTCTTCCTCTCCCTTCAAATACGGGCTTACCCGAGGGCTCGTATATAGTATATTTATATCTAAGTAGAACAAGACAAATTAGTACTACTAAAGTCATTTAAAACTATTTATAATAAATTTCTCATTTAGTCCAAATAAATTATGACATCATAAACGACCGTAGGACTTTTATTTAAGAAGATTCTAATTGTATCTACACATCAGTTTCGAATAAAATTACCTGTTGTTTAGCTAAGAACTTCTCTCTTCTCCTCTATTCCGCTATCAGTAAGTTGAACCAACCAGCATACGGTAAGAAACAGAAATAAAACATCAACAAATAATACATGAACATACAAAGCATTCTGTAGAACATATTTCATGAAATAAAACATTGTACCTGATACCATCAGTTGGCAATGTCTTCGAACAAATTGGAATCAGTATACGTAAGAGTATTTTGATGAAGTTCTTAGATTATGGGAGCTAAATATAATGAATGTGGACCATTATGAGCTTCTAGTCGAAAGATCGTGACAGCTGATCAACATTATTGGCCCATTACTGTCTAACTGGTAGGGTTCGCAGACGGTCGTGAAGTAGTGTTTACCTACCTTACCTGTGTGAAGATATCTTTTGTACCAAGCACATTGAATCTATTGATTTGATTGAAATAAATGTACCTACTTACTTCAATCAAAATGTGTGAAATGTGTTCTCCAGAATTCTATTCGCGATATCGTTCAACCGGGTTGAATTCTATTGTTCCTGTAGCCCATGGGAACGTTTTCTTCTTTTAAACCTTATGGCATATCATTATTGAATCAATCAATTATATAGCCTATTACAGTCAACATTTGAAAAACGATTTTGGTCAAGCCGTTCTCGAGTATTGCGCTGAGCAATTTCTTCTTCTTCATCCGTATCGCATCGCATCCGAAGCATTTCAACTTGAAGTCTGGGTTCCACTTTTTACCAGTCTAACTGCGGAATTTGGCAAAACTTCGATATTTTCCGTGAAGCAACTGCCATCTGACCTCCACAATCTAAAGGCGATATCGAAGCATTGCAGCTAGACCAGTTGTTGGATTTTTGAGGGCTCCAATTACCCGTAACGACTGCCATAGATGTTTGTATGACAACCGGGACCGACACGGCTTAACGAGCTCTCCGAGGTACAACCACACCAATGCAAATACCCATATTCATGCATACAAATATTTGCACTGAGCAGGGATCGAACCTGCGCCTCCTGCGCAGCGGCTGCGTTCACTACCATTAAGCCACGGATGCTATCTGGCGCTAAGCAACATTCTTCACTAATTTTTATTTATAAGAAAAAGAAGATTTATATATATTTTATAAAAACAGCTACATATAATAAAAATATGACATAAATTCTTAATTAGTTACGTCACTACAACTCTGACATAAAATTTTAATTCAATAATAATGAAGTCAATAATAACATTGATAAACTGGATCACTTTACTTATTGGCTCGTAAAGGATCGTAAAAACCAAAACTGCCAAGCCTTGGTAATGTTCAATGATCTCAATATTGATGTTTAATCAGAAAACGATTCTTATTTAAATATCAATTTATTGTTAAAACAACTACTTTCTAAAAGAAACGATATTAATGAATCATTTCTTTATTCTTTGTCCCATAAATAAGTTTTATTGAGGCTTTGTATTTATCCGTGTTGTGCGTCACGGGAACATATTAATGTATTTTCTGCCTCGTCTGCATTAACATTGTAGTGTAACCGAATTATTCTTTTCATTTTGGAATTATGTTTATTACCATGAATACAATCTTACCTTTAAGTCATAGTCTCTCTTGACTTAATGAGAGTTGGCGGATTTACCAAAGTCTCGGGTAGTTCTTTAAATTTTCACCAATAGTCTTCTGCATTATTAAAGTATGTCATAATATGTAGGTATAGCGCACATTAACTTTGAAGTACCTATCCATCTCTCAAAGCTTCCAAAAAGATGCTTCGTATACTTTTTTGGGTATTCTTAAACAATAACCCGTTGATCTAAATACAATATCTTAAATGTTAACTAGTGAATTAATTTAAGTATTTAATTATTACTATAAATATGGGGTTATATTGGCCTCAGCATCATATTTCGAGTTATTCTCGAATTCCCTTTCTCGTAATTCTTCCTGAAATACATATCGATATTATTTGGAACCTTACAAGCTTTCATAAAACTGCACTACACCGTGCAATCTTATCCAAATACATTGCAATAGCTGTACTTACAGATACATTTATCGGTAGAAAGTATGTGTGTGCAAACAGGATTTTACATCTTAAAGGATATTATACAACATGTCTATATTTGAATTTACTTTTGATAAACTAGGAAACCGATGTAGTTTATTGAACACTGTATAATGCTATTGTGGGAATTTAAAACTTATTTTTGCTATTAGTGACCTTAGACTTTAGAATTTATTATTAAAAACTAAGAATGCTTGACCGAACAATGTCCAATTGAAACTCGAAAGTGTTTTAGGCATTCTTTCAGGCATATTATCATAAAACTTAAAACAAAAGGGTTTATGATGAATAGATACGTGTGTATTTAAAATATTTTAAAAACTGTATAATGATGCCTAGCGGTAGTGAACGCGGCTGTTACGCAGGAGGCGCGGCTTCAAACCCCGCTCATTGCAAAAATTTGTATGCATGAATATGTGTATTTGCATTGGTCAGGGTGTTTCTATGTATAACATGTATGTATTAAGTATTTCAGCATGTTTATCCGCATTCTAGATTCCATAATACAAGCTAGATAAGCTATGCTTACCATACTTACACTATATATATTTTTTTTTATTTACAATTTCATGCTTCAAGTTACTTACGATTTTAAAAATTTCTCGTAGTGTGTGTAAAGTGCGGAATTTACTTTCTTTAGGTAGTGTAAAGTAATGAAACGTTCATAAAAATACTATATGAAGTTGTATATACTGAACAAAATATTGCACAGCTAATACCTACAAAAATGTTAAGTCAAATATCTTCCATTCTCTTGAACGCATTGGAATGTAAAATGAGTCGCTTCTTTTAAAATAATGAGGTCAGTTACTGTTACTTTAATATCAAATTATTTTAAAGAATATTCTTTTAGGTTTGTTTGATTTTTCAATATTGTTTTCTTTTCTTTTACTTATATTTCTAAATATTTTTATTGGAATCATGTATTTACACAAGGCAATGTTTTATTTTTAAGTACCTATCTGATTTCCAATCCTCAATCGTGTTGTATAGTGTCTCGTATATATCATTAGAATTTCAAAATTTCTACAATTACTTTAGAAATATGAACATGAATGAATCCATTTTAGATACATAAAATATATTATGAGGCAGATATTATTATAGTTTAAAGTCATTTTCAATGATTTACAACCTGCAGCTTGAGATAACGTCAATTACGCTTCATTGAACGAATGCTTCCTTGTTCTGCGTAGATGTGGTTTTACGATCAATTGAAATAAATTTGAGACACTTGTCTTTGACATAATAGAACAATGTCAGACATCGATTGTGATGAGATAATATTTTGATTGAGTTGACGTGGCAGAATACTAAGTGCTGGTAAGTGAGAAAATGGCTGAATTTCTGACATCGAAAAGCAGAGCAGAAATTTAGGTGTTTTTGGAGAAACCCTACTCTGCTAAATGATATGTGGTATATCAGTTGATTGAATGGCACTGGAGCAGGCTTTGCTCTCGAGGTAGAGAGGTCAGGCGGGAAAGACTTTGAATTCTTTGTTTCTTATTGTGTGCTAGACATATATTTCTTTCCTCAAACGTTAAACATTTTTTTTTACTTTTTACTAAAAACTAAAGTATGGGGTGTAATAAATAAATAAAATAATAAATATAGCCCATTGCCTCCCAAATCTTTAAAAAATTCACCAGTTTTTTGTAAAACATAGCTAGGTACGAGTAGATACCTATACCTATGACGTTGTTTGAAAGAGCTTTCGGATGAGCTTTCTGATATATAGCCTAGAAAGTTTAGTATTCGAGGTAAATGACATTCATTGAAATCAACTCTTATATGGCTATAAAGCGAGTATCTTTAACCCTATAAAACCACGCAAAATAGATATTTCGAAAAGGCAATAAACTTGTACTTTCACAAATACTCGAATCTCTGAGATAAAATGTTGTGTTGGTTTGAAGGGAATTTAATGACCACAAATGTGATTTAAATTTTACGCGCAGTAAGTATTAAAGGCTTTTTTATCACGTCTCGTTTTCGAATACCTATATCTTTTTTCAAATTCAAATTCAAATAATTTATTGCAGACGTCAGTCCATAGAGTTAGTTACAAAAAAAAACTTATAATAATATGCTATTGTTAGTAATTTATATTATTTTAACATTTAAAAGTTGTGTGGAGCTTCACCCAGCGACCCAGCCAGAGTGAGAGTCTCACCTATCTTTAAATACGCTCAGGAGACCATTGGTACTATGGCGCAGTCTCGCGAGCATGGAAGCGGTGTGCTTTCTTATTATGGCATAAAAGTCAGCTGTGTGCGCCTCCGCAAACATGCCAGATGCGCTGCAACACCGAGGCAGCCCCAATAGTATCCTGAACGCATTGTTATATTGAACGCGCAGGTCTCTGTATGCCCGCTGCCTAAAATTTAGCCAAAGGCTGCATGATGCTGTTTAGTCATAGAGAGTTGTAGTCAGGTAAAGAATTATTTTATTGCAAAAAAAAAAACGCAATTTGCTAGATACTTTTTTGGAATGTTTTGCAAATTTCTTCATAATCTTATTTGCAGTATTTTGTTAATTCCTGGAAAAAGTCATAAGTAACATCACGCTATGACTCTTAGGAGCCAAGCTATAAGTAAAAAGGTGAAAAGGATACGCATGAGTTAACGATTTGAAGCGGTGGAATTTCTATTCCAACGCTTCAAATCGCTTACTCTGCCAGTTCTGCGGTTGGAATCATTGCTGATAAATGGGCAGGAGCAGTAAACGTTTTTATGCCACATTGGCGACAGACAATCACACAGCCCACCTTATGGAAAGCTACTACCGTGGCCTATGGACGTGTGCAATACTTGTATAAATATGTAACTTCACTTAAGACAATCTTTAAATACTGTAAGTCCTTAAAGTCGTCCGTAAGTCCTTAATTAAATACAATTTTAGAAAGTAATCCCTAAAGCTGGAAACTTGCCGATGCATGGCCAAAAATTAAATTTGCACTAAAATGCCTCCAGTGCTTAACTTTCATCCTCTCGTGGTTGGTGTTTCGCCACCGACGACGTGAATTACCCCCACTTATAACTAAATTAGCCTAGCTCGAGGGGTTGCCGAGAATACTAATCACATGTGGGCTGGTGACAGATGGTTTAGTTAGTTAGTATTTTACTAAGATTAAGAGATAAAAATTGTGGCACTAGAGCCGACAGAATATTTACTTGGCAAAAAAGTTCTCAACGCGCTTAAACTGAATACAGATGATATTTTACATACTCTGGAATTTGAAGACCTATGAGGAGCAGCATTCGTGGTAGAGGGTTCGACTGTTGAGTCGGAATTCACAGGTTCGATTCTTGCTTAGTGCTAATGGTGGTAGAAATTTGATGGCACAAATTTGTCACAAATTTCTGCGAGGTGGGTACCATCGTGCACGATTGCGAAAAACCCTCCAAAATATTTCAATCTCGGTTGGGTCAGCAAGCATTAATATGTTAATATTATAAATTGATTCAAATTCTTTCAATTACATGAATTGAAATTCTTAATTCAATAATTAATTGGTTCGAAATATTCAAATTATTATACGGCAAATTCAGAAATTGATAACAAGATTCAAATTAATAAAATTTTCTTATCGTCAAGTACTTCGCAAGGTAGGTACATCGCAAAACGTCTTATCGATTGACCTCGAATTCCCAAACGTGTCATCATTACAATCAGCTGAATGCTCTTATACCTACATGTCTTTGATTGCATCTGCATTCTTTGAGTCTTAAATATCGAGAAAGGTCTTTATAAATTTTATATCAAGAATAAATTATCTGAAGACATGCGCGTTTTATGTTAATCGAATTGATTTCTTTTTTTCATTTACGAACCAGATTGACGACCGGTTGAGCGGTGATTTAGTGGTTGGAGGTCGGTGGTTCAATTCCCGATTAGTGCCATATTTATGCCTAATGATTGAATATTGCACTGTACTTAATACGTAGACATTTCTATACTTTTTCATACATAGTTGTATGTAAACATGAATCGTATCTTCTTCGACTGTACCTATGTATCCATCTAGGTGTTTCTTTGTATAATTTATAGTTAGGTATATTATGTATAAACATAAAGAAATTGTTGGTTTGTTTTATTAGAATTAATATCATGATATTTTCTAAAGTTTAGGTGAATATCACTCATTGAACTAAAATATCTTTTTATCGGATTCTATCGTGATTTATTTGTATTTGTTCACTTTTAGACCGACGTTTCGGCTACTTTTCAGCAGCCATGCTCGCATAAATCCCGATGGAATCCGTTAAAAAGTGTTTTTTTTTTTTAATGTATTTTTATCTTTCTGCATCATGTATAAACTCATTAATACATGTCTCAGACACATTCACATATTGGTTCATAAGTAAGGAAACCACAAGTCTCAAAGTTAACCTACCAGCTAGCAAATCAGGTTGGATATCGAAGACATTAGGGTCCCGTAAGACATGAAATTAAAAGAGCAATTCTTCCGAAAAGGAATTAAACGCTTCAATAAACTTCCATTATCTGTCGCGGTGTAGTATAAAAGTGCCATAAAAAGTCGAAATAAAAGCTCTTGTTCTCCAAATTGTCGTAGTTTTCACAAAGGAGCGTCACATTTCTTAGTTTTTGCGAGCAAAAGGCTTTTACATTGTCTTGAAATAAAAGGATAAATTGACTAATTTATTATGAGAAGCGCTTCGGGTAAAGTGTGATTATAAACAAGGGTTGAGCGTCTAAGGCACTATTATTGTAACAGAGAATTATCTTTAGAAGCAAATTGCATTAATTAAATTAGACTGCAACAATTATATTTTGCGTTTCTTTAGTGAAAGTTAAACATTGCTACTTGATAAGATAAAGCTTTGCAAAGCAGGATACTGCTGAACTGATTTAGATGCGAGGGTCAGAGGTGAAATCCATTCTAATATTATAAATGCGAAAGTAACTCTGTCTATCTATATGTAACACTTTCACGCCTAAACCACGGAACCAATTTTGATGACATTTAGTATATGGGTGATGAGACCGTGAAAATGGGTCTGTTTGGTCGCGATAACCGACATCCACTTGAGCGGAGCCGCGGGTAACAGCTAGTCTACCATATGTTTGATCGCAATTGATTGAGTGGACGGCGGTGCAGGCATCAGCTAGTATACCACTACTATTAATCCTACTACTACTTCACGCATGTGAAACCGTGGGCATGAGCTAGTTCCAATTCTAATATACAAAAATACGTTTTCACCCCAACGGAACTAGTACCCATGTCGACCATGACAACATGGGTTACAATTCCGCTTTGAGTATTCCAAGTGTAGTCATTTATAATAAAATTCTATAATTACTAATATTATAAATGAGAAAGTGTGAGTGTCTGTTTGTTTTCCGTCTTTCAAGGCTAAATAAAACACTGAAACAATTTTGTTGAATTTTTTTTAGGGTTAGATTAGACCTTGAGAAAGGATATAGGCTATGTTTGGTGGCGATAACCGACATCCACGCGGGCGGCGCCGCGGGCAAAAGCTAGTAAATTATAAACATCCATAATAGGGAACCGTAGAAGAACAATAATATACGTTACATATTTTCTTCGAATACTGAATACATAAAACCTTAGAAGTGATATAAAAATCATCCTCATTTCATCCAAGTTATACCTACTTATGTGAGAAAGCAAGCTTTCTAGTCTTTCTATATATATGTCGCGCCCAACTAGCTTTGTCAGCCTTCCAATTAACTGCCTAGGCAGTTAACTAAACGGCGCCATTCAATTAATGGCCTGAATGATATTCAGCCGTCTCGTTTATTACATCATTTAATCGTACGATGGGGCACTACCTCGGAATAAGATAGAAAATTACATACATACCTACATATACTTACACCTAAAAATCTCCGCGGGGGTAGACAGAGGTGTATTCACAGAAAATTTGTGATAGGTTTGTATGATGGTAAGGTTAGGCTAGAAGCGTAGCACTCGCAGCTCCCGCCTTCGTGGTTTTTTTTTATAACCATACAGAAATAAGTCAATTTTCAAACTATTTAATTAAATGGTTAGGCAATTAGTTAAACGTCATCGATCAAAGCTATTTGCCTAGCCGTTTAATTAAATGGCTGAACATCATTCAGGCCTTTAACTGAATGGCGCCGTTTAGTTAACTGCCTAGGCAGTTAATTGGACGGCTGATTAAGCTAGTGACATATATATAAATATAATCTTATTGTCAGAAAATAATCTCTTTCAGAATAAAAAAACAAATGAGATAAAAAGTGAAATGAGTAGCCTGTCCAAAACATCGTTGTTATGTGGAATGCGTCTGACAGGCCTCTCCAAAGTAAGCATTCAAATTAACTGGATATCACGCACAGACGTCTGCTTCGTGGTAATTTTCGTCTGGAACCGCAAAAAAATTATGGAACGAAAAATAATGAACATATGTATGGCAGAAACATGTAAACTTTCGGTTTTTTTTTTTCAGTAGCTATGGTCGTCACGATAGAATCTTGTTATAAAATTAATTATTTAAAAAAACCCGATTGATGCTGAAAAGATCGAAACAAGTTTGATAGCAGGGAGGCGGTACCCATTTATTTTTATCCGGTTTATGATTTACAAATGGGTACCGCCTGCTATCAAACTTGTTTCGATCTTTTCAGCATCGGTCGGCTTCTTAATTTTTAATATTTACTTCCATTTTATCCTTTTCAGCTATGACATTTACATATTTTTGCAATCGCCTTCTAATTTCATTCATTTTGATGATCTACTCGATAAGTTTGAGTGAAAATATTTTATTGACAACATACATTTTGCCCCTAAAATCTTACATATAGCTTCTGTTCACATTTTAAGTACCCTAGAACCATTGGGAGAAGAATACCTTTGATTTGAAATATCAATCAATGAAATCTATATAGTGGTTTAGAAGATATAAGTTACTAAAGAATATTACAAACATATTAGGGGTTAAAGTATGAAATTGCCGATTTGTACTGACAAATTGAAATTCGTTTTTTTTTTTTTTTATATTAACGTATTTATTTAATCAAAATAATTACCATTATTATCTATACATTGCTGCCATCTAGTAGGAAGGTCATTTATGCCTTTGCGATAGAACTCTGGTGATCTAGATTCGACAAACTGTGTGAAAGCATTTTGTACTGCCTCCTGAGAAGAAAACTTTTTATCACATAGAAAAATGTCCAAATCACGAAAAAAATGGTAGTCTGTTGGAGCAAGGTCTGGCGAATACGGAGGGTGACGGATAGTTTCTAATTGCAGTTCCTGTAGAGTTAAAACGGTTTCTCGTGCTGTATGAGGTCTCGCGTTATCATGGAGCAATAATGGTGAAGATCGATTCATGAGTCGGGGCTGTTTCACTGCTAGTTTTGCTATCATTGTTCGGAGTTCGGCACAGTAGACATCTGCCGTTATTGCTTGACCAGATCGTAGAAAGCTATAGTGAATAACACCATGCTGAGACCACCAAACAGTTACCATTACCTTTTTATTGGTAAGCTTTGCTTTAGGACACTGTTGTGGCGTTTCACCTGGGGTCAGCCATTGCATTTTTCGCTTACGGTTATCGTAAAGAATCCACTTTTCATCACATGTCACAATTCGATCCAATATTCATTCATTTCTGTATCGATTCAACAAGGCAACACAAGTTTCAACACGCATTTCTTTCTGCAGATCAGTCAAATCATGAGGTACCCATTTTTTACATTTTTTTATTTTATTGATTTGACGCAAATGTGTCAATATTGTTGGTAAGGTAACGTTAAACCATGCAGCTAATTCCTGGGTAGTTTGGCTCGGATCGGCTTCCACCATGTCTTTCAATTCATTGTTATTCACCTGTGTGGACGGCCTTCCTCGTGGTTCGTTCTTCAAATCAAAGTTTCCATCACGAAAGCGTTTAAACCAAAATCGCACAGTGCGTTCATTAGCAGTCCCCTCTCCAAACGCAACATTGATATTGCGAGCTGTTTCTGCCGCGTTAGTTCCGCGTCGGAACTCGTATTCAAAAATCACTCGAATTTTCGAAGTATCCATCTTTCTTGTCTAAGCTGAATAAAAAAACAACTGAAAGTCGATAATCGAATGTTGCACATTTTTAAATGAAGAACTACATAGGTACCATGTGGAAAAAGTTTCACTCAAAAATCTCAAACCATGAAGGTTCTATGTCAATTCGAAGTACCTATTACAATGAAACGTCAATTTCATACTTTAACCCCTATTATATACATACATACATACAAGGTACGCGCGAAAAACATAACCCTTCTTGGCAGTCGGGTAAAAAGTGATTTTATTTCAATGAGTGATTTGCGTAAGCTTCTGACAGTTTCAACTTTCACCTTAGTTGAAATACTGTTGTCACAGGATAGGTTCAGATATTTATTTTATAACAGACTAGTACTCTCCTTGAGGATGACAGAGAGATGAGGAAGTAACTCATTTAGTTTAAATGAATAAAGTTTCCAGACTAATACTGCGGTCAGTGGGGACGACGTTGACCGCACCGGTGTTCAGCCCTTCTATATGGGCCATTTCCACTATACCGGGTGTAAGGGGAACGCTCCCGAAGCCGGAGGCCCCTGGTAGTACTCCGGGTACACTACTCATTGGCGGAATTTTTTATTTCGATTTGGAGAAAAAAAAAATTTATTGTTATTTTTTCGTTTTTTTTTTCGTTTAATTAGCTTATTTATTCGCCATCGTATTAGGAAAACTCAATGAAACGCCAATTTTCTAAAAAAACATCACTACAAAAAAAAACGAATGGCGCGAAGTGCCTGCTTTTTTATAGTGATGTTTTGTTTTAAATAAAAAAAAATATTTGTCATCAAAACGATCAAAAAAATTATGCCTATATGTAGTGTACCCGGAGTACTACCAGGGGCCTTCGGCTACGGGAGCATTCCCCTTACACCCGGTATAACAAGTGCCATAAACATTCTTATGACAACCGATCCAACAAATGCAAATAGACATTATTCATGCATACAAATATTTGCACTGAACGGGAATGGGACTTCAGTCCCCAAGCCGTCGAATGCATTATAGCCGCCACAGAGGCTGTTTCTAGACTAAGCATAACCTATAAAATATTGAACGGCTCACTGATCAAACTAAATCTTCCTTCGAGTACGACCTTGATAATGTTTTAAGATAAGTATGTACTAAGAGGAATAGTGTACAGTCAGCGTCGAAACGATCTTGACTACGAAGTCTTGATATAATTAACTCTTAATACCTTGATATTACGAGCAAATCATTTCAAAAAATGTTTTATATTGATTTAAATTGTATTATTGTCCGAACTAAAGGTTTGTAATCATTCCACAGGAAGGGGGAAAATATTAAGATCATTTTGAGTACTTTATTCATTAATCCGTAATAACGATTACGGATTGATGAATAAAGTACTCAAAATGAGCCTTAATCGTATCGTAAATGTATCGAGAGAACCTAGCATTACGATTGGCCAGCTTCACACACATAGGTCCACAGTAGGCAGGCGGCCAATCACAACCCTCCATTCTCTCGATACGTTAACTATAAATGATTATGATAGTTTTTTGTGCTAGCGGTACTGATGCTTACTGTACCAATCCATGAAGGTAAACACGACTAATGATGTGCCTATTTATGTTTATCAGTTTCACCATATTAAAGCCATTAATCTCGGAGATTTATCTAATAAGAAGCACTCTTCCTACATCTAAATACCGAATCTATATCTTTGGTTTACGTTTTTCGCACTTACAAAAGCTTATTGCATTAAACGTAATCGATAAGCTGATTGATTGAAACTGTAATGTGTTTAGAATGAAGTGTGTTTTTCATGTTGCAATAATTTGTCTTTTGTAGTGAATATTTACATTGAGTTGTACCTATATACGTTGCCCAATGAAGTTTGTAAGCTTCAGAAAAACAGATTTCTATCAGGCAAATTGAAATGATTGAATGAAATTTTGAAGCGTTTACCATGCTAATTTTCAAAATCGATTAAGAAAGGAAAAAGTGAATGCTCAGGTGGCACTCGAACCCACGATCTTTCCCTTACAGGGGGAATGCTCTGACCACTGAGCCACGGTAGTATAGGAGAATCTGGATAGCTTCAGGTGTGGCTCGGTGGCTCAGTGGCCAGAGCCTTCCCCCTGTAAGGGAAAGATCGTGGGTTCGAGTGCCACCTGAGCATTCACTTTTTCCTATCTTAATCGAAATTGAAATGATTGTTTTACTTTTACTAGTAAACGAAATAACTTGTATTCCTCCTAATCCCTCCAGCTAAGGTAAATTGTGTTTAGAATGGGTATTACCTGGGTCAGCCTAAATGCGAGAGATATGTTGTTAAAAAACAGGAGTTCGTTCACGTCGGTGTTGTAAGGATTTGATCCGCGGATTTTTTATGATCCATTTACTTACAAAATATTCTGACATAACATAAACTCACGCCCATATCCCCGAAGGGGTAGGCAGAGGTGTTAGCACCCACATTTCGTCAGTTTATGTTTAGGTACCCAATGTAATAGGTGGTGAATCTATTACCATTAACGGGGCACTTATATACCTGCGATAAATACACACATAACTTCGAAAAGCATCGAAAGTCATTGGTGTGTGCCATGGTAAAACCTGGGATTGAACCCGAGACCTCGTCTCAGCAGTCCATTACGAATACCATTAGGCTACCGCGGCAAAATAATTTTTATTATAAAAATATTTTTTCTTACTTTAATTATGATTCCAATATTTTGTTTGATTAGTATGGAAGAGAAAGTAGTTCAATTCAAGATTGTTTGTCCTTTAAATCAATCAATCAATCAATTAGCCCACTGCAGTCCACTGCTAGACATAGGCCTCTCCCAATGTGCACCATTTCGTACGATCCTCCGCCTTCCGCATCCAGTCCGTCCCAGTCCTATAAGTATTCTTTTGTAATGTAATAATAAAAGCCTGTATGGCTAACTTTACGAATACGTACAGCTTAACAGCTTAATCTCAATTTTATATACTTACTAGGTACATTATATCAATTATGATGAAAGTTTCATGCGAAAATATGAAAACTTAGATATGAAAATTCTTTTCAAAATTGCATACTTACTTTTCTTAAAATCTGTAAAACTTAGCTAAATACCAATAATTTTAAAGTTTCTTTCTCTCTTTTCTCATTATTAAATTAAAAATTCACATCCAATTTGGCCAAACCTTTGCCTGGCAAATAATACATTCGGTGACAAAACCTTAGCATAGTATCAATATTACACATACTGTGTATAAAGTGTCTTAATAGTGAACAAATTATATCACTAGCTTACAAAGTATTCAGAGTGCTCGCTATTTAAGCTATCAGTGAGCTACCAGTAATGAAGTTTTACGAAGTTATTACTGAAATCGTTCTTCGTGTACGTTCTCTCACAGTTCTGTTTATTTTGTTTATTAGTATTCACCTAGGTATAAAAGGTTTATAGTGGGTGAACTACTGGCCCAATCGAATGAACTGGTTCCATCGGTGTTATACTACCCTCTAACTAAATAATCGACTAAGCAGTCATTAAGTCAAGACGGATGCCTATATGGGCGATTTGAACAACTCTGTCAGTAGCTAGCCACTAATCACAACTCAGGCTGGGAAATCAGACAGCAATCGCTCCCAATACATCATGTTTCAGCGGACCCCGGACTCCGAGGTAATGGCCGGGAACTCGCCAGATCCCAATTGCGAGTTTTTGTGTCGTCAATGGGAAGACCAAAGACTATTCCTGCTTTGTCTTCTACACTGACAGCACACAAACTCTATGTTTACAGAGTCAGCAGCACGAGTGTGACTCCCCTGGTGTTGCACACGTTCATAGGCCACGGTAACCTGCTTGTGCTGCTGTTGCTGCCCGTCAGTGGTATAAAAAAATGATGAGTAGATATTTAACTTGATACTTAACTGTACCTTAAGGTAAATCAGAGTGTGAAATTATTATATAACAATACACAAGGAAAATGTTATGTCAAACCCTGACCAGATTAGCTAACAACAAGGTCTAGCATTAAAGCTGTAACCTATAATAGATCGAAAGTGGTCTGTCGTTATAATAAACATTAACGATAACACCAGTCTTTATAACGTTATGTACATGCTAATTTTAGTTATTAACTAGTTAGGTTTGAGAGCTAAAACTATAACACAATTTGAAGCGAGGTATTTTTTGTATTATTTTTATATTAAAAACATCTTTATCACAAGTGTGGTGGTGGGTTCTTATATAGCATCACCAAAATCTTTGGGGCCTCGCCATCCTCATATACAAGCCGGTACACCTGAGTATACTTTCTGAGGTTTTCCTCTAGGGAGTCAGACGGCTGTCGTTCCTGTAACTACCAAGATTAGTTCATCACCAAAATTTTAGCATCACCAAAATCTTTGGGGCCACGCCATTCTCATATACAAGCCGGTAAACCTGGGTACGCTTACTGAGGTCTTCCTCTAGGGAGTCAGACGGCTGTCGCTCCCGTAACTATCAAGATTAGTCATAAATCAAAGTACAATACCTTCATCCTAGCGTTAATCCCAGTCGCAATCGGAAGCTTTTTCAACTTGGATTCTGGGGTCCGCCTTTTATCAGTCTTCGATTATAACTTCGATATCCCACCCAAAGGCGATTCCGGAGCATTGCAGCCTCCACAACCCAAAGGCGATATCGAAGCATTGCAACTAGACCAGTTATTGGATGGATGTTTGTATGGCAACCAGGACCGACGGCTTAACGTGCTCCCCGAGGCACGACCAGACCAATAATATGCAAATACCCATATTCAGGCATACAAATGTTCGCATTGAGCGGGGATCGAACCCGCGCCTCCTGCGTAACCGCTACGCCACGGAGGCTGTAACCTGTTGCTGCCTACCAGACTGCGACTCAATATCAATACAATGTGTGAAGATTCTCCCCCTCCCCCCCCCCCTCGCCTTCAGACGATCCAGCTCACTCGATATAGGACTACAAAACATTTTTATTATTTAGATGTGAACTAGTTACCTACCACATATAAAACTTACTTTAGCAAGAAGTTTTAGGATGGGACATCAGTCTTTTTACACTCTTGACTATGCGCTGAATGTAAACATATAATTAGCACTTAAAACGAAAATAACATTATTACATGTTCAAAAAACAGAATACTACAGATTGTTAGTCTTTTGCGACAAATGGTCAAATACGCGAAACGCTTAGCGCCTACACAAATAAACAGCCGCTTTTATATTTTAGATGTTCCTTCACGACGCGAAATGTCAGCTGCTTTGCATAGAAACTCGTCACATATCCTAAACGATGTGAAAACTAGCAGCCGCATCCTACAAAACGTAGCCTTTCACAGGCAATGTTATTTTAAATGGATCAATGAAAGGACGCCAAGTTATGAATACAGCTCCTGTACTAGCTAATTATCTGTGTGTCACTGGGTACACCATCAATCAATCAAACATTTGATTCGTTTGATTAATGGTCAAAGCATGATGAGGGTGTAGGAAACTATTCCGACAGGGTGACTTTCCTCAACTATGGGCCACGCATCATGAATTATATTCAGTTCAAATTTTATATGCCAGTCGCGTACAAAATTTATATTAATATTATAAATGGTAGAGTGTAACTGTGTGTCTGTTTGTCCGTCTTTCACGCCTAAACCACTGAACCGATTTTGACGAAATTTAGTGTAGGGGTAGATTAGACCTTGAGAAAGGATAAAGGCTATGTTTGGTCGCGATAACCGATATTCACGTAAGCGGGGCCGCGAGCAAAAGCTAGTCGTTGTATATTTAGTAAACTTTTGTAGTGTGGCGGTAGAGCATTCGTCGGAAAACGAGAGTTTAATTTTAGCTCCATGAATATGTTAACGTGCATTGGTCTGGATGTTTCTGTTGTCTGTGTCTGTGTGATAACGTATGTTTTGCCAAAATTAATACTAAGTATATAAGTCTTCAGGCTTTCACGGCCGGCGTTGCATGTAGAATATACTGCTTCCGGGCTGTTTGGCCGTGGTCGATGTGAAACTTGCGTTCCAGACGTTTCGTCAATCACTGCGGTCGACATCTTCAGTGGCCCTTGGCCCGGAAGCAGTATATTCTACATTAATACTAAGTATGTCTAGATCCCGTATTAAGCTATACTTACTTTGGGTCCAGATAGTACTGTATATGAGATGTGTCTATGCTTCAATATCGCCTTTGGGTTGTGGAGGTCAGATGGCAGTCGGTTCACAGAAAATTCGAAGATTAACCAAACCAGACCCCAGATTCCAAGCTGAAAAAGTCTTCGGATGCGACTGAAATTAACTCTAAAATAAAGAAGATGAAGAAAAAGAACTGTGTATGAGAATATTATTATTGCGGTATGCACTTTTGTCCTACCGATACGGATTGTTGGAGGAGGTTCTGGAGTAGGCTTACCTACAAGATAAGGAGGTCAGATGGCACATGTTGCCACTAAAAGGTGAAAGTCTCGGATGCAACCGGGAACGATTTGATGACGTCACATTTCTTTTGAACCCGATTTCCATGATTTGATAACATAGTTAGTTAGTTACAGATAATAGAATTTGACAAAAAATCGTCAATCAATGCTTGCAAATCACCAATATATTTATCGAAATGACTTCACGAGCTAAAAATAAAAATTATAATCTTGTACAACACTATCGCCGTTTATTGAAATGTCTACCTATCAGTTATTTACTCGGCATTTATCATCTTGATGTTATGTCATAATTACGTATATGTGAATGGCTATTAAGATACTATTAGTTCTCGCTTAGGCATATTTTATTTAATCGTAGTTATTCGTCACTTGTCAGCTGAGGTCCTAACGACATATTGCCACCCCTGGCCAACCGGTCGATCGCAGCTATGAGTCCTATCGATCGTGTTATGGCAGAAAACTACAAGTTTAATATACCAGACACCTGATTTATCGCATTTAGTATTCCAATTAATATGGTACCGTTGGAAGGGTAAGATCTAGGCGCACATACCTGGACCAAATCGGGGAAGTTTTAGAAAAGAGGCAGGTCAGGAGTACCCTAAACCGACGCGCATGTATGAAGAATGTAATGAGAGTGAATGAAGCGTAATATTTCAGGGGACCGTAGCAAATGGAGATCTGTGATCTCTGCCTACTTCTATGGGAAACAGGCGTGGTTTTATGTATGAATGAATGTATTATTGCTATAAATGTGAAAGCTTGGGCTCGAATGGTTGAACAGATTTGGCTGAAATTTTGTACACAGATAGATTTATAATCTGAAATACCTACTCGACTACCTGTTAATTTCAAAGATTAAAAATTAAGTAGGGAATAGGTAGATCGCAATAAGATTGTTGGGTAAACGATAGTATTCAAATCAAACTGGTCACCCCTACTATCGAGTCAAGTATACTATAGGGAGAGTTTCGGCGCGAACGCGGGGAAGGGCACATCGCGGTATTATTTTATTTTCATAAAATGGTGTGAATTCGAGTTTTTATGTATAGAAATGGTGGATTTTTAGACTTAGAGTCTTGGAAAACTCACAAAAGTATAGGAAAGTGGCATATTACAGTGAATTTTGACTTTTCATGTTCGTTCAAAATCTCCCTAAAAAGCTTTTCGTAAAGTCCCTACAACTTAACTGAGGCAGCAATCATCATTCATCGTCATCGTTATCGTCGACATAATCATCAAAATCAAAATCATCAACTCATTATGATCATTTTCAACAAATAAAGATACAAACAAATGAAGGCTTAAAGGTCTTGTAATTAAGCCAAAAATATTCTTTAATAAAAGTATATTATAGGCAGTTTTGAAATTGGCATCAATGAATGAAAAATCAAAATGCGAGCGACCGTCGCGTCGGGGTATAAACATATTAGAAGAGATGAAAGTAATGTTTGGTGTGTTGGAGGGCTTTACGAATAGAGAGAGGGATAGATAGGTTTAGTTAGGCTTGGACTCCCTTCTTCACCATATTGTAAAGAAGGGAATTACTGAGTAAATTACATCTAACAGAAATATATGAAGGAAAATGACATGTTGTCCCGACCCCAAATCATTGGGACAAGGGCAGATAGATGATGGCTATACACTAATTGTTCCCAAAACACGAAACTGCACTTTCAAATCTCTTTGATCAATGACATTTTAGTTTTGATCTAATGACAGGTTCTCATTGGTCAAAGGACTCGAGTTTTGCGAGTTTTGCCTGTCGCTGAGGCAGCTGTGGTCGCTTTGTAGCGTAAAATAGGAATGCCTGGCTGATATTCGGTGCTATTCATTCAGGAAATATAACAGTAAGAGTGATGTTCCCTTTCTGTTACAGGCATTCCTATCATGCTTAATAAAATGACCACAGCATCAGGAAATAATAAATACCTACTTAGAAATTTATAATGTTTCTGTGGGTGAGAAGCCCCATAGATGGGTGTCGATTAATTTGAATGGAAGTTGAACAGAACAATAATCATTTTTTTATTCCTTTTATGTGCCAGAAAAGCACACGGCCCACGTGATGAAAGGTCACCGTGGCCTGTAGACGTTCGCAATAGGAAGTTAATTCAATATGCCAAAGGTGAATAAAATTCTGAACTTCAAAACGAATTCCCGTGGCATATGTTTTCTGTTATGTTACCTTCCGTGCCGTTTTAGGTCCGGTTCCGAATCCATAAAGTGTTATTGGACGGTTTTGTTAAAAATTTGTAGCACAGAATCCGAAAACGTGCCCGGTATTCGGCAATAATCTCACCTTCTATTACGTGAGTAATCACACCTCTGCTTACCCCTTAGGGACATATAGAACCGTGAGTAAAATCGACAATGGTGACCTTTACATTTAAATGAAAATCGTTAAAATACGTAAGATGCTTCTCAATATCAACACTCAAGGGATTAGAAAGGTGCGCACAAATGGAAGAAAGTATCTAACAATATCTCGATTCAATTGTTAGAAAACTATAAGGCGTACACCGCACTTGTGACTGGACGCAATGCGACTAACCGTTCGCCAGCCCGGTAGAAAGAAAAAATAGACCAGCCCCTCCAGACAAGTGGTAATTCGTTGGCCGGAGTTTGATGGAATGGAAAGACAAATGTATGCGATTTGACGTATTTGACATGCGTTAACGACTGTCATATACGTCAAATCACATACTTTTGTCTTTCTATTCCATCAAACGCCGGCCAACGAATTGCCACTTGTCTAGAGGGGCAGTGGTCCTAAACAAGCCTGATATCTACACTACTAATAAAGAGGAAAGATTTGTATGTTTGTAATGAATAAACTCAAAAACTACGGTGCCAATTTCAAAAATTCTTTCACCATTGGAAAGCTACTTTCACCCTGAGTAACATAGGCTATATTGGATTTCTACGGGAACGTTTTTACTACCCGTGCGAAGCCGCAGCGGATCGCTATTCGTTAATAAACTAAATTATTCAGCAAAAGACAATCAAAAGCTACTCCGTCAGCCTGTCTGCCTTTTGCTCTTTCACGCCTAAACTTTAAAAATAAAATCGATTTTAATGAAATTTGGTACAGAGATAGACTAGAGTTTTGGAAAGGACATAGGCTACCTTTTATGGCGATAAAAGGGGTTATAGGTGTTCTAATAGGGAATGAAAGTTCGGTCTTTTTGATGATAGGTATCCTGTTGAAATCTGATACATAGATAGATTAGAACTCAAGAAAGAACATAAGCTATATTTAGTAACGATAATCGACATCCACGTGAGCGGACAACAGCTACTCAATTATAATTACATAAAACATTACATTTTAAAAGTATCCATTTAAAGTCGAAAATATAATCAGGCGCGAAATATAGAAAAAAGTTTAAGGTGAAATGCACAACCGAATACTATTTGTGTCTAAAATTCTAACTCCCCAAGAGATTTCGAGTGACAATAAAGTTATTGATGGACTTACAAAAGTTGTAAGGGTAAATAAATCACACGAGGCGCCTCTAGTATCGCTCAGCTATGATAACAGTTTTTTTTTTCTTTTTGAGTAGAATAAGTTTAGTAAACCCTCTTAATGACAATCTAGGATGTAAATCAGAAAGCTGGCCATCCTTTTAAGTGTAGATTTTAGGAGTAATTATACAGGTCTACAACAAAAATGCTGCACTGATCTTTTCAACTGATTTATATGCATTTCGGTGTTCTGAGCACTAAAAAAATACTCAAAAAATTCCAAGACGTCAGGTTTTTTTGCAAAACGCTAAGTTTTATCAGAAAAATGGTATTTTTGTGTTAATTAGAGGACATCAATAATAGGTAAAAAATATTTTTATTACTGTTTTTTAATGTATGCAGACCGTAAATATCATAAGCTTTTAACGGGTGTGCGTTGTTTTATAGACAATTGTTTAATATAATTTCGTATTACAGAAAATGTTTCGCATAATTTCGTTTCATAGAATAATCAATATACAGAATACTTACTTTAAAGAATTTTAAATTATTGAATTTTGTTTCATAGAACGTTAAACATTAGAATAATCATTTCATAGAATATCAAATCAAATATTCTTAATCATTATATTGTTTATTTAATAGAAAACTTATTACAAAGAATAACATATTATCATATATATGGTTTTTATAAACTAAACAATTGATGCGTCTACAAGGTCGACGGAGCCCCGCTACGCGGGGCTCCTACTTCTGGGTGGTTTATAAAAAATAACCACGAAGGCCTAATGCGGGAGCTTCGCTACGCTCCGCTCCCGCATTAGCCTTCTAACCTAACCTATCCGAGTCGGGGTAATCTGAGTCGGGGTGTTAAAATTGTAAATGTTACAGTTAAAAATAAATGTGATTTACAAAGGTCGTTTAATATTCTTTGAAAAATAATTCTACAGTTTGATAAGTTTGTTAAACAAAAAAATGTGATTAAAAATTCGTTCAATTGTGTTTCTGTGAAATATGTTTCATTGTAGGAAATTGTTTTTGAAACAATAATATTCGAAATAAAAATATAAGAACCAAATATTATATGAAACATTTTCTGCGAAACGAAATTCTATGAAATTTCTTTCTACGAAATAAGGGGCTCCCGCTTTTAACTAATGAACGCCCAGTGTGAGCTACATTAAGAAACAAAAAGATATGGTAACCTGAAAGATGGAGCGTTTCAATGATGGCAGACTACTGTTTGACGCTTCAGAGATACCTTTCAGATGCTTCACACAAGCAAAGTGAGTGTCACTGGGAAAAGTAAATATTTTTATTTTGTCCAGTGACACTCTTTATGTTATTTACATTAAAAAAAATAGTTTTGTTAATCTTTTTAGTCTTTTATATTTCATTTTAAGATGGTAGAAGTGGTAATTGTTCAAAATTGACACATACTGACATTCTCAAATAAAGTGACGAGCTATGACAAATTGAAAATTATTTTCGAATTCAGCACACCCAAAAATATTTTTTTTGAAGACCTGTTTTATCTTTTATCTATGCTTCAAAGAAGTTCATATAACCAACATCTCTTAAAATTCAAGTCATGTTTAATTACATCCTCGTCATATATTTTGGTTTTTTTATATATTATTAATGTTTATAACACCCAATAAAGATGGCTATGTAGGTATCTGTACGACCTGTATATATCTTACTATAATAACATGTATGAGATGAGCTGTATTATGATTTGACATTATTATGTATATTATTATTGTAAAACTTAAAATTTCTAACTTATTATGGTTGAATATGTATGATTCGGAAAATAAGGAAATTGGGGAATTACACATCTAGGAAAATTTGAACTTCGGACAGTATCGCTGAGTTCGTATGACCACTGTAATAACATAAAGACATCGATGTACCATATTCTTAGACATAAATGCATTCATTCATTTATTCATCCTATCACAAAACTACTTTCTGCGTTATCTCATAATCATCATCATCATGTTAACCGTGGGTCCGTTTGTGCCTCCTCCTCTTAGTACATATTACTTATACGGCTTTTACTGAAGCTACTGCCACCTGGCCTCCCAACCCCGAGAGGATAGCTTGCATCAGAGCCTCGACCGTCATCCAGCATGTGTATTAGCTTGCAGGTGAGCTGATATGGCTCTGAAGGTCTTAGTGGGAACCCCTCCATTCTTATAATGATTTAATTAATGTTTAACTTTGACTAATCGTTCAAACAACCCTTACACTATAAAATATGCAAATACAATTTTCCATTGCGTAATAAAATTAAAAAACACTTCGCAAGAACAGGAATTGTAAAGAAAACATACTTTAGGAGTAAGAGAAACGATAAAACTCATTGTTTATTTTCGAAGAAACATTTTGTACGGACCCGTTCGTTCAGATATTAATTCACTCTTTGTATATTTACATCGAACTACAAGGACGCGGATTCGGACGGCCGATTCTAAACAGATCACGGTAATCTCGGTAGACTTACAGTCAACGGTAATATCGTTAATTTAGCCCTTTTTTACATAACTGTAGGCGATTTGGTCAGATTTTTTTTAAATGTAAAACACTAGAGATTACTTATCAAGTCAGACTTTTTTTTTTGAAAAAGCGTACGAGAGTATATTATGAAGGGATTTAAAATTTAAGACCTACAGACAACGATAGAGCATTACTACTTTGGTGACAAGCAATTTCACCTATTATATACTTCCTTATAAAAATGTGTCTTTTAGATAAATAACCATAATAACATCGTGTTGTGTTCCCGGCGTTGAGTAGGGTAGCTAGTGCTCACTGGGGAGTTTTTTGCTGTCAGTGGCAAGACCAACAGCTACTCCTGCTTTGTGTTCCACCCTGACGGCACAGAAACTCTTTTTACAGGGTCGGCAGCACGAGTGTGACTCCCCTGGTTGCACACGTCCATAGGCCACGGTAACCACTTTCCATCAGGCGGACCGTGTGCTTATTTACCACCTCAGTGGTATACAAAAGAGGAGAGAATCAGCTTATCTTAAAATAAATGAAGAATTTTAAATGACAGTTTCGAAGTTTATTCAATCACGCACGCTCAAACTGCTGAATAAATATTGCTAAAATTTAACATAAAAATTAATTGTTATCTGGAATAATAGATAGACTACTTTTATCCCTGTATAATTCCCTTTTACGGGAACTGAAACAGAATTCCACACGGGCGGAAAAGTAAGCAACAACTAGTGAAAGGAATCTACAATTTAATCGGAAAACATAACCAGAAGCATCTATTAGACTGCTTCTGAATACCTATTACCATTGAGACTGTATCAGGTGGTATTTATTATCGCAAACTAGAGACCCTGAGGCATGTTTAACCCGTTACACGCTTCAGCGCGGCGCTTCTGAACTAAAAGAGACCAGCTTGTTCAGTAATAACCCTACTCGTGTACACTCTATAATTTTATGGAAATGTGTTAGCGATTAAAATAAACTTATTAAATAGATATTTGTTTATATAAATATGATAGTAGCAGTAACTGCCACTTAGAGCAGTATCTAACGGGACAGGTGAATTAACGACTTAATTTTTATGCTAAGAGATAACATAGGAGTCAGTAGGTTAGTGGTGAAGGAGACGGACTTATGATGGGAGGTCTCGGGTTCGAATACTGAGCATTACAAAAATTGAGAAATTTAGCTTATCTAGTGATACTAACTAAGCTTACTTCGGAGAATGAAAGGCGTGAGTACTAAGTAATTTTATTTGTTAAAATCATCATCCTAATAGTAATTAAATAGCTCCGGCCAAAGTTTGTATTTTGTAGCGGTGTTGTTTGTGGTTTTGATTGGGACTTTTTCGAGATTAACTGGTCCTAACTCCAGGAGGAAAGCTTGCACCAGAGCCTTTTGTGTTGTTGAACATCGACTATATGTGGGGTTGATTTGAGCCTCATTTTTAAATTGTGTTAGTAGGACCCCATCTTTGCTAGGGTGAAGAACAAAAATGTAAGAACAAAAGAAGATAGAAAGCAAAGAAAAGTAACGCATACTAAGTGTTTCTTCTAACAATAAGATAGCGCTTGCGACCATTTCAATAATAAGGTGTCAGTTTGTGTACTGCTAACAGAAATATTATCCTTTTGTTTCTAATTCGTAACATTACTTGTTTTTTTATAGAACTAAAGTGGCAGACAAGCCTGTGGCCCACCTAATGGTTAGTGGTTACCGTGACCTTTGGACGTGTGCAACATCAAGGGAGACACACTTGTGCTGCCGACCCTAATCTACTCTGTTTGAATAGTGTAATTACACCATTACATTATTTCCCTTCTATGTTTTGGTACTTTCTTGAAGAGATCAAAGGTACCTACCGGCAGTAAAACCATTCTACTTACTGTTTTTATAAAATTTCTGGTTGTGGGCTGGCCAGGATACTAAAATACATCAGGCTAGGATGATGATGGGTTTATATAGCTTGCATTCAGTTGCTCTAGTAATAGCCAAAATAAACTAATTCATGAGGAAGGTGGACCTTGTGCTTTTACCAACTTAGTCAGATAAAAAAGCAGATGACCTACCGGCTTGAGGGTCAGCCTGGCCTGTTCTGGCCTCAAAGATCTTAGCAGGGTTCTATCTTCATCCTAGCGTTAATCCCAGTCGCATCCGAAACTTTTCAACTTGGAGTCTGGGTTCCACTTTTTACCAGTGTAACTGCGGATTTGGCTAAACTGCGACATTTTCCGTGAAGCGACTGCCATCTGACCTCCACAACGCAAAGGCAATATCGAAGCATGGCAGCTAGACCAGTTGTTGGATTTTTGAGGGCTCCAACTACCTGTAACGATTGCCATAGGTGTTTGTATGACAACCGGGACCGACGGTTTAACGTGCTCTCCGAGGCACGACCAGACCAATGCAAATACCCATATTCATGCATTCAAATATTTGCACTGAGCGGGGATCAAACCCGCGCCTCTTGCGCAGCGGTTGCGTTCACTACCGCTACGCCACGGAGGCTGTTAAGCAATCTTAGCAGGGTTCTATATACTTATTTATTTGTACTTGATAAATTTATTACCGCATTTCTTATAACACGCTAAACAATGGATTTTAGATCTCATTATCATAAAGCCAAATTCCCCGAAATGACAATATTAAATTCCAAGTTGGAAACTATCAAGAATTACGCCAAAGAGAATTTAAGTTATCGCTCCCTCTCCTTAATTTCAGTAACATTGTCTCTTAACGTATTTTCAATACCAAGGAATAAAATAAGACTGTCTGTTTGTATAGATTATAGAAATAACATTTGTTAACAAATACATTATGAGCGTATGTACGGAACATAATCAATTTTGAATAATGTATAAAATAAACTAACCTAAAATAAACTGTGTACAGATTAATACATTTTCAAAAAAACAAACGTTTTTTCTTTCTGCTTGTCTATCTTTATTACTAGTTATCGGGACATTTACCATGAAATGTGAGGAATCAGCCCCTCTAGACAAGTGGCAATTCGCTAGCCGGCGTTAGGTGGAACAGAATGACGAATGTATGGGATTTGACATAAATGACAGTCGTTAACGCATGTTAAATACGTCAAATTATATCCATTCGTCATTCTATTCCATTAAACGCCTGCTAGCGAATTGTCACTTGTCTAGAGGGGCAGGTCCGCCGTGATCATGGTGCTTACAACAGCGCAGAAATATCGGAAACTCGAAACAATATCTCTATACCTACCTATAATAATAATGTGAGTGACCATGATAGTTTAAATACCTATGATTGTCTGTCTGTTTGTGTGTCTTTCTGTTTCTCCTGCTTATCTCCGACTGTACCACTTTGATGAAATGATATTATAAAACTGATAAATTTTTGAGGGTAATCGGTAAAAGGAAGAATCAGGAATAATCCGTGGTAACGTCGTGGGTGTCGGCTGATTTTAACAGGATTTTTAATCTTAACCTATGTTTGTCTGTCTGTCTTTCTGTTTGTCCTGCTTATCCTCTACTGTACCCACTTTAATAAAATGATATTATCAAACTGATACATTTTTAGGGGAATCGGTAAAAGGGGAAATCAGTAATAATCCGTGTTAACATCGTGGGTGTGGGCTGATCTTATGGTATAAGTCTATTCAGGCAGTGCCTCCTCAGTTGCCTTGGTTTGATGAGCAGACATTATATTAAGTTAGCCTATAGAATTTGATCTGGTCACAAAAAAAGCTGATTCGCCTAAAAGTCCTGTATGCCATAAAATTGAAGATGTGTAAAAGGGGGGAATCCGTAACATCGTGGGCGTGGGCTGATTTTAACAGAATTTTTAGTCGTAACCTATGTTTGTCTGTCTGTGTGACTTTCTGTTTGTCCTGCTTATCCTCGACTGTACCCACCTTGATAAAATGGTATTATAAAACTGATAATTTTTTGAGGAGAATCGGTAAAAGGGCGAATCAGGAATAATCCGTGGTAACATCGTGGGCGTGGGCTGATTTTAACAGAATTTTTTCCAACATATAACGGATATTATAGGGAGTAAATTAGGCAGCCGTTCACCATCAGCGTCAGTCTTTGAGCTTTTTATCGGCCACCACCAGTGTTTAAGAAGTTTTAATAAGTAATATTAAATATCCCAGATCTAAGTCCACGTGAGGACGGAGGATCGTACGAAATGGCGCACATTGGGGGAGGCCTATGTCCAGCAGTGGACTGCAGTGGGCTAATTGATTGATTGAAGTCCACGTGAACGAAATTGTGGACACAGCTAGTTAAATAAATCTTATTTAATAATTATAAACGTGAAAGTTTGTAAGTATGAATGGTCCATCCATTCATACTTACAAACTTTTTGTTACTCTTTCACGTAAAACCTACTGAAGGGATTTTAATGAAACTTTACAATGATATAGCTTATAACACAATGACATAGGCTACAATTTATAACGATAATC
The DNA here is from genome assembly GCA_949126895.1 of Eilema caniola. Classification (NCBI taxonomy): domain Eukaryota; kingdom Metazoa; phylum Arthropoda; class Insecta; order Lepidoptera; family Erebidae; genus Eilema; species Eilema caniola. Next base: position 6,718,200 of record OX421467.1, read on the forward strand.
GATATTGTAGCGATAACCGATATCCACGCGGGCGGAGCCGCGGGCAAAAGCTAGTTTAAAATAAAATCCCGTTTCCGTCTGTTTCTACGTTTACTTCTTCTAACTCACACAACGGATATACAATTTTTACTGTCATTCAGATATTTTTCACAGAAGGTTTTAACTCCATAATCAAACTAAAATTTTTGAAAATACAAATTGCAGACGTACGAAACCAGGACGGTTGCTAGTGATAAATCATTGTATTAAACACATTGTAGAAAATTAATGACCGAATGGCATTTGCATATTATCCAGTCCTAAATATATGTATTATAGTATCGATTTTATCCGCTTTTAAGAACTGATTGATTAGCTATATCCCTAACGAATCTGAAAGATTGAACTTTTTGGTTGTTTTTTGTTTTCATAATAGTTAGTAATACTGTAAACCTATTTAAAATACGTAACTACTTTCAAGAATGACAATTTTTTTTCATTTATACCTATAGTGTCTTGCAGATAGAAAAAAAAAGTAGGTTTTCTTAATTAACTAATATACAATAAATGAAATAGAAATATTCAATTCAAAATATTAATTTCACTTGGAAGTTAATCTTCATTTATTTCATTCTTCCTAATAATTATTTTTAAAATATTTCAACATAAATTAATTATTTTATTTTCCAAAAGTTTCGGACAAACCTACATGTTTATATTCCAACATTATGTACTTACCTAGTAGCTGTGACTCCAAAACCCAATTCATAAAAACAAACAAACTACAAAAATAAAACACAGAAGTCCAGAACAAAATCAAATTCACTTTTCAAACGTTCAAAAAAGTTCATTCAAAGCTAATGAAACTAAAATGGACAGTTCATAAATGGAATATTTAAGTCACGTCGTTCACAAACCGTAACATGTTTTTATTTATTTTTTGCAAAGTTTATACGCGTGTGATTATCGATGTTGGCAGGCGAACGACGCGGGTTGGCGCGTTCGTTCACAACCACCGTGAGTCGACAAGTGAAATGAGCGAGGAACGTTCCCGCTCCGACACTTTATCAAACGCCATCCCATCATTCCCATCACAGTTTTTGCAACACCCGTTGCGTGTCAATCAATTAAGGAAGACTGGAAGAATACTCCCAGATTGAAACTTGACCGTTTCCCTTTCAACGTACTACGTTTTTTATTTAAATTCTTTTGTGTTGTGCTGTTGTGTAGCTCCCTGTATTAGGGTTAAGTATTTCCTTTGAGCGCGCATTCTTTCCGCTATCGAATTGCATTTTGTTTGCTTTTCCTGTAGATAACTAGTTACGTAGCACTGGTTTCGTAGACGGCCGAAGGGGATGATACGTTTATTGTTAGCACAACTTCGACGACATGAATACCTTATAGTTCAGTTTTCTGTTCTGTTTTTCTAATGAAAGAGATTTTTGTAGAATATACTGCTTCCGGGCTGTTTGGCCGTGGTCCATGTGAAACTTGCGTTAAAGAGATGTTTGTAGAAAATAATAATAAATACTCTGGAACATTACCCAGCGTCATTCAGACTTCAACTGGGAAGCTCTATTACATAAATAGAATCCACGACTTTTGTTGCAGCGTCGAACGTTCTACCGATACGCTACCTAAGTTTTTATATGTTTTATTAATTAATGTACAAAATATTAAACCATATATATTTTTAAATGTACTAGTTGTGGCCATCCCTGTTTTTATTTCCTCGTAATTATAATCACCATCTTCTCATATATTAGTGTTGTTCCTCGTAGCTTCGGATGCTACGAGGAACAACACTAATATATGAGATCATCTCATCATCTCGGAGCTCGAGATCCACTAACTCTGTCTCCTCCTTTTAATTTTTCTTAGGTATACGGTTTTTATGGAAGCAAAACCGAGACAATAACTTAGTTACCTACAGAATATTTTATTATCTGTATCCACTGCCATCGTGGAAAATCAACACGTCGAACTTGCAAAGTAATTGAATACTAAAACATTTCATCAAATAGGTACTAAACAAAATAATGAAATAAATTAAGTTTGATACTCATTTTGATCAATTTTGCTTTTAAGAAACTTTCATGAATTTAATTGTTTAATTTTTTTTAGGAACCTTTGTCTTAGAGTAGAAAATATATATATGTATGAGTATGTACGTGCGTCCTCGTGTGTGTGTGTGTGTGTGTGTGTTAAGCTAATATACCGAACATCAAACAAAACTTTACATGTTGTCTAAGGTAATCATCCTTCAAACAGTTTTAATTAACGAACCTGAGGCAGACAACCTTCTGCACATGAGGAATTTTCTAAGTTTTATCGTGTGTGATTGCTTGTAACCTTGTGCTACCCTTCCTGGCTTAGCAACGATTGCGAAACAGGGCACCGCAGGCTGTGCTGTTTGTAACTTCAAGAAGTTTGTTATTACTTTCACTGTTATTACTTTATTTTCCATACGATTTAATGTTTTATCAATATCATGAAATTATTAGGAGTGGCCTGTGTCCTGTAATATACTGAGATAGGCTAGATTATGATAATATACATACCATATATTGAATAATAACTTCACTTGTTCTTTTCCACAGTTTATTTTAATTTTTAACCTGACCGGTTTCACCTCACGGCATTATTAAAGGTTTACAACAAACTGTGGAAATAAAATGTTGAAAATAAACTGTGGAAATAAATTGGTGAAAATAAACAGTAAAAAGGACAAGTGACGTTATTATTCAATATGTGTAGTAGATTCCACCAAGTGCCACTAAGCTCCAGTATAAACTGTCATACTTAACACACTTTAATTGTAAATTTTAAATATCTTTAAATGGTTATATTGGTTCAAGTTTCGCTCTTATTTTGGTGAAAGCTGATATTTTTATAAATTATTATATATTTATTTTTGAAGTGAAAACTTTTTTTTTTGAGGTAAAAAATATTAAACTTGCGTCAGGATCGCTTGACCTTTGAAACGTAACCGACGATTGACGTCATACAACATTAACAAGAGATTGTTTATTTTGTCAAGTACGATATGAAGTTACGTAGCTAAGCCGCAGACGCTTCAACTGTGAGTCCTTATGGTTTCAGATGTTACCGGGTTCGAACCTGGGCTTTTTGTGACAATTTTTTCTTTTTGTAATTTATTACTTTTTATCATTATTTTTTCTTTTTGTAATTCATTAATTTTTTCTGACATAAAATTAGTGATAGGTTCTATGATTGGCGCTATATTATTGGTATGGTATGGTATGTTCTTTTTATCTTTTTCTCTGTATATAACGAAGAAAGAAAGAAAGAATAAGTTTTCACTTCTGCCGGCACTCCCGGAGTGCAACCCGTCTTTTTTTTTTACCAAGATACTAGCTATAATAAGCCTTTATAAATAGGATGCTACTTAACATTAATAAGCTCAAACTTATTCCTTATGGCCAGGTTAAGCTAAATTTAAAAACATTTGAGTCAAATAGAAAAAAAACTAAAACAAAAATCAATTAAAACTAACAGTCCACGCGCCACTCTCGCAACTAATAGTTTTTAATTAGAATGCTCGCCGTAGCACTCCTTTGACCCAGAGACGGCGTGCGGTTTAGTCGGTTCGAGTCCGACATAACCTCCCCCTCCGGCTCCGGAGGGGTGGGTATCCGTGGGGATATCCCGCACGTAAAAAAAAAAAAAAACGTGATGAAGTGACTACGTTTTAATGTACTAGATCGAAGCCAACCGCATATAGTAGCAGCATACAGTAAACAGCAGATACAGCGTATCTCGAGGCACGTATCTTGAACCTAAAACGCAAGAAAAACGAGGCGCTGACGCGCGCGGATTGTTTTCTATGTGTTGCGGAAACCTGCATATCCCTTTCACAGGCTCTTACCACACCATGCAGTTGACCGCAGCCGCTGCTTCTTGCCTAGACTGAGCGCTGCACCGTCCTTGACTCCGGGAAGGCGGAGTGCGCTTCGATTTGAGTTGCAGACGCTAGGTTGACTTGTGGAAATGATACAACTAGACTGAGTTCACTGGTTGTATTAATCACAATTGAATATGGGCCTCCACCGTATAAAATACGGACTGACCAAATTGACTATGATTACAATGAAAGCCCGAGCTGACCTCAAAAGACACATGTAAGTACTGTAGTGTTGGCCCTCCTTAACGAACCTATTTAGTTACCTGACCATCACGCGCCAGCGATAGAAGAATAAAACATACGCATGAAAATTAAATTTAGAGTTTAGGAAAAACAAACGATGGAAAGGCAGTTCGAGTTTACTGGGGATGACGGGTCCATTCTGCTTATTCAAGAGGATAAACTGAAGAAGTCTAAAGTGAAATAAGGCTCAAAGATTGGGCAGATCTCGCGCCCTTCTCATACGTCTCAATAAAGTTAAAGAATCACGCGTAAAATCCTATAAAACTCGTTTAATAGTGATATATATAACGAATAAATTTTCTTATTGTAAAATTATCCTTGTGTTATAATTTAAATATCTTAAGAAGCTGTGGAGTTAGTTGCCCCGACTCCACAGTACTGCGCGTATAGAGCACATTTTAGGTCTATGATATATGTTCCGAGAAATATCATGAAATAGACTTGAATATAATGATATTGTTTATTGTTTAGCGGCTTCTCAAAGGTGATGTTTACCAGTACAATTGTTATTTAATATGGCAATGTCTGTATGTTCGTTACAGATGCAAAAACCACTGAACGAAATTCGATACGATTTTTGTTGTTGGAAAGATCTTGGTCAGACTTAAAATCTTACGTAATTTCGGTTAAGTAGAACTAGAGGTTGAGATATGACTAAAAGTCTCGATAAACGACATCCACAATACTCGTAAACGTATTTGTACGTACCTCCTACATACATACGAGTACGCTGATACGCTTACTTACCTTCCAGGGTAAGCAGAGACATCTATGTATTCTGTTATAATGAAAAATATCGTATAAACCTAGTCTATTTTAACATAGTTACTTCACAATCCTTCGAAAACATTCTTCAATCTTTACAGAATGCCGGATCTAATAAAAAACTTCAAAACTGAAATAAAGTTGTCTTAATATCAAACACAGCCCACGTAACAGTTCATTGACTCCAAGACCTTTACGTAATGCACGGTGAGGTTCAAGGTCTACTGACGCGTAAATGTAGGTTAAAAGGCCATTAAAAGGTCTCTTTAGATCATAATTTTTAGAGACCTTTGTATGAAAAATTGAGTTACCTACAGTTTTTGTATTGATTCGGTCAGTCTCGGCTAGTGGAGGTGAATACCCGCTGGAGTTCCAGCCGATTGAATATCTATAGGGGTCCCAGGGTTTTCCGTAGAAGGCTTGTTATAGAGGAACACCATGTGATTTTAGTCGTTTCGATTCCTGCTTGATCTTAGACCCGTAGAGATAGTATCCGAGTGGAAATTTCATACGAAAAGAAAATGCAAAAGGTGTGTGTATACAGTTTAATCATTTGCAAATTGGTTCGTATACAGCTACATAATTGTCATCTAACCCAGAATCTAAATATGTTAATGTTAATATTACAAAAATGCAATTAAACATACTTAAATATACAAACATACATAGGAACCCCAGATCAATATAAATATTATATTCATGAACAAAAATAAATACAATGATTTTTGAAATGTGGGTATTAATTCACCACTGCCTAACCCTCTAGGGATAAAGGTGTGATTATTTTTTCATTTTTCTTTTATACCACTGAGGTAGCAGACAAGCACACGGCCCACCTAATGGAGAGTGGTTACCGTGGCCTATGGACGTGTGCAATATCAGGGTAGTCACACTTGTGGTGCCGACCCTGTAGACACAGAGAGTTTCTGTGCCGTCAGTGTAGAAGACAAAACAGGCACAACCTTTGGTCTTCCTACTGACAGCATAACAACTCTCCAGTGAGCTCTGGCTACCCTACTCACCGCCGGGAACACAACACGAGGTTATTATGGCCGCGGGATTCTGTAGGGCGGAGGCACTTCCCCAGTCGGACTGCTCAATTGGACGGGAATACCGTCGTATCCTACCTCCTCTGTATGTATAAACACAAAATATTTGCACTTAATGGGTGTCAAACACGTCGTACCACTGCTACGTTATAAAAGCGTCGTTCCCGGCAGAGTAGAATTTAGGCCACCCCTTCTCTTCCCATGTGGTGTCGTACAAGGCGACTAAGCGATAGGGCTGATTAACTTCAACATCAGACAGATATGTACAGCCCAGACTCAGCCTGAGATGCATGGCTCGAGTCAACAATAGTGCCCGGAATACGGCAATAGGCTCACCCCCTATTACGTGGGACCGAATACAGATTGGTGAAATGTGGGTGTTAATTCACCTTTGCCTAACCCTCCGGGGATAAAGGCGTAATTATATGTATGTATGTATGTATGTTTATTAGCTAGAATAAATTATGTGTATGTTTGTAAATACCGATCAATCCAATAGAATTACCGAATACACATTAAAGTCAGCTTTGACCCTAATCAGGGTTATTTTTCTTAACTACACACCAGGATTTATGCAACTACTGGACTCAACCCTTTTCAATCATGTGGTAACCCTTTTGAAAGGACCCCATAGACAGCCGGACGAAGTTTCAAAAACTACAGGGCCAGTATATTACCTTCGTTTAGCTGCCAACTTCTTGTATCATTCATTATCTGAGCCTTTCCAACTCAGTTGACTTTCTAGCCTATAAATAAATAAATAAATATTCTGCAACATTCTATTCAACGCTATCTAGACCCATGGTAAGCATAGTTTAAGTAGCTTGTGTTATGGAATCTAGAATGAGGATAAACATACTTAGATACTTTTTTTGTAAATACATACATATTATACATAGATACATCCAGACCAATACAAATATTTGCGATGAGCGGGAATCGAACCCGCACCTCCTGCATAGCAGTCGAACGTTCTACTGCTACGCCACAGAGGCCGTGTGTGGTGTGGCTGAACGTTTAGCAGTCAACTTTTTGTATCATTCATTATCTGAGCCTTTCCTAACTCGAATTGAACGTCGATATTTACCATATAGTGACTGCCATCTGACCTCCACACTAAATTAGCGATATCAAAGTTCTGTAGTTAGACGTTTCGGATTTTGTTTAGAACTCCAACTGCCTATAACGACTGCCATAAATGTTCTTAGGACAACCGGGACCGATGACAAAAAGTGCTCTCACGTAGATATAGTTATGCATACAAATATTTGCACTGAGCGGGAAGCAAATACGCGCCCGATACTTTGACTTGACCTTTTTGTATCATTATAGGTTCTAATTTCAATGAGCTTTTACCTTTTTAAACCGCGAGCAATATCGCATGGCAATATAGTTTCTGAAACAACCAGATGTTGCTTTTCTTTTTTTTTACGTGCGGGATATCCCCACGTATTCCCACCCCTCCGGAGCCGGAGGGGGAGGTTATGTCGGACTCGAACCGACTAAACCGCACGCCGTCTCTGGGTCGTAGTGCTAGGCCGAAGGTGAGGTTGTCATGCGACATATCCCTCGCACCCCGGCTGATCCAGGGCCATCCCTCTCGGTCTGGCCCCCCTCGGAGGATGTTGCTTAACGTATTTAAAGAAAGCGTCCTTTTTTACGAATTATACTTCTCCTACAGAGAATTAATATCTGAAATATGAATGATTTTATTTACTTTCGAGAAAATTGTGTTCTCTTCATTTATTTTGATAGCTCGTCTCGAGTTGAGTAAGTATTTGTTTTATATAGAGTAGCTACGTCAGTCTTAAGGGTCCTTTCACCAAAGCGAAGAGAGTAAATAAAAAAATATGTTGAATCAAAATGCTACTGAAAACTCATTTACTTATAATTAAATTGTGAGACACAAGTAGGTACTTCAAGAGTATTGGTATAAAAATATAATTTACAATTTAATTTGCTCCACACTTAGTCACGTACTGCCTTACCGTCTATTTATATTACATTAAGTGGGTGCTCATACTACACTATGTCAATATTAATTACTTTACATTTTCAGAGATTTTATAAAAAAGTAATAGGATTTTAACTTCACGTGAGCAATCGCTAAAACACTGCGCAACGTAGTAGCGATTCATTGAAAAAAAAACACTTCTTCTTAATTACGCCTCTTGCGTATAGAAGCAGATATCGGGACTCAGCCACCTACTGCGAATCTCTTCTCTGCCTCTAAATAGAGACAGGTCCTTATTTTCGGCATATTATCCTCTGGCCGGCCCGTCCTCCACGTCAAAACAATTTTAGTTTGTCTGCCAGCGAGAGAGAAGTGGAGCTTATAAAGCCTATACAGTTCCTTCCCCTTTCTGAAAACACAAAAAAATATCGCTTATAAACACGGTTTGGTAACGATGCATATTTGACTCTGTCTCTCTTTCTGAAATAACCTCAAATATCCAACAAGTAAACAAAAACGCACCCACGCCTAAAACCTTTTTTTTAAACGCTATAGTGATACACCTCATTAGATTTACACAGAAGCCGTGAGCTACATAAACAACTACCATATAATAACTGCTTCGTCGTTCCTTCAAATGTATCTCTAGTTTAATTAACAAACTTCAAAGGATGTTGAACCTGTTACTAATGAAGTAACAGCATATGCAAATTATATGTAACCCATAATAGCACATCACCCGTTTGACAATCCCGCAATAATTGTGTTAACATCGAAACTTGTTCATTCTCATATCATTATAACTTTATTACTCAATAAATCATTCAGAGTCTATCAAATCAAGATTCGAGGTATCAAGATTGGAACTATAAATAACACATCAATTATTTAGTACCACACGTGTAAAAGAGTACTTGTTTTCACGTTGGGCAAATAAAAGTAAAACATAGCTAAAAATGTGAGCTTTACAGGGACCCATTTTTACAGGAACTTATTTTACAGATTGTTTCCGATATTTTAATTGACTGCCTGACGCAGAAATAATTAACCCGATTCCGCGTCAAAAAGGTACTTTTAAAAGAATTTCTATTATAAATCATTGGTCATGTCTACGTCAAACAAGATGACGTAGATTGGGGGCTCTTGAAAGACATAATATACAAGTATATCTGCGTAGCAATCTATTGGGTATTGGTATTTCTAAGGCAGCCCTTATAGACTTAGAGCCCGTGAACGCTAGACCTTCGTCATTTTATAAAAGCTGAAAGTTTGGCAGCACTTACTCGCAATGCAGGTAAGAACGATGTCCCATATGAAGTTTGAGTCATAGTGGCTTTGGCAAGTAAACGATACTAACCGTGTAAAAAATGAATAAACTTCGACAAATAATATAGTGTGATTTTAAGGAATTACTTTCGAGATATTATTGAAAGTAACTTTATTCATTGGTAGACACTTAACATCGTGGCAGCCCCGCCTCTATGGCGTGGCGGTAAAGAACACAGCTCTAAGTCTCTCTCTCTCTAAGTCAACACACCAAAGCAGCATTTGCTACGCACACAACCAACCTTAACAGAAGTATTTTTTCCAAAAAAAAATCTTCTTTTAAGAAGCATTTGCTGCGTAAATGTACGAGGTACAGGATCTGTATGCTTTTATTCGCAATACTCAAAAGAAATCGAACGAAATTTTAATGTGATTGACGTATCTACTTTTTTTTACACCGCTGAGGTGGCAGACAAGCACACCGTCTACCTGATGGAAAGCGGTTACCGTAGCCTATGAACGTGTGCAAAACCAGGAAAGTCACACTCGTGCTACTAACCCTGTAAACACAGAGAGTTTCTGTGCCGTCAGTGTAGAAGACAAAGCAGGAATAGTCTTTGGTCTTCCTACTGACAACACATAAACTCTCCAGTGAGCTGGCTACCCTACTCACCGCCGGGAACACAACACGAGGGAATTATGGCCGCGTTATTCTGTAGAGCGGAGGTACATCCCCAGTCGGACTCAATTGGACGGAAATGCCGTCGTGTCCTACCTCCTCTAAATGACCCCTTATGCATAAACCTTATTCATAAGGGGTCTATATATATGTATACCATGACGTTCATATTTGGGATCAAAGTTTACGAGAGACGGAAAGTATGACTGTGATATTGAACGAAGAGTGTTGGCAGGAAACAAAGTGAACGGGGCCCTGCATAACTTTATGAGCAGCCAGAACGTGCATAGAGGAGTGCTGGTTCCAACACTTATGTATGGTAGTGAATGTTGGGTATGGCAGAACACGAAAGTAAGATTAATGCTGCGGAAATGAGAAGTCTAAGAAGTATAGCTGGAGTGACTTTGGTAGATAAAGTGAGGAACAGTGTGATAAGGGAACGTTGTGGTGTGGAAGAAGATGTAGTGACAAAGATAGAGAAAGGGATGCTTAGATGGTTCGGACACTTAGAAAGGATGAGTGAAAGTAGATTGACGAAACAGATTTATGAGGCGAAAGTGAATGGGCGAATCGGTAGGGGGCGACCCAGGCGAACGTTCTTTGATCAAATCGAAGACGTCTTGAGTAAAGGTCAGGTCAAAAGTACCCAGAACCGACGCGCTTGTATGAAAACGCTTATGAAAGTAGGAGAAGCGAAAAAGGTGTGTCAGGATCGTAGCAAGTGGAAAGAAGTGGTCTCTGCCTACGCCGATGGGAAAAAGGCATGACCTTATGTATGTATGTATGTATGTCATATTTTATTAGGCACATAATCACATTTCCAAAATAAATGAAAACTCAATTTGGGATGTCCCCTCATTAGATAGACTGGACCAACTATTTACTAGTCAAACTTCTGATACCCACATCAAAACTTCTGATATTAAAACATGCCACCGTGTCAATCAGTTGTGACATGAAGTATAATCCAAAAAAATACTACAATTTGTTAGTTTTCATGGCCCATAACAGTTTAAGCACTTACATAATAGTGTCATATGTCTTTCAAGGATGAATATAAAAGTTACTTATCAGGAACGTACACTGATGGCATTACAGTTTTATTATGGCATTACAGTTTAATGTGGCGTTTTTGGTTAAATATCATAAAAGATCATCTCACTCTTTCTCATGGGGTATTGTAGAAATTTAGGATAGACTTGAACTCAATAGAACTTTATATAACAGTTTCAACATTTCCAATTAATAAATAAATAATTTTTGAAATCCAGGAATGAAAACGGCAGTGGCGATTACAGGACGCGGTGCATTGGCGACTGACAAGGCGCCATCGCCACACTCGGTGGGGCTATCGCAAAAGATGTGGATGTTCTAGGGTCAGCCGGGGCTCGAGGGGCTTTATAGGGTCACCTTACACCCTGGTAATTGAGACCCGAGACTGTGCGGCGGTATGCGGTATGAGTTGGTTCGCGTCCAACATAATCACCACGCTGTCCGCCTCACAGACAGCCTCCGTGGCGTAGCGGTAGTAAACGCGGTCGCTGCGCAGGAGGCGCGGTTTCGATCCCCGCTCAGTGCAAATATTTGTATGCATGAATATGTTTATTTGCATTGGTCTGGTTGTGCCTCGGAGAGCACGTTAAGCCGTCGGTCCCGGTTGCCATACAAACATCCATGGCAGTCGTTACGGGTAGTTCGAGCCCTCAAAAGTCCAAAAAGTAGTCGAACTGCTATGCTTCGATATCGCCTTTGGGTTGTGGAGGTCAGATAGCATCAGATCGCTTCACGGAAAATGTCGAAGTTTAGCCAAATCCGCAGTTGGACTGGTAAAAGCGGACCCCAGACTCCAAGTTGATAGCTTCGGATGTGACTGGGATTAACACTAGGATAAAGATATTCACCAAAACTACAATAATTTACACCTATATTGAGCAACTCGTAGGAAACAAGCTTACTTCAGTTCTATTTTTATGTTCTGCGACAGCATATTTCATGATGTCATCTATGATTAATTGCAATTCATTCGATAAAAGACGCCGCACCTAATTTATCTCAATTACCAAAATACTTTTATAGTTTTCCTTACGGCTCAGCTCAATTATGAGAGACAGAGACTCGTCATGTCGCGCTGCAAAATGATCTATTTATTTATGATCTAAGCTCCGAAGTAAGATCGACCTTCTCCAATCTGTTAACGTAATGAAAAGTATATTTTAGCCAATAAAATAATGTGTTACTGCACACATACCAATAGCGTAACCCAAAAAAATATGGAAATAAATTAAGGCAATGGAAAATAAAATTCGTTTAGAGACTTGATAGTCAAAATCGTTTCGGCGCTGACTGTACCGCAGCATTCTATAGTATAAATACATATAGTTGAGTATACATAATGCCACGAGCTAGGTAGCAAAACATGCCCGAACATTCTGTGGTCTGGTATGTGCAATAGGACGCACCACGTGTATATAATAGAGGCCATAACAATATTATTATTATTAGTATCTCACAAGACCAATAGCTTAATATTATGCATGAAATAAGCGTAATATTCAGATGACCAAGGTCCAGCAGAGACCAAAAAAAAAATATTTTGAAACTGCTTATACCTACTGTTGATTGACGGCACTTGGTGGAACTTGCTACACACCTTCAATGAAAACACTTGTACTATTCCACATTATTTATAAAATTCCTGACCGGTTTGGCGTTACGGCATTATCAAAGGTTGATACATGTTCTTTGGGTATCAGATGTCAATTAGATTAATATATACAAAACATTTATTTGTGACATTTATTTGTAATAATACTTCAAACATGACTTGATTTATGGTAATGATCTCATATTGTGATTCTCCCTAAATTTTTAGAAAATTTATAAAGTGGTATCTCACTATTTTTGTCTATACACACAGCCAATATATTAATCTAATTGACATCTGATACCCAAAAAACATGTATCAACCTTTGATAATGCCGTAAGGCGAAACCGGTCAGGAATTTTATAAATAATGTGGAATAGTACAAGTGTTTTAATTGAAGATGTATATATTTTGAAATGAATAATTTAGCATGACCTAAATACAGAACCATCTTATTTCAAAATCCGTAAAAGTAAAAGGATACTTTTTAGTTTCGAAGAAAGATAAAGATAAAAGGATGTAGACGAGATAAATTATTCACTTATAAGTTAAAGGACAAATGAGGCAGAAAAAAGAAACATGAAAGGCCCGTTGACCCCTTTCTTAGTTTACGGAATAAGTTTGTGGCATTATTACTACTGAAGTTTGTGCACTATAAGTCTCATTTCGTAAATATCTTAGACGATACGAGCCCTTTGTCGCAGTAGAGAAGGAATTGTCGGAACAAAGTCATAAACAAACCAAGTTATTGTCCAATCTACATTTGCACGGAATTTTCTCGTGAGTGATAGAAGTTTAAGTTTTATATTACAAATTCTGTAGTTACTTGGTTTATTTTTAAATTTAACTATCGAAAACTAGCTATTGCCCGTGACTCCACTGCATTCAATTCTAATCCCGTACCTGTAACCCATCAAATCCATTGTAAGGATTAAGAAGTATCGGGTAAAACGGGGTGAATAGAGACCGATGGGTGAACAGAAATAAAATGGTCTGCTAAATTGTTTGTTTTCTTTCAAGCGAATAGATAGACCACTTCAATGTTATAACGGAGAGGAATATCAAATATCTGGCTAGGTTAGTTAGAGAATCTAACGACCATTTTATTTATATTCACCAATCGATATCTATTCACCCCGTTTTACGGTACCCTAAAACATTACCTGACGATATGTTATTCCAGACTAGGCTGCCAAATTCATACAGACATCCAAACATCCACATTATAATATTCTAAAATGTTGCAAATATGTCATTAGCACGTGGAAGAGTGAGGTCTTCTTAGGTATCCAAACCGTGGGCCCTGGGATCTATTTTTCTACACCTTCTGTCCATACTTTGATTTATTTGGCTATTACGGGACCAACAGTAAAACAATTAGTGTTAATTTCATAAAATAATCCTGGCAACAGGTATATACATCATCTTTATTAAATGTCGAAGTAACAGATGCCCGCAGTAATATACAGCTATCAGCAAACTCGATATTTAGATTATATCTTTCAAATAATTCTCATAAACTATTGAGAACGCATTACAAGATTTTTAGAAAATCGTGGATATGTAATATTTATTTTAACTTTAATATTATTTTTATTTGCGCAAAAGTGAGTAATGATAACCCAAATATTTGTGAAATTCTTTACACATTACTGTTTAATATGAAATATGAATCAGTTAAAAATGTCAATTAGTAAGTTTGAGTAATGCTATATATTTAAACTTTGGAGGCAGAAATATGTTCTTTATTAATATTATGCTTTTAAGTAAGATTGCTGTGCATGAGACCAACATCATCTTTGATCTTAGCCGCCCCGAGATCATTCATGTCTGCGGTAAAAGAAATGAAACTTCAAGAAAAGAATTGCCTGCGGATCGTTTTTTATAGTACCACACGAGTGTTTTAAGTTTTGGTCTTAAAACGCTCGTGTGGTAGGTACTATAAAAAAACTCGCCTGCCGATCTTTTAATAACTCACACTCTATTTTAAGGACCCTTATTAGGTATGTAACAGTTTCATAAACTGCTATTAACATTTTATTCATTACTATTATACCTATTCTATTTCAGTTTGTGCCTTCATCTCCAAAGTTACTTTAAAACAAAAGCTATCAAGTTAGGCGCTTCATTTAAAGCCTAATTAATAAAATTGTTTGTACCTAGACAAATGAACAAGTAACGGACACCACCCAACTTCTAGATTAGTCTGAAAACTTTCCAAGAAATAATGATGGCAGTTAATTTTCGAAAACAAAAACAAACTTAAAGGTTTTACAAGTTTTCTGGGCCTTGGAGAGCACGTTAAGCCGTCGATCCCGGTTGTCATACAAACATCTGTGGCAGTCTTTACGGTTAATTAGTCTTTATTTTTTCTAGTATTTATTTAGTCTAGTCTTTACATAACAGTCCACAACCTACTTTTACTACAGGCACAGATAATGAAATATAAATAATATAATATTATTCTTATACAGATGCACAATCAGGAACATAAAATGGTACACTCGTAAATTCGAGAAGCAGGCAGGCAGCTTTTTAGTTCAGGAGTTATAACTAGATGGCGACATTGTTCTGGCAAACTTTTTAAAAATTTTAGTATTAAAATAAATTTATCAAAAGTAAGACATACACTGAATACATTATTGAATATGACTGAATAAACCTATAAATATTCTGATGTATATTGTTTCTGCCAGATTCTGCAGTAATTGTAAAAGTTACAGATTGCCACTAGATGGCACAAAACAATCGTGCTATTTATTTATTTATATAAATATATAGCACGATTGTCATGAAATCTTTATTTATGAGTTTTATATGCTTACATGCTTATATTATCATGTGTTTAAGTTCTAAAATAATTTACGTGATTCTAATTCAGCAAATAAGCGTTTTAACATGGTTTTAACTATTTTATTTCTTTAAATAAGTCTACCAGTGCCATCTAGTCATTATTGAATATAACTAAAGATATTTATTATTTTTATCGGTACCCCATGCTACAGGACTTAAAAATTGGCAGTGTGTTGTAGAGGTCAGGTGCTAGTTACTTCACGGTAAATATCGAAGTTTGGCATGCTATTCAAACCTACGTAACGTGAGACTTGTACTATAGCCTCGACGGCTGGTACATAATTAATTTTTATTGTGCCATTTCGTGTACTTTGTGTCCATACGATAAACGCAAACTCATACGTACGTAAATAATGCTCACGTATTTCTCCTTTCGGGGTACGTCAACACACTTCACAACCTTCACCAACTCTCATTAAACCTTCTTTCTTCTTTTTCAAAATGGCCTCTGCAGCAAATCGCCGCAATTTTGCCAATATCAAGAAAAATGTATTATACAATTATTAATAGCGAGACGCCAATGTTAAGTGTACCAGAGCCACGTTAGCCACGCCAGTAAATTTGTTTCCGTGTGTCCGCCACCTACGAGATTCAGATGGACGATCAGGACGTGTGTGTGATTTTAGGGGGCTCATTAAACCTTTCATTCAAGCCAAGCGTGACGTACCTTGTAAGTATACATCTTAACTCATTGACCAACGTATCCAAGAATCCCATTTACCAAATGTGCTGTAACGTTGAAAAGTTAAATCTGACAACATTATTTGAAGGCTCGCCTCCGAATTATATTTGGCACCTAAACAAAAAGGTTTTAATTTAATCCAGGCTTATTTTATGTACATATAAAAAGCCGCTTCTCATCTCACTTTTATTTTCAACCACTTTGTTATAAGAACCTGTTCATTGCAATTTCGAACAATCTTAAATTTTTATACGCTATTTTCTTGATATGAAGCCCGTAAAAGTGCATTCAGAAAATGAGTTTACTTAGTCAGGTTTTGGAGTCTTGGCGTCGTAAAAATATGGACGTAACACTTTGCATATTGCTTAATGCTAAAGTTAAAAATGTTTGCAGGTGCGTAGAAATATTACATAAATAATTTTATTATATTTTTCGTGTTTTTAATATCTGAGATCAGCATTGTGCTTTTAGCGGATGTGGTTGTAGACAGATGCAAGCAGTAAGGCACACTTTAAATTGGAAATTTTAAAGTATGCCTTCTAGCGAAGATATCACCTTTTTCCTTATTTTAATCAAGAGATAACATCCTTTTTCTTGAGGTGCTTGTAATAGCTGTGTGAGTCCTTGTTGCCAGTTTTATTTATTCATATAATATAAGTATAAAACATAATTATAATCCTTATTCGAGCTTATTGAACTGTCTAAATCCTAACATCACAATAACTCTCCCCACTAATACAGTGCACGAGGTGCCTTGCATTCGGCTACGGTAGGGCCCGATGCACGGAGGTCGCGGACCTCTGTGCCTATTGCGGGGGGCCGCACCGAAGGGCGGAATGCCCTGCGGTGGCCGGGGGGAATGGCCCCTCGTGCATAAATTGCAAGAAGGCGAAGTGTGGACCTGGCGTTCACACGGTGTTCAGTGCGGACTGTCCGGTTAGACAGAAGTGGGACGCCATAAGTCGGCAGGGGGTAGCATATTGCTAAGGTGGCCGCGGGCGTCCCAAATACTGCTGACAGTACCGCACTGTACACCGTGGTGCAAGTGAACCTCCAACGTAAAAAGTTGGCCACCAAGGAGCTCATGATGGAGGCCCAGCGCAGAGGAGTTGACGTAGCTCTCATTCAGGAGCCATACGTCGGGGCCATCAAGGAGATGAAGAAGTACGGTAGGGTGAGGATATTCCAGTGCACGAATCGCGGTGAGGGAACTGTGAAGGCTGCTGTCGCGGTCTTCAACCGCGACATCAGCGTCGAACAGTTCCCTCGCATGACCACCACCAACGTTGTGGTGGTCCGGCTACGCACCAGTGCCTGGGATGTCCTCGCCGTATCGTACTATCTTAATAAGAAGGAGAGGATGGCCCCTAATCTGGAGCGCTTGGCCTCCATCAAGAGGACCCTCGGTGGGTCCAGGATGGTTGTTGGAGGGGATGCGAACGCCAGGAATGTATGGTGGGGAGACGTAAAAACAAATAAAAGAGGAAGAAAATTTTCCGCATTCGTAGAGGAGGTTGGCCTCCACATACTTAACCAAGGGTCTACCCCAACGTTCGACACCGTGCGAAGGGGTAGACGCTTCACGAGCTTTATCGACGTGACCTGTTGCAGCGCGGACCTGCTCTCCTTGGTCGAGGACTGGAGGGTAGTCGAGGACCTGACTTCGTCGGACCACAACGGAATAATGTTCAAAATTAAACTACGTAGAGCGAAAGGCATCGCAGTGGAACGCACGACCCGTGTTTACAACACCCGCAAAGCCAACTGGGAACACTTCAGCAGTACGTTCAGCGAGGAGTGTGGGCTGAACCGGCTAACTGCGGAAGATATCCGGTCAGTTGGCGATGCGGGTGCTCTGAACAGTATAATAAAAAAACACACGGGGTCGATCGCGAAGGCGTGCGACGCTGCGATGCCCAAGCTCAAACCATCTGGCCAATACAGAGTTCCGTGGTGGTCCGACGAGTTGGAGCAGATGAAGCGCTCGGTCGCGACCAAGAAGCGCAGAGTCCATTGGGCTTCACAGTCGCGTCGGCAAAGTGTCGTCGATGAGTATGTGGCAGCCAAAGTCCTCTACGAAGCAGAGGTAAAGGCAGCACAGATCCGATCATGGAAAGCCTTTTGTGAGCGCCAGACAAGGGAAGGGGTCTGGGAGGGTATATATAGAGTGATTCGCAGGACAGGCAAATGGGAGGAAGAGCTGCCGCTCTCGCTGAATGGAGTTCCAGTCGGCCAGAGTGACTCCGCGCGCGTGTTAGCGGAGACCTTCTTCCCCAGTGACCATCAGGACAACGAAACCGAGGAGCACCGCAGTATCAGGGCCGAAGCCGAAATCCCGGTAAAGGCTCTGGCACATGATGATCATGAACCGGCCTTTACCGAGGAGGAGCTTCGGTCAGCGGTGCTCAGTTTCAATCCGAAAAAGGCCCCTGGGGCAGAGGGTTTCACGGCAGATATATGCGCGCGGGCCATTCTGTCCGACATGGAGCTCCATCTATCGTTGTTTAACAGGTGCTTCGCACTCGGGTACTTCCCGAAGGACTGGAAGGAGGCGACCGTGGTAGCGTTCCGTAAACCTGGGAAGTCGGACTACCAGGATCCACGGTCGTACAGACCCATAGGGCTGCTTCCGGTCATGGGGAAGATACTCGAGAAGATGGTGGTGCGACGTCTCGGCCACCATCTGGCGCCGGCACTTTGCCCTCGCCAGTACGGGTTCACCGCACAGCGCAGCACCGAGGACGCCCTCTATGATCTGGTGGGCCACGTACGAGCTGAGATTCGAGAGAAAAAACTCGTTACGATGGTCTCGCTAGACATAGAGGGCGCCTTCGATAGCGCTTGGTGGCCCGCGGTGAAGGTCGCGCTGGCGAGGGCCAAGTGCCCTCCACGACTCGACGCCATATTGCGAAGCTACCTGAGCGAGAGACAGGTAACGGTTCGGTACGGGGGGGGCGAGCACACCAGGGAGTGCAACAAAGGCTGCGTGCAGGGCTCCATAGGGGGACCCCTGCTCTGGAATCTCCTCATCGACCCGCTGCTTGCTGGCCTGACCCGGAGAGGCGAGTACTGCCAGGCTTTTGCCGACGACGTAGTACTCGTCTTCTCCGGTGCCACCGCAGCGGAGATCGAACGCCGTGGCAATTCAGCGCTCGAATACGTGCGGGAGTGGGGTGTCATAAATAAGTTGAGGTTTGCACCGCACAAAACCAGTGCAATGGTGCTAACCAACAAACTTAAGTATGACACCCCACGCCTGAGCATGGGGGGAGTCGCCATTGCCGCGGTGGAGGAGATTAAGATTCTGGGGCTGCTGATAGACAGCAAGTTGACGTTCAACGCCCATGTCAAAAGTGTTTGTGAAAAGGCGTTGAACGTCTACAAGCGTGTGTCGGCAGCCGCCAGATCCAGCTGGGGGCTCCACCCGGAGGTGGTCCGTATAATATATACGGCCACCGTGGAGCCCATTATCACGTACGCCGCCGCCGTCTGGGCGCCGTCCACAAACAAGGTCGGAACGAGGAAGAGGTTGGAGGCCGTGCAACGCGGTTTCGCGCAGAAGCTCTGCCGGGCGTACCGGACAGTGTCTCTGAACGCCGCCCTAGCTCTGGCCGGGCTGCTCCCCCTCGACATTCGTATAAGGGAGAATGCCGCCCTGTACGAGTGCCGACGGGGGGTCGAGCGGCCAGAGCTAGCGGATCGGCAAATAGAGACACCGACACCGTTCCGGGACAGGCCCCATCCGGCCGACCATATGAGCCTGCAGTTCCTGTGCCTCTCGACCTCAGAGGAGGTCGAGCAGGTGGGCAGTGCAGTGCGGTATTATACTGACGGGAGCAAGATTGACGGCAGGGTGGGTGCCGCCATTTCTATATGGAACGGCGACACCGAAACCAAAGCCGTCAAGCTTGCCCTGTCGCCGTACTGCACTGTCTACCAGGCGGAACTGTTGGCCATATGCAAGGCCACGGGGCTTGCCGCAAAGCGCCGCGTAGCTTCTGCCATTTTGAGCGACTCTCGCTCGGCCCTCGAAACTGTTGTCAACAGCCAGTCCCCGCACCCCCTGGCGATTGAAGCCAGGGCAAACCTGCGTGAAGCCTTGACCCATGGTGGAGAAATTTCTCTGTACAGGGTCAAGGCTCACGCAGGCCTAGCGGGGAATGAGAGGGCCGACGAGCTGGCGAAAGACGCGGCTCTCCGGTCCAAAGTCCGACCTGTTTACGACAAGGTGCCGGTGTCATTCGTCAAGCGACTGATCCGTAACGGGGCGCTTGACGAATGGAACCGGCGATACCAGTCGGGGACGGTCGCCAGCGGCACCAAGTTGTTCTTCCCTGATGTGTTCGTCGCGTACAAATTCGCCCTGAAAAGGCAGCTCACGTATGAGACCACGCAGGTCCTCACGGGGCACGGTGCGTTCGCCTCGTACTTGTACCGATTCAAGTGCAGGGCGAGCCCATCGTGCATCTGTAGTCCGACTGAGGACGAAACGGTCTCACACCTCCTGTTTGACTGCCCTGCGAACGGGGTAGCCAGATTTAATCTAGAGCAACGAATGGGGAAAGAGTTAAAGGCAGGGGTGCTACTTGAGACCTTTAGAGATAACAACTGCAGGGAACAGTTTCTGGAGTACTGCACCCAAATCGTAAAAAATTGTATGGAGAGAAACAGGGACGGGTGACGTGTTGGACGCCGTATGATAAGCGCGCTGCGCTGCCAGCATACGGCGGATCCAGCACGTCACCGAAAAATACGTCGTTTCGGAGAAGGGTGCAGTACTCCAAAAAAGAGTACAATTGTAATTATGGAAGTTTTAATTATTGTTAATTTTATTATTGTGGACTCTTATTTTTACTTATTTCAATTTTTTATGTCTTAATTATAATTTTTGCTTTTAACTATTGTAATTTTACTTGTAACTGTGATAAAAATGTGAAAGAGGAATTTTAATTGTATATTTTAATTGTGTAATAATTCTATTTTTAATTGTATATTTTAATTGTTATTTATTGGTTTTTAAATGGTTTTTAATTATTCAAATTGTATTGTAAATCGAAAATTGTATTTTAATTTGTTTTAACTGTATATATAAATAGGATTTAATTTTTACAACTATGTATTCCGATTGATTAGACAGTATTCAAGTAACAATAGACCCAATGTATTTAATAATGTATGTACTTTAATAAATAAATAAAAAACCCCAAAAAGGGGGACTGTTCCAACTCATTGGCAACACACTAGAATAGATTCACAAAAGCCTTTGTTTTGCAAGGGAGAAGTAGCATAGGTCCAGCTCTCGCGGGCCACCCCACTGCGGGTGGACTGGTAGGCCCACTAGGGACACTGACCTAACAAAAAAAAAAAAAAAAAAAAAACATCACAATAACTGACGCTAACGCCAAGACTCACCTCTTGGACATATGTATAAATACGGTATGACAGTTTAAAAGCTTTATAAAATTAAATGAACCTACATCAAAATAAGCCTGTACATATGGCAATACATATATGGGTGTATAATATTGCAATATTCACAGACTTAACAATAAATTTCGTCGAAGAAAGTATAGGAGTTGAAATTTCTAGACTTGTTATTAAATAAAATTTAAATATATTAAATGGCGCTTGAATCTAAATATGGCATTTAATAAGTAGCCTTCTTTGATATTATAACACTCTATCAGTTCCGAAAGGAGGCGCGGGGGCGGGGACCCGATACCGAGCCCGAAGAAATTCGGGCAGAGAAATCCCGGCTCCACAGGGCCATGGTGACCGAGTGGGAGCTACGACTTGAGCAACCACGCGCAGGGCACGCCGTGACTGCGGCGGTAAGACCCATCATGGGGGAGTGGCTAGAGAGGCCACACGGTGGCCTCTCGTACCGTCAGACGCAGGTCATTACCGGACACGGTAACTTCGGGCGGTACCTGCATCTGATGGGCATAGAGCCAACGCCCGAGTGCCATCACTGCGACGCGAGCGTGGACTCGGGGCTGCACACGCTCACCGAGTATCCGGCGTTTGAAACGCCGAGGCGGGAGCTTGTGACGGCCCTGGGGGTGAGAGTGCTCATGCTCTCGACCCTGCTCGTGAGGATGATGAGGATACCCCCCCCCCTTCGGCTCCAAAGGGGGGGGGTATCCGAGGGGATTTCCCGCACGTAAAAAAAAATTGATATTATAAAATTTTATAACGAGGGTTTATGATGATATATGTATATTGTAGGAAGCAGGACACGACGGTATTTCCGTTCAATGGAGCAGTCCGACTGGGGAAAATTCCACCGCCCTACAGAATACCGCGGCTATAATAACCTCGTATTGTGTTCCCGGCGGTGAGTATGGTAGCCAGAGCTCACTGGATAGTTTTTGTGCTGTCAGTGGGAAGAGCAAAGGCTATGCCTGATTTGCATCAGGTGGACCGTTTGCTTGTCTGCCAACTCACTGGTATAAAGAAATGTTTGAATATTGTCGACCGTAGATGTCAACCGCAGTGATCGACGAAACGTCTGAAACGCAAGTTTCACATAGACCACGGTCAAACAGCCCGGAAGCAGTATATTCTACATGCAACGCCGGCCGTGAAAGCCTGAAGACTAATGTTTGAATATTTTGTTACTTAAATAACTATTATGTAGGAATCTGGTCAGTATATGGTATCCTTTAAGCGGGTCGTCAAAAAGCATTTGATGAGACCACCAAGGACCATTCTATCATTGTTATTGTCCATAATGTTGAACTATTTCCTGCGACTTTTGCCTTTAACTTACAATCAGGTGAAGTGAAGCCACATTGACTAATATGGTTAGTTTATGCCTTGACTGTGCTGTGCAAAATGTCAAATATTTTATTTTAATAGATATTCTACGTCATTCTACACAGCGCTATTTAGAGCCAAAGTTAGCAAAGCTAAACTAACTTATATTATAGGATCTGAACTGCGGATGTATACAGGGTGTAATCGTTAAGTGTGTCCAGGCGATTATTCCGTAACTATTACAGAAATCAAAAAACTTTAAACTGATATCGAAAGTACGTTACCTAATGAATAAAATGACATCAATAACTTTTTAAAAATCAAACGAGAGGTATCTAATATTTTGACATTAAACACTCCCATACATTTAGTATGGGATTAGTAGAAAGGTTTTAGGTACGTACACCAGAAGGGACTTCTCTGTCTGGGTACTTTCTTCTGTAGGCGATAATGGCCGCTCTTTTGTTACAATCATATTTGTAGTCAATTTTTAGCATATCTCTCTTTTCTCTTTTGGAATATGCCATTTTGCAATCAATAAATGAAACAATCACGATTATTAACGCAAATTAAAAAAAAACAACGATAAATTGGTGGGAACAACAACCCGAGATAAAAGTTTTGAATTTAGAACGAACACCAAAGAGTATCTTGTTTTTTGTAGTGCTTTTCAGTTAGCTCAAATTACTTAATGCGAAATTAAAACACGGTTTATTACTAATTTCAAGTGGTACCTAAGATAATTATTTCACACATGTATCTATTTGAAAATCATCATTGTCATATTATACGTAATCATAAAATTTGATTAAGGTAAAATGGGTACTAGATGACTTAAAATAAGGAAACTAAAACCTTTCTATTAATCTCATACTAAATGTATGGGAGTGTTTAATGTCAAAATGTTAGATACCTCTCGTTTGATTTTTAAAAAGTTATTGATGTCATTTTACTCATTAGGTAACGTACTTTCGATATCAGTTTAAAGTTTTTTGATATCTGTAATAGTTACGGAATAATCGCCTGGACACACTTAACGATTACACCCTGTATACTACTCTGTGTCAATAAAAAGACCCGCGTAAAAGAGGTCGTTCTAATTTTTTTACTGCATGTTGGTAGCACTGTACTGATTTAGCGCGCAAAATTTGAGCGGGATCTGTCATTTTATTTGTTTTAAACTACCCTTTTTGTTGGTTTTGAGTCCTCGGCGATTTTTACAATGGAAAATGTTGTTGAACAAAGAGTGTGCCTTAAATTTTGTGTTTCGAATCATATTTCATGTGGTGAATCACTAAAAATGTTGCGAAATACCTACGGTGAATCGTGTATATCGAAAACAAGGGCTTATGAATGGTATAAGGCTGAGAAGTAGTAGAAGACTTGCCTCGTTCTGGTAGACCTTCAACAGCTACGACCAAAGAAAACATCGACAGAATCAAGAAGCTAGTGCTCGAAAATCGACGTATGAGTCTGAGAGAGTTGGCTAGTGAGGTGAACATATCTATTAAGTCCGTCCACAACATTCTCATTGACATTTTAGGCATGAAACGCGTCGCCGCTCGACTAGTTCCAAAAGAGCTCAATTTTGTTCAAAAATCGCAGCGAAAGCATGTCGCTGAAGACATGGTTTCCCGAGCTTCTACGGATCCGACCTTTATGAAACGTATAATAACTGGCGACGAGACATGGGTTTATGAGTATGACATGCAAACAAGCCAACAGTCTTCAGAATGGCGTCTCGAAAACGAGCCGGAACCCAAAAAACCAGGGCAAAGAAGCTCCAAAATTAAGGTAATGCTGACAGTTTTTTTTGACTACCGTGGTGTGGTTCACTTCGAATTCCTTCCAGAGGGAGAAACAGTGAATAAAGAATATTATTTAGGTGTCATGAAGCGTTTGCGTGAGAGTATCCTCCGAAAACGTCCAGATTTGTGGCAACACAACTCATGGATGCTGCACCATGATAATGCACCATCACACACAGCCATTATAGTGAAAGAGTTTTTAGCGAAAAATTCAACAAAAGTTCTCGACCAAGCACCGTATTCACCTGATATACTCCGTCTGACTTTTTTTTATTTTCCAAGTTAAAATGACCACTTCGAGGAAAACGTTTTGAGTCGATAGAAGCCATAAAAGAAAATTCGCTGAATGAGCTTAAGGCCATACCGCAAATAACCTATGAAAAATGTATGGAAGACTGGGTGAAGCGGTGGAGATGTTGTATTGCAAGCGATGGGGCCTACTTTGAAGGCGATAAAATAAATTTAGATGAATAATTTGTATTTTTTGTTTTATTGACAAATTCTCGATACTTAGTACACAGAATTAGAAACTTTTTTTGTAAGTCCATACTAAAATTATAAAGCTGAGGAATTTGTTGGTTTAGTAATCAAATGTCAATGAATCCAGCAGACTCCCAAAACTACAAAATTACGAACATACCTATATGGCTTATGGGGGTGATATGGAGTTTCAAAGTAATCCACGGAAGAAGCCGGGCGGGTTAGCTAGTCCATACATATTTTACATTACTTATTATATATATTATTCCTCTGTATGTTACCCCAGAGTTCGTCGCAACGATCAGCAAAAATGAGCAGATGGCAGCTTGAGTCAACAAACTCCCACGAGGCCTACAAAGGGACAACAGTTATCTAATCTAAGCTACGTGGGTGCGTGAACCTAATGAGTTTATGAGAGTAGAACTGATAACCGATAAACATCTATTTGCACAGCACTTCATGGTTCTCGACGGTACTTACCTACTGTTGCTCTACATGATTGGTGGGTCTCTATGTAAATTTATCACAAATTTCGGCCGGGTGGGCACGATTGCGAAAAACTCTCCATAGTAATCCAATCTCGGTTGGATTGCGTTCAGAGGTCAGCAAGTGCATAGCCGGGCAGGGGGGATTGTGTGGCAGTACTGGTGGAACCGGTGGGTGTCACGCGGTGCTGCGACGACAATCCTCTTTTGATGAGACCGTCAAGCTGAGTGCCACCCTTGTTAACATGGTATCCACGTGTATGTAATGGTGACCCTCTTTCCTGAGACTTTGCCTGCAGCTTACCATCAGGCGAGGTGAAGTCAGATTGACGTGTCCTATAAATAAACAATCAAATTTTTTTAGTGCAGTTGTTGGTGGGTTTTTTGTGGGAAAATTTTCAGTCTGGTCGCAGGAAAAAGTGTCTAATTTTTATATTGTTTAAATATATTTCCAAATGCTTAATAGACGCTACCAGTGATCAGAGGGCTGGTTTATTCCTGGCGCTAAGGATTGGTATTGCCATTCAACTTGCAATGCCGCCAGCCTTCTGGCCACCCTCCCTGTTGACATCGATGGGGATGAATTCTTTGACGCCTGAAAAACCACGGTAGCCTAGTGGTATGGGTAATGGACTGCTGAGACGAGGTCTCGGGTTCGATCCCGGGTTTTCCATGGCACACACCAATGACTTTTCGATGCTTTTCGAAGTTATGTGTCTATTTATCGCAGGTTTATAAGTGCCCAGTTAATGGCAATAGGCTCGCCACCTATTACATTGGGACCTAAACATAAACCGGTGAAAATGTGGGTGCTAGCACCTCTGCCTACCCCTTCGGGGATAAAGGTGTGAGTTTATGTTATGTTATGTTATGCTGAATCTGCAGGCTAGTGTAAATTATGTATTGTTTTCATATTTTTGTTTGGATAATTCTAATAAATAAAACTATCAACTTGATATTAAAAAGGCTGGTCATCTTGCTGCCCGGATGTGTAGGCGGCTGGCGCCTCCTTCCGCGAGCAAGTATCGCTCCTGAGGGAGAGGGCGGGGCGGGATCAACACCGGGAAAGAAGGCAACCCCCATCCCGCATGAGCGTGGGCCCCGAGGTTAATGGGTTACCGTAAACCAAAACTAAGTGCTAATACCGCTAGCCAAGCTAAATTGCTTGTGACGGAGGGGTATCACGTCGATAGTGTAATAGCCAGGATTCGCGAACTCAGAACCGTTTTGTCCCGTTTGACATTGTTATTATTTAGGTTTATTGAAGCCTATTAAATATTTTCTTAGTAAAGGTAACAAAACAAACACATTTATCGTCATCGTAAGAAACAAACAGTATTTTTTGTCCACATTGTTGAGAACTAAGCCCACCAAAAAGAACAATGCTTGATGAATCCTCTCTAATCTAAGGCGTATTCAAGCTGAGAAC
This sequence comes from Eilema caniola, assembly GCA_949126895.1. Taxonomy (NCBI): domain Eukaryota; kingdom Metazoa; phylum Arthropoda; class Insecta; order Lepidoptera; family Erebidae; genus Eilema; species Eilema caniola. The sequence goes on from OX421467.1 coordinate 6,745,200, forward strand.
TGTACAACGGGTCAATGACCGAGAGGTGGCTTTTGATGATACGTGATATTCAAACTCTTCTAATAGGCTTTATTCCTTAATAGCTTTTATTTTTATTTGTTTTTATTAATGATATAGTTCACTAGAGAGTTTTTGTGCTATTATTGGGAAGACAAAAGGCTATTCCCGCTTTGTCTTCTATACTGACGGCACAGAAACTTTGTGTCGGCAGCACGAGTGTGACTCCCCCGGTGGCGCACACGTCCATAGGCCACGGTAACCACTTTCCATCAGGTGGGCCGTGTGCTTGTCTACCATATGCGTAGTATAAAAAAAAGTAATAAGGTATTTTGTATGCGTATTTTTATATACCTACTTCAGCTTACACCCGGGCCATCAGTTTAACCAGAAGTTGGTCTAGTCCGGGTTTACTTCGCTATGAAATTATTATGATTAAAGGTTGACGACAATAGGCTCGTCCCCAATTACGTGGGATCCGAAATCCTAACTGGCGAAATATGGGTGTGAATACAGTTCCTCCCATAGATGTAAATTTTATGTACCTACCGACTATGCGACGACCTGACAAAGTAAAGTCAGATAATTATTTTCTCGATACAAAAACAATAAGAACAATGTCGGATTGAAATTATATAAAGACTGGCGATCCGCCCCGGCTTCACCCGGGTGGTAAAACCGTTCCCGTAGAAATCCAATATAGCCTATGTTACTCAGGGTGACTGTAGCTTTCCAATGGTGAAAGAATTTTTTAAATCGGCGCGGGAGTTTTTGAATTTATTCATTACAAACATACAAATCTTTCCTCTTTATAATAATAGTGTAGACAACCTTAAAAGTCTATACCGAAGTGCTAATAGTACAGTCAGCATATCAGGTCGAACTTGATGAACAAACTACTCATTTTTGAAGTGAAAACTTCTTTAGCGGCGTTGGATGGGTGTAAAATGTTAAGGAAGCGTCAGGATTAGTTGACCTTTGAACCGTAACCGGCGACTGACGTCATACAAGATTAGGTACAGACTATCTATTTTGCAAGTTACGATAGATAGCGTCGTAGCTTAAACGGTAAGCACTTCGACTGTAAGTCCTTATAGTTTCAGATAGTATCGGGTTCAAACCACCTGGCCTTCAGGGATTTTTTGTGATTGTTTTTTCTTATTATAATTTATTACTTTTGGTGATTATTTATTCTTTTTGTAATTTATTAATTTCTTCTGACAAAAAATTCGCAGAAAATTAGTGATAGGTTCTATGATTGGTGCTATACTATAGGTATGGTATGGTATGTTCTTTTTATCTTTTTCTATGTATATAACGAATAAAGAAAGAAAGAAAAAGTTTTCACTTCGGCCGGCACTCCCAGAGTGCAACCCTTCTTTTTTTTATATAGGACACGTCAATTTGACTTTACCTCGCCTGATGGTAAGCTGAAGGCAAAGTCTCAGGAAAGCGGGCCACCATTATATACACGTGTCATGTTAACAATGGTGGCACTCAGCTTGACGGCCTCATCAGATGCTTTTTCACGCCCCGCTTAAAGGACCCGGGACTGTAGGAAGAAGGAAACACGTGAGCTGGCAAGGAGTTCCAGGTCTTAATGGTGCGACAAAGCAAAGAGTCACCGAACCGCTTTGTTCTTGAAGGAATGTTCTGCACCGTATGCGGGTGACATCTAAGTCCTTCACGTGTCGTCCTGTATAGGAAAGGAGAGGGTGGGACTAATTGGAATAGCTCTTCATAACATTCACCATGGTAGAGACGGTAAAATACTGCCAAGGACGCAACATCTCTACGCAACTGCAAAGGCTCTGATAATGCGGACCGCACGTCGCTGCAACCTGTCAATAGCATCTAATAAGTACTTTGCGGATCCATCCCAGAGATGCGAGCAGTATTCCACGCAGGAACGAAGCAGTATTCGTGTCTTGTATAGAAGACACCGTTGCTCCGGTGTGAAAAAACCGTCTCATTCTGTTCAGGACTGCGAGTTTACGCGAAGCTGTTTTGATGATAACCTCGATGTAGTTTTTGATATTCAAAATGATTTTAATACCATGGTCTTTCCTGTCCCTGATGACTGATTGTTATGATATTTGGTACGCACCTTTAGTTTAGACAATTATACAATTTAAATTAATAAAGCAGTCAATTATTAGCTATCCATGTAAAAAGAAATAAATCACAATAATGTCAAATAAATCCAGTATACATATAAATTCAATCTAATATATAAAATTTTCGTGTCACAATGTTCGTTCCCAGACTTCTCCGAAACTACTGGACCTATTTTTATGAAATTTTGTGCACATATCGGGTAAGTCTGAGAATTGGCTACTACCTATTTTTTATACCCCGATCCGCGATAACCGACATACACGCGGGCGGAGCCGCGGGCAACAGCTAGTATTAATATAAATTAATTACTAATGCAAATGTCACAAACCATTTCACTGAAAAGTATCCCCTGGCCTATTCGTCTTATGATGCACTCGGGCCTGTGCCTGGTACAAAAGTGCCCATGACGCTGGCCGCATCAACCTTTGTACCAGGTACAACCTAAAACAGTTGAATTTGAAACTTTGTAGTCAAGAGCGTTCTGACGTTGACTGTACTATTATTCTGTTTTTCTAACGTAGCTAAGCAGTTCTGCACAGCCTTCATACAGCATTACTGTACACAATAATTTTATTAAAGCTCTCGCTATATTAACGCAATGCGTTCTTATCGAAGGACCCGTGCACTCAAAGTAGTAGACCAATTGTTTCTTTTATAAATATAGAACTGCTATTATATTATAAGAGCTGGGCTTCGATAATGAAAGCATATTCCTCTGGCATACCACGAACACAGCGGCAAAAATAACCTAATTTAAGACTTTAATGTAATGGCAATTCGTAGAATGAATGATAAAATATAACGAAACTCTTTTCATTTAATTTTGGACTTCTTACAATATTGAAATCCTGATTTCACTGAAATGGTAACGCGCAAAAATAAGTCAAAATCCAATTTTGTAGGTAATTACATGATCTACAACTTTGTCCAATCTACTCCTGCGCTAACAGATGCGAGATGCGTTTACGAGAAAAATGCAAGAATTCAATATTTTTTACCTATGACCATGAATAAAAAATTGCAGAAGTCCAATTGACGAGGACTTTTCAATATTTCTTTTTATATGGTTTACTTAAGACCTCCACCAATTTCCAGCTCTATGCGAGTTCATGCAAGCTTACTATTTTATTTCCTTTATTTTGACTGTATTAAATTATACCTAAAAACAGAACAGGAATCTCCAATCCTCCTGACCTACTGTTTGTTCATGATATCATCATCATCCTATCCCAGTTGTGCCCGAAAGGCAAGCCTGTCAACGTACGTAATGTTAAGCAACATTCGCCGGCGCTTCGAGTCGGCTCGGGCTCTGTTGTGGTCACAGTTCTAACCTAACCTAACCCACTTTTCTAAAAGTTCTAATTTGTTAACCATTTTTGGAAGCGCAAGGAGCGTTCCGTTTCACAATTTGACGGTTTCACTTCGATAGATTACAATCTACCGAATAATAATACGTTAAATTGTAAGCAGTACGTTGAGGTTCACAATCTATCGGCAGTTTACAAGCTTGCGGGTTTCACTTCGATAGATTACAATCTACCGGTATTTACAATTTTATGGTGACATATCCATTTGTTTAAGTGTACGATTGATTGATAGATTAGTTTGATATATGTCCTACGAAATCGACTCCAGCTGACCTGCCCTTAATAGGGTATTTGACTGGCTAGTCAAATAAGTTACTTTTTATTAAACGTCAAAACGATAAGTTATGAGGAAAATTGTATGAAAAATTTATCTGTGACTTCATAATATTTAATAGTCAAATAATTTACTATTAAAGGTTGGGTGGATGATTAAAAATAAATAAAAACGATAAAATAAGAACCGACGCAACTGTTTTCACTGTTTTACCATTCTTAATTTAATAAGTTCAGCTAAATAATTTATTTTAACTACAGGAAAATACCCAAGTTTCTATCTGTTTTTTCTACATCTCCAAAGTCCAAGGTCTTAATCAAGTAAGCCTTTACAGTTTTCATCACTACACCGTTTTTAAGCCCGCACTGCTCTCCTCAAAACAGACTTATACCAACAAAATTTAATGTATTTCATTAGTCTGAACTCAGATCTCACTCTGAAGGCCCGTATTTTAGAATGCCACTCCGCTGAACCTTGATTTATCTGGGAAATGATTGTATACACATTGCCAAATTTGACAGGTTGTCTGGCAGATTGTCTATACAATATTTCCTCAGATAAATCACGATTCAGCTGAGTGACATTCTGGAATATGGGCCTGAGAATGTTAGATATCTAGTTTGAAGCTATGAAGGTACGCAAATAAGACGAAACGCTTTGAGAAAGGGTAGGTTAGTGCTATTTGGCAAAGGTCCTAGCTTCCTTTGGCTCGTCTTTGAGTATAATCTTACACATATACAAAGATATTTAGGAGGCATTGCTGTTTGAACTTTTTTTTTTTGTGTTATGGCGATCCCAACGATTCCGCCAATGACTCAGTCTGTTTGAACATTATTCATTTTTATTTCATATTCTTTACATATTTTACTTATAAATATTAGTGTTACTAGCTGTTTCCCAGTACCGGCTCAGCTCGCGTGGAATTCTAATTCTATTCCTACAAGTCATGGATGCCTATTTCAGGAATAAAAATATTTTATTAAAAAAATTACTTATTATGCCGTTTCGTTCAGCTATTTGAGTGTAATTGAATAACAAAAATCCAAACAGGTTATGTTCACAAACTACACATTCAAGATAGTAGCTCATTGAATTAAATTAATTTTTATTCAATGATAATATCAGTATTTTTTACACAATCTAGCTCAATAAATCATTCTCATAACGAAGCTCTTATTTTTTCCTTATTTTGATAAAAACAAATCAGCCAGCTTAGGTAGACATTTGAGAATTTTACATCAATCTTAAATATTGGCGTTCTCTTAAAAGTATAATTTTGTAGATTAAAATGGAATCGTTTTTGAAAATAAATCAAAACGGCTAAATTATAAATCGCTGAAGTAAAAAATTGCTCTTTTTGTTCCCCAATTGGCTATTAAATACGTTTGTGGGGTGGAAAGTAATAAAAAACTTTCTTATTCTTAAACTATTTATGAAGAAAACGCATTATATTTTTTTCATAAATCTGTAGTACTGTATGACTGTAGTTTGAACCTATTACTGTGAAACGAAAAAATGTTTCATGTGATAGCAATCGAATACAATCCGACTGGACCCCTTAGTTGGTCTCTATAGCTTAGAGGTAGAACGTTTGACTGCCACGCGGGGGCACGGGTTCTATTCCCGCTGAGTGCAAATATTTTTATGCATGAATATGTATATTTGTATTGGTCTGGGTATTCCTATGTATAATATGTATGTATGTTTAAAAAAAAAATTATCGGCATTCTAGATTCTATGTATCTAGATAGCGTTGTAGACTCTGATCGAAAAATTATAATTAAATTGCTGTGATTGTTTCAGGTGGAGTAGCATTGGGCCAGCCCATCTCTTATAGGATGGGATTGTACTCCATCCGACCGTTAACACACAGCCCATGACTAAGTGCCCGCTTGATGGCACTTAGTCATCAAAAATCATAGTTCCTCCCCCTCCTGCCCCCTCCTGCCCCCTCCATCCACCTCTGCCTACCCCTCCGGGGGTTTATAGGTGTTAGTATATTATGTATGTTTGTATAATGAAATAACTCTACAAGTCAAAACAACAACCTTCTTAATCCCTTTAAAACTTCTCCCTTCGGCCTAAAATCTATTATATCATTACCTTAACTACGTCGAAAGGCGTATGGAACCAAGAAATCTATAAATTTCAATTATGTATGATATAATATATCGCGTAAAATTCTATATAAAATTTGCTACTTGCGTGACAAGCTTATGAACATTATACTCGATGAAAAATTATTACAGGACTGTAATCTTTTCTCTAGACAACTTGCAGATAGGTTTTATGGGCCAACTGTAATCACGAGTTTCATATTGGCCAAACGGGTTCGATAAATAGGTATTGTATAAAAATAAAAACAGAACTGCTACTTTTAAGACTATTGACAATTTGGTTACAGGTCAATCCATTCAGTTTGACTGGACATGAAAGTTAATTCTCATATCTAGAGTGTCTTTTTATACCACTTAGGTGGCAAACAAGCACACGGCCCACCTGATGGAAAATGCACACAAAACCAAGGGCGTTACAATCTTGCTGCTGACCCGGAAGAAACCTTCTAATGCCCTTCTTGAAGAACCCCATATTGTAGTTGCTTGGGAAAACTATTCAATTAACATACACTGCAGCAGTGAACAATATATTAGAAAAGAGAATGGCCGCTTAAAATGCGTGGTGTGTACTTTTAATAGATAACAGAATGATAAGTTCGTTACAAAGTATGTCTAGTGAAGGACTTTTTGATTAAAGCAGCTTAAGTAGGTACTTTTCTATTTCTCTTTAAATTAAGTACCCATCACGCATTATAAGCGATCAGGTGAGCCTTTTTTGCCTACCATAATATTCAAATCCATATCCATACCAGTATTATCTATAAATACAAAGGTAACTCTCTCTGTCTGTCTGTTACGCTTTCACGCCTTAGTCACTGAACCTATTTTGATGAAATTATTACAGTACCTAGTAGTAATAGTGATATATTTATGATATATATATAGTGATAATACTTAATAGTAATCGTATGGTAAACGTTTTGAGAGAACAGAGCATTGCAATAGGGTATTTGACAAATTTTGGAAAACCATTTTAAATTATTCCTTAGCATATAATATGCACACTACATCGATATTTCAAAAAAAAATCAACGGATTTTAACAAAAAATCGATGTTAAAGTTTAAATTTTCAAAAATGCGCGCTAAACGCTGTCTCCTTGTATGGAGCCGATTACGTGACGTCACACGCAAGTCACCATTTTGTATAAACTTAAAGCAGTGAAGCCAAAGTAAATAATAAAGTTTTTCTTCAAACTTTGTGAATAAAATTGTGTGTAGTTGCACAATGTACAAATACGTCTATAAATAATCCACAAAATCTGCTTGTTTCTCTTCTGTTCTGTCACAAAGCCGTGTTTACTTGCGTGTGACGTCAGCAGTGCTATGATCGATCACAGAGCGTTTTCGTCACAGATAAAAATTCGAAAAATATTAGATATTTTTAAGCGAAATTCTCAAAAAATATGCTTATTTTAGTTTAATTTATAGCTTGAAATGTCTTTTTACGCTATTATCTGATAGGGTGAAATTTGTAGTATTTTTTTAATGTTGACAAATAGCGTATTGGCCGCCTGCCTACTGTAAATCTGTGTGTATGTGAAGCCGGCCAATCACAATGCTCCGTTCTCTCAATACCTTTAAGACAAGATTACGATAGTATTTCGTGCTAGGGGACTGAAATGGATTGGACCTTGGAACACACATACATATAATCACGCCTTTATCCCCGGAGGATTAGGCAGAGGTGAATTAACACCCACATTTCACCAATCTGTATTCGGTCCCACGTAACAGGGGGTGAGCCCATTGCCGTATTCCGGGCACTATTGTTGACTCGAGCCGTGCATCTGAGGCTGAGTCTGGGCTGTACGTATCTGTCTGATGTTAAAGGTAATCAGCCCTATCCCTTAGTCGCCTTGTACGACACCACATGGGAAGAGAAGGGGTGGCCCAAATTCTACTCCCTAAAAAAAGATATATTTGGTTGCGATAAGCGACATCCACACAGGCGGACTTACAGGCAACTGCTAGTATAAAATTAACATGCTAATACAGTCATCGAACTTTGAAACACATTGTACGTATCAGTCCCAAATAATGTATTCCAATATTTTTAGCATATCTTTATGCTTCCTGTATTGGGTGGGCCCAGTAGTGTGTGCTAATGGCTGTTAATGAGGAAAGTTGCTAGTCATATTATGTGTGCTAAGTGTCAGCCTGGCCTTGTAAGTGCATCTGTCATCGTTAGTGTGCTTAATCTAGCGTCCTATACAATATCTAGGTCAACTGTAGATACTATAATTTATGCTTCAAGTAAATAATAATAGATTTTTAAAAAAGAATATGAATAATATATAACAAATACATATTTTTTTTATACCAGTGAGGTGTCAGACAAGCACACAGTCCACCTGATGAAAAGTTCGTGTGGCCTATGGACGTGTGCAACATCAGTGTCGACACTCGTGCTACCGACCCTGTAAGCATAGAGAGTTTCTGTGCCGTTAGTGTAGAAGATAAAGCAGGAAGCCTTTGGTCTTCCCACTGACAGCACAAAAACTCTCCAGTGAGCTCTGGCTACTCTGCTCGCCGCCGGGAACACAACACGAGGTATTCTGTAGAGCGGAAATACCGTTGTATTCTACCTCCTACAATTCTGGACCACATATTGCACAGTACGATCTAGATCCAAACTAAACATAGCTTGTAATATAGGTTATAGATTTTTCATACCTAATTAAACAATTAACAAAGTAAATAAGTAATTTTTATAATATTCATGCAAACAATGCTATTTGTCGAACTCTTTGGAATTATGATACCCTACTCATGGAACGTATACCAAAATATTTTAATAATATCAGGATAGAGTACATTTTATCTAGTCGAACCGGAATACTGAGAACATTATAGTGAATGAAATCCATATGACCATGAGTTCTATAAATAAATTTCATATGAAATGAATCTTTTAAAAATCTTTTCGATGTAAATTCTTAAAGTCAATCTCAACTCAAATTATTTCAATCAAAATATAATTTGATATTTTAACATTACATTTTCAACAGAAAGTGTATCCATGTATTCCCTTAGCGAAATATACAAAAAAGCGAAAGAAATAAGAAAATAAAAGTATAAATGCAAACTTGGTAAGGATTAAAAAATCAATACGATCAGTCCCTTTTCAGTCTAAGCTTCACATTAACAACGAAAATGTTACTTTTTTCCTATAGAGAACGTTGACCCTGGCACAGAATAATCCCCTGCCTAGTGACCACAGACAATTATTTGTCTTAAAATAAGTATTTAAAGTGTACTATTATTATTGAAGCAATTATTTGAAAATTATATTTTACTTTATTACGAGAAGTACTCGGTCTCAGATTGGACCGATTATCGCTGAGATGAATCTATTTCTAATATTGTTATATATGCATGGTAGAAATTTGTTTATCCTATCAGGAAAAAATCGGTTGGTTAGATTTTCATGGATGACGTGAACTTGGACTGAGTGGATAGTAAATTATCACTCTTTTTTTTTAAACACTTAAGTGGCATACAAGCACACGTCCCACCTAATGGAAAGGGGTTACCGTGGCCTATGGACGTGTGCAACACCAGGAGCCTCACACTCGCGCTGCCGACCCTGTTAGAACAGAGAGTTTCTTTCCCGTCAGTGTAGAAGATAAAGCAGGACAAGCCTTTCCATTGACAGCACAAAAACTCTCCAGCGAGCTGATGATAACACGAGGTTATAATGGCTGCGATATTCTGAAGGGCGGAGGTACTTCCCCAGTCGAACTGCTCAATTGGACGGAAATACCATCGTTTCCTACCTCCTACAAATGCATTATCATTGTCATTTTAGTGTTATTTTCTGTTCCATCCTCCTTATTTTGGTTTGGCTTAAACAGCTTCTATGTGAACAACTGTCGTATGACGTAGACTCCGGAACAGGCTTTAGATAATGATATGTCTTTATTAAATCACTTTAAGGCTTTCATCGTAAGAATACTATTAGATACTTTTATTATATGGAAAATAACGTATCAAAGCAACCGATAAACAATGACATACAGTTTTGTTCTACACAAACATGACCTACTGACTTTGATTTTATCAGCCCAAATGTCCTTGCTACATATACTGTATTAACACGAAAATGTATATAGCAGTTTCCGAGTAACGTAGAGGAAAACGGACACATGATTCTTATAATGTCATTGTAACTGTATTAAGTGATATATTATTCACATCGAGGGATATCCCGCATTTGCGAGAGTCGTGTGAACTGGAGATAAGAGGCGTATGCGGGTAGGGTAGGCATTTAAACGTATTTTAAAAGTTTACTGAATACTAAATATCGAGTACGAACTGACGAGTACAGAAGCCTGCAGAAAATAACGTTGATTAAATTTTTATATATTAAGGTAAAGAAGACTTGGAAAATATTCTAATAACGCTACACAAAATTTTCTAGCTAGAACCAAAGTAACTTTAAATTAACTGGCTCTAGAATAGGAATGAACATAAACATAAAAAAATATCAAGTAGTTTTCATTTAATATAGAAACTTTTTTTAAGAAAAACACTAATTAAATTACCGTCGCAGTGTTAGTCCCGATCACAAAATACAGTATGATTAATCCTTCTCCATGGTCCCGATTGCATCTAAATCTAGTACTTTTGACCCCATAATAAATAATACCCTAATAATGATACCATATTAGTATAGGGATATTATATGGTGTATACAGGTCCTTATTATTGACTTATTCAATAAGGAACTACTTTTGACAATGTTTCTCAAATGTTTTAAGAAAATTAAATTCCAAATGTTTTTGAGCCCTTGGTGATGACAATCAAAAATATTTTTTTTTTACGGGAAACGGTCAACGGGTGATCTTCCGGCGTATGTTATCCATATTTGGGGTGAGGCTATGGACAAGCACGGCGAGTCATTGGCAATTAGTCTTGACATTGCCGAAGCTGTCGATAGAGTTTGGCACAAATCGCTTCTTTCTAAGCTACTTTGGTGTGCCTCCAAGACTGTGCAACTGGGTTGCCGGCTTTGTGATGTACGAGCCTTGTAGTTCTGGCAGGTAAATGCTGGCGTACCGCAGGGGTCCGTCCTATCGCCAACTCTCTTTCTACTGCAGATAAATGACATACTCTCTACCGGCAGCATTCATTGCTATGCGATTGATAGCACCTTGCACGGGAGTTATCATGGACATCCTGCGGATAAAGGCAGCTTCTTGTCACTGAGCCTGACTGGATCCTGAACCACATTACTCAATGGAGCTCTGGGAACATGGTCGAGTTCAATGCCAAGAAGACGCAGGCATGTGAGTTTACGACAAAGGTATCTCCTTCCTTCCCCTTCCCACTCTTTAGAACACGCCGCTGCCACTACAGGACAACCGCAGTATCCTCGGTATGGATGTTCGATGCAAATAGAATACCAGAAACGATATCGAGAGTATCAACAAAACCGCCTCGCGTAAATTCGGAATCCTGAACAGAGTGAGATGGTTTTTCACGTCGGAGCAACGGTGTCTTCTATGCAAGACACAAATTCGTTCCTGCGTCCAATACTGCTCGCATCTCTGGGATGGATCCGCAAAGTACTTATTAGATGCTCTCGGCAGGTTGCAGCGACGTGCGGTACGCATTATTGGAAATCCTGAGGTCACGAGTACCCTCGAGCCTCTGCAGATGCGTAGAGATGTTGTGAATGTTCTGATGAGCTATTCCAATTAGTCCCATCCTCTCCTTTCCTATACAGGACAACACGTGCAGGGCTTAGATGTTACCCGCATACGGTGCAAAACATTCAATCTGATGAGGCCGTCAAGCTGAGTGCCACCATTGTTAACATGGTATATGTATATAATGGTGGCCCTCTTTCCTGAGACTTTACATTTAGCTTAACATCAGGCGAGGTGAAATCAAATTGACGAAAAAAAACCTTTAGCCTTGGATTATTATTAGAACTATCGGGTAATATTTTTTGGTGTATTCGATATTTTCGCTCTAGCTGTTGCTAATTGGCAGTAAGCAATGAAAAAGTTTTTAGGAGTAAATATATCGATCTTGCTACGCATATCTGCACTATTACTGGTTCGTATCTATATCGGAAACTCCAACCAATACATAACACATGGTAAATATCCCGATAGCTCTAATAAAATGTGAGTGATTATGATATTTTAATACCTATATTTAGTCATAGAGTTCAAAGAACCTTGCCAAAAAAACACGAAGCAGACGGGAATAATTCTTCTTGTCTTCTGTCAGTCCACATAAAGTAGTAATAAAAAGTCCGATTGCTTCACACCGACTGATTCCGTATCCCGATAGTGATATCCGCACTGTTTGATCCTGTATTACTATCAAATATCCGCATTTTGATTAGCCTATTTATATACGACATCGCAACACAACAAATGTGACATTCATATGATAACAATTTGTGTACCCAGTTGTGTACAATCTTTGGACTTTGGAGCCTGGCCTCCGCTCTTTTATTCTTCTTATTCTTATAGATTGGCTCAGCATGACTTTTATGGTCAACTACTCAAAACCAAGAGGAAAGCCTGTGAGAGCCTCGTCCTTAGATCGCCAGGTATTCCGGCTAGCAAGTGAGATTACCTTAGGTCCTAAAAAGGTTTGCGAGGTCCCAACCTAAGTGTAAATCTAAAACAATGCACAGTGCGTGCAATTATTCGTAATTCATAATAATGGATTCGATATCGGCCTATGTTGATGTGAATTTCAGCTACAGGACAGGCAAGGCTTCTTTCTAAAAATTAGTCCTAAGTGAGCAGTGTCAGCACCTATAGTATATGATAGCGGGTCAACGTTACCCGATTTATATTGCTATTGAACATTTGCCTCCAAGCCTTCGAAAATTGTTTTTTCAAACAAGGGAGTTCGCGAGGAATAACGGATTCAAGTTCTGTTGGATCTCAAATGGAAACATATACATTCGCAAGAAGGAGGGTGACACCCATGTATTAATTAACTCTGAGAAACGTCTCCAGGAACAAGCCAATAAACTCTGACAGTCAACCTATTTTATTTTAATATCTGTTAATTTTAGTTTTATTTTTTATTTAAATATGTTCTCTGAACGTTCTGTAAACTATATAAAATGTATATATTTTGCAATTTTATCTCACTCAATAAACACAACCAACAACAATATGTACACAAAACAATATAAAGTAGTGTATTATAACATAATATATCTAACATCTAGTTATTGTTCTACACTGTATCATGGTACAGACTTACAGACTATATCACTCACACAATTACAGAAACACTACCAATACATAATACATCATTTTTTCGACACCTGGTTTAGACATAAATTCGATTACAAATGGCAGTCGTAAACAGTATTAATAGCGAACTTGATAATCTTAATGTAATCAGTTGTTTTTCTTGCTTACCAGAAAACTGTCAAAACATATAAATACCTCAAACAGTAATCTAAATATATTTCATGCAAACATATGTAGCATCAACAAAAATTTCAATAAACTACTAGCTCTATTTAGCTTAACAAAAACTACTTTCGACATACTCGTACTGACGGAGTGTTGGTTATCCAAAGTGACTAGTCTCCCTATCATGCAAGGATATCAGCCTTTCTATACTAATAATCCCACGAATCAAAACGGAGGTGTAGTAATGTACGTAAAACAAGGCCTAAGCTTCACTTTAAGGGAACCTGTGATCAGATACGCGGATTGTCTTGTATGCGAAATCGACCACAAATTGGCGATTGTAGGCATCTACCGATCGCCATCCTACAACCAAACACAACACCATAAAGAATTCTTCTCCAGCCTAAATGACGTGTACAACGAACTATCTTCATATCCAAACATCATGCTCATAGGAGACTTGAATATTGACATTAAAAAAGATAATAAAAATAATTATAATCTCGAGTACTTAATTTTGAATGCTTCACACGGCCTGTTGCCAACTCATTTGCTACCCACTAGAATCGAAAACTGCCTTGATCATATTTTCTTAAAAACTTATTTACCAGCTACCACCGTGCTTCTGGAATCCCATATAACCGATCATAAACCACTAATATTAAGTATTAAAAATAGTAATCCGGTTCGAAAGAGTGATTACTATAAAACCCAATTAAATTACGAAGCCGTCTAGAAAGAATTAGAGGACATGGATTTTGCGTATGTTTATTCAATTACAGATCCTAATGAGGCAATAAACAAACTCACTGAAACAATCTCGTCTATTATAACGAAGTACCAAGTGACAACAAAAAATCCTAAAAAGCAGAGATCAATTAAACCTTGGATTACTCCTGGTCTGTTAAAATGTATCGCCAACCGTGACAGGATGCATATCAAATCGAAAGAGGCACCAGAAAACTTAATTCTTAAAATTACATATACTCGTTATCGGAACTTTTGTAATGATTTACTTAAAAGACTAAAAGCAGTTTAACTAGTGAGTTAGAAAAAGCAAAGAAGAATCTAAGGCCCTCTGGAATGTTATCAAGGATATAACCCATATGCAGAAAACACAGACCAGTTCAAGTGAATTATTAAATATTTGTGCTAGCCCCCAGTCGTCCATAAATGAAGTCTGTAATTATTTTACAAATATAGGAAAATCCTTAGCGTCAAAGATAACAGCATTAAACACTTCAGATGCCCCCTCAGAGTCAATTAAAAATTATCCCACGCCAGTTAATTCGCTGGGCTTCCTCCCAATTGACGAAGCTGAAATTGAATCCCACATTCTGCAACTACGTAATGATTGTGCCGTTGGCTGGGATGGAATACCATCCTCAATTCTGAAGCAGTGTCGAACCACTATCGTACCACCCTTGACACATATTTTTAACAAATGTCTGCAAAGTGGAATCTTCCCAGACGGCCTGAAGAAGGCAATTGTACACCCAATCCACAAAAACGGGGACAGAAAATGTGTTAATAATTATAGGCCAATCTCTATATTACCCTCAATATCCAAAATTCTAGAAAGGATCCTGAATAAGCAGCTGAGAGCTTTCCTGGATAGGTATCAGATTATAGCCAATAATCAATATGGTTTTAGACAGGGTATCTCCACTGAGGATGCAGTTCTGGATTTGTCCAATTATGTAGCGAGGAGTTTGGACAAGGGAGACAAATGTCTGGGTATTTTCCTAGATCTGTCAAAAGCTTTTGACACAGTTTCTGTTCCCAAGCTCATTGGCAAGATGGAACGTATTGGTATACGGGGCATAACATTAGATTTATTCCGGGACTATTTGACTAACCGTACCCAACGAGTAAAAATTGAGAGGTACCTCAGTGACGAGCAATGCATGACATACGGCGAACCACAGGGTAGTATCCTGGGGCCTACATTATTTCAAATTTACGTAAATGATCTCTGCAAATTGCCCCTCCAAGATGGTAAGATCTATGCCTATGCTGACGATACTGCTATTCTTATCAGCGGACCTACCTGGCAGGATATTAAAAAAAAGCAGAGTCAGCTTTAAGATTAGTCATGACTTGGCTTAATTGCAACTTGCTGACCCTAAACCTAACCAAAACAGTCTATATTCCTTTCGCTCTACGCAGTATAACAAAACCACAAAGCACTTTCACTCTAATGGCTCACTCGTGTTCAAATCCATCTGAACCATGCTCATGTTTCCCGCTAACCAGAGTAGAATTGGTAAAGTATCTGGGAGTGCGACTGGATGATGGCCTGAGATGGGATGAACAAAGTCACGCAGTAACTAATAGAGTCATGCGACTTATACGCACTTTCAAGGCGCTACGCCAGTCGGCTAATCTTGCTACTCTAAAGATGGTATATTATGCCCTATGTCAATCAATAATAGGATACTGTATTGTAGCCTGGGGGGGTGCACAAAAGACACTGCTCCTTAAAGCCGAGAGAGCCCAAAGAGCGATACTCAAGATTATAATGAGGAAGCCATATAGGTACCCCACAGCTCAGTTTTTTGCAGATTTCAAGGTACTTACGGTTCGACAGCTCTTTGTGCTCCAATGTAGTCTCAAGGTGCATAGCAGCAGCCCTCCACCAAATAAAGCAAAGAGAAGAAATGCACCATCAGCTATTGGACATAGAACTACTTTTGCAGAACATCAATTCTACGTATTGGGCCCGTATATATATAAATAAATACACAAAGAACTCAAAATACTTCCACTAAAGAGACACGCAGTAAAGATTAAAGTGACAGAATGGCTATTAAATTTAGACTACTTCAACACAGAGTCCTTACTTACCTACACTGCGTAAGATCACATATATTATAATATATTTTATTTACCTATTCCACTACCATTGTTCTCTTGCACTTAAACATACACACGCACGCACGCACGCACGCACGCACGCACGTACGCACGCACGCACACACACACACACGCACACGCACACGCACACACACACACACACACACACACACACACACACACACACACACACACACACACACACACACACACACACACACACACACACACACACACACACACACACACACACACACACACACACCACACCACACACCTTTGTGAGCACCTATTAGCATTATATCTGTAATCGTCTTCCAAGTAAATGTCGATTAACTGTCTTTTAGTTTTGTCTGTTTCTTCTCGCAAAATATTTCGATTAATTGTCTCCAAAGTCAATATCGAAAACTGTCTCTTAAGATACAGGGTTTTCCCTAGTTTAAGAGACAAAGTTTCAAATTTCCTGAACATAGCTCACAATGTATACTAAAGCCCTAAACTCGTTACTTAAGAGGAATTGTATGTTGATGATTTTGTCAGCCGTGTAAACTTTTTGCAAATAAAGAAATTATTATTAAATTAATTCTTAATTTAATTCAAGTTCATTACATAGTAAAAGTATACGAAATTTCATTTAAAAAAATAATCCTGTTATCAAGGGATAATGTTCAACCCGTGAAATGTGCGTCTGAAATCCCACCTAAAATTAACTACCCGCTCTCCCTTGCTCATTTTGACTTTCATCCCACTTCAATGTCAAGCAAAAATATAAGGTTTTCAAGCGTTACTTTTATTCAGAATTATTAGTTGGACAAAAATTAGTTGCGTACGTGAGTGTTTAGGCAGTGTCATGCGTACGTGGGTTAGAGAACTAATGGCAAATCTACAGTAAAAGCTGAGGACCCTATTCGATGTTAGTGGCGGACTAAAGTTCACGTTCTAGTATCGCATACAAAAGTTCTAGTTATAATAAAAGTGAATATATTTTAAGAATGAAAATGAACTGCATCAAATGAAAATGATTGAAAATATGGAGTTCTTCAAAAAGGGCATTAGAAGGTTCTTAGAGGTCCGGCAGTGCGAGTGTGGCTCCCCTAGTGTTGTACACGTCCATAGGCCACGGTAACCACTTTCCATCAGGTGGGCCGTGTGCCTGTCTACCACCCAAGTTTCTATTTTTTAAGTGTGGGAATTCTCCACGGATACCCCCTTTCCGTAGCCAGAGAGGGAGATTATGTCGGACTCGAACCGATTAAACCGCACGCCGTCTGTGGGTCGTAGTGCTAGGCCGAAGGTGAGGTTGTCAAACGACATATCCCTCGCACTCCGGCTGACCCAGGGTCATCCCGCCCGGTCTGGCCCTCCTCGTGAGGGAGGACCACGCGGTCCCCGACTCGTCCCCGGTGTGGGGTGGTGCGCATCGTCCTGCGATGCGCGCCGCCACCCTAGTAGTATAAAAAAAGAAAACGAGGCACGTAAATGGTGGGTAACGTAAATAAGTATACTTGATATGTAGATTGAACCCCCGCAGTAGCTCAAAATACCCTACATTATACAGTAACTACTTTAAGGTAAAATCCATACTAATATTATAAATGCGAAAGTAACTCTGTCTGTCTTCCTCCGCAGGGGAGGAATAGAGGAATTCATCACGCAAAAGAGCAGATAACCCGTCCGGACGGCGACGTCTCCTGCTGGAAGTAAGTGAGTTACTCTGTCTATCTGTCTTTTACGCTTTCATGCCTAAATCACTGAACCGATTTTGATAAAATTTGGTATAGGGGTAAATTAGACCTTGAAAAAGAACATGCTATGTTTGGTCGTGTTGACCGACATTCACGTGAGTGGAGCCTCGGGGAACAGCTAGTATAATATAAATACACAACGGGCACAGGTAACTTATTTAACTAAAAACGTGTTTACTTTTGAAAACCTTTTCGCAGCCATTTTTCGTGAGTTGCCTGTTGATATAAGCAATCGCAATATTATGAATATGTATGGATTTCTGTTTGTTCATAAAACATGGAAGGTTCATGTGGCCTAGAATTTTGTTGCCGTAGTGTCTGAAACTCGACTTTATTTTTTCATATATTTTAGTTGCGTGAAACTTCTTAATAGTCTCTTAGGTATACCCATGGAGAAGGAGACGATTATATACCATTTATCGTAGGTATCATACTTATGTTATAAGAAATGTGTAGAGTTTCATTGAGCTCTATTTGATTAAAAAAAATTCTAAGAATTATTATTTTATTAATAACAAGCGATCCGCCCCGGCTTCACACGGGTGGTACTAACGTTCCCGTGGAAATTCAATATAGCCTATGTTACTCAGGGTGAATGTATATTTCCAATGGTGAAAGATTTTTGAAATCGACACAGTAGTTTTTGAGTTTATTCATTACAAACATACAAATCTTTCCTCTTTATAATAGTAGTTAATTAATTAACTAATTAATATTTTTTATAATGGTACGAAGCCCCAAACCACTCGAAGTTTGAAGTCGTGATTAATAAAATACCTCTCGACGCTCGCAGGCCAGTCAAGCCGTGACCATGGGTACTGTAACGCCTCCGATGATTTTATTTTTTCTTATTATTGATACGTTTGCTTTTATTATTAAGGTACTACTTGGGTTACTGACTAAACAATGAGTTTAGTTCACTAAGAGGGCGCTTATAAAGACACTAGTGTATGCCCTGTGTTACCCGTCTTATTCAGGAACTATCCTTCTCGATGCATCGCATCGTCACTTCGTGGGTGTCTTTCCTAACATTTTTCCTTACTACACACACCGGCAGAATTAGCGGAGCACAAAATGGAGAGTATAAAATAGTTAGCTATAATTGAAAACAAATAATAACTTAACATGAAACAACAGTTAAATTAACATGTTTTTGACATTAATTTGCAACACCATACTTAAAGTTTAATTTAATAAAAACTTAACCAAACAAAATGTATTTTTCTTAGATTTCGTAGTGACAAAGAAACAGTTGAAATTTTTAGATGGTAGACAGTAGTAGTGAAAGACGGCAGGTGAATGTTTAATAACGAGTGTTTCCTCCTCGTGCCCTGAGTAAGGTTTCCATCCGTCTAGGCATGCTGCGAATGCTGTATAAAAAATGCATTTTGTTTAGTTAAGTTACAAATACGCCGCCCTGATGACACGACCTACTTACTCTACCCCGGCTATGTCCTTGAGGAGAATTTCCGCGCAAAAGCCGGGGTGTGCGTGTTTGTTAGGGCGGATGTTTGTTGTCGCCGTTTGCGCTGCCTAGAGGACCCATCCTTTTCCACCCTTTGGGTACACATAGACCATGGCTCTACGAGTCAGATCTATGTGTGCCTCTACCGCTCCCATACAGGAGATGCCGAGACAACTCGACTCTTTGAATACCTTAGTCAGGCGGCAGATGATGCGCAGGAGCGGTTTCCGAACGCTGAACTGGTGTTTTTGGGGGATTTTAACGCCCACCACGAGATCTGGTTGGGCTCCGCCAAAACAACCCACGCGGGAAGAGCCGCCCATGCATTTGCTCTGGCGCATGGCCTGACCCAATTGGTACACGAGGTCACTAGGATACCAAAAAGGTCGGACCATGAGCCCTCTCTGCTAGACCTTCTGCTGACGAGTCGCCCGGACCAGTACAGTGTTTCGGTGAGCGCCGCTTTAGGTGAATCCGACCATTGTCTGGTCCGTTCCGAGGTGCCCATTTTAGCGCCCCCACGTCCCGTGCAGGGGAAGCGGCGTCTCTGGCACTACTCGTCAGCGGACTGGGATGGACTGCGTGATTATTTTGCGTCCATCCCGTGGGTTGAACGCTGCTTTGGAGGTAAGAACCCATCTGAGGCCGCAACTGCTGTCGCCGGTGAGATCAGTCTGGGCATGGAATATTATATCCCCTACACTGATGTCGCCGGTGTCCGCAGGGCACGCCCCTGGTTCGGGCGCGAGTGCGCGGAGGCTGTTAATCATAAACAGTCTGCGTACCGCGCTTGGATCAGGGCGCGCGCTACGTGCGATCCCAACGTGGGCTACTTCAAGGCGGCGTACAACAGAGCCACAAAGGCCTGCAAGAGGGCTTATGTCAGAGCGGATGCCCAGCGCATAGCGCGGCTTGGTCAGGAGCTAGTAGAGCATCCCACGGGTAGCCGTGGCTATTGGCGACTGGCCAAAGCCGTGCAAGCCAACTTCTGCCAGCCTTCGCTGCCCCCGCTGCGCAATCCCGATGGATCCCTGGCCCATGAGCCGCAAGAGAAAGCAAATTTGCTGGTTAATCTCTTTGCGGCCAACTCCCGAGTCGATGATTGTGGTATGGAGCCGCCGACACTGCCCGTCAGTGACCATGCAATGCCTGATATTCGTATCAGGCAACGCGATATCCGAGCGGTGTTGCAATCACTCGATGTCCGGAAAGCCAGTGGCCCGGACGGTATTCCAGCGGTGGTTCTGCAAAAATGTGCAGCGGAGTTGTCTCCAATGCTTGCGCGGCTGTACCGGCTGTCCTACAGCTCTGGTACAGTGCCTTCGGCTTGGAAAGAGGCGAATGTACAGCCGATCCCCAAGAAGGGGGATCGCTCAGACCCAAACAACTATCGACCCATAGCCGTCACCTCAGTGCTGTGCAAGGTGTTCGAGCACATTATCAACAAACAGCTCATGCGTCACCTTGAAGATCACTCCCTAATTAATGACCGGCAATATGGCTTCAGGCCGAAACGGTCAGCGGGTGATCTTCTGGCGTATGTTAGCCATATTTGGGGTGAGGCTATGGACAAGCACGGCGAGTCATTGGCAATTAGCCTTGACATCGCCAAAGCTTTCGATAGAGTTTGGCACAAGTCGCTTCTTTCCAAGTTACCAGCCTTTGGTCTGCCTCCTAGACTGTGCGACTGGGTTGCCGGCTTCTTGCAGGAGCGCCGTATTCGCGTCCTTTGTGATGGACGAGCCTCGGAGTTCTTGCAGGTAAATGCCGGCGTACCGCAGGGATCTGTCCTATCGCCAACTCTCTTTCTTCTGCATATCAATGACATGCTGTCGACCGGCAGCATTCATTGCTATGCGGATGATAGCACCCTACACGAGAGTTATCATGGACGTCCTGCGGATAAGCAGACGCATATCGCGGAAAAAAGGCAGCTTCTTGTCACTGAGCTTGACCGGATCCTGAATAACATTTCCCAATGGGGCTCTGAGAACCTGGTCGAGTTCAATGCCAAGAAGACGCAGGCATGTGCGTTTACAGCAAAGGTATCTTCTTTCCTTCCCCTTCCCACTCTTCAGAGCACGCCACTGCCACTGCAGGACAACCTCAATATCCTAGGTATGGATGTTCGCTGCAAACTGAACAACAAAAACTACATCGAGAGTATCATCAAAGCAGCCTCGCGTAAACTCGGAGTCCTGAACAGAGTGAGACGGTTTTTCACGCCGGAGCAACGGTGTCTTCTTTACAAGACACAAATTCGTTCCTGCGTGGAGTACTGCTCACATCTCTGGGATGGATCCGCAAAGTACTTATTAGATGCTCTCGACAGGTTGCAGCGACGTGCGATCCGCATTATCGGAAATCCTGAGGTCACGAGTACCCTCGAGTCTCTGCAGATGCGTAGAGATGTTGCTTCTTTGGCAGTTTTTTACCGTCTCTACCATGGTGAATGTTCTGAAGAGCTATTCCAATTAGTCCCACCCTCCCCCTTCCTATACAGGACGACACGTGCAGGACTTAGATGTCACCCCTATACGGTGCAGAACATTCCTTCAAGAACCAAGCGGTTCGGTGACTCTTTCCTTTGTCGCACCATTAAGACCTGGAATTCCTTGCCAGCTCACGTGTTTCCCTCTTCCTACAGTCCCGGGTCCTTTAAGCGGGGCGTGAAAAAGCATCTGATGAGGCCGTCAAGCTGAGTGCCACCATTGTTAACATGGCACATGTACATAATGGTGACCCTCTTTCTTGAGACTTTACCTTCAGCTTACCATCAGGCGAGGTAAAGTCAAATTGACGTGTCCTATTTATAAAAAAAAAAAAAAAAAAAAAAAAAACTTTAAGTATGGTGTTGCAAATTAATGTCAAAACATGTTAATTCAACTGTTATTTCATGTTTGTTTAAAAATAAAGCTAACTATTGTATACTTTCCTTTTTTTGTATTCCGTTAATTCTGCCGGTGTGTGTATTAAGGAAAGCCAACCGCTTACCGAGTCGGTTGGCTCGTTTGCTGCCTTAATACTATAAAATACTTTTCGAACTAAAACCATTCATATTGTTAGGAAGTATTAACGAGCTTCCATCAGTTCATATTCAATTTCATATTAAACTTGAATACCACTTATTAGTTTTCTAAAACATTGTTTTATTGAAGTTTGTCTAGATTAGGATAAACTTTTAATCAATTTTCTGGCAAGCTGACGCAATATTTTAAAATTTTAATCAATTTGAAATATGTTCAGTTAGCAACAAAAGTTTCGGCACGGTAACAAGTTTACGAACGATCAATATCTATGCAAACGATATACCATTATCTGTACCACATTCATCACCCTTATTTATTTTATTTTAAGTATTTAAAGTTTTTTAGTTTTTGTTATAGCGGCACAGAAATACGCCATCTATGAAAATTTAAATTTTCTAGCCTAGTCTATCGATCAGATCCAGCTTGGTGAAAAATAATCAGCCAGCGGAGTATTAGTAATTGTTCCATTTTACCTTTCTTGTACGGCACCCAACAACAAGACATATTTCTCCGTCAATAGAAGTAGGTTAATATGATTTTATATCGCAAAGTTCAAAAAAAATTATTTGCTTCGTTTTTGTTTGTGTGATTTGTTTTTATTTATAGTTTGCAAAAACTATTTCTTTTGTCAGCCAAATGTACTAAAAAGGTTTCGCTACCTATTTATTGAATAGAAGGATATGTATTGTATTTATATGTTAACACAACATGTAACGTTGTGGATATTTTCATAAATCACAAGGTATTTCCGTCCAATTGAACAGGCCGACTGGGGAAGTACCTCCGCCCTACAGAACACTGTGGTCATAATAACCTCGTGTTGCGTTCCCGATGGTGAGTTGGGTAGCCAGAGCTCTCTGAGGAGTTTTTTGCTGTCAGTGGGAAGACCAAAGGCTACTCCTGCTTTGTTTTTATTTAGCTTCTAGCTACGCTGTGTTGCCACTGGAGAGATTCTCTACACCTGCTATTTTTTTAAGCGGGTCGTTTGGACGTAGTTTCTTTGTGATATACTGACCCTCACTTCTTCTTATTCCAGGATCTTCGCACCGGGCTTCACGCCATTTACTATGGACGTGAGGCACACCAGTGATGACCCTGGTCCGCCGGCAACACCCTCAGCCTGGAGTCAACTAGCTAAGTGTTTCATCATCCTGGTAGAACGGATCCAAACAATGTCTCGGCAAAATTATTTATTGAGAATCGATCCCTGAAATTAATATGTATAATAACTAACTATAAATTTATTTAATGTCACTTATTGGATTATAACTATTTTATATATAATAATCAACCTTTTATTTGTCTATCTGCTCTTACGTAGCCGGTTACATTATTATATTTATATACTAGCGATCCGCCCCTGCTCCGCACGGGTGGTAAATACGTTCCCGTGGAAATCCAATATAGCCTATGTTACTATATATATATATATATATATATATATATTGTAAATAACCTTTTATTTATATCTCTCTGCTCTTACCTAGCCGGTATCGACATTATTATATTATAAACTTTTTACAGTGCATGTAGAATATCCCGCTTTTGGCCGTGGACCAAAACAAAACAAAACGAATTACGCCACTTGGACTCGGCTTTCCAAGCCAGTAGGTTTTCTACCCAAGAAATACGGAGAGCTCTTCATCCAAGGACATCTTCGCCAACGATCCAGGATGAGGAAAAGACTGCTTCTGTAGTGAATGCCTTTTTGCCATACATTTGTGGCATTACAGATCGTATCGTAAGACTACTAGAAGCTCGCAACATCAAGCCGATCTTCAAACACATGACGCATCTATGTAATTTTCACCGTTCGGTCAAGGACCCTCGTGATCCATTATCTTCAGCTGGAGTTCACAGAATCTCCTGCTCATGTGGCTCTGTATACGTGGACACTACTCAAAGAAGCATCAAGACCCGCCTTTCGGAACATGAACGAAATTGCCGCATCTGCCACCTCGACAAGTCAGCGGTTGTAGAACACACCCAGGAGGACGGGAATCATACCATCGAAATTCAGAACACGAAGGTTCTTGCCACCATATCACAGTTTTACTCGCGTACACTTCGAGAAGCTATCATAATATTCAAGTATCCCAACAACTTCAACAGGAAAAACAAGGGGTTTCCATCTCCAAAGAAATTGTACCCAGCACTAAGAGCCGTTTGTTATCACAGTGCAAACGACCAATCAGGATCGAGTACGTCGGTTCCCCAGCTCTTTACCAATCTGGATCGAGCACATCGTTTTCCCCCTCCGACCGCGCCTATAAATACGCCAGTGACTCAGGATTCAAAATCAGTCGCAGAGAGGCAGCCGGCGCCACTGAAGATGTCGACCGCAGTGATCGACGATACGTTTGGAACGCAAGTTTCATATGGACCATGGCCAAACATTCCGGAAACAGTATAATTCTACATGCAACGCCAATTTTTACAGTGCAGTTCCAATTTAGGAGCTCAAGCCAACTTCACCATCTGATTAATTTCTTTTAAGGTAGGTGGGTGAGACCACAATTGCTCCTGTAAAAGTCAAGATGATACAACTCAGGAGTAAAAGGAGAAAAACGCTGCAACAAGCCTTCGACACAACCTGCACCTGCAGGGAAGATTCCTTCCCATTCATAGTCTACCTAAGTACAAATTTCATCTATATCCGGCCAGACATTTTGACAAATGAAGAAAAATAAACGAACTCACTTTCGCATTAAAGTATATTAGATAGTACTCAGACAAGCTCAACTAAAAGTAACATCTAATAATAATACGTCATTCGTTCTATCTGACAACCGATATGATTTTATCGCTAAGCTCTTGGAGTGCACTTTTATTTGTTATCGTTCATCGGTCTTTTATTAAATGTCTATAAGGAAATCAGTCGTCATGCTATCACCGTAAAAAGTTTCTATTGAAGGGTTTTTGTTGTACATTTCCACATTTTTTATGGCTGATAGGCTCGCGTTTTGCTACTATCTTACCTGTTAGTAAGTGACGACGTGGCTGACGGTAAAGCGCGCTTACCTAGAAGTAACCTATTTACTTCTGTTTTGAAGAAATCCAAGTTATAGCTATCTGGAAACAAATTTGGGCAAGGCAGTCCACTCTTAGGTAGTACGTATAATAGTGAACCCACCGGATTCGCTTCACGGTATTCTTAAGGGTGATAAACGTACGAACTTTAAGCTACTGACTAAGTAGACTAAGCAAATGCTTGTAAGTAGACCAAAAAAAATGCCCGCTGAGTTTCTTGCCGGAGTCCTCTCAGGTCGGGGCCGCGTTTCGAACCGGTGGTCCATTTGCTAAACTAGTCTAGTTTTTTTTTAACCTGATGTTTTGTAAGTGCCCTTTTAATGGTCTATGCAGAATACATTTTTAATTTGACTTTGGCACTAGGTTTTTAAAATCGCGAGCTTACTCGGCTCGCCGCGCCGTCTCGGCGACAGACGTGAAGCTTCCTTACACTGTATTGCGATGTAGCCGAAACAAGAGGTTTTGTACTTATTTAGGAATTCTTTCATGTTACATTTTAAAAATTAAACAAAAGAAGACGAAATCACACGTGAATTGAGTTAGAGAGTTACGCGACGATAAGGAAGTTTTCAGAATGCCTGAGTCGATGTATAAAGAACATTTGCGCTGTGTTACACAAATTATAGCTAAACAGGATAGGATACCTGTATGAGAGAAGCTATTCTACGTTTAAGTGTAACATTAAGATTTTTGATAACTGGTGGAACATATACAGATTTAATGCTTACGATGTTTAATAAATTTCTGTATGTTTGGTACTTCATATTTTTGTCCTTATACTTATTATTTCTAGTTTTCCAAAGATAAGGATTATTTTGAAAAGCCTCTATAAATACTGTTAGCGATTTTCTGAGAATAAGTTCTAAAATCACTCATGTTTAGAATTTTCTGAGGAAAGTTATCCCAAAATTAAAACGTTATACTCAAGTGGCGTCGTGAACTAAATGGTGGCTCGCAGCTCGCAATGCTGCCACACGTATGAGCCGAGACGGATTACTAGCAAAATTTCAAACTTTCCAGATCGCCAACGAACTTACTCGGCGGTTTTAAAGTAAGGTCGCCGAGCCATAAGCTCACGTACTAACTCTCACGTCTGTCACCCACTTTAAACATTTTCTTTTCAGTCCTTTCCGAAGCAGACAGACAGCATACATATTTACACCGATTGGAAATCGAACTAGCCACCTCTTACTCAGAAACAGACTCAGACTCTTACTCAAATATTTTATCAACAATTTCAACATAATATTAAATTCAATTCAATCTTCTAACATAAACTTGCAAAGTCTACCTACTCGAATGTTTCTTGCACTGAGTTGAAACTGTTTACCGTCTAAAAATAACTGAAGAGCCTGATTCCGTAATGCCACGTTTTAAAAACGTATGATATAAATTTGATTAGCAATAAAAATTAAAGAAAATCTCTGTATTTGTGTAAGTGTCCGTTAAATTAAAACCTGCCTACATTAGCATGAAATTTTTATGCTATCAAACTCACACTGTGTCTGTATACACAGATGAGGTAGATGAGGAGAGGAGGAGGAGAAAACAGAATAAGAATACAAAAAAAGTGAAGAATTTTCTACAACAAAACAAACACAAACATAAACAAACACACAAACATTTCGAAATCACACGTTCTAAAAAAGTAATTTGACAAAATTATGCCCCAGGAATCGTTTGCCTTTAAAGCAAACGATTCCTGGGGCATAATTATTATATTATATTTAATTTAATAAAGATTACAATACATATACATAGTTCCGGTGAAATGTTCATTCCTGCTTCAAGTGGATTATGATATGGAATGCTAAAAGCATTTCATGTAATAAATCTAGAATTATTCTACTAGAGTAGCAGGCTCGCAGAATATGTTGCAGGCATGTGGGGCATTTTCCCTCATGAAATATTACGGTTATGAGACCTGTGCTTGTGTGAGTTAGGGTCACCGCACACTAAATGCCACCACCGGCATAATGTACAACGGTTTTCATACATTTTATACGGACATGTTTAACACCAGTGGCCGCCACATGCTGCAAATCGTCGTTGCTACAAATCTAATGGACCTCGATACTGCTAATTATCAACTGGAGTCAAACCACAGACGATGCAAAAAATGCCAGTAGTGGCGTTTTGTGATTGTGGCCAGTGAGGCGTCAGCAGCAACCCTTAGTAGCTTGCATTGAGTTTGATATACACTCATAAAATTATCTTTACTTATGTGACTTCAAAAAAGGAGCATGTTCACAATTCGTTAGAATATTTTTGAAGTGAAAACTTCTTTAGCGGCGTTGGATGGGTAAAAATTGTTAAACTCGCGCGTCAGGATCACTTGACCTTTGAACCGTAACCGGCAACTGACGTCATACAACAGTAGCTATAGACTGTATATTTTGCAAGATATGATATGAAACTCCGTAGCTTAACGGTTAGCGCTTTCGACTGTAAGCCCTTA
Organism: Eilema caniola; assembly: GCA_949126895.1. NCBI lineage: Eukaryota > Metazoa > Arthropoda > Insecta > Lepidoptera > Erebidae > Eilema > Eilema caniola. The sequence goes on from OX421467.1 coordinate 6,773,054, forward strand.
TGGTTTCAGATAGTACCGGGTTCGAACCTGGGCTTCTGACACCTTTTGTGATTATTTTTCTTTTTGTAATTTATTACTTTTTTTAATTTATTAATTTCTTCTGACAGAAAATAAGTAGAAAATTAATGATAAGTTCTATGATTAACACAATATTTTAGGTATGGTATGGTATGTTCTTTTTATCTTTTTCTCTGTATATAACGAAGAAACAAAGAAAGAAAAAGTTGTCACTTCTGCCGGCACTCCCGGAGTGCAACCCGTCTTTTTTTGTATGTATACTAGATGATATTTCCGTCGTTTAAGAAGCGATTTTTGTAAATACATATATAAATAATAGAACTGGTAACTTCTGAGCTCTACAAAGCTCTACGAACCTGAGTTCATCGACTTCCACACCCATGCATTTTACACTGTATTTATTTATTAGCCATCTTACAAATAGTATTGATTGAGACGGAATTAATTTCGTAACGAAATTTTGATGTAACAGCTGTAAATACCTTATGTATTTTTAATAGGAAAGAAGAAAAATTAAATTCACACGGTGAAATATGAACGCTGGAATAAAAGCACAATGTAAGCCACGCAATTATGCTAAAACAGTCCATAAGCTTTACAAAATAGAGTAAAACCAAAACTACTACAGAAAAAACACAATTTATACAAGAAAATGTTATACTTAAAACAGCTTTTATTCATTTAAAATGTGATAGAGTGGACCATTATCATTACCCACGGAAAATAAATTACTTTCTTCGCTACTTCTTTTGTATCTCGGATAACATTAAGGCTTCAGGCAAATTTGACAAAGTTATTTATCCGGATAATTATTTCTTCCAATCTGTCAAAAAAAGTAATAATTTATGTGGAGTATATTTATCTAATATTCAAAATATAGTGCGTCTAGAGTGTCCGTCCCCATGTTTTCCCATCTTATTATTGAGTACATGGGGCATTCGGCCAGCAGGTGGAGACTGGTCTGCTCTTCCTCTGTCAGATGCCTATTCAGTCGGCAGTGTCCCGTTATCACCTCTACGACCATGTTTCTCCGGAGAGTTTCAACAGTCCGCTTGTTTTCTTTGTATCCATGCTTTTTATAAAGATCTTCGACTGTATAATGTCAGGCAAGGACTTCCATCTCCGATTGGTATCTGCCATTATGCTTTGGCTGATGACTCCCTTTGTAATTTTACGATGGTGCTAAGCCAAACCCATTGGGATTGGGAGGTTAGACTACAGTTGCTTCTATAATAGCTGTATAAACCAAAATAAGGGGAAGGAGTAAGTGGACTCCTGGCTCCGATATACAAGTCTCGGATGCAACTGAAAGTTCACTAATATGATGATGATTATTAGTTTGCATTAATTGAATTTTATTTAGACAATAAGTATAGCTTTGTTGACTTTTAATAACATTTCTAGGTCTAGTCTACATTTATAGGTCTGTCAAAGGTATAGTCACTATACAGAGAAATATATTAGGATGGAACATCCAAGTGAGCGTTAAACGCATGGCAACGTTTTAGTCAAAAATTTCTGTCCTATGAGACAGGAATTTTCGGACGCTTACTCGGTACTGTTAAGACCAGCTTGTAATAACATCGTTAAAAATACCGTGAATCTGCCACATTGTGCTATTTCCAATTGCAAAATAAAAAAGCGGGAACGTACATTTGAAAATCAAATCTTTTTTATCGCTCGTGAGTATTTATTTACAGTGAAAAAGTCACCACGCGCGACATGTAGGTGAGTACTGCGTATAGCCATTCTATTCTAATATATTTCTATATTGACTATATCTATTCTTACCTCTTCCTCAAAGTTTAACTGTATACACAAGTAGGTAGGCTTTTTTAAAAGAGTAGATTATTAACCAAAATTACAAGTATTCCCGTTAACTCCTCCAGCTTAACTTGCTTCAGCTCACGTCAGTAGTGTAGTGATCAGGATTCGAACCCAGAACCTCTCGATCGTAAGGCCGACTCCTTAAACACTAAGCAAAAATAAATGTGCGTATTTTAAATTGAAAAAAAAAGTCACGAATTTCGTCAAGTCCAACTACATCCTTAACCTTTCAAAATATGATTTACAACCGCTATTAACGGTTTATACTTTGTAGATAATTGTTATTGTTTTCAAATGTTTTGTTTACTAAAAATTGTTGAGTCAGTGACCTAAAAGGATTTTAAAAGTGTATATTTGAATAAATTCCAGTCGCATCGTGTGGAGGCTCCTTCATGCAACTGAATTATAGGAACTTTAAGTAACCACACGTTACCTAAAGTTCCTATAATTCAGTTCTCCAACTAGCTCTCCAACTTTAGGTAACCACATGTTACACAAAGCCCCTATAATCCAATCCAGTTGCATGAAGGAGCCTCCACGCGGTGCAACTGGAAGCAGCCAACCAGTAACGCAGGCTCGAGGCTGACCAATCATCTCACCACGGAACCTACACGGCATATCATACAACAACATAATCCAGTACTTTTTCATCCTAGCAATAATCCCAGTCGTAACCGAAGCTATGAAATTGGAGTCTGGGGTCTGCTTTTACCAGTCCAACTGTGTTTTTGGCTAAACTTCGACATTTTCCGTGAAACGACTGCCATATGACCTCAACAACCCCAAGGCGATATCGAAGCCTTGCAGTTAGACCAGTTGTTGGACTTTTGAGGTCTCCAACTACCCGTAACGACTACCATAGATGTTTGAATGGCAACCGAGACCAACTACTTAACGTGCTCTCCGAAGCACGACCAGACAAATGCAATTACCCATATTCATGCATACCAATATTTGCACTGAGCGGGGATCGAACCCGCGCCTCTTGCGCAGCGGCTGTGTTCACTACCACTACCACGGAGGCTGTCGAACATAATCCAGTACTGGGAAATCGTAATGAACCACTAATTAATAACAATAATGGCTCGATTCGAACAATAAAATCATAAGTTAAACCATTATTGGTCTTTCTACAAGGGACCTATAGCAAAGATGACACCAGTGACGTCCTTGAAAATAATATTAAACTTCATGGCCAACATCATAATTATAAGACAATAAAGTATCTATGCGTACAATAATTTTTCAATAAAGAAGTAATTTAAACTTACAATTTCCTTTTTCATATAAATTTTATAAATTTATACTTTCATCAATTACAATAAAAGTATAATTACTTGTAAATATTTAAATAGCATTATTTGTTTAATGGACCTATGCTGTTTTGATCTATCACAATAAGAAAGAGGCGTAACTTTATATACTAACTAGCTGTCGCCCGCGGCTCCGCCCGCGTGGATGTCGGTTATCGCGAATCGGAGTATGAAAAATAGATGTTGGCTGATTCTCGTACCTACCCGATATGCCCACAAAATTTCATGATAATCGGTCAAGCCGTTTCGGAGGAGTATGGCAACGAAAACTGTGACACGAGAATTTTATATATTATATGTAATGTTTTGAACCGGGAACTTTGTGCAGAACATTTTTCACCTAATATTATGTAAGTATGTTATCCAGTAAATGCAGCAACATCTTCGCAAGGAAAACCACCGATACACTCAGTAATACGTAGATAATCACATTATCTTACTAAAACTGAGTTTCCATGTAACTTCCTGAGATCGAAATGGTCACTGACTAACAAATTTATTTTAATTAAAATCTGTAACATATTACGGAGCATATTTCCTGATTCCATGAATCAGCTGTTCTACTTCACATTCTATAATTCCCACAATGATTCCATATCAGTGCAGTGATTCAAACGTACGCTGAAAGAGCTCATACAAATAGTCTTTCATGCAAACTGTACGCGTGCACTTTGTAGGATTTACCCTCATCGCGAGCGATATTAGAAACAGAGGAATTCTATTTTATATAAAATAGTATCTATTTTTTTAAGTTCGAATATAACCCCTACGAATCTTCTTTATCTTAGCATTAATCCCAGTCAAATTCGAAGCTTTCAACTTGGAGTCTGGGGTCCGCTTTACCAGTCTAACTGCGGATTTGGTTAAACTTCGACATTTTCCGCGAAGCGACTGTCATCTGACCTCCACAACCCAAAGACGAGATATTAGCATTGCAGTTAGACCAGTTGTTAAATTTTTGAGGGCTCCAACTACCCGTAACGACTGCCATAAATTTTCCTATAGCAACGGGGACCTACGGCTTAACGTGCTCTTAGAGACATGACCAGACCAATGCAAATACCCATATTCATGCGTACAAATATTTGCAGTGAGCGGATCGAACGCGCGTTTCCTGTATATCGGCCGCGTTCACTACCGCTACGCCACGGAGTCTGTCAAAACAGTCCCTACGAATGTAAATATTTATTCGTGAAAAAAGTATGTTAAACGCTTTGATAATACCTACTACATTATTAGCAATACGCGTTTTTAACTCTATGCTTTTCTTAAATTGTTCTATAAATAAGTCTATTGCAGTACACTGCTGGACATAGACCTCTCCCAATTTTAATAATAAATAATAAATAAATAAATATTCCACAACATTTCACACAACGCTATCTAGACCCATGGTAAGCATAGCTTAACTAGCTTGTGTTATGGAATCTAGGATGCGGATAAACATACTTAGATACGTTTTTTTTTTTGTAAATACATACATATTATACATAGAAACACCCAGACCAATGCAAATATACATATTCTTGCATACAAATATTTGCACTGAGCGGGGATCGAACCCGCGCCTCCTTCACTACCGGCCTAGCGACCGACTAGCGGCCGCGTTCACTACCGCCACGCCGCGGAGGCTGTCGAGGCTTGTCGATTTTGCGAGGCTTTGGCGTATTGTTACCACGTTGGTACAGGGATTTGTTTCAAGTTTTCCTTCTCTCTCAGCGATATCGTTTGCGCAGTTTTCGGTTAGCCGCCTCCCTCATTCTCAGTGACAGTCAAGCAGCCATTAAAGCGCTAAGCTCTCCAAAGGTAAATTCAGGATCAGTGCTGAATTGCATAAGCAGCCTAAATAAGGTTGGCAGAGCCAACAAACTGAGGCTCATCTGGGTCCCCGGCCATGAGGGGATAGAAGGGAATGAGAAAGCAGACCATCTAGCCAGACAAGGATCTGCAAAAATACCCATAGGTCCAGAACCATTTGTTGGACTCCCTGAAGCCACACTAAAGAGGGCTATTTCAGAACAGGCCAAGAATAGGCAGCTTAAAGAATGGAAGACCAGACCAGGCCTAACACATTCGAAAGAATTCATAAGTAATGAATTAGGAAGGCTGAGCAATAAAATAATTAATCTCAGCAGGGACAAAATCCGGAAAATAATAGGAGCGTTCACTGGCCACTACTGCACAAAGTACACCTTGAGCAAGATTGGTATCATGAACGACGCAAAATGCAGACACTGCGGGGAGGGCGATGAAACGATGAAACACATACTGTGCGAGTGCCACGCCTTAGGAAGACATCGTATGGATCTTCTCGGGATGGGCTATCCAAAACCAGAGGATTATAGGCATCTACAAATAAGAGGAATAACCACCCTAATAGAGACGGCTATCCCTCCCGAAACGTAGGGGCCAGGTTGGGGTTGACACAAAGGATCCAATAGGGTCGAAGTGTCCGCGATAGCTCCAAAGCACGCACCCCAGTAACATAAGATAAGATAAGATAGCCGCCTCCCTTCGGATGAGATTGGGCGGTGATTTGTGATATTCTTTCTCCGTCACCGCACGGATGACTGCTTTTTAACTATCATGTACATCAATATACGTTCATTGTTTAGAATATACTCTCTACAGCTTCATTTGTAACCAACTATGGACATATAAAAAGTAATTTTCGAAGTCAATAATTTAAATTCTAGTTGTAACTGTCGCACTAATATGAAACTTTGTAAATCGCTATCTCACATCTGAATGACAAATTTTCAACGACTGCTAGTAAACCACTAGTTTTAATAACTTCTGTGTGTAATATGTTTTAACGGGTTCCTTACAATAACATTTTAGTACGATGCGTATTTTTTCAATTTTTAAACGTATTGTACATCCTAGCGTTAATCCTAGTCGCATCCGAGCCTTCAACTTGGGAGTCTCGGGTCTGCTGCAGCCAAATCCGCAGTTACTAGTCTAACTGCGGATTTGGCTTGATATTTTCTATGAAGCGACTGCTGTCTGACCTATATTAAAATTAATTGATGGACTTTTAAGGGCTTCGACTACCAGTAATTGAATGGGATTCGAACCCACGCCTCCTGCGTAGCGGCCACGATCACTACAGCTCCCAGGGCGCCTTCCTACAGCTTTCCTTTGTCGCACAATTAAGACCTGGAATTCCTTGCCAGATCATGTGTTTCCCTCTTCCTACAGTCCCGAGTCCTTTAAGCGGGGCGTGAAAAAGCATCTGATGAGGCCGTCAAGCTGAATGCCCCCATTGTTAACATGGCACGTGTGTATAATGGTCGCCCTCTTTCCTGAGACTTTCAAGGCAAGGTAAAGTCAAATTGACGTGTCCTACATAAAAAAAAAGCTACGCCACAAAAGCTGTCTGTTTTTTAAAGTAAATCTAGATAATAATCAAAGGCTACTATATTAGACAAGTTCTTAGAACAAAAATTAAGTGACTGATACGGTGACTGTGGGGAAAACAAAGCCTTGTAGCTATACCGAGGAGAATAACTCGAATAGCTCTTGAATTTAGCTTAGTTGGAAAGTATACCTACGGTTTTTTGCACTATAAACAGTATTATACTTGCGAAATATAGGTATAGGCCCTTAACATCTTCGAGGTCTAATTCAACCTCACCTACTAGTGGCTGGTACACCTGCCGATTAGCGCAAGACCCTCTGGCGCAGACATTCCTTTAGGGGTAAGGTGGTCAGACGCCAGTCGCGTCTATTATAGCCAAAAGAAGCTAAATAAAAAACATACCAAAGTAACTCCGGAAGATTCGTATGGAGAAAATATATCATGTGTTAGTAATTGAATTTCTTTTTATAAAAGAGGCAAGTAATCATTTTCACATTTTGGTCGGCTAAAAGGCTTTATCGTAGAAAAGGCTGAACCAAATTTAATGATCAAGTCCCCGGGTCGTGTCCACCCACTTTTGCTGGGAAAAGTATGGCTCTATTCTGAGTACTTTCAGTTGTCATTAGAGTTAATGGCTTAGTCGCCCACGTAAACCCGGACAATTCAGTCTATTTATAGCCTACGCAGTTTCTATACCAATTAGGAAATGGGGGTGGAACTATTAAAGTTCGATATGACGTGTACTAAGTAAATGTTTGTGTAATTGAGCCGTCCGACTGGGGTAGTACCTCTACCCTACAGAATACCACGTGACCATAATAACCTCGTTTTGGGTTCCTGGCGATGAGTAGGGTAGCCAAAGCTCACTGGAGAGTTTTTGTGCTGTCAGTGGGAAGACCAAAGGCAATTCCTTCTTAGTCTACTACACTGACGGCATAGAAACAGGGTCGGCAGCACGGGTGACTCCCCTGGTGTTGCACACGTCTATAGGCCACGGTAACAACTTTCCATCAGGTGGACGGTGAGCATGTCTCTCACTTCAGTGGTATAAAAAAAAGTGTCGATGACCGGTGATGACCGACTTATGATTCGGTGAGACCGAGTTTGGTAAACTTATATCTTTTTTATACCACTTAGGTAGCACAAAAGCACATGACCCACCTGATGAAAAGAACATACTGTGGCCTGGAGACATTAAATAAGAACCTCGAAGCTCTTCTTAAATAACCTATGTAGTCTAATTGTAGTCGTTTGGGAAAAAAACGTTTTTTTTAATAAGTATAGGCAATGGGGGTGTACATATTTCATTACACTTTAATATAACGTGTGCAAAGTAAGTGTTGAGACGAGATTGGTTTTATTATGGAACTCCGAACTCTGTAGTTACAGGGTCGGCAGCATGAGTGTGACTCTCCTAGTGTTGCACACGACTATAATCCACGGTAATTCCTTTCCATCAGTTGGGCTGTGTAATTCTCTGCTACCTCAGGTGTATAAAAAAAAATATTCAAATAACAATTTACAAACTTGTGCTTACCCTTTCAGCAATATTCTGTCGTGAGTACCTAATTGAAAACAGATAACCATATTAAATGAACACTTGTTCCATTAGCGTCCAACCAAAGCTTGCACTATGGAGCCCGGAGTTCCTTCCCCTACCCGTCCTATTTATCCGACTGTCAAGATGGGTTATGTTTTTCGCGCGTTTCTTGTATGTATGTTTGTAATATTCTTTATTACCTCATATCTTCTGAACCACCGTACGGATTTCAATGATTCATATCTCAAATGAAAGGTATTTATTGCCCAAGTGTTCTTGGGTACATAAAATATGAACAAAAGCTATATATTGTTTTTTTTTTGCGCCAAGTAAAAATAAAATTTTTACTCAAATTTATCAAGTGGGATATCAAAATGACGGAAATTAAAAGCCAATTACAAAAAAAAATGTCATACTCATAACTAAAAAGTATGAAAAAAAAAAATTATTTAAACCCATTGACTTAGTACATATATATCGATGTTTAAACCCAACTGATTCTGAAAAGATGGAAACAAGCTTTATAGCAGGCGGTACCCATTTGTAAACCTCAAACCAGATGAAAATTATTGGGTGACCGCCTGCTATAAAGCTTCATTCGATCTTTTCAGAATCAGTTGGGTTTTATATTTTAATTTTTTTTTTTTTTCATTTCTTCACTTTTAAGGGAGCCACTGCTGTCTGATACCCCCGAAACAAAGAGAAATGCATTATTCCGTTAATCAGCAATTATAATGGCTTACAGATGATGTTGCCTTTTGTTCCAGAGTATGTACATGAACCTCATAATTAATGATAAATACATTATGAAATATTTCGAATTGGTTTATTTATACTTATTCTCGAATGAATGTTCCTTTAATAATTAGTCGAACATTGCTCTTCTGCAGCTTGCTCGCCTTGAACTTGAAATCGCCGGTCATGTCAGTTCATTGTAAACCAAAGATTTCATGTGATAGATATTTTAGGAATGGAAAACATAAATATGACAACAATTAATACGAGTGGGTATGTTCAATGAATACACTTATAGTACAAGTGAATCTCACTATTTTTGTCTACCCACACAGTCAATACATTACTTTAAATGACATCTGATATTCAACATGTATCAACTTTTGATAATGCCGTAAGGCGAAACCGGTCAGGATAATAATAAATGATTTGGAATAGTACAACTGTTTTCATTGAAGATGTGTAGCAAGTTGTACCAAGTGCCATCAATCAACAGTATAAGCAAATGAGTAGGTATGCTTAAATAAATAGAAATACTCTTTGTTAAAAATGCCTATGTAAAATGTATAGGGTAAAATTTAGTAAACTCAAAGTTCAATTTCTTTAGAATGGCCTCTGCAGCATCAATTTAAAAAGCATCACTTTAATGTCAAGTAAGTTTAGTAAAGTCAAGGAATATAGTAGCTTAACTTAAGATTTATTCCCAGGTAAGAATCCACTATAGATAGAACCGACACGCACATATCGCGTCTTATTCCCGAAGTCTTTCTGTCTACCACAGAGTCCGCTTATTACACCCACATTTCAAGTGACTGCACTTCGTTAATCCACGTAATATAAAAAATACTCTTTATTGTACACCACATCTTATATCACAATTTTTTTAAAATCTACATAGAAAGTAGTCTAAAATTACAATGAATTGTCTTTTCTTACCGAAGATGTAAAACCTGGACACAAAACTACAACCTCTATCTTAGCCTTGACGTAGCAGCGACCCATCTACCAGCATGCACCATTAGCTCAACAAAAGAAAACAATTTATATTCTTACATAAATCCATAATTCAAAATAATCATATTTAAATCAACGAGATTTATTCAGCCAAACCACAATGAATTGAAAGCAATTCACACATAAATTGGATTCAAAAATATTATTAAACAATAAAATATACATTTTCTTTGTTTGTTTATATTATAAATATGATATCGATTATGAATCATACACCGATTGTGATTTACTGGAGCGTTTCACTCTGGATATTTATTGGTTTGCAAGCATCATGGAAAATAGCTTTGAGAGGTGAGTGCATTTTGTCTGTGTTGGTTAAATCAATGTATCATGCACGATTGCAGCTCACTGGTGTATTATGGAAATATAGGAACTCCTTTGTGAATTGATTTAACTGCTATAATAATGTTTTTATTGGAAATTTTGCCAATATTTGTTCGTCAAAATTCTGTGGAAGATTAGGGATGAAGAAAATAGGTACGGAGATTCCCATCATGATCTGCTCCTTCACCAGTTGGACAGTGTAGAAATTTCCCTTGAATAACAAAAATTAATGTAGCAGTGTGCTGTATTTTACCTCATGGTAGCAAAAGAAAAAAATAATATTATTATAAGTTTTGTAAAAGGTATTAGCTTCCTACTGTTGCACTTATAAAGTAAATGATTTTTTTCGTTCATATAATACATACGCATACTTGCTAACCACTTTCTGCCTCCAGGAGAAATCTATTCATATCTCTGCGCACGTCTTTCTATAGAGGAGCATCTCAAGGATATTTAGTCAAAGGCATGCCAGGATCCCCTGCCATGCTATAGTTGCCATGCCATAGCTTTAGTTTGTTCAAATCCGATATACCCACTTCATAATTAGCTCCAGTAAGATTAGGTCCAAGGGGATTTTCGGACGCAAGAAAGAACAGAGTAATTTAAAAGAAGATTCGATATGGTTGTCGATTACTAAATAAGAATTTAAAAATAACAATATTTTTATTAAAAAACTGATTCAAAGACAATTTCTGAAGCCGCCTTTTTGAGTGAAATGAAATTACTTACAGTGATTAAGTTAGTTATGTGTCATGTCATGATAAATCTTGATATATGGACGATTTCTTATGCTTAAACGTCTTTTGAAAGCCTTATTTACAATGGCTTTAGTATATTTTCGCTTTCATTGGGGTAATCCTATAATAATAAGAATATGAATGTTTTTAAGATTCCTGCTACAGACCATAATTCTATTTGCTGTGCGAGTTTTATTGCTTTTTAATGACTTAACATTCCTGTAACAGTATTGACTTTGATTGATCATGATGTCAAGACAACTGTACAACTGCGTCAGGTTTGATTTGTGATCCTAAAATCCCGGTTAAGTTGAAGGGGTGGGTCCATAAAAGCATACAAGCATAAGTTTGTGAAGCGTGATCGTTGCTAGAGCATTATAAGAATGAACTGCATGTCATGGGGGATTTGTAGAGTTACGTGAAAAGATAAAGCGTATGCTACATTCACGGATTTGCGGATACTAGTCTACGCAGGTAACAAATATCTTCATCGTACTGTAGCTCTGCTAGGTGCGGCTTGACGGTGGTCCATAGAAACTATCCTGTTTATTAACATGATTGCTGCGGCTGAGGTAGTCCATTAAATACTATTCTATTTATAACGTGATGGTTGTTAATGCACCTTCGCCAATCGCTTCAAAATATACAGGTGTGATTAATGTGTTATCAGTCATTTTCTTGGTAGTCTGGATAAATGAAGTCTACCATTCCTGTTAAATCAAAGAGTTTACTAACACAAGGCAATGTTTACCTTTCGATTTTGTTTTTAACATGATAATTGTTAACGTTACATATTCAATATTTGGAGTTTAAAAATAATATATTATGTGATTTTTAAGTAGTAGTTATAGAAATATATTTGATAAATTTTAAGAAATGAACAAAGTTTGCACTTGGTGACTAGCTGTTTATTTATAGATAAAGTTATAATTGCATGAAATATGAATCCGTTGCTCGAAACTCCATTCTGAAAAGTTCTCCAAAATGAACAGAAAATTTAGATGTGAGCCAACAACTGACTTAATTGATCAAAAAATTAATTATATTAGTCCTAACATTCGATCCTCTTGCAAACTTCAACAAAATATAGGTACATCGATATAATGAGATAAACTCAGATAATTTTAGACTTTGTAACTCAGTACGAACATCTCTAATAGGTACTTAACTCAATCGTTTCGATTCAAACCCGATAACAGCAAATTATGAGTCATCAGTGTAGTTAAAAATCGAAACTATTTTGGGGACCATTGGCATTGAACAGCGAACAAAAATGACCGGTCATCTCTTCTGAAGAGCACGGGAGGATATAAACAAGAATTAATGTTGGCTGACGAAAGAAACTTCGAATTTTATATTTTTTTGATGCATCTATTGTTAGCTTATATAACAATGAAAAGAAATATCTTTTATGAGTAATACTGACTTTTATCTTATATTGTTTGCTTTTCAACTTTTTATGTAACAATTCATTAGTTGGTAGGCACCATTCGAGCGGACGATAATAAGATGCAACATAAAAAAGGCCTAAAAGTTCTTTCACATTTCGTACAAAAAATATTCTCATCTCAACAAAGCGTCTGATTTTCTAGACCACTAAGTTATACAAAAATGAATGAAACAACCCTAACAAAAAAGTGATAAGAAACCAACAAAGTTAAATACGGTCCCAAAACTTAAGGAGGAATGCTTCTCCCAAAATAGTTCTGTGATAGACAAATTAGCTTGAATATAGGTGCTATAGAAAATTTTGTAACTGAAAGTACTTTTAGAAACTACATTAATTTTATCAGCTGATGAATGCCTGGCGTGTTTTATTTTAGAATGTTTAAGTGTTTTTGAACAGTAATAGATTTACAAATAAGAGATACTTAGAAGCAAAGTAAACTCAGCAATTAAAGTTTCTAAACAATGGGAAAAATACATATATAGTAGTCAGACTATATGCCTCCCTCAAAGAACACATTAAGCCATCGGTCCCGGTTTTCATACTAACATCTATGGGAATCTTTCGTCTTTCTTCTTGCAACGATCCTGTCACACCTATGCCTTTTGCCTCTGCTACTAATCTACACCTTATCGTCATTCGAGTGCCTATTACTACCTCTAAATTCTATAACATCGATTGATTTTCAACAGCAATGGTCAAATGGTCACGTGGACAGCAACAAAATGTCAGGCTCAGTACTAACACTAAAATAACACTAAATAAATTGCGATACAATTCGGTAAAACAGTTTTATTTCCATGGCGTAAATCTGTTACAATTCTAAACGACTTAAGAAGACTCAACAAGAGTCACGCACTGTGCTCGCCCACGTTTCCAAATAACTATTTTCAGTAAAGCTATAATAACAATGCTTGTCTGTGATTATTCTGGTCAAAAGCAAGCTTTTAGGTTGGTGAATATAAGAATATGTGAATATTTTGTTAGAACGTCATCGGATGTGTATAATGTTCACACAAAAAATATTTATGATTTGAATTAAATTTTTAAGCATTTTTCATGCTAAATATTAAAATTAAATTAAATAGAAAAATTAAATCGGTTTCAATTTTTTCTCTAAATTAAATTATATGGGCGGAGTAGGCAAAAATCAATATTTAAAAATGATTGAAAAACCATTCATTGGTTCCTATAGTTCGTAAGAATGTCGGTAGATGCTCCACTGTCGCCTCAAAAACAGATATAGAAGGAGAAATTTGAATTGGTTAGGGTGAGGTCTGAGCTTAGTGGTCAAAGGTAACCTATTGAAATATCGAATTTCTGTTACCCGAATCTTAAAACCCCGAAAACGGTTGGTAGAACTTTTAAAAGACAGATGTAATGACTGACAACTTTCTATAATTCCGTTTTTCATTTCCCAGATGAATCAATTTCCAGGTGCACTAAAACCAAATTTTCAAATAGTATTTTTTTGTTTTCCATATTTATTTATTTATTTATTTATTTATTTATAAACTTCATGCACAAGTAGGTACATAGGCGGACTTAATGCCACAGGCATTCTCTACCAGTCAACCAAAGGTGGTGCAGAGAAAGACTCAGTAGGTGCATTATCAAAAGTAAATCTGATACAATTACTCAGATACATCTAAGTAAGGCTGTGTAAATAAATATACATACCAATAAACACATATATTAAATATATACATAACGATACAATAAACACCTCATAAATTCATAAATACCATATACATACTTATATATATATACATATATAAATACAATACACATTACCTACATAGTACATATTACATATATTTATACACATTATTAAAACCCTAATTTGTTATTAATACCTACGATGGTTCTACCAGTCCATCCAACAGTAGTCGCCGAACTTTCGCCTTAAATACATGACGGCTGGGTGCCCCTCTGATTTCCAGAGGTAGCTCATTCCACAGGAACACAGATTGAACAGCAAAAGAAGAGTGCACGAAATTGGTCTTGTGCGTAGGACAAGTCAAGAGGAGATTATTTTTCGATCGAAGGTCTCTATTGTGAGTGGTGTGAAGATACTGAAAGAAAGGAGATAAATAGATAGGCGTAGTAGGAGATGTGAGTATAGAGAAGAGAGTGGTAAGTGCCCGCAAGTTCCGACGTTGACGTATTGGTAGCCAGTTTAGTTGGGATCGACAAGCAGACACATGGTCGTACTTGCGGAGATTAAAGACGAACCTAATGCAGTTATTTAAAAGTCTTTCAAATTTGTTAAGATGTTCCGCAGTGAGGTCAAAGTAACATACATCGCCATAGTCAAATATAGGGAACAGTAAAGCCTGAACGAGCATAGTCTTGGTCTCGGTGGGTAGGAGGGTCCGTAGGGGATATAATGCCCGAAGTGTCCCAGTTACTCTCTGGCTAACATGAGAAACTTGTTTTTGCCAGTTCATGGTCGAGTCCAAGAAAACACCTAGATCTTTAACTGAAGTGCTCAGTTGAATGGTCGATCCATTAAATACGATAGGTGGAAGAGACAGTGTATCCACACGGTTGATCAGCCAATGGCTACCAATAATGATGGTCTGGCACTTAGAAGGGTTCACAGTCAATCCAAATCTGCTCGCCCAGTTGTTGATTTGCTCTAGATCCTGATTAACGCTATTAATGGCCTCGTGTATTTCTCCCACACCCGCCTGAGCGTAGACCTGTAGGTCATCGGCATACAAATGATACGCACATCGAAGATTTTTGGTGAGGAGGTTGATGAATATCGAAAACAATAATGGAGACAGTATACCGCCTTGAGGAACGCCAGCGTCAGTGTCGCACCAGCACGAAGACTTTTCATGCAGGCGAATCGCCTGCTGGCGCCCCTGAAGATAATTTGTGAACCATTCCAGAACCTCCGGTGAGATCATATAGTGAGCTAGAGTGGTTATAAGAAGATCGTGGTTGACAGTATTAAACGCGTTTGAGAAATCTACCAGTGCCAGTACCGTGAGCTTGGTGTCGTCCATACCAGCCCTAACGTCACCGGTCACTTTCAACAGCGCGGTCACTGTGCTGTGCCCGGGCCTAAAACCTGACTGTAGGGGACTTAATAAGTTATTCTTGTAAATAAAAGAGGATAACTGTCTGTGCACACAGGCCTCCAGCACTTTTGACAAGAACGGTAAAATACTAATGGGCCGGAAATGATTAGGTAGGGATGGGTTTGATATTTTAGGGAGAGGAATAACATAGGCCTTACGCCATAGAGATGGGAACTGCCCTGAGTGCAAAGAATAATTTATAATGTGGGTAATTACCTCCAGGAGATGGTCTAAGATTGTAGTGATCATACGGCGACTAATACTATCATAGCCCACGGCGTTGGATTTGATAGAGTAAATTATCTTTTTGATCTCACTCGGTTGGACCGGAGAACAGTTAAAAGGACCAATATCTGGACGGGGCAGGTTTGCCACGTACTCAATTGTGCAACTCTTGGTTTGATGACTCATAGGAGTAACTGTGGTGAAATGTCGGTTTATGTCATCTAAACCAATACTTGCCTGGATTTCAGAATAACGCTGTTTACCCACACCCAGTGTTCCCAGGAACTTCCAAATATTGGCGGAAGAAGAAGAAGAAGTTATGTTATCATGAATATAACGGCGTTTTGTATTACGTATCACTTGGTTACACCGATTCCTAGCAGACTTAAATAAAGACCACGTTTCATCCCGCCGATCCCTTCGATACCTGTGAAAGGCCCGGTCCCTACGTCGCATCGCCATGCGTACTTCTTCCGTTATCCAAGGCGCTGGAGGACGTTTCAGCTTTACTCTCTTGATAGGCGCGTGGACATCGTAGAGACTGATGATCTCGTCATTAAAGAAGCGAATTTTCTCGTCCATTGACATGGTCTCACCCACACGATCCCAGTTTATTGCCGAGGCATCCTTGCATAGTTGGTCCAAGTTCATACGTCCGAAACTACGCATAAGCAGTACGCGAGGTTTGGGTTTAGGGGGCTTAAGGACGTATGATACGAACAAAAAATCGTGTCGCGAAAAAGCAGACGCAGCATGTTGCCCGTGACGAGAAACAAGCGCTGGGTTGGAGGTAAAAATTAAGTCCAGCCATGTGTCCTCAGCATCAGTATTATGGTGGGTAGCTTGTAGAGGCAGGATGTTTAATTTAACAGACTCGACAATGTCAAGTAACCTGCGGCAGCGGGAAGACTGTGGGGGCAGTATATCAGTATTGAGATCGCCTATAACTATGTGGTGTACATACTCCGACCCCAAAGCTTCCAGGACTGGTTCTATGCTGGAGAAGTAATTCACTGCAGGTGGACAGTAGACAACCCCAAGCAAGATTTTCTCTCCTTTGACACTAACCTCTAAGAAAAGAAACTCTGCAGTAGAAGATAGTGTAGAGGGGGACGAAGCGAGAATTTTGTAGGGAAAATCACTGCGGAGGTATATTGCAACACCACCCCCCCTCCTCTCCGCCTCATCTACTCGGTCATTACGGATAAGAACGAAGCCAGGGAGAGGGTAGGAGGTAGAAAGATGGTGGGGTTTGAACCAGCTCTCTGAAATCAGAATGGCATGAACGTCCGCGTCCGTAAAGGCTTCTATGAAATGGCTGTAATGGCATGGCAAGCTTTGCGTATTAAGGTAACAGATATTCATTAGGTCTTGAGGTTGATTGTTAAAAGTTTTTCGCACAAAGTCACCAAGTGTACTATCGATTGAAGAGAAACTTTCATCACCGGACAACGTAATGGATTCGTTAGCAGAAACATACTGATCATCATCAGAATACATTTCACATAAAATATTAAAATATATAAATAAAATATGATATATATAAATACTGTAGGTATACGTCTATAAAATATATAAAGAATATAGATATAGAATGGGATTTAAGTTTAAACTAGTTAAATAATGCAATGTAAATACAGCAGCACGTTGTCTCTGCACCACCCGCCAGCAACCGCATTCATTTAAACAACAGGTCACTAAAACACACTAAATCAGATAAATAACAAATACAAAAAAACAATGTAGAGAGAAAAAAAAAAAAAATACAATTTGGGATAGTAAAAACTAAACGTTGTGTCACGCATTTCCGAACGTTCCACTCTTGCTTCGCATTGGCTTGCGCTCGCGTTTTGACAGGTACGTAACATATCAATTTTCAACTCTGTCAGTGTCAAGTGATTGGTATTTTAAACTACTTTGTAAACATTAATTTTCTTGTTTGTTGTGGGTATTTAATACAACGAAAGTTATGTTACGGTAATTTAAAAACAAACACAGAGTACTTACGAAACAAGCCGTGATAGAAACAAGTCAACACGCCGCAACAACAATGATCCACAAAGATTTTACGTCTAAAGTGTGAACTTGTGAATAACTATGCCAAACTATTAGAACTGCACTAGTTTACTCAGTTTCTTCGCACCTTAATCCAAATATAGTTATACCAGATTCACAGAATATTTTTTTTTGTTTCCCATCGTACCATTTTCCAAATAAACTATTACCAAATTTTCATAATCTTTTTATTTGGTTCCCATACAAATCGTGTTCCAGCTAAACTATATACAGGTATAGTAAAA
The DNA here is from genome assembly GCA_949126895.1 of Eilema caniola. Lineage (NCBI taxonomy): Eukaryota > Metazoa > Arthropoda > Insecta > Lepidoptera > Erebidae > Eilema > Eilema caniola. The sequence goes on from OX421467.1 coordinate 6,790,987, forward strand.
ATCAGTAAATTTATACGATTCATTTAGGGTGTGTAACGGTTGATATAATAATAAAAAATCTAACGTTCACTTAAGACATAAATAATTTCACTTAATATAATGAAAGCCTGAAGTCTTATAAATATAATATAATTTTGTTTAAATTATTGTTTTCCATGTCATGCATGAACAGTTTTGTATGCAGGTATAATCAATGAATCAGGAAAGCGAGCTCGTGAACACTGCGTACCACACCCGACCCGACTCGCCGTGGTACTTGTCTGCCCTACACTAGAGTGTTATTTAAGAACCGGAGGCGCGGAGGGAGGGGAGCCCCTTATTTCGTAGAAAGAAATTTCATAGAATTTCGTTTCACAGAAAATGCTTCATATAATATTTGGTTCTTATATTTTTATTTCGAATATTATTGTTTCAAAAACAATTTCCTACAATGAAACATATTTCACAGAAACACAATTTTTAATCAAATTTTTTTGTTTAACAAACTTATCAAGCTGTAGAATTATTTTTAAAGAATATTAAACCACCTTTATAATGTTCCAAATCACATTTTTAACTGTAACATTTACAATTTTAACATCCCGACTCAGATAGGTTAGGTTAGAAGGCTAATGCGGGAGCGGAGCGTAGCGAAGCTCCCGCATTAGGCCTTCGTGGTATTTTTTTTATAAACCATCCAGAAGTAGGAGCCCCGCGTAGCGGGGCTCCGTCGACCTTGTAGTTGCATCAATTGTTTATTTCATAAAAACCATATATATGATAATATGTTATTCTTTGTAATAAGTTTCTATTAAATAAACAATATAATAATTAAGAATAGTTGATTTGATATTCTATGAAATGATTATTCTAATGTTTAACTTTATATGAAACAAAATTCAATGATTTAAAATTATATTAATTAAATATAATGATTATATTGATTATTCTATGAAACGAAATTATGCGAAACATTTTCTGTTATACGAAATTATATTAAACAATTGTCTATAAAACAACGCACACCCGCGGAGGGCTGCAGAAGCGAGCATGGGTGCCCGAACTTTGTTACGCAAGGGCGGAAGGACTGCACTTCCCGCAGCGCCGGAGAAGAGCAACACTAATGCTTGCCTGCTTGCCTGCATGCTTGCCTGCTTGCCTGCATGCATGCATGCCTGCATGCCTGCATGCCTGCATGCTTGCCGGTTTGATTGCCAGCTTGCCTGCATGCATGCTTGTTTGCTTACATGCATACATTTATTTTTTAAGGCAACGTGTGTTTTGTTCAGTAGGTCTCCAATTGTAGTTAGTAGACGCCATATGAGGTTTAGTTTTAGGTTTAGAAATCTGGATATTGTTTGTCTGGATATCAATTAACTGGATATCAATTAATTGCATTTCAAAAATTTGTGTTTTAAAAATTGGGCTTTCGTGCATATGGATTACGGTCATCTGGATTTTGTGCATTTAGATTTCGTGTGTCTGGAACTCGTTCGTCTGGATTATAAAACGTCGTACAAATGAATAAATGGGCAAATGAAATTCGGAGTTGCGATTATATGGAAAATAAAACTTCGGAATTTGAAAAACCGGGATTATGAAAAATTAGCCAAACGTTTTCTGGATTATGATATTCGGAATGTTAAAATTCGGGATTAAGATAGGTAACCGTGGTCAAAGCATTGCCCTTATAAGGCAAAGATCGCAGGTTCAAACCCCGCCTAGACCGATTCCATTTTTTCTCAATAATTCGATTTGAATATTTATGTTATTAGTTCGTCTTGTATCAGATTGCGGCAAATATTTCATTGTGCATGCGTCATCGTATTACCAAAATCATGAAAGCTATTCATTGGTGTTCTTAAAAAAGTCAAGATTTACCTTTTATTTTCTCTTCTTACCTTGTACACCTGAAATATCATGAAGTGATAATCTGGTTCTGAACTTACTGTAGCGTAGTGAAAAGTTTATGAGTTGGTGCCACAGTTGGCTTACAGATTAGAATAAGTAGGTGCCCTTGCACATTAGTGAAAGGCTTATCTTGATTTCCATGTTTGGCTTGGCTTTTTAGGCAAATCCGGAAAATAATAGGAGCGTTCACTGGCCACTACTGCACAAAGTACACCTTGAGCAAGATTGGAATCATGAACGACGCAAAATGCAGACACTGCGAGGAGGGCGATGAAACGATAAAACACATACTGTGCGAGTGCCACGCCTTAGGAAGACATCGTATGGATCTTCTCGGGATGGGCTATCCCAAACCTGAGGATTATAGGCATCTACAAATAAGAGGAATAACCACCCTAATAGAGAGGGCTATCCCTCCCGAAACGTAGGGGCCAGGTTGGGGTTGACACAAAGGATCCAATAGGATCGAAGTGTCCGCGATAGCTCCAAAGCACGCACCCCAGTAACATAAGATAAGATAAGATAGGCAAGTCAAATAGTAGATCGATTAGTTGATGTGATATGGCTAAACTTGGAATTTAATAATTGTAAGAAAAAGTAGGTAAAACCCCACTTATATTCTTGGCAAAGTGGGAAAATAGACTACAGAAGTAGGTGGCCAATTTATAAAAATGGCACCCACTACGACAAACTTTCCATCTACAAAACTATCATCCCAAATGTGCCTACACCATTTAGCCAATGCAGTAAGTTCAAAGCTCCATACTAATAAAGAACCTAAGAAAAATAACCGTACCCGCCTTTAGAGGTGGAAACTCATAACTTATGATCTATTAAACTAATAGTAAGCTATAAAAACAAGACAAAAAAAATAAAAGTTTTCTCCTTGTGACACCTATTTTTTCCCAATTACGCTTGGAAAGTAGGCCAAAAGCGTACTTTTATCAACTTAAATAAAGTCACAAATTAATTTACAGACTCGTTTGTTCGCAGTCATTTTGAAGTTATAATTGTGTAACAAGACAGTAATGTATTGTCTTTTCTTTAAATTATAACAGATTTATAATGATGATACAATCACAATATTAATTTCTAGCTTTTTTGTTACTTGTGGAAGCCTCCTCCACTAATTTTAAAACTGATTAGCTTCGATGAGTTCACCTCACCAGATTAATCAATTTTAGAATTTGTGACATCCGAGGGGATTTCCCTACGCACAAAAGGCCCATAATGATATTATGCAGTTGTATATTCAGAGTTATGAAGGTCAGTTGGCAATCGCTTCACGAAAAATATCGAAGTTCAGCCATATAACAGTTATTTAAAAAAAATAACATGCTTTAACTTCATAAAAGTAACTCTACTTCTTACAGAAGGCTACACGTTCAGTTCAATAACGTACTTAGTACTAGCACAGTACTAGTTCAGTTCAATAACGTAGTAGGTGCTCTCTGAGTAAGAAGAAATGTGCAAATAATCAAATTTCTATTGAGAAAAACTACGTAATAATAAATATTCAAATTATTCTAAGTACTTCAGGGAAATGAGATATTAATTAATCTGACAACACTACCGGGTTACCTATCTTAATCCCGAATTTTAATATTCCGAATATCATAATCCAGAAAACGTTTGGCCAATTTTTCATAATCCCGGTTTTTCAAATTCCGAAGTTTTATTTGCCATATAATCGCAACTCCGAATTTCATTTGCCCATTTATTCATTTGTAAGACGTTTTATAATCCAGACGAACGAGTTCCAGACACACGAAATCTAAATGCACAAAATCCAAATGACCGTAATCCATATGCACGAAAGCCCAATTTTTAAAACACAAATTTTTGAAATGCAATTAATTGATATCCAGTTAATTGATATCCAGACAAACAATATCCAGATTTATAAACCTAAAACTAAACCTCATATGGCGTCTACTAATTACAATTGGAGACCCACTGAACAAAACACACGTTGCCTTAAAAAATATATGTATGCATGTAAGCAAACAAGCATCCATACAGGCAAGCTGGCAATCAAACCGGCAATGCCTGCATGCTTGCCGCTGCATGCTTGCCGGTGCGGGCGAGGACTGCCCTCCCTCCGCGGGTGTGCGTTGTTTTATAGACAATTGTTTAATATAATTTCGTATAACAGAAAATGTTTCGCATAATTTCGTTTCATAGAATAATCAATATAATCATTATATATAATCAATATAATTTTAAATCATTGAATTTTGTTTCATATAAAGTTAAACATTAGAATAATCATTTCATAGAATATCAAATCAACTATTCTTAATTATTATATTGTTTATTTAATAGAAACTTATTACAAAGAATAACATATTATCATATATATGGTTTTTATGAAATAAACAATTGATGCGTCTACAAGGTCGACGGAGCCCCGCTACGCGGGGCTCCTACTTCTGGATGGTTTATAAAAAAAATACTAAAAATTGTAAATGTTACAGTTAAAAATAAATGTGATTTGGAACATTATAAAGGTGGTTTAATATTCTTTAAAAATTAATTCTACAGTTTGATAAGTTTGTTAAACAAAAAAAATGTGATTAAAAATTCGTTCAATTGTGTTTCTGTGAAATATGTTTCATTTTAGGAAATTGTTTTTGAAACAATAATATTCGAAATAAAAATATAAGAACCAAATATTATATGAAGCATTTTCTGTGAAACGAAATTCTATGAAATTTCTTTCTACGAAATAAGGGGCTCCCGTCCCTCCGCGCCTCCGGTTCTTAAATAACACTCTCTAGTGTAGGGCAGACAAGTACCTCGGCGAGTCGGGTCGGGTGTGGTACGTAGTGTTCACGAGCTCGCTTTCCTGATTCATTGATTATACCTGCATACAAAACTGTTCATGCATGACATGGAAAACAATAATTTAAACAAAATTATATTATAAGTCTACAGGCTTTCATTATATTAAGTGAAATTATTTATGTCTTAAGTGAACGTTAGAATTTTTATTATTATATCAACCGTTACACACCCTAAATAAATCGTATAAATTTACTGATTTTTACTATACCTGTAATTAGTTTAGCTGAAACACGATTTGTATGGGAACCAAATAAAAAGATTATGAAAATTTGGTAATAGTTTATTTGGAAAATGGTACGATGGGAAACAAAAAAAAATATTCTGAGAATCTGGTATAACTATATTTGGATTATGACAATATGGGAAACAAAAAAATACTATTTGAAAATTTGGTTTTAGTGCACCTGGAAATTGATTCATCTGGGAAATGAAAAACGGAATTATAGAAAGTTGTCATTCATTACATCTGTCTTTTAAAAGTTCTACCAACCGTTTTCGGGGTTTTAAGATTCGGGTAACAGAAATTCGATATTTCAATAGGTTACCCACTACCGATCAGTGCTGTATGCGAGCTCTTTGTATTGAAATACTAGGATAAATTACAGTTGATATCAAATGACCACACATGTGTGAAACATTTTAGTTAGTATATAACTATAGTATAACTATAACTGAAATGTGCCTTCTATTTCAATACCTATGTACATAATGTAGATATTCGTCTAATAAATAAACAGAATTTGAAGTAATGACCTGTGTATACTACTACTTACTATATAAAGGATGTCTCAAATCACAGAATTGAAAATTGATGAGCATCCTCCTGGCTGGTAGTTTTTCTATATAATATCAATCAATTAGCCCACTACAGTCCACTGCTGGACATAGGCCTCTCCCAATGTGCGTCATTTCGTACGATCCTCCACCTTCCATATTATAATATGCTTATGTATTTAATTATTTTATTTGTAATTATTTAAAAAATGTGTCTATCTATATTTATCTGGTTAATCAAGCTTAGCTGTGTTTAGTTTGAGTCAAGATAACGTAGGATAGAATACCCCAAAAATAAATTGCGCTCCGTCATGCAAGAATTTCATGAGAAAATGTAAATGAGTGAATTTCTCTTCCCCATTCGGAAAAATGATTTGTAAATCAGTCAGTTACATTGAAGCACATTTTTCTAATGGGGACATTTACATTTACATTTTCAGTCTACTATGGCGTTACATGATTTGGTGGAAATAAAAGAATGAATCGCTTTCTTACCAAGAGATTGATATATAAATTGAAATAGAAGATGTAAAAATTTTATGAATAAAATGCATTAAACTATTTCTGACCAACTGAGATATCCACCAAATGAGATACATGTCCGGGATCTTCAAAATTTACCGATAGTCTAGGGGCGACGTTTCTTATTATTCAAATCATCATTTGTTTATTTATTCGCATAATACAGTCATAATAAGTTGGTCACATAAAAATAAAATAATTACTGTTTATACCATTTATAGGGTTTGGTAGGTGGGTCTAACTGAACAAGGGTAGGTGCTATTCACTAGATGCTATTCGCCTGGGTGCTCTAAGTAGATTACACCAAAATTTTACTAAAAGAGTGACATACCTAACTGAACAATCAACGATATTAAATTAAGCAAACAAAACGAACAACGAAATTTCTTATTTTTCTCGGTGAACAAAGGTTAAGGCTAAAATCATAATATTTATTATTATAGTTACTTCAAAAAACTTACTTTTTTCAAATATATTTCAACTTGACATCTTCACACTTTCTTGAAAAAAATTCTTGCCAGACAGATGAATAACAAAATGATCCTAAAAAACGTTACATTTTCCTTTTGAAGTTTTAAACATAACAATGGTTATTTAAATAAAAAATTAGTTTCGCAACAAAAATCAAATCACAGAAATAGATAATAGTAAGACATAAAAGTAAGCGTTGCTTGTAATGTAAATCCATTAATAAAACAAAGCCAAAACAAAGAAAAAAATTGGCAGCAGGCGGAACCCATTCTATAGATTTATTTTATAAGCAAATTGTTGTGTTAAGCTAACCCGGGAGCCATTTACATATAAAATCTTTAGTAATAGAATGGGTCCCCGGGCCCACTTGGTTCCATTTTGATAATTTACAAAGTTTATTATAACATAACATCACGCTATTTTGTGGGATGTTTAACCATTTTTGTTTATAACTATTTAACGTTTTATTTACGTGTAAAGTGACAGAGGTAAGAGTTCTAACCTGTATGGGGGAAGACACAGAAGAGAGTAGGTATGAGTATTACAGAAGGAAATGGAGGAGAAATAAATATTAAAGAATACAAGAATAAATTAAACGACAGAAAATGAACGAACTAATTAAGAGAAAACATGGCTGCTGAAAAGCTACCTAAACGTCTCGGGTTAAGTGTTTATAATAAAATAATACCTAATAAATCGCGAAAGAATCCATATGGTTTTATTTCAATAAGTGATATTCGCATAAGCTGCGGACAAAAAACAGTAAACTTCATGGAACCACACATAATTGAGTATTTCCCTGTTGTTAAAAAAAAAATTAGCTGAACTTTTTAAATTAAGAATGGTAGAAGAGTGATAACAGTTGCGTCGGTTCTTATTTTATCATTCTTATTTATTTTTATACATCCAATAACGTATGATAGTAAATGATTTGACTATTAAATATTATGACGTCATAAATATTTTTTTCTTGGAATTTTCCTTATAACTTACCGTTTTGACGTTTAGTAAAAGTAACTAATTTGACTAGTCAGTCAAATACCCAATTGTAATGTCACATCTCTTTCCAGTTTTATACGCAACATCTTTGCACTTGCTACGATCCTATCGCACACGTTTCACTTCTTCTGCTTTTATAATAATTTTCACACTCACCCGTTGTGAGTTCGCTTAACCTGTACAGCGATTATGTTGTGCCACCACCACTGACTCTGCAAAAATGCCGTTTAATTTTAGACTTTACTGCTATACAATTATTTTTTTACTATACAATTAAAGAGAATAAGGACGCAAATAGTACACATGTTCCCATTTATTGCTAGTATAAATAAATTGTATAATTTGGATAGAAATTAAGAAATTAATTAAACGTGAAAACAGTTAGTTGTAAGTTATAAAATATGTATAAAATATTTTGTATAAGATATGATATTTTGCATATTTTATAATATGTATAAGAACCGATGCAACTGTTTTCACTCTTTCACTATTTTTCTGTCAGTAGGGACACCGAATTAATGGCATGGTGACCCTCTTTCCTGAGACTTTGACATTAAGTAATGAGCTTCTTAATCATCCAGATAGTACACAAAAGAAAATAATTTCCATAATCAAAATACCCGAAACCAAGTGCGAGGGACCCTTTTCGGAGTGAAAAGACGATTTGGCTTGACTCTAAATAAAAAGTTAATTGAATATACACGGAGATTTGGACCCGTGAAGGGTACCTGTCAACTGAATCGCTTACCCAGACGTAATTTGAGATAAGAGGAAAGGTGAAGGTTGCCGATAATATTGTGTTTTAGAAAGGACCAAAAAGAGAAGTGCTTTTGTAGGTTAAATCATTGATAGCAATAACTTAACCGTAATTTTTTGCTACAGCGAATTTAAATATGTATTATATATAGGGTAGGACGTCCCCTTGCCAGATGGACCGATGACCTGAGACCTGACCTGGACGGACTGGATGCAGAAGCCGGAGAATCGGACGAAATGGCGCAAATTGCAGTAAGCTAATTGATTGTTTTGTTTAGGTTTTGAATTTTGTCTAAGTTTTTCTCTTCTTCTAAGTTTTTTTTTTTTAATTTAACTTTATCTAAAAGTTTATTATCAGATTAGATAGGCTATTAAACAAGGTTTATTTTAATGTAAAGGTGTCTTAACAAAAAGTTATTAGAATTTTATTTATTTAGGTTTAATTGGAATATCCCTAGACCATGTTGATGTGTGTATATGTTAACTGGCTTTTTTGTATTAAAATGGAAACATAATTATGAACAATTATAAAAGTTTACAAAAAGGGTACTATAGGATTCTTCTACTTACTGTAGTAGTACTCATCTATACTAAAGTAATTCTGCCTACTCTGGAGCAATGAAGTGATTTTTAATAGATAATCAGAACTTAATAATAATCCATGAATGTATTATTTCAGGAAGTAATAATTTTCCGCAATATACGGTTTCCATTGATAACGCTTCTCTTCTTCATCATTTCTTGTTAATCCCAATCGCATTTGAGGCTCTCAGCTTCGAGTCTGTTGTCCACTTTACAAGTCCAACTGCGGATTTGGCTAAACTTCAATATTTCCATTGAAAACGCGAGTAAATAATAACTCACATCAATAAATCTTCAAACTTCTGGAACTTCATCTCCGCAATTAATATGTTGGACGTATGCTTATGCTGTTGCACGTCTATTAAGTCATTTGAATACAATGGCCATTCATAGCTAGCAACGTATGGCCATGTACCAGCAGTTGTATATGACAAACATAAATGAAACATTATATTTTATAAGTACTAATTAGCATGCCTGACTTGGAGTTGCATTAGAGTTCACAATAATCGTACAACGCTCACTGTAGCGACACATTTTTGAAGTGAAAACTTCTTTAGCGGCGTTGGATGGTTAAAAAGTGTTAAACTCGCGTCAGGACCACTTGATCTTTGAACCGTAATCGACGACTGACGTCGTACAACATTAGCAACAGATTGTTTATTTTGTTAGGTACGCTCTGTAGCTTAGCGGTAAGCACTTCGACTGTAAGTCCTTATGGTTTCAGATAGTACCGGGTTCGGAACTGGGTTTCTGGCACTTTTTGTGATTATTTTTTTCTTTTTGTAATTTATTACATTTTTTATTCTTTTTTTCTGACAGAAAATTTGTGATAGATTCTATGATTGGCGCTATATTATAGGTATGGTATGGTATAGTATGGTATGTTCTTTTTATCTTTTTCTCTGTATTTAACTAAGAAAGAAAGAAAGAAAACGTTTTCACTTCTGCCGGCACTCCCGGAGTGCAACCCGTCTTTTTTTTATGTAGTTGAAGTAGTATATCTGTCGTAGTCACATTATATAATATTATATAATCTGCCGTATGTTATCAAAAACAGGGCCGTTTTGAAATGCGCCGGTTCAACGAGTAGCCGGATTGAAACCGACTTGGATAGGTTAGGTTAGAAGGTCCAACCGTGGTTATTTTTTTTATAACCATGCAGAAATAAATAATTTTTAACGTAACGCAATGACAATCCGGCTACTTGTTGAACCGCCGCATTATCTTCTCTACTACTAGCTTAAACAAATGTGGTTCTAATAGACAAGACTAATATGGGTAGTAAAAAAGACTGGTTTTACTGGCAATAGACGGCACTTGGTGGTATCTACCCCTCCGGACCATCTGACCACCATGAACTTGTCACGAATGTCAACTACACATATCGCTACATAGTATAAAACAAAGTCGCTTTCTCTGTCCCTATATCCCTATGTATGCTTAAATCTTTAAAACTTCGCAACGGATTTTGATGCGGTTTTTTTAATAGATAGAGTGATTCATGAGGAAGATTTATATGTATAATAAATGTTTAATATTGTAGAGGGTGCAGCGGGCACGGGATCTGACGCAACGTGGGCGGAAAAATATTGGCGGTTCGAATTTCGCCGGGTTTTTAACTACTGTAGAGCTAATTAATTTTAGCTTGTGTGATGAATTCTACAATAAGAATTCACATACTTAGAGATACTTTTTTTGTTAAAAACAAGCATTTATTTTACAAAGAAACACCTAGACCAATGATAATATTCATATTCGCACACACAAACATTAAGCGGGAATCGAACCCGTGCCCCTTGCCTTGATAACACTCCACCACTACGCCACAGAGGTCGCAATATATTATGAGCTTATACCTAGCAAAGCTCTGTTTACGAACGGAAAGAATAATACTCTTCTTCATCCCAGCGTTAATCCCAGTCGCATCCGAAGCTTTTCAACTTGGAGTCTGGGGTCCGCTTGTTACCAGGCTAACTGCGGACTTGGCTGAACTTCGATATTTTCCGTGAAGCGACTGCCATTTGACCTCCACAACCCAATGGCGATATCAAAGCATTGCAGCTAGACCAGTTGTTGGATTTTTAAGGGCTCCAACTACCCGTAACGACTGCCATAGGTGTTTGTATGACAACCGGGACCGACGACTTAACGTGCTCTCTGAGGCACGACCAGACCAATGCAAATACCCACATTCATGCATACAAATATTTGCACTGAGCGAGGATCGAACCCGCGCCTCTTGCGTAGCGGCCGCGTTCACTACCACGAAAAGAATAATACTAACAAAGACTAAATTCTCATTACAAAGTAAATACTGTCATTAAGTTTTTTACATACATTACATATATATATATTCCAGTACTTATACACGTCGTGATGTCGGTAGCAAGTCTATAAAAAACAGTTCACGTACCGCCTTTGTTACTGATGCCATCTTGGAAATTGCGCAACATAACAGGGAGGGTAAATTAAAAGTATTAGGGCGCACACGTAAAGGTATGTTTATGTATGACTAGCTTTTACTCGCGGCTCCCCCCACGTGGATGTCAGTTATCGCGACCAAACATAGCCTATGTCAAGGTCTAATCTACCCCTATAACAAATATCATCAAAATCGGTTCAGTGGTTTAGCTACGAAAGACGCATCAACAGACACACACACACGCTTTCCCATTTATAATATTACCATGGATATACACTTCAGTAGAGGTATGATCAACATTGGGAGAGATCTATGTCCAGCAGTGGATCGAATGAAAAGCACTCGAGCTTAATTAGTACCATCTACTAACCTCATCATAAAGGGACCCTTGGGAAGCCGCAATGAATTACGCGTATCTGCTGCTTGCGTCTGCAGTTGTCGTATGCGATCACCTTCGGAATTATACCTCGACGCGACATTTCCACAAATCGCAGCACATTGTCTTAAATGATCTAGCATAAGTTCTACAGCCTCTCTAGACAAGCGGCAATTCGTTTGTCGGCGTTTGATGTAATAGAATGACGAATGTAGTGGATTTGTCGTATCTGACATGCGTTAACGACTGTCATATACGTCAAATCGCATATATTCGTCATTCTATTACATCAAACGCCGGCCAACGAATTGCCATTTGTCTAGAGATCCTGGGGTCAGTAGCATATATGGGATTTGACGTTTTTGACATGTGTTAAGGACCGTCATATACGTCAAATCGCATATATTCGTCTTTCTATTACATCAAACGCCGGCCAACGAATTGCCACTTGTCTAGAGATCCTGGGGTCAGTAGCATGTATGGGATTTGACGTTTTTGACATGCGTTAAGGACCGTCATATACGTCAAATCGCATATATTCGTCTTTCTATTACATCAAACGCCAGCCAACGAATTGCCACTTGTCTAGAGATCCTGGGGTCAGTAGCATGTATGGGATTTGACGTTTTTGACATGCGTTAAGGACCGTCATATACGTCAAATCGCATATATTCGTCTTTCTATTACATCAAACGCCGGCCAACGAATTGCCACTTGTCTAGAGAGGCTGTAGAACTTATGCTAGAACAATGTGCTGCGATTTGTGGAAATGTCACGTTGAGGTAAAATTCAGAAGGTGATCACATACGACAACTGCAGACGCAAGCAGCAGATACGCGTAATTCAATGCGGGTTCTCAATGGCCCCTTTTATACGGATCGAAGTTTAACAAGTAATGTAAGCGCTGTATTATCGTATGCGGTCGGCTTCGCAATGATACCTTTCAACAGTGAGAGATTTCAGTTGCGATCGGCTCTCTTTGGTTTTGTGAAGAGCGCGTGTCTACAGCATGATATCGAGCAGGTAAAACCGAAGTTATACAAGTTGCTGGCTACTTCACCCGCGTGAATTATAACTGTGTGATATTTCAGATTAATAGATTAAAATCTGTTTAACTTTTTGATTGGTTGAGTTAGAGCTTTCTCACACTATCCGATACCCGAAATCCGGTATCCGATATCGGAGGAAGTCAAATGTGTGACATAATGTATCTGCCTTTCACATTGTCGGGCCCGATATCAGTTATCGGAGCCGACACCACAGCGTCACACAAAGACGCTAAAACAGCGTCTGCAAGCAATTTTCGACCTTAGTGACATTTTCTTAGTTATGTATCTTATCGTGATTTTTGCGATAGTCGCTGTTTTAGCGCCTTTGTTTCTTTTTTTCATCCCTGGCATCCCTAACGAGTCTGTGTTTTCGAACAGATGGTCATATCGGGCCGATTTTACCGGATATATGTGAAAACAGCACATGGTGTCGGCCTATCGGTGTACGACACCGATATCGGATATCGGATGAATGTGAAAACGCTTTAACATCCATCCATTCATACATACGCATTTCTAATAATAGTATATTACATTCATTATATTGCCAAATGTCATCACCCATCGCTTTCACACAATAAGTATTATCGAAAAAGTAGAGTTGATTTTTCCTGAATATCCCATGCTATATCAGCTCCACTGAAATCGCTCCCCGCGAGCCTAATGGGGTTCGGAATGCGTTCGACCTCGATACAAAATAGACGATACATAGAGAAATGTGATTTTGATGGGGTTTATGATCGTCTAACGTTAAGTATATTGTACGTGAGAAGGTTAGGTAGCATGGTAACATCGATGTGTTGTTTTGGTGTTATTATACACCTTTATGGTGCACCACACATTGCAAGGTTAAGCAACACATGTCTTAAGTTTTTCGGGCGTGGTTGCCATGCAGACATCTATGGCAGTAGTTGCGGGTAGTTGGAGCCCTAAAAAGTCCGACAGCGTGGAGGTCAGATGATTGTCTTTTTTATACCACTTAGGCGGCAGATAATCACACGGCCCACTTGATGGAAAGTGGTTACCATGGCCTATGGACGTATGCAAAACCAGGGGTGAAGAAACCTTCTAATGCCATTCTTGAGGAACCCCACTTATTGAAGTTAAACTGCGGCCCAATCAGACTGAAAAAAGCGGACCTCTGACGCCTAAGTGAATGACTCGGGTGCGACCGGGGCTAACTCAGGGATGAAGATGATGATGGTGCCTCACCCGCTTGAACCCCACAAGATCTTCTAGGTCTAGGCAGAGACAACAGTATTATTGAGATCTGCACTAACAATCCTTAATTTTTTTTTTCCATTAGGTATTCAAAGAGTGCCCTGAATCTATCAGTATGCTGTGTTTATTAAATTGATCAAATCCTAATGTCCATAATCAATTTCATTGCATACTGTACGGTTTACTATGCATTAAATTCATGCATTTCAATCAATTTCCCGACAAAGGGTTGGTCAGCACATTTGTATCGGACGAACCAACCGAAATAATGAGCATATTATTATCACTATATTCAACAGAATAACCACAACCACATTTGGTGCAATTAGAGTGAAACGTGGGGAATTGCAACTAATTAAAATGGAATTTTATCGAATTTTAAAGTAGATAGCAGGGAGTAAGTTTTTGATATTACTGAAAAAAAAACGCTTTTCCATTTTTTTTCTGTTTCCCTTCTCACAAAGGAGGGTGATACACGAGCGATACCCTGAAGCATCCGTGATGGCGGATCGAATTTTAGATCAAATTCAGGCCGGAATAAGATTTGAATATGGTATGACATACTTCGGTTCGACTCAAACTCTAACGGCAGTAAGTCGAAGTGATTTCATGGTACCTCTACCTACATGGCTAAATCGCAACGTCATCATTCGTATTGAATAAAAATAGAAAAAGTCTGAATCGGTCTAGGCGGGGTTTGAAAGATCACTGGTTCAAACCCCGCCTCAACCGATTTAAATTTTTCTATTTTAATCGATTTGAATATTTAGCATGAAAAATGCTTAAACATTTCACTCAAATTATTCGGGCGGAGTATTCAAAAATAAATGTTTAAAAATTATTGAAAAATCATTCATTGGTTCCGAAACTTCGTAAGAATATTGGAAGACACTCCACTGTCGCCTCAACGAAAGATATAGAAGCTTAGTGCATTGTAGCTTAGTGGTCAAAGCATTGCCCGTGTAAGGCAAAGATCGCGAGTTCAAACCCCGCCTAGACCGATTCAAACCTTTCCTATTTTAATCAAGGTGAAAATTTTGCATGAAAAATGCTTAAAAATTCATTCAAGTCATCGTTCATGTTTCCTGCGGGCCCGGAGTTTGGAATCTACTATATAAAAATAAGTCGGGTTTTCCTTCCTGACGCTATAACCCCAGAACGCACGGACCGATTTCCACGGATTTGCATTCGTTGGAAAGGTCTCGGGCTCCGTGAGGTTTATAGCAAAGAAAATTCAGGAAAACCGACATCCACGCGGGCGGAGCCGCGGGCAACAGCTAGTCTACTATATAAAAATGAGTCGGGTTTTCCTTCCTGACGCTATAAATCCAGAACACACGAACCGATTTCCACGGTTTTGCATTCGTTGGAAAGGTCTCGGGCTCCGTGAGGTTTATAGCAAAGAAAATTCAGGAAAACCGACATCCACGCGGGCGGAACCGCGGGCAACAGCTAGTATTTTATATTTTTCTCCTGATATTGAAAGCACTTTAGGCGTCTTTAACACTCCTCGAAAAAATTTATGTGTGTCGGGTTGTAGAATGCCCCTGGGTGAGATGGGGTGTAAGTGAAATGCCTCACTTTACACTCCAGCATCAAAAAATTCGTATTCGATTTTACCACCACCGTCGGCCGGTGAGGAGTAATCGAGAAGATTTCTGCACGAAAAAAAAAGTGAAGTTAGGTCCCGAAAGACTTGGGCGCACCAAGTGTTTCGGGACCTAGCTAACTTCACTTATTTACTCCATACACCACACAAAACCACATAGCTTAAACCATCTTTTTAAAATCTAAAGATAGATGGTCTCCGAAGTTGCACAACAATTACTGTGTCCAACCTATTTTTGCAGTTTACGTATATAACAGCAATTTCTACTCTAACAATACAGAATGCATTTTCTTAGACAGTCAATTTTGTATCGTATCTAGAAAATTGAGACAAATTGAGTAGGTAATACAAGTGATTTAGTTCGATAAATAGAAAATTGATGTCTTTATGAAGTTTTGCTTCGTTGACAAGATATATTGAGTCTACTTTATCATGTTTGGAATCTTATATAGCGCCTGTAAGTTGTATTGGAGCTCAAAACGATTTATTTACACTATGTTGGGTATAATTTTTTATGAGCGTATTCCTAACACTTTATCTCAAATTGACAAAGCGTTGAACTGACTTCAATAAACAAATAAAGAGACTGAAAAGTGAAATGGCCAATTTTTTGTGCCGGTCTCCCCTTGGAGTCTGGAGTTCACTTTTTTCAGACAAACCGCGGTGCAGATGAACTTTAGTATTTTCCGCAACTACCATCTAATCTCCAATAAATTGACGATTTCGCTTTTCAGACTCTTTATACTCAACCTGTACCTTTACAGGTTTCGGATGCGACCGGGATTAACGCTTGATGATGATGATGATGATGATGATGATGATGATGATGATGATGATGATGATGATGATGGTGACTAGAAGCGAAAAATAACTGCAATTACAGTTTTACTGACTTGTTAGAAGTCGAGGCTCAGGACATACTTTACTAGACTGCTTCATAGTAGCTCAGCCCCTCTAGGTAAGTGGCAATTCGTTCGTCAGCGTTTGATGGAATAGAATGACAAATGTATGGGATTTGACGTTTATGACAAGCGTTAACGGCTGTCATACACATTAAATCCTATACATTCGTCGTTCTATTCTATCAAATGCCGACCAACGAATTGCTACTCGTCTAGAAGGGCTGGCACACCAAGCAAGGTTTGCACCAACTTTTAACAGGAATATAAATATCACTCATTGAAATAAAACCAATATTTAACGAATTCTATCTTGATTTATTTGGTATTATTTACTCTTTACCCGACGAAACTTTAAAATATTTGATAACTATCTACCATCTTTAGTCCCCCGCGACAATGGCTACTTAAAAGTGGTCGAAACTTCCAGCAAAATGTAAATAGCAAAATAATACCAAATGAATCACTATAGAATCTGTTAAAAAAGTGGTTTTATTTCAAGGAGTCGGTACTAACCAAGGCGATAAAAGTTTGATACGTGTTTGTATTGATTTTTTGATGTCTTGTCGAGAGTAAAAGAAGTTTGATGGTTAATCAGGATTAGAGTTTATGTGGGCAATAAATAAACGTGGACTTGGACTTAATCTACTATCTATTTTAAGATTACCGATCCCGCGAAAACAAGTATTTGTTCAGCAGGGACTAAAATTTTCAAGTTAAGGGTGAAAATCGGTAGAATTTCATTTAAAAACTTTGTAGTTGAATAATGTTGGTACTTTTGTTTGGCGAAAATGTGAAAATTGGTGGAGGATGATTTTAGAATCGGTAGGTACGTAGTTATGAACTCCTTAATTATTTTATTATTTTATAAAAAAGGGGAGGCCGATGTGAACCTTTAACACCAATGTTCTGCTAAGTAACTTTATATTAACCGATACGTAATAAAACGACTTTCACTCATCCGTTTTATGGACGAAAAGTTTTCATATCAAATTTAATATAGATATTAAATAATATAGTGCAGGTGGGTTGCTTATAAATCCTGACCAGATTATTATAATATTATTAAAAATACCAATTGAAAAGAGTTGGAGTTGCCTTTTTTTTTTTTTTTTTTTTACGTGCGGGAAATCCCCACGGATACCCGCCCCTCCGGAGCCGGAGGGGTGGGTTATGTCGGACTCGAACCGACTAAACCGCACGCCGTCTGTGGGTCGTGGTGCTAGGCCGAAGGTGAGGTTGTCTTGCGACATATCCCTCGCACCCCGGCTGACCCAGGGCCATCCCTTTCGGTCTGGCCCTCCTCGGGAGGTGGGGACCACGCCGTCCCCGACTCAACCCCGGTGTGGGGAGGCGCGCATCGTCCTACGATGCGCGCCGCCGCCGTGGCCTGCTTCTGCTAGGGTGACGGGTGGCTCCACCCGTCACCCTCAGGCCCGCGCTCATGGGGGGCGGAGGTCTGTAAGCGCCCTCCGACGCCCGAGCCGCCTTCGGGCGCGAGCAGCGATGTCAGCGAGTCTTTCTCGCTCACCGCGCCGCGCCCGCTCTGCTGTCTCCTTCGCGAGCATGACCTGCTCGCAGAAAGAGGCGCTGGCCGCCCACGCATCCGCGCAGCGGACCATCGCCGCGAGCAGGGTGGAGAGCGTGAGCACTCTCACCCCCAGGGCCTGCACAAGCTCCCGCCTCGGCGTCTCAAACGCCGGACACTCGGTGAGCGTGTGCAGCCCCGAGTCCACGCTCGCGTCGCAGTGATGGCACTCGGGCGTTGGCTCAATACCCATCAGATGCAGATACCGCCCGAAGTAACCGTGCCCGGTTATCATCTGCGTCTGACGGTACGAGAGGCTCCCGTGTGGCCTCTCTAGCCACTCCCCCATGATGGGCCTTACCGCCGCAATGACGGCGTGCCCTGCGCGTGGTTGCCCAAGTCGTCGCTCCCACTCGGCCACCATGACCTGGTGGAGCCGGGATTTCTCGGCCCGAATGTCCTCGGGCTCGGGATCGAATCCCCGCTCCCGCGCCTCCTTTCGGAACTGGTATAGTGCCGAAAGGGCCCTCGCTTCCAGGATCCACGGTGGCGATCCGGCCAGGAGACTCGCCGCTTCGAAGGATATCGTGCGGTATCCCCTGATGGCCCTGGAGGCCATCGTCCTCTGCGCCGTACGGAGCAGAGGCAGGAATCTGGCCCCCAGGGTGTCCGCCCACACGGGGCACCCATATAGGGCCATGGACCGCACGACACCCGCGTAGAGTCTCCTGCAGGAGGCCCCTGGGCCCTTCAAGTTGGGCAGCAGCCGACTCAGGGCATTCGCCGTGGTGACCAACTTGGGGCGCAGGCTTCGGAGATGTTGTCCGAAGTCCCATCGACCGTCAAGCACGAGCCCCAGGTATTTCAGCTGGGGCTTGATGTCGATGGGAGTGCCTCCCACTGTAAGGCTGGCTCCCGGGCCTGGCCTGCGCCGAGGACCATGAAAGAACATGGCCTCGGACTTGTGCAGAGCCACCTCGAGACCCAGCCGCCGGATCCGTTCGACGACTTGACCAACCGCGGTCGTGGCCCTCAGGGTCGCCTCGCGGTGCGTAGCCCCGCTCACCGTCACCAGCGTGTCGTCCGCATAACACGTGACGGTGGCACCGTACGCGAAGTCACCGCGAAGCACCCAGTCGTAACCGATGTTCCACAGTAACGGCCCCAGGACCGATCCCTGTGGGACACCGCACGACATCTCACGCCTACCGACTCCGGTCGAACTCGGGTAGACGACGGCTCTCTCCGTTAGGTAAGCCCCGACTATGCGGCGGAGGTAGAGAGGCACACCGTGGTACACGAGTGCCTCCCTGATGCAACTCCAGGGCAAGGTGTTGAAGGCGTTGGAGATGTCCAAGGACACCGCCAACATCACCTCGCCCCGGGCGACCGCATCCTCCGCCAGAGTCCTCACACGCATGATGGCATCCACAGTGGAACGCCACCGGCGGAACCCAAACTGGGTATTCGCCAGGTCCGGCCCCACTCTAGAGAGATGCTCGACGAGGCGCTTGGCAATTACTCTTTCAAAGAGTTTGCCCACCTCGTCGAGCAGCACTATGGGCCGGTACCCGGACGGCTCGTCCGCCGGGCGTCCCTTCTTGCGGATGAGGACCAGCTTCCCCGTCTTCCACATCTTCGGAAACTGGCCCCGCTCCATGCATGCGCTGAGGAACCCTCTCAGTCGGGGTTCGAGACCGTCTTCCCCTAGAGCTAGGACCCACGCGCGGCCTGGAATGCCGTCGGGTCCCGGGGCGGTGTTCTTCTTGGCCCTCAGCCTTCGCACCGCCAGCTCTAGTTCTACCCAAGTGACCTCGGGCACGTCGTCGTCAATCACCGCACTGGGCGCCGTACTGGGTGCCGTAGGCGACCGAGGCGGCGGAGCCATCTGCGGCGGAACATGTTCCGCTCGCGCCGGGAACAGGGAGTCGACCACTCCTCCGAGCAGAGCCGGTTCGAGCACCTGGGTCAGCGGAGGGGCCCGGGGGCGCAGCTTTTCTCTTACCATAAGGTAAGGCCGCCCCCATGGGTCCCGCTCCAGCGTCTCCAGGAGCTCCCGGTAACAAGCGGCCTTAGACCGCTTGATCTCCGCTCGGAGGGCATTCCGGGCCTCCCTGTATCCCTCGTGAAGCTCCGCCAGTCGGGGCTCCGAATCTGCGGTACGGCTACGCCTCCTACGGAGTCGAGCCCACCGGCGGTGCGTGATCACGCAGGCTTGACGCAGCCTCGCGATCTCCGCATTCCACCAGTAGACCCGACGCCTCGGATTATAGGCTGGAGCCCTAGGCATACCCGCATCGCAGACCCGTGTCATGGCCTCCCGGAACCAGGCCGCTTCATCGTCTATGTCGACAGGCCTGTCCGGCGCAATGGCCCAGGCCTGTACGATGGCGGCCTCCAGGAGGTCCTCCCGATTCAGTCGCCCCAACACCCAGCGCGGCTCGCGTTGGGCCGATATGACCGGCGCATCACCCGCAGGAGGGGAGACATCGAACCGAACGTATCGGTGATCCGATAGTGTCTCCACCTCCACGGCGACACGCCAGTCCCGCACGCGGAGTGACAGGGAAGCGCTCGCGAACGAAAGGTCTATGATCGACCTGCGCTCCCCCGCCACAAAGGTGCCCACATACGTGGCTTCGGCCCCGCGATTCTGGAGAACTAAGCCGAGAGAATCGGCCCAGCTCTCCAGAGCCCTGCCCCGCGCGTTCGTGCGCCGGGAACCCCAAGCCTGAGACCAGGCGTTGAAGTCCCCGAGCACAAGAACCTGACGAGGCGTACAGGCATTGACGACGTCGGTCAGCCGCTCCAGCGACCGCCGATACTGCCCAATGAGTCGGTGTGACCCCGGCGTGAGATAAACGGCCACGACCGCAATCTCCCCTACACGCGCCGCTACGATGCCATGCTCCCTTGCGATCACTACAAGGGGAGGGGCACCCGCAGCGGCGTTATGCACCAGTGCCGCCGATCCACCCAGGTCGACCACCCAGGCGGGCCCGAGGGGCCGGTGAGTGTATGGATCGGCGACAGCGGCGACGTGTATGGACCACTGTGCCATGCTCTGGAGCAGAAGGGCCTGAGCATCGACACCGTGGCCCACGTTCGCCTGCAGGATGCGGAGCTGGGGATCCATTATGGAACCATCTCCGCATCCCGCACCGAACCGTTGGCGGAACGCCCGCCTCGCGGCAGCGGCTCCCCGCGGGTGCAGGCCTTGCTGCCAACCCTATGGTCGGCCGGCTTGCCCTCCGCCGCACACCTGAAACAGTGCGGCGGAGCTTCGCAAGTACCGGCTCTGTGACCGGGTTGGCTGCAGCGGAAGCAACGGTCGCCGACCGTCACCTCCGCCTTGCACTGCACACCCACGTGGCCGGCCGACAGGCACCTGAAGCACCTGTCCGGCCGAGCCTGCAGGAGCCGTACCCGGACTCCCACAACGCCGCCTACCGCGAGGACCTTCTGTTCGGCAGCCTTTTGAGCTGCCGCGATGGGGCAGCCGACAACTGTTGCCCCCTGTCCGCGACGGCCGTAGCGAATCGCTCCGACCTTAACCGCCTCCAGGGGGCAACCCCCGGCCTCCGCCACGGTGGCCCGAATTTCTTCGGCCGTGATGGAGTCGTCCAGGTCCGAAATGCGCAGTTCTGCGCACTTGGTGGGCCTGAACACCCGGACGTCGGCCGCATCCAGCGTCTCCCTCAGCCTAGCCGCGATGGCATCGGCCTTGGGACCACTGGAGGCGCCAGGGACGTGGATGAGGCGGGCACCGGTCCGAGTGTGTGTCACTCGGAGGGTCCCCGCCACATCGAGGGCCCTCATATCTATGAGGCCCCTCGCCTGTTTGACCAGGTCCACGTACTGCACGCCCCTCTCCGTCGCCTCCGGTGTCATCGTTAAGACGACAGCGGTGGTACGGGGGACGCGCAGCCTTCCCGGCGCTCCCTTCGCGGCAGCCTGGGCCTTCTTGGCCCTTTTGGCTGCCTTTTTGCGGGCATTCCGCCTTTTTTTGGCCTCACCGACCACCTCCCAGCCCTCTGCCGGTGCAGAGCTACTGGAGGCAGTCGGGGCCGAAACCGGTGCCAGGGCCGGGGCAGGGACCGAGGACTTCTTGCCCTTGCCCTTCCCCTTTCCCCTGCCCTTAGCTTGGGCACCCCCGGCTGGTGCAGCGATAGTGGCCGGAGCAGCCGGCGCAGTGGGCGCGCCGCGGGCCGACTCCTGCGGGGTCCCCGCCGCCATCGTACGGATGGGGCCCCGTTTGACCGCCGCGGCGTATCCGCCACTCGGCTGCGCCAGGGGCGGACGACGGATGGAGTCCATTATGGCCTCCAGACAAATCCGCGTCCGCTCCTCGTGCGCCGCCTGCCGCGCTTCCATGGCGGCCATTGCCGCCATGCAGGCCTCCAGCGCGTTCGCGGACCCCGCCGGCACAGGCGCCTGCGCCTGCCAGGGCCGCGGCTGGGCGAGCCGCAACGTCGGCCTCGGCTGCGCCGGCAGCGGCGGCCGCGGGACCGCTAAGCGCGGCGGGAGCGGCGGCGGCGGCAAACGCGGTGGTGCCGGTGACGTCGGTGGCGCCGGCTGCACCGGAGGAGAAGGCGGCGCCCCCGGCCGCACCGGCGACCTGGACCGAGATGGTGGCGATGGCGGTTCCGGCTGCGCTCCGACCCTCCGCCTCTCTGTGCGGGCCACACGGTCTTGGAGCGCCGCCAACTCAGCCGCCATCTTGGCCATCTCCCCGCGGTATTCCGCCGCCTGCCGCTCGGTTTCGCCGAGCAAGGCCTCCTGACGCCTGCCGAGGTCAGCCCGCTCCTGCTGCGCGCGGCCTAGCTCCGCCCTGAGCAGATTGTATTGCTCCACTAGGCGGAGCGTCGACCGCATGAGCCGGTCCTCCTCCGGCGTCATAGCCCCAGTTCGGGCCTCAGCAAGGCCTTTAAGGGCCTCCACCACCTGGTTAGAGGTGGTGTCGCCGGCACAAGGCAAGGGCGCCGCCGAGGAGGAGGAACTCGGCGGCGCCATGACACCCTTCGGGACTGGGGCTGGGGCACGCTTTTGAGGGGCAGCCCTCTTGCCACCCCGCGTCTTTCGGCGACCGAGCGCCGCAAACTTGGGCGGGGGAGAAAGGTATTCTCCCTCCTGTCCGCTGCTGGACGTGGACCCGTCGGTCATGCTGACCTCCGGGTCCGGCTCATAAGGCCGAAGGGGAGGAACCTGGTTCCTCTTTCCGGCTGAGCTCCGGGTTGCTACGCCCGGACTGCTAGCCCTGCTCTGGGCGGCGGTGTCAAGGTGGTCTGACACCGCTTGGGACGCGACCTCCGCGTCTTGGTGCTGCGCGACCTCCGCGCAGACTGTTTCGCTTGGTTGGGGGGGGGTTTTTTGGTATATAAATGATTCTTCCATGATGTCCCACGAGTAGAACCGCTCTAATCACACTTCCTGGGTGACGGCCATTCCAGGAAGCGGGGTACATACTGTGGAGGTCCCCAGGTATCCACAGGTTTTAAGCGACTTCGCTGTCGGGTTTTCAGACTTTTCCTTGTCGCGGGCCGGCCAGTTAAGGCAAGCCCCACGGCCTCCAGGATATCGGCGTTCCCGAGTGTGGCTAGCACTCAGGTCGTTGTCGATATCTCGGAGGTTACGCGATGCGGGGGAGTAGCCAACTCTCCCAACGCCGACGGAGGCACGAATGCCCGTCAGCCCCTGCGCGAGCAGTGGGCCGACCCGTCCCCGGATCCTACGGATCCCGTCGCCTCTCCCATGTCTCCTCTGCTAAAGCAGAGGGGTACTGGGAGCGACGGCTAGCCCTGAAAAGGGCTGTTGAGGTGGGAGGAACCCTACGGATCCCTCCCCGCGGGCCTTGCAGGCCCGCCATACCACGACCCCCTCGTGCAATGGGGTCAGCTAGCCCTTAAAAGGGCTGTTGGAATGGAAGGGTGTCCTACGGACCCCTTCCCGCGGGCCTTGAAGGCCCGCCATCCCACGACCTCCTCGTGAGGTCAGCCGTCGGGTTATTTGTCAACGGCCAACAGAACTCCCAAGGTAGGAGTCTGTTAGCCGTTGTCCAGGGTGCACCAGCCCCCCCGCTTCCGCTCCCCAGGACCGCGGTCCAAAGGGGGAAGAAACGGAGAAGCCGACGTGGAGGTTACCCAACCAGCACCCCTTGGAGTTGCCTTGTATTATAGTTGACTCTACACAACTCCAACTCTTGGCTTGTTTTAGAAATAATTGTATAAAAGGTATTGGTAAAACAAGAGTAAGTTTAAGGAAACTATTTATGTTCACTCACTAGTAGTTTACACTAAAATGGTTTATGTTGTAATTGACTTATATTAATTAAGATAATGATTCTAATGGTTTGGAATTAATTGTTAATGGTTCTGGTTGCGAGTACGTGGTAGCTCCGTGAGGGCTTTGGACTTGAACTGGCTACACATTAGCCCAATCGAACAAATATGCACAATTAATTGCAAGCGATGCAATTATACGCATTTGTCGAGTATTTGATTTATTCGAACACCAACAGAACGTACAAAGCGTATAGAATATACAATGGGTTGGCTATTAGTTTCCAGACATAGCTACTAGGTTGGCAGGTTATAACAGGTATGTCGATTTTAGATATTGTCACCCAATTTTTAAAATAAGTAACATTTATATCAAAGTAAGCGCTGTTTCATTGCGAATATGATGATACAGGGTAGTTTACAAAAAATGTGGCTTGAATAACTATATAAATAAGTGTTATAATAGTTCGGGCAGGCATTTTTTATTTAATATATTAGGTCGTTGCATATGAAATTGCCGTTTTATTGAAGAAATTGGAGGAAACCCAATTAGTGGTACTAACATTTTTGCATTTTTTGGGAATGACGAATCCAAATTTTATGATTTTTTTATGTGTATGAATGAGACAACATTAAGCTAACAGCAACTTTCATTACATTTTGAAAAGTGACAGATGTAAAAAAGTAATACGAAATTTATCATCAAAATGGATAGCATTTAGAAAGTACTGTTTTTGAAGATAGAGTTTAATTTATCAAGCGGCCAATAAAAACCAAATTGAATACAGAGTTGTAAAATTTTGAAATCAACTTTCAAACAAAGTACAAATAATGGAAATAGCTATTAAATTACAGGAATAACAAACTCATGAATCTGTAAGAAAATTGCGGCAATTTCATATGTAACAACCTATTATTAAATTTGATATGAAATACTTTTTATCCATTAAACAGATGGGTGAAGGTCATTCTTCTATTTCGTATCTTGAACTATTACTATTATTTTTGTAATTTATTTAATGGTAAGCCGAGGAAGTTTGATGAAGACTGATAAAGTCTCAAGAAAGATGAAGGCCACGCACGCATTAAGGGATCTCAAGACCCATTGTCGCACTTTTTCGAGACCTAGAGACTTTTTCTAGACCCTAACCGATCACCTATCCAAATGGGAGCTAGGTAACGTAACTCACAAATCCTTTACCGAACAATGAGCGCACTAGACCACAAGCACTATATTCTTGTCTCTATACTTAGGACGTATCTGGGTGAGAGGACTGGTTTCCAAGATTAATATAAACATAAAAATAATATTAGAAGGTAAACAAAAACCTAATTAATCCATAAATATAGTAACAAGAGAACATAAAAAAAAACTAATTCCGCAAGTACCCGCTAACAAGTAACAAAGTACATTAGCACATTCCTATACACGTTAAATAAACATCAACGACGCCGGGCTTTTAACATAATGAAATGAGAAGCTACTTCAACGGAGCAAATAATTTGTCACGATTCAATATTGTCCTTTAAGATAGCACTTAGGGTGTATTATAAATCGTCTCAGGAACACGGTGCCATTTGCCTCGCTTTCTATAGCCACTAAATACAAAATGCGGTGAGGAGTTGAATAATTGACTTAGATTTACAACGTTAAAGGATTTAGCTGCCTTGTAAGCGTGTTCGTGTCTTGTGTCGTAAAAGTTGTTCTCTTTCCGATAGTGATTCTCCCATGATAAAGTGCCCGTGTAGCGGCAAAAACTGTTGAATGAGCACCCTGCTGTGGTTTCTCCAAGCGACTACACTACGAAGCAGGCCGCGGCGTCGGCGCGCGTTGTGCTCTTCCCTATATCGGGTAAGAGTTGAGGATCTCGTGATCCCCCCACCTGAAGGGGACCAGATCGAGAGAGATGGCCCTGGGTCACCCGGGATGCGAGGGATATGCACTAGCTATCCTCACCTTGCACTGCGAGTTGCGACCCACAGACGGCGAGTGTTTTAGTCGGTTTGAGTCCGATATAACCTTGGGCCTTATGCTTATACCTAAGTGGTACCAAAAATAGTAGCGAAATGTTAATACGAGCAGTATTACTTTTCTTAGTATACAATACACCCTTTTTACACTTTATATTTTGTTCCTTCTCTTTTCAACCTATGAATTTTCCTGAAGACTCAAGAAAATGAAGGTAGGTTTTGTTTTGAGAGATCACTCAGAATACGAAATAATTTTTAAAGATTTCTCTTTCTGATAGGTTAAATCACGCGTTTTAGAAACAAGGTGTTACTAAATCGTACGCTCATACGTTACATTAGAGGAGTCACGAGCATCAGTTGAATTTTATCACACGACTTCGCATCTTCAACAATCGATATATCCACGCGGACAAAGCTGCGCGTAAAAGCAAATATTTATACTCGCGAACTTTGTGAAACTACGTTCAACTAAACTAAGTTCCCCTAATTTTCTATTCCTAAGATTTTTCCTTCAGCTTATCCTTAGACCGATTGTAGGATATTAGCGAGTCTTGTATAAAATCACAAAGAAATTGCTTTTGAATAGAGAGTCAAAAGTAAGTCAAGTTATCAAGGTTTTTTTTTACGTGCGGGAAATCCCCGCGGATACCATACGGAGCCGGAGAGGGGGATTATGTCGGACTCGAACCGACTAAACCGCACGCCGTCTGTGGGTCGTAGTGCTAGGCCGAAGGTGAGATTGTCTCGCGACATATCCCTCGCACCCCGGCTGAGCCAGGGCCATTCCTCTCGGTCTGGCCCTCCTCGGATCTACGTCAGTGTTGTTGAGGAGAGGCTACTTTCACACATGTGGAATGTGGTGGATATGTGGAAGACAACCTCACCTTCGGCCAACACAACCACCAGCAGACGGCGTGCGGCTTAGTCGGTTCGAGTCCGACATAACCTCCCCCTCTGGCTCTGGAGGTAGGGACTTATGTTCACTTGCGACTGCCGTCTAACCCCCAACTCTGAGAGGAAGGCCTGCGCCAGAGCTGACCGTCAATCAGCAAGACACGGATTAACAAATTAACAGGAATGTTTTTCAATCTAATGTATAATGGGCGGTCTTATTGCATACAGCAATATATTTCAGGCAACCTATCCTCTAGGACTCACATTCGTAATACAATTTTGTTTTCAATTACTTTCAATTGTTATACCAATATTGATTTTGATAACAACAATTAATGATTAAACGAACTTACCTGTATGTGAAGTTCTATCATAATTATGTTCACGCCGAGTCCGAATAGATTATTCTTGAAAATATATATAACTACATGTAGTATCGCCTAGTTATAACCACTCTTGCACTAAGTTTAGAGAAAATAAATTCTTTTTTTTTTTTGTGGGTAGACATGTATTGTTACCTTTGCCTTGCGACATTCGTTCAAGCTCATTTAGTTTAGAGTTCTTCCAGAGTTATAGAAATCATTGATGTATCGCCGAAATATTAGGTAAAATAAATATGGGCAGCATAGGGCGGGTGGGTTTATAATCTATTCGGACTCGGCGTGAACATAATTATGATAGAACTTCACATACAGGTAAGTTCGTTTAATCATTAATTATATTCACGCCGAGTCCTCTAGATTATTCTTGAAAATATATATAACTACATGTAGACTTTGAGAGTCATTTTACATTGGGTATTTCGGGAATATCATCAATGAGAATATAAATCAATAAACGTTTTGTTTATTATTATGTAATTTGTATTTATCTCTGTAATATTTATAATCACGTAACGAAAAAGTTTTTAGTAATTTTATACGCAGTACTGGACTACTTCACTGACTATATTTAATATAATTATTCTTACAATAATTAGATGTAAAATACAAAATATTGATAATAAGCTTCTTCAATAGTAAAGAAAACATAATGCCTATTCTGTGACGACAGAAATCAAGATTTTAACTAATGATTCAACCGTTTATCACTGATTCTGCCAGAATAGTATCATCATTATCAAGGATGGGTCTATGATAAAACTTGGCAAAAATCGAAGAGTTCTTACTCCAGCCAGCGGTTTTTCTGATTGTGTCCAAATTTACGCCAAGTGAGTGCGCGCACGACGAGGCGGCGAGACTCGTGCTATGTGCATTGAACACGCTCGTGTCGACCCCGCATTCACCGAGCGTATGCTTTATCCAGCGGCTAAGTGTCTGTGTACCTACGGGTTTATGGGGTTGTCTAATACCAATAAATAGTCCTTCAGATTTCCTCAAAGATGTAGTGCGTTCTATGTAACATTGTAATGTTGTTGCCGGACAAATTTCAAGCCTGTTTGTAAAGAAGGGCAAGTTAATAATAGGTTGATATGAACCTGGTCTAGAAGTCTTTAAAATATCGGGAATTTTAATAACGATGCGCTGGGAATAAATTTTTATTAATTTTATTTTTAAGCTTTATCTTAGAAATAGTTTGAACCCTTTGTGCGGTTGAAAGAGCTAATAAAGTAACTGTTTTATTTGTTAGTTTTTCTAGACTAAGTTCATCGTTAGGATGCCATAAAGATAGCTCGTTTAGGACTAGGTTGGTGTCCCATGTAAAGCTGTATTTAGGTTTTGGTGGCTTTAGTCGATAAACACCCTTGAGGAATCTTTTTAACCTATCATCCTGACTTATACTTGGTCCCAGAATTAATGACAGAGCTGACTTATATGAATTAAGAGAGCCATATTGAAACCCCTTATTAAGGAGCTTCGTTAAAAAATAAATAACAGTTGGTACAGATGCCTCGTAAACATTTGCAGAATTCGTTTAACAAAAACCCACCATTTTTTCAAATATACATTATACTGTTTCATGGAATTTGGCGCTAAAGATATTCCTGCCACCAGGATAATCGAGTTGTGTATCCAACGCGAGCTAGAATAAGATAACAACGCATTGCTTTTAGGTGAAAAAATTACAGTTTTTGTTGTGAGAAGAGATCTATACAAAGGGTACCATGGTTGAGTCGGTCAAAAAAGCACGACCATGATGCCTCTGGCTTTATCTGTAATAATCTTTGTCAATGTTTTAAGATAATTGAAATAGGTGGAAATGCGTAAAAATTTAAGTCAGATCATGATTCTGTAAATGAGTCTATCGCAAAAGCCTCTGGATCGCGATGCCACGAAATATATGTATCACATTTGTGATTAATGCGACTTGCAAAAAGATCTATGTTTGGGACTCCAAAGTAATTTGTGGGAGTATTAAAAGCCCAACCAGATAATTCCCATTCGATATCTGGATGATTTTGACGTGATTCGTAATCTGCAATAGTATTATCACTTGACTTAATATATGAAGCAAGAATAAAGAGATTCTTGGTCTCACACCAGTTCCAGATATCACGAGTTATTTGCGTTAGATGTGGATATTGGATGCCCCCCATTTTATTAATATACGCAACTGCTGTTGAATTGTCAATGCGCAGCAGTATTTGACAATTAAAATATGGATTTGCAAAAAAAAAATTAAAGCTATGAAGGCTGCGAGGAGCTCTAAATAGTTAATATGTTTTCCTTTTTCCACGGTAGATCACTGGCCGCTTGCAGTTAATCCTTCACAGGCAGCCCCCCCACCCCGTCGTTGAGGCGTCAGAGAATATTTCAACATGATAAACGTCAACTCTAATTCGATGGACTGAATGTTCTATTTTATTTAACCACCAATGAAAACAGCTTGGAGTGATGTGGGTAATGTCATAAATTTGTTATAGTCATTACAGTTTATCAAATTGAGATATTTACAGCGTTCCATTTCTTTCGTGTGCAGGCAACCGTATTCTATAGCTGGGCATGAAGATACTAATAACCCTAGCAAAATCTCTAATTCAACAACGATTTAATTTTGAAAAGATTTGGAGCTGAGTCTTAATCTTCGATTTTTTATCTAATGGTAACCTAACCTGGAACTTGTGTGAATCCAAAATCAAACCCAAAAATTTACATTGTAACGGCCCCTGAACCGTTCGGGTTCGGTACGGTAAAACGTTAAATTCAAACATTTGATCCTCAAAAATAACCCTCAAATACTTTCGAGAGTCTTTGTGTATTTTAATTAAACATTAAGCTTCTTTGAGATCAATAGATGCCATTTGGTAGTTATATCTTATAATTTTAAATGCAGTTCTTAAATCTCATAATTTTAAATGTTCAGTTCTAATGATTTATTGAGATTTTAAAATTTAATATAAATCGCATTTTGCCGTATGGTTTTGGCACTAAGAAGGTGCTCGATATAAATTGACCCTTACACGGGGAGCACTGCGATATAGCATCTATTCTGATTAGGTCTTTAATAATTTCTAAATAGTGTAACTTTTCGTTGTATGTATAAGTTGGCTTTATGAGGCAGTACATGTTGCACAACAGGCGAATCAAATTGTATTCTATACCCTTTAATCCATGATAACACCATCTGATCATCAGTGATAAGAGTCCACCTATGATGGAGCTGAGATAAAAGGCCTGCATACTTAACTGAGTCTAGTAGCGGCGGTTGGGATACTGTTGGCCCCGTGATGACTTCTTCGATCAGAGTGCGTGCGGCGGCTGGTGTTGAGTCGCTGGCGTAGCATACCGACCGCGCGCTGCTGCAGGCTCGTGGCTCGTCATCGGCGCAAGCGCCGTCCCCGCAGGTGGCCTGCGCGCCTGGAGAGGAGCCTTGCGGTTTAAAGGTCTCGCAGGGCCTCTTTTAATGTTTTCAACAGTTTTTTATTAGAATCTTTCAGCTCAATGCTAGATTTATTGACGGCTCTGGCCGATTTTAATTTTTCTGCTAAGTTTTTACCGAAAAGATATGTATCAATTTTGGTATTTTTAAGATGCTCTTTCATATCTCTTATTCTTGTGATAGAATCTGCATATTATTATCTTTAGTTTTAGCATTTAATTGAAAATTAATTATGTCCGTGAGACCCACAATAGCACTGTACATTTGTTTTTGTTTTATTAAAATGCCTTTATCGCGTTTTACGCGGCTTCAGTGATTACTGCTTTGATTTCTAGATTTAACTTAGGGGAATCTATTTCGTTGCAATTTGACGGTGGGAGGTACTTTGAAACTAGGTTTTTTCTTGAATGAAATTTTGAAGCATTTACTATGCTAACTTTTCAAATCGATTAAAGATAGGAAAAAGTGAATGCCCAGGTGGGACTCGAACCCACGATCTTTCCCTTACAGGGGGAATGCTCTGACCACTGAGCCAATAGGTTTTTTCTGTTTTCCTTAGTAAGGCCTTCTTTAATTATATGCAATAAGCGGTTAGCAAGTTCAGTACGAATTTCTGGGCCATATTTGTTAGTAATGCTAGGGTCATCTCCCAAAATTTCTGTATTCAAAACAGGAGTGTTTGGATCGGTATCTTGGACAATAACATTTTGTTCAGAAACCGTACTTGGCCCTGGCAAAGTTTCAATTGATTCATTGGAGTTATGCATGTTATCTTCAGGCCAGTCTAATAACCAGTCATCAGGTCGTAGAGCTGGAGTATCTGAAGATTATCACGTGTATGATAATTTCGATAGCTTATTTAAATGCGTTGAAATAGCCCCAATGACTATTCCGATTGCATAAAATAATTTGTGTTACCACATTGTGGGTAGCTACTTGTTTTGAAATATTTTCTTAGAAAAGACCAATTTTACTTATTTTGATGCGTTGAAACAACCCCAACGATTGTTCCGGTTGCATAAAACAATATATTGAACACGTCGATACGTGTCTATCAACTATAATATCGGCAGAAGTGCCGACGTATTTTAATGCGTTGAAACAGCCCCAGCGACTGCTCCGGTTGCAAACGTTTTAATTACGTAAGTACAAGCTCATTTTATAGAAGTTTAATAATGCGGTGGAACAGCCCTAGCGACTGCTCCGGTTGCATTTTTTTTTTTTACGCTTGTCACTCATTATATTACAAAAAAATTCAAAAAGTAAATACCTGCGCCCAGATCCTCTTCGGGCATGACGGCCTCATCAGATGATGAAGACAATCAGTCAGTACTGATGCACTAACTCGTCGTTTACGAAGTTTCTTCTCCAATCTTTGTATTTTATTTTTATAACGGTCAATATCTTCTTCATAAGTCGTTTTACGTTTTAACATTTTTTAAATAAACCGTGCGAGAACAGATAACGTGTTGAGTGGTTGAGCACTAGAATGCGAATGAGCTTGAACGAATGTCGCAAGGCAAAGGTAACAATACATGTCTACCCACAAAAAAAAAAAAGAATTTATTTTCTCTAAACTTAGTGCAAGAGTGGTTATAACTAGGCGATACTACATGTAGTTATATATATTTTCAAGAATAATCTAGAGGACTCGGCGTGAATATAATTTCGATTTCAATTCCAATTAAAGTTCTCATTTGCATGCTAATAAAATTCTTATGTTATTCAGAACATGCTTTAACTAAGTATACCACTGAAATGGCAACACGTACCAAGTAATAGTAGGCCATCACTGTAACCTATAAATACTTGCAACATCAACGGGTGTCCCGTGCGGCTTGCAGAGCCTATAAAAGCCTTTTCTTGCTCTCCATTTTGTCTCTAACGAACGTCTCTTGAGACAACCACAACCGTCGTCAGGGCATCGATGGCGTAGTGACTAAATCCATAAATTTACAGCCCCTCTAGACAAGTGGCAATTTGTTGGCCGGTGTTTGATAGAATAGAATGACGAATATATGGGATTTGACCTATCTGACATAGACGTTAAATTACATACATTAGTCATTCTATTCTACCAAACGCCGGCCGACGAAATGCCACTTGTCTAGAGGAGCATTACGTCGGCCGGCCGGTTGAAAATAATGAAGCTTGGAAAATAAAAAAACGTTAACGTTTATTGAATTTTTGAATTTTTTAAGAAACCCTTATGCAATGAGACGTGACTTTATGTAAGCACTAGCTTTTGCCCACGGCTCCGCCCGCGTGGATGTCGGTTATCGTGACCAAACATAGCCTATGTCCTTTCTCAAAATCTAATCTACCCTTATACCAAATTTTATCAAAATCGGTTCAGTGGTTTAGGCGTGAAAGACGCACAAATAAACAGACACAAACATACACTTTCCTATTTATAATATTATGTAGTATAGATTTGTGGAAACAGATCCCACTGTACCCTCGAGCCTCTGCAGATGTTGCTTCCTTGGCAGTATTTTACCGTCTCTACCATAGAAAATGTTCTCATGAGCTTCAATTAGTGATTATTAAAGAAGAGCTACTATTAAAAGGAGAGGGTAGTCTCCTTTCCTATACAGGAAAACTCGTGCAGGATTTAGATGTTACCCGCATACGGTGCAGAATATTCCTTCAAGAACCAAGCGGTTTGGTGACTCCTTTCTTTGTCGCACCATTAAGACCTGGAACTCCTTGCCCAGCTCACGATTTTCCTTCTTCATATAGTCCTTTAAGCGGGGCGTGAAAAAGCATCTGATGAGGCCGTCAAGCTAAGTGGCCACCATTGCTAACATGTTACGTGTATGTTATGATGACCCTCTTTCCTGAGATTTGCCTTTAGCTTACCATCAGGCCAGGTGAAGGTCCCTCGGAAAAAATCAAATTAAAGTACCTTTTGTACCACTTAGGTGTCAGACTGATATAGGTAAAGACAATATTCTGTGAAAATATCTTTAGTGAGTAATATCGAAATGAAAATTCATTTCAATATCACGCTCCTTCCCACGTTATTCTCTAAAAAGCATCAGTAATTTTGATACACGGCGAAGCTATACTAGTAAAGCAAGTCACTGTAACAAATTGCATCGAATATACTTTGATAAATGGGTTCACTGGCAGATTTGTTTTATCTGTGCAGGATTATTCATCTTCGTAACGCCTACTGAAAATATAATAAATCGTTGTTATGTGAAATGAAAAGTTTGCTGTCTCGATTGCTTAAGTGCGTTTCTTCAACAATTGCAATAGCAAGTGACGTGTATAATATACATCTTACAGTCACATTCTTCTACGCTATTATGGATCTGTATGTCTGTGTGTTTTCTTGGTGTTATAGACAAAAATGCAAGTCCTATTTCAATTATTTCAATGATCAAAACACGTTTGTGAAATCCAGTACGTAAATATATT
Organism: Eilema caniola; assembly: GCA_949126895.1. Taxonomy (NCBI): domain Eukaryota; kingdom Metazoa; phylum Arthropoda; class Insecta; order Lepidoptera; family Erebidae; genus Eilema; species Eilema caniola. Next base: position 6,825,323 of record OX421467.1, read on the forward strand.
ATCTGACTGTCGATGTCGACACATACTTATTACCAAGTTGCAGGTCATTTTTTTTATGCCATATAGTCAGTTTAGTAGAAACCGGCACGGTGTGATGGCAGGTAAGTACCACGAGAACTTGGCAGAGCTTGCTTGCTCTTTCTTTTTTTACACGGCTTTTAAGTACTATCTTTTACTACCTTATCAACTCAACTACAGATAACTAGACCGTTTTACTCAGTCAATATCGTAACTTAGTTAATATGTCAAAACGGCCATCATTGCGTGCCTACTTACTTACTTACTTACAACCAGCAGGAGACGCCGCGGCCGGACGGGTGATCTGCCCTTTGTAGGCCATTTCACCCATTTCCCCTATTTTTCTCCTGTGGAGTATACAGGATGTCCGACAATCACGGCGTTTCGTCAAACCTACCTACTAACTGCCTAGTTAACCTAAAAAAAGCTACACTCATTGTATGTCGCCAGATGTTCTTCCCATTGACAATCTTATCCTTTCCTTCTGATATTGTTTTTGAAGATGTTTGGAGGCTTGTATTCAATCACTGAATGAATCTGGCTGAAATTTAATACAGGGATAAATTATAGTCTGGAATATCTAGCCTAGGTATACGTTCCCAGGTGTTGCGGATACGGCATGAAAATTCCACGCGGGTGAAGCCACACAGCTAGTAAAAAAAGCCAAAAATACGCCAAAATTGTTGACCATCAAAAATATGTATACTTTACATCGGTCATTTCGAAACAAGAAGTGCGGCTATCACTGTTGAATGGACGTAAGATGTATAATGTCGTCAGTTTTGTGACAGTAATCTGAATCCGATGATTATGACAACTACGTATGTATACCTACCTGTAAATAAAATAAATACAAGTAAAATACTGTAGGGAGATATTTCATAATCTAGTATTCAGCCATTGGTTTTTGTAGATAGATACTTGGCAGAAATGACTAAAAATAACAGACGCTCTAATATGTGTAGGTAAATACAATAATATTTATTTATTGTCTTTGTTTAATAGATTTAAGTTTTTCATGTCATAAAACTAAAAGAAACATTGGGCACCTAACTCTCTATTTACTCTTTTTTTCCCTCCAATATACATTCACTTAGGTGCTTACCGTTCGCTTAATTTTTAGTGGACTGAAATGAATAAACTCTACTCTATTCTCTACTCTAAATTCACTGGACTGATCACTTACACTTATGTTAGTACAAAGGTTACCCTTATTTGCATACCTTTTGCCCAGTTTCCACGGAAACTCTACAAACAGGTGAAAGGAATTGTGAACACTCATTTTTTTGTCAATTGATGAAAAGTCAATTTAAAAAAGTGAAAGGGTCTGTTACTGTAGACTATGAGAGCGATGAGGTCTTACAGGTTCTATAGGCTAATAAAAGCTACATTCATGATATAAACAGTTACATAAGTGTAATGTTTGTCAATCTCTTACCTTAAGATTTGTAAATAGATACATAAGTCAATCTACTAGCTCACTTTAAAGTCGAATTTTTAAATTAAACGAAGTAAATTGACAGCAGCTAATGTCACTTTGTGAAATAATGATGCCATTCAATGTATTAGGGGTTAAAGTATGAAATTGCCGATTTGTACTGACAAATTGAAATTCGTTTTTTTTTTTAATTTAACGTATTTATTTGATCAAAATAATTACCATTATTATCTATACATTGCTGCCATCTAGTAGGAAGGTCATTTATGCCTTTGCGATAGAACTCTGGTGATCTAGATTCGACAAACTGTGTGAAAGCATTTTGTACTGCCTCCTGAGAAGAAAACTTTTTATCACATAGAAAATTGTCCAAATCACGAAAAAAATGGTAGTCTGTTGGAGCAAGGTCTGGCGAATACGGAGGGTGACGGATAGTTTCTAATTGCAGTTCCTGTAGAGTTAAAACGGTTTCTCGTGCTGTATGAGGTCTCGCGTTATCATGGACCAATAATGGTGAAGATCGATTCATGAGTCGGGGCTGTTTCACTGCTAGTTTTGCTATCATTGTTCGCTGTTATTGCTTGACCAGATCGTAGAAAGCTATAGTGAATAACACCATGCTGAGACCACCAAACAGTTACCATTACCTTTTTATTGGTAAGCTTTGCTTTAGGACACTGTTGTGGCGTTTCACCTGGGGTCAGCCATTGCATTTTTCGCTTACGGTTATCGTAAAGAATCCACTTTTCATCACATGTCACAATTCGATCCAATATTCCTTCATTTCTGTATCGATTCAACAAGGCAACACAAGTTTCAACACGCATTTCTTTCTGCAGATCAGTCAAATCATGAGGTACCCATTTTTCACATCTTTTTATTTTATTGATTTGACGCAAATGAGTCAATATTGTTGGTAAGGTAAAGTTAAACCATGCAGCTAATTCCTGGGTAGTTTGGCTCGGATCGGCTTCCACCATGTCTTTCAATTCATTGTTATTCACCTGTGTGGACGGCCTTCCTCGTGGTTCGTTCTTCAAATCAAAGTTTCCATCACGAAAGCGTTTAAACCAAAATCGCACGGTGCGTTCATTAGCAGTCCCCTCTCCAAACGCAACATTGATATTGCGAGCTGTTTCTGCCGCGTTAGTTCCGCGTCGGAACTCGTATTCAAATATCACTCGAATTTTCGAAGTATCCAACTTTCTTGTCTAAGCTGTATAAAAAAAACAACTGAAAGTCGATAATCGAATGTTGCACATTTTTAAATGAAGAAGAACAAGAACTTTTTCCACATGGTACCTGTGTAGGTACCATGTGGAAAAAGTTTCACTCAAAAATCTCAAACCATGAAGGTTCTATGTCAATTCGAAGTACCTATTACAATGAAACGGCAATTCCATACTTTAACCCCTATTATAGTGAATCATGGCGCAGCAGAGCCACCCTCAATTGTCATGACTTTTTTGACGAAAAAAAAGAACCATTTTAAAAGGGTTGTCATAATCAGATACTTTGTCACAACACTATTTTTGTTTTAACAGAAGCTGACAACCCAGTAGGTATACGTCAATTTACTTCGTCTACAGCCCCACCAACTTATCTGTGAAATGCCAAAAGTAGGAACTACGGCCGCCATGTTGAAATGTCATTTGATTGTCAGTATCTACTACATTCGGGTTCTCTGTGATTTCTGTTGCTAAATTGCTATATTTACAACGTTAATTATGCCGAAAGCGATTAAAAGTGATGCTCGAAGCATTATTCTAAAGGTTAAATCCTTTTTTGAAGAAGAAGCTCTGGCGGAGGCTCCGATTATACCATTTAATCAAATATACAAACGAATTTCGGCAGCTACAAGTTAGTGTTCCCAACTTTCTTTTTATAAATTTCCCGATATTTATGAATTTGATTGATGTAAGAGTCAACTAACCCGCAAAAAGAAATAGGTACATATCTACTGATATTTACTTTTAATCACAGAACAGAAAAAAACTTTTAGAAGTGTGATAGGACAGATTCAACAGCGGAACCAATGTCGCCAAACTCACACATACAACCAGATAATAATACGTTGCACTACTAGTAAACAATTGTTTTGATTGGTCGTATATCTTTAACACCAAACTAGCCTAAAATATGCACATTGCAAAACGAAAACATACCTTAAACAATCGTTTTAGTGATTACTTTTATATAGATAAAAAAAGGAATTTACGACGTTTTGTATCTGGATCAAACTTGCTTCTCACTCTAACTCTATTCCGAAAAAGTTCAACTACTCCCCAACAGATGTCCGTTTATTTCAAGAATGTTATTTAAAACCTTAAACTTTAGGAATACGGTTGATATTACTTTGAAGTATTATCTCTCTCACTCTAACTCCTTAACATTAACGCTAGACCGGTGACATAAAATTTTGGAAAAATCGATAGATTTGAAATTTTTTTTCGTAATGTCAAAGGATTCCAAACGCCGTGAGTAATTATAATCTAAGAGTACTAAAAAAGAGGGATTTTATAGCTTGTTGAACTGTTTTTTATTAACGATTAAAAATGTATGAAGACGTCAAACTACTTATGTACCTATTTAATTGAAATAAAACAAGTGTCCATTTATAGTAGATATTTTATGTAACTGTTGCAAAATAAAAACGTTTTCACACTATCCGGCGCATCCGATATCCGATATTAGTGTCGGCTCCGATATCGAAGGAAATAAAATAAAGTAGAAAAAGAACTTGATACTATGTTGAAAATAATTGCTAGGATATTTTTTCTTTTTTTCATCCAGTCTGTGCGATCGAGCAAATGGCCGAATCGGACCGATTTTATTGAATATATGTGGAAACAGCACATGATGACGGCTATCGGCGTCAGACACCCAATATCAGAAAATGTGAAATCGGGATACTTAAAATACAAGTGCGACTATTTAACAGTATCAGACGGGTGTTTTAAGACCATATTACGAGCAGTTTCATACACTACTTTGAAGTAATTAATTTAATTTGCATAAAATGAGAAAACGTAGAGCACCAAAATCTATTTGCTGATCGCGTATGCATGTTGCGCCGCGTTCACAAACTAGAAAATATCCAGCTGGAGTTGTTCAATTCGGAAGTTTATATTTTTGTATGTTTGTACGTGCATAGCTTCGTCATGTGTAGACAAATTTGCAAAATTCCTTCTTTGTTCGAAAAAAGACTATTCAGGAATGATACCATTTATTTTTTGTAAAGATCCGATAAAGGGTTTCAGAGAGAGACCACGAAACACTTCAATATTAGATGCTCTCGACAGGTTGCAGCGACGTACGGTCCGCATTATCAGAAATCCTGAGGTCACGAGTACCCTCGAGCCTTTGCAGCTGCGTAGAGATGTTGCTTCCTTGGCAGTATTTTACCGTCTCTACCATGGCGAATGTTCTGAAGAGCTATTCCAATTAGTCCCACCCTCTCCTTTCCTATACAGGACGACACTTAATTAAGACCTGGAATTCCTTGCCAGCTCACGTGTTTCCCTCTTCCTACAGTCCCGGGACCTTTAAGCGGGACGTGAAAAAGCATCTGATGAGGCCGTCAAGCTGACCATTGTTAACATGGCACGTGTGTATAATGGTGGCCCTCTCTCCTGAGACTTTGCCTTCAGCTTACCATCAGGCAAGGTAAAGTCAAATTGACGTGTCCTATATAAAAAAAAAAAAAAACTAATTTTTAAACTCTCGCGTTCCATGATATATAATTTAGAAAACGGGAATTAACGCGATCATGGTATAAGTACTTACAAACCTTTGATGGCCTGACGTTTCGACCAGGTTACACCGGCCGTGGTCACAGGCTGACTGAGGTATGTAAGTACCTATACCATGATCGCGTTAATTCCCGTTTTCTAAATTATAAAAAAAAATAAACCAGGAAATCAGCAGTAATTGCTGCAAACGCATATTATTGCTATGTCTATGCCACTACACATCATAACATCACGCCCGTATCCTTTGAATCCTTATGCAGAAGTGTTCAGAATGATCCGTGATATAAAAAAAAAAAACAATAAAACCATTTGACAAAAGTTTATAAATATTTCTAAAAAAAGTAGATATCGATAAAGTTTGACTACATCACTAAATGAATAGCGAAGAAAGTTCTAGAATAAATAAGTATGACATGTCTATTGTGTGTAATCAAAAACAAGCTTTATTGATATGTGGTAAGGTTGTTTTTTTATTTTATTTTATTTCTTTGCATTTCAATAAGATTAGTTATAAATTCTGCTATATCCTGACTTATCGATGGTATAAAACGCCTCCATTTCGAATATTTATGCTCCTACTATCATCGGTGCACTACAAAATGACCCAGTATGGCATATTTCTATTAAATAGTATTAAATAACACACGGTCCAAAACTGTCAAATACACGTGATGACAGATACGACTGAAGGTTGAAATTGTAAGGTCTTGCAAATCTCCGCATATATGCGGAGATTTGCAAGACCTAAACAATCAATGACACGCGTGCCACGCCTACTTCACACTTCCATCGTTTTTTCTATTCCGTGCTTTTAATATTGCCACTATTCATTCGTACTTACATATAGCAAACATTGTATGTGTGACGTTAGGGGGTTGATGATGATAATGTGTTATTTATTTCAGGTGTGAGTCAAGGGCTCATATCTAAAGTAGTAAAAGAAGGGCATGTAGCAGAAGAGACTGGTACAAAAATTCGGACCCCAGGCAAGGAGAGGCAGCGTAAAACGGGATTTATACATGTTGATGATTTTGACATGGGAGTTATTCGAAGAAAAGTACATGAGTTTTATTCCAATAAAAAGGAGCTACCAACTATCAAGAAGCTTCTAGAGGTGTGAAAGACAGAAATTAATTACACAGGACAAAGAGAAAGTCTTCGAAAACTGCTTCACAAGATGGGTTTACGTTTTAAAAAGTCTCAGAGTAACCGTAAGTTACTAATGGAGCGTAATGAAGTATCAGCTTGGAGAGCAAAGTACTTGCATGCAGTGGAAAAAAATAATAAAAGTCCACAACCTCAGCCGCTAATTTATTTAGACGAGACATATATTCATCAGGCAAATGTTGGCAAGGAGAGGGTGTAGACGGAGTATTAGAGCCTGTATCAAAAGGACAAAGGTATATTATTGTACACGCAGGAGGGGACGCTGGATTTGTTAATAACGCACTTCTCGTTTTCAAGTCTAATACTAAAAGTAGTGATTATCACGATGAAATGAACAGTACTAACTTTAAAAAGTGGGTTATTGAAAAACTGGTGCCTTACTTACAGCAGCCATCAATAATTGTAATGGATAATGCTCCCTATCACCGTATTTGCATAAATAAGGCTCCAAATACGAATTCTTTAAAAAGAGATATGCAACTATGGTTGACACAAAATAATGTTGACTTTGGAGAAGAGTTCACAAAACCTCAGCTGTTAGAAATAATAAAAAGAAACAAGCCTGAACCTGAATATGAAATTGAAAAAATATTAGAACAAAATGGACACAAATGCTTGTACTTACCTCCCTATCACTGTGATCTTAACCCCATTGAATTCATTTGAAGCACAATGAAAAGAAAAGTAGCTGAAGTAAATATTGACCATAAAATGCTGAGATTCCCCGCCTGGTTCAAGAAGCCTTTGAAACCATTACAGTTAATGAGTGGGCACAGCATTGCAAACATTTTCACAAGTTAGAAGAAGAATATTTGAAACAAGATTCGTATTTGGATAAGCCTTTTATAATAGAAGTAAGAAGTGACACAGAAACAGAAAGTGATAGTGATGATGATGATGGTTGCATGGAAATAGGAGGTATATTTCCTCACAGCCTGGATGAAGTTGGGCGTGCAGGTTGTTCAAAAGACCATAATAGGGTACTTTCCGTTTTTTTAAAAACTGCTTCATTTTAAAGACCGAGAAGAAATATTCAACAGAAAAATAAAATTTCTCTAATTAACGTCCATTTTCCGCGTTAAAAGTGAAAAAAATCTAATTTATTTTTAATGGTTTTGAATTTACCGCCAAAACGCGCCGTGCGCTGACGTTTACCGTATGACGTCATCTTTGAGTAAACAAAGAATCGTGACGTGAGTGCACCGGTATAAATAGTTTATGTGGCGCAGTTTTAGAAGTGTTTGTACACAGAGGCACCACACACCAGTAATACCATTTTCTATCCATTTGAGATAAAAATACTTGATCGACTGTTTACAACTTGTTTACACAAAGATGACGTCACACGTTAAACGTCAGCGCACGGCGCGTTTTGGCGGTAAATTCAAAACCATTAAAAATAAATTAGATTTTTTTTACTTTTAACGCGGAAAATGGACATTAATCACAGAAATTTTATTTTTCTGTTAAATATTCCTTCACAGTCTTCAAAATAAAATAGTTTAAAAAAAAGTGGAAAATACCCTATTATTGTAAACCTGGTTTCAATAGATGAAACTCATGTTTTATTATATGCAATTGCTAGGTCAGCTCCTGTATCTATCCTGTAGATATGAAACTAGCCGACCGCCAGCGACCTCGTCCACTGACAACTTTGTCTGCCCTATCCCGTCGCTCCTATTGGTCGCAGCGTGATGTTAAATAACCTAAAGCCTTCCTCTAAAAATGGACTGTCCAACAGCAGCTAACATGAAATTAGTAACCTAATTTAACATATTAGGTTACAGTTACAGGTTATCTACCCCTAATCAATTCATCTTTGCCATTTTTTCGAATATTTTTTACACACTTAATGAATGTATTAATGTATAGACATAGATAATAAAGTACTAATTATATAGATTACCTTAATAACGTATCTAATTTATTACTACGCTAAATACTAGGCAAACATGCCCAATTCTGGGAAATCTATATTAACTTGCAATACTATGTCGATGGTGTCGCCGCCACTCAGTTCACAGATAAGTTGGTGGAACTGTAATTAAAAATTAGTATGGTACACCTTGGATATAATTCACATTACCACCTACCGTATTCGTTGTCATCATATAGGTACCTTTTGTTTGTTGTTAGCAATATTGATACACATTATTGTTAGTAAAGTTTGTTAAGCCTTCTTCAAGAGTAAATAAATAAATAAATTATAAATATATGTAGGTACTTATTTATCTGCATTCTAGATTTCAAAGAATCAAAGAATCAAAGAATCAATTTCGTTTATTCAGTTTAGGCACATAAAGAGCACATATGAACGTCAAAATTTTACAATAATGTCAGGAAATTACTAATATAATATTAAATTAAGTAAATAAATCATTTGAAAATGATTCTTTCGCTGGTTCGGTAAGTTGGTTCTACTGAGAAGAGACCAGCAAGAAACTCAGTGAACAATATTATAGTTTCTTTTTTTAAAACAATTTGTTTTTATTTTATTTTTCATAGGTTTATATTGTGCGAGCAAGCAAAGAGATTAGGATGACCATGCATTTTTATCATTAAGGTATTCGTTTACTTTGTAATATCCTTTTTTCATTAAAGTCTTTTTTACTTCGATTTTAAACTTATTTAGAGGCATGTCAACCAACTCTTGAGGAATTTTATTAAACATTTTAATATTGTTACCTACAAAAGAATTACCAACCTTTTGAAGTCTGAGTTTTGGCACTACAAGTTTATTTTTATTCCTCGTATTATAATTGTGTACGTCAGAGTTTTTTTTGAAAAGATCTAGGTTTCTGCGTACATATAAAACATTATCGTAAATGTATTGGCTAGCAACTGTTAAAATATTAATTTCTTTAAATAGTTCTCTCAGCGAGTCACGGGGTCTGAGGCTATAGATTGCTCGTATCGCTCGTTTCTGTAATATGAAAATAGCCTCAATATCAGCAGCTGAGCCCCACAGCATCAGACCATACGACATAAGGCTGTGAAAGTAGCCAAAATAAACTAATCGTGCCGTTTCCTCATCAGTAAGTGACCTTATTTTTCTAACCGCATAGGCAGCTGAGCTAAGTCTTCCTGCCAAGGCTGCGATATGAGAACCCCATTGCAGTTTACTATCTAGAGTCATACCAAGAAAAACTGTGGTATCAACTATTTGAACAGACTCATCGTTCATTGTGATATGCGTATCTATCTGTCTTACATTAGGCATAGTAAACTTTACACATTTTGTTTTCTTCGCATTGAGCAGCAAGTTGTTACTTGTGAACCAATGCAATATTTTGGAAAGGTTGATATTCACATCGTCAGGTAATTCTTTATGTCTATCAGTTTTAAAAATTAATGATGTGTCATCAGCAAATAATACTATTTCACAAAGATTTTTAGTGAAGTGAGGAAGATCATTTATATATATCAAGAATAAAAGGGGTCCTAATATCGAGCCCTGGGGAACTCCCATGACTAATGGGGCGCCAGATGAGTTAGTGCCATTAATATTGACTTTTTGTACTCTGCCAGTGAGGTAAGATTTAAGTAAGCTAAGTGAGCTGTTAGAAACACCGTAATAACCTAATTTTAGTAACAAAGTCTCATGATCAACACAATCAAAAGCTTTTGATAGATCACAAAATATACCGATGGCATCCTGCTTCTTGTCCCATGCATCAAATATATGTTTAACGAGTTCAACTCCTGCATCCGTCGTGTTTCTGCCTTTAGTGAAACCGAACTGTTTCTCATGAAGTAATTTATTAGAAGCGAAATGTGAAAGCAGTTGACTAAATATAATTTTTTCAAAAATTTTGCTGAGTGCTGGGAGTATGGAGATGGGCCGAAAATTAGATGGATCAGTTTTGTCCCCTGCTTTGAATAATGGAATGATTTTACTAAACTTCATGAGTGTGGGAAACTGTTTATCATAGATACATTGATTAAATATAAATGCGAGATAAGGGGCAATAGTGGGCATTACTGATTTTATTATATTGGTTGAAATGCCCCACAGATCCTCAGTCTTTTTTATATTTAGTTGCTTAAAAGTTTTTATTACGGTTTCGGGGTCAATATACTGAAAATCAAAGTTTACTCTACATTTATCAACACAAGATTCAAGAAGAGAAGCAGCTACGTTTCTTGAAGAATTTAATTTACTAGTTATGGTAATTGGAGCATTTGTAAAAAAAGATTCGAACGCCTTGGCCACGTCAGCGTCAGCACTGATGTGTCCATCATCTATTTCTAACTCGAAGGATCGATCACGTGACCTTGCTTTACAGGTTTCTTTGTTAATAACATTCCATGTTGCCTTAATTTTATTATCAGATTTTTGTATTTTATCACGGATATAATTAGATTTGGCCATTGAACAGACTTTCTTAAACATTTTAGAGTACTTTTTAGTATGTTCAATGATTTGTGGATCATTTGTACATGCCTTTGTCTCATATAATTTATACAATTTCTGTCTACTCTTATAAATTCCAGGTGTAGCCCAATCACTAAATTTAATTTTGAGTTGATTAGTGTTAATTGTTTTAGTTGTGAAAATGTTATTAAATTCGTATTTGATTACTCCGAACAAATCTTCGTAAAGATCATCCGGGTTTTCAGCAATACTTGGTTCCAAAAGTGATACTTTATTATTAATATTTTCTTTAAATTTTTCTAAACGATATGTTGTGATTGGTCTACATACTATATTTTTTGGCAATGGAACATGTTGGTGCTCAAATCTAGCTAACTGACCTGCATGATCGGATTTTATGAAGTTTATTATAGATTTGTCGTTTACATCACTGTCAGTAAAAATATTATCCAAGCAGGTAGCTGTTGTGGATGTGGTGCGAGTTGGTTCACAAAAAAGATTTTGTAAGTTAAAAGATTTAAAAAGATTGAGGAACCTTAACGCGTTCTGGGAGTTTTCTAAGATATCAACATTAAAATCGCCACATACAACTACCCTCTTCTTACATTGAAATGCCCTTTTTAAGATTTCTTCCATAATAGATTCAAATAGGTGGTAATCTCCGGAAGGAGGTCGATAGACGCTAATAATAATATATTGATCAAGCTCTGCACATGATATTTCAATATTTCGCTCACTTGAGAGTGCTACAATATCTTTTCGTTCTTTAGATTTTAATTTGTCATTAATTAAAATGAGTGACCCACCTCTTATAGCGGTATCTCTAGTAAACGAACTAATTATTTTATAATTGTCAATATTAACTAATAGTTCATGTTGTTTCAACCAGTGTTCAGTTAAACAAAGTACATGAATATGCATTACATTTAAAAATAATTCTAGTTCTAACTCTTTGCCAGAAAAACCCTCAATATTTTGGTGAATAATATTCATGAACATAGACTTTTCCTTTGTCCCTAAAATTAAATTGCTAGAGATTTCCCCTATTGTCCTAGAATTAAATTTAAATGACTGTCACTCTTATTTGGAACAGATTCCAAGGTCGCAAGACAAACATTGTCATTTTTCTGCTCAATAAAAGCAGGTTGGTTAGCCAAATTCTTGGCTGAGTATTTAATATAATATGATAGCGAAGATGCTATCTGTCTCTTAAAATATCTATTCAAATAGAATTTATCTTTTGTCAATAATAATTTATTTTCTAAATACAAGTTTATGTTAATTAAATGAAATTTATTGGAATTATGAAATGTCAATGTGTGTAATGTTTGATTGAGCTTATATCTAATATTGTTTTCTGCTTGCGACAAACTACGGCTATATGGAAGTGTAAATAAAATTATGTTTTTAATAAAATTATGTTAGGTATAGAAATAACACAAATTTGTTAGGCCGTGCTTATTTTGGGTCTTAGACAGCACTGTCTAGAATGTCGTAAATAAATGATCTATTTACTTATATGCCAAAATATCATGCCTATATATTATACTTAAAGGAACAAACCATCATATACCTAACATCATAAAACCATTCAACCATTATGACGAACGGTTATCGGAACGCGTCAAACAAGTGAAATGATTCGCTCCTTTTTCCTCTAAAAGTGCCCATTCATGTCCATACGGCTTAACCAAATCCCTGTAGAATGCAACGCCATGACTTCCCATAATAAGTTGGTAATAACTTGGGAAAGAATTAGGTCACCTATATACCGTGAGCTTAGTGGACGGCACGTATGGGCCCTCATTGTTGATTCTCCCATTTTTTCTTGCAAAAATATTTTTCATCCGGAGGGACATTGCTTTTAGCAATATTATGGAATGGCTGGACAAAGAAATACTTACCTTATATTATACGTACTGTTAAAAAATGAGAACATACGGGAATAAACATATTATTTATTTGTGTGTTCGTGGTTTGATATTTTTATATTTTTTTTTTTTGTTTGTTTGTTAACTGCGGCAGTTCGGTCTGTTTGCGTGACGGCGGAGCGACTAGTGGCGCCATCTGAAAACCAGCGCTTTGTATACCCTATTGTTGGTGTACGAGGCATTCATGCTGAGATGGTAGCCCATTTAGGTTCGCACGATGTACATTTATAATAATTAAGCCTGTATTAGAACGTTAATAACCTATAATTCTTGTTTGAAATTTTTGTACATTGTGCGTTTCTTAAATAAATGCTTTTTCTTTCTTTCTTTCTTTCTTCTTCTTCTTTCATGTAGGTACCTATATATTTATTTCATATGAATTAACTTTGATCAGTGATTCCGTTTTTAAAATGCCCAGCATCATACTCTTCTAGTACTTACATAAATGACTGTGTAAAACCAGCTCAAACTTATAAAACCATTGAAAACCAAAGGTGACAACCAACCTGTGAAATTCCCATCAAAATCAAACTAGCCGTTTCAGAAATAACTCAGTTAAACAGACAAAAAGACTGTCGGAAAATCATTAGAAAAAGTTATTTTTTATATTTAAGTTTAAATGTATAATTATGTAGATATTTACTCTTAAAAACTGCCATTTTCATATTATAAACAAACACATTAAAATGTTTTTTTATTTATATAACTTATGTAAATATCTGTTCTCGGACATTCTACAAAACGCTATTTAAGCCCAAAGTAATTCGAGTTAAACAAGTAGGTATGTGTAATTGGCTATACAATGCATATGTACAAACTTACATACATTTTCTTTTGTAAATACATGCATACCTACTAAATATACCTACATAGAAACAACCAGATCAATGCAAATGTACATTATATATAATAATTTATCCGCAATAAAAAATTAAAAAACAATTTCTTTCTTTCTTTCTCTGAGCAGGAATCAAACTCGCTGCCTACGACGTAGCAGTCGATACATTTTACCGCTACACCAAAATATGAGAACTCAGTTCAATTACTCCTGAAATTAAGCCATTATTATGGTGTTCAATATAAACTTCGCAGGGTATATTATATTTGGTTTACCGTTGTGTTTAACTACTCAACACATTTTACTGAATGGATTTTATTTTATAACTAAACCATGGTAACTTAGTTCAGTTTAGCTGCTTAATAGATCTTCAAGGTGGTCAAATAAACTCAGTTTAGCTATACGCAGTAATACGGATTTGCACTGGTGAATTCAACCTTGCTGGGTGCTTTATTTTTTACACACTAATGTTGAATAAGTTAAAAAAAGACACCACTAAAAATAATGAACGTGCAAAATAATTTATTTAAGTATGCAATATGCTAGTTCATTACACAATTCAAAAAAAATTGCGAAATTATTATTTATATATAACATAAATTATAACTATTACTTGTCCTTGTAACCTTACCAAAAATCTTGAAAAAAAAATCTGTCATTCATTGTTGCTTAGTTGTCATTGTTGTCAACAATGTCAATAGTTGTCAACGTTGTCAACATCTGTATTGTTTATTTACATACAACAGTGAAATTATGAAATAGTGAAAGTAATTTGTGATTGTGCCTAAAATGAAGAGACAAGGATATAAATATGAATATTCTCCGTTGTGGAGTGAAAATGGGTAAGTAGTTTCTTGCCACCTATTTCCAAATAGTGTATGTGCCATAGTTACAATACTTTATGATATAAGTACTGCTAAATAAACTATGAGGAAATCATACGTCAATTTATGAAAAGAATATGGATTTTTTTCTTCACTAATTGAGTATTCTCAAAGCTGAAGAGAATATCTCAAGTTTTGCAGTAAAATTCTCTTAAGCTGGTAATAATGGGGCAGGAAGGTAGCCTCACAGACATATCAAAACAGATAGTATTGGACATCAGATAGGATTATTGTTTTAATAAAGATTCCCAAGAGGGAGGATAATAGTAAAGCAAGTTATCAGATATAATTTGGTTTCCAATAAGTATACTGTGTGATGTAATGTAAGTACAAACTTTTTGGGGTACTTAGTTACTGCCAGCAAAGGATGCCATTGACCAGACATGTGAACCTTCCTTCCTTGTGGGCCATTTCACCCATCTCCCCTATTTCCTCCACAAAATTCTTCGGGTTAACCTGACTAGTTACTTCATATTCTTTTAGTTCTGTTTTGTAGTTTCTTCATTTACTTTCTAGTCTCTAATTATTATCCTACTAATATTATAAACATGAAAATTATGAAGATTTTTCAATGTTTGGATATTTGTTATTCAATCATTCATTCATTGATATTCATTTATTTATTTATTATTAGCAATATAAGCTTACAGTCTACACCAAAGCTTTTATATGATCTACATTACATTATGCATTACACTATATTACATTACAAATACATTAAAATTACTTAGTTACATTCTAGTAGTAGTTACATTCTTAAGTACTTAGTTACATTCTTACAGTTCATCAAATAATTAGATAAAAAAAAACCAATACAATGCAAATGTCACATGCATAATGTTGAATGGAAAGTTAGGATTTGAAGTAAATAATAAGAACTAGGTAAAAAAATGTCAAAAAAATAATGAATGTATGAACAGATCGAGTGTGGGCATTTGTGCCAACTTGGCTGAAATTTGGTACAGGAAAAAATTATAGTCTTGAACATAGCCTAGGTATTTTAGTCAGCCAAAGGTTGCAGATACAGGATTTAAATTTCATACATGTAGGACCGCTAGCATCAGCTAGTATAATAACTGCTCGTTTGCACAAATGGACAATGTCACATTTTTTAAAATTTTACCGAAAGATACATAACGGGACTATAGTCAATTTTTGCTGCAATGCAACAGAACCCGCTAGTTTTTAATACTTTCGCTCTTTTTTTTCCAATATTTATTTATTATATATTTCATGTTTTTGTAAAACTGACAAAGGGATTACTGTCCCGTCAGGCAGTATATAATATGAGTTGCCCTGGCCAACATTTTTTTTTGTCACATAAAATTGGGAGTTAGTGGTAGGAAAGTGGAAATTAAGAATTTATAATAAATTTCTTTTCTTACATATAAGAGATTGAATGGGAAAGAAATTCAATTATATACATATGTATAGCCTGGTTGTGAAAAGAACATTATGTTACTTTTCACTTCGAGAGTATGTCTGTGGATCATGGTCATCTGTGTTGAAACATGTTGGTATAAACCTAAAAAAAAGTTTAAAAATAGATTATTAACAAATAAAACCATCATTTATTTCAAGTACGTAACAGGACTGATTTGTGTAATCTAAATTCATAATAATTGTTTTTCAAATCTTTTTAAAGTTTTTAATTCTTGAGAAAATATTCGAACCCCATTATGCCCTTAATCCTACTTTTCTCGAAAGGAAGGAAGAATCACCAGCAGCTTTGAACATCTGACATATACACAGGTAGGGGTAGGGTACGCACAATGGCCCAATCAAGAGGCTAAGTGCGGAACCGCCCAGTCAAACTAACTAACTACACAGGTAGGGATGTAGCCATCTCTGAAGTTGCTAAGATGCGTGGCGCAATATCTTTTCTTAGCTAACTTTAAAACTCTCGCGTTCAATGATATACAAATAAAGATAACGGGAATTAACGCAATTATGGTCTAGGTATAGGCCTTTTTTTTGCAATGTTTACTTTTTTGCCGGGGGTGTAGACTGTCGGGATGGAGTATGTTAACATAATCGACAATATCGATTGCAGAGCACCTGCTAGGATCAGGTACCAACCAATGGATTGAATTCCACCATACGCAAGTAAAGCACAAAAATTTCAAACAGGAAGATGCGTTTAAATTGTCTGCAACATGGAATTCAGTGATAAAAAGCATGCAACTCCGCTTTTCTGCGCAGTCGGATAGACTCCGGACAGTTTGTCGCGTTGCAGCATTTTCCTTGCACTCTAGCAGACTCAGGCCTATCTCCACTTTTAAAAATAGCCCCGGAGGTTCCAGATGGACAAAATATAACATAGCTATTGCATCAAGTCACCCTGATGCAATAGCTGTGTTATATTTTGTCCATCTACAACCTCCTTAGATGAGTAGATTTTCTTATCATCTGTATGCGAACTTTCCTATTTACTTAATGAAATAAACTTAGACCTTAAAACTATTTTTACCGTAGGGGGAGATTATGTCGGACTCGAACCGACTAAACCGCGCGCCGTCTGTGGGTCGAAGCTAGGCCGAAGGTGAGGTTGTCTTCGATCTTCGACATACCCTCGCACCCCGACTGACCCAGGGCCATCTCTCTCGGTCTGGCCTTCCTCGGGAGGAGGGACCACGAGTCCCCAAATCGCCCCCGGTACATTCCGCCAGTACCTATAATTTTCAGTCCCACGTCGGTAGGTACAATAATATAAATATTTTCACTCTATATTTTCTCTAGAATAACAAAAGGTGGCATTTAGCACATTAATAACTATAACAGTGGAATTTTAATGTGACTGTATAAATATGAGGTGTGACCTTCCAGTGACAGTCTGTTGACTTTTTGTTTGTTCTATTAGTAATGAATGGATCACATGACTAGTATTGTCAATAACCTCTCAAACTAACCTAAATACTTAAATGAACTTTTATTTAAGAATAGCTTTACCCTCGACTTACGTTGTAACTAATTAGAAATCTGTGCCGCGACGTCGTCCACGTTGACTCCGATGTGGGTTTTGATTTTTGGGTGCGGGATTGTAATATTGCATACATACATACATACCTATAATCACGTCTTTATCCCCGGAGGGTTAGGCAAAGGTGAATTAACACCCACATTTCACCAATCTGTATTCGGTTCCACGTAATAGGGGGTGAGCCTATTGCCGTATTCCAGGCACTATTGTTGACTCGAGCCATGCATCTGAGGCTGAGTCTGGGCTGTACATATCTGTCTGATGTTGAAGTTAATCAGCCCTATCCCTTAGTCGCCTTGTACGACACCACATGGGAAGAGAAAGGGTGGCCCAAATTCTACTCTACCGGAAACCACGCAGCTCATAATATTGAAACTAAAATAAAAGTTATCGGCAGTAAAAATCCCGTAAAAATTTTCCCAGCCAAAACCAGAAACAGACACAGGCACTAGCGGTAAACTCGGCAGCTACCAAGATTAGGCTCTAAAGATTACAGTAACTATTGCGTACTCGTATCACTTTTTGTCAAATAATTATAGGTACCTAATGGTTGACAAACACACAAAGCTTTGTTTACTTGAGATAGTGGTTGCACAAGTTATCGCAGTTCTGTTACTGTGTAACCGACGACGTAAAGAGTTAACAAAGCTACTACCCATTGTATTGTGATAAAGTTTGTATCCATTGTCGTACTGCTTAAGTTTTTTTTTCATAAATGACATCACGGATCTCGGTGGGTCACTCACTAGTGGTTTTAATCAGGGATGTTAAGGAGCTCCGTAACCAAAACAATCTTCTTCTTCATTCCAGCGTTAATCCCAGTCGCATTCGAAGCTTTTCAACTTGGAGTCTGGGGTCCGCTTTTTACCGAAATATTTAAAAAAACCGAATATGATTTCAGAAAAGGGCGGTGTCTAAATATGCCAGATTTGTATGACACATTTATTTTTTCAAAGTTAGTGTTCATTCTATTTGATTACGTATAATTTTTGTTCTTGCATCTTTCATTTTTAGTAAACATATGTAAAATTAAATAAGTAGCTACAAAAACAACTTAGATGACGGATTATTATACTGATAGGGCGGGAAGATTAAAGAAAGACCAGATAATTAGTTTAGTTTTTAAAGTTGGTACAGTTATTCTCTAAGGTGCCAGATGAACATACTAAAAGCCCCCGGGGTGGGACACGAGACCTTGGGAAGATCCTGCTTTTCAGTATTTTACTTGTATCTTAAAAACTATTAATAATATCTCTTTAGTAACTTCTACATTTTTATCTTCCTTAAATGTACTGCAAATTATATCTGAAAATTCTTACTGCATGATAAAATAATACTTTAATAAATACGAGAGATCAAATGTAACAATGCTCATAATTCACTTTAAAATCAACTTGGACCAGATATTTTTTTATGGAAAGATGTTCCTTTATGTATGCCGACCACTCTCCTATTTATTTAAGTATTGATCCTACAGTAAAAATAAGATGTTATTAATTTTATATACTTATATAAAAAAATAGTGTTTAATAAACAAACAAAAAGAAAATTAAATTATGGATGCTTCTCCCTTTTCCCTACCGCCAGGTCGTGTCCTACCCCCGAGGACTTTTAGTATGTTCAATGTTCATCTAGGTACCTAAGGGAACCACTGTGCCAATTCTCATACCTACTTTTACTACTACTACTACTACATACCTACTTCTACTACTACTTACTTAATTCCTTAAAAAATTTATACCCGTAACCGAAATTATCCGAAACTAGCGGATAAGCCGATATAACTAAATATCCGTAACCGTACCTATTCGAAAGCGGTATAATGTTATTCTTAAAACCGTATCCGTATCCTGATCCGAAATTTTATATCCATACATTTCTAGTTTTAACCCTCCTTGTGCATATAGACAAAGTACAGGCACGCTTTATTGTCTTTTGATCATGCATGCCTCATGAATGAGTACACAATAATTAATTGTAAATAATAATACTGTTTAAAATCAGACAGATATACATAGCTCAGACTTAGCCTCAAATGCATAGCTCGAGTCAACAATAGTGCCCGGAATACGACAATGGCTCACCCCCTAATATGTGGTACCGAATACAATGATTGGTGAAATATGGGTGTCAATTCCCCCGCTGCCTAACCCGCCGGGGATAAAGGCGTGATTATATGTATGTATGTACATAATACATACATACATAATGTATGTATGTATGCATGTTAAATAATGTGACAAAAATTATTTACATGTATTTATTTTGATTGATGCACACCTATATAGGACACTCGTCCGAAAGGCACCTATATAAATAAACTGTTAATCACGAAGCGCACAAAACTATTTATAGTTATATATAATGTAGGTTTACCTTACGAGGTATGAGGAAATCAAATATCTACTACCGCGTTAGCGGTTGACAAAAATAATACCTACTTAACAAAATATCAATTATGGTTACGTGTTCATAGCAATAATTTTATAATTAATAACATAGGTATATGTATACTTAATAATAAATTAAATATGACAGAAACTTTGTTTGTCCATCTGTACGTATTCGTGACGTATAGTCGTAATCGTAACGTCTGAAACTATCGTAATGAAACTTGACAACGAGACGAACTGGCTGTTTTCAATCGACGTCCAAGTGGACCGTGGACGTCGATTGAAAACTGCTGGCATTCCAGATTCCACAACACAGTCATCTAATTCTATGATCCACCTAGACGACATTGTAGTTTCAAAGAAAAGCATGTTGCTTCTAGAACTTGTAGG
This sequence comes from Eilema caniola, assembly GCA_949126895.1. Lineage (NCBI taxonomy): Eukaryota > Metazoa > Arthropoda > Insecta > Lepidoptera > Erebidae > Eilema > Eilema caniola. Next base: position 6,845,489 of record OX421467.1, read on the forward strand.
TACCTTAACATCTTTTATTTTACTTGATCATACATTTAGGTCTCGTATTTTTACATCACCTGCCTACTTTCAAAACAATATTATTTTTAAGATTTACATACAATAAATAATCGAAATTAGGTTTCGGTCTAAAATCTTTAAGTATCATCACAGAATAGATAATAGTACTAGCGTACAGAATGGAAGCTCACCCCCTCCCACCGATTTCATTTCCTCTCCCCGCACGTCAAAATCATGGGCGCTTTCATGGGCGCCTAAAACAAAGGTTGTCGCTAGTAAAATGTGTAGTAACGGCACTTCGGGAAGAAGAGTGAAAAGTTCGGCTAGCTTCGGTTTTTAAGGCGTCCTCTCTTTCACACATGACTATAGTGAAAGTTAACCCCCAAAAGCATCTTGCTTTTTTGTATAAATAACTAATGAACTACACATAGTAAGAACATTTGTACTTTTTCCACAGTATTTATTATTGAACCTGACCGGTTTCGCCTTATGGTAACTTCAAAAGTTTACATTGATGTATTTGAAATGTTTCTAATCTTTAACACTAGAGGTGTTTACGACTAGAAATGTTCATAAACATTGCGAAACTGGTCAGGTTCAATAATAAATACTGTAGAAAAAGTACAAGTGTTCTCAATATGTGTAACAACAAGTTCCACCAAGGGTCATCAATGAACAGTATAAAAAAAACTAGTGAACTGGATGTCAGGTTCGCCCAGTAATAAATTCGTGAAAAATATTATCAATTATAATAATTTTCATTATAGTCCGGTTTTTTTAGAAAATAACTCTAGAACTAGCATGTTAAGTGACATTATGGTGGACCGATATTGATTATAGGTGTATTATTTTTTTAACATTATAAAGATTATAACTCAAAAGCATATGATGCAGATTTACATTAGTAAACATTCTAGGGTTAAAAAATGGGCGGTACCTGGCAATGACGGAATCCATGATGGACGACATTAATTGTGATACATTCAAATTGCAAAAAATGCCACGCTTCATAGGCGTGAGCTGTCAAAATATTGATTCTTAAATTTTATAATGTATAGAGTGGTTAAAACCATTTGTTTCTAAAAAATATAAATAGATATCTTTCCGTGAACTTTCGTTTAGTATAAATTGTAATTGATACTTAAATAAATATACACTTTTAAATTAAAGTGTGCTCAACTGCCATTTTTCTAATTTCCTACACGCCGTTGACAATTCTAAATAAGTACTAGGATAGTTATTACAAAAACCGGGCATAAAATCCGTGTCATTCAGTTGAGGTTCAGAAACCTTGGTTCGTAATAAAAACACCATTTATAAAAAAATGTTCTACCTCACCCTTGGCAATGGAGCATTAATTACTAAGGGATAAATACTAGTAGTTTTGTAAAAAGTTCCAGATCATTTTTTGGCATCTGGAGATCAAATCTGGTATCCTCACTTATATTTCTTTTATACGATACGTATCTTTATTTTATAGCTCCCTGGATATTTCACCAATAAATATTGTCAATTCGTTCTCAAAAAAGCCACAACAAACGTCTCCGCCTTTTCTCATGTTTTTTTTTCCACAACTACCTGTAAGGAATCATGTTATTTCAGCCAAAAATCATCAATATCCGTTCATAAATAACGCGACAAAAAAGGCACCCCTTTTCTCCTCCGATTAAAAAGCTCTAGGCAAAAATGATGTTTTAAATCAAAGAACATGTATGCCATGTTTGGTGACAATCGGTTAAGAAATGTGCCCTATAGACCGAACGGAACGGAGACTATTTTTATTTAATGAAACATTTCACGCGGGCGAAACCGTGAGCAACAGCTAGTTTTTATAAACACAATCGGTTTTAATTACTCTATAAACATATCAAAGTCGTTTTGTAGTATTGTTTTGTTATTTGTGCCAATTCTGTTGATTGACAGGACCAAAATGTATCGCCATATTCTTTTCTTCCGAAGCGAAGAAAAAGATAGAAATGCGTTTTAATGTAAAATCATTAATATGATTTTTTGTAACAACAGAATTGTCGCCTCCGTCGGATGTAACGTAAATCATGACACTAAGGGATAGAGTGAGAAAAATCACGCTATCTCACTCGAAAATTAGCTCATATAGTGCCATCCTTGACATTTCTAATTTTCTCACACATCAACACTACCGTGCATGTACACGAGCTATGTTTGTAGTAATTACAACGTGATTGTTTCATACATTTTTCCGAGAGCTTCCGAGGTGTGGTATCATGCGAAATCCACACTTCCATAGGCCACGGTAACCACTTTTCATCAGGTGGACCGTGTGCTTGACTGCCACCTCAATGGTATATAAAAGACATCGGTTTGTTTTCTATATGCCTCGCGTGCTTCTCGAAATGTGTTCGAAAAAAATTAGGTAAGCAGTGTTTAAATTTTAAAATACGCTTTTAGGTGCGAATAAATCAAATTGTTCTTCTTCTTCTTCATCCGAACCGATTGAAATGGAGGAGCAAAGCGGAGCCAGGATCCTAGGTATAACCGGGAATTCATGCCATGACAATAATGATGATGCCTTATTCATCCAAGAGACATTCTAGTTGCATCGAAACCCTGCATTTTAGAGTTTAGAACTAACAGCTATTGGCGTGTATCACTAAAGTCTTCAGTATTCGGTCCTTACAATTAATGCCGTTGGCCGTAAATGTCTACGCTCTAGGAGAACTCTGTGAAAATAAAATAATCTATGTTCGACTTTATTTAATCAAATGAAAACCAAAAAACTTTTGAAAGATTTGAAATAAATCGAAGGCAATGAAGTGAAAGGGAAAAGCAGCGCAGAAGAACAGATACTGAAATAAATACTATGTTGTAATGTGTATTATACGTAGTGTATTATAGAAATTAAAAAAAAAACAACTGCATTGTCAATAATCCTTTTCTTTAAAAAAATACTCATCCAAAAACTGTTCAAGGGTTTAAAACTTATGCTGGAATACTTACACATTTATGCTGAAAAGTTACTCTCAAATTTATGAGAGGTATGCCTCAGAGAAGAATGAAAGCGATAAAAGAAATATGATGTATTGACTACATAATTTATAGATATCAGATTTCAAAAAAGGTGACAATTAATAACCCAAAGTAGACGGTTTACCAATAAACTACATAAACGTTTTATAGGTAAGAAAGTAACTGCCGTATCGTGCGAAACAATGGAATAACGATTCAGTGGGGGGTGCTCAAACCGCGTGAGTGGGCGATCTAACTCGATAGCCGTGTCAGTTTATAGTGAGAGGCGCGGGCGTCGAACGCCGACTTGCCGCTGGCCTCCAAATTCAAGCTGCATTCACCTTTGAACCGTAACAATCCAATTTCAGCCGTATTGTGTGACTGTAAAGTTTAATTTACCTAGTTAATGTTGTGGTGAAACGAATCAACACAGTGACCCGGTCGTCTTTATAATAATACAGTGTAAGGTGTTGTGCAAAATGAATGAAGAAATTACAGTTTCGGATGATTTGAAGAGGCAGGCTGCAATGTTTTATAACAGCACTCAAAGGTTAGTTTAAATTACAAATGCATATGGTTGTTTGCAACTGCCAAAGGATGTCGATACTTGAGTGCTACCTGTAGTTTTCTGTTACTGAAATTGAGAATAGTCATAATGCATGGTGTTAGAGTTGATTTTCGCTTAGGAAGTCTCGTAAAGTGGATGTTGTTTGATATTGCTTTGCATAACTACGTGCCGTGAAAAAATGCAACGTTTGTAGATCTAGAAGAGTGATAGTCTTGCCGTATTAGTTTCAGAAATAACAAACATGGAGTTATTTGTCATAGCCTACGTTTGTCAATAATGTTTTTACGTTTCTGCATTCTTGTGAATTACTTACATATGTAACTATTTAATAGACCATTAATATGCATATAGCTGTTTGTAATGGATCTTATTATAACAGCAGTTTTGCATGTATTATATAAGATACCTTACCTTTTTTAAAGAATGGTATTGTCGTTTTATGTCTATAAATAAACGTCAAAAGTAGTTATTACTACAGCAAACAATGAACGGATCTTATTATTAAAATTATATTAATCTCAATATTATTTAAATTAATTTTAGCGTGTTTTTAGTTACCTACGTCACAAGTGGTTTTACACTGTACTAACTTAGGTACCTATTTAATTTAACTGGAAGATTCCAATGTTCTTTCTCCGGTTACTTCAGTTATTAAATCACCTCCTCCTAGTAAATAGGAGATGGTTATCAATCAATGGAGGAAGCTATCTTAATAAAAGAAAAAGTTACAGAACAACAATCCTTTAAAAAGTGCACTGGATGTATACAGGGCCCTGCCAATTTAGGGCCCAAACAGAATAGATTTGCTAAACAAATATATATTTTCCTCTGGGACAATAATTTATACAGTACCTATACAGATTATACACGCATAATGCGTGTATTAGACTGTACAAGCAGTTGGGCTATTATTGTAAAATCGAAACTAAAACATTATGTATAATAGGTGACTAATTACAAAATATATGTGCTATTGTTTACTATATCACAATTAGCAATAGTATGAAGAGAGCTACGATACGAATTACTGAATATTACATACTGACTAAGCCTTTGAAATTTGTCAACGCCGGCCGTGTGTCTAAGTATTTTATAAATTGATTGATTCCTTTGGTCCTGTGTATAATGTACGCGTATTCTGGTAAAGAAACTTTTCAACAAATAATCAGCTAAGGGCTTTAATAAGCATTACCTCAACGTTACTTCTACAGGTGAATAAGAAAGTGAAAATTAATTAATACATAGCGAATAATTACGGCGAATATGGTGAGTGCTACAAGAAAATTCAGTAGTACGGATGACAGGTCGTCACTATTAGAGCGATGGGCATGCCCATTGTCATAATGAAAAATCGCTTCTCACGCAATTTGCCTCGACGACCATTCTTTAGTTGTTCGCGTAATCAAAGACTACAATACACGAATAATGAATTATGCGTAAAGTAGTAGGTACTCTCTGGTTATTGTCACTCTTTTACATAAATACCTATACACGATTAAATACTATTCTCGTACTTCCGCATCCCAGAAGACAGAGGTTATACCGAGGCAAATAACTTCAATATCTAATAGTTTTTTTAAATGGCAATTATTTTTTTCACAGTCGTCATGTTAACTTTTGCCATATAATTTTTATAGGAGAGGTCCAATTGATCCATCGCTTGTTATCATCGCGCCACTTATAATTACCATCACCCATCCGAGGGTACAATAGGCGAACTATTGAACTGGTTCATAGGCCTAGTGGCCCGAAAATCAACGTGCGTGTTAGCACCCTTTGCACCGTCACTATAAAACAGTAGCATGAGTCATGAGTTCATGACATTATCAAAGTAAGAAATTCACGACCCTTTGCCCCAAGCAAAGGACCAAATAAATGTTGACAACCCCTGACCTTAAGGAACCAATATGCGAAAAAAATCCTAATTGATTACAACAGCGTGTCGGTCAACAGTGACACGCGAATTTCATGAGTGCTTTCTAATATTACAGGTTTATTAGCATTTGTTTAACCACAAATGTCCATAATTCAACCATGTGTAAGTTGAATTATCACTACATAGTATAAAACAAAGTCGTTTTCTCTGTCCCTATGTCCCTTTGTATGCTTAAATCTTTAAAACTACGCAGCGGATTTTGATGCTTTTTTAATAGATAGAGTGATTCAAGAGGAAGGTTTATATGTATAATACATGTTTGATATAGTAGAGGGTGCAGCGGGAACGGGATCAGACGCCACGCGGGCGGAAAAATATTGGCGGTACGAAGTTCGCCGGGTCAGCTAGTGTATAAATATTTTGTGGCTGACTTAATTCCTAAAGTGTTGAGGAATTCAACTGAAGCTAATGTGAACCTTTGAGTTGACGGCATCTGAGTAGGTATAACAGTAATATATAAATACGTAATATATAATATATTATGTTATGTTTTTGAATTGGTTTATTAATCGATTAAGATGTTTAAAAATAGAGATAATTTAATCAATTTTGCTGAATTGGTCAAATCACTTAAATACCTTGCTTTGATTAGGTATGCATCACGGGTATGGATTCAGGCACTTCGGGGTCGGGAATTTGTATCCGTTCCTCGCAATTTTTATAATACAAATGTCTGCTGAATATTTCGTTTACTCAACTCCGATGATGTTTGAAGTTAAAGGCTAACGGGTTGGTTCAGGTTTATTAGAATAATTGTTGCTCTTTACTTTTTTTTGGTATGTTTATTTAAGCATTACTCTAGCTCTAGATATTATAGACTCAGAATGCTACAAATCTAAGTAGGTACAGTCAGCATCAGAACGATCTTGATGAACGAAGTACTCAAAATTATCGTAATGCCTTGCTTTTTTCATTGAAAAAGAGTTTTAAAATCATTTGGAGACTTTGTAGTCAAGACCTTTCTTGACAGCCTCCGTGGCGTAGCGGTAGTGAACGCGGCCGCTGCGCTGGAGGCGCGGGTTCGATCCCCGCTCATAGTAAATATTTGTATGCATGAATATGGGTATTTGCATTGGTCTGGTCGTGCCTCAGAGAGCACGGTCCCGGTTGTCATATGGCAGTCGTTACGGGTAGTGGGAGCGCTCAAGAATCCAACAACTGGTCTAGCTGCAATGCTTCGATATCGTCTTTGGGTGGTGGACGTAAGATAGCAGTCGCTTCACGGAAAATATCGAAGTTTAGCCAAATCCGCAGTTAGACTGGTAAAAAGCGGACCCCAGATTACAAGTTGAAAAAGCTTCGGAGGCGACTGGGATTAAGGATGAAGAAGAAGAAGTAGTCAAGACCTTTCTGACGCTGATTGTACCTATATGAATTAAATTCATCATCATAAAATCAGTACAGTCACTAGTTTCGGGTAAGCTTTACCTACTCTACTATCCTGCATATCCCGGTCGGAATAAGAACACGTCAAAAAAACCATAGTAGTAATTTAAGTCTTTAGGCTTTCGCGGCCGGCGTTGCATGTAGAATATACTGCGTCCGGGCTGTTTGGCCGTGGTCCATATGAAACTAGTGTTCCAGACGTCTCGTCGATCACTGCGGTCATTAGATCTTTGCGAATCATTGTAGCAATTTGCCCACAAAATCGAAAAGGCACTTTTGGACGATTTTTGACGCCTTGCTGCGACAGTATTTTTTTTAAATAAATAAAAATAAACATCTCGTCAACAAAGGCCCATATCTTGTACTAATGTTTTTTTTTTAATAATTCAACAGCTTTTGAATACAATTTAGTTCGTTAAAATCGATGCAGTAGTTCTTGTATGATACCTGAGGCAACAATAACAACTTGCTGTTATTTTATCTTTCAGTGTTTTGAAATACATTAAATGAGATATGAATAAAACGTGAGTTTCTTTCTAGAATATCGTTTTGAAAACCGGAAACTATATACCTAACACAGGATATTTTCTAGAGAGTATGACGCGACTTAATTATTGTTAAGTGGCCTTAGCATTACACATAGTTCCACTCTACTTACCGAAACGATGTAATACCTATGTAATCTATAGAAAATCCTTTGTATGCACACATTATTATGAAATGGGGTTTCATTTGTGAAGTAAATGTATGTATCTATTGTAGACAATATGTACTGCAATCCAGTAGGTAATCAGCAAAAAATAGTAGTCTCGTAGATTTAAGTACCTATTTAAAAAATAGTAAGTTCTCAAATCGATTTTCAAGTTGCTTTTTCTTTTATAGAACACGTCAATTTGAATTCATCTCACCTGATGGTAAGCTGAAGGCAAAGTCGCAGAAAATAGTGTCACCATTACATGTAACATGTTATAATCGTGGCACTCAGCTTGACGGCCTCGTGAGATGCTTTGTCACGTCCCGCTTTAAAGACCCAGGACTGTAGGAAGAAGGATTTTTTTCAATTTGGAGCCTAATGTTCGCTTGTTGATTAGGATTGGCATGTCAAGTTCCTTGTATTTAACTTTACACCATAAAATATATTTTCTCAAACATGCAATGAAATATTGACATTATGTTCCTCTTAATAGGCTGCGAAGTATGACGTTTCAGGCGCGTCTAGGACCAGAGGCCGGTAATGGAATTTCATACAAACTTTGCAAGGCATAGGCCGGAGAAGTCCTCTTTTTTTAATTTCGATTGGTATGTACTTACAGCAGTTTTATTAACATAAAAATCCACATTAACATAACTAATAACACATTATTATCAATTGTTTTCTTAACTATACATATAAACATTGAAATAGTAATATTAAATTAGTTGCAACAAATTGACATTTATAACAATGACAAGTGTCACTGTTCGTTCAGAAACGTGCCTTTATACTTTTTTTAAGTAACATGATAATGAACATAAATGTAAATGCTTTCTGTAAAAATCAAGCTAAAATACACGAAGTAGTAATATACACGTGAGTTTTAGTTTTTATCTTGTTTACTTTTAATATCTTTAAAAATAAATCTTTAATTTTTTTGTTCTTTATTTCATTGCCTGTTTGAGAAAAGAACTATACATACCTCGGCGGGAAACCGCAGGCCATAAGGCGGTACGTGAGGGTTTTTAGTCGGTAGGAGTCCGGCATAGCATCCATGAAGGACTTTCCCTCACGTTAAAAAAAAAAAAAAAAAAGTTGCCTGCCTCAGACCTATCCTTCTATATGTCTTCGTCCGGCAACCCCTTTCTTCCCGGCCTCTGTAGTAATGTACTATTGTGAGAAATGACGAACCATTAATAGGTACTTACTCTTAATATAAGTAGGTACCTAACAATCCTGTTCTCAAACAAACGTACCTATTGCTTCGACAACGTCACTGTTGTCGATGTTTCCATAAATAACTTAGGTATTCATGTTTCTATAAACATCCTCATACCTAGTTGCCTACCTACTGATAGTAAATTTATCAGGTTTTCCCTAAAATTTACGGTAGGTAATAGTTATGGCGCATGTTTATGTTATTTGAACAACATTTACGAATGCTTGACAACTACGTTTTCTTTCGAATTGCATATAAGCCATCCGTTTGGAGCAGCAGTGACGAGGTGTTCCGTTTCTTACCCACGAAACTGTACCCACAATAAAAAAAATAATAATTCAGTTTTTTACCCACTGCAAAAGTTCATTCCGAATTTCACCCTGACATCTATATAGTAGCTATGCATTTGTTTATTATGTATTTCAAGTGTTGTGACGGCCATTAAGTCCATCTATAAGATTTATTCGTACACTAGCTATTGCCAGCGACTTCCCCCGCGTGGCTGTCGGTAATTGCTTAGTATTAAGCCGACGCTATTAAGCAGTTAACTAACCTCTCTACTCAATTTTCGCATCGACTATTAACTCGACTCCGTGCTAGCCTATGTCCGTTCCCTACCTCTAATTCACCTCTGTAGGTACTTACCAAATTCCATCAACATCGGTTCAGTGGTTTACGCGTGAAAGCGTAACATACAGACATATAGACAGAGATAATTTCGCATTTATAATATTAGTATGGATACTTTCGCCAAAGTATCCTGAGGCGATAGAATCGGGGATCGCGTGGTCCCCCCCTTACGTATTTAAAAAAAGTTACGTATTGTTCCAGTATAGTAGTTTTACAACAGTCAAAATTTAATTCCAGTCTAACAGAATTATAAAGTTTCTTCGCCTCGTTTCGAAAGTCCGCAGCAATGCCAACAGCACATTAACTCGTGTAAATATACACAAACATTGCAACATAACTTCCGCGAGAATGCGGTAGTTGGAAACACTTTAAAATATATTATAGTTTTTGTAATGCGATAAGGAATTTAGTTTTGTTTTAATTGAATTTCCATAGGTAATATATTTAGAGGAGGGCCAGACCGAGAGGGATGGCCCTGGGTCAGCCGGGTTGCGAGGGATTCGGCCTAGCACTACGACCCAGAGACGGCGTGCGGTTTAGTCGGTTCGAGTCCGACATAACCTCCCCCTCCGGCTCCGGAGGGGTGGGTATCCGTGGGGATTTCCCGCACGTAAAAAAGAAAAAAGAGGCGATATAATAGCTAAAATTTTAATAATGAATCTGATTGTTTCATTCATGTTCTTTCCATAGTTATTACCTACCTTTGTTCACCAACCTATTTCTCAATCAAAATATTTAACCCTAAGAATTACCATACCATTTCTCGGCAGCGGCACGTATTTACGTCATACATAACGGCTCATGGTGCTTATGCAGTGGCTTAATCAATGGATTTTCATCGTCATATCTTTTTGAAGTCCTACACTTTATATCTATAACATAAGGTTTTATCACAATGCTTTATTAATAATGTTAGTAACTTTTAAATACCACTAAACCTTGCTGTAAGCACAACTTACTACCGACAAATGAAACTTATTCGTATAACATGCTTGGCCCAGGTATATTGTGTTTGTACACGCTAAGAGTGCATTCAGCGTGCGATATTGAAACCGACGGTGTCCTCAGATATTGAACGAATAACATATTACCACAGAATAATTAAACTAATATTACTCAGTTTACAAAACCAAATATCTTGTAAGATAGGGAGGACTTTGTAATTTGAATTTTATTGACAGAGGAGATAGTTGAATAAAGAGAAATGATTTTCTTTCATAAAGAGTTCTCATGCCCGGTTCACATTTAATTCAGCCCCTCTAGACAAGTGGCAATTCGCTAGCCGGCATTTGATAGAATAGAATGACGAATGTATGGGATTTGACGTAAATGACAGTCGTTAACGTCAAATACGTCAAATCCTATACATTCGTCATTCTATTCCATCAAACGCCTGCTAGCGAATTGCTGCTTGTATAGAGGGAGAGTTCAGTAATTTAGCGAATCAATCCAGTGCTGGACTGGATTGTAGTGTTCACGTTATTACAGTGCTTTTAACGCGCTTGAAAAATCCACTGGACTGTTTTACTAACTAGAATGGACACATTCCAGTGATGATTTTAGCATTGGATTCGCTCGCTGGACTGCACCTCTAGACAAGTCATCCTATACATTCATCATTCTATTCCATCAAACGCCGGCTAGCGAATTGCCACTTGTGCAGAGGGGCTGGAATGCTACTGTAATAATGTAAACCGGACATTAGCATTGTTGGATAATCTCGTCATCATGCTCACTGCGGTAGACCTATATCATATATAGCATGTAATAATTCCAAATTCTGTGATCTGGACTAATCGCCATGCTGATAAAATTTATTGCCCATGAAGCACAGATTTGACACCATGGTGGATGAAATGTCGACAGATTGATATCTCATTCCCCCAACCCATGACAAATTATTCCATAGATAAAAAACAATATTAAAAATAAAAAACCCGACTGATTCTGAAAAGATCGAAACAAGCTTTATAGCAGGCGGTACCCAATAATTTTCATCTGGTTTGAGATTTGCAAAATGAGTACCGCCTGCATCATTGGTCGAACTAAGTTACGACGTCACTGAAGATAGACCAATTATAATCTGTATCAAGGCTGTCGCAGGGCTGGGCTCGACACTGTATGCTTAGAGAATTGCACAGCTGATTCGTTTAGCAGTTTGAGCGTAATTGCGTCACAAACATCTAAACATATATGTTTCATATTTGTAATATTGCGTTTCTCCAGAAACTTCCTGCTTCGCACGGCTAAACTGTGGAATGAACTGTCGCCTGCGGTATTTCCGGACCGATACGACTTTCAAACCTTCAAGAAAAGGGCGTACCTACTCCCACCTTAAAGGCCGGCAACGCACCTAGAACCCCTCCGGTGTTTCAGGTGTCCATGGGCGGCGATGATCGCTTACCATCTGGCGATTCGTCTGCTCGTTTGCCTCCTATGTCATAAAAAGAAAAAAGAAATTGTAGCATTGATAATTTATGCTTTAATAAATAATTAAAAGGTTCTACATATTTCGTATAGGTACAAAGTACAAAGTGCGTAATGCGTAATCACAATATTGTTTGTGCTCGACGGAGTGGAACTTAACGTAACAGGAATATGTCGTCTTAACTGACATACGACCACGGAATCGAAACGAATCTGTTCTGTGCATACGACAGACATACAACATAGTAACTATTTATCTCTCAATTTATCCAAACTACCTTCATCTGCAATGCTTAATTATATACTTAGATACTTATAATAATTGATTTTGTATATATACAAATAAAGTAACATAAATTTACCTGCTATAACTAATTATGTTTATATACCTACCTACTACTTAGATAATTAACGTACAGAAGTTGCATAACTTTGCGTTTGGAACTCAAGGAAACTGACAACTTACATAAAACTAACAATTTTACCTTGTGATTTAAATTATCAAAATTGAGACTCCTACGTTATTATAGTAACTACATTTGACCAACTGCACGCAATGAAGCTCGAATTCAGTTACGATACTTGACGAGCGTGTCGATGTGATTCGAATGTACCGTCGACAAAAGAGATAAGGTTGCACTTTTTCATAGAAACTTGTATGTAAAGAAAGATGCAACCATATCTGTATCTCCTTTGTCCACTGTACCTAGTTTTCCCTCTATACATGGTAATCACCTATTGACTAGCCTAACTTGACACACAGTTGCCTCGAAGGATAAACTACCCCCAGGCTTTCGCATGTTGGAGGTGTTTGCCACAATAGTCATGACCGAACGGCTGACTAGGCTAATAAGCCTTAGTCCAAGTTTAGTAATTTGTTATGCCCTAAATTACAACTTGGCATAACAAATCATGATATTTGAACGTCTTGTGTCTACGTTTAGTAGCAAAAACCTACTTAATTAAACTACTTAAATCTTGATGTGTCCTTGTAATGTGAAAAACTTAGTTTATTAATATTTTTGTGTTTTGAAACTCGTTTTAAAGACTGAGGCCCGTATTTTAGAATGCCACTCAGCTGTACCTCGATTTATCTGGGGAAAGATTGTATACACATTGACAAATTTGACAGGTTGTCTGGCAGATTGTCCATACAATTTTTCCTCAGATAAATCACGATTCAGCCTCCGCTCCGTGGCGTAGCGGTAGTGAACGCGGCCGCTGCGCAGGAGGCGCGGGTCCGATCCCCACTCAGTGCAAATATTTGTATGCATGAATATGGGTATTTGCATTGGTCTGGTCGTGCCTCGGAGAGCACGTTAAGCTGTTGGCCCCGGTTGCCTTACAAACAACTATGGCAGTCGTTACGGGTAGTTGGAGCCCTCAAAAGTCCAACAACTGGTCTAATTGCAATGCTTCCATATCGCCTTTGGGTTGTGGAGGTCAGATGGTAGTCGCTTCACGGAAAATGTCGATGTTTAGCCGAATCCGCAGTTGGACTGGTAAAAGCGGACCTTAGATTCCAAGCTGATAGCTTCGGATGTGACTGGGATTAACGCTAGGTAACCTTTAGTTAAATACCTAACCGAGTATGAGTTTAATTAGGTTGATGTATTTTTAATAAGATGTAACATAAGAAGGTGGCGTAGCGGTAGTAAACGCGGCCGCTGCGCAGGAGGCGTGGGTTCGATCCCCGCTCGATGCAAATATTTGTATGCATCAATATTGGTATTTTCATTGGTCTGGTCGTGCCTCGGAGAGCATGTTAAGCCGTCGGCCCCGGTTGCCATACAAACATCTATTGCACTCGTTACGAGTAGTTAGAGCCCTCAAAAGTCCAACAACTGGTCTAATTGCAATGCTTCGATATCGCCTTTGGGTTGTGGAGGCCAGATAGCAGTAGCTTTACGGAAGATTGATAGCTTCGGATGCGACCGGGCTTGACGCTAGGATGAAGAAGAAGTAACATAATAAGTTGGTACCTTTAAGACTTGAAATTGAGCTAGCTATAAGAACTGCACCGACAGTTACGAAGTCAATGTCTTAAGTATTTTTAGTTCATTGTTCTTTTGTATTGTTTCATTGAACGATAAGAGTGTTTTGCCGTAATCAAAGTTATCTCAGCATTGTTCCTGGTTGCATTTGAGGTTTTTAACTTAGAGCCCGTGGTACGCCTACTATTTCGCCTTGATGAATGAGGTAATGAATTTGGCAATGAATGAATAGGGGAACGATTCCCGTTCAATCCGTCAGTCCTTACACGAATGCCTGCAGTAGACCCTCGTCCATAATTTAAGCAAATTGCAGCTTGAACTGCTTGACGACCCAAGACCCAACTTGAAGCCCAAAAACATGGAGGATGGCGCGGGTCCCGAAGATCTGTAGGAGGTAGGACACGACGGCATTTCCGTCTAATTGAGCAGTCCGACTGGGGAAGTACCTCCGCTCTACAGAATACCGCGGTCATAATAACCTCATGGTGAGTTCCCGGTGGTGAGTAGAGTTGCCAGAGCTCACTGGAGACTTTTTGTGCTGTCAGTGGGAAGACCAAAGGCTCCTGCTTTGTTTTCTACACTGACGGCACAGAACCTCTCTGTGTTTACAGGGTCGGCAGCACGAGTGTGACTCCTTTGGTGTTGCACACGTCCATAGGCCACGGTAACCACTTTCCATCAGGTGGACCGTGTGCTTGTCTGCTACCTCATAAAATAGCCATCGTAGTTGAGTTTGTAGAGGTACCTACTCATTTTATTTAAATATTGCATTCTTCATCACAGCTGCAGCGACAGGTTACGCTTATGAGGGCTTCTAGGTAATTGTCGCGAATATTTAATCAATCAAAACACTTAATTGCATTTCTTGGATTTTTTAAGCCCATTGTTCTTCTTCTGTTAATAATAATGACTAGCGCTCATTATCGACCGGCATGAAGTGAACTATAGGAGACAAATTTTCGGTAATGCGTAGAAAAGTTACTTATTCTTCCAGTATAGTAGTTTTACAACACTTACAATTTAATTCCAGTCTAACAGAATTATAAAGTTTCTTCGCCTCGTTTCGAAAGTCCGCAGCAATGCCAACATCACATTAACTTGTGTAAATATATACAAACACTGCACCATAACTTCCGCGAGAATGCGGTAGTTGGAAACACTTTAAATATATTATAGTTTTTATAATGCGATAAAGAATTTAGTTTTGTTTTAATTGACTTTCCATCGGTAATATAATACTTTTCAACACATTAACTTATGAGTCAAACTTTGAGTAAAAACATTGATCGTCATCGTTTTATTGGTATCTCCAGATCGCATTGTTTTTCCTGCCTTTCGTTTTCCATTTCGCACGATGTTGGGTAAAAATAATATTACCAGATTTACCAGCCAAGAATACCAGGGCCTCAAGTCAGGCCTCCTTCACTCCATATACTTGCGCGCTATAATTACCTACCGCCCGGCCGAGCGGCCTCGGGCCGTTTGCGGACCAAAATTCAGTGCGGTTTTCGCAAGCGAAGCGCACGCACGCTGTTTAATTTTAATCGCTCCGTTCGTTCGTTCGCGTACCTACGATGCCATCTGGTGCCTTATGTGCTGTAGATGGGTGCAAATCATGTAAAAGAAGGGATAAATACCTAACATTTTTCCATTTACCTGTCAATTTAATTTAATAAGCGAGAATTTAGAAAGGGCAAATCTAAATAATTTACCAACATCATTTTTGGGTGTCGGCACTCGGATTAGTTTAAGCCGTTTCGTGTTTGCGTCGTACGGCATTCCAGATTTAATACGCATGTAACTAAACACCTAAATGATAATGTTCAATTTAGCAAATACACTAAAGTGTAGTAGCAAAGAATACTAAATGTAGTAGTATGCTTATCTTCTTATGTTAAAATATGCGGACATTGTAATAAAATACTTTTTTCATCTAAATAAAAAATGTCAACTTTCAAACATACCTACCTAGTAGGTGTGTTTGAAAGTTGTAATTTTTCACATAAGTAGAAAAATAGTAATAGGTACATAACTGGTCTGTTAATCAAATATTCAGATCTTCACAAGAAGGCAACCCTAACAGCGTAAGAAGAGATAAGAGGTACGCGATAGAAGGAGACGCAAGTTGTAGTTGAATAAAATTATAGGTACTTAATGTTGTGCAAGCTGAATTCCACCGTATTGCGTCGAAGCAAGACTGGAATTAATTTCAATCTTCTTGCGCAGTGATTCTTCTGTACGTTAGTACTATTAATTATTCTGTGCTCAAGTCTGCTAGTTTAGTTCACTGTTCACTGTCATTCCATTGCCATTTACCAAAATCTATATTCTGTCCTATACCTACCTAGGTACCTATATTGAACGCGAAAGATTGTAAGTATCGATGGATGGATGGATGTTTGTTACACTATCACGTAAAAACTACTCAATGGATTTCAATTAAACTTTGCAATAATATAGCTTACACATCAGAACAACACATAGGCTACAATTTATTACGGTAATCAATATTATACCTACCGCTAAATGTAGTTCTTTATAAAAAGTCATAAATGTCATAGTGATAATAGTGTGTGGATGAAATGACAATATGATGGCAATGGCTTATCAACATTGCTGTCAACAACTTTCTTCTTCTTCATCCTAGCATTAATCCCAGTCGCATCCGAAGCTTTTCACCTTTGAGTCTGGGGTCCGCTTGTTACCAGTCTAACTACGGATTTGGCTAAACTCCGGTATTTTCCGTGAAGCGACTGCCAACCTCTACAGCCCAAAGGCGATATCGAAGCATTTGGATGTTGGATTTTTGTGGGCTCCAACTACTCTTAACGACTGTCATATATGTTTGTTTGATAACTGGGACCGACGGCTTAACGTGCTCTCCGAGGCACGACCAAAACAATGGAAATACCCATATTCATGCAGACAAAATATTTGCACTGAGCGGGGATCGAACCCGCGCCTCCTGCGTAGCGGCTGCGTTCACTACCGCTACGCCACGGAGGCTGTCAACGACTTTGCCAATTTCGATAAAATTAAAGACGTACACCATTTTGCTACAAATTTCGTTTTCAAAGTATTCTTTTACAATTATGTCTGGGTTAAGGGTTAATTATGTCGGGATTACCACAGAACTCAAACAAGCTGCAAGAACATTGCTAAATTGCCATGTTATTCAATTGACAATGCACTTAAACAGTTTGCCTGAATGGAGGACGACCTCGACCTCCTATAGCAGGAAACGATACCGCTCCAACTAAGTACAAACTTATTATTTTGTAGGTACTCGGCATTGACATGATTACTTACCGTTAAACGGTCTGACTGAATACATTCGAACACCATAATGGAATTGCAAATGGCTGAGGAAAAATTGTATAGACAATCTGCCAGACAACCTGTCAAATGTGTATATGTCACCGTAAAATTGTAAATATCGTTAGATTATAGTCTATCTCGCGAGATTGTAAACTGTCGAAAGATTGTGAACCTCAACGTACCTACGTTATTGTTAAGCAACATTCGCCGGCTCTGTTGGGGTTCAGTTCTAACCTAACCCACTTTTCTAAAAGTTCTAATTTATTAACCATTTTTGGACGCGCGAGGTGCGTTACGTTTCACAATTTAACGGTTTCACTCCAATAGATTACAATCTACTGAATAATAATACGTTAAATTGTAAGCAGTACGTTGAGGTTCACAATCTAGGGCACGCCGTCATTGCGGCGGTAAGGCCCATCATGGGGGAGTGGCTAGAGAGGCCACACGGTAGCCTCTCGTACCGTCAGACGCAGATTATCACCGGGCACGGTAGCTTCGGGCGGTATCTGCATCTGATGGGTATTGAGCCAACGCCCGAGTGCCATCACTGCGACGCGAGCGTGGACTCGGGGCTGCACACGCTCACCGAGTGCCCGGCGTTTGAGACGCCGAGGCGGGAGCTTGTGGCGGCCCTGGGGGTGAGAGTGCTCACGCTCTCCACCCTCCTCGCGGCGATGGTCCGCTGCGCGGATGCGTGGGCGGCCAGCGCCTCCTTCTGCAAGCAGGTCATGCTCGCGAAGGAGACAGCAGAGCGGGCGCGGCGCGATGAGCGAGAAAGGCTCGCTGACATCGCTGCACGCGCCCGAAGGCGGCTCGGGCGTCGGAGGGCGCAAACTGACCTCCGCCCCCCATGAGCGCGGGCCTGAGGGTGACGGGTGGAGCCGCCCGTCACCCTAGCAGAAGCAGGCCACGGCGGCGGCGCGCATCGTAGGACGATGCGCGCCTCCCCACACCGGGGTTGAGTCGGGGACCGCGTGGTCCCCCCCTTCCCGAGGAGGGCCAGACCGAGAGGGATGGCCCTGGGTCAGCCGGGGTGCGAGGGATATGTCGCATGACAACCTCACCTTCGGCCTAGCACTACGACCCAGAGACGGCGTGCGGTTTAGTCGGTTCGAGTCCGACATAACCTCCCGGCTCCGGAGGGGTGGGTATCGGTGGGGATTTCCCGCAAGTAAAAAAAAAAAAAAAAAAAAGAGGTTCACAATCTTTCGACAGTTTTCAATCTCGCGGGTTTCATTTCGATAGATTAGGTACAATCTACGAAAACAACTAGCTATAATAAATTCTATACCAGGTGTAAGGGGAACGCTCCCGAAGCCGTCGGCCCCTGGCAGTACAACGGGTACACTAAATTAGACATTTATTTTTCGATTTAATGAAAAAATATTTTTTTTTGTTTCATTAACATTATTTATTTTCCATCTCCAAAAAACATCACTACAGAAAAAAACCAAATGGCGCTAAGCGCGTGCTTTTGAAGTAATGTTTTTTGAAGTGAAAACTTCTTAAGCGGCGTTGAATGGGTAAAATGTGTTAAACTCGCGTCAGGATCACTTGACCTTTGAATCGTAACCGACGACTGACATCATACAAAATTAGCTACAGATTGTTTATTTTGTTAGGTACGTTAAGAAGCTTCGTAGCTCAGCGGAAAGCGCTTCAACTGTAAGTCCTTATGGTTTCACATAGTACCGGGTTCGAACCTGGGCTTCTGAAACTTTTTGTGATTATTTTTTCTTTTTGCATTAATTTCTTCAGACAGAAAATTAGTGATAGGTTCTATGATTGGCGCTATATTATAGGTATGGTCTGATATGTTCTTGTTATCTTTTTCTCTGTATATAACGAAGAAAGAAAGAAGAAAAATGTTTTCACTTCTGCCGGCAATCCCGGAGTGCACCCCGTCTTTTTTTTATGAATCTGCCGTTTCATTGAGCTTGCCTAATACGATGAGGAATAAATAAGACTAAAAAAACGTTTTTTTTTTAATTTAAATAAAAAATCACTATATCAAAAAAGAGTATGCCAATATGTACTATGCGTTTCAAATGAGAAGATAATCGCGACCGCGGCAACTTCATTCCGTATTCATGAAAAATGTACAGCTAGCAACAAAATTTCCATTTCGTACAGGTTCATACGTGTATGGTAACAACGACCTAATTATTAAATTCTTTTCATTAAGCACTTATCAAATTTTGTAGTAATTATAATTATTCAAAAATTCAAAATTACCGCCCGATTAAAAATAAATAAATATAAAAAGAACCGATAATTTAATTTTTACTTATTGTGTATGTACTTATCCTACCCTATCCTTAAAAGGGAATATGGTTCAACAATCATCATAAATATTTAATTGGAAATATATTAACAACAGTGAAGCAACAGTGAAGTATAAAAATGTATTTGCTGACCTTACGTTACACAATGAAGTTATCGACACGTATCAAAATGTCATTATGACAGTTATCAACTTATTTGAAACGCATAGTAGTGTTTGTGGCAGGGTAACCACAAAACTAGGAGATGCGTTTGCGCAAAAGTGTAACTAAAAAAATATTGGCGAGGTCAAACGTGAGCGGCTACGGGAAGAATTCTATTCGAACTACACAGTTTGCGACCATTCCGGTTTTAAGTGTGAGGGTGAATGCCCTGCCTGCGGCGAACGGCGGTGCGAGGACAGAAAGTAAATAGGTAGGTATTACCTTACACAAATGTTCTGAACAAAACCTATAAACCTAAACTTAATGTTAGGTGTCGGAAGTTTAGTGGTTAAGGAGTGGAGCTAACGATTCAGATTCGATTCAGACAAGTGGCTATACGCTTGCCAGCGTTTGATGGAATAGAATGACGAAGCGAATTGCCACTTGTCTAGAGGGGCTGATGTCCCGGGCTCGAATCCTGGTTATCACGCTAACAGCATTATTTCACTCCTAAAATAAGCATTTAAGCTTAGTTGAAGAGGTTACTGGGAATGTTAGTAGTATCGGTTACTAATATTATTTTTTACAAAAAACTACTTAAACTAATGTTAGTACCTGGTGCCAGACAGTTCTGTCCTGCCACGGAACGACATCAAGGTGTTTAGACCTCGACAACAGTGCCACCAATCGCTTCGAATTTTCTTTCATACAAACCTTGTCCTGCTATTAAATAATTATGAACACAACAAACAACTATCTACCCAATCGGTCGACCTGTTCTCAAGTGATGCGTGGAGAAACATTTTATTAATATAATTAGTAACTACCTAGATCATCTTAGCATTGTTCCTTGCTGTATCATGCGGCTTCCGGCATCTTAGAGCCCACCTACCTAAGGGAGAGTGCCCCCAAAGCAAAGGAGGAGCGCTTTGGTTTGGCACTTATAGTGTTCATTCCTATGAAAACCTATCTAAAATCCACTTTATACTTATAGGTGTTTCCTTTCCGTGGGCTTCTGCAAGGAAACAAAAAGGTTTGAAGGGGCACCGTGAGAGTTAGCGGAACCAAACTCTTGACATGATGGATGAAATGACGCGCAGAAGTCGCGAATGGATCAGGTCCAGCCATCCTGCGTCAGTCAATAAATAAAAATAAAATGTAGAAGACCTATCCAAAAACCACTTATACTTACAGGTATTTTCTAGCTAGATAATTATTTATTTTACTCTATGATTAAACACACTCCGTTAGTTTGAATATCCACCCAGTTTACCTACCTACTTAGAACTTAGTTTTTAGGAAAAGCAATGTTCGACTACCCAATATATTCATGGTGCAGTATGATTGTATAAGTGCATTGCACTCCAACGATCAATCAATGTCGCATTGGTGTGTAAAAACATTGCCGGCTCATAAGCGTCAATATTTTCACATTAGCAAGACTTGTTTAGAGTTACTCTGTATCTGTGAGCAAGATGTTAGACCAAGATTTGGCTAATTATATCAATCAATCAATTAGTCCACTGCAGTCCACTGCTGGACATAGGCCTCCCGCAATGTGCGCCATTTCGTACGATCCTCCGCCTTCCGCATCCAGTCCGTCCCAGCCACCTTTTTCAGGTCATCGGTCCATCTGGCTAGGGGGCGTCCTACCCTTCGTTTGCCTTCTCGCGGTCTCTACTCTAGGACTCGTCTGCTCCAACGGCCATCGGTCCTTTGACAGACGTGGCCAGCCCATTGCCACTTCAGCTTGCTTATTCTGCGAGCTATGTCGGTAACTTTGGTTCTTTGTCGGATCACCTCGTTTCGAATTCTATCCTTCAGAGAAACTCAAAGCATAACTCACTCCATAGCCCGCTGCGCGACTTTTAGTTTATAGACTAGCCCTACCGTTAGTGTCCACGTTTCCGCACCGTAAGTCATAACAGGTAGGACGCACTGGTCAAAGACCTTTGTTTTCAGGCATTGCGGTAGGGGGGGAAGAGAAGACTCGACGTAGTTTGCGAAATGCTGCCCAGCCCAGCTGAATATAAGCAGCTAAAAATATATCTAGTAGTAACTGGGCGACCCACTTGACTTGATTCAGTTTTATTTTTCCTTTTTAATGCCATGATGTAGAATTTTGGGGTAACATCAACCTGCCCCTCTAGACAAGTGGCAATTCGCCAGCAGGCGTTTGATGGAATAGAATGACGAATGTACAGGATTTGACGTAAATGACAGTCGTTAACGCATGTCAAATACGTCAAATCCTATACATTCGTCATTCTATTCCATCAAACGCTTGCTACCGAATTGCCACTTGTCTAGAGGGCCTGGTGTTCTTATTGAAGTGAAAACTTTTTTAGCGGCGTTGGATGGGTGTAAAATGTTAAGGAAGCGTCAGGATTAGTTGACCTTTGAACCGTAACCGACGACTGACGTCATACAAGACTAGGTACAGACTATCTATTTTGCAAGTTACGATAGATAGCGTCGTAGTTGAAACGGTAAGCACTTCGACTGTAAGCCCTTCTAGTTTCAGATAGTATCGGGTTCAAACCACCTGGCCTTCAGGGATTTTTTGTGATTGTTTTTTCTTATTATAATTTATTACTTTTAGTGATTATTTATTCTTTTTGTAATTTATTAATTTCTTCTGACAAAAAATTCGCAGTAAATTAGTGATAGGTTCTATGATTGGCGCTATACTATATATGTATAGGACTATTAATTATTCTGTGCTATAGGTATGGTATGGTATGGTATGGTATGTTCTTTTTATCTTTTTCTATGTATATAACGAAGAAAGAAAGAAAGAAAAAGTTTTCACTTCTGCCGGCACTCCCAGAGTGCAACCCGTCTTTTTTTTTGTTTTCATTTTAAGTTCTCCGTCTTATTGAAAACGGAGAATAGGAAATGGACCATACTTGTGGTATTGATATTGCCCAAAAATTAAAAACATCAATACCTATATTAATATTATAATGTATCAACATCACTAATTTTCTCCATTTTCAGTTCTCTGTTTTACTGAAGGAAGGTCGTTGAGTGAAACTTAATAACGCAATTTACTTCAAATTGTTATTGGTACCGATTATTTCACGAGATCCGCTCTAAATGTGTGATGACTACGTAATTCATGCACGTTCACGTACGATTGGTATATCTAAATAAGGGCTCAGAAATATTACAATGTCACCTACAGAGAGGTTGGGTCTCCTTAACCTTTCTACAGGTGGCGGTAGAGGTTACGTTCTCATGTCGTACCTGCTTAAATCTCCCATTCAAATTTACCAACACTAGTGGAGACGATTGCACCAGCAATATATACGGGTACAATTTTCTCCACCAGAACGAATTTAGTGGGGAAAACAGGAAGCGCTTGGTGGGGTAAACTGGAAGTACCTACCCAAAATAGCTTGCCGCAACATACGACAGTTTATATATTTCTAATAGGCAACCCAGAAACCATTACGCAATATCAAAGTGACATTTTGACGTAACACAGGAAGTCTAAAAAGTTTAAAAATGCATTTGGGTGGTAATAAAATGTGTTCATCTGCATTTCAAAAACAAAAAAAAATATTATTACGTAGGGTACTTACCTACTTTTCTTTTTTAACGACGACGTTTCGCTTTATTATTTTTTGTGTTACACTTAAAAATACTTATTGTGAAATGGTCTATGACTTTACAGACTTTAGCGATATAAACAGTTAAATAATAGAAACTAAAGGCGATTATGTTAGCAATGTTATATTCTTCAGGTTATAAGCTTTCTCGGTGCGAAATTTCAACAAAACAGTGGTTTTTTCAACATGGTTTGGCAAAATTTACGGTCTAGGCTCGAAACCTAACAGAGACGGAGTTTACTTTCATATTTATAGTATTAATATGGATTTTTTGGTTAATATTTGGACATATTATTATTTTAAATAGCAATATATAAGCAACAAATTACGTAATACTCGATTTCACAAACTGCCAGGTGACTATCTGATATCAACGAAGTATTTAAATTAGTTGGTAACCTAAAAATGTTTTCCGATTATAGTACCTACTTATAATTCTAACTTAGACGCAAACTAATTAAAAATAAATGTCTGCTAGACACGCAAATTGTTCTAGAACATCGATAAACACATTTTTCAAATTATTTTTTTGTTTGTTACAGGTAAGAAATACAAAAGGTGTTATCATTCGATTTTTAGAGAGACGAAACTAACTGTGTTAGATCAGAAGCAGGTGACAAGCTGTTTTCCCTGCCGACCCCAACAGAATAATGGCGTGAACATTATGTTTGTATACTTAGATTTTATTTTTTCTGCGAGCAGGTCATGCTCGCGAAGGAGACAGCAGAGCGGGCGCGGCGCGATGAGCGAGAAAGGCTCGCTGACATCGATGCACGCGCCCGAAGGCGGCTCGGGCGTCGGAGGGCGCAGACTGACCTCCGCCCCCCATGAGCGCGGGCCTGAGGGTGACGGGTGGAGCCGCCCGTCATCCTAGCAGAAGCAGGCCACGGCGGCGGCGCGCATCGTAGGACGATGCGCGCCTCCCCACACCGGGGTTGAGTCGGGGACCGCGTGGTCCCCCCCTTCCCGAGGAGGGCCAGACCGAGAGGGATGGCCCTGGGTCAGCCGGGGTGCGAGGGATATGTCGCATGACAACCTCACCTTCGGCCTAGCACTACGACCCAGAGACGGCGTGCGGTTTAGTCGGTTCGAGTCCGACATAACCTACCCCTCCGGCTCCGGAGGGGTGGGTATCAGTGGGGATTTCCCGCACGAAAAAAAAAAAAAAAAGCCGTCTGTCCCTCCCAACCTCGAGTGTAAAGCCTATATCAAATCTTGATTCATCAATAAGCAGGTGTATTGATTTGAACATGAAGTACGCTTGGGGCTCGAATATCATAAATGTAGAATATATTTTATTTAACCTATGTATTTTTTGTACCCAAGACGAATGTATAGGAAAATTTCGAACATCCATGTGACTCAGTTGATCAGAGTTTTCCCCTTGTAAGGAACTGGGCGTGAATTCAAATCTCGTGTTGAATATTCGCTTTTTCTGATCTAAATCTGTAGGAATACCGATGTTATTTGAATTGATATTTAAATTAAATAAACTATTAAAAAACCTTTTTAAAAACAATCTTTTTTTTCTTGCATTGTCATCCGAACTGAACGTGCATACCAAATTTCAGCTCAATCGGTTGAGGGCAAGTACCTTAAAATTGAGTTGTAAGATTCCACCCGAACAAACATACATTGCAAGTTAAATAAAAGCTTGTAAATATATATAATTAAATATTTATTATTACATAAATAGATTTAGCGATCAATGATACTATATACCTACCATATTAATAAAGATGATATTTTCGTAATTAGCAGCCCTGATAATCTCGAAAACTATATCCATACTAGCTGTCGCCCGCGGCTCCGCCCGCGTGGATGTCGGTTATCGCGAATCGGGGTATGAAAAATAGATGTTGGCCGATTCTCAGACCTACCCGATATGCCCACAAAATTTCATGAGAATCGGTCGAGCCGCTTCGGAGGAGTTTGGCAACGAAAACTGTGACACGAGAATTTTATATATTAGATTGTTTTTATGGAAAAGATAGCCTATCACTGTTCCAAATCCAATCCTTTTATGTACCAAATTTCATCAAAATCGATTCAGTAGTTTAGGCGTGGCGCGAAACAGACAGATGGATAAATAGACAGACAGACAGACGGTCATTTATATTTATAATATTAGTATAGAGTAACTAATTGAGTTTTGTGGTATTATTATACCGGGTGTAAGGGGAACGCTCCCGAAGCCGAAGGCCCGTGGTAGTGCTCCGGGTATACTACATATTGGCACCTTTATTCGATTTCGCGAAACAAAAATTCATTAAAAATTTTTTCCATTTCTTTTTTCATTTTTTAGCATTATTTATTCTCTTTCGTCTTAGGAAAGCCCAAATGCAACGGCAATTTCATGAAAAAACATCGCTACAAAAATAGCACGTGCTTGTCGCCATTTGTTTTTATTCTGTAGTGATGTTTTATTACGAAATTATCGTTTCACTGAGCTTTGCTAATACGATGGAGAATAAATAGTAGAAAAAAAAGGGTAATTTTTTTTCGCCAAATTGAAAAAAAAATTTTCTTCGCCAAATCGAAAAAAATGCCAATTTGTAGTATACCTGGAGTACTACCACGGGCCTTCGGCTTCGGGGGCGTTCCCCTTACACCCGGTAGTTTTCATTTAAATGCTTTTGACATTTTGAGACTTGGACATTTTGAGACTTGGGCATTTTGCAACCACTTGACATTTTGAGACTAAACGCTTCCACTTTAATCACTCTATCTATTAAAAAAAACTGCATCGAAATCCGTTGCGTAGTTTTAAACGTTTAAGCATACAAAGGGATATAGGGACAGAGAAAGCGACTTTGTTTTATACTAGGTATGTCGTGATTACGTAGTCTTTGATATTATAAGTATGTGCAGTAAAGAGACCATTAGCTTCTTAAATGTGTGGCTTTAATAAAGTAACAACAGTCAATTAAAAATACAATGGCCATAGACACGGTGATACTATCGGTAGTAGTACAATTATTTATACTGTGCCATAGATCTGAATTAATTACTTCCTCTAACAGGTGAATGGCTTTTGGAATTTATTGGCATTATCTTTTACATATGTCCAACCACTGTCTATTCAGTAGACGCTTGTTATTGGGCACCAGATTCTATAAAGATTAGAATGTATAGTTCGTTTTTTAATTTCAGATAGTAAATTGACAACTGCAAATGTCAAATTGTGAAATAATGATACCAGCTTTAAGTGCTTAGTGACGTGCGCGCGAAACAATCAACAATATTTGTGGCCTATTTTTATAAGTGGTTTATCTTTATTATATTTTAAGAAAAAACTTAAAATTAAAAAGTTTTTTTAGTTTCGTAGACTATCCATATAAGCTAACTATAAAATAACCAACAAAAATCTGTACTAAATTTTATTTATCGACAACTTTCGATACTGGTGGCACATGACTATTTTTTAATTGCAATAAACCAGCAACATAGGTAATGTCATTTTACTATCTGAAATAAAAAAAAAACAGACTATAGTTACCTACTTATTTAATCATTATCTCATTATACTTATTGGAAAAAATCGGTCCACTGAAGAAAGAAAGAAAGAAAAATCTAACATCTCGGGTTCGCTCTCTGAGGGTTTCATACAAAACTGAGGAACGAATTTATGCTACAATGCTACCTACATAAACGGCAATATTTAGGGACGGCGCATAAATTCCTCAATAAATTACTGTCAGATGTCATTTCCCCAGTTAGTCCCTTCTTTGCCATATCATCTTTCAAGCAATCCATCATCTTTTCTTGGGCTTACCTCTGCTCGTAAAGCCCTCTACATTCATACTTTGAACCTTCCTTACAACATAACTTTCATCTCTGCTCATAATTCTACCACCACGATAGTCTCTCGCTTCTCAATTTTTCATTCACTGGTGCCACTTTCAATCTTCCTCTAATATAATCATTCCTTATTCTATCCATTCTCGTCACACCACACATCATCCTTAACATTCGCATCTTCGCCACCTGCAATTGTCTTTCTTTCGTCGCTGTCAAGGCCTAAACGACGATCCGTACATTACGGCAAGTACATTAAGAAATAACTATAATGGTGATAATGAACGTGCTACTGTCTTAATACCCCTCCATTCTTTGTCGCACTATTAGGACCTGGAACTCCTTGCTAACTCGCGTGTTTCCTTCTTCCTACAATCCCGGGGCGTAAAAAGGATCTGATGAGGCCGTCAAGCTGAGTGCCACCATTGTTAACATGGTACGTGTATGTAATGGTGAGCCTCTTTCCTGAGACTTTGTCTTCAGCTTACCATCAGGCGAGGTGAAATCAAATTAACGTGTCCTATATTTTAAAAAACCCAATATTTTTTGGTCAATCATGTCGTTGTAGCTGATTCTGTTGTCCCCTCACATGTGTTTGACTACTATCACAAATACCGGTATATAAAAATACAGGTATTCCTCGACTTCCGCGTCTCAATAGCTAAATAACCTTGGCACCACTGTCTCTGCTTGATTTATGTGTGTATTTATTACACTGCACGTGAGAACGAGACATGAACTTTACAATTACGTATCAAAAGCGATCAACGTTTCTTTAATGTTATTGAATATTTCTTATTGTTATAATTCTTCAGAAATAAGAAGACAATTCAAGATAAAGTCAACTCTTTAGGTGAAAAACAAGATCGTACATTTATAAACCCTACAAAACTTTGAAACCAACACTGTACCTACTAGCCTGATCACAGGTTCGCATCAAGCACGGTTATATTAATACATACATAGTACTATAATTTGTTCTGTGCAATAAGGCCCCATCCTATGAGGACGCTAGACACGCCTGGGTTTTTTGTGTTTGACATTCACAAGTGACTAATCACATCTCTTCACAACCGATATCTATATCTAAGTACTTATATATGGTGAGCACGTGGGACTCATAGATCAACTTGATCGTCATAGTAGACCTCCAAACTAACTAAAAAAAAGACGGGTTCCACTCTGGGAGTGCCGGCAGAAGTGGAAACATTTTCTTTCTTTCTTTCTTGGTTATATACACAGAAATAGATAAAAAGAACATACCATACTATACCATACCATACCTATAACCTATAATATAGCGCCAATCATAGAACCTATCACTAATTTTGCTGTTAATTTTGTCAGAAGAAATTAATAAATTACAAAAAGAAGAAATAATCACAAAATGTAATAAATTACAAAAAGAAAAAATAATCACAAAAGTGTCAGAAGGCCAGGTTTGAACCCGGTACTATTTGAAACCATAAGTACTTAAAGTCGACTCCGATGCTATTTATCGCATCTTGCAAAATAGACAGTCTATAGCTAATGTTGTATGACGTACTGACGTCATACAACATTAGCTACAGAAGGATCGCTTGACCTTTGAACCGTAACCGACTACTGAGTCGGTTACGGTTCAAAGGTCAAGCGATCCTGACGCGAGTTTAACACTTTTCACCCATCCAACGCCGCTAAAGAAGTTTTCACTTCAAAAATTGCCGACTATAACTAAAGTTAACCTAAGTTTTCATCCGTTATCAAAATCTGCCTAACACAACACAATAGAGCTGTTCACAATTGAAGCAATTCTCAGCAATCAAAATGGTACGCGAAATACAATCATTTACAAGAAACTGGAATAATCATAAACGTTACCTACCACAATCGACTTTAATAACTACTATAATAAAATAAGAGCCCCCAGAATCCCAAGGGATCTTTCGTAATTGCACAATTACTTTTCCATCAAGGCTTATGAGGCAGCGAATCCCGGCGGATATTTATGGTCATACTAAACCAAAACTAGGTAGGTATACCTACTTACTTCGGAATCGGGACATATATATTGAACGTAAAATGTGTTCAAAATTTGCTCTGGATCACAGATAATCACTACATAGTATAAAAAAAGTCGCTTTCTCTGTCCGTATATCCCTTTGTAACCTTAAATCTTTAAAACTACGCAACGGATTTTGAAGCGATTTTTTTAATAGATAGAGTGATTCAAGAGAAAGTTTTATATGTATAATACATGTTTAATATAGTAGAGGGTGCAGCGGGAACAGGATCTGACGCCACGTGGGCGGAAAAATATTGGCGGTACGAAGTTCACAGGGTCAGCTAGTATAATATAATTCTTATATCTATATGCACAGTACGCATTTCTTGGATGTCTGCTACGGCGGTGAATGTGCTCAAATTCACGAAGTAAATAAATATTTATAACAAAACAATCCGCGCGCCAGCGCCAGCGACTGAGGTCCTCGGTAGACATATATGTTCTGAGGTATAAATTATGTATAACGATAATTAAGACGAATAATTGTATGTTGGTAAACTAGCTATTTAGTGTTTTCACATCCCCCGAAGCGTGAACATACATCTTATGTAGACCGCATCGATGTTTACGCTATAAGTAGATAAGAATAACTGTATTAGAGTAAAAGTGGTGGTCTAGTTATACTTTACAACTTGTTTGATATGTATAGCACACAATAACACAGGTGCTAGATAAATAGTGTAAGCAACAACAGCATTGGTAGAACTATAAGAATTATATTATATTATCTGTGGTATAACTAATTGTAATACAGACGGAGGCACCTCTAAACTGGTAACGTTTGCAATACTATGCTGTTTTGTTTTATCTTTATTTTAAATTTATATTTAGATAGGTACTTGTTGTTGAACCTTTTGTGTGTAGACAAAAGAATTGTCAACTTGTAGTCAGATCAATATTTGGTGTTACAATAATACAATAACAAAAATATTTTTTGTTCGGTATTATTGCAAATTAACTCAAAATTTCATTATGATATTAATTTTGACTCTTAATTTTTCATCATAACAGCAAACTTTCAATGAATCAAAAGAATACGTCTGTAAATTAGTTACTTCTTTGTACATACCTATTACAAAATTTGCAAATGAAGAAAATCAGGATTATGATTCTATCAAAGTCAGCGAATAAACCAACCGCTTTCATTATCTTTATACCATGAAATTTAATGCTCAACTCGACACCTTTCTCGTGAAAGAGATATCCGAGAACAACTGAGTGATTAGAAAGAGATAACCGAAAGGCGCTTTTCCTACAGCTCTAGCGTTCAGAAATCCCTTCTATTACACTTTCTACCATTAGATTATTTAAGCGTTGTCGTATCCTTCGTAATTGTTTCAAGACGTGACGTTGCATTCTTGCGCAGTTGTCTGCGAAATTAAACTGTTCAAAAAAGTGAGGAAATTTCCGCCCAGTTTCGAATAGGATTTTTTCGCGAAGACTTATACACAACAAAAGGAATCTTTGTGTTGTTGTTTTTTAATGCAAAGTATCTTTGTTGTACCAGTGCCGCTTTATTTTACTTTGTCACACTGCCATTTCACGCAGTGCTCACGTAGTAAGGAGTGAGCTTAGTGAGTAGGGTTGACAGTAATGTATAATTAGGGTTACCAGACTTCAAGAATAGATTTGACAGAACAGTATTATTGTTGAAAATTCAGCATGAACAATGAAAATTACAATTACATTTTAGGAATTTTTGGTGATAACTTACGTACTAACTATTCAGAATATAGTTTATTCAGATCCATGACACCAACTAAAAAAAAAAATAACTGAAACTATTCTTAATTTTACGTAGGTGCCTTAATTTTTTTTTTGTCAATTAGGGCTTATACCTACTTATATAATAAGCCCAAACAAGTCTAAGAACATCCATCAATCACAGTGTCTATCATAAATTTACATGTAGGTACGCTTTTTGCCTTAAACGTATTTATTTATTCAAAAAGTTACTTTTTCCAACGTCAACTGAATAGTAAACAGACAGACATGTTTGTCCATAACACAACTGAAGTCAGGTTGGTCACGCCAACTAATAAATGCAAACTTTATTTGACAAAAGATTTGTGTACCTGAAACCTGATTGTTTTTAAAACAAGATCTTACGTGCACCAACAATAATACAACATTTATTTATATATTTATTCAATCATATTGCACAAATATAAAATAAATGCACATAGGGCGAATTTAATGCCATGGGCATTTTGTTTATGTAAGAGATGTAAAATAAGTATTAAACCAATTTAAACCAATATTTAGATATAGGCCTTGGTCACACACAGGCTGATTGCCGTTGTCGAGTCCTTGAGGTAGAAAGGTTTTTCATGTTCTGGTGCATGAAGAAGCTCGGGCCTTACGGGGCCTATTGTCTTAGCTTCTGTGCATTGAGAGGGTTTAAGCCTACTATTGCCATGCTGGCCTGCAAAGCGTTATGTCTCGAATTATACCTTGTCTTAGGTCATTCTGACCTCCGCAGAATATCGGGTAGAAGAAGCAAGTCCTCCCCCAAAATGAGACAGGAGTTGTCGCTTCCATTGCCCAGGGTGGCACCGCGTGGACGTTTTCTATCACGCATGCAAAGTAGGTAACTAAACTTTAAATATTATGTGTATATCTCTGTGCCAAATGACATTCAATCAACATCCAGATCCTTGCAGTCGTTCTATCTGTACTTTTTTATACATCTATACGTCCATCCATCAAATTTTTACAACAGAATATTTGAAGAAATTTACTACAAAAAAATGCTCATTATGTCCTCTGTTGACATGACAAATCAAACACTGACTGTAAATATTGTGGTTACCTAAATGCTCAGAATCCTAAATGACTAAGTGACTAAGTAGATAAGTTTTGTTTGTACAAACTAAAGAAAGACATCTTGTTCCATAATGGACGTGTAGAGATTTATATTGTTCAAGCAAAATTCAGTTCTTTTCTTCATTTCCTATAAAGAAATGAAATATTTCTCCAGACTTCTTGAAGGTATAATATCTAATTTCACGGCATGGCACGACAGGTAGAAAATCTAGAATAAATATTATTTTCTCAAATAATGTCAATATTTTCATGCACGATGGAAATATTGTCATTATTTTACAAAAGAGAACACGCGATGTATCAAATTTACGCACAAAGAAATTCAAATGATTTGCAGGAGCGTATTTTTCAATTTGGAAACACTGCATCGCTATTGTTATGCTAAGAATAATATAAAACGATCCAATCAAAGTATTTAATAACCCCAACACACCGTGTCATACAACGTTCCTGAGACGTTGTAATGTTCCAAATTCATAATTTTCGCTCACTGCAAATGATTTATTTTATTTATTTATTTATTTATTTATTTATTTATTTATTTATTCCTCATACTACCATTATTACAGGTTGCCCCTAATGCAATGGTAGTATTGATTAAATTAGATGGTAATATAACAAGTACATATGTTTTATTTCTCTGCATTCTTTTGATAAAAGCACTATATATGCCTCGGCGGAAATGGAAATTTCCTGTCTCGTATTAGCGAAGTTTTAATCTACGGCTCGACCTTTAAGCTTATGCTTGACCTATTTCATGGCCTTTGCAATTATAATGTACTATTTCTAAAAGAGCTACGATATAAGGCCTAATAGTGCTGTTACTTTACTGGTCCTTTTTGTGACTTATTTCTTGGTATAAATACTAGGTAGAATCGCCATCTGAAGTGGACCAATAACAGAATTTAAGGTCTTTCATAGAACAAAAAAATATCTTACATTTTGGTCATTATTTTATGAAAAACTAGTTTGCCCACCAGTTCGTCCGCATCGACTGGGTTTTAAGTTTTTTGCACGAAACCTGATTATTGCTTTAAAATAAATTGAGGTGGATTCACTGGTTTCTGGATGTTTTACAATAAGGACAATAACCTAATTAATAAATACACTATATTGTCTTCATATCTTAACTACCTATTTCATATTTAAGTTTACTATTGTCTCTTCCACGTCCTATTTCTGTTTGTGTACCCGTATCTTGACCTGAAATAGCCATGTACCTACTTACTTAATAGGCACTAAATTTACCAGATCTTTTTTTATTTATTTATGGCGTGCCTCTTATCGTGGTCCCAATAAACTACAGAAGTCAGAAGTACATTTTATGTGTGATTAGTTTGCCAGTTAATTACAGAAAGTGTCGCTATGCTATTTGTATCTATCTACGGTAGTACACTCTTCGTTAGATTCATGAATGATCATTCTTTTAGGGATTACATGGTTATTTATTGATGTTCAATTCTCAAAATTTGTTGGTATTCAGTATGATCTGTCAAAACAAAACCTACGTTTTCGTGTGTTATTCTAAAATGTCTTGAGCTTGTTTTTATAACCACGCAATTTACTATAAGCTGAGAGTAATAAAATAAATATATTATACATATAAGTAGAACAACATAAATGAGTACGTATGTTTATATAATGATCGCATTTTTCACGAGGAGTCGTAAACACCATAATCACGACTTCAGGCACGTGACGACTTATAAGAGGAAAATATTAAAATGAGAAAATCCACGTTCTAAAAATAATATCATTGCCTTAAAAATTTCCTATTGTTGGTATCGGAAAAAGCCGAGATTGATAAATTACATAAGATGGAAGCAGTGAAAGATACCCAATTCAGTTTAGCCACGTTATCAAAACGCGTGATTTCAATTCGATTAGGAAGTAACGTATATAAATACTTTGGTGTTCAGTGTGATCTGTCAAAATGAAACCTACTCGTACCTACTTACCTCTTCGTGAAGTTATTAAGCTTAAACGACTTAGGTATACCCTGTTGATTTTATTTAACCACGACGCAATTAACTGATGAGTTTAAAGGCAAATCCTTCAAAGGCAAAGTGTGGGGTAGGATTTCAGGATATAAAACAAACCTGACGCAATCCCTGGCTCATAAAAATCTATAATACCTAATGCCTATTTTATTTCAATCAACCCAGTACAGTTTCTTGTTGAGTTGATGTGAATATGCACATTAACCATGCCCATTAAACATTCTCAAATTTTGTGATTGCATAAACGAATATTTGCCATTCCTCGCCCTTGCTCATGTGATATATTTGTAACAGCAATGGCAATGAAAGTTACTATTGTAAAATACACTATGATTATGCAACTATTATGCCATCAAGATTACACAAAAATATAAAAATATTAATAAGAATGGTGCAGGTTTTTCAACAATTTATAGAATATATAATTAAGAGAACGGGAATTAACGCGATCAAAAGTATGTAAGTGCCTTTACCATGATCGCGTTAATCTCCGTTCTCTTTATTACCTATACAGGGTGTACTCGTTAAGTGTGTCCAGGCGATTATTCCGTAACTATTACAGATATCAAAAAACTTTAAACTGATATCGAAAGTACGTTACCTAATGAGTAAAATGACATCAATAACTTTTTAAAATCAAACGAGAGGTATCTAAAATTTTGACAATAAACACTCCCATACATTTAGTATGAGATTAGTAGAAAGGTTTTAGTTTCCTTATTTTAAGTGATCTAGTACCCATTTTACCTTAATCATATTTTATGATTACGTATAATATGACAATGATGATTTTCAAATAGATACATGTGTAAAATAATTATCTTAGGTACCACTTGAAATTAGTAATAAACCGTGTTTTAATATCGCATTAAGTAATTTGAGTTAACTGAAGAGCACTACAAAAAAAAGATACTCTTTGGTGTTCGTTCTAAATTCAAAACTTTTATCTCGGGTTGTTGATCCCACCAATTTATCGTTGTTGTTTTTTTAATTTGCGTTAATAATCGTGATTGTTTCATTTATTGATTGCAAAATGGCATATTCTGAAAGAGTATGCTAAAAATTGACTACAAATATGATTGTAACAAAAGAGCGGCCATTATCGCCTACAGAAGAGAGTACCCAGACAGAGAAACCTGTATATATGTATGGGAGTGTTTAATGTCAAAAGATTAGATAGCTCTCGTTTGATTTTTAAAAAGTTATTGATGTCATTTTATTCATTAGGTAACGTACTTTCGATATCAGTTTAAAGTTTTTTGATATCTGTAATAGTTACGGAATAATCGCCTGGACACACTTAACGATTACACCCTGTATATCATGAAACGCGAGAGTTTAAAACTTAATTTATAAAACTCTGCGATAAATGTGTGAGGTGGTTATGTGTAAACCGTACCTTTGCCTCATATTTGACTCATAATGTAACAACACACGCTGATGGAGCGGATAGACAACCAGATTGTCCCAATTCTAATGAGATGAGATTAAATGAAATTCTTTGAATACCTTGCGCCTACTTATTATAACTGTTATATGGATTTCGTATTTCACACGATCTCGGATATCTTGTGGTCATGATCATTTGCATGTGTTTGTGTGTGTGTGTGCACATTGCTACTATTGTGCTCAACCTCAACCTCAACCAACGAATGTGAAAGTATCAATACCGCGCGTAATTGTTAAAAGGTTTCTTAACTAGTTAGTACTTTATTGAATACTAAAATCAATGTGAAAAATGATGCCAAGAATGTATGTTTGCATACCTATAGCAAACAAAAACGATTGTTTACTACATGTATGTGCATCTTATTCGTACATCTGTGCTGTTCCTATCAACGCGTCCAAGTATGCTGTTGAGTTACCAGTAAGTCGTTTTAGTCGAGCTAGTTGAATTTTCTGGTCAAAAATTTGAGAAATTTGCAGATCCAAAGCCTTCCGCCTGCGGCTCTGCCGGCGTGGATGTAAGTTGCGATATCTCCGGTTCTTCTCAACCGATTACTATCAAACAAGCATAAGATTTTTAATCTGACCAAGAACTTTCAGAAAAAAAACCCGCATTAAAATCCGTTCAGTAGTTTTTGCGTCCATCGCGAACAAACAGACAATTTTTGAAGTGAAAACTTCTTTAGCGGCGTTGGATGGGTAAAAAGTGTAAAACTCGCGTCAGGATCGCTTGACCTTTGAACCGTAACCGACGACGGACGTCATACAATATTAGCTACATACTGTCTATTTTGCAAGATACGATAAATAACTTCGTAGCTTACCAGTAAGCGCTTCGACTGTAAGTCCTTATGGTTTCAGATAGTACCAGGTTCAAACCTGGCCTTCTGAAACTTTTTGTGATTATTTTTTCTTTTTGTAATCTATTACTTTTATGATTATTTTTTCGTTTTGTAATTAATTACTTTTTGTGATTATTTTTTCTTTTTGTAATTTATTACTTTTTGTGTTTATTTTTTCTTTTTGTAATTTATTAATTTCTTCTGACTTAGAATTAGTGATGGGTTCTAAGTGAGTCTATGTTCTTTTTATCTTTTTCTATGTATATATAACGAAGAAAGAAAGAAAGAAAAAGTTTTCGCTTCTGCCGGCACTCCCAGAGTGCAACCCGTCTTTTTTTTTAATATAGTACACATCAAACTGACTTCACATCGCCTGATGGTAAACTGAAAACATAGTTCCAGGAAAGAGAGTCACCATCACAAATACGTACCATGTTAACAATGGTGGCACTCAGCTTGACAGCCTCATCAGATGCTTTTCACACCCCGCTTAAAGGACCCGGGACTGTAGGAAGAAGGAACAGGATACCAAAAAAAAAATATCAGGACCCAAGTTTTAGTTCACTTTACAATTATACCTATAATAGTAAATAGTAACTGGAATCTTAATTTTCCGTTGTACAACTGCGCTATATTTTCATGCAGCGATAAAATAAATAATTACAAGTTTTGAAGGTTGACCCAGATCTAGAACATATGTAATCAATGCTACCGGAAAATAGCCCTCCTATTAACGAACTTAAGACACAACTAATTAATACGTCACCTTAAAGTGTTAACAAAGGCAATCACCTTTATCTGAACATATAACAGACCGAAATAAACTTCACGAATTTCATTTCTATAAAAAAGTTATCCTCAATAATCGACCGAAATCAACCGATTTGCCGAAAGTGTCGTAACGAAGCTTTAAAATAGTAATTGGGTCACAGGTCACAGCCTAATTAGGTTGATCGACGCTCTTGCCGTACATCTCATGGTTGCTATCAAATTAATTTCACCACCGGGAGTTTTCTTAACGACATAAGCTACGGTGGTTTGGGGAAATGAGACCGTTGTGCCTGTCTATGGAAACGTTTGTTTACAAACAAGAAAGGGCTTTTATGGGTCGGCGTCCCAATTCTGGCTTTGTTCTGTTTGGATACTTTTTGTTATGATTTTTTTAGTGTTTTTCTGTGCGATAAAATAGGATATCTCACGTAAAGACTGACTTGAATTTGGTACAATGAATACGTGGTGTTATATGTTATGAGCCGTGACAGACTAGAACGTGGAAGTACTTATTTGCAAATCCTAGTTTATCGGGTTCCGCACCTACCAAACCTGTGATAGCTAGCATTTGAAATTTTCACAGGTGATGTATTTCTATTGTCGGTATAAACGTGAATGCAGACTGGGTCAAGACTTCACTCGTGTTGTGTTCCCGGCGGTGAGCAGGGTAGCCAGAGCTCACTGAAGAGTTTTTGTGCTGTCAGTGGGAAGACCAAGGGCTATTCCTGCTTTGTCTTCTACACTGACGGCACAGAAACTCTCTGTGTTTACAGGGTCGACAGCACGAGTGTGACTTCGCTAGTGTTGCACACGTCCATAGGTCTAGCCACTTCCCATCAGGTAGGCCGTGCGCTTGTCTGCCCCCTCAGTTGTATAAAAAAAAACCCTTCGTGTATACTTTGACTTCGTACTGTTTGACCAGCGCTTGGTTGATTTTTTTTGCTCGGAATTCTGTGCTTAAGCTAAAGCTAATACATATAGCTTTATGATTACTTGATGACGAATAACTCACACGATAAAACTTTAAGTAGATGCTATTTCTTGAATTTGTCAAGTCATTGAACTTGTATCTTGTATACAGAGAACAATTAAAAACATCATGTCTAAACTACAGTCATTCACACGTGTAATTACCGTTCATCGCTTTTGGCCTTTGTTAATTAAAATAATGGTATCTCTTAATGCGTAAGAGATAAATCTTCCTAATTCAAATACAGTTTGAAAATATTCATACAGTCTCAGCATTATTTATATTTAACTATGTGATTTACATGGTATCTAAAATATATTGTGGGACGTGATGAAACAGTAGCAAATACACTTGTCTACACATAGAGTAAAATACTACCAAAATAAAATAGATAGTCGCAAACATGGATTAAAGTCGATTTAAATAGAAAAAATTTAATCGGTCTAGTTGGGGTTTTAGGGGGGTTCAATTCTAATTCTAATGGATTAGTGTTACTAAACCGCAAATCTATTTGCGTGCGTTGTAACCTTTAACTTAATAATATATCATTATTGTATAACATATATAATAATCGATATATTTGGTGACATATTTGATATACAACGATATTACTATGGCTGGAATGGTTATATGTGTGGTAGTTATATTTTTGAGTAGGTGTCAAAAATATATTTTCCTTTGAAAACAAACCACTTTCTGAAAATAACAACACTGTGGGGTCAGTATTGTGTTACCAAGTGCATTCTAATTAGTAGGTGCATAGTAATATGTTATGCTTATTAAATATTGATGTCATACGAATGGATAGTAATTACGTCAACTGTACGTACATTCAATTTTTTCTCACTACTTATTGTGTCG
Organism: Eilema caniola; assembly: GCA_949126895.1. Taxonomy (NCBI): domain Eukaryota; kingdom Metazoa; phylum Arthropoda; class Insecta; order Lepidoptera; family Erebidae; genus Eilema; species Eilema caniola. The sequence continues at coordinate 6,884,247 of OX421467.1, forward strand.
AGTGTCGCAGTGTTTCGTCCTAGTCTACAATCACAGAATTTCGAGAAAAAAATATTTATATTCAGTCATGATCATGGTTTTTATAGATCTTCGCGTTATGCCCGGGTATACATTATTCCAGACCAATCCAATGATCCAGTGAATCTTCACAGTCTTCAATCGTCCAATGTTTTAAACGCGCTTGAACTGGTAACAATCCAGTGACTGGAATGGATTACTCACTGAAATGAAGACATTCCAGTGATGGTTTGCATTGTGCCAGCTCTGGATTAGCTCGCTGGACTGTAATGCTACTGGACTAATGTGTACATGGCATTAGTCTCATTTGCAATCGAAGGCTCTCACCTCGAAGTCCGGAGTCTGCTTACATTCAATGATTTATTTATAAAACCCGACGAATTAATTAATGAATGGGACGAATAATTGAAAATGTTCTCTAGCCATTCTTCCACGACCTTATCTTACCGCCATCATTGTTGCGTGCCCTAATCACTATCCCCTTAGATTTTGGAGCCTAACGCCGGAAATTAATTTCAAATCTCTCTACCATTATTGCGGATATAATTATAAAGTACCCTTTTTTAGGACATTTACTAAAAATGAATCCTAGCCTGATCAATTTATTGCCCCCGAAACCCCCTGTGTACTAAATTTTATGAAAATCGTTGGAGCCGTTTCCGAGATTCCATTATCATCCTTATATACAAGAATTTCTCGTTTAAATATACAAGATAGTGAAGGCGTGACCATAGTGAACGATATGATATTTCCAAACCAACACTCGCATTGTACGCCCACTACTTCAAACAATAAAACCTACGCGCATGCTTACCGTTACATGGAATAAAAGCCCGTTAGCACTGGCGTGAATTGTCGTATTTTTTGGTTCTATCATGTATGGTATGTGAAGTACTTATCGTTTTATTTGTATACAAAACGAAATAGTCAAAATTTTGAATCATGAACTGTATAGCTCTCTGGGGTGTGCTCGTCTCAATGATTTGAATAAATTGATATTGTTTTCAACCTTACACCAATCTCTTACAGTTCCCAGTCATCGCAGTTGCAACTAGGGTTGCCAACCGTACTATAATATATAGAATTGACTGTATTTCAGGACTCCGTACTATATACTGTTGAAGAAATATATAGTACGGGAATATACTATATTTCAGTGCAATAGATCAATGTTGCGGAGTCAAGCGTAAAGATAGAGGAAATAGTTATTGAAGTGAAAACTTCTTTAGCGACGTTGGATGGGTAAAAAATATTAAACTCGCGTCAGGATCGCTTGACCTTTGAACCGTAACCGACGACTGACGTCATACAACATTAGGAAAAGATTGTTTATTTTGTCAAGTACGATATGAAGCTTCGTAGCTAAGCCGTAAACGCTTCGACTGTGAGTTCTTATGGTTTCAGATGTTACCGGGTTCGAACCTGGGCTTCTGATACGTTTTGTGATATTTTTTTCTTTTTGTAATTTATTACTTTTTGTGATTATTTTTTCTTTTTGTAATTCATTAATTTCTTCTGACAGAAAATTAGTGATAGTTTCTATGATTGGCGCTATATTATAGGTATGGTATAGTATGCTAAGTTCTTTTTATCTTTTTCTCTGTATATAACGAAGAAAGAAAGAAAGAATAAGTTTTCACTTCTGCCGGCACTCCCGGAGTGCAACCCGTCTTTTTTTTTGTATTCGCGCGATTTTACGGAATCATTGGTTTCTAGAACATGAAACCAAACACGTCCTTGTCATAATTTGCTCCTAATTCATAAAATGCATCCTGTTGTAATGAAAGAAAATTTTGAACGAATTGACTTTATTGAAGGAAAAGTGGCGACCGCCTTCCTCTCCGTTCACGCGATTTATACTCTTGCTTGTCTTGTTATCTTCGTTCGATCGTTTTGAATTTCCTTTATTTTATTGAGATTGGTAGTAGGTGCTGTTTGAGTAGTTTCAGTCCTAAATTAATTACGTAGTTATTACTAAAATACTATACTTTTTTGAAGCGTACTATATGTTTTTAAACTTTTTCCTAAAAATACTATATTAAACCAAAAACTGTTGGCAACCCTAGTTGCAACCTAAGTTTGTACTTCGAGACCCTGGATCGACTATCCTACTACTTCGTTCCATAAGTATTGGTTTATAATCAAGTAAGTAGTAGTAAGTATTGGTTTTAAATCTGTAAGGGAGCGTCTGCCATCTGACAATCCACCTTATACAGTATCCTATGTTATAAAAGGCGATGACGCACTTCAAATGACGTCAATCCCCAGTATCGTGACTTAATTAATTCGATAATTTGAATACTTTATGCGTATACAATATTATATATGATCCAATTACGTTTCTGTCATTCAGTAAGCAAACCCTTTCAGAATATTCAAAACTTGGGTTGAGATATTTTATTTGGAGCAAGTGATGTGATCAAGCACGTAGAAATAACACTATGCGATATGATCCTTCATACATACAATAAGAAGAAATGTCAAGTTACATATATATCGTTTTGAATGAAATTTTAAAGCATTTTGCATGGTAAATATTCAAATCGATTAAGTCCTCAGTGGTCAGAACATTGCCCTTGTAAGGCCAAGATCGCGGGTTCGAACCCCGCCTAGACCGATTCAATATTTTTCATATCTTAATCGATTTGAATATTTAACATGCAAAAAGCTTCAAACTGTTTGGGCGGAGAAGTCAAAATGTTTAAAAATGATTGAAAAATCATTCATTGGTTCCGATAGTTCGTGAGAATATCGGTAGACGCCTCCACCATCGCCTTAAAGACGGATATAAAGGAGAAATTTGGATTGGTTCGGGTGAGACGCCGCAAAGCCGTGTGCAAGCCGTCGCCCACCGCTGGTCGCCCGGAGCTGGGCCTTCACTGGGCAACCAGTGATCTCACCTGGCTTTGGCAGACCGCCGGGCGGTGTGAAGACCGCGGCTTATGCGGCGGCACAACACCATAGGGCCCAAGGGCCGCCCTAATACCAGGACCGGCGCTCTTTTGGGCGTCGAGACCGCTTCCTCCATCCAGTGCATTGCCCTACATGGATTCCACGCGGGCCATGCGGACCGCAGTGTTGACCAGAGTGTGTGGTTCGGGAGAGGTCTGGTAGCTCAGTGGTCAGAGCATTGCCCCTGTAAGGCAAAGATCGTGAGTTTGAGCCTGGACCGATTCAATATTCAATATTTTTCAATATTCAATATTCAATATTTTTCATATCTTAATCGATTTACCTGTATCGTTTAACTTAAAAAACATAACATAATATAAAAATCAATCAAACAATAGTTAACTCGACATAGGCCTTGCCTAATGTAAGCCATTGCACCCGATTTCTGCCTTGCGCTTCCAGGCTATCCCAGCTACCTTTATCAGGTCGTTTGTTCATCTGGCTCGAGGATTCTTGGCTTCCACTCTAGGACTCATTAGCTCCACTGGCTATAAACATTGTATTATTATTTACTGAAATTTGTGTAATAATTTTACGCGATAAATTAATAAACAGAGTAAAGGATAGGTACTCTAAAAAAACAACTTGTTTTAAGGTATTGCTATTTGTAGTTGTGGGTTCATAATAATCTTTTTCCCATATTTTTTTCTTGTTTTCTTGACTAATATTTTTTCCTTGTTTTTGTTTTTAAATATTTTAGCAGTTCTTATTTGATTATTACTTGTCATCATTAAAAATAATTGCTTTATTTCTATGCTAGTGCTTCTCGGTTTGAGTCGTGGGTTAAGAAAAAAGCGTTTGTTTGTAAAGGATGTAAGCTATGTCCATTTTGCATGTTACTGCAATTTACAATATTGGTAGGGTATGAATAATGTTAGTCGCAATTACCCCGTTCTCGATTCCCCTGAGTTCATCATACAACATTCCTAGCTACAGAGTGTTTATTTTGCTATGTACGCTAAGAAGTTTCGAAGCTTAGCGGTAAGCGCTTCGACTGTAAGTCCTTATGGTTTCAAATAGTACCGGGTTCGAACCTCGCTGTTGTGATTATTTTTGCTTTTTGTAATTTATTATTTTTTCTGGCAGAAAATTAGCAGAAAATTAGCGATAGGTTCTATGATTGGCGCTATATATTATAGGTTCTCTGTATATAACGAAGAAAGAAAGAAAGAAAAAGCTTTCACTTCTGCCGGCACTCCCGGAGTGCAACCCGTCTTTTTTTATATTTATAATGGCTTGATAAAATTATATTATATAACAGAAGCTTTTGCGAACGGTCCCACCAGGTCCCCCTATTCGACTAATCCAAATAATGCGATGCACGTCATTATATTTTTATTAAACCCCTTGTGATCTCATGTGCAGATCACTGAACTATACCTAAATATACTCGCAGCGCAAGACAGTGACCGGCAAATTTAAAAGTAATGAAGTCTAGCTTTCAATAAAAAATAAAATTCACATATCATCATGTAGTTTCTATATTATTAATCAGGTATTTGATCGATCTCTTCCGTCATCCATATTTCTGGCATCTTCTAGACATATGTACTTTTTTTTGTCAGGGGATAATGACCTCTATATGGACTTCATATAGCAAGTTATAGCAAGTTATAGCTCATCGACTGCTAGCCTTTTTTTTCCAAAGTTTATGCTTCATCAACGTTCGAACGGTTTCAATCGGATTCGCATCAAGCGTTAATTTGGCGAGTCAAATACCGCTTTGCCATTTTTTTTGTTCATTCAATACATTGCACAGGCGACTATGGCACAGTATAGTTATCTAAGTCACTGTGACTTCGGTGATTGGGATCGTTGTCGTCTTGTAAGAACCGTGACTAATTTGGCATTTGGGAATAAGCATTTCATAATTTGTACATGATACTTTCTAACAGGTACTCGTACATAAGGTAATAGACCGTGCAAAAAGCAAAAAGTGTGTTATCATAACACAACGTTCACAGATACGACACTATGATATAATTGTTTCCCGAAATGAGTCTCCGTGCAAAAAGACTAAGTAGTTTGTCGCAGTCATGGCTTTAATTATTCGAGATTCGCTCCACTCCCGATTATTCCCCCCAAAAATTTTACGGTCGTAAAATAGCATTTTGTAACGCTATTATAGATGCTTAAGCAAAAAAAAAGACGGGTTGCACTCCGGGAGTGCCGGCAGAAGTGAAAACTTTTTCTTTCTTTCTTTCTTCGTTATATACAGGGAAAAAGATAAAAAGAACACACAATACCATACCATACCTATAATATAGCGCCAATCGTAGAACCTATCACAAATTTTCTGTTACAAGAAATTAATGAATTACAAAAAGAAAAAATAATTACAAAAAGAAAACATGATCACAAAAAGTAAAAAATTACAAAAAGAAAAAATAATCACAAAAAGTGTCAGAAGCCCAGGTTCGAACCCGGTCCGGTACTATCTGAAACCATAAGGACTAACAGTCGAAGCGATTACCGCTAAGCCGCGAAGCTTATTAATGCACTTAACAAAATAATCAATCTATAGGTGTTGTAATGTTGTATGACGTCAGTCGTCGGTTACGGTTCAAAGGTCCTGACGAAAGTTCAACACTTTTTACCCATCCAACGCCGCTAAAGAAGTTTTCACTTAAAAAAATCTTGGGTTGAATCGTCTATAACCTACGAACACGGTCAGTCTTGCTGAGCTCGTATCAAGGGAATTTCTTCTACTATACCTCGGGACATAAATCTTACACCTAAATGTGCTCTATACCCGCAGTACACATTTCTTGGGTATTTTTTGGGGATAAGACGCGGGGTGCTATGGTGGTGGACGAGCTCACATTCTCCAAGCATAGATTATTTCAAAACAATTTACGCACACAAGACCATCGTTTGTCTCGCAGCTTAGGTCCAAGATATTATGTGTTGTTACGCTAGTACTATTATCTATTCTGTGGTGTTGTTCAAGCCTTGTTCATCTATCAGTAGATAAGTGTACAGACTTGTAGGTGCGGCTGGACTGTGCCACTGAATATCAAAGTTCAAAATCATCATCGCACTGCAATACATTCTACAATATGTGTATCGATATATATGGTGTACTTTCGCGGTAACGTGCATCGTAGTGATGAACATTCGAAAATATGTGTATCGACATGGTGCACTTTCGCGGTAAAGTGAATTCTGGTGACGAACATTCGAAAATGCTTATTTGTATCGATTTGGCGTACTTTCGCGAAAACGCGCTTCGCGGTGACAAACATTCGACAATGCGTGTGTCGATGTGGCATACTTTTTCGAACTATAACGTGATTCGTATTTTTGAACTACCGTTCATTGTGATTTTGAAATTCGAAATTCAGTGGGACAGTCATGACTCGTGGGGTTGGCCGTTAGAGTTGTAAGTCCAACTCCACAGATTGTGGTGATACGCAATTCCCTCGAATAAAATAGGTGTAAAGTCATTCAAATTAAATCGACATATCGCAGCTTAATCACCATTGTAAAGTAAAATTACGGTGTTCGTGATGAATTGTTAAATTAAGGTCTGTAGGTACCTCTGTACTTAACTTACCGACCACATTCAATGTAGTATTGGTAAAATGTTATCTTGCCTGAAGAACTTATTTTAATATAAGAAAGGAAGGAAGAATGTATTAGGAACTTGGTATGTGTATTTAGGTGAAATTTAGTATTAGGTACTTTATCACATTGTCAAAAAAAGTTGAGTAAACATTTTGACGTAACTTTAATGTACAAAATAGGAAAATAAATTCTAATGCGCAAATGAAAAACATGTTATTAGTTATATTCTCATCGAAATTAGTATTGGTTAGGTAGGTATATGAGGACTAGGTACACAGTATATACTTTGTTAGGTACGTCTGTAAGTTATATCAGTATGGCAAAACACATAGGTATCATGTTGTTATACTGAAATAACGAGAATGGGTGCGATTGTAGGTACTCCACAGGAAACCAACGGTAATTTTATAGATATTGAAAAAAATCCAAAAAAACTACAACAATAAAAAACATCAACCTCGACAGTGCCCATACAATTCAAACTCAAAAGTTATTCTGTTCTAATAAATGTATTCATAATATTCATATCCAAAAACTAAAGTTAAAAGTTTAAAGTCCTTACAATTTATTGAAAGTTTCTTGCAAACTTGTCGCTGCAGAACCGGCTCCAAAAAGAATTAATGTTATCGCCATCCCGCATTGTTTTGCCGGCAAATGGAATAACTTAGCTATGGCATGCGACTTGATCGAGGTCTCGAGCCAGTCGCAATGCTTACCGAGCTGGGTAAGCACTCGAAGGCCGCAGAATTGATCCAAAGTGTCGGATTTGCTAAGTAATAGTAGAAGTAGTAAATATTATTAAAAATTCGTTATAGGAAGTGAGTTTGGAATTCAGTTATGTGGTTTGAAGATAACCTGTAAGTACCTATTGTGGTGTTAAGATTTTCTTCGTTTTGTATTTAAATCGTTAGGTACCTGTGTAAACTCGTCATCATTTATAACTTACATAAGCTTAACTGAAGTTCTATTACATAGGTAGGTACCTTATTTTTGTTTTTCATGTGTAACCCTAGTAGAATTATTACTTACATGTCACCCGAATTAGTTGGGCTACCTTCCAGCTAGTAACTATTATCCTCCTACTTAATATTATAAATGTAAAAAAAATTTGAAAATGTTTGGATATTTGTCCTTAAACAAACGATAAAAATGTGATTTAGGGTTAGATTAAAGTGTGGAGTACTTAACACATAGACTTGATCCCGGAAATATGTTCCCATAGGTAACAAGAACGGGATGATTAGCGTGTATCAACTAGTAAGGGTAATAAACAATTATTTTAACGAAAGGAGGGAAGGGGGGTATGTGGGAGCCCTTCCAAGACCTTCTGGGGCAAAGAAAACCTCATCTGCAAGCCGGTACGTTTACCCAAGCGGTACAGCTCATTCATGGACGTGGCTCTGGCGTAAGCTTTCCTCTTCGACTGGGAGGTCAAAGGGCACTCTCAAAAGAAGCCGTAGAAGCCAAATTAAAGAGATGAAAAGGAGTATGTCAGCGGTCCCCTGGCTTCTATGTAAAAGCCTTTGAAGCACAAGTGTAGAACGCGAAAATAATGACGATGACGTGAGTTATGCAATGATGTATTATAAACTAAAGATAGGTCATGCAGGAACATGGCGGCTTTCAAAAATGGCGCAAACACTAGATAAATATAAATAAATTATAGCTAAGTACTTGTTAATAATACGTCAATATTGTTAATTAATATGAATTATATAACTGTATATATCAATAATAATATATAAAATTCTCGTGTCACAGTTTTCGTTCCCAAACTCCTCCGAAACGGCTCGACCGATTCTCATGAAATTTTGTGGGCATATCGGGTAGGTCTGAGAATCGGCCAACATCTATTTTTCATACCCCGATTCGCGATAACAGACATCCACGCGGGCGGAGCCGCGGGCGACAGCTAGTCTAATATATAAAATTCTCGTGTCACAGTTTTCGTTGCCATACTCCTCCGAAACGGCTTGACCGATTTTGATGAAATTTTGTGGGCATATCGGGTAGGTCTGAGAATCGGCCAACATCTATTTTTCATACCCCGATTCGCGATAACCGACATCCACGCGGGCGGAGCCGCGGGTGACAGCTAGTTATTATTATAAGTTTATTATTGAAGACGTATTTTTTCCGTAGCGCACTGTCGCTTTTCTGATTGGTGCATAAAAGGATGACCAATGTCATAATTTTTTGTCGCCATTTCAGAGTCCAAACAAAGCCTATATATTTTTTTTTATATTTCCTTGGAGTTATGTAGGTACTTATATAACTTTGAACTTCAGACATTTCAATCAAGTTGCACTGACCGTAAACATAAGCAAAAAGCACTTGGCATTTAAAAGGTCGCAGGTCACAGGTTATAAGCGTGAGGCAGTTAAAATGTGTTTTATTTGCTGAGTTATGGTCTAAATATACTCGTATTTTGTTTTCTAGAATACTTATTATTATTTTAGTAAAGAAAGTAAATGGGTAAATAAATAAAACGAGTAAAATAAGTGCATTGAGGCGATTATGCCATGCCATACATTATTATTGGAACCAAATATTACTTACTTTCCATACGACACAATAATATTTGTATCCATTGTGCTTTCTCACTTATATATATGTAACTAGCTGACCCGCCCCGGCTTCGCCCGTGGCATATTTTAAGACTCCATGTCACACTGAGCCCGTTCCGCTTATGTTCCCGTAATTTTTCAAGAAATATATGGCAAGTAATTTCAAAACTTTCAGGCATTTTTTTAAATTTTTCTCTGCCTAAGAACCATCTTCATACTGCAAGGAATATTAAAAAAAAAAAGAATTAGCGAAATCAGTTCAGTTGTTCTCGAGATTTGCGCTTCGCAACACATTGGGCGATTCATTTTTATTATAGACTAGCGATCCACCCCGGCTTCGCACGGGTGGTAAAATCGTTCCCGTTAAAATCCAACACAGCCTATGTTACTCAGGATGATTGTAGCTTTCCAATGGTGAAAGAATTTTTGAAATCGGCACTGTAGTTTTTGAGTAGATGTAGATATAGTGTAGATGTACCTAGATGTAGATTTACCCATTTATTTCTTTTATATTCTGTTTGCTAAAGAGGGAAGCGAATTTGGTCGGTATCGGTATATATAACTTCTAATTCCTAACTCTTTCAATTTACTTCTCATACCATGAAGTAGGAATGGCCCTGGGTCAGCCGGGGTGCGAGGGATATGTCGCGAGACAACCTCACCTTCGGCCTAGCACATCGACACACAAACGGCGTGCGGTTTAGTCGGTTCGAGTCCGTTATAACCTCCCCCTTCGGCTCCGAAGGGGGGAACACGTGGGGATTTCCCGCACGTAAAAAAAAAACCATACGTTTATCAATCAAGATGTGATGCTTCACTTACCCTGGACCTTTCCTATAAGTCTATGCTAGGAAAGTTCCTATTACTCTTTGTTTTTGGGGCACTACTAAGTGAGAATAAAGGTGGTATTATTTATTAGTTCCATGATGGAATAACGCATCTTCCGTTATAATATTCCAGTCGAATTAATTCCACTTCCACTTCCAATTTGTTTTGTTTCTTTTTCGAAATGTTGCCTTTCTCTGCCCTTCACCGTCTGAATTATTATTTTTTTCGTCCGCGTGGAGAATAAATGTAACTGCAACGGCCAGTTTTCGAAATACGATAAATTTCGGCATTGTTCGTGGTGCTGTTGCGTATAGCACTTCACCACACTTCACTAAAGCAACTCTAAAAAATTATTAATTTCGAAACTTTAATCAATTTGGCTTCGTACCTATTATAATTAAAAAAAAATAGTTTACAAAATAAATACTCCGTTTATTCTTCTTTTGAATAGTGTGTTCTAATTTTATGTAACTATAATTTCCTTTTTTGGCATTTTTAGTTTGTATTAAATAAAAATTATAAAGTTTATAGCATTGTGTTCGATTAGTGATCAAAATTTCAAATCAATGCGATAATATTTTAAGGTGCTTCAAAAACAAGTTTAAAGATTCCGGTAGATACATACAACTATAGCCGTTTAAATTATATAAAAGTAAATTTTAATTTTCAATTAGCTACTTTTACTTTTTGACTTACTGCGTTAACTTTTTCAACAAGAGCACAACCGAAGACTAAAAAGGCTCGCAATAGTGGACCTACCAACCTAAACATAGCCTTGTTAGCATAATGGAAGAGAATTCTTAATGAAGCAATTACTCGGCAAAGCCCTGCATACATCACATCTGCTCATAGTATACCGACTGATCGCAGATAAAAATACTTACAAAAAAAATTAGCAATTTTTTCTTTTCATTCAGTCCAAACGATTTTATTACAACACAATCAGCACCTGTGTCACGGCCGTATTTGCTCAAACTGTGGTCATTTATTGTCCAGATTTGTGATCACTATAGTGGCAGCCTTATCCTCGATGTTTCACATGACTAAAATGCAGTAATTAAACGTTAAATTAAAAGTATTGTAGATGTTTGTGTAAGTATTGTGTTAATATGTAATTCTAACTTGAGTAAAATATTCTATCATCCAATATTCTATCATCCAATATTCTATCATTCAATATTCTATCATTAATGGTCACGGAAACTAGAATAAGTACCTATTAACAATCGAATACCAATGGAATCCAATAAAAGTTGGAAAGTCAATTGAAAATCGATTTCCATTTCCCCAACTGAATTCGGAGAAGGTTAAGAGAATCATGATCCAGGGCGAATCCAGGTAGCTCAGTAGGCCATAGTTTTTTTTATGCCCGATGTTAAGATATCACCGCCGCCCATGGACACCTGAAACATCAGAAGGGTTCTAGGTGCGTTGCCGGCCTTCAAGGTGGGAGTACGCTCTCTTCTTGAAGGTTTGAAGGTCGTATCGGTCCAGAAATACCGCAGGCGACAGTTCATTCCACAGTTTAGCTGTGCGAGGCAGGAAGTTTCTGGAGAAACCCACAGTTGAGGACTGCCAACCATCTAAGTGGTGAGGATGAAAATGTTGTTGCGTAGGGCGATGGCGTAAAAAATGCGGCAGGGATTAATCCGAACAATTTCTCAGTGCCCTCCCCGTTTTACATGCGATAGAAATTGCAGAGCGAGGCTACATCTCTACGCAGCGCCAAGGGGTCAAGCCGATCCGAAATACGGCAGGCGACAATTCGAGTCGCTCGTCGTTGTATTCCCCCTAGAAAAAGACTGGGTTCAAATCCATTCTTGAATAATTACTTTTCCCTACAACAAACCGTTCTTTGCAAACTGTTACCTAGTATTTTTACTAAGTGCATATTTGCATAACTCGTAAATTGATGTGACATATGCAAACTTTATTCAAT